>OZ007531.1:7527536-9927536 GCA_963931895.1 Eupithecia pulchellata
ATACCTATGTAGGTAGCTAAGTGCACTAAGTGGGTGCCTCGAGTTGTTATTGTGCTCCTTGCTGCGACTAAATGAGTATAAATACCTACCAGATGAGTGCCTACCATGAGTAGTACCTACCTAGGTACCTACTTAGGACTACTTACATCTCTCTGCGTAGGTAGGTACTTAGGGGAACCAAAGTATGAAACTAAGTTTTTTGAAAACATTGGAGTCGTGGACCTCTGGGAATAAGCTAAGCAATCAATCATAATTACCTCGCCTATCTATATCTATATGGCAATCCTTTTATTTCCATACCAAAGAGATCAGTATCCATACAGGAATTTTTTTAAAAGGGCAAGAAAGCCTTTATTAAAAAAGAAAATTACAATTATCTAATTAAAAAAACGCTTGTATTTACAATTGAAAACAATTGAGCTAACTGCAGACTGTTGCGAACAAACTACAGGTAGCGCAACTGATCAGATATTTTTTATATATGTTTTACTAAGTACTCGTACTTAGTCTATACTATTAGGTATATTGTAAATTGTAATCATTACTTGCATAAAGTCTCCTCCCGCTGCTATACCTATATCTGTCCCTGTACATATATGCTTAGATTTTTTTACTATAAAAACTATAGTAGGTCGTTTGACAAATTCGTTATGTATGTCCGGTTAAGGCGCATACAGGAGCGAATGACCTTGAGCAATTTGGGCGGGGCTATGGTTTCGCCCCGCACCCATCCGCGCGCCCCCGCCGCCGGCGCCGCTTAGCCAAGAAAATGAAATAGATTTCGCGCGTAAGCCGCAAAAGATAAGTAGAAATCCTTCATGGCCGCGTGGTAAACCAAGCCGGCTGACACGCGATAACTGCGGGTTCAATTCCCACTGCGGGATATTTTTTTACAAATTGTCTATCTTTATTTATGTCTGTGCTGTTCTTGTGAAGCTAAATAAATGTATCTTTGTCTTTAAAATTCTGCAAGTATTTGTTCTTGGTCTGAGAACAGAACTCGGTACTTTAGGTAAGTAATAAGTATGTATGTTACCGCCTTACCGCCTCTTGTTACTACCCGCGCGGCGCGGGGCGTTCGCGTTGTAGGTAATTTCCTTCTAAACTAGCCTATATTCCAATCATTCGAAAGTTTTATGCAAATCAGTTTAGTAGTTAGGTACATGGTAACAAACATTCATACAAGCTTCTCTAATTTTCAATGTTTGTAGGATATCAATGATAGGTAGGTTATACGGGTGGAATAATTTGAAACAATCAATCTCTGAGCTAAAGGAAAAAGGTCATAATGGACCAAGAGAAAAAAATTACCATTACATGGTATTTACATATAGGTTTTTACACCTATTCAAAGAAATGATGCCAGAAATCGGATGTAAAGATTTGATAAAACAGTAAATTTCTAAGCAAGAGGAGAAAGGGCATCCTGGACCAAGAGACAAATTTACTTTTATATAGTAGATTTTTTTTCTTTTATTTTCTTGTTGCTGTTTTTTAGGGGTTTGAAACCGAGGTCAAAACCCTAAAAACCAGCAGAAAGAAAACAAAAGAAAAAAAATCTACGATATATAAATTTTGTCTCTTGGTCCAGGGATCCTTATGACTTTGATTCTGTTTTGTGTTTTGAATCCATAATATTTCAGAAACTACTGCAGCTATTGACTTGAAATTTGAAATAATAATACATTTAGTGCGCCCGCACAGATTTATAGAAAAATAAATAAAAAATGAAGATTTTCAGTACAAATTTTGAAATCGAAATTTTAAATGGGACCTACAGAAATTAAGGTGGTATGAAATGAAAGGTACTGATTTGTACATTTCGTTTTGGAAATTTTGATAAATTTTATACTTTTTGAGAAAAAGGTCGAAAAAACTACCATTCCCCCTCCCCCGCCCCACCTATCTCCGAAGATTGCAGAGCGATCGATGTAAAATGTACCAAGTATTTCAAGATATGGATCTATATTTTACAGGAAAAATATAAAGAAGTCTGTAAAAATAATACTTTTTGAAATATGGTCAAAAAAGGGCGGGAAAAATTTCTAAAGTGGTGACTACCAGAGAAGTCTGTTAACATAACTACTTTTAAAAATTATGGTCAAAAAGGGGGGGGGGGGGATTTCTAAAGGAGAGACTACCCCCGTCGAGTGGGGTGGGGTATCAATTTGCACATTCCAAAACAGTTTTTGAAATTTCAAAAGGTTTTATACTTTTCGAAATATTTATCGATATAAAATGTACAAAGCGTTTGTAGATAAATATACAATGTGTCTGGTCACCGGTGTCGGATACTTTGGGGGGGGGGGGGGTGAAATACGGTAAATTTTATCGAAAAATCACTATTCCTATCTTTTTTCTACCTCCATTGCAAAATGGCAGTCATTTTGTTTTCTTTTGCCTCGAAGCACGGGTGCTTGTACTGATTTAGCTATAGCTACCCATGTAGAGGTCCTAGGAAGACGATAGAGGGCTCATTTGATAGCCAATAATGTGGACAATAAAGCAATGATAACATTATTTCCATTTCCATTTTATAGTAGAGGAAAAAAGAATTTACAAAACAAAAAAAAAAGATTTTTTTAAAAAGATTTTTTGAATAAACTTCTAAACTATCTTACTTATAGCTAAGATACAAGACTTATTTTGAAGCACACAGTATTTACTATCGTTCAAAAACAAAAAACATGTAGCTTGACAGTTTGGATTCTATGAAAAAGCTAATAATTAAAAAAAAATTTTTCAAAAAATCTTTTTTTAGGTTTCATAAATTCTTTTTTCCTCTATTATAAAATGGAAATGGAAACAATGTTATCGTTGCTTTATTGTCCACATTATTGGCTATCAAATAAGCCCTCTATCGTCTTCCTAGGACCTCTACATGGGTTGCTATAGCTAAATCAGTATAAGCACCCGTGCTTCGAGGCAAAAGAAAACAAAATGGCTGCCATTTTGTCATGGAGGTAGAAAAAAATAGGAATAGTGATTTGTCGATAAAATTTACCGTATTTCACCCCCCCCCCCCCAAAGTCTCCGACACCGGTGACCAGACACATTGTAAATCTATATTTTACAGGAAAAACATAAAAAAATAAAAATAAGTGCGTTGGTACCAACGCACTTACCTACCCTCTAATCTCTGTAGTAACCGCAACCTCCTGCGTTGTAAGCCCACCGCGCCAAGAGGTCGTCAATAAACGTAACAACCTAAACGACAAAAGTTCAAAACCCTCGGCGCGCGAGTTACACTCGCAATTGTCGTACTTGTTTATCTAGAATTCTAGATAATTATGTACAAGTACAAAGGGTGGCCGTCGCGAAGAAAACCCGTAAAAAATACTCGTAAATAAAAAATACCCGTAAAAACACGATAAATACCTACCCGTTAAAATAGTAATAATAATTATGAGTTCAGATCGCGTAAGTTTAAAAATATCCGAGCTCTAGGAGATGAAAAAAGGCTATGTACCATTTTTACCCAGTCTCCTTTACATTTTGAATCCCATTCCCATTTCATAACAGTAAGTAAGGTGGGGGTGTACCTACCTAGTGCTTCACTTCGGAGAGTCATAGAACTGTTGCAGCCATACTAGAATTCTGAAGACGATCATGAACCGCGTTAGGAAGAATGCCGTACGTACATATTTTATTTCGTCGCATAATACATCATAGCTACCTACCTAAGCGTAATGGATGTTTTACCTGTAGCAAAACATTTTCACTCCAGTTTCAACTTGTCCGGTCACTGTAAATCTATAAATAAATAATAATGTAATCAGTATCAGATCAGTAATAAAACAAATATATGGGTAGGTCTAAGGAGTATTTACTTACATTGTCGTTCATTTGTTCCTACCTAGTTTAGTACCTACCCGATCTCCTAAAATAAATATACAAATATGTAAAATCTACATAAGATTGCTAATAGGTAGTTACAATAGCATAAATTTTCTAAAATAACGAGCTTTCAGAGCTCTGGCTTTCTTCAGCTTACTGATCTTCGGAATTTTCAATATTTTACAAACTGTCTTACACCAAATAAAGCGTCCATGCGCGGATAACTTTGAATAATAAATAAAGCGTCTATGTGCATCAATATAGCATTATAGTAAAAAAGCAAAAGTACGCCTCGCGCTCACCTAGAGCGCGAGGCAGACGAACACAACCTCCCCGTACGACAGTCAGGGTTTCACTGCCGCCCGTCGCCCGCGCAGACTACCTTCAAAGGTTACCGCCCACTAATCATACGCAAAAATTTAAAATAATGATTTTCTATGTGAAAAACCGTCGTATCACAAAATCATACGTTCAGTTTGAAGATAAAGTCTTTGCCGACATGATGGTGAAAAAAAAAGTATAAAATTCTAAGTAGTTTAGAAGTAGATACACTTTTTCAGTCAGAAACAGCTCCACTTTGTGATTTTTTTTCACCAGGTAAACGAGCACGTAGAACATTTTTGTACGTTCACTTTACAGATAAAAGGTCAATGTATAACATATATTTTTTTCAGCCCATAAAATTGACTACTCTAGGAGGAGAAAGCCTCCAAAGAGGAGCAATCAGCTACTGTATGCGCCTTAACTACGAACCTATTTTGTGTTGGAAGAACACCAACAAGCATCCCTTAACGAGGGACTTCATCAGGGTGAGTGCGGCTCACGACGCGCCCGTATCGCCCGTATCGTGCTATACGGGCACGACGACGCCGCGAGACGTATCGCGCGATACGGGATACGTCGCGTTTAAACGTTGATGTTCTTCCAATACAAATTAGGTACGTAGTTAACCCGCTTACATTCCTAAAGATCTTTAAAATTTCGCAACGGATTTTTTTATTTTACACACAAGGTTTATTATGTACTTAGTTACAAATGCATTAGGTACATAGTATCAGCACTGCACCCGTGCGAAGCCGGGGCGGGTCGCTAGTCTATAGTAGGTATATATTTATAAACAAATATAGAAATGCTATTTTAATGGAATTCTAGAATCCTTTCCCATGAAATGAAAGATAAAATGGTACCTATACTCTGTCCATCCTACGCGTAGAATGTTTACCAACAAAGCAACTGACAGTTCAATCAGCTGATGCAGGGGTGAAAAACTTTTTTATGTTTTAGGCTAGCTTTTGCCTGCCGCTTTTATTTGCTTGTATAGAAAATATGGGCCGTGTGGTGCCGGCATAGAATTTCACCACCCCAACTCTTCCCGTGGGTGTCGTAAGAGGCGACTAAGGAAATCACACCGGGGGGCGGGCAGCAGCACCCTCTGCAGAACAACTCCACCGAACTGCGATCCCCAACCCGCATGCCCAGCGTGGGGATTATGGGCAATAACCCCCAAATGATAATGCCATCTATGGCGCTCATTAGGGAAGGCCTATGTCCAGCAGTGGACTATTATAGGCTGGTGATGTGATAGAAAATATAAAATTTAGGTTCTTTTTGGATTTTATTGACCCAAACATAGATAAAAGATTATAAAACCTATAAGTTACAGCTAAAATGCATTTTTTATCATAGCCTGTCCTATAATATTTTTTACACGTTAAAATGATGCCATTTTTTAACACGACTGAAATTACTAAGCGAATGCTACAAACAAAATTAGTGATATCAGTGCCGGTTTTAGCACTACCAGCGCCCTGGGCGAGATTTATACGGCGCCCCCTAACTGCAATCCAAACCGATATGAAACAAGTCGTCATGTGCGAGTGTAACTATTTAGGGGGGGAGGTCGAGCTTTTGACCTGCCCGAGTCAACAAGCATCATCTTCATATGCTAGTCCGCGGTTGGACATAAGAAATGAATAAAATAACTAATTAGTAAATGTCTTTCGAAAGTTGTTGTCGTACCTGGGTCTAGCCTTGAATATGTAGGTACCCTAACTTTATCAAATTCATTCTGAAAGTGTTTAAAATTTTCACAAGCACTATGGGTGTATTTGCAGCATAGCGTGGATTGGTATAGTACCCGAAGAGGTTTTTAACCAAAAACCTTCCATAATAAACTGTATAAAAATTCTTTGTGAGTAACGGCGAGCGGAGCGAGCCGCGATTTTTTTAACTTTATCGGATTTTTCCTATATTTTGTAAATAATTATGCAAGAGTGTGACAATACCTACATATGATAGGGAGAGCTCCGAATATTTCAAAGACTGCGATAATTGGTAAATTTGGAGTTTGGTGTGGTGTGCCAGCAACAAAGACAAAAATGTTAGAAATACAGAAAAGGCTAAAAAAGAAATAACTTAATAAACATACTAGTATGAAAAAATAAATAACAGCGAGTGGAACGAGTCTTCACATATTGTAGTGTTTGCAGCCTTTGGAAATGGTTGAAAATGAATACATTATAAATATCAGTGAGTGGAGTTTTTATAAATTGGTGTGTAAGCACAATTTAGTTTTTTGAAAATGAAGAACAAAATAACTCCTACTACTTATTGAATGTCACGCCGCCAAATTTGACATTGACATATTTCCGAAAGGTAAGTAAAGTATAGTGACCAAAATGCTAAAAAATGAACGGCGAGCGGAGCAAGCCGCCATTTTTTTTAACTTTATCGGATTTTCTGTAAAATTGAATCAAGAGACAAAAGATTATGATTACCGAACCCGAAAATTTTAGGGGCTTAGCGGTGGTAATTTTGAGGTTTGGTGAAAATGACAAAAAAGTTTAGATATAAAAAAAGAAAACCGGAAACCTGTTAAAAAGCTTAGAAAATTGAAGAATGAACGGCGAGCGGAGCGAGCCGCGAAATTTTTTGTGACATTTTCGGTCGCTAGCAAAAAGCTTAGAATAATAATATGTTATGACTGGCTTTGCCAAGAACGCGTTAGTAGCGATGCGTTTTAACGTCGCGCTCATCGAATTCACTTTAGCGTCACGCTCCTTCGCAACGTAGGTTACCATTCACCAGAGCGTAGTGTAGATAGCTAGCAGCAAGCAGTCTTTGGAAATATTATTTGGTTTTGAGATGTCGAGTGATTCAGTTGAGGAAGAATTATTACTTTATACGCTTTATCACGATCACAGAGAAAAAGAATATGGGTGCACGACATTAATAAAATTTGTTCCCACATTCTTGCCCTTAATGCCATGTTTTTATAAGAATTATCCTTCGTATTATATAAACAGGGGTGTTTCCGAAGCAATTCTATTAGCTTTTCACTCATATTGTAGTAGGTATTTTAGTTGGACGTTACAAACAAATTTTGTAAAAAGATACAACGCCCGGCGTCAAAGCGTCCTAACGCCGCCGCCGCCGCTCTGTGTGACAGTAAAGTACCGCCACAGTACAACACAGTTCGGCGCTATAGCGCGGCGTCAACTTAGCGCCCTGACGACGCGGCGTTCTAACGCGTTCTGTTTGGCAAAGCCTTTAAATATATAACAGAAAACGGGGGGAGCAATTCAATTACGGCAAAACAAGAAAATAGGTACCTTATCCATCCATTGATTTACGAAATTCAAGTAATGTGAATGCGATGCGAGCACCTAACTCACTTACATACAATGTAGGTACACAATAGGAATCGAATGACACGGAGCGCAAGCGAGCCATCGACGACGCGCCAAGCGCTCAAAGACGAATTTCGACGAATTTTTTTGTGATTTTAAGGAGAATAAGCAGTTTGAGGGCTTACGCACTATAATTAATGGTTAGTTACACAACAGGATTACTTTATGCGCATTGCTATCCATACATTTGAATACAATTTTTGTGAGTCGCGATTTTTGAAAAAAATTTAACCAAATATAACATGAATTCTCTCTAATTTAAACTTAAAAAAGAGATAGATAATGTTTTTCTCAATGGTCGGGGATTCCCGGTAAAATTAAATGCATGCAGTGCAGTGCTCCGTTTCACTTCGTTCCATTTTAGTGTTGCCAATATAATCTTTTTTTCGTATTTATTTTTTATCTACGAGTAAGTAGGCCTCGTTTAATGAGCGAGAAGAAAAACAAGGGGCGCCTGCGGCGCCCCTTTATGTCCGGCGCCCCGGGCGGTCGCCCAACCGCGCCCTACCCTAACGCCGCTACTGAGTGATATCATTATTTGTGGCATTTGTGCTTACTTATTACTTAATTAACACTGTTATGGGACAGTAATGGTTGAAAATAAATAAAAAATAATTATAAGTAATGGTAATGTAAAGGTTCTTTATTTATCTTTGGTTTATCGTATTTAATCTCCTTTAAAAAGACAATCTTTCATCACAAATAACAACAGGTTTTTCCCAAATGATAAAAGGTTACCGCACGTTCTAATTCCTTACATCTCAAGATAATTATTATCCCAGGACAAAATTTCTCACGTAAGTATTTTCCCCCTTTTTGTAGGCAAAATCCATTTGTCTGCTGATCAATGCCTCTCGTTTAAACCGTTTAAATGGTACCTACCTACCTATGAAAAACTATAGTAGGTATACGGAACGTAGGCTTCTGATTTTAGAAACAATCACATAATTATCTTCGAGACGTTTTATTAAATAAAGACGTGGTCTGCATCTGCAGCAAGGGCATAAAACCTACCTACACCTACGCTTTAATCATGATCATCATCATCAGCCTATGTTAGTCCACTGTTGGACATACATAGGCCTCCCCTAATGAGCGCCATAGCGCCCTGTCTTCGGCTTGTCGCATCCAGCATCTGCCAGCAGTCTTTCGCAGATCGTCATCCCACCTGGCCGGAGGGCGTCCTATACTACGTTTACCGAGTCGCGGTCTCCACTCAAGAACACGTTTACCCCAGCGGTTATCGGTTCTTCGCGATATATGGCCGGCCCACTGCCACTTCAGTTTGCTTATTCTCTGAGCTATGTCGATGACTTTAGTTCTCTGTCGGATATATTCGTTACGGATTCTATCCTTCAGAGAAGCTCCGAGCATAGCTCTTTCCATAGCTCGCTGAGTGACTTTGAACTGGTGGACCAACCCTATCGTGAGTGTCCACGTCTCAGCTCCGTAGGTCCTAACTGGTAGGACGCACTGATTAAAAACTTTCGTTTTCAAACATTGCGGTATGGATGACGAGAAGACTCGACGTAGTTTTCCGAACGCTGCCCAGCCTAGCTGGATTCTCCTCTTGGCTTCCTTCTCGAAATTGTTTTTACCCAATTGCAAAATCTGGGTTAGAGTGGAGTTTACGGGGCGCAGGACTTTTTTTTTCGACGAATTTTTTTATGTATATATAACATGTATTTTTTTTTATGGCTACGTAAAGAAGGTCACTAGGGGTGCAACTTTAGTTCAGGTGATCTATACCAAAGTTCAATGACCTCGGTGCTAGAGGTGAAAGTATGTCGTTCAGTTTAAAGGCGAAAAAGACAGAAAAATTTCGAAAGATATTTTTTAGGCGTATATAACACATGTTTTTTCTTATGGCATCGTAAAGAGGGTCACTAGGGGTGCAATTTTAGTTCAGGTGATCTACTCCAAAGTTCAATGACCTCGGCGCTAGAGGTCAAAGTATGTCGACTTTAGAACTTTTTACTTTTTAGAACTACCCCGATACAGAGCATTCCGGTAAGAGTTGATTAGGTTCAATTTGATTGGCGGATCCGACACAGAGTACCCCGACTCCACGTGGTCTTGTGCGTGGCGCCCCTAGAGTGTATATAATAAGCCGGAGGCGCGAAGGGAGTACAGCCTCCGCCAGCCGTAGCATCGCGATAGCGATAGCTCCGGCGCTGCGGGAAGTGCAGCCTCTCCGCCATTGCGTAACAAGGGACAGGCGCACCGCGCGAGCCGCAGCGGCTGAGGCTGGTCGCCAAAGGCGACCAAAAAGCCGAAGCTGCGGAGGTGAGCAGGAGGAGAGGCTGCACTTCCCGCAGCGCCGGAGCTATCGCGATCGCGATGCAATAAAAAAAAACATGAAGAACTACCTCGACACATAGAATTCAAAAAATACAAAAAGGTCTAAATTTGTGTTTGAAACTGATTTATTTAACTTTCCGGCATCGACTCCAGCAAAAACCAACGCTTTTACAAAAAAGGTCAGTGACCTTGACCTCAAAGGTCACTGACTTTGTGTTCGAAAATTATTAATTTAACTTTTCGGCATCGATTCCAACAAAAACCAACGTTTTTACAAAAAAGGTCAGTGACCTTGACCTCAAAGGTCACTGACATGTGCTAGAAAATGATTAATTTAACTTTTCGGCATCGACTCCAGCAAAAACCAACGGTTTTGATGACCTGTGATTTCGAACACCAAAACCATGCGGGCCTATTCGGGATTCGTTGCCAGTCTGGGTTCCCACCTTGCCGTTAAAGTCCCCCATAACAACGTTGAAGTGAGCCTTGGTGGTGTGATGTACGGCTTTGGATATGTCTTCGTACATATCCTCCACTTCATCATCCGAGTGTGCCGAGGTCGGTGCGTAGACCTGAATGACCTTCAAGCTGTAGCGCTTAGACAGCCGAAGGATCAGGTACGCTACCCTGGTCGACACACTGGAGATTTCTTCGACGTTGTTAGAGAGGGCCTTATTGACGAGGAAACCTACGCCACCCTGGGATGTTTTATCACCCTCGCGAAAGTAGAGAAGATGGCCCGAGTCTAAGGTTACAGTGTCCTCCCCCTCTCTACGGACTTCACATAACCCTAGAACATGCCATTTAATGTTCTCTAGCTCCACTTCCAACTGCGCTAGATGGTGATCAAGCCTCAGAGTGCGTCCGTTAAACGTTGCCAGGGTCAGTGTGTGTGGGGTGTGGTAGCCTAATGTAGCCCGGAGATTCCTAGCCCTGCCCCGCCGTTACCGTGGCCGCTACCATGCATGGCCAGGAATAGCGAGGCGGCCGGGAACTGGGGGCCATTTTGTGGCGGTTCTTATCATTGGGGGGGTATTGCCCATAATCCCCGCGCCCCACGCACGGTTGGGGATCGCAGTTCAGTGGAGTAGCTCTGCAGAGGGCGCTGGCCCGCCCCCCGGTGTGTTTCTCTTAGTCGCCTCTTACGACACCCACGGGAAGAGTTGGGGTGGTGAAATTCTATGCCGGCACCACACGACGCTTTAATGCGTTGCGCTAATAATAGCGTTAATTATCTCGAAAAAAGCTGCTCTTAATAGGTAAATTAACGCTCATTCGGTACCAAATTAATTATACTACCACCACCCAGCACCCTGCACCTTCGGGATCTCAACAAATACTATGTGTTTTCTTGATTTTGGCCAGGAAAATGAAGGGGTATGAATAACGTGACCAGACGTCCCGTTTTGAACGGGACTGTCCCTTTTTACAATTACGAGTCCCGGTGTCCCCGAAATGAACTGTGGGACGCAAAATTGTCCCGTTTTCAAACCGCGCGAAAATTTGAGTATCGGACGGTCGGATACAGCCCACCCGCCGCCGCGATGTGACGCCCGCACAACCGGACGCGAGCTAGCGGTGTGCTAGAGCGAGACCGCGTCGTCGTCAACATAACGCTTCTTCTTCTTCTTTTATATTTGGCTCTGCGTCATAGTTTGACACAATTCTGCCAATGTCAGTTTTAGAACGAATAAGATTAAAATTTTAACGCTACCGGAGAGTGTATCGCTTGTGTTTTGTTGACTTTGACTATTGTGTGACAAACCTTTCATTCGCCCACTTCTCACTATGTATTTGTTTTGTTTTAATTTGATGCTCGTGTAGTAAATAATTTCTTTAGCACATCAAGGTTTCATCATCAATTCATCACAAGTTAAAATGCCGAAACGCAAGTGTTCGTTCAATGTTAGCTTACAAGCAAAATATCCGTTTATCAAGCAAATAAATACTCCATCAGATGTCAGATGTGAAAAGTGTCGTACAGAATTTAGTGTTTCCCACAGTGGTGGCGGTGATATTGAACAGCATTTAAAGTCTGACAAACATAAAAATGCCGATCGTGCCGCCGCTTCGAGTTCTTCGATGTTAGATTTTTTCAAGAAATCGGAGGCGCCAACTTTGAAGGATTTGGATATCGCCGCGGCAGAAGGCGTCTGGGCTTATCACACGATACAAGAAAACCACAGTTTTCGTTCTAATGATTGTGCATCGAAATTGATTCAATCATGTTTTGATCCCAAATTTACATGCGCGCGTACGAAATCAGAAGCTATTGTAGTACATGTTTTGGCGCCTGCAGCGATGAAAGAATTAAAAGATGACCTTGAAAAGTGCAGTTGTATTACAATACTAAACGACGCTTCAAACCACGGTAACAAGAAAATGTACCCTATTGTAGTGCGCTTTTTTCAACCTTACGTAGGTGTGCAAGTAAAAATTTTAGATTTCCAAGGCCAACCTGGTGAAACTTCTGACATCATTGTCAATTATTTAAACCAAGTGTTGACAGATAATAATTTGACAGCAAAAGTCGTAGCATTTTGTGGGGACAATGCCAACGTCAATTTCGGTGGAGCAGCTAGGCGAGGGACTAACAATGTACTAACGAAATTACAATCATCTCTGAAAAAAGAATTAATAGGTATAGGATTTGGAGCCCATGTAATTCACAATGCAATAAAATCTGCTGCAGATGGGCTACCCGTAGACTACGAAAGCGTTATTGTGAAGATATATTCATTTTCTTATATTTACACGATTCGAGTTAAAGCTCTAAAGGAGTTTTGTGCCGAAACTGAAACGGAATATCAACAAATGCTCGGCTATAGCAAAACCAGATGGCTTGCTCTTATGCCTGCTTTGGAGAGGGTTTTAAAAATGTACCAGCCGTTAAAAAGCTACTTTTTGAGTATTGAAAAATGTCCCCTCTTACTAAAAAACTTTTTTGAAGATCCCACATCCGAATTGTGGTTTTATTTTTTACACGCTCAGTCAGCAAGTTTTCATCAAGCTGTCTTGAAACTTGAAGGTCAGACTGTATCGGCAATTGAAGCTGCAAAAGAAATTAATCAATTAAAAGACAATTTAACTCAGAAACAGACCAATCAGTTTCTTCCATTTACGGTCCGCCAACTAATGTTAAAATTGAGAGATAATGGTACTGATATCGATGAAGAATTTGTGAAGAGGACGGCTACAGAATTTTACAAAACAAGCCGTGAATATCTGGACCAGTGGACTTGCTTTCTTACCAAAGAAATGGAGATATTTTATTGGGCAGATTTAAAAAAGGTCCCCACATGGGAAGACATTCAAAAATCTTTGGATGTATTAATTGTAAAACAATATATTGACTGTAATAAGGATACTGAAGTTTTTGACGAATTTTCATTAATTTCTAATTACATTACATCGCAAAAAGTGACTGAATGGAATAATTTAAATTTGTTCCTCTGATATATATAAATATAATTAAACATTTACCTAGGGTACTTACCTATATTTTGTGATTCGTAACTTTTAAGCCAACCAACTTTTTCTGAATAAATAACTTTAAAAAAATGTTTTTATTTTTTCATTTTTGACAACCTAAATAAACCGATGTCCCGTTTTGAGTTAAAGAATAAATGGTCACGTTAGGTATGAATGACCAAGTCGCAAACTACGTAAGTAGGTACAAAGTGACCTCGACTTGACTTCTTTGCAATGGCATTATTATGTGTCTTTACTTTCACGCTAATTATTTTAATGAAGTATGTAGCAAACATTATTACAACTGTACAACTGTATTACATAAATTAATTGTATGTTCATAATAACGGCATATTTTGTGTGTGATTGTAAAAAAAATCTCGATACCTACAACTGTATTACATAAATCAATTGTTGTTTATAATAATGGCGTTATATTATAACGAACGATTTTTCTTATTCACACATTGCCAAACTGATTTTATGGTCACCCTAAGCACAACATATTTGTAATTTATGTTATCCTATACTCTCATTTGTACTAAAATTTCTATAACCAAAACGTAAGCTGTAAAGAAATACAAGATTGAACTAATTATTTAAAAACTTGTTAGAAAGTACCGATCTTTTATTGTAGACAGGAGTACCATGAAACTATAAATAAGTACGGAAGGAGTATCAGAACAAAATAAAAGAAGCACTCCAATCAAGCAAGCATGCCAATCAATCAAATAGTATGCTGGCCATCGCCATTACGGCTATAGACACCAACTGATGAACTCTATTGTAAACAAACCAAAATAAATGGAAAACGCCGTCTTGTGTGGTCAGATGTTGCAAAAGTCACAATGGGTTTGTCAATAAAAAACACCGGATCACATTTCGTAGATAAATTTCTTATATCACCAACTTATTTTATCGATTTGACGCAAAATTATTATCAACATATATATCAAACTACAAGCACAAAATCTCGCCAGTGCTGCCAACATGTAAACATGTAAATTTTCCAGTAAGTGTGGGAGGATATTAAAAATGTTTTAATTCTCATATTTTATTGACTTTAAATTATGAATCAGGTATATAGGCATTTCTTTATCATCCTGGTTATACCTATATAATAATATGTATTAAGTATTCGAAATATAATTAGGATATTGAATTTCAGTTTGTAATATCTATACAATACGAATTTCGAAATATGTTTGTTTTTTATTTGAGATAACCTCCAAAATAGCTGAACCCATTTGGATAATACTTTTAGTGACGATCATGCTACGCAGATGTTATAACGAGATTAACGATAGCCGTGGGGCATAACTGAAAGTCAATATTTTTTCAGATTTCCGGGTGACGAAAATTGGAAGTTAAATTGAATTCGCATAATCAGAGAATCTCATAATTAAAATAATTTGAATCCCACTAAATCTAGTGTAGCATGCAGTGTGCATGAAGATTTTTCATGTAAAAGCATGCGGGCATTATGGTATAGGTACTTACATACATAAATTTTTATTTATAATGTATCAATAAACAATGAATATGAGAATAATGTGTATTTTTTCACATAACATTTCATTGATCTTCTCAGTAACAATCATAAGATATGGCTGCAAATGTACATTTAAATAATTATAATTTTTTTATATATTGGTTAGGCATTTCCATAGGAACAACGTATGCGAAGCCGCAGGCAGAAAATGTTGTCAGCCAATTAATAGGCACAAAGAGTAATTTATTCAAACTAAAATTAGACATGGAATGAGACTTTGGATGTGTTTTGTTACTTCTGCACACACACTCAGAGGCCTGAACAGATTTTGTTGAAATTTCTTCGATTAGTAAATAGGGGTAGTTACTATTTAATCCCGGGAAAGTACAGTGTTCTGTTCTGTTCTTGTGGGACAATAAAATTCACTGCAGTTAGCACCATAAAGCGCTGGCGTAAATTGAAAATTATAAAAAGTAGGTCTAATAAACACGATTACCGTGGCTAAAGCAGTACCTAAAATGATTCATTATAATTTACATATTCATAAAGTGAACAATTATTAGGAAGAATATTTATAAAAATTATGGGTAATTTTTTCTTCTGTTGGCAACTGTCTATACACTGACACTCAATGTCATTCCGCCATTGCTAAGATTCAAGTTTGATTTGACAGGATTCTATCCGTACTTTTCATAAATCCATGAGGAGTACATATTGAAGATTATGTATAATAAATAATAATTTTAAAATCACCTACAGCTACGTATTTGTACTAATATACAAACTTTCCACTTTATAATAGTGTTACTAGAAATGTGTCATAAATTGAAATAATTAAAATGGACTAGTATGCTCACCCGAACATTTTTTGAATAAAATTATAAGAATTATTGTTAAAAAAAATCTCTCTTAGCGATAAGGCCACCCATTGTGCAACTGTTTCTGTATTTATGTTTTTCTGTTCTGTTATAATCTATCATGGAGTGCAATAAATAGTATTGCATTCTCATGGATTTATGAAAAGTACGGATAGAATCCTGTCAAATCAAACTTGAATCTTAGCAATGGCGGATTGACATTGAGTGTCAGTGTATAGAGAGTTGCCAACAGAAGAAAAAATTACCCATAATTTTTATAAATATTCTTCCTAATAATTGTTCACTTATTAATATGAATATGTAAAATTATAATGAATCATTTTAGGTACTGCTTTAGCCACGGTAATCGTGATTATTAGACCTACTTTTTATAATTTTCAATTTACGCCAGCGCTTTATGGTGCTAACTGCAGTGAATTTTAATGTCCCACAAGAACGGAACAGAACACTTTACTTTCCCGGGTTTAAATAGTAACTATGCTAATCGAAGAAATTTCAACAAAATCTGTTCAGGCCTCTGAGTGTGTGTGCAGAAGTAACAAAGATAAAAACATCCAAAGTCTCATTCCATGTCTAATTTTAGTTTGAATAAATTATTCTTTGTGCCTATTAACTGGCTGACAACATTTTCTGCCTACGGCTTCGCATACATTGTTCCTATGGAAATGCCTAACCAATATAATATAAAAAAAATATAATTATTTAAATGTACATTTGCAGCCATATCTTATTATGATTGTTACTGGGAAGATCAATGAAATGTTATGTGAAAAATATACATTATTCTCATATTCATTGTTTATTGATACATTCTAAATAAAAATTTATGTATTATATAATAATAATTCCCGCATGCTTTGACATGAAAAATCTTCATGCACATTGCATGCTACACTTGATTTATTGGGCTTCAAATTATTTTAATTATGAGATTCTCTGATTATGCGAATTCAATTTAACTTCCAATTTTCGTCACCCGGAAATCTGAAAAAATATTGACTTTTAGTTATGCCCCACGGCTATCGTTAATCTCGTTATAACATCTGCGTAGCATGATCGTCACTTAAAGTATTATCCAAATGAGTTCAGCTATTTTGGAGGTTAGCTCAAATAAAAAACAAACATATTTCGAAATTCGTATTGTATAGATAATTACAAACTGAAATTCAATATCCTAATTATATTTCGAATACTTAATACATATTATTTTATAGGTATAACCAGGATGATAAAGAAATGCCTATAAACCTGATTCATAATTTAAAGTCAATAAAATATTAGAATTAAAACATTTTTAATATCCTCCCACACTTACTGGAAAATTTACATGTTTACATGTTGGCAGCACTGGCGAGATTTTGTGCTTGTAGTTTGATTTATATGTTGATAATAATTTTGCGTCAAATCGATAAAATAAGTTGGTGATATAAGAAATTTATCTACGAAATGTGATCCGGTGTTTTTTATTGACAAACCCATTGTGACTTTTGCAACATCTGACCACACAAGACGGCGTTTTCCGTTTATTTTGGTTTGTTTACAATAGAGTTCATCAGTTGGTGTCTATAGCTGTAATGGCGATGGCCAGCATACTATTTGATTGATTGGCATGCTTGCTTGATTGGAGTGCTTCATTTTATTTTGTTCTGATACTCCTTCCGAACTTATTTATAGTTTCATGACTGTGCATTCTATTGATAATATAGATAAGTAAATAAATAAGATAAGTACCTATAAGTACCTTTAGTATAGCATCTGTAAATAAAATAAAATAAAAGTACTGCATTCAAATAATATTCTTTTATTTATTTACAAACATACATGGAAACAAAAAATATATGGGTTATTCCCGCTCGTCCCCTCGTTTCGTCCCCTGAGGGGACGAACGGGAAGTAAACTTCCCGCTGGCCCCGATGGGGACGAACGGGAAGTATACTTCCCGTTGGTCCCCATTAAAATATTATGCGGATATTTTTGAATAAAATCAGAACATATTTATTTTTATTTTAGCAATCAACTTGAAACATAAAACAAATATTAATTACTAGGTATAAACTTTTAAAAGAATATCTTTAAATATCTTAAGGCATTTTAATTTGAAGTTTGAACAATTTAAATCAAGTTGTTATTGTTTTTATTTTACAATAATAGTATAAGATAATCAACATTATAAAAATACCGAAATGGTTAACACACTAGAAGTGACTATAAAACAAAAAGCTTTATATAATACGAGGTATTTCTATGTTTGTTTGTATGCTGTCTATGTTTGTGAACTTTCTTATCTATCTGATATACAACTGGTATCTCCTACGCTAAAACCAAAAACATGATTTAAAAATAATCTTAATTTACTGGGTACAATTTTTATATGATACGAAGATATATTATGATGAATGATGATTAGAAATGCAAAATAATAGTTGAACGTACGTATTACGTAAATGTTCTATGATGAAGTTAAAGGTAAACGTGTAGGTACTTATTATACCTAGTGTTAAGTTCAGTTATTATTAATTCCTAGCAGTCTGCCCCGGCTTCGCACGGGTATTTAACAAAATTTTATTTTTCATGCGGAACTCATTTACTTTTTGAATATCTATAGTGCATCATGGAAAATTTTGGATTATAATAGTGAAATAATTATTCAAATCGGTTCACTACTTTCAGAGCCTATTCAATTCAAGCAAATAAATAATTAAATCTTTCCTTTATGTCTAAAATTAGTATAGACTACTAACAATAAACATACAAAATCAATCAATTAATAACTCTTTCCATCCGAAGGTTACCTGGAAGAGATCGCTTCAAAGCGATAAAGCCGCCCATTTTACTTGTTTTATGTTATGTCTTTTTATATTTTCTTTGGTGTAAAATAGCATTGTGTACTGTATTCATTGTATTATTTTTTTTAATAATTTCCAAGAAAAAGCCAACTATGATTTCTCCATTTCCCAATGCAGGTTGGCATTCCTGTATGAACCTGTCCTTCTAAATATATTTTGGTGGTCTTATTAAAAAAACTTTATTTTCTTTGGATTTATTTAATGAATTCAGTGTTTTCAACAGTAGCACTGCTACTGTTGGGTTTCATCTTGATGATCAGGGCCTCAACATTTCGGGGGGGGTTTGAACCCCCAAAACCCCCCCCCTCCCTACGGCCATGTTGATGATAGTTTGTTTTTACATTATCTAAGCAGATCTTGTGTGCTTAATAAAAATATACATAACAGTAAACGAGAACATAGATAGATTTTTATTATTATACATAGAAGGCAACCACAACTCCCTCAACATATTATTTGCAAATAGTACAAATATTTGTCCCGAGGCGAGAATCGAACACACAATCTTCTGCATACATTTTCATTCATAATATACAAACAAACATAGAAAATAAACTTATACAATAAATAAAATACCTCGTATTATATAAGCTTTTTGTTTTTACTTAGTAATTAATATTCACTATTAGTGTGTAAACCATTTTGGTATCAATTCTAAAAGGGGGACGAACGGGAAGTTTACTTCCCACTCGTCCCCACGTATATGAATGTGGGGACGAGCGGGAAGTAAACTTCCCGTTGGTCCCCTCAGGGGACGAAGCGAGGGGACGAGCGGGAATAACCCAAATATATCGATAAAATTCCATCGTAGGTACGCAGCACATCACTACGCATAAGCGCGTCCATCAGCGAAAAGTTGTACATTTTCATTTTTGAATTTTTCAACAATTTTTCAAAGCAGTGTTCTTGTTTATCACTGAAACAATATAAATAGACTATCTTTATGCCGTTCTATTATATTTCAATGTAAAAATTATTAGATTTCTTGTAAAATTATGCGTTTGAAAAAGTTGCGTATTTGTCTCGTTTTTGTGTATTTATTTGTAGATATTAGCTTGCATAAATAATAAATACACGAAGATAAATAATTTAGGAACCTAATTACGTTTACAGAACTAAGATAGAATATCTAGATATTTTTTTATGAGTATTTATCTGAATTATGACGCAATTTTATGAGGCGCGCGGTGGGGGGCGTGTCAAATTAGATTCGCACACATCGTCGTATCCTACGAATACGGTCACAGTTGCAAAACACCAACTTTACAGGAGACGGTGTTTTCTGATTATTTTGTTTGAAGATTTATTAAAACTTCTCTCAAAATGGGCTAAGGTAGAATGTTTGAAGCATATCGTATGACAAGACTGCTTCAAATTTACTAAATAAAAAAATATACTGGAAACTTTTTAAAAAAGAATACTTAATTAATGGACATAAAAATGATATCATAGGCGTCTTTCCGATTTTGGTGAAATTTCGATTTTTTTCTTATAATAGAGAATTAGCTGATTTCGTAAAAGTGTTTTACCCTAAACACGTCCACGCCAATGAAATTACAAGCGAGTCAGCTAGTTGTCATTACATTATACGAGCATTCATTACATGATTATTGTCATAATAGATTGATATCAGAGCCAAGGCATGGCGTATTTATCTATATTTTTTTTTGCTGTTAATTTTATTACCTATTTATTATTTAAATGCTATAGTCTATTAAAAAAAACAACAAGTACCTAATGGAATTAAAATTCGCAGATGTTTGTAGGAGTGTTCTGGTTGATTGTTATGTATGTATAGAAAAAAAATATATCTATAAGGTCTATTGTGTTAAGTCATCTGATACCCAAAACACATGTTTTAGTCGATTGTTCAGCATTTTATTTATTCATCCTATTAATCTCGTTACTGTATCCAGATTAGAGAACTCGTCAATGAGCCTGTCTGAATCCAACTACTATGTGGTTGCTCACGTTATAATATTAAAAAGAAAACACATATTTATTTCGCTGTTTTGTACTCTGTCGTCTGATGATCTTATTTGTAGAAGTCGAAAAATCCTGAAATTATTGACTTCTCTTGAAAATCCTTAAAACCTGTTTCTCTTTATTTTATTTTTCACATTTGATTAGACAAGCAAATATGTAGTTTAATATGATTAGTCGTCAATGGAATATCGGGAACTCTGGCAATTTTTACATTTTCTAATTTCCAAGTGATTTTTATACAAAAAGTCAAATAGTTGTGGTTTAAAGCACCGCATGTAAAAAGGTTACAATCAATTCAATACTTTAGTTAATACAAAACCAATACAATAATTAAAATAATTTTAACCTTTATTATAATCTTAAAGATTTTTTTTAGTTTGGTTAAATTGCCGATTTACCATATGTCAGAAATATTTTTAGAATTCGAACAACTGTTGGTTTATAGTTCAAATAAATTGTGTCAATGTTCTCAGTGACCTTTATAAAAAAAAACCCTGAAAGGCGTATGATAATTTCATAAGTAAATAATATTAAAAAATTACAGAGAATTCAAAACAAAACCCAACTACGTATCTCAAACATGTATAACCCGTTCCAGTCCATTTTAAGGAGTATTTTAAAACTTCCTGAAACAAATATTCATTTATTTATATTATTAGGATTTCACAATGGAATAGGTATTCCTAACAAAATAATATAGGTACTTCGCAAATGAAGTGATTGATTGCATCCGCATTCGCGAATGTGAAAGATGTACATTCGTTACATAATATATAATCTATACTAATACTGTAGATACGAAGGTCAGACCCTGTCTGTCTGTTTGTTGCTTTAACGCTTTAATCGATTTAACGATGAAATTTTTCTTCACACAGAAGAAAAATTAACAAGAAACTAGCAAGATATAATTATACCTTAGTAGGTTGTTAGAACATAATTATGTATGTACACGTACCTACTCGCATTACATATAAATTTAGCATTTTCCGTGCTTTCATAACCAAAGACAATTCATGTGCCTAGCCAAACTATTAAAATGCACTTCGTAGTCGACAAACAGTGCGGTAATCCGCGCCCGCGCGCCTTTTCGCCCGCGCTACATGGTTACTCTGGAGTATGTAACCGTATTTGCCGGGAAATACTTGTGATCTTTGCGTTTTTCACGTGGAAGAGAGTGCCAAAGCTGTTTGTTAACTTTTTCGTCGGGCTAAATCCATCAATGCAATTGTGACCAAATTTTAAAATCTTAATAACTTTTTTATTTTTAGTATTTTTTATATTTTTTTGAACTGGTATGATGTAAATCATAATGGAGATTCCAAAAATGCAATAAAAATAAAAAGTCACACTGGCGACTGTGACCCTATTCGTAGGATACGACGAATTTAGCGACCTCATTTTTTTCGTTGTGTGAAGGGTTAACGGCTGAATATTATTCAGCCAGCCGTGACTTGACTTCTTCGATATGGCAATATTCAGCCGTGATTTAATCCCAAAGTGCTCCAAGCCTAAAACTATCAATTGGACTTGGACACAGTGTTGTTCCGGCTACGGCAATTGCCGTATTATACGGCTTTCGGGCGGGTAAATCGTCAAGAATACGGCATACGGCAGACATTTCAAAGCCGTATATTATTTGTATGAAATTATACGGCCGGTATCAGAAGCGTTGACAAAAATGATTTTTTTCGTACAACGAAACGCACTAGCGACAGGCTTCTTTCTGGCTAAGGGTTTCCCTGTAGTCATAAAATAACCTAAGAAAATGAGACTGAATGTTGTATTGTTCTAGTATGTGTAATGAAAATTTTGTTTATATTTACAACTCTAAATTTAGGACGGCCCTTTCATTTGTAGACTTGAACTTTTTTCTGCAATTATTGCTTCAGTTTTCAGTTATATTAGTTTAAAGTTATCTTTGCTGCATTTTAAAAATGAGTGACGAAGGTGTTGATTGCATACCAAAAAAATAAACAGATCAAAACTAATCACACCAAACAAAAATATAGGAAATAGTGACGACTTTTATAGAAAAAAATGCGCTCCAGCTGCCGTTTATTTTTAATTTTTTTGTTCCTTTACGTTATAATCCGCCGTTTTTTGTAATCTACCAATGGTTAGGATTTTATGGCGTCAGATTGGCGTTATTTGTAAACATTTGTTATAAAAACTTAGAATATACGGCCCGTTTTTTTGATTTTGCCCTAAAATACGGCAATTTTTTGATTAAGATACGGCAACCCTAAAATTGACTTGGAACATCACTGTTGGACAATGACATTCAATACCAAATGGCATGAATGACAGACAAATGAATGAAGACAAAAGGAAAGAAACACGTGCGCTTGTTTTCGTTTCGTTCGTCAATCCTGAGTCTTTTCTTGTCTTTCGTTTTCAATACTAGTAGTGTTTAAAATGCCCGTCATTCAAAGAATAAAGTAAGCAAGCACGCTCTGTGATTTGAGGCTACCTCAATTTTCATAAATTTACTATGTGCATTTTGTTGTCATATTGCAATTGTCTTTCAGAAAGCCGACTACACGGAGAGGTAAAAAGGCACTTCTCTCAAGGGACCCAAAGCCAGTTGAGGGGCCCAAACAATGCATTTTCATGCAAGGACGCAAGCCCTCAGAACGCACACGAGAGATCCTCAAAGACATGTACAATTTGAAAAAGCCTGACGCGGCTTACCTCACACGTAAGAATGATTTTGTGCCATTTGAAGATGCCACACTCATTGAAAAGTAAGTACTTATTACATATTTATTTTGAAAAACCGAACATGGCATCAACCTTTCATAGGAATAGGTTACCACATTGAACCGAACATGGCATCAACCTTGCATAAGAATAGGTAGGTACCACAATAAATGGTAAGTTCCTAAACAAAGAAACAAACTTTTTTCAGGTTATGCTACAAGAAAGAAGCAGCCCTATTTGGCGTAGGTTCACACACTAAGAAAAGGCCACACAACATAATATTGGGACGTACATTCGACTATGGAATCCTTGATATGATTGAGCTTGGTGCTGATAGCTACAAGGCTATGTCAGAGTTCCAGAACATGAAAGTACTACCTGGATTGAAGCCCTGTTTATTGTTTAATGGGCCTGCCTGGGAATTAAATCAAGAACTGAAACAGTTGAAATCACTCTTCACTGATTTCTTCCATAGAGAAAAGGTAATTTAGTTGAGGGTGACTTTTCTATTTCATTACTACCAATTCTAATTGTAATTCTAAGCAATTGTAAACTAAGTTCTGCACTGACATCTCACTACTTATACAATTCCAAATCTATTAAAAAGTGTGGCTTGTCAGATAGCAAACCATATTATTTTAACCCTCAAGTGCCTTGAATAAAAGAAATGGTAATCCTGCACTAAATCTTATGTTTTTTATTTAATTTCAGGTTGAGACTATCAGACTACAAGGCTTGGAACATGTCTTAAGTTTCACGGCCACAGACGATGGTGCTGTCTACCTGAGGTCATACAGGATACAACTCAAAAAGAGCGGCCAACGCACACCAAGGGTTGAGCTTGAAGAGATAGGTTAGTTGATTAATTATGAATGTACTAGAGATCCGGCCCAGCTTCTCACATGTGCAATGCTGGTACAAAAACCTTACTCCTAAATCACTATCTATTTAAACAAGTACGACAAGTGCGAGTGTAACTCGCGCGCCGAGGGTATATTGACGACCCGTTAGCGCGGTGGGCTTACAACGCAGGAGGTCGCGGTTTGATTCCCGCCTCGGGACTAATATTTGTAAGATCTGCAGATTATTTATTCGAGTGTTCTAGTCCTTTTTTACGTACACGAAAATAAATCATCTAATATGATACTTATATATACTTTATTAAGTATAACAGCTATCGTAGTAGTACCAATTACACAAGCTTGCTTAGCTTGTCGCTAAATGTGTTGTGTGGATTATACAGGATACATTACTCTTCTCATATTTTTTTGGAGCATGGTGGAATTCATTAATTCAATAATCTTATTATCTAAATATTCTTCGAGCGCAGTAGAATACATTGAGTATGGACTTTAAAATTTTGAGAACAACGGTTTTGTGGCGCTTTGGAACTACTATTACAGTTACTACAGAGATTAGTGTACAATTATTTTTTCGTCTTTTTTCTACGTATTTCACTAAGTATGAAACTTAGACGATTTTCAAAACCTGTTTTGAATTGTCGAAATCCATACCTTTGATTTGATATTGCTCTCCATGAAATAGCCCCCATTGTATGAAAATTCGTTTTTTGACCATATTTCAAAAAGTATTGTTTTTACAGACTTCTCTATATTTTTCCTGTAAAATATAGACCTATATCTACAAACACTTAGTACATTTTATATAGATCACTCTGCTATCTTCGGAGATAGGGGGGGGGAACGGTCAAATTTTCGACCTTTTTCGAAATATTTCAAAAAGTATTATTTTTACAGATTTCTCTATATTTTTCCTGTAAAATATAGATCAACACCTACAAACACTTCGTACACATCACGTCGATCGCTCTGCAATCTTTGGAGATAAGGGGGGGAACGATCATTTTTTTGATCATTTTCAAAATATTTTAAAAAATATAAAATCTACCAAAATTTCAAAAACTATTTTGAAATCTACAAACGAGTACCTTTCATTTGATACCACTGTCGACTTTGTAGGTCGTATTTAAAATTTCGATTTCAAAATTTGTATGGAAAATCTTCATTTTGATTTTTCATTTATTTTTCTATAAATATGTGCGGGCGCACAAAATGTATTATTATTTCAAATTTCAAGTCAATAGCTGCAGTAGTTTCTGAGATATTAAGGATTCAAAACACAAAACAGACCCAAAGCGATCCCATAAGGGTTTTGCAACCGATGGCAAAACCCTAAAAACTGCATCAAAATCCATTGGATATTTTTAAGATCTAAGCATACACAGATAGATAGACAGCCGGAAGCGATTTTATTTCATACTATACATATAGTGAAGCGAAAACTACACATCTAGCTGCTGACATTACTACTAGTACCCACATGATCACATACCCCACTGTGGCGATCATGGCAAGAGAGGCCTGTGTAAAGCAGTTTTCTAGTAAATGCTGTTCATGATAATAACCACTTGAATGTATTAGACAAGGTGTATAGTTAAAAGACTACTCGTAATTGTAGTTCTCTACATAGACAATTTGTTCAACTAACTTCTCTGCTTAATGTTTAATCTCTTAATAATAAGACATTAACAATGTCAATCTGCCATTCCAGGACCTTCAATAGACTTCAAACTCAGAAGAACAAAACTAGCAGCAGCGGATCTCTTCAAAGAGGCCTGCAAGATACCTAAAGAAGTCAAGACTATCAAAAAGAAGAACATATCCCGAGATGCATTCGGGTCTAAGCTCGGTCGTGTGCACATGGGTAAACAGGATATTGGACGTATTCAGACTCGTAAGATGAAGGGTCTGAAGAAAACACCACAAGAGAAGAAACAAATGCGTGTTAAGGCTAAAATGGCTAAGAAAGCCCAGAAAGCAACAGCTGAATAAAGGATTTTAGTATGTATTGTAGTTGTTTTTATTATGTTGACAATCTAACATATCTAAAATATATATAACTCAAAGGTGAGTCACTGGCTGACATCGTGATCTATCATCGCACAGCCCAAACTACTGGACGGATAGGGCTGAAATTTGGCATGCAGGTAGATGTTATGACGTAGGCATCCGCTAAGAAAGGATTTCGATTAATTCTACCGCCAAGGGGATAAAATAGGGGATGAAAGTTTGAATGAAACTTCGTCAATTTTAAACCGATCGGGCTGAGACTTTGCATGCATAAAGCTACTATGACGTAAGCATCCTCTAACGCGAGCGAAGCCGCGGGCAAAAGCTAGTAAACATGTGGTACAGCCTTTACGGAGCTAGGTTAAGTAAGTAAATTGATGACTTCATTGAACTTAATATCAACTAAAATTGTTTTATTCCATTTTCTTCTATACCAGCCCTGTAATTGAAGCAAACAAAAAATATAATAATACTAGCGGTCCGCCCCGGCTTCGCACGGGTATTGAACAAAAATTTCTGAAATTATACACACTAACACGATGGGTTTCACAGTTTTCATACGGATCTCTTACTTTTTTTAACAGCATTGGGATTTTTGACATTGACTCGACACTCCATAGCTGACACTGGCCGTAGAGAAAAAGCAAGCACCGTGCGTATATATTCAACCTCCTTTTCTATTCTGACGCGCCATAATAGAAAAAGAGGTTGAATATACAGCGCTCGGTTCAATTATTGAATTTTTCATTCGGATCCCTAACTTTTTTGAAAATATTATATAGCCTATGTTCATCACGGAAAATTCAGGATTCTAATGGTGAAAGAATTTTTCAAATCGGTCCAGTAGTTTCGGAGCCTATTCAATTCAAACAAACAAACAAACAATCAAATCTTTCCTCTTTATAATATTAGTATAGATTAAATCAGTCAAGCCATTTTTAAGTTGACTTGACTTCTTCGATATGGCAATATGTGTCTGGTTTGCCACTTTTCTGCCAGTGTCCAGTTCATGGAAATGTCTTAGTCATGGAATGGAGGCAATTTACAATAATAATATGAGCGGTAATTTTTGAAAAACACCAATATGATTTTTACCACGCAAACAAAAACTATTAAATTGAAAATGATGAAAATGATAATAATAATAACTAAATTAAATTTTAGCATGACAGATAGATATTTGTCAATTTGTATACCTACAGGGTGGGTTACTGTCAATTGTCAATGTTAAAACCAAGGAACTTATACCCAATCTGGAATGCGCACAAGCTGCCGATACGCGGTCCGAGCGAGATAGCTTCGCGAGAGCCCTCTGTCCCTTTCAGGATCAGGATCACCAATCACAACAAATGAATATGGCTGATGGGCTGCCAGTCTAACTTATTTTATATTCTACTTATAATCTTTTCTTTTTTTATTGACATTTCAATATAGTGTCCAAATTATTGCTAAAAAAAATGTTATCATTCTAACAGATCATCATCATCAACAGCCTAAATAGTCCACTGCTGGACATAGGCCTCCCCTGATGAGCGCCATAGATGGCATTGTTCATCATTTGGGGGTTTTTGCCCATAATCCCCACGCTGGGCATGCGGGTTGGGGATCGCAGTTCGGTGGAGTTGTTCTGCAGAGGGCGCTGCTGCCCGCCCCCCGGTGTTTTTCCCTAAGTCGCCTCTTACGACACCCACGGGAAGAGTTGGGGTGGTGAAATTCTATGCCGGCACCACACGGCCTTGCCGGCACCACACGGCCAACAGATACTTGGAAAATATAAAGAACGAAAATTAATGATTTTTAGTAAGACATGTCAAATTTATTTGTTCCTACCACTTCTACTAAATTCGGGAATAATCCGCCTGGCAACACTTTAGAAAGGGACACAGGGCTCTCGAAGCGCTTTCTCCCTCGGACCGGATTTTTCTCTGACCAAGTGATTGTCTATAATAGACTTAGGGTCATACACATAAGGTTTATTTTATATTGGTGTCAAATTGACAACGCACATTCCAGGTTGGGTATAAGTTCCTTGGTTAAAACAATCTTTATTCAATAGACATAAATGTCATGCACTTAGAATAGTCAAAATACATACAGTATAACCAGTTTGATAATATCTTATGTAACACTACAGAAATTAAATAACATTATCTATTCCAAACACTTATCTAGGAATTTATTAAAAGATTAGCGTTTTTTTATAGTAAATTAAAAAATTTGTTCATTTAGTTTAGTTTCATTCACAGGCTTTGCATTATAAAATTTATATTAATATTATAAAGAGGAAACCTTTGATTGTTTGTTTGTTGGAACTATCTCTTGGTAAATATTTATATTAAATTTAATTATGAATAAATGAATTAGGGTTTATATGAAATTTTTTTTTTGGTAAGTAGCGTCTTAAATCCTAAATTAGGTTTATCTAGACACTAGAGTTCTCTATATTACGATTCAAAAACACGCGTAAAATCTATGACAGTTACGCTACAGGCACAGCGGCCCATTGACGTCTGACGACCTGTGTCGGCGACTCATCTTTCAAGAGGGCGCCTGTTGAAGAAAGGAGCAATAAATCCTGCTGATGATGATGAAAGCTTGTAGTCTATTCATCCCTTTCGTAAACAGCAGAGATAACAACAAAATGCCGACACTGACGTATTTCCTAAATTTATCATACATTTTAAAAGGGATCGCCTCGCCTCGCCTCGGTTCTAACTGCTCGTGTATGCGTTTATGGGTGTCGCTTGCGGCCCATGTGCGGCGACCCTAAGAGCCCGCAGTAAAAGGCGCACACGGGCTTGTGCTTATGCTGTGTTGAGTAGTCATCGAAAGATCCATCAAACTTTATTATAAATAGAAGCGTGTATTGTAATGATGACAGGGGTCAATATACATAAAAATGTCTTAGAATTTTTTTTTCATTCGCCTTGACTTTAAATCATTGGGTAGGAATTTGAATCCTTGCTGAAACAGACTTTGAGTCAATTGTACCATACTTAAGGTCAATTTTAGTATTAGATAAATTTATAATTGTTTGTACAATTTCCGTTTTGTGCAAAACCTTTTATCTACTATCTAAAATACTTATAAAATAAATTGAAGATATCATGGTCTTTCAGGTCTAAACAGTAGGACCTAAAAGCAAAGACACAAGATCAAAATTAATTGTAGAATGCCACAATGCTCTACAAGATCTTTCTCAACCAATCAAAGTCATGCATAGAACGTACAGAGTCAATCCTGTCCAGGAAACAAAATTGTGGATAGCAAAGGAAAGAACGAGACAGATCCCCATACAACAAGATATTAATCTCTCGAACCCGCCCACAGCATAAGTAAAAAAAATTACTAAACTAAATCATCTATCTGTGCGATCATCATAGCACAGGTCACACACGCAAGAATGTTGTCACAGACAGCACCCTGTGTCGTGGCTGCTTCCTACAAGAGGAGACTGAGGAACTTGGTCTGGTACACTGCATGACTACAGAAGCGGCCAGATGGGAACCGGGATTGAAGAGTATCATTGAGGCATCAAACCCATCCATTCACACTCACAGATACGCTGAATCCAAATCGAATTCATACTCCGAAACTAAAAGGAGCTGGGATGGTTAGGCTCTGTTTAGGCCGGGAGACAATGCACTATAGACTCAGAATTTGAGATCTGCACTGACATCTCGCATGTCAGTGCAGATCTCAAATTCTCCCATTTAAAATTACAATAATTATATCTCCAGAAAATCTATTCCGCCGCTTGGAAATTATTAATGTTGCTTATTTTTGAATAATGATCAATGGTCACATTGATCCAAAACTGATGATCGTATGGCTACCGTTTCAAAATTGTTTCCGAGAGAACACTTACCGAGGTAAAACAAATTCAAGAAGAAGGCTAAGAAGAGTACCTATGCATCTAGGTTGGGTAGCGTTCGGAAAACTACGTCGAGTCTTCTCGTCTATATCTATACTACAATGCCTAAAAACTAAAAGTATAATAATTTATTCAATGCTTCCTACCAGTCAATGACCTACGGAGCCGAGTCGCGGACACTCACGGTATGGTTGATCCACAAAGTCGCTAACCAAGCTATGGAAAGAGCTAGGCCTGGAGTTTCTCTGATGTTAGGATTAGTATCGAATACATCTGAAAGAGAACCAAAGTTATCGACATAATTCAAAAGATTAGGAAACAGACATTGAAGTCAGCCATACACCGACAATAGCTGGAGTAAACGTATTCTTGAGTGGTGACCGTGCAATAACGTGTGACTCGGCAAACGTAGTGTAGGTCGCCCTTCGGCCATGTGGGATGACATGAAGGTAGATGCGGGATACGACAAGCTGAAGACAGGCTAGGCAAGACCCTATAGCGCTCATCAGGGGAGGCCTATGTCCAGCAGAGGACTAACATGATGATGATGATAATACGCGGAATGAAGACACATGATAATTATAATAGAGCTGAATGACATCGTTTTACATTTAGTTCATGATCATGAGCATTTTAAGGTTTCGGTTTCATGAATAAAGCAATAAAGTAATGAATATGTTTAATTTTGTTTGTCTTAAAACCCAATAAATCAGTCCCTCAATTAAGTTAATTCAAATTTAAGAATAAACTAAATTCTTTACAATGACAAAATACGAGGAATATAAATCTAAGATGTATAATCCGATATTGTATTTAGGTATTTGTTAGTTATTTATTCAGGAATATCTCTGAAGAGTTTTGTGAGCACTTAATGGGTTTTAACCCTACACCCTCGAATAATATAATACTTCCAGTCTTACGCAATCAGCTAGGTGGCCTTGCCAGATTTATTGTTACAGTGCAATCTATAGCTGCAACGCTCCAGGTTAGATGCTAGATGCGCCGAGCGAGCTGAAGACATAGCTCTATGGTGCTTATTAGATGCCTATGTCCAGCTGTGGAATAATTCAGGCTGATTATAATTATCAATTTCAAGTTATTTATTCGTGACAATACTTGAGGATGATAATGAGGAGATAACCTAAAATAATGAGGAGGCTGTGTGGATTGTTCAGCACTACCTATTTAAAAACTTAAAACCCCTAGATGACTTAACTTACAGAAACAATCTTAAAGTTTGCGACGTAGTCCACCGATACGTTTGTGATTCAGTCTCGCAAGACCTTTAATAGTTAAAGGGTAGTATAACTTCCTTGTTGTTTTAATAAACAATAAGATACTGATCAGCAATGTCAAGGGTCTAAAATACACTTCACACATTTTTTGTCCAACATACAACAGCTTTAGAATTGTTTTAAATTAATTGACCTCTAAAACTAAATGGGAAGTTAATTTAATGAGATAAATTTTGCTTTGGCCTTTTAATTTTAATGCTCTACTTCCATCATGATGACCATTATAATGATAATTAATTGATAATATGGGTTTTAAATTTACTAGAAAATTATTAATTGAATAAAATATCGATTTGCTGTTATATTAGTCGATATTTAACAAACTAGTTCCGCCCGCGGCTTTGGTCAGAGTACTTCATTTATTTATTTATAATTGATTCAGTATATTACAGGTAATAGAACTATACTCCGTCGTATTTAAAAGACACTAATCAGAGGAGGTTTGTCAAGTTGTCTAGTTCCGCAAGTTCTCCACATTTGGCATCTTAAAGATAAAAGTAGTACCTAGGTATCTATTCAACTGCTAATTTTAGATATTTTGACTTAGTCAAAACAAATAGTACCAATACCTAAAATTTTTATTATAAAGCCAAAGCACCAATAACAAGCCGTTTAATATAAAAACAATAATAATATAAAACCAAATCTGATGTATATACGAGAATTGGAACCTTCCTGGGGTTGACGACTAACGGCACTATCCAATAACCCGATCGATATTTTTATCCACAAAAACATAATCGAAACTATTATGAGCCTCGAAGTAGGAAGTTCGTTGTAAAAGTTAATTTAAATTACTTTAGTACTGCCCTTGTTATTAAAGTAGGAAGGTACCTACCTACCCAATGTCTTTTATGGTAATTTATTTTTAGCCTTTACCGTTCAGTAATGTGGTGTAGTGTAGTGTAGACCTACTACTCTCTAATCTATATTCTAGTACTACCTAAGACTTAGGTAGTACTAGAATATTTATTTTAGCTTAGGTCCAAAGTTACCTCCTAGCTAAACGGTAGGCTGCTTGATACCCTTTTTCAAATTACTATAAAGTATGTAGGCGCTTATGTAAAGGTACCGATAATATCCATATTTATACTTATGTACATATCTAATACATAATAATCTATGTTTAAGTATACTAATATTATAAAGAGGATAGATTTGATTGTATGTTTGTTTATTTGTTTGAATTGAATACGTAGGCTCCGACGCTCCGGACCATCTGACCACCATGAACTTGCCACCGGTGGTGACTTGGGATTTCTATATCCCAACTGACTACCAGTGACCAAATAACACTGTACTACTCCTATATCACCACCAGTGGTGAAAATTGTCTCATTTTACCACTAGTGGTAAAATAAAACAACATCAGTAGCACTTTACCACCAGTGCAGTGGTCAAATTATAAGATCAGTTTCAATTTAGTAAAATCAAGATTATCTAAACCACTTGAATAAATATACAGTTTACTGTATCCAAAACATTTATTTGTATTTATTTGTACTTAAACCAAACTATCCGCTCTTAGCAAATCGTAACAGGCTAGGTAGTGTTTACGGATAGCAGATTAGTCCCATTTCACCCCTGGTGGTGAAATTTTACACCATCTCAACACCGGTGGTCAATTAGAACTAAAATCGTGCCATTTTATCACTAGTGGTGAATTGGAAATAAGTTTTTCCCAGTTGACCACCAGTGGTAAAATGGGGTGGTTTTCGTCTCAATTGACAACCGGTGGCAAGTTCATGGTGGTCAGATGGTCCGGAGCGGGCTCCGAAACTACTGGACCGATTTGAAATTTTTTTTCACCATTAGAATTTTATAGGTACTTCCCATGATAAACATAGGCTATAGAATATTTTCAATAAGGTAGGGATCCGCATCAAATTAAATTTTTTGTTAATAACTCGTGCGAACTGATATAGGAAAGTAGTTCTATTAGTCTGTCGCATTTTCACACCTGAACAGCTCAATGAAAATTTGCATGAATGTAGACCGAGTCCCGTGAAAGGGTAAAGCCTACTTTTACCCTAGAAAACTTGTGCGAAACCGCGGGCAAAAGCTCGTAATATTCACAGCAAATTTTAAAAGTACCTAATGCTACCGTTATTTATAGGTAACATAAATGAAGAAACGGGAATTTCCCTGATACAAATAAGCAACGCACCTGTGTCTCATCTCCCCAAGTAGGTAGAAACATTATTAGCAGGACAAAGTCTCTACCTACGAAAAGCGAAATAATGCGTCTGGGTAATGCACGAACTTACGCTGCCAAGCTATCTATATTTCATTAGATAAAGGAATTTTAGTAAATCCATTGTAGGTACCTAAATAGCGCAAGTACAATTAAATTCTGGTAGCCCCTTGCCTTTCTCATATCCTAATAATTATTTCCATGCAAAGGTTGCCTGTAAGAGGTCACTTCTAATCGATAAGGCCGCCCATTATACTAGACTTATGTAAGTAATTTCTTTTGATATGTTCTTTTTCTGGTGTATAAAGCATTTTTGTAGTGTGCGACCCATTTTAATGCCCCTGTAAAAGTTCCATTATTATTTTTTGTGAGACTTTTCTTAGTGTAGCCACCAAACTCTGTTTTCGCATCAGATTGTGTAATTTATACAACATTAAAATTTGTCAAAAAATTTAAAAAGATTTTAATAGGTAACAGAACCTGTTTTGATTAATAATTCGTCAGGCAAATATTGTTTACCTTACCTATTAAAGGAAAACGTTTGAATGTGGTTATGGATAATCTACCTTACGGGTGCAAGATTTTTGTTACTTTTAATATTTTCTATGTTTTTCTGCTACAAGGAAAAACAACCGGTTAGAAAGTAAAATGTTCATTAAAAAAGTAAAATTACTATTCCGTAGTTTGATTCCTTATAACTCAGAAAAATAAAAACCTTAAAATAATTTGGATCTCGCGCCAGCCCATGGCGACCCAACCTCAAGGAAAATAGTAAGGTAAACTCCTTTAATCTTAGAAAATTACTCATTCTGGTAAGCTATGAGTAGTCTAAACTGATTTATGGGTACACTAACAAAATTTTACATATTAGGTAATTATAAATAAAAACGATTTAAAGTTTTTTTATAAAAACTTAAAACCGAATAACGCTGATATCATTTTACATCCCACTTCGCCATTTCACTTCTTTTGATCCAATCTAACGAGTTTCCCGGTAAAAACTACATTTTAACACCAAAATTATAGAGGAAACGTATTCCTGTTTTGTTTTTACGTAGTTTTCAAATCATCTTCTTAAGTTCAAGTAGCAGACTCAATGATGGGCGTCTAACTATGATAAGCTGCGATATAATCGCGAAATGAGGTCAAAACGTTCTATCCATGGAACTTCACTTATGAAGTGAAGTATAGATAGATTTATAGATAGTATTTTAGGTTATTGTTAGAAAATGATGAAATTAGGGCGAACTTGCGCCTATGCTAACATGGGTACCTAACTCAGAGTTAGATAGAAATTGTACTTCGGAGTTAAATTAACCTAGTGTTAAATTTTAAAACCGCTGATAAGGACCGGTTAAGTTAACCGACTCTGGGTTAGTAAATTTGACACTGACCACACAATCACAAATAGGTACAACTGTTTATCACTACCAAGAACCATAAGAGCAGTATACTTAATTAATAAAAAAATATGGTTATTTTGTACTGCTGCAACTGCTTTGTACAGAGTTCATTTTCAGGGTTTTGCAACCGATGGCAAAACCCTTATGAAATCGCTTTGGGTCTGTTTTGTGTTTTGAATCCTTAATATCTCAGAAACTTCTGCAGATTTTGACTTGAAATTTGAAATAATAATACATTTTGTGCGCCCGCACATATTTATAGAAAAATAAATGAAAAATCAAAATGAAGATTTTCCATACAAATTTTGAAATCGAAATTTTAAATGGAACGTACAAAGTCAAAAGTGGTATCAAATGAAAGGTACACGTTTTTAGATTTCAAAATAGTTTTTGAAATTTTGGTAGGTTTTATACTTTTTGAAATATTTTGAAAAAGGTCAAAAAAATGACCGTTCCCCCCCCCCCCCCCTATCTCCGAAGATTGCAGAGCGATCGACGTTATATGTACCAAGTGTTTGTAGATATGGATCTATATTTTACAGGAAAAATATAGAGAAGTCTGTAAAAATAACAGTTTTTGAAATATGGTCAAAAAAGGGCGGGAAAAATTTCTGATGGGCTGACTACCCCACCGAGTTGGGTATCAAATGAAAGGTATTAGCTTGTACATTCCAATACAGTTTTTAAAATTTCGACAGATTTTACACTTTTTGATATATTTTGAAAAAGGTCGAAAAATTGACCGGTACCCCCCCCCCTTATCTCCGAAGATTGCAGAGCGATCGATGTGATATGTACCAAGTGTTTGTAGATATCGATCTATATTTTACAGGAAAAATATAGAGAAGTCTGTAAAAATAATACTTTTTGAAATAAGGTCAAAAAAGGGCGGGAAAATTTTCGAAAGGGGTAACTACCCCACAGAGTTGGGTATCAAATGAAAGGTATTGGTTTGTACATTCCAATACAATTTTTGAAATTTCGATAAGTTTTATACTTTTCGAAATATTTTGAAAAAGGTCAAAAAATTTACCATCCCCCCCCCCCCCTTAACTCCGAAGATTGCAGAGTGATTGATGTAAAATGTACTAAGCGTTTGTAGATATAGATCTATATTTTACAGGAAAAATATAGAGAAGTCTGTAAATATAATACTTTTTAAAATATGGTCAAAAAACTAATTTTCATACAATGGGGGCTATTTCATTGAGAGTAATATCAAATCAAAGGTATGGATTTCGACAATTCAAAACAGGTTTTGAAAATCGTCTAAGTTTCATACTTAGTGAAATAGGTTGAAAAAAGCCGAAAAAAAATTGTAGGTACCAACCCACTTACCTACCCACTAATGTCTGTAGTAACTGCTCCTATTACAGTTACTACAGACATTAGTGGGTAGGTTCCACAGCGCACCAAAACCGTTGTTCTCAAAATTTTTGAGAAGAGATAGGTATGTATCCTAGATAATCCACATAGTATCATTTACCCACAAGCTAAGCAAAGCTTGTGTTATTGGTATTACTACGATAGCTGTTATACTTAATAAAGTATAAGTATCACATTAGATGATTTATTTTTGTGTACCTACTGAAAAGGACTAGAACACCCGAACAAATAATCTGAAGATCCTACAAATATTAGTCCCGAGGCAGGAATCAAACCTCCACCTCCTGCGTTGTAAGCCCACCGCGCCAAGAGGTTGTCATATACGTACTTAGCTAAACGACAAAAGTTCAAAACCCTCGGCGCGCGAGTTACACTCGCACTTGTCGTACTTGTTTTTTTAAACTTACACAGAGTCTTTGATGTCTTGATGCAAGAATGCGAGGGCTTACGCACTACGTTATCAAAAAATTTAAGTATGACATTTTATGATATTAAGTAGATTCTTAAATCCTAAATTAAGGTTTAAGGCCCTGTATAAAGACAATATTTAGGTATTAGTAGTATTATTTCGTAGTTCGTAGCGCTTGACAAATAAAGTTGAAAATGGTGATGCGTTTGATTTAGTTGAATCTCTTGTTCGACAATGTCAACATTATTTATCGGTTTTAATTTATTTTAAAAGTAAATACACCAGTAAATTAAAATCTTTATACATATTTCTCTAGATGATAAAATTACCTTTCTTACAGTAACAAAATTATAAAACGTTATCACTCAAAATATTGAGCATTTCGAGACGAAAAAGTATTTTCGTGTTCTTTCTTGCGATATTTTTTTCAAGTTTCTAGATGGTTTTTATGAAATATTTTTGTATAAGTCTTTTTTCCATACACTTGACTATAAACTGTATTTTTTTTGGGCTTGTAATATGTCACAGTAAGCCTAACTGTGCGACGAAAAAGTGGTCGTTTTACGATGTCTGTCGTTGGGCAGAGCCTTAAATACCTAACACTAAAATTCTCTAATATGATTTAAAAACACGCATAATTCCTATGACAGTTACTCATACAGGCACAGCCTAGCGTCTTGTGTCTGGCAGTAGGTATGTGTTAGGTATAATCATCTTCATCAGCCTAGGTTAGTCCTTTACTGAATATTAGGAATAAAAAGAAATTTTTTCTGATCATAGAATCTTATTAATATCATTATTCGTTTTTGAATTCGGTTAAAAAGAGCTTGGTCTTGCCATGCTCCCTCGCTACGCTCGTACCTCATATTTAATGGTTTAATAATAATCTTCTATTGTAGGTATACCCACAAAACTTTATTATAAAACACCCATTCTCTTTTAAAACAACAGGTTTTATTAGTTGTAAAACAAACCGCATAACATGAATGTCATTTTATCTTCGCACGGGCTTGACCACTATGAATGAGTAGCTGTTTCATAACACAACATTTATAGATGAATACAAGGAAAACCAAATAGATAAAAATATTAACCTACAGGTCAGTGGGAACGAGAAGAATATTGTACCAATAATATCTGATTTTGTCATAGACCTTAAAGTTCATCATTCATATAAATGCGATGAGAACGTTTGGATATCATATCGTCTATAGGTACTAATATTTTAAATAGGAAGGACTTGATTGTTTGTTTGAATTGAATAGGCTCCGAAACTGATGGACCGATTAGAAAAATTCATTCACCACTAGAAACCTAAATTTTCCGTGATGAACATAGACTTTGGAATATTTTGAAAAAAGTTAGGGTTCCCTATGAAAAATTAGTTTTTGTTGAATTCCCGTGCGAATCCAGGGCGGACCGCTAGTAGGTTTATATTCTTAGTATCAGTTACAACGAGAAGAATATCGTACCAATATATCTGATCATGGCACAGACCTTTCTCGTGATTAGGAAACAAACCTTTAGTAGGTTTGTTCATCCTCATTATATAAATGCAATGAGTAAGTTTGGATTTTTTACCATCCATAATAACTTGGTCTTTTCATGCTCCCTCGCTACGCTCGCCAGTAAAACTGCCTCGTATAAAATGGGTTGGTTTAATCCCTTCCAAAAAATAATCTACTATTGTAGGTTGTTAGGTTTTTAGGTAGGTATACCTATCTAAAAAAACTTATTATAAAATACTCGTCCAGTTTAAAAAAAAAGCTGGTATTAAATTATTACTTATTAGTTATTAGTTGTAAAACCAAACCGCAAAAGATGAGTGTGATTTTATCTTTATCACTGGCTTGGCCACTATGAACGAGTTGGTATCATAAGAAACATTTTTATACATCGAAAAGGAAAACCAAATAGAAAAATACTATTAACCTACAAGTTGGAATGAGAAGAATACTGTACAGTCAGCGTCAAATTAATATGAGCGTCTAGAGTAGTCAAAATAATCTGAAAAACATAAAAGCTATATTATATACGCAGTAGATACGAAATTGTTGTAAGTACCCAAGGTGCTTAAAATATCTTCTGTTTTACACTTACTTCTTCGGTTTTTGTGATCATTTTGACCACTAGACGCTCATATCTATTTGACGCTGACTGTACCAATCAGTCTGATCTTGGCACAGACCCTAATTAGCGTGAAGATGTAAAAATCTTACTAACTTTCATCCTCACTACCTCTATATAAATGCGATGTGTAAGTTTGGATTTTTAGGGTTTTGCCATCGGTTGCAAAACCCTTATGAAATCGCTTTGGGTCTGTTTTGTGTTTTGAATCCTTAATATCTCAGAAACTACTGCAGCTATTGACTTGAAATTTGAAATAATAATACATTTTGTGCGCCCGCACATATTTATAGAAAAATAAATGAAAAATCAAAATGAAGATTTTCCATACAAATTTTGAAATCGAAATTTTAAATGGAACGTACAAAGTCGAAAGTGGTATCAAATGAAAGGTACTCGTTTGTAGATTTCAAAATAGTTTTTGAAATTTTGGTAGATTTCATACTTTTTAAAATATTTTGAAAATGGTCAAAAAAATGACCGTTCCCCCCCCCCTATCTCCGAAGATTGCAGAGCGATCGACGTGATATGTACCAAATGTTTATAGGTATTGATCTATATTTTATAGGAAAAATATAGAGAAGTCTGTAAAAATAATACTTTTTGAAATATGGTCAAAAAAGGGCGGGAAAAATTTCTAAAGGGGTGACTATCCCCCCGAGTTGGGTATCAAACGAAAGGTATTGGTTTGTACATTCCAATGCAGTTTTTGAAATTTCGATAGATTTTATACTTTTTGATATATTTTGAAAAAGGTCGAAAAATTGACCGGTACCCCCCCTCTATCTCCGAAGATTGCAGAACGATCGACTTGATATGCACTAAGTTTTTGTAGGTATTGATCTATATTTTACAGGAAAAATATAGAGAAATCTGTAAAAATAATACTTTTTGAAATATGGTCAAAAAAGGGCGGGAAAAATTTCTAAAGGGGTGACTACCCCACCGAGTTGGGTATCAAATGAAAGGTATCAGTTTGTACATTTTAATGCAGTTTTTGAAATTTCGATAGGTTTTATACTTTGCGAAATATTTTGAAAAAGGTCGAAAATTTGACCGTTCCCCCCCCTCTATCTCCGAAGATAGCAGAGTGATCTATATAAAATGTACTAAGCGTTTGTAGATATAGGTCTATATTTTACAGGAAAAATATAGAGAAGTCTGTAAAAATAATACTTTTCGAAATATGGTCAAAAAACGAATTTTCATACAATGGGGGCTATTTCATTGAGAGCAATATCAAATCAAAGGTATGGATTTCGACAATTCAAAACAGGTTTTAAAAATCGTCTAAGTTTCATACTTAGTGAAATACGTAGAAAAAAGTCGAAAAAATAATTGTAGGTACCAACCCACTTACCTACCCACTAATCTGTGTAGTAACTGTAATAGTAGGGTTCCACAGCGCCACGAAACCGTTGTTCTCAAAATTTTAAAGTCCATACCCAATGTATTCCACTGCGCTTGAAGAATATTTAGATAATAAGATTATTGAATTCATGAATTCCACCGTGCTCCAAAAAAATATGAGAAGAGTAATGTATCCTGGATAATCCACACAACATCATTTAGCGACAAGCTAAGCAAGCTTGTGTAATTCGTACTACTACGATATCTGTTATACTTAATAAAGTATATATAAGTATCACATTAGATGATTTATTTTTGTGTACGTAGAAAAGGACTAGAACACTCGAACAAATAATCTGCAGATTGTATTACAAATATTAGTCCCGAGGCGGGAATCAAACCGCAACCTCCTGCGTTGTAAGCCCACCGCGCTAACAGGTCGTCAATATACGTACCTACCTAAACGACAAAAGTTCAAAACCCTCGGCGCGCGAGTTACACTCGCACTTGTCGTACTTGTTTATACTCCTTCACGACCAAACTACTGATAATACCGAATAGCCAAGAGATAGCCTCAAGGCCTAGACTCAGAATAAAGGGTAGAAGGTACGGAACGCGCACGATTTGAAACGACTTGCTGACGTTTCGGACAAATAAATTAAGACCCTTTGTCCGAAATGACACTTTATGATTTTAATAAACACAATCAACCCTGATGCAGTCCTGATGAAACGTTGATGTTCTTCCAATACAAACTATGTAGGTTCGTAGTTAACCCGCTAACATTCATTATGAACCTAAAGGTGTTAGGTACTTATAAGTTATAAGTTATTAAAAAGATTGAAGTGAACAAAGAATCAAAGTGATAATTTTATTTCCCAGTATTATTTATTAATTTAATTACTTAGTAATTTGTATTTTGTGACGTGTAACAGTCCAGTAAGTAAGGTCTAAAGGAAATAAAGCACATTGTTTTTCATTTTGAGTTTATACTTGGATAGAGTACAGACAGAAGCATTAATTGGTAACCCCCCTAATAGCTAATATAAGTTTACATTGCAAATCACTGTACGATTTACAAATCTTTTACTCAAATACTAAGAAACAAAAACGTAACACCCAGTGGGAATCGAACCAGACATCCAATCGCTCACATGACAAGTTGACCACGCACCAACCAACTAAACCAACGAACCAGTTATCAGAGCGTCGAAATTTTATGTTATTAGTGTTCGACAGCGGATTTTTATTTATGAGATCTCTTTACACTAGATAAGAAAAAAAAGAAGTGTTTGAGGGTAGATTTAAATATAATCTTGGTGAACAATGAAAAGGTCACTAGCCATTTCCAATTCTAGTCTTGACTTACTGGTTTGAATCATAAATGAATTGAAGAATATTGAAGGAAATTATGCAAATTAAGAATTTTCTGAGAACTAAGATTGCGGTGCTATTCGAACTTCGAACAGCAAATGAGTAATCAGGAGATTGCTCGTTTTGAATTACGGTAAGTTATCAACTTATTATTCTTGTGTCATAATCGTTACGAAACAAATACATATTTTTTTTAGTAAAACCTTGTTATATTTAACTTCATTTAAGTATTGATTTGTTGTCTTACAGATAAAAACCGTGCGCTTAAGTGTAATGTGAGGATGTGAATGTAAGAAGCAATGGCAGATAAACAACAGGAGTGTATACAAATCAGTGAAGTCGCCACAATAATATTGTTGACATTCAGACTAGTTCGCCTTTTGCATCCACTCGTTCTACTGCTCAACAATATTTGATATCAACATCAACAGAAGGCATTTGCATGCAGCTGATATACTTACACAATTATCGAGCAGCAAAAATAGGACTGTCTGCTGAACTCCACCGCAGGGCATGAATAACTTTAGGTAAGTGATAATACTGATAATTCTCAACAAATTCGAACACCTTTATCTCTGATTATTTCATCATAATAATAATATTTTTAACAAGTTAGTATTTACACGAACTAAATAAACAGTTGATTTTTTTTCTTTTTAGGTTTTGGAGATGGATATCCTCTATGGGTCCTGGAGAAATAGTAAAAATAACTGGGCGCATGAATGACGAGCAATTGAAAGTGTTGAAGGTTACTACGCGATATGTACTACGCGGATCGCGTATCCAGAAGCCCAAATTTATTTTGTCCATGATAATTGTGGAGTGCATCGTACGCGGATGGTTTCTCAAGGGTTGTTCATCTCTAGAAGACATTACTGTTATTTCTTGGACATCTAAAAGTTCGGACCTAAATCCGATAGAAAATATGTGGGGTCAAATGGTTTTAAATTGAGATCCGATCCGTTAGCCCTTAAGCTATTAAGCGATGTATCACTAAATATAAAGGACGATAAATATCACTACCTACTAAACCCTAATGTAATTTTACCTTTTAACATTGTCAAACTCCATTTGACCTCATTTACTTTCAAAACTACCTGATTATTTAGTATTCCATGATTTACAAGAGATCCAAATTGTTTAATTCATTAGATTAGCAAAGTAAACGAAAATCTAATGAAAACATGTGTATTCTCGAGCACTAAATCGAAAATGGAATATTATTTTTCAGGATAGGAAGCTATTTGTAAGTAGGCTAAATAATAAAATAAAACATGTCAGAATTAATTACATTTTTTGTGTTGTTGTTTGTATCTAAGGCAAATTTTTGAAAAAAATAAACGAAATTGTTTACCTGAAATTATTATTATTGTTTTATTTTATCAATGACCTACTTTAAATTCATACTAATAGACAAAAACTTCACTATTACACATGAATAAATGTCATTACATTACTAAAATTAAGTAGTAGTTAAAAAACAAAAACATCCACTGCAAGGATTCGATGACGATCATTACGATGTGCAGTGACAGAATCTCGGTTACACTAACCACTACAGCTACACCATAGTTACATGTGATACAGGCTCGAAATTTCAGTATCGTTACTCCTGATAAAAAAAAATTTAGGTGTTGAAAAAAACATTTGTTTTTTATTTAAACAATTAAATAAACTTAAAAAAAAAACAAAAATAAAAAATAATGTAAATTAAAATGAATATATAAATCTTCACGGGTTTGAACCTACATGCTACTGAATGATAACTATGACATATTCTGTGAGGGGGTTACCAATTAATGCTTCTGTCTGTACCTAGTCCTTCAAGTTCTTAGTGCTTGATTATAAGATACTAGCGGCCCGCCCCGGCTTCGCACGGGTATTAAACAATAATTTCAGAAATTATACACACTAAAACGATAGGTTTCACAGTTTTCATACGGATCTTTACTTTTTTTAACAGCATTGGGGTTTTTGACATTGACTCAACATTCCAAAACTGACACTGGCCATAGAGAAAAAGCAAGCACCGTGCGCTATACAACCTCTTTTTCTATTCTGACGCGCCAGAAAAAGAGGTTGAATATACAGCCCACGGTTCAATTATTGATTTTTTCATGCGGATCCCTAACTTTTTTGAAAATATTATATAGCCTATGTTCATCACGGAAAATTAAGGATTCTAATGGTGAAAGAATCTTTTAAATCGGTCCAGTAGTTTCGGAGTAGGGCTTGTAAACCGGTTAATCGGTTAACCGAAAAACCGGTTAACCGGGCGATTTTACCTCGGTTATTAACCGGGTTTTTTGGTCAAAATAACCGGGTTTTTCGGGTTTTTTCGTTGTAGTAAAAAATTAAAAAAATAGCATTCTAAGGGTTTCAATTAGGGCATCGGAACCGGGTTTTCCCGGAATCGAAAGAACCGGGAATACCCGGTTCTTGGGGCTACAAAAAGAACCGGTTCTCAAAATATTCAGAACCGGGTTTTCGGTTCTTTTGATTCTCCTAAAAATATTGATTATTGTAGGTTAATGAAACTTCGAAGTCACTACGCATCAAGGTGTTGCATAAAATAAGGAGGAGGTACGGGTTGGGGCGGGGAGACATTCCCCGCTCGTATAGATTGTGTGTGTATAGTTGCTCGTTTGGATTAACGCTGTTATTATAGGTAAGTGCGTCTTCTATCATTATTATTCTTTGGTTCACTACTTTTTGCCTATTACATTGTAGATGGCAAAAATAGGCATAGGTAGGAAAGAAGTAAAGTATTTTATTCTTTGCCTTTTTTATAAGTTGTTTAATGTAAGTATAGTGGATTTCGGGTATTACGACTATGAAGGGTCCACTGATATCGCCGTTATAACTCAGAATTCGTTACAGACTAAGACAATAAGCAGATGGATGTATAGTTTTATATTCTTTAATTATTTATTGAATATTTGCAAACATAGTCAACAAGGCAGGAAGCGGAATATTTGACAAATGAAGAGGAACTTAACAGGCAATTAAAAGAAGCTTCCACTGCGAGAACATCCACGCCAGATGATTTTTATACTACCGTGAGGGTAGAAATGGCACTCTTCGAGAATGGTGGTCAACGAGGCCGATATCTGTCGCTGGCTTACCATTTGATCACCATCCCACCTACCAGTGGTGTGGAGCCGGAACGCATATTTTCATCTGCTGGTATAATATGTAACCGACTGCGCTCAGCTTTGGGTGACAAAACCCTAGATGCCCTCATATTTTTGCGTTCATCAAAATATATTCAAGGTTAAAAATTAGTTTATTAGGTTAAAAACCAAGATTTATTACTATTTAAGTGTAATTTTTTTTATGTGAATAATATAAGTTCTTTCAATGGGACCCTACTTTATTGTTTATGTTTATTTTATTTGATTAGTAAAAGTTTCTATTGTTGTTGTGTTAATTATGTGTAGCTCAATAATTTTGTTTCTCTTTCGTTTTATTGCAATAGCTGATGTTTAAATTGCTTCGCTGTGGCTATATAGTTAAAAAAAAATATATGTAAAAAGTGATTGTTGCAAGACTAACTGATTAAAATAAAAAAATAAAAATAGCTATGATTATTAATTCCCTGTTTGATTTGGACCCCACTATAGATATTGTAAGACAAAAATATAATTCTAATAAATTAAGAAAAGAACCGAAAGAACCGAAATAACCGGGTACCCGGTTCTGCGTTGAAACAGGAATCGAAAGAACCGGTTCCTAAAATATGACCGGTTCTCGATGCCCTAGTTTCAATATCACCCACCGACTATCAAATTACTTAGTTTATCGTGTAATACGATATGGAAAGACAACAAACATCTCATAAACACTTTTGAACGAATAGAAAGTCAGTAATTTTAGTAATTTGAGTTTAATATAATAATAAAATGTAAACTGTTGGAATATAAATGTCAGTAACTTATTTTACAAAAAGGTACTACAGTAGAATAAATTGAATAGTAAGAATGATAATAATAATAATGATGGGGATTGGGAAATCGCCCCGTGAACAGCGGAATACGTAATTGGCCGGTGCTACCAGATTAAGTGCTTGATTGATGAGTGACAGTGGTGCATTGTTAATCAGTTTAGTTCTTCCGTGACCCTTTGAGAACAGAGGTAGCCGCCTGCGCCGCCCGACAGTTTCATCCGGTTGGCACAGACTTATAACACCATGAACTTGATTGTCATTCCCTATACACCCTAACCACATACAGTGCTAACGCCATACCTCTCCTGATTTCCAATTTCCAAGAAAAGTTGAATACTACAGGAATGTATTATATTAGTTATATTAGCCCAGTACGAATAAATATATATAAAGGAATAAAAAGGGTTGACGCCATAATATATTCCTTTTAATAAAGGTATCGAGTAAAATTTTCCTGTATACGCTCCATAACGAGACTTTATAGACTTTATGAGGATCCCATACAAAAACTGCGCTTTCTTATTGATTTCTGAACGGAGCATCATATATTCCTGTGAGTGCCCGAATGTTTCGTGAACTAGTTAGCTCGTAAAATTAATCCTATAATTCTGTACGCCTTTGAACAAACGCTGGCAACATAGGGTCTGAACCTCAATTCCTTGTTCAGTTGAAACCCCTGATCCCTCACCGATTCCACAATCTTCAATCGCTCTTCTTCTGTGTGGTAGTTGTAGTGGAAGTGGGGTAGTTGCTCTGCTACTTAAATTTGGGCTGTGTCTAGGACGTTGAGGTCGCTCCACAGATTTAACTTTGAGGGCTAATTGTTAATTGTTGTAAATGTAACCTGTTTAGTTTGTTCTTGGTTCAAAATATCCTTTCTAGCTGTTGAAACTGCATTCAATCTTCTCGACATGTTTTTGATTAAGTTATCAATGAAATCTTGTGATACTCGATTCCACTCTTCTACCAGTGCTCTTTTGAGATCTGCTATGTTTGTTGGTGTTGGATCCCGCTGTTTTATTTGTTTTCCTAGCTTATACCGAGCCGCAGTCAGGGATCCATTTTCAACGATGTGCATCTACGCGCCCCTATGCAAATACCGCCCCATACCATTACTGACCCTCCACCATATCACTCTCTTCCGACAATGTACACTGAGCGTATCTTTCGCCAGGTCGTCTCCAAACTTTAACCCTTCTATCATCTGGCTTCAGACAAAACTAGACTCGTCAATGAACAATATTTTCCCCCAGTCATCATCATTCCATTTTTGGTATGAGCGAGCAAAGTTAGCTCGAGCTACTCGATGATCTGTGGTGAGTAAAGGTCCTCTAGCTGGCAAGTACATCTTTATTCCAGCTTCTTTAACTCTTCTTCTTACGGTTTTAGTGCTAATTGTAACCTGTTGAACATCCTGGTCATAGATCTGACCTCAGAAGAAGTCAAAGTGCGATTTCTCAGAACACTGCTCACCATAAATCAATCGTCTCTTGCTGAAGTGATACTCTTGCGACCTTGCCCTGCACGTCTTGTGTACTCACCAGTCTGCTGATATCGTCGAACAATTCGAAAGATGACGGATTTGTAAAACCCGCATAATCTTTGAGCCACTTCTTTATAACTGTGACCATTTTCAATTAAAGTAACAGCTTTGGAAACCTGAGCTACGCTAAGATCCAGCATTGTCCCTTCAGGTATTAATTGATGTGTTAGCAACACTATTGCAATATGTTTTTGTGAAAAAAAAAACTTAAAAACAGAATTTTATGAATTGATTACGCACACGTTATTAAAATTATTCCAATAGACTAGTGGAAATAGCAAATAAACAAAAAAAACAAACAAATACCTGAAACAAAAGACTATTGAAATAATTCTTTTTCAAATTAAATATTATGGTAGATGTGGCCAGTTTGTACTTAGTACTTTTAGTGCATATTACAGTTTTTTTTCGATTGATGAACCGTTCCTCTAATTATGTCCATGAGTGTAGATTTGTCAGGCTCAATCATCAGGCCGGTTCTGATTCTTTGGCAGACGGGTGGTCGTATTCGACTATCCGAATGCATTCGTTCCATAAATACATTTTGTAAGACCACGCTTATCTATATTACAATTTTATCCGACGATCAGGCAAAAAATTCAGATACTTGCATTTTTATTTAGAATCTTTATTTTGGCAATGCATTTTATATAGTATTTTATAGTATTTTTACTATTATTTTATTACTAACTTTAATTTAGACGATGCCCATTAACAGCAGATTTATTAATTAATTTAGTTTTCTTCTTTTAGTTTAATCAGTTCATTTTTATGCGTTGCTTTGCTTAGGTACCTTGTTTTTGATCACTTTGTGCCTGACTGACAGTTTAGTATTTTAGTTCTATTACAGATGTTTTCATGACTTGAAATATAAATTGACGTAACCAAGCCTTGAGCTCCAATGGCAAATAAATAAAAATGAGTGACACGTGTATCACTCATTTAACCGTACCGTAAGATATGTAATCATAAGACTGAATTGTGATTTGAGTCAAATTAATCAGTGCTAAGCTAAATAATATGTAAATTTGATCGAATTTTATGGTTTTATGACTCTTTTTGGAAAAAAACCGAAATAACCGAAAAACCCGGTTTTAACCGGTTTGAAAATATAAAAACCGAATTAACCGGCTTATAAAATAACCCGGTTTTTACAAGCCCTATTTCGGAGCCTATTCAATTCAAACAAACAAACAAACAATCAAATCTTTCCTCTTTATAATATTAGTATAGACAAATGTTAAAATCTTTATTGAGAACAGAACATAATGTTGGCTGACTATGACTACCGTTATACTTTAAAACTGTGTAGCGGAGCCAGTGCCCTCCTGCGTAAACAAAATGGTATGTTCCATCTTTAAACATAATAGGTATGTAAATAAAAACTGACTGATCTAGATACAGAAAGTAACATCAGTCGTGCAATATCCGTATTATATTTACAATATCGAGGTAAATTATTTAATTTTACTGTGTAGTTAGTGATCGAACACGATACTCCTTAGAACAGCTCTTTCAGAAGAGTCCGGGTTAAAGTGTGTGTGTGTGTATGTGTGGTTGTGTGTGTGGTTGGATTGTGTCACACAATCGTCTGTTAAATACGAAGACGAATCTGTTAAATACTTGGTTGCTTGATGGCCCAAGACGAGCGTGGTTCATCTGTAGGTTCCATCAGTAAACATACTACTAGTGGTAAACAAATAATATTGCTTAGGTTCCAATTTAACCGCGTGGGAGTTGCTGCAAAACCAGATCCAACTTAATAATAAGCAACTGGCCTGACAGATCGATTAATTGACCCTTAGTCTATTATTAAAGTACGTATAAATTGCTTACGGGTTTTCTAAGACTGGTTTCGTTAAAATAACTTGGTTTATCACAAAGGCGTCATATTTCTCTTACTGACTAAGACGCGGAGCGGCAGTTTAGTTTCATCGGAAAATTATAAGTCGTGTAGGTAAAGATTGGGATTGAAAATTTACCTAATCGAACGTATTTTTCAAACTTGTTCAAAGCGGGACATATACCTTAGTTTTAATGATAATTGTGCTAAACACAGAAATGCGGACCTTCGCCCACCGCGCCACAGACGACCACTGTGGCGCGGTGGGCGAAGGTCCGCCTGCGACGCAGGAGGTTGCGGGTTCGATTCCCGCCTCGGGACAAATATTTGTACGATCTGCAGATATTTGTTCAAAGGTTCTGGTCGTTTTCTATGTCGACGCTGGAAATTTGAAATGTCGTAAGGGACATTTTGTCGTAAGGGACATTTTTATACCATTCAACTGGAAATTTTGTGCTCTATCGATCTGTATATTTAAAATTTTGATATCTCTTCAAATAAAGACGTATGAAGTCAAATTGTTTTGTCGTAAGTGAAATTGTAGTAAAATTTTTGAGTCGTATGGGTCAAGTTTTGTTTATGTAGCTTTTAGCAACGTCGTAAATCTAAGTATTAAAAGATGATGTCCCTTACACTTTGAAATTTAGGAAGAGGTGTCCCTTACGACGTATTTTTTTTTTTTTATAACCTTTGCTAATGAAAATAATTTTGTCGTAACTACCCGAACTGCCTTGTTCATGCTAGCATTTTATGTTGTACAGTTAAGAAATGTATAGGAAAATGTAGTGATCGTAAACAATAATGATATAATTTTTTTAGAAATAGTTTCGTTAATGAAGCCTAATACCGAAACCTAATTAGATTAAGGATGTAGATCACGAAAAACGAATATTAATAGGTTAGTTGTACTTTTACTGACAAAAGAATAACAATGAACACAATCAACAAATGAAACAGTTATTACCACTGAATTATTAATATAATTATCTTTAAATTAGCTGACGTTTCGAGATGAAAGCTGAGCTATACACGATGATAGTTGAGCGATACACGTGCAGGAGGCAAATCTCGATTAAGGGATCTCAAAAACATATTAAGACGTCAGCTAATTTGACGATGACAGGAACCTTAAAACAATATTCATTTAAGTTCTTAACAACCACAATTACCTACCTAGGCACTATAATTAATAATCATCTTTTTGTTACACTTTTTGTTCACGCTCATCTTCCTCGTCTGTATCGTTTAATTCATCTGGCACCCCAGAATTATACGGAAGATTAAGGTATTCTGCGTGAAACCGTTTTAGTATTGGTTCATTGTCGCATAAACGTTTCAAATCTTTGTACTTTGCTGCAGAAATGGGTTGTGGTTGTTTATGTAAAGCTTTCAACTCAATTTCTTCAGTTCCATTTAAAAGTAAATAAAACTTTTAAGGTTATGTAAGAATTTTCTTCAGAAACTTTTAAAAAGGAGTGTCCGAATGAAATGGTTGTTAAATATTCAATGAAAGAGGAAGCTGAAGCTCATGAGTTTCAACTACATCAAAAATCTTCAACTGATGATGGAAAAGCAAAGGGCAAAAAGGGAAAAGGGAAGGATAAGGGGAAGGGGAAGTCCAAAGTGAATATAAAGGAGTCAACATCGCAAAACCAGGATGGAACTGAAGAAATTGAGTTGAAACCTATGCTTTATATAAACAACCACAACCCATTTCTGCAGCAAAGTGCAAAGATTTGAAACGTTTATGTGACAATGGAACAATACCAAAACGGTTTCACGCAGAGTGCCAGATGAATTAAACGATACAGACGAGGAAAATGAGCGTGAATTATGAAAATATGGTTAGAAATAATATTGATTATAAGATGATTATGATTATTAGGAAGATGAGCTACAATTACAAAAAGATGATTATAAATTATAGTGCCTAGGTAATTGTGGTTGTTAAGAATTTAAATGAAAATTGTTTTAAGATGATTTTGAGATCCCTTAATCGAGATTTGCCTCCTGCACGTATATCGCTCAACTATCATCGTGTATAGCTCAACTTTCATCTCGAAAAGCTAATTTAAATATAATTATATTAATAATTCAGTGGTAATACATAACTGTTTCATTTGTTGATTGTGTTCATTGTTATTCTTTTGTCAGTAAAAGTACAACTAACCTATTAATATTCGTTTTTCGTGATCTACATCCTTAATCTAATTAGGTTTCGGTATTAGGCTTCATTAACGAAACTATTTCTAAAAAAATTATATCATTATTGTTTACGATCACAACATTTTCCTATACATTTCTTAACTGTACAACATAAATTGCTAGCATGAACAAGGCAGTTCGGGTAGTTACGACAAAATTATTTTCATTAGCTAAGGTTATAAAAAAAATTTTACGTCGTAATGGACACCTCTTCAAAAATATCCATGTGTAAGGGACACCTCTTCCTAAATTTCAAAGTGTAAGGGACATCATCTTTTAAACTATTGAGTTTAACGAGGTTAAAGTTATATTTAGCTATAAATCAATTAATTTTAAAACATTCTGTCTAAAAAGCATCTCAACAGAAAAAAAAATTACAAAGTTGTGACGTTTTAAAAGAACAAATTTTGTTTTTTTGCTCTCCTGTAAAGCGTAGGTTTGTCCCTTACGACATTTCAAATTTCCAGCGTCGATGTATAATAAAAAATATATATCTATTTAATAATATTGTATTACGTATATCAGTCATCTAGTACCCATAACACAAGCTCTGCTTAGCTTGGGGCTAGATGATGCTGTGTGGATTGTCCAGCAAAAAAAAAAAAAAAAAAAAAAAAATCAAAATTCTAAGCCACCATTATTTCGATTTAATACTTATAATAATTTAAATGATTTTATCTAGTTTTTAAGTGTAGGTACAAATTAAGTCTTATCTCGCATTAATTACCTACCTATATAGGTATGTATTGCGTAACTTTTTATTTTTTACCACTGTCTCTTACTATTTTTATTATATTATAGTATTAATATATTGTATCTACCACTGATTTTGTTCCTAATTAAGAAGCAATAAGTAAAGTACCTTTACCTAATCTACACCAAGAACTTAATTAATAATTTTGCAGTAGTAAATAGGTTTATTTTATGTATCAATGTTATACTAAGGTATCCCACTAATATTTTTAAGTTACTCTTTCACGCAAAAACTACTAAACGAATTTTGATGAAACTTGGTACACAGATAGTTTAAGACCATCCCACGGATTCGGGAGTTACGCGGGAACCCAGCTAGTATAATTATATATGGGCCGTGATTTTTATTAGTACCTATTTTACATCTTGCATTTGACAAATTTTGCCTGAAATAAATGATTTGTAACTATTTATTAATGAGCTGTATTCGCTATGCATTTAATGAATAAAGCTATTGTAAATACCCTGTTGTCCGTGACTTCGCTCAATTTAATTATATAATGTAAATAAACATAAATCTTAGTAGTTTATGTTTATTTACATTATAATCTCTTAGTATCTTGACCTGAATAATTTACGTTACAGAGTGGACAGCTTTTCACCTATTCTTGGGTAGACTCTTCTGTGTCGGGAGAAGATTAGATCATTATTTAAAACCGTAATATGCACCCAAGCAGACATTATTTAGTATTTTTGTTAGATAAAATTCTGATCCTTTGTTCGCTGTTTTTTTATTTACCTTCAAGGCATGTAGGTCCTTCATAAATAGGTACTCAGAATTTCAGATGATAATAATTTTAAGTATTTTTAGGCTTACAAAAAAGCACTTATATATATATTATATATATTTATTATTAGCGTTATTGATTATCTTCACTTAATTTTTTTGTCTACTAATGGGAAAAAAAATGGCAGTATGCCGCCATCACTAAAATACTAGACTGGACCGAGGATAGCACGAATTCGAATGACCGAACGAATTCGAACTAATTAAACGAAACGTATCGCTCTGGGTATCGAATACCGAATAGATCTGTACAGGCCTTTATGCCTTGTTATGCAGCTACAATGAATGTATAAAATGCATAAATCCATAACTATTAATTTTAATAAACAACAAGGTAATCCGATGAGAACAAATATGCAATCTACATAAAATTCCTTGTTATGTTATTTCTTAATTAAAAATATTCATTTTAAAAACATCTTAAGGATCATAATATCTGAGAGCCAGTATCGAGTCAATAACACGTAAGAGAGCTAAGATTCAATATTTGCCAGTAGGTACATATAAAATTATTTATTTTTAGAAGTAGGTTCATAAATCATAAATTAGCATAGAATCGTCCATCAAAAGTATATGAGTACCCGACCTTAGCTTAGGTAAAGATGAAATATAGATGTGCCTCGGGAGTCAAGGATTTCGAGGCAACAAAATAAAAGGACTGGTTTTACGATGCGATTACAAGCAAATTCGTTGATTTTATTAGAGATCCGCATTCTATATAGAAAATAGACTTTATCTTTATGTACTTACTAACACAATTAATAAAAGATCCAAATTAGAACTAATAATTACAATAGAAACAATTGAGTTCACTCCTGACTACACAAATAGTCTACAGGTAGCTGATCCATACCATTTTTTCCACAATCGTTTTAGGGCGTTCTGGTCGTTTTCTATGTATAATAAAAAATATCTATATAAGTAATAATAATGTATTATGTAGGTACATATATCAGTCATCTAGTACCCATAACACAAGCTCTGCTTAGCTTGGGGCTAGATGATGCTGTGGGGATTGTCCAGCATTATTTATTTATTTTATTTATTTATAAAGCACAATCGGCGATCATGCATCAATCAAAATATAGGTATGTAGGTACATACTTATAGTAAAAAGGCTCTTTTTTTAAGTCAGTGAATAAATTTACTTGTAACAAAGCTCTGCTTAGTTTGGGGCTAGATGATGCTGTGTTAATAATTGTATTTGAACTAGTATGTTTTTTATATATTTTTTTAGTGTGAACTGCTGCCCTTTATTATTATATTTATTACATAATGTTTAATAATTATTTTTGGAATTCGGCCTCTCGCGATACAGGTTCTGAGCCTAGTGTGGCGACCATCGGTAAAATGTATAAGTTAAACACATAAGTTTATTACGGCAAATAAATAAATTAAGTATTTGTATTTCTTATAATTTGTTCCTAAAAATCTAAGTTATATTGTTATAACTACTCCCTTAAGCTGAAAGTTACGCAGGCTTTTTTGATTACTATGAATAAAGGCCGGCCAACTCTGCGCCGCAGGTTTGTTTGTTTCGTCGAAGCTTCTCTTCGATAATCTAACATAACCATACTGAACTCTGCACCCTATATAACTACAGTATGGTAAGTTTTGGCAATAAATGAGGTCTTTAGGTAAAAAAATTAATGGATATTTTAATCCATGTGCAATAAAATAACAATCTAAACCACTTCTGCGAAATAGACTATTTACCTACTACTTTAAAAAAACTGCGTTATTTTTCCTTTATACTCCAATTCCTCGAAAATCGCTATTAAAATGGACATACCAGCTTTTATTTCGTTGTTTGTTACTTCCAAAAACTACCTATGACGTTTATTTAGACCAAAAGCCTGCTTTATGACGTCATCAAAGTTCGGGGCTTTACTTGATGACGAAGAAGGCTGGTTGTGTGAAAGACCAGTCACCGCTTATGTATATTTACATTGAATTGTTATGCAGGACTTTTCCGAGGCGTCGGCGCCGGCGCCGCTTTGGTCGATAATTTTCAAGTGGTTTTTTATATGTTAATTTAAATGCGCAATACATATCATTCGAGAAAAGAGCACTGGTAGGTGGGTACCCACCTATTTGTGCTAACCCCGAACCGTAAATTATAGCGTAGGACTTCAAAGTAGTGACGCATGGATTTAAATATCATAAAGTTACTGGCTGTTATGTCATTATGTTGATTATTATTATCCGGTTCTGGAACTTACTCAATTAACAGATTATCCTATGTACCTATATGTACTCTTAGCGAATGTGAACTGATATTCTGAGGCTGCCTGATGGTCAATGGCATGCACAAAGACAAAGGAAACTTTCAAATATTTTGCTATTACAAAGTCTGGTGGGTACCTACTGCTAGGCAAACCTTCCTTGTCCGCATCTCAAATTTTACTTAAAGCTTGAGAAATTACGTGGAGTTTTGTTATTATAGTGCGTAAGCCCACTTAGGGTAATTTCTCACTCGGGCGCTGGCGCTATAGTCCGAAGAGAGTCCCAAAGTTTTTCAATTTCGTGACGCAGTGGTTAACGCATCCCGCACTGAGGGATGATCACGGGTTCTAAGTCCCCCGAAATCGATATTTTTTGTGATATAATTTAATTTCTTAGAAATTAAGAGAAATTAGGAAAATATTACCAACGTACCTAATATAACAAAATCATTTTTATATTATTTCAAAACTATAAAACGGTTAAGATCTGTGAGGTCCTCACCTTCGCTTTAGCTACTTTCACGAAACCTTGCAACAAATTCACCGTAAAAATTGCTAATATTGTTCGAACAATACCTTAATTAAGGCAAGTCAGCTGCGTGTCACTGCCGATACTATTGTCGTAGGTAAATCTCGAAATGAGGCAGCTTGGTCCAGCTGTACTGTACCCTTGACCGAAGTTCTCAGTCCGCGCTCGGCACTCAGCTTGTACCCTCGCGTCCAACATAAAGGCAATACCTGCTCGCACCGCGACACTTCCCGATGATGCCTCCGCGACTCATCATACCTAACAAAACACGCGACAAATAAGTGTAGCAAAAACAAACAGTGAGCAATGAGCCAGTTATAGTGTAACGAAGTGAGTGACATGTGATTTGATGAGTGAAAGTGAAAGATGAAGTCGAAGAGTAATCAGTTGGAGCCGCAGCCTGAGCTGCAAGAGTTGCTGCAGAAGCCAGCAAACCTTCCGCTTATTGATAAAAATAATCATGCGATAAGTGAGTACCTCTTTCTTTCAACTTCTTTGTAGTATGTTTGATATGATATTTGGCCGTTGAAATCTTTCCTACATATTATAATTTATAGTCGAAAATTGTCATGTCTATGAGTACCTATCTTTTGTAAGCCAAAAGAAATACTAGACGTGACTCAATTGTGATTTCAACATTATTTATTGCGGGTAAACTAAAAAACAAATAACCTTTGGTAACATTTAAAAACATACATAAATCTGCACATAGGTACATTTTGAAGTCGGTTAAAAATAGAAGTAAATCGACTCCATTGCACAAAAATAAAGCAAAGAACGATCAAGCATCAAACATTTGCGCCATTCAGCAAATGTTTCAGTAAATCTTTGAGAACCGATGACGTCTCAATACCATCGTTCGTTCCGGTGAATGGACGTACGACGTAAATCGCGCATAACAATTACTTATTATCGAATATTGTTATGAACGAAGATGCAGATTAGTGTGGAAAAGATTTACTATGTCTCATGTGTCACGTATTGTTGAATCTCTGACAGCTATCAACCGGCATTTGTATCGTCCCCGACGACCCATGTGGTGCAGCTGGTGAAAGTCTTCGATTCGCGTTGAGATCGATTTTCGCCTCGGGACAAACGTTTGCACGATCTGCCGATGTTTGTTACGGGTATTCTACGAATTTATATGTCCATAGATAATATAATACTTTACCAGTAGTATTAGTTATCTAGTAACCATAAGTAATAGATTCAGGCGTTACTTTGTAAATATCCATTATAAAATATGAGATTAAAAATATTTAGTATTCATCAATTTGGCGAAAATTTTGGTTGGTTTTACGCGGAATTGCTTCTAAATATATTTCATCGTTTTATTTATTACCCATAACTTAAGCTCCGCTTAACTTGGGGCTACATAGTACTGTATGAATTTGTCCAGCATTATTTTTTTTTATTTTACTTTGGCTTGTCTCGTTACAAACCGTTCTAGGTGAAAACCTGCTACATCAAATAGGACTTTCCCTCTAAACTTCCCAAGGGGATTTCCCAAATGCCTAAGTTGAACGCTGGTCTAGAAAATGTATCTTTTATAAGTGAATCTTTCTGGGCTCCCTCGGTATAGTATATAAAATATTAAAATGTATAGTGTTTTTCTCAGAACGAATTTATATAAATAGGAACCCACTGTGAGTTCCTAAATTTGTTGGTTTTTATACTTATCGTCTATTCTAACATTTGATTAGGTTGTTATGGTCATTTTCTACGTTTTATAAAAATATGTATCTATGTACTCGTATATTATTATGTATATCAGTTATCTAGTATTCATAACACGAGCTATGCTTAGCTTGGGGCTAGATAATATAGTGCGAATTGTCCAGCATTATTGATTTTTTACTTATTTTTATCATCTAAGCACATTTTATTTTTTCCGTCATCTTTTTTCATGTATCCTAATTTATGCTGCGGAGTAAGGTCCTGTTGACTCGTACCACAGGTTTTAAAAACCTCTCACAATCCCCAGGCGTTGCAAAACAAGATAACTATAAATTAAGCTTAGCCATAATCTGTAAAGAATCAACTTTTGCAAAAGAAAATAAATATATTATTCAATTCGTTACAAAAGGTTCTGCCGAATATGCAAAAGGGATCTGTAAGTTCAAAGCATTTAAGGAAGATTAGTTAAAAAGAGCAAAGACCTCGCAAAGCAGAAGGTACAATAACACATCTGTAAGCCGGTGGTCCTGCGTTAAAACGACGGTCAGTAAATAAGAACCAGTTCTCAAACATATTTGAATACTATCGGTTAAATAACACGGAATTATAACGCATAATTAAGTAGATAGGTAAGTAGCATACTTTGTTGGTAGTGATATGTCATTGAGTTTTAGTTTCAATGAAAATTCATAATATCCGCCGTATTAGCTGTTTAAATTGAAATCTGTTTTCCATTCAATTAGCTTAGTGCAAGAGCGTTGTTTATTTATAATTCAATAATATCGGCAATAGGCCAAAATATAATTGTACTCATGTTTTCTGAAAAATTATCATGTATCCATAGTAATTAAACATCGTAAGTCCTGTAAAACCGCTTGGGATTTATGGAAACGTACTTATATGCCTAAATAGCTGTCTTTGTCACCACTTTGTTAAACTTATTTATCAAAATGATTTAGGTATCAATTTTTTAAATGCACCGGAGCTGGTTTTCCTATTAATATTTATTGCCCAACCCATTTTCAGTAATTGGTCTCTATTTGCTGATATTATTGAGTAAATATTATTAATATTAACTACTGGAACGATTTGAAAAATTCTTTCACCATTAGAATCCTACATTATTGCTGATGAACATAGGCTATAGAATATTTCCGAAAACTTTAGGGATCCGTATGAAAACTTCAATAACGTATCTCGACGTGTATATGATTGTGTCAAAATTTATTAAATACCCATTGCGAAGCCGTTCGTCAGCTGATATAAATACATCTTAGAAACTAAAGATTAGATGAGATAAGATTAATATTAGATTATGCAAGAAGCAATGAAAATGTGGGAGAGTTCATCCTACCCGCTATTGTTTTAATAATGGTGTTGGGGTTACCACGCAGCCTGTGCGTCAGGACAAAAAGGTTGTGTAATTTTCCCAAACAATTTACCTTGTGTCGGAATTTTTTTATTTAAATTGTTTTAATAAGTAAAATATAATACTTAAGTATAACTATTACGTCGACACAAACAATAAATTCAAAACAATAAATTGATTTCAGATTTCAATAACTTTTTATTTTTAGTTTTATAAAATAAGCACTAGACAATCAACTTTTATACAGTAAATTATAACGAAAAAAAACACTATAATGATAAAAATAAGAAATAATAATGTGTTATTGTTTTTGTTTTCACTTCCACTAGTAAAAGAAGAAAAATATTTCTTTTTCACTTCTTCCACCTGCAGATATAAAATTTAGGTGAAGATAAAATCTATAATGCCCTATGTCTTATTTTATAATAATTTAATAATTGAAATTTGACTTGATTAAGTGCCTTTTTTAAGTCTAAAGAAATAAAGTTATTCAAATCTGAAACCTGTGGGCGGTAATTATGGTAAAAACTCCTTTGTTTGTTATATATTATTAGTCCACTGTTGAACATGCCTCCCAAGTTCAAGTGGACTAATGGAGGCACGTGACACTAGAGTAGTTTTTACCGACGTTTTTCCTCGCATTTCACAGCTTTACAGAAATTCTTGTTGATCTTTTAATAGCTATATCATTTTTTACCCGACTACCATCGGAGGAAGTTTCTGAGGCACACTGTATGTAGCTGTAGCCGATTTCATTGTTCCCACTTACCACTGAAACTAAGGGTCCAGTTTTAACAAATGGCTCATTATTTGTCCTGTACTGTTTGTCAATATTAAATAAAATTCACAGTTCCCAAGCAATCAGCAAAAAAATTCAAATTTTTAAACTTACGCGATCTGAACACTTAATTTTTTTTTAAACACATAATTAAAAAAAAAACAACGCGATAAATACCCGTTAAAATAGTAGGTACTAATCAATTAGCAAAAATAAGATCAAACCAAAAACCTAAACTAAACAATATTATTTGTCAGTTATCCTTATTACCCCCATGCCTATTTTGCATGACTAATCGTTGTTCACGTAATTTTTAGGGTTTTGCCATCGGTTGCAAAACCCTTATGAAATCGCTTTGGGTCTGTTTTGTGTTTTGAATCCTTAATATCTCAGAAACTACTGCAGCTATTGACTTGAAATTTGAAATAATAATACATTTTGTGCGCCCGCACATATTTATAGAAAAATAAATGAAAATAAATGAAAAATCAAAATGAAGATTTTCCATACAAATTTTGAAATCGAAATTTTAAATGGAACGTACAAAGTCAAAAGTGGTATCAAATGAAAGGTACACGTTTGTAGATTTCAAAATAGTTTTTGAAATTTTGGTAGGTTTTATACTTTTTAAAATATTTTGAAAAAGGTCAAAAAAATTACCGTTCCCCCCCCTATCTCCGAAGATTGCAGAGCGATCGACGTGATATGTACCAAGTGTTTGTAGATATGGATCTATAATTTACAGGAAAAATATAGAGAAGTCTGTAAAAATAACAGTTTTTGAAATATGGTCAAAAAAGGGCGGGAAAAAATTCTGAAGGGCTGACTACCCCACCGAGTTGGGTATCAAATGGCTTGTACATTCCAATACAGTTTTTGAAATTTCGACAGATTTTACACTTTTTGATATATTTTGAAAAAGGTCGAAAAATTGACCGGTACCCCCCCCCCCCCTATCTCCGGAGATTGCAGAGCGATCGATGTGATATGTACCAAGTGTTTGTAGATATGGATCTATATTTTACAGGAAAAATATAGAGAAGTCTGTAAAAATAATACTTTTTGAAATAAGGTCAAAAAAGGGAGGCGAAATTTACTAAAGGGGTGCCTACCCCACCGAGTTGGGTATGGAATGAAAGGTATTGTTTTGTACATTTCAATACAGTTTTTGAAATTTCGATAAGTTTTATACTTTTGGAAATATTATGAAAAAGGTCAAAAAAATTACCATTCCTTATCTCCGAAGATTGCAGAATGATTGATGTAAAATGTACTAAGCGTTTGTAGATATAGATCTATATTTTACAGGAAAAATATAGAGAAGTCTGTTAATATAATACTTTTTGAAATATGGTCAAAAAACTAACTTTCATACAATGGGGGGCTATTTCATTGAGAGTAATATCAAATCAAAGGTATGGATTTCGACAATTCAAAACAGGTTTTGAAAATCGTCTAAGTTTCATACTTAGTGAAATAGGTTGAAAAAAGCCGAAAAAAAATTGTAGGTACCAACCCACTTACCTACCCACTAATCTCTGTAGTAACTGTAATAGGAGTTCCACAGCGCACCAAAACCGTTGTTCTCAAAATTTTTGAGAAGAGATAGGTATGTATCCTAGATAATCCACACAGTATCATTTACCCACAAGCTAAGCAAAGCTTGTGTTATTGGTAGTACTACGATAGCTGTTACACTTAATAAAGTATAAGTATCACATTAGATGATTTATTTTTGTGTACTGAAAAGGACTAGAACACCCGAACAAATAATCTGAAGATCCTACAAATATTAGTCCCGAGGCAGGAATCAAACCTCCACCTCCTGCGTTGTAAGCCCACCGCGCCAAGAGGTTGTCAAGTACCTACCTAAACGACAAACGTTCAAAACCCTCGGCGCGCGAGTTACACTCGCACTTGTCGTACTTGTTTATTTGTGACAGTAGATCGTTGATTTAAAATTTTTGAGGAAATAATCTTTTGGTTTTACTAAACCCCCGATTTTAGTGTGAGATCACCTATCCTGGTTCTCACCTAACCTAACATATTGAAGAACACTAAGTCCTTCATGTCCAATTGTCCACTGTCCAGTCCATCCCAAGGTTACCTGAAAGAGATCTCTCATAGCGATAAGATCGTCCGTTATAATTCATCAACTTCATTAAGCATGTCTATTAATGGTTTCTTTCTTTGTATGGATAAAGTATTACCCATGTATCTTTTTAGATGAAGGCACGTTTCAAATAGTTGAAATAAAATCAAAATCAGTTCATAACTTTCGATTATACTACAGAAAGACACAGGAACAATGATTCATAGGTTTATCTTAAACTAGCGGTCCGGCTTCGGTTATTTAACATAAATTGAATTTTTCTTGTGGATCCCTAACATTCTTGAAAATATTCTAAAGCCTATGTTCATCGGGAAAAATTAAGGATTCTAATGGTGAAAATTTTTTCAAATCGGTCTCAAAAAATTTAAACAAACAAACAAATCTTTCCTCTTTATAATATAATAGTAGTATAGAAGAAGCATCGGGAGTTTATAAAATTAATAAGTACGAGTACCTACTAACAACATTTTGTAGTCCGGAAAATACAGAGAAAATTGAGGGTATCTAAAAGATTTTCCATCTGGCCCTTTAAATTTACTAAGGTGCGATTACACGCTTTTTGATCGTGGGTTTCTAAAATTACTTCGAAATCAAATTTTCTTGTGTAATTTCAACGAAATTGCAATTTGGTAGACTTCAATTTGTGCTCATGTATTTTCTGCGTTTATTACGACGACCTAAAGTATTTGAATCGGTCTGTACAAAGATGTTTTAAGTAAGGCACAGTTGTATCTTGGGAATAATTTTGCTTACTTTGGAGCCTGATGTTGTGGTGAGAAAATTCCGGCAGATAATATTAGTTATTCATACTAATCTCTCGTCTCCACCTCTCCTGAGCCATCTGATGGTGGATCTGCTTCCCTTAATTTCCCTCTCCACTTCACTATCCAATGGAATAGCCGTTGGAAATCGCAAGCTTTGTATGCCGAATATTTGAATACTGACAAAATTATCCGTTCGTGAAAATATAAAGAAACCTTAATTACTTTATTGGTTCTACTTTAATTTGCGTAGCACTGACCTGTCGATTTGGTTCCGGTCAGAGCAATGAACTCAATTGAGTTTTTTTGCTTTTTTTTAGGATGAATGCGTTTGCGAATGTCCTTTGTTCTATGCAACCGTGATACGGTCGATAGGTTCTAGTAGTTGCTGAGGTAAACGTCTGCTATCGATAATCAATGTCACGTAAGGGTTACATTGAATTTTCCATGTTCTTGAATGATCAAGGTTCTTTTAGCCTAGCTTCTGTAGCATAAGCTAGCATCAAGCTTATGCTACAGAAGCTAGGGTCATCGGGTCATCATTCGGGTCATCACGAAGACAGAACAGCTTCTTGGGGATCCATAGGCCGTCAAGGCGAAGCTTGCAAAGACGTGTAGTTAAAGTTTAAGGCCTAAGTTCTCCGGCCACGGGAAATCAGCCACATGAACAAACGCCGCCACTAGCATATTTTTTTATTCATTATTATTTATTTATTTTTAATTTTCATACATTTTATATGGACTCTCCTCGTCTCACCTCGCTTATAGTCTCTCGTGTTGTAGCTGTTGCGTGTGGCTCATGTCCCACAGGTTCTTAGGTATATTATGTTGTGGCATGCCACGGTTAGAAAAATGTAACAAGTAGACGCCATCCTATAGACGTTATCTCTGCGGAAGACAAAGCTAGAATAATATAAATGTTATTTGTAACAAATCCTCATCTCTACAAACGCGAGGGTCGGTCGAGCTGTCCCTGACCACGCATTATAGTGAAGCTGAGCGAATTTTTAATAAGTTCCGCCTGTTTGACAGTCGTTAGATTTTTGAATTACTAATATTATGTAAAGCATAATTCATTATAATCGACCATGACATGACTTTTATTATTATTTTCTAGCATTCATAACAATAGGTAATTTTTGTTGTAATTTATTTCTCAAAAACATATCACTAAGAACGTGTACATAGGCACTTTATATCTTCTTAAGGCCAAGACATATCTTCTTTAAAATATAATTTATGCACATGAACAATACTTAACAATCGCAACACTGAACCAAAAGGTTTAGTTCTTTTAAGCCTTCTCACAATGTCCATGTGGTCGAGGACTATGACATGATAACAATGGTATTTTATAGCTTACCACATATAATCATTTTTTGCAACGGTAGGTCACTAAGTTCAAAAATACAAACAGCATCACTAAATTTAACACCAAACAAATTATATTCAGTGTTAATTAATACCTCAGTCATTAGTATAAATTCATATGACAGCTCCTGACGAAGTTTGGGTGGTTTTTATTGAGTGTTTTTTTACATTTACACATTAAGTAATGCATCATAATTATGTCGGATAAAAAATAGACTGCTCTTAATAGGTTATTTTTTGCCAAAATATATTTTATCCTGAGAACGAAAAACACGCCTTTATAGCATTTTAAATCTTATTACTTATATATTGATACTTATACAAGGTGTAACAAAATATGTGTACTAAGCCGAAGGGGGAGGTTTCAGACCCCAATGGTGATCAGTTGTGGGGGGGGAGATAATGAAAAATACCTATTTTTCGTTTCCCATACAAAAAGTTTTAATTTTAAAAAGTAACAACCCTATCCGGGTAACTGCAGGTAGGTACGTATTTATCTTCGTAGAGTTCAGCTATGGCGGAGACTACCTAATCTATCTATCTATCACTCTACATCTGTGACCATACTGACATCATTGTCACAGGTACAAGAAACCGCTGCCTTTAGGGTTGTCACTTCGTAAAAAATCAGCTGTCCATGTTGAAACTTTGATGCAGTTTTTTCCGAGATACCGATCGAAATTCGAAAAGTCGTTGAGTTGGTCCCCGGGGGTGTGGAAATTCACCCCCTTTCGCTTAGTACAGTGCGCGTCAGAATTAAGTACCCCCCTTGTATACAAACTATTTTCGACTACTTCGAATTCCCTTGTAACTTGTCACAATTTTTCACAAGCAAAAATTTATCAGGCCGATCCTCAGGATCGAACTACCCTTCCATAATACTCAAAGTCTGAAATTCCCAAAAATAACAACTTTTGAGTCCCACATACATTGAGATAGGGGGGGTACTTATATGTGACGCGCACTGTACATATATTTTGTTACACGGTGTATATTGATGTTTGTTGTACGGAAACTATTGAAATTCCCAAGGCTTCATTCTCCTAAATTAACTAGGTACACAATTTAAAATCTTACCATTACCAACAACCAACCCACATGTTTTCATGATTTGTTCTACACTAAACTAAATTTGAGTATATACAACATTGATAAACCGCTGCAGCATGGCCCTCAGTTTTAGCGTTAAAAGTAGTTTTACTGTAAGAAAAACTACCGCACTGAAAATCAGCGCAGGGTAGATACACCAGTAGACTCACTCATCATCACTCAACCTACAAACGATATTAAGTAAGTCTAATGTACCCAATTCAAATTCAACTAAAGCTTTGCACACGAATAGATATTATTTCCATAAGGTCGCTTGATTTTTTGTTACTGTTGAATGATTTACTGGTATGAGCGCGTAGAATAATTTGTCACGGTATCAACCGCAAGTGATTGAATGGTAATAAATCCTATATTAATCCTGTATACACTAACATTACCATAAATTGCGTGTGTGTATACTAGACGGTATAAAGATACCCGTTGATAATAGATTTCAATTTTGTTTAACGTTTAGCAAAAGACTCAAGTATCAAGTGAGACTCAAGTATCAAGTATCAAATATGGGATTCAAGTAACGATAGCAGCGGCCTACCTAATTTTTTTTCATCATCTATATTAACCTATTTATTATTTATTTAACTATTTAAATTCATTTATTTAAATAAATAAGTTTTTATTTGTTGATTAAGTACCTAACACGATAAAACTAATGCACTATATGAATTACTTAACATTAAAAATATATAATTTTAAAGATGGTAAAATTAATGAATGAGGCATTTACATAACTTAATTGAAATATTAAATAAGATTCCCATAATAGTGAAATGATAATAAAACAGTAGCACAGACAACATAATAGTAGTAATAAACTTTCACCCCCCTTAACGCAACTGCTGTCATATTTTTTTTGTTGGTTACCAGATAAAAGCAAACTCAGTTCGACTAATTTATAGCCTACCGATTAGCCTAAATCGCCTAAATATAATATTTTGTACAAGTAGCCTTTTCATTTGTGCAGTTTAACCATTGTGTCCGTGGGGCAAAATGTATTGCAGCATATTTTTCGCACACTGAAATGCAAACGAATGCGATTATTTCTGAATCGCCTGATGTTTTTTCTAGGTAGCCTAAATAGCTACCGGTAGCCGATTTTTGGACTTTTTGGTCGCCATTTGGCCCCTCATTGTAGCCTAAATGGCTATAATTCGCCTCATCTGGCACTACTGCTCTGTACATAGCTTCTTATTTACCTAGAACTCGATAACATCCAGCAGTGACTCGATATTTTCCACTGTGATTAAAAATACGACTACTTTTTGTGTAACAATGGCTTAAAAGACGACGTAATCCTAAAAAATCGCGCTTTTACAATTTCATTACATAATTAAGTGATTCCTTGAGTCGTCTAGTGTCAACTGGTTCTGGTACATAGGTACTGACTATAAAAAACCAATGATCAATAGTAAACAGAGACGTTGTAAAGTAAATTACAATTTGCATAACGTCGGTACAGGCGTAAAATTTGTGATATATATTCATCTAAATAAAACGTCAAGGTAAAGGTGAAGTTTATATGTGTACAGTCAGCGTCAGATTGTGTCATGGAATAAAAGAAGAAATGTAAAAGTTTGGCTAAAGAATCAGCAAGCTGAAGTGGTAGTGGGCCGGCCATATCTCGTGAAGAACTGACGGCGCTCGGGTAAACAAGTTTTTGAGTAGAGACGAGACTCGGCAAACGTATTGTAGGAAGCCTAGGCTAGGGACAGGTGGGTTGAAAGACTGCAGGCAGATGCTGGATGCGGTAAGCTACTCGTAAAGACAGGGCGCTATAACGCTCACTAGGGGCTATGCCTATGTCCAGCTGCGTACCTACTAATATAGGTTGATGGTAATGAAAACTACTGAACCGTGATCGCCTGATGGCAGTTTTGCCTGAATGTAGGTTGTAGAGCTAGATCTGGAATTCTACACAGGCTATGGCTTTTTAGTTTTTACTAAAAATATGTTCCCATGAGCTAGAAATATAAAATTTTACCTTGTGTAAATTTTTGATTGCTTATAGATGATAATCAAGGATTTCAATAAATTTAATAAAAATTTGGACTTGAGTGAAAATGGATTTCTAATATTTCAATTAATTGAGCCGTATCACATACAATTGTTGCTGACTGTATAAATCTATTATCAATCAAGTAAGATATTAGCAATGATAATGATATTCTATGTTTGTTGCCTTCGTCGTAGTATTTACACTTACATAATGAATGACATAATATACCTACTGTCTTATCAAAATTGATGATTTTATTCGTGAATCACTATTGTAAAATATTTTGCTTGGTTTTCGACAAATTAACGGCTAAAGTTGGATATAACTGGTATAAGACCGATTAATTATTTGAATAATATGTAAAATTACTGACCCAAGTCATATTTATTAAAGTTAACAATTAGTGCTTAGATATTTTTGTTCTGGTAAAATTTTAGCACTTTGTAAACTATGCCAATAATATTATTATCAGCATCGTCGTACGAGTATTAAAATAACTAATGAAGAATAACTATGATAATCATAATTGACTGAGGTTTTAATCTCTAGATATTTATTTCTCGTAAATAAAGCCAAAAGCTCTCATATCATACAAGAATTTTCGCTAGTAATTACAAGTCTTAAAACTTGGGCTCGCTACCTCTTTACATCTCTCGTTTTAGCCTAGGGTAAAACCACACCTTTATTAAGCAGTTGGAAGCTAAACCCTCGGATTATCATCTCGGGAATTCCTAAGTAAACTGGTTTTACCAGTGTGAACTTAGCTTGGATTAGCCTCGTTCCTTGACTTAAGGCTAAATGAGAAATTTAAGTAACGCCACAACTTATTGTAATACTAGCTGCTTCCTGAGGCTTCGTATGTGATTTTCGTAGCCTGTATCCGTTCCGTGTATATTATTTACCTCTCTGCCAAATTTCATCAAAATCCGTTCAGGCGTTTAGGCATGCAAAGTTAGCAAACAGAATTCTGTTTGCTAATCTCAATGTAAAATGATAATAAGTTTTACAAATCTATACTAATAAATTTATTAGTTGTCTTTGTAAAAACTTTATTAACAAAGAAAATTACAATTAAATAAACAAATTATGACTAGTATCTACAATTTAAGAAATTGAGCTAACTGCAGTTTGTTGGAAGCAACTTACCTACAGGTGGTAAAGATTTTTTATACCTATATAAAGCCTTTGTTATGCCTTTGTAATGAGTGTCTTTTGTGACTTTTTGATGAGTCCCGTGTTGAAGAAAGTAGGTATAATTAAAAAAAATGTGGCGGCGCTAAACTTGTTTCTATTTATTGAGAGCGGGGTCAAATCCCTCCAAAGTAATCGCTTCATAACAACAGTATCTTCTCAAATTAATACATTTTGGCTTTTTACCTTTAATGAAAGCTGCAAATGGAGGTACGCATAAAAAAAATTACAAGGTTGTGACCAATCTATCGATCTCCGTGCAAATAGCACTATGGGTGATTCTGCGACGATACCATTGTCTTAGTTAAGGCATAAGTTATCCGAATACGACCCCTGCATAGTTTGTTTCATTTTAAAATCGTGACAGCAAATCATTGATCATAAAACTAAACTCAATGACGTCGATATCACGAATAGTCGATCTTAATCCAAGTCTTTACTCAATGCAAAGTATACCATTCAATAAATATCTAGATTTTATGCGTCGATACAGATTTCGCAATTACAGCCGGCTTGCCTCGGAAGCAAATTCTTATTCCTGCTCAGATTATTTGCGAATTATTACGCCTACATACATATATGTAATTTAGGAAATACTTTGAATACAGGCTGTCCTCAAATAACTGCATTTTCTACAACAGGTGAACAGTTTCACCGGTCTTAGGAAATACAGTTTTATCGACTAATAATATGTATGTATACTAATTTAACTCTTCCTCACTGAATGACTGCAAGGGTAAGCTCGTGCGTTGAATCGTCATACAACTTAAATATTATGCCCAGTACAACTTCAGACCAAATAAACATGTTTTTTATTTGGTCTGGCTACACACACAACATTCAATTATAAGTGGAAATAATTACCGGCTATATAGTTAAATTATTAACCAAACAAGTATAAATTTAATTTGGAAAACTATCCTAAAAGTCGGTCTATTGATTGACGTACTTTGAACGTATTAGCCCCCTTGATACAAGGATCATTGTCTAGCGTAGAATAGAAAAAAAATACGTCACTGACACATCGAATGCACAAATTATTTTAAATTCATTTCTGCAACTTCGATCATGTACGCAATGTTTGGCGATGATTCAGATTCAATAACTTTATTTCTCTATGCTTACAAAATAAGCACTAAGATACGATGACATAATTTTGTCTATTCTATCTTAGAGATACCCAATGCTATCAGGGGCAACAGGAAGGTGCCAGACTAAAAGTTTATAGTAAATAATATAATTATAAATACCAGCTAAAGAAACCACAAAAAACTGATAGTCGAAAAATTTAATCAAAAACCTTCCATCGGTGACACATGTATAATGCATTTTAAAAATCACTTTACTTAAATTAATTAGGTTGTCATTTTATCGGAATCTATTAGTTATTTAACGATCTACCCATTAGCAATAATTGATGTTGATCAAACTGTCTGTGACGAGGTTACCTGTTCTTTATAATAAACACTACTATAAAATAAATGGCATGTCGACGTTCATAGAACAAAACTAATAAAACCATTCATATTAAGTATAAGTAATGATACTTAAACCTGGTTAATTTTCATATTAATTTGTTGCGTTGTTAAACGAGGTCGTAAAAGTTCTATAAACTAACAGTACAAATCGACTTATGGGTTAACAAAGAGGTGGAGAGGGCGTATAAAAATAGAACTTATTTAGACATTACGCTAGTAATAGTACTTCAATGCTACTACCATGTATATCCTATCGTATCTTTTTTTATTGTATCTTTGGCTCTCTGCTTGAAACGATTGTGTCTTAAGGAAATCCAAAAAATTGGTTAATAACAGTGGTCATTCCTGACACAACAATAAACCGCTCCTAAAACTTTGAATGACAATGTCACCTCTATTTCTGTTTCGGACATTCCTTCACACATTGTTTTGCCAAACTGCAAATACTAGGCATGCTATGGAGTAAAATGTCCGATAGAGATATTTTTTCCTGCAATATATTTATAAAATTTATACAGACGAGAAAAAATTTATAAATAATTAGGCGCTCATTAGAGGAGGCCTATGTCCAGCGGTGGACTATTATAGGCTGATGATGATGATACATACGAGGACACGCGTAATATTTTAAAAAGCTGTTTTACCGGCTGGCGAACAATTCATATAATATCACCCATAACTTTTACACACACACCTACAAACGGACAGGTGAATGGTCTTAGTTGTAAACAACACAGACTCACACCCACATGTTTACGTTGAAAGTACTAACTAGCAGGTTAAGTTAGTCAAATGCGACGTAGGACTACGGATCTCCGGATATCTTTTCCAAAACCGGTATTTTCGGTAGTTTTAATGAATACCGAGATTCCGGTATTTTGAATATAGGGAAGAAAAATATTCAAAACATGCAATAGAACTGCAATTTTTATGAAAACCGAAAATTTTAGTGTCAATCCCGGTATTTTTAAGCTTTTTTTTTGGTTCGGGATCCCGATACGATATAAATAAGTATTTGTTCCGGGTTTTCTAGGTGTTATTATTTACTTTAAAAATATATCTATAACCCATCGGAAAGATCTCGTATGTATGCGCGCTCTGGGCAGACGGATCAGTAGATAGTAAATAAATAATTTTAAATAATAAATTAATAATTAAATAAACCTGGACAATCCACACAATATACGTGTTGACCGTATACAACAGAAATTCATCAAATTCTTATGTTTCAAGCTTCATATTCCCTATCACTCTGATATTTACTTGTACAATTGCAAGCGTTTCCACCTTCTGCCGCTATCTAATAGACGCGATATTGCTGACACAACATTTATCTTGAAAATATTGAACAACAATATTGACTGCCCAGAGCTACTCAGCAAAATCAATTTAAATGTTCCTACTAAGTGTGTGCGATATAGTCCAACCCTCAATGTTCCATTCACCAACACCAACTATAGACAAAACTCGTTTATGATTAGAGCGTGCACGAATCTTAATAAAGTCTGCAAAGATAACGATAACGTTGACCCTCACTGCACAGTGTGCATTCGGCGAGGCGGTTGCTTAGTAGCAAATTTTTTAACGACAATTGATAGTATGTACCTACCTATGTTAGTTTTACTTTTATACTTTTACTTAATATCTTACGTTGTATTGACGATTGTTTAATCAGTATTTTTATTTTAGTTATTGTATGAATGCATAGCGAACCTAATATTTTTTTCTGTCATTTAGCCGTGAAGGCCATTTATTAGCTTTTTTGTTGCTTAATTTTAGTCAACTATTTTGTATTTATATAAGCTGTAGGCCTTCCTTAAAAATAAATAAATAAATAAATATTACAGTATGTATGTAATGCATTAAGGCGCATACAGGAGCGAATGACCTTGAGCAATTTGGGCGGGGCTATGGTTTCGGCCCGCACCCTTCCGCGCGCCCCCCGCCGCCGGCGCCGCATAGCCAAGAAAATGAAATAGATTTCGCGCGTAAGCCGCAAAAGATAAATAGAAATCCTTCGTGGCCGCCCGGCGCGGCGTGGTAAACCAAGCCGGCTGACACGCGATAATTACGGGTTCAATTCCCACTGCGGGATATTTTTTTACAAATTGTCTATCTTTATTTATGTCTGTGCTGTTCTTGTGAAGCTAAATAAATGTATCTTTGTCTTTAAAATTCTGCAAGTATTTGTTCTTGGTCTGAGAACAGAACTCGGTACTTTAGGTAAGTAATAAGTATGTATGTTACCGCCTTACCGCCTCTTGTTACTACCCGCGCGGCGCGGGGCGTTCGCGTTGTAGGTAATTTCCTTCTAAACTAGCCTATATTCCAATCATTCGAAAGTTTTATGAAAATCAGTTTAGTAGTTAGGTACATGGTAACAAACATTCATACAAGCTTCTCTAATTTTCAATGTTTGTAGGATATCAATGATAGGTAGGTTATACGGGTGGAATAATTTGAAACAATAAATCTCTGAGCTAAAGGAAAAAGGTCATAATGGACCAAGAGAAAAAAATTACCACTAGGTACATGGTATTTACATATAGGTTTTTACACCTATATAAAGAAATGATGCTAGAAATCGGATGTAAAGATTTGATAAAACAGTAAATTTCTAAGCAAGAGGAGAAAGGGCATCCTGGATCCAAGAGACAAAGTTACTTTTATATAGTAGATTTTTTTCTTTTATTTTCTTTCTGCTGTTTTTTAGGGGTTTGAAACCGAGGTCAAAACCCTAAAAACCAGCAGAAAGAAAACTAAAGAAAAAAAATCTACGATATATAAATTTTGTCTCCAGGGATCCTTATGACTTTGATTCTGTTTTGTGTTTTGAATCCATAATATTTCAGAAACTACTGCAGCTATTGACTTGAAATTTGAAATAATAATATATTTAGTGCGCCCGCACAGATTTTCAGTACAAATTTTGAAATCGAAATTTTAAATGGGACCTACAGAAATTAAGGTGGTATGAAATTAAAGGTACTGATTTGTACATTTCGTTTTGGAAATTTTGATAAATTTTATACTTTTTGAGAAAAAGGTCGAAAAAATTACCATTCCCCCTCCCCCCCCCACCTATCTCCGAAGATTGCAGAGCGATCGATGTAAAATCTACCAAGTATTTGAAGATATGGATCTATATTTTACAGGAAAAATATAAAGAAGTCTGTAAAAATAATACTTTTTGAAATATGGTCAAAAAAGGGCGGGAAAAATTTCTAAAGTGGTGACTACCAGAGAAGTCTGTTAACATAACTACTTTTAAAAATTATGGTCAAAAAGGGGGGGGGGATTTCTAAAGGGGAGACTACCCCCGTCGAGTGGGGTGGGGTATCAATTTGCACATTCCAAAACAGTTTTTGAAATTTCAAAAGGTTTTATACTTTTCGAAATATTTTGATAAAGGTCGAAAAATTGGCCATTCGCCCCCCCCTATCTCCGAAGATTGCTGAGTGATCGATATAAAATGTACAAAGCGTTTGTAGATAAATATACAATGTGTCTGGTCACCGGTGTCGGAGACTTTGGGGGGGGGGGGTGAAATACGGTAAATTTTATCGAAAAATCACTATTCCTATCTTTTTTCTACCTCCATTGCAAAATGGCAGTAATTTTGTTTTCTTTTGCCTCGAAGCACGGGTGCTTGTACTGATTTAGCTATAGCTACCCATGTAGAGGTCCTAGGAAGACGATAGAGGGCTCATTTGATAGCCAATAATGTGGCCAATAAAGCAATGATAACATTATTTCCATTTCCATTTTATAGTAGAGGAGGAAAAAAGAATTTACAAAACAAAAAAAAAAGATTTTTTTAAAAAGATTTTTTGAATAAACTTCTAAACTATCTTACTTATAGCTAAGATACAAGACTTATTTTGAAGCACACAGTATTTACTATCGTTTAAAAATAAAAAACATGTAGCTTGACAGTTTGGATTCTATGAAAAAGCTAATAATTCAAAATTTTTTTTTCAAAAAATCTTTTTTTACGTTTCATAAATTCTTTTTTCCTCTATTATAAAATGGAAATGGAAACAATGTTATCGTTGCTTTATTGTCCACATTATTGTCTATCAAATAAGCCCTCTATCGTTTTCCTAGGACCTCTACATGGGTTGCTATAGCTAAATCAGTATAAGCACCCGTGCTTCGAGGCAAAAGAAAACAAAATGGCTGTCATTTTGTCATGGAGGTAGAAAAAAAAATAGGAATAGTGATTTTTCGATAAAATTTACCGTATTTCACCCCCCCCCCCAAAGTCTCCGACACCGGTGACCAGACACATTGTATATCTATATTTACAGAAAAACATAAAAAAAATTTAAAAAAAAATTGTAGGTACCAACGCATTTACCTACCCACTAATCTCTGTAGTAACCGCAACCTCTTGCGTTGTAAGCCCACCGCGCCAAGAGGTCGTCAATAAACGTAACAACTTTTACAGTTAACTTTTACAACAGTTACACTCGCAATTGTCGTACTTGTTTATCTAGAATTCTAGATAATTATGTACAAGTACAAAGGGTGGCCGTCGCGAAGAAAACCCGTAAAAATACTCGTAAATAAAAAATACCCGTAAAAACGCGATAAATACCTACCCGTTAAAATAGTAATTATGATTTCAGATCACGTAAGTTTAAAAATATCCGAGCTCTAGGAGATGAAAAAAGGCTATGTACCATTTTTACCCAGTCTCCTTTACATTTTGAATCCCATTCCCATTTCATAACAGTAAGTAAGGTGGGGGTGTACCTACCTAGTGCTTCACTTCGGAGAGTCATAGAACTGTTGCAGCCATACTAGAATTCTGAAGACGATCATGAACCGCGTTAGGAAGAATGCCGTACGTACTTATTTTATTTCGTCGCATAATACATCATAGCTACCTACCTAATATTAGCTACCACAATACAATAAAACATTTTTACTCCAGTTTCAACTTGTCCGGTCACTGTAAATCTATAAATAAATAATAATGTAAGATTAGTAATAAAACAAATAAATGGGTAGGTCTAAGGAGTATTTACTTACATTGTCGTTCGTTTGTTCCTACCTAGTTTAGTACCTACCCGATCTCCTAAAATAAATATACAAATATGTAAAATCTACATAAGATTGCTAATAGGTAGTTACAATAGCATAAATTTTCTAAAATAACGAGCTTTCAGAGCTCTGGCTTTCTTCAGCTTACTGATTTTCGGAATTTTCAATATTTTACAAACTGTCTTACACCAAATAAAGCGTCCATGCGCGGATAACTTTGAATAATAAATAAAGCGTCTATGTGCATCAATATAGCATTATAGTAAAAAAGCAAAAGTACGTCTCGCGCTCACCTAGAGCGCGAGGCAGACGAACACAACCTCCCCGTATGACAGTCAGGGTTTCACTGCCGCCCGTCGCCCGCGCAGACTACCTTCAAAGGTTACCGCCCACTAATCATACGCAAAAATTTAAAATAATGATTTTCTATGTGAAAAACCGTCGTATCACAAAATCATACGTTCAGTTTGAAGATAAAGTCTTTGCCGACAAGATGGTGAAAAAAAAAAGTATAAAATTCTAAGTAGTTTAGAAGTAGATACACTTTTTCAGTCAGAAACAGCTACTTGGTGAAAAAAAATCACAAAGTGGATTGTGATTTTTTTTCACCAAGTAAACGAGCACGTAGAACATTTTTGTACGTTCACTTTACAGATAAAAGGTCAATGTATAACATATATTTTTTTCAGCCCATAAAATTGACTACTCTAGGAGGAGAAAGCCTCCAAAGAGGAGCAATCAGCTACTGTATGCGCCTTAAGTACTTCAGTTATTTACTACCTATAAAACAAGCTTTAACTTACTTTGTGGATAAATAAGAGTGTGTGAATTATCCCGTTAATATTATTTTTAACGTGTACTGTCCAGTAGGGCAAGCACGGGCTTTCTTGTCTAAGGTAGAATAGAGAAAAATTAGGTCACTTTGTCATCGAATGCGTACAATATTTGAAAACAATTTCTTCAACTTCAACAATGTACGCAATGTATGGCGGATGCGATGCCATTATTGTCTATTCTACCCTAGAGAACAATCCCCGTGCTTGGCCTACAGCACCACTGTCCACACAAGATGATAGAAAATATACAAACATATTGATGTTAATTTTTTTAGTTAATTAATTTAGTTATAGTTTATTTACTTATTATACTAACTTCTTACGTTTTTACATACTCAATTGACCTAATTTATTTCAGAATCTGCATTTGCAATTTTTATTTTTATCCATTTATAAATTTTGACAATTATTTCAATTATTTTGATATGGATTATTTTATCTGAAATAAATGAATACACTACAAAAAAAACTTGTATAATAAATAGTTCTTTTAATATCATGATTATTTTTATGTTTATGACTCGAACCATCTAGTGACCTACAGTATTTAAATAACTATAACATATCTTTGCTTAAATGCCTGTTTTATGTTGCTCCTAAGATCACACGTACAATACAAACATATTTACGTGTTTAACGCTCCATCGACCGTTGCGCAATCTGCGTCTTAGGATTGCTAGCACGCGTTTGGCATTGAATTTACGCAGATTTAAAGCTAATGGCACACTGCTTGTATTTGTTTACTTGGTTTGTGAACAACAACAAAAAGCTCTTGGTAAACAACTGCGATCATCCCTCCGTATATCTAGTCATCTAGTACCCATCATCACCTAGCCCCAAGCTCTAGTTAGCTTGGGGCTAGGTGATGCTGTGTAAAATTTCCAGCATTATTTATTTATTTATTATTTATTGATTAATCATGATGGAAGACAAATGACGATCTGCAGGACATAGACCTAACCCAAAAATTGGTACAATTACCAGCCCTTCGCTACCTGCATTCTGAGTTATATTATGGTTCATCCAGTTCCTACTGAAATAGCTGTCTACACTATTCCAATGGCGCTGGGGTGGGCGAGTTGGAATTAAAAAATAGATCCAGTCACTGGACGGGGTTGCTCACTGGAATGGGTCCATACCAAGGCAGATTCACATTATTCCATTAGGTAGTACATATTTCAGTTCTTCGAATCACAAGAAAATCTGAAACAATGTAAACAATATAGGTATCGATATTATCAATCCAGACCAAAACTGGACTGGATTGATTCACTGGATTACCGGACTGGAAATTTGTGAAAATTCTACTTATAAAACAAACTTTTTATTTCTCGAAACATAAATTTTTATTAAATTAGGTAATTGTAATTTAATGGCGCTGTGGCGCTCATTAGGGGAAGCCTATGTCTAGTAGGCTAATATAGACTGATGATGATGATCTAATTAAATCTAGCCATTAAGCCGGTTTTATGAATAGATATCCTGTGCTGTGTTCCCTACGACTTGTTTTAAACAAAGAATTATAACAAACATATAATGTAGCAGCAGCGCAGAAAATGCGCGAACATTTCTGCTATTATTTTGAAATTTTCATATAAATTGTAGTTTGTCTGGACAGGTTTTACACGCGGTCGAATCTAGTGTGGCTTTAGCTTTAAACGTAACGGTCTGCAGGAATCTAATAAAATGACGTATAAAGCGTGAGACTTCTTTCCTTAACGCTCAGTTCCACGCCATGCCATTATATTTAACCTTAACCTAATATAATTGCCATCATCTTTCGACGCTCTATCAGATTTTAGGATTTAAATAATGATTCTTTTTAAAGTGGTGTGTCCAAGGTAGTAGAGTAGCTGAGTATAGCCTAATTATAGTGATTTAACGGCAAACACCTGTCGCTGCTCAGTTGCGATTCTCGGGCTTATATAATTGGTCATCGGTAAGTAAGGCTGGATTCACACTGGCTTGAACGTTGATATGTTGCACGGTCATTTCGAGCTTTTTACCGATAATAATCTCATAATTTGTGTTGTTATGAATATTATTATTATACCTCTAAATTAAAGCCTAGCTCGGTGTAATGATGCAATTTCCTCCACTTTTTTCAATGTATTTTACGTCTTCATACGACACTAGCGGTCAGCCAGCCCCTCTTCGCCCATTTGGTTACGTTATTAAAGTTAACATACGGAACCCTAACTTTTTTTAAATATTCTATCTATGTATATGCTATGTTCATCAGAGATAATGCAGAATTATAATGGTAAAAGATTTTTTCAAATCGGTCAAGTAGTTTCGGAGCCTATTCAATTGAGTATAGATAGATATAGATATAGAAGTAAAGATGGCCGCGATTTATTGATCTTACCCCTAATTCTTGGCCTGCCCCTCGTCATGTTCCTTCTACATTCCTTCTATGATGTTCCTTAGGAAGTTATCAGGTCGCATACGATGTCCAATCATTCTACTCTTTTCGAACTTTCGTCAGGAAAATGTTTAATTCTGAACTTTACTTTCTTTTATTTTTTACACAAACAAAACACATACCAAGCAATAATAGAAAGTCTTGCTTGAGTCGTACCGTATTTGCCAAAAACCATTAATTATACATGTTAGTCATGTAAAGAAGAACACCAAAAATAACAATAAAAAATTATATAAAATAATGGATGGAAACTTCAACCTAATTTATAATAACTTATACGTTGCTAGCGGCTTCGTAAGCATATTTAACATAAAATTCTTTTTTTTTAATTTTCACACGAACATACACTTTGGTTTACTTTATTAAAGTATTCTTACGGATTAATGTAGTTCATAAGGAATAATGTATATCCTACATTATTCCTTATGAACTACATTAATCCGATGATACATTATACGAATGACAATGATGAAAGATTTTTTAAATCGGTCAAGTAGTTTCGGAGTTTCAAATAAATAAAAAAAAAAATATTTTCTTCTTCTTTCTAGTTCCGGAGCATATTCATCCAATCAAAAAAATATTTGATATATTTTCATCTCTATAATATTAGCATAGAAATAAATTGCAGTGATTTGCTCTACGCGCACTATATTTTGTATTTAAAGATGTACGATAGCAATCCTAGAGACTAACTTGTTCTTTAACTCAAATGCTTTATTTGCTTGAATTTAAATATCCATCACAAACTCAACTAGAAATAGATCGCAGAAATACAGCCTTCACTTTATTCTGGTCAATTGAAGCCATTTCGTCAGTAACGCACTAAATACCAATGACTTTAGTAAAGCAAAACAGAAAATTGTAACGTGATGCGAATACAAATGGGTTTTAAGTTTGATCCTGATTTATTGGCACCAGACACTACTATTAGCATGTTGATGCATTCCTTTAAATAATAAGGACGTAAAGCTGCTACCTGTAGGTATGTATTATTATAACGTAATTTTATAATTTGAATTTGTATTGACTGTAATTTTAAAGTTTCTTAATTTTGTGTAATATTGATTATTTATTTATATTATAATATTTTAAGAGGATTTGATTGTTTGAATTTAATAGGCTCCGAAACTACGGGATAGATTTGAAAAATTCTTTCACAATTAGAATCCTATATTTTCCCTGATCAAGAGGAACATAGGCTATAGAATATTTACAAAAAAGTTAGGAATCTGCATGAAAAATCCAATTTTTTTGTTATATACCCGTGCAAAGTCGTGGCGGACCGCTAGTGTATAAAAAATACAACACAATTCACCACAAACGATTTGTTTATCTTCGAAAAACGATTTGTATATCTTTTCCTGCCTTTAGACCTGCACTGAAAGTCAGCGCTGGGTAGACACAGCTGTATCTACCCAGCACAATGCTGAGTGTAGGCTATATTTGCCAAAAACCTCTGCTACGCACAAAAAGTATCTAAGCCTAGGATTAATAAGGTCTTAAGTTATTGTGTTTTGTTTGAATTGTGTAGTAGATTAAATCTACTTACAACTACACAATTCAAAAAATAAATTATTTTCTTTCTTCCCATCAGGTGGGCCGTAAGCATGTTTGCCACATTGGCGGTATAAAAAATAATAGCGCTGTAAAAATACACATAAGCATTTTTCACAAATCTCCGTGAATTTTCACATGAAAGGAAAAAACTTTTAAGATATTATAGCGCCTGTTGAGATTTTATTTGTAAAAGCATAAAATTGTTCGTAGTTGTATCAAAAACAGAACCAGAAATTATTGGAAGGTCTTGGTGACTATTGATTTGATAATAAGGTATCCTGGATTTATCCTATATCATCATGATATCGAATGAAATTTGTTATCAAATGTTCATACACTACCTACCAAAAAAATAATAGCAAAAGCTTTATATTTGCTAACCACTCCGCGAAATTGCTACCAAACGCCTTGCAAAGTTTACAAAAAGTTTGCTATGGCAATTTGGTTTAACATAGTTTCGCTGATTTGATACCACTGTTGTGGAACAACATACTTTAACATACTTTTAAATTTTATTTGCTGGTCAATATCTGGCGCAGCGCATCAGCATTGCCATACAACGTGGCAATGCAGCCAGTATCTTGGGTACACTTCCAACTGGTATTGATATGGATCAGTTGAGCTACCTGTAGTTTGTTCGCAACAGTCTGCAGTTAGCTCAATTGTTTCAATTGTAAATACTAGTTTTTATTTAGTTAGATCATTGTAATTTTATTTGTTAATAAAGATTACTTTAAAATGTTATTTATATTTATATAACACAGATTGTCTTAATATTTCAGACTGTTTTATTTTTTTATCAACATACTTTTTTTTACATTTCCATTACAGTGTTCTAGTTAATAAGAAGTGTAAAAATTGTGTCTACCAATATTATCAATTCATCACGAATAAACTATGTGACCCTATTTGGATTCTATCATTATATTTTTTTCTAATTCCCCTATTTGGATTCAAAATAAAAATCATAATCAAAGTGCTTTATTTCCTTTAGACCTTACAGGACTCTAGGACACGTCACAAAATACAAATTACATTAGTAATACTGGGAAATAAAGTGATCACTTTGATTGATTGTACACATTGTACACTTCAATCTTTTTTAGGATTCTATCCCACTATCATAATTTTTTTTCTATTTCGACTCTATTATAGTGGAAATTGAACTATAATGGTGGAAGGCAAACCGGCTCCGATGAGTTAACTATAATAGCTAGACTACCCTCTCGCTCTCTTGACTTTTCCAGTCTTATCTTCGATTGGCATAAACAGGACTTTAGTACCTATGAAGAGACTCATTTTACGAGATTCAAAAGATAAAAAGTTAAGTTTTATATTTATGTTAAATTATTAAAGCCAGGCGAGCGTCGCCTGGCTTCACCCAAAAAGCCTTAGCAATGACGATATGCCTAATGCACTACTATGATATCATTGTGCTAAGTATGTTTGATGCTGAAGGATTTCAAAACGGAGTCCAAATGCAGATAAATAAATAAAGCTGGACAATCCACTCATCATCAACTAGCCCCAAGCTAAGCAGAGCTTGTGTAACGGGTACTAGATTACCATATATAATACAATATATTAAATAGATAGATATTTTTATCATACATAGAAAACGACCAGAACACCCTGAATAAATCTTTAGATTGTACAAACATTTGTCCCGAGGCGGACCCGCAACCTCCTGCGTCGCAGGTGGACCTTCGCCCACCTCGCCCCAGACATCGTCAAGATTTAATGAAATGAAACACAACCGCTTTCGCAATTACTGCTTTAATAATTATAGCAAACCTTAATGGCTACGTTTTGCCTCTACGCAAAATACTACGACGACCTCTGTGGATACCAAACACATATTTGGTGTTTTGATCGTTTTCTATGAATATTAAAAAAATATCTATATATTTAATTATATTGTATTATGTATATCAGTCATCTAGTACCCATAACACAAACTTTGCTTAGCTTGGGTAAAATGATGCTATGTGGATTATCCGGCATTATGTATTATTTATTTACTACGAAATATTATAGCACTTGAAATCGTTGCTGAAATTTTTCGACATAGACTCAAAATATCTTATCAAATATTAATCTAACTCGGATCGAGATTCTGGTACCGAGAAATTTTTTTTAAAAATTGAAAGATCCTACTATAATATCAATAGCAATCATCATGTTTTGCCTCTACGCAAATTGCTACAAATTATCGTAGCATGAACACCTAGTTAGATATTTCGACGCTTTTGATTCCTAATCGATTTTTTTTTATTTATTAACTATTTTTAATTATTCTCGAAATTTAAATACTCACTATCTAAAACTTAGACACTCTGTAGCTTTGTTCGATACTGTAATAATAATAGCAATCCATTAAATAACGTGATTATTTTAGGAAAATGCGACGAATTTCCATAGCACTTTGCTGAGTGTTTTTAACTAGGAGCTGTTGATTTCAATTTAAAATAAGTCTAATTGGTATAAATCTTTTGAATAAAGACATGAATTTCTTTTGGATTTAATATAGAGGTATATACAAAAGAAATACAAGATAATCCAATAATGCATAAGTAAATGTGCGATAAGCGTGGGAGTTTAGGCATTTTGAAAACTATTTTTCTCTGCTCCATCTTTTACAATCCTTTAAAAATTTGAGTTTATGCATGGTTATTACTGTAAATTATATTGAATTGATGGATAAAAAATAACTTTAATCCACAAAACCAAAGCTCTAACATACAATTGTTGAGATGAATTCAATTCACTGCACCAGCGGTTTTAGATAAGATAAATAATTAAACTGACAATACGAGACTAGAATGAAAACGTTCTTATTATACAGTGATAGAGGAAGTCTGCTTGTTGCAATTAAACTACAAGTGGTTTGAATCTTTAAAGTTAGAATTTGTCATTTCCTTTCGAAGATGTTTAATACCGCGATACGACGACGTTCTCGTTTATGGTAAATAATATGTAGGTATCATCATCATCATCATCGGCCCTCATTAGTCCTGCTGGACTTAGGCCTCCCCTAATGAGGGCCATAGCGCCCTGTCTTCATTTTGTCGCGTTATTTGGAGGATATTGCCCATAATACCCACGCTGGGCATGCGGGTTGGGGATCGCAGTTCGGTAGATTTGTTCTGCAGAGGGCGCTGCTTCCCACCCCCTTGTGTGTGTCCCTTAGTCGCCTCTTACGACACCCACGGGAAGAGTTGGGGTGGTGAAACTCTATGCCGGCACCACACGGCACATAGGTAGGTAAATAGTATCTATATATTTATGGTAAGTAGTACGGTAAATAAGCTCAGCAATTCAAGCAACAGAAGCCCATCACAAACGTAGGTATAATATGTATTATTATACATAATATGTATCCAAAGCAAGGTATAGCGCGATGTATTTTCTATACAAATTCTCAGGTAATCAAATCACACATGCAACTATAATTTATATTTCTATGATGTCACCAAGCTTTACCGTAATTTATATTAATGCATATTAACACAGTGGGTCAGCTAGGCCGAAAAACTGTAGCTTGCTATAATATACTTTTTTATAGCAAAGTACACTTCTGTGATGATGACTCATCACGAGCTTAAGACGAGTGAGCGGTATGGACGGAAACTATCGCTCTTGTCATGTGATAGCAAAGTACGGTAAGGTAAGACTCAGGTCGCACTGCAAGAAGGAAGCCTGGATCCTTGGTGAGAAAACGAATGTAACAAACATACCCTTTGAGATAATGATAATGCAAAGTCGTAGACACACTTTATCCTGGTATGCTTCGCGCCGTGAGGTCGCATCTGTGGAACGAATCAAAAAAGTTGACGGCATAAGAGCATGCGGCAGATCACCCATGCGCTGGACGGACGAAATCTACACGAATGTACCAGGAAGGCAGTGCGCTGCCTTTCTGGTTTTTCACATTCAGTGCGAGATGAATGCCTCCGTATTTTGACGAATGCTATCCTTCTGATATGACGACCATGACCACTCTGCCAAGAGTGGAATGAAAAAATAATTCTGGACAATATCTAGCCCCAAGATACCAAGAGCTTGATAATGGGTACTAGATGACCCTAGATGATATTTAATACAATATTGTGTACAGAATTTATTTGCGAGACAGAAAACGACCAGAACTTCCGAAAAATCTCTGTCGTACAAACATCTTCCCCAAGGCGAGATTCGTGCCCGCAATCACATCGCCGGCGAACCTTCGCCCACCGTGCCACAGAGGTCGTTTTAAAATAAGTCGTCGAAATAGAAAGACAATTCTCACACCTAATACAATATTTGTGCAGAACGAACGAAAATCGACGATAAGTTCTACCTAAGACACAGTAAATTGCAGATTTATTATTTTATATGATACTAGCGGTCCGCCCCGGCTTCGCACGGGTATTAAACAAAATTTTCAGAAATTATACACACTAAAACGATGGGTTTCACAGTTTTCATACGGATCTTTACTTTTTTAGCATTGGGGTTTTTGACATTGACTCGACATTCCAAAACTGACACGGCCGTAGAGAAAAAGCAAGCACCGTGCGCTATACAACCTCTTTTTCTATTCTGACGCGCCATAATAGAAAAAGAGGTTGAATATAGAGCCCACGGTTCAATTATTGAATTTTTCATGCGGATCCCTAACTTTTTTGAAAATATTATATAGCCTATGTTCATCACGGAAAATTAAGGATTCTAATGGTGAAAGAATTTTTTAACTCGGTCCAGTAGTTTCGGAGCCTATTCAATTCAAACAAACAAACAAACAAACAAACAAACAAACAAACATACAAACAAACAAACAATCAAATCTTTCCTCTTTATAATATTAGTATAGATATAGATATTAGTATAGATTTCATCATGAACGGTGGATAAAGTTTTTTCTTTAAAACATTATTATGTATTTAAGTGGTGTAGGTACTTACCAATCCTTTGATTCCCATTTTCTTAACATGCTATTTTATCATCATCATCATCATCATCAGCCTATGTTAGTCCACTGTTGGACATAGGCCTCCCCTAATGAGCGCCATAGCGCCCTGTCTTCGGCTTGTCGCATCCAGCATCTGCCAGCAGTCTTTCGCAGATCGTCATCCCACCTGGTCGGAGGGCGTCCTACACTACGTTTACCGAGTCGCGGTCTCCACTCAAGAACACGTTTACCCCAGCGGTTATCGGTTCTTCGCGAAATATGGCCGGCCCACTGCCACTTCAGTTGGCTAATTCTCTGAGCTATGTCGATGACTTTAGTTCTCTGTCGGATGTATTCGTTACGAATCCTATCCTTCAGAGAAACTCCGAGCATAGCTCTTTCCATAGCGCGCTGAGCGACTTTGAACTGGTGGACCAACCCTATCGTGAGTGTCCACGTCTCAGCTCCGTAGGTCATGACTGGTAGGACGCACTGATTAAAAACTTTCGTTTTCAAACATTGCGGTATGGATGACGAGAAGACTCGACGTAGTTTTCCGAACGCTGCCCAGCCTAGCTGGATCCTCCTCTTGGCTTCCTTCTCGAAATTGTTTTTACCCAACTGCAAAATCTGCCCGAGGTAAGTGTACTCAGAAACAATTTCGAGAAGGTGGCCATGTACGATCACCGGTCTTGGATCAATGTGGGCATTGATCATGACTTTGGTTTTATCCAAATTCATGCCAAGACCGATACATCGGGAGGCTGAAGCTAGACTGTCCAGCATCCGGTTCAGCTCCTCTAGCGACTCCGCCATTAAGACTATGTCATCAGCGAATCGCAGGTGTGAGATGTAGTCGCCGTTTATGTTGATGCCCTTGTCTTTCCAGTCCAGCGTCTTAAACATATCTTCCAACGCGCTCGTGAACAGTTTCGGGGATATGACATCCCCCTGCCTCACTCCTCTGCGCAGTTGGATCGGTTTAGTCTGCTGGTCCTGTACTCGGACACTCATCGTAGCGGCTTCGTAGAGACATCTCAGCACCTCGATATAACGATAGTCTACTTGGCATCGCTGTAAGGATTGTAGAACAGCCCAGGTTTCAACGGAGTCAAAGGCCTTCTCATAGTCCACAAAAGCCAGACACTTTGCTATTTTAGTTGTATCAATTACTCAAAATTATGATATTATGTATTTTTTTGCTATCGTCATAATATAAATTTTTTGAATAATAAAATAATGAATTATTGTATGTGTAATATTTTCTAGCATTTCCTTTTCCTTTTAAACTTTTTACATTGACCGGAAGTCTGGCACAGCGCTACAGCATTGCCATACAACGAGGCAATGCATGCAGGTGGCATACAGCCAGCGTCTTGGGGAAGCTGCCGACTGTTATTGGCCTGTAGTCCAGTAGGGTGCGGCTTCGAATGCTGCTGAATACTTAATGTATCATACATAACACGTTTTAGGGTTTATTAAATATTTCCGAAAACTGTGTGGTTATTGAAATATGAGATTCATAATTTTTGATAACGTACTGAAATGGCAGAACTATTTAACGTACGTTTGTATTGATCTGAAGTTTTATTTATGTAATGAATATACAATAAATGAGATTATTTGTACTACTAAAACATATCAGATACTCTAGATGACAAAAAAATTTGGGACAAGTTTTGCTCCAACTCTAAAACTAACAAGGTAAAGGTTTCTTATTCGCTTCTTTACTTTCCCTTAAAAAGATTGAAGTGAACAAAGAATCACAGTGATCACTTTATTTTCCAGTAATATCTACTTATATCATGTAATTCGTATTTTGTGACGTGTCCAAGAGTCCTGTGAGGTCTAAAGGAAATAAAGCATTTTGATTGATTGTACTAGTGACCCGCCCAAGCTTCACACGGGTGCTGATACTAATGCATGTTATACATATAAACCAATGAAATGAATATATAAAAAATATATATTAAAAAAACCGAATCAAAATACGTTGCGTAGTTTCAAAGACGTAAGCATACATTGGGGAGACACATAAGGTCAGACAGACAGCGAGAAGCGACTTTATTTTATACTATATAGTGATTATGTTAGTATATCAGTTATCTAGTACCCATAGCACAAGCTGTGTTTGTGTTGGGGCTAGATGATGCTGTGTGGATTTTCGAGCATTATTTATAAGGGTCAGCTCATCATAAGCTACATTAGATTTTAAGTCTGCAATAAGTTTAATTGCTTCAATTGTAAATACTACTTCTAATTTAATATAACCTCACTTCAATCAAGAGGACCTCAACAAGAATCCTTTGTTTTAATCCAGATTATCTACAACTTTATTAATCCAGATTATGTACAACATTAACGATAAATACTCCAAGGTGCGACGAATGATTGTAACTGAAAACAGCCGGCACAGTAGTGGTAATTTACATACGAGTGGCAATGAGATGGTTTATTGTGCGCGGGCGCAGCGGCGTTGCTTTCAGTCTGATAATGTGACGGAGCGTAGTGAGCCGGCTACAACAACAAACCGTTAACGTAAATAAAAATAATTTTAAATTAATTTCAATAAGATGATTCATTAATTCGACTTTACAAAGACGTTTTTTTAATTTTAATTTTAAAAATTAAAAGGATATTGAACTGTATGAAAAGAGTGCGTTATTTTTGGTATTAATGGGAGAAGTAAATAAGTTTTCATTTGCCGACACCATGAGAAAGTGTTTCAAGATGGGGCTTTTCAAAAGTAAGTAATCAACCTGTTTTACCTTAATTTTCTGTTGATTTTCGGTAAAAATGTTTTTGTTTTCATAAATGATCAAATAAAAATTTTGTGAAATTTCTTAAAACGAGGGTCATCTGCTTTGATAATACAACCTTTTTAGGCTTTATAATATCTGATACTGTTACTGTACCTACACCGTCCTAATATTTTTTATTATGCTAAGTAAGTCAAGAGTATTCTCTTTACTTTTATCTCAAGTACTTATCAGTCGCCAGAAAATCCTCATTCATAATCTATTGGCATGGTTTCAATTATTCTATGACCTAAAAAAATATCGCGTACTATTTAATTTTCGATTGTACACATTAGAGCAGACCTCAAGCATTATCTGGTCCCACAACTTGAAGAAATGTCAATGCATCTTAGGTCTTATCGTCTTGCTAGTAAATAATGTCAATAAACTAAGTGTTTTGTACTAGAAAATTGATAAACGTATGACAATATTGATAAATTAAAACTAGTATGTACACTTATATCGATTTAAAAAATCTAAGAAAAGAAAAAAAGAAAAAAACTCAAAGTGCCCAGAATCCTTGCAGCGTTAGACCGAAGTAGATGCCGGCATTCTGATGATTATCAAACAATCTAAGCACTAAAAAGCAGAGTGCCCTGAATGCGGACAGCATTACCACGTTAATGGAACTGCTATAATTCCTTAACCGAAGTACCTTAGATGCCAGCATTCAGATCACCTGTGGACTCTTTGAGAAGTTAGATCTTTCGCTAAGATATTTATAAACTGCAAAATCAAAATCAAAGTGTTTTATTTCCTTTAGACCTTACAGGACTCATGGACACGTGCTTTGATTTGCGTGCTTTAAGATCCCAGTGATTAAGGATTTCCACCCCAAATATTTATATATCATACAAATCATATCAAACATAAAACATCCAGACCCGGAATAAATATCTGCAAATCGTACAAAGATTTTTCCCGCCGCCGTAATCGAACTCATAACCTGTATCGCAGGAAGATAATGGTTCGCTGCGCCACTAAGTATTAGTGATATATAATACTTTTGTCTTTAAATCGTTTATTTGAGAGATTAGTTTTTGAAAAAAGGCGGTAGGTATATAAATTATAAAAAAAAACATTCAAATGCGTTAATCTATCACTAATACTCGTACTATGGTAATTTAGAACAAAAAGGAAATTCTATAGCAAGCTCATAAGAACATTTTTGTTTGCCTTGACAGTGTAGCCATTGTTGGTAGTCAAATAAGTTCCTTACAATTAGTACATTACATAAACATGTTGAAAACTCCTGCGCACATAAAAAACTAATTTAATAAATTTTCAAAAACGGTTCATCCGTTTAGTAGCTTCGATGTCATACGCAGACACGCAGCACAAAATCAACGCACGTTAAACTTATACTAGAGGTAATTCCTCTCATACATGCCTTCTTACCGCCGAATAATAAAATTTAATTTATGACAGATTTTCTATGAAAACTGTCTAAAAATCGCGTATTATTTAGATGAATAAAATATATAGAAAGTTCGATTGATCAAGTCACATTTTAAAAGTGTCTTCATCCTTAGGTGAAACTGATTTCTGGTTTTATAATGTTATCTTTATTCATAAATATATGTTTTTTATATAATTTTTTGTCTACTACTAGGGTTCTCTAAAAATATATTAACAAGGCAGCATTGGGTAAAAAACAAAATGCGGTTATAATTTTGTTTTTTACCCAATGCTATAGGTACGCTTCTGCATTCCCGATTATTTTTTTCATAAGCATAATTCTAATATTATTCGTTAGTCTATTATTATTCTAAGCCCTACAAGAGCGTTGCAACCTAGAGCTTGAATTTCACGTGAAGACAATATCAAACGGCTTCTTTCGAATTCCCATCAGGTTCTATTCTATGCGGTATATATTTTTTTTCGGGTGAGTAAGCCCGTTGATCAAACGCCGCATTGCAATCAACGGCAGGCATGCATCGCCGCGACTCTACAATGCCTACAGTATCCATTGCCAGGGCAATTACGACTTTATTGCAACTATTTCTTAGATACTCTTATACCTTGCTTGTGAATATTGTTTGTAATTGTTAACTTCACATTTTTGATATAATATTTAGTTTGATAGATAGATTAAGTATATCTTTATTGCACTTTATAAGACAGTATAAAAAAAATCGTTACTACTTAAATCTAATGTGGCACTGAAAGCGATCTCTTCCAGGCAACCTTTGGATGGATAGGGTCGGGTAGTAAAAAAGGTACGTTGGCGTAGTTGAAAGTCACAGTAGAAATAAATAATTTAGTTAGAGGAACATGTTAATATAAAAAACAAACTATAATACGCAGAAAAATAATTTTAATAATAAATAAAACGCAGTTATTGTACGATTCGGAGGCCTGTGACAAACGTTTTCATGTTTTATTTTTAGACGCACCAATTGAGTATTTTTATTTTAACCAATTTAGTCTAATTTACATAATTATCTAGATAAAAAGACAAGCGCAGAATCTAAATCTGGTTTTAAAACTGACGGCATACTGCGAGATAAAAGTTTTTTATATCTAAGGATCGAACAAATTTCCAAGTCCCATTAGCGTTAGCTGCGAAATCTATCAATCAAAATGAGTAATACAAAATCGATACTATGAAACTTTCCTTGCCATTGACATGACACCGCTCAAGGGCTACGACGAAATAAAAAAAAAAACAGAAAAATTTACCGTTCCAGACCACAATCTGATCATATGATCAGATGGGAATAACCCACTTTTACAGGTGGAAAAACAGCTTTTATTTTTTCAGTTGTTTGGAATATCAACTAGAATTTATCGAATCAACTTATTTATTTGTATTTGTTGACGACCTTTGTGGCGTGGTTGGCGAAGGTCCGCCTGCGAAGTAGGTTGTGGGCATGCATCAGAACAAATGTTTGTAGGATCTGCAGAATTATACCGTATTCTTGTATTTTTCTACGTATAATAAAAAATATCAATCTATGTAATATCGCATTCATCTATTACCCATAACAAAGCTTTGCTTAGCTTGGGACAAGATGTGGATTGTCCAGCATTATGTACATATTTATGTACTGCGCTCATATGTAACGCATTGGACGACCTAAAAAAGTAGCTGAAAAAGATCTGAGCTATAAATATTCTAACACGTGTAGGTAAGTATAATTTAATTATAAGATAATGTGTATAAAACATAGCTGTCTTTACATAAATCATTTTTAAAGTTCTAGTAACTAATTGTTGGAGTCCGGTATTTTGGTTTTAATTAAATTACTTCTTACAAAAACTTCAAACAGCTTTACGCCGAGTAGATAGAAGAAAAACCCAAATGCTGAGTATTTTGTCTAGGTTTACCGTGCTAAGCAATTTTCCAGTTTTAAATATTTTCGTGTTGGTCCTATGTATAGTGGCCTATTTAATTCATCGTTACACATATTAAACCCACCAAGTGCGCCGAGAGGGTTCTGTAGCATCGTACATTACATATTATTTCGCAAAAAGAAACCTAAAAACTTATTGTTTATTCGAAAAGAAAACAAGAAGCCAACATAATGCTTGTAAAATAAATAATTGAAAATGATATGAGGCTTTGCTGGCGTGTGTGTAAACCTACTACATCATCACCAGCCTATAATAGTCCACTGCTGGACATAGGCCGCCCATAATCCCCACGCTGGGCATGCGGGTTGGGGATCGCAGTTCGGTGTAGTTGTTCTGCAGAAGGCGCTGCTGCCCGCCCCCCCTACTACATGAAATCTATATTTTATCGGATGATTCATTTAAAAAGTTCTAAACTCCCAAGGCACCCAAGCAAAGCCAGTGCCAATTTATACGGGTACGGCTTTATATTAAAATTATCTTATATCTGGATTATACAAATGCCAAATTACCATTGATCTAAAGTCATTTACTTTGGAGGCTATTAGCACTATCGTAATCTTAGGTACCTACAATAATTGTTTTGTGGTCTCACAGTGTTTCGAAACAGCATTCTGTGGCTAATTCTACGTGAATATTGCAAAATTTAAATAATAATAGTACTCAGATAAAAGGCTGTTTACTATAGAACAATATAAAACTAGCGGCCCGCCCCGGCTTCGCACGGGTATTAAACAAAAATTTCAGAAATTATACACACTGACACGATGTGTTTCACAGTTTTCATACGGATCCCTTACTTTTTCTAACAGCATTGGGATTTTTGACATTGACTCGACACTCCTTGACACTGGCCGTAGAGAAAAAGCAAGCACCGTGCGCTATTAAACCTCTTTTTCTATTCTGACGTGCCATAGAAAAAGAGGTTGAATATTCAGCGCAGGGTTCAATTATTGAATTTTTCATACGGATCCCTAACTTTTTTGAAAATATTATATAGCCTATGTTCATCAAGGAAAATTTAGGATTCTAATGGTGAAAGAATTTTTCAAATCGGTCCAGTAGTTTCGGAGCCTATTCAATTCAAACAAACAAACAAACAAACAATCATACAAACAATCAAATCTTTCCTCTTTATAATATTAGTATAGATTAACTCTTCTACTAACCGATACACATAAGACAAAGACAGTATAATTATATCCATATCTTTACTATCTGTCTCGAGGCTATCTCGATTAAATAAACTGAGAATTTTAGTATTTAAGTGCCGTTGTGATTAGTTTGCTATCTCTTTAGAATCTGGAATTATAAGCTGAGTATGTACCCAGTAAAACATCTCAATTGTAGGTATTCATAATGAATTACTAAGTATAGTTTTTGAAGTAAAATCTCAGAGTTACCTAGTTACATTGATAGAATATAATGTTTTATTAACTAAGAAAATTACAGTACTTAAAAGAATAAAACAATGACTTCTAGTTTATATAAATATATATTTGCTAAACATCTAAGCCGTCACCAGAAGGCAGAGTGCCAGAATGCTGGCAGCATTGCCACGTTGGATGGCGATGCTAATTCATTAACTGAAACCCTCTTTTTCATTATATTTAACTTCAGTAATAGATCTGTCAACTTTTCTATGTACTTGTTGGAACTCAACTCATATTTCGGAGGTGGGCGTTGCGATCTTCGACACAGTATTATACTTCTGCAGGTCGCATCGTTTCCTATTTTTGTAATTATACCTAGTATTAAGTTCCTAAATAAATAACTTTTTTTTTAATTTAAAGAAAAGCCCGCGTTTCGATCACCAGAGGACTCTTGATTCGAATTGAACGTGATTTATAGATCGAAATCTAATTAGCCTTATGGCTTAAAGCTAGTTGGGCTTATTTAATTTCCGAGTTAGTATTTATATAGGTGCTATACCTTTTTATTTATTAAACGAAGGCATAACAAACAGCTATATTTTAAAGTTAGGTAAAAGAGTTACATTACAGATGCATTAAAAATATATTTATTCTAGGGTAAAAAAGTCATTTCATCTCATAGGTCTTCTTGCATATCAAAATGTTCTATTTAAAATAAATATAAGCCATAACAATATCCACTTCCTCAAACATTACATTCGCGGCACGTTCATAGGTCATACATCTAAAACGAGACAAGTCAATGACAGGGCGGAACCGGTCCAGCAGTGGGCCAATCTGTCAGCTAGTGGACATTGCTTACAAAGGACCCGTTTACTTCCGCGCCAACTTCCGAAGATAATCGGCCGAGGTCAGGATTTATGACACTTGTGTACCTTCCTATAATAAGTAATCTGTCGAGTGCTACGAGCTTAATGGCAAACTTTGTTTCGTTCCAAAACTGGAACACAATCGAAGCTTATATTAGTGGCATTCTACGCCATGGTTGGAATAATTTCCTATATTGTTTTTCATTTTTCACAGAAGCTCTGCTTAGCTTGGGGCTAGGTGATGCTGTGTGAATTGTCCAGCATTATTTATTTATTAATTGACCTAATAACACCGCACACGACAATTCTCTATTTCTTTTTCTCTTAGTGAAACTGAGAGAATTCATCAGATATTTTTATCACCCCGCTAAGAAAATCCACTCTATAGCAGTTATTACCTATTTAGCCTTTTCTACGCTGTTCTAGAATTGCCTACTTACCTTAGATCGAAATGTTTTAAAGAAGTCCTTTGCAAAACCGCAGAGGCCGTACGGGACGCGTTCAGATTTCTAAAGTAAGTCTCGATGTCGGCTAAACATAATAAATCTTTAGTGAATATCTATACTATATATATTGAATATCTATACTTGCTCTCGAGTGTATATACATATCTATAATGAAGAAAGATTTCATTGTTTGTTTCTTTGTTTGAAAGGCCTAAACTCCGAAAATACTGGACCGATTTGAAAAATTCTCTGACTATTATAATTCTACATTATCCCTGATGTAGATTTTATTCAAAAAAGTTAGGGATCCGTATGAAAACTACAATAATGTAACTCAACGTGAGGTCGGTGTATATATTTTAGGAGGTTGTGTTAAAAACTCGTGTGAAGCCGGGGCAGACCGCAAATCGTAAATAAACTAAGTTTTCCTGTTTTTCCGACAAAAAATCTACATAAAATGATGCATTCTGAATACTTATTTGGGTAATATTTGTGGTTGAAATGAGTCCGAGGCTAGATTAATATTAAGGCGTAATTTAGAAGTAGCTGCAAAGGTGTTATTACTGCTGCAGAGCGAAGGACAATAGACAAATTGCAGGTTGCATCCATCCGGTGGTGGTGAAGGGATCTTGCATTGCGAAAGTTAACCTCTTATGCCATTTTCGGGTTGAATGGTATTATTCCTTTTCGACGCACAGTACCAGAAACGCAAAATATCTTTTACGCGGATGACCATAATTCACTACTATTAATGAAGAACAAGAAAAGTCAATATCGTATAAATTTTTATAATAATTATTATTTTAATAAGAAATACTTAAGTCTTGTTTGTACAATAAACAGTCATGATTGTAAGGGGAAGCACTCACTACCAAACCACAAGCTATTTTTATAATAGCTTACATTGGTAATGAGAGCCCTAAATAGTGTTATGTACTTTAATGAAATAAACAATTTTAATTTTTTTTTTTTTTTAAAGTATTTCAATAAAAAATAATTTCGGAAAAATAAAAAATATTAACTTACATTCTATCGCTATTCTATCTACATAATAAACTTATCTTTGTACGACAAATTTTCAGATGTCTACTAACCTATTTCCAAAACTTCTCTTTGCTTAACAGAATAAAATAATTAACTTGTATTTTCAAAATCTAAGTCACCAAAAGGCCGAATGCCCAGAATAGAGCTATTATATTAATAATTACAAGCTGTCTGTGTAACTGCAGTTTTATGGTAGCTTTTATATGGACCAAGGATATATCGATCAGTGAAATAGTTTTCAAAATTTAACTCCGACGAAATAACTTTTGTAAGAAAAATGTAGTGCTGACACACATAAGTGTTATTTTCCCGGAAGAGGTGCCCTTTAACACTGCAATTACCTTAATAACCTTGATAAGTTATTGGTGATATCAGTTAATAACAACATTCACCTCTTTTGAGATGGTTATTTCTTTTTTTTCTTTAAATAACTCTCTTATCGCAATGATATTGAGAGAGCCTATTAAACATTATAATGTTATTTATTAGCAGACATGAATAGATAGAGAGAAAATACTTTATTAAACCACACAGAGAAAGAAAAAATTACAAATAGACATGCTTAAAGTAAAGGAAGTATAAAGGGCAGCCTTATTGCTATGAGCGATCTGTCCCAGGCAACCTTCAGATGAACTGGACATGAATATATGTATATTAAATATTTAAGAACAACTATGGCAGTTATTACATCCTCCTAAACTTTACAAAATAAAACTATGATAGAGGCATTAAAAAAAAGCTTATGGTAGGTATCACAAATCGCCCATTGAACATTTTGAAATTACCTTTGTCCAACGAAATAATAAAATTGAATATGTAGGTGGCGGCGCTAGTTTGAATCGGGGTAGCGTCTTAGTTCCAAATTTAAAGTCCATGAATTCTTTAATATTATAGAAAGCTTTGTCAATAAGCCATAGTTGTACAACTATCTGGTAATCAACGCTAAAGTCATTAATTTTCAAATCAAATTACCAAATTAGAACTAGTAATTATAATTGAAATATTGAGCTAACTTCAGACTGTTGGAAACAAATTACAGAGAGCAATCATAAATATTACAGGACTCATCAGAACTCATCAGATCCATATCAATACAAGTCATTAATTCATTTTATGAATGTGCGGCTACGAACCTAGTTTGTGTTGGAAGAATACCTCCGTTGCAGCGTTGCCCCCCACACGCGTACACTGTACGCAAGAAGCGAAACGGGCGCGACGTGTAAGCACGATTTTTCCTTGTTGACTCTGTCTGTGTTTATTTCAGCAACTACCTTGATGTTTTCTGTTATTTTAATATATTTTTTTTTAATTTTTCTATGATGTCATTGTTGATATAAACAAACTTGGCATCTAAAATCAGTTATCACATACGTTGATAATATTTGTTTAAAATCGTGATCGACATTAGACATTACGAAGTAAATTGACCTGAATCTAAATATTATCGTGATAAGCAAACTTATCCATCTAACTAAACTTGATTTACATTACCGATGATATTTCTTATGTAAGAGATAACAGATAACATTTGTGAAATAGTTGTCTATTCCACTCTTGATAACGAAAACACAGATTATATTCATAGGATTGCCTACAGAATAATAGTACAGAATGCACCGAGTGTGTAAACTAGTGTCACGGGTATCCTTGAATTCCGAGCGGAAGTCAAGTTTCTAGAATAACTCGATAATTTCACGTGATTTTAAACGCAGCGTACACATATATAATATATAGTTTTTTTTTCACTTTTGTTCCATCGGCATGTTATAGTCGTAGGTATCGCTTTATGACTTCTCAATTAATTTACAGCCACATTCTGCTTTTTTTTCAAAAAGTGTTCGTCACATAAAGACTCGTCTTCTTACGAGAAGACGAATGTACCGGCTGATATCATAATATGAAAAAGTAAAGATTTTTTTTTCTCAACGCCTATAGCGTGAAGTTAAGGCCCCTACTACTATAATGTCACTATTGGAGAAAGACATGTGAAAAAATATTCAAATAAATTTTGTAGGTATGTCTGAGATTTGTTGATCCGAGACTTTATATCGTAAAATTTTCCTGTCCGCTTTTTATCTAGATATCTACCTAATTTTGTAATTAATAATAGACTTTACGGTTCAGGAATTCCAAAGTACCTACCTAATAACCAGAAATACTAAAAATACTAAGATAATTTTTGTCTTTGTTTTGCTATTCCTTTTTTATATTATTGCTATTTTTATGAACTTTATTCCTGCTCTTTTAATTTTAGAGTTTCGTAGATTACAATTTTCCTACAATTAATTCTCGCACCAAGATTTTGTAAATCTTGTCTTACTCTCTCGAAAATTCGAGAACATGCATTCATAGTTTGCAAGACGTCTGGCTCCCAAGGGAATGAATAAATAACGAGATCCGCAACGAACTCTTTCACGGGCCACTTGGATATGCAGAGACGGGAGGGTGTTTTTCACCTCTTTTCATTTCAGAAATATGGCGCTCAATTTTTTCAAATTAATATCTACTTGGATTTTTGGCTTAACATATCCATTTTGTGATACCTTTTAACTATATTCTTGACAGTTTAGTAACAAAGATAATTAAAGTCAACTAAAATAGTAATGAATTACTATTTACAATTGAGCTGCAGACTGCTGCAAACATATATAACAACCTTGTAAAATGATTTCGCGAAAAACTATTATGATTTGAACCTTCTGGGTCATATCGACATAAGTCGGCTTAAGAAGGTTCCTTGCAAATGTCTAAACCTGCACACTATAATTTCCGAGTTGACTAATACTTTCTGGTAACTTGTTTACACCATACACCGTTCAAAACGAAAACAGTCAAGTTCAAGGCAATCTTAAGTTATTAATTTGTTATTTTTTCTATCTGTTTATGAGACTAACGGAAGAGGAAGGAAGGATTTTGATTTTGATTTTGGACTTTTTGCGTTTAGTACCAAGATTTTTAGCACGGTTTTGGTGCTGTCAATGTTACTGTTATAAATAATGCATCTATCGCTCGAGGACATGTAGCGTAGGTGGGCACTAAAGCAAATTTTATTTATAAAATTCCTTTTAAGGCATTTTAATAAACGTTTGTTCCTTTTGAATAGATCGTATTTCTGATTGTTTCAACGTGAGGTCAACATGTCTAGTAGAGTATAACCGTGTATCCAATGTCCTTTGATATAATGCCAATGTATGATAAAGTTACCTTCCGATGTAGTAGAGTTACTAATTAATTAAAAAGAAGTCGGAAATGAACTTTTATTGTGGTTGCCTTTTCGCGGATTTAGCACTTTAACCCTAAATAAATAAATTGATTGTTTACTTACGTGTATTAAGGGAAGACCTTGATCTTTATTTATTACTAAGGAAATAGATCAGATATTACCTACTTCCGATGATTTGCAGGTTATTCTCCGCCTATGTTGTCCTCTTTCAGACAACCTTCTCGCAAATGCGATAATGGAGCAACACATGGAGTGAAATTGCTTCCTTCATACGCATAATTTCGAACCTTTTGATTGATTCCCTGCTTTTTCTGTTTCACTTTGTTTATAGTTTTGTTGATAGTTTCTTCTACCTTGCCATCATCTGACTTATCAAATTCTAGGTTTCCTGTCAACAATAATATGCGGGCTTATCAGTCTGGTTAGGCATGCTACTACCAATTGTGGATCGGTATCATTTGATAGATTATTACCTTTGTTTATTAGTTATATATTTTTTTACTAGAAGTATTGTTACTTGTTATGTTATATACATATAATAGTTTATCCGTAACGCCACCAACGAGTGAGCTAATTCATGCTGCGCCAGAGCCATTTTTATAAACGTAAAAATACGTACGTTTTTTTTTTGCTTTTTTTAAGTTTAATATAGGTATTGTGTTGTGTATCTTCTGTGCCGTTTATAAATTAATATATTTTTCTCATTATAATAACATGCCAATTATTTATTTATTTATTGGCCACTAACTTTATTTGTCACATACATATTTCGTACCTCTACCAAATTTTTGATGTGTGTTTTGTTGAAATCGAATTTACCAGCAGGATCTTTTAGTATGGCTCCCTTACAACATGTAGGTCGTCGCAAGAGATTGGTTAACGGAAGCTTATTTGGTGATTGTATTAACTCATCTCCACTTAACTCGAATTATCTTAAAGACAGTGTGACCCTTTACCTCTTTCCGCCCGCACACTTGTAGGTACTTATTAAAGTTTTAACGACCTCTGTGGCGCGGTCCGTCTGCGACGCAGGAGGTCACGGGTTCGGGTTCTAAGACATCCAGATATTTGCTTCGGGTGCTCGGGTCGTTTTCTTTGTATAGAAAAATGTCTATCTATGTATTATGTATTTCAGTAATCGTCACCCATAACACAAACTTTGCTTAACTTGGGGCTAGATGATGCTGTGTGGATTTCCAGATATATTTATTTATTTATTATCTTTGTACTTGAAATTACATAGTACAATGTGAATGCCAACTCAAAAGCCAGCTATTGAATTGGCATTCAAAATTTATGCATAATCTATAAGATCTCGCCTTTTCTGTACCACGTAATCTAAGTACATTTTAACCGATGACCATTATATGAGCGAAACTGCGTGGAGAAACCTAGTCTTTTTGAAAAATCTTTCAAATTCTGTTCGACAATAAGTTATTCGCACGTTCCTGCTTCAGTTCAAAGATCTTTATTTTCTCATGTAAAACAAATATGTTACTTACATGAGTAACTTAAGCTAAGTTATAATATTATGTTATTTTTCGTCTTTTAATTTAGTCTTTTATTAGTGTTACATTTTCTGATATAAATCTGTACAATTTTGATTTATAAACGCCAAAACTTCCAGCACCTTTAATGTTTTCAGGTAGCCCGTTATAGAATTCGGCACCTTCGAAAGTAATCGTCTTTTTACCCTGTTGAGTCGTTATTGTAGGTAAAACAAGATGGTCAGCTCTTCGTCTGCTATATTTACTATGTAATTGGCTTTTATGGAAACAAACAAGTTGAAACTCTATCGATGTAGAGTAATCGAAGTATTACCGTTTGAGCACACTTTCCATACGCGTGTTGAATATAAAATTTAAATGAGTCAATGATCTTCAAAAAATAAGGAAAACGTATCGTACAAGATATTTGAACGCTAAAAAATACCTAACTCCTGGTGTACGATTATAATCACATGGCCATAGTTCAATGATAACAGCAAAGGGTCGCAGGTTCGAAGCCCTGCGTTGACGGTTAAGGGCATCTTTATCGTACTTTTCGATTACAAGTAGTTTAATTTTTTACGACTAAATTCTGTTTGTACCTGTCTGGTCACGTTTTGCTTCCCTTTGTCATGGGTTATGCAAAATCGATTGTTCTTTATTCTAAAACAATAGCTCCGTTTGCCTTAACAAGATTTATTCAGTCGTATGTCTCGATCATTTTAGCACAACTAAATAAAACATCGGAGTTTATATCTACTGTATTTCACCACACTAATAAATAAATAATAATATATAATACTACACTACCAAACAGCATCATCTACCCCCAAGCTAAGAAGAGCTTGTGTTTGGTTACTAGATTCACTGATATACTTATACATATAGATATTTATATCATAGATAGATATTTTTTTTATACATAGAAAACAAGCAGAACACAAAATTAGAGCATATTCTTAATAGTTTCCTAACTTAAAATATTGCTATCTCTAGACGCTTATCAACTGATTTAGGTTAGGCATTCCATTATAAATAAGGGAATATCTATCTTTAGAACGGTAGGTACCTCTCGTAAGATATGTGCAGAAATAAAGACATTTCTATTCGGCTTATCAAGTCACGAGCAGCAAGTATTTATATACCTTCAATAGAAGATACATCTCGTAACAAACGATATATCAAACAAGTAGGAAATAAATCGCGATAATTTGTAGCAAGTATATGAGTAACCAGAACAGTGACCGAGCACAGCGAATCAACTCTATTGGGTACGGTGATCAGCGCAGGGAGCTAAAATGTGCTTTGTTCGGTTGTAATAAGGTGTATGGTGGTGTTACTGGGTGGTTGACTGTACGCCGGTTTCCGGAGAGGTCCCCTAACAGACACGTTGCCTGCTGCCAGCTACCTAATACTCAATAATGTTGATCGGTACTTCTCCTGCAAGACAAATTTGATATGGACGGGGTTTCTGAAGTTCCTGACTTGCTTCTTCTTATATCATTGAGCACTTAACTAGCGGTACGCCCCGTCTTCGCACAAAAGTATTTGAACAAAAATTTCAAAATTGAACAATTTTGTACACACATACACGTCTTGTTACTGAAGTTAGGTTAATTGAAGTTTTCATATCGATTCCTAACTTTTTTGTAAATATTATATGTATAGCCTTACGTTCAACAATATCCTTGTTGCTGCAGGATTCTATTTATGAAAGAATTTTTAAAAACGATCCAGTAAATTCAGGGCCTATTTAATCCAAACAAACAATAAAAACCTTCTTTATAATATTAACAAACGTCTATTTTGGTACTAATTTACTGCTTCTATTTTGATTGCTTATTCGTATTCAAATTAAAAACCGACATAATATTTCTTAATTTAACACTGTTTTGTCGAGAAAATACCAATCCCGGGGCAAAACAAATATGGGACCATATTCTGTACAATGTCGAGAGAGCCTTCATAAGCCATCTGTTACCATTCCGCTATTTACGGGAAAATCGGCAAACATATATTAAAATTTCAGCAGAATATAGGACCTCCTCCTTTTTAAGAATTCGGCTACTATTTACCTTCATAGACCTGGTATACAAAAAAATAAAGAAATAAATTTATTTTTACCAAAAAACACAATAAGTAGACACCCGGATACATACGTACCTTATTAACGATACACAAAAAACCGAAATGACCAAACTGGGGTTCAAAACGTGTCCCCATCTAAGCATTATGCCGTTTCAATTATGCCGAATCAAGTAGCAACACTGATTTTTAATACCTTGAAAAATACATCTAAAGCAAAAGAACGAACTTCATGCGACGAATAAATTAAAACTAGTTAAACACTAATCAGAATAAAGGTAGGCATGCTAAAGAATTCAAGATTGAAGGCATTGACACTTTTGCACTTTTGGGCCGGATGGGCCGAAACCCATCCGGCCCAAATGCCCTCTAAAACTAGCCTTTGCTGGCTTAGGAAATTTTCCATATATGGATAGGTTAGGTATCTTACAAATTCACAATGATACCCACACAATAGCAAATATCACACCAAATATAGGTGTTCAAGGCAGGTCCGAAAAAGACGATGGAGTTATTTACATTTGTGGGGTATTGTGTGCAATAAGTGCGAAAAATACATGGAATTATTTATTGTTCGTGTAGCATTTTCAGAAACATGCAAAATAACTACGTATGAAGTAGTAGTAATTCAGTATTGTGTACAATAAGTGTGGAAATTATGTTGAATTATTTGTGATAGTGTAGCATTTTCAGAATGTAGGAAAATAACTAAGTATCTAGTAGGGTTTACTCGGTATTGTGTGCAACAAGGGTGAAAACTACTTGGAATTATTTGTTGATGGTGTATAATTTTCAGAACCTTGGAAAATAAATACGTATGTACTAGCAGTAAATTCACTATTGTTATTTAACAATGGTGGTTAAATAAATGTCTTTGGTCACCATAATCGGTAGTATGTAGTAAGTAAATACATAAGCAATCATCGGATGACTTGAGAGATCATTAACTATAAACGCATGTAGATGTGAAACTCGTAATTTGCTCACGTACAGCGGCGTTCATCGTTAGTTGATCCCCTACATAGTATGTTCTAAATCTCGTAATTACACTCTGTATTCATAGAAATTGACTTTTTAGCAGGGGGTAAGCTAACAATGAATGCCACGATAAGTATGTATACATAACCGAAAAGTAAACAAATAGTAAATAGAATACAAAAAGTTAATATAATCAATAAACTGTGTACAAAATTCATTCAAAACTACCTTATTTTATACTACATTATGACATTTTCAAAACAATATGACACTAAATAAAACAATTCGAAATTTAATTCTACTTACTAAGCTAAAGCTAGCTAGTGAGAATCAAAATTGCAGGTGTTTGAGGTGCATTAGTTATTTTTCGTAGTTCCCATTTTTTTTCCTGTACCTAAATACCTAGCTATAATCTTATATAATGGAACAAGTGTTGTTAGAGGTGCAAACAGTCAAAAACTTCATTCATCATCGTATAAAGACCACCTTTTACCATATTCATACAAATCCGTTTTATAAGTTTCGCTTCTATGCCTAATAAAATAAACACCATATGCGCCGTAATTCCACTGCAACTATGCAACTTTATTGTACCTAAGGTTGTTTAACTAATAATGGGCAGTTCAAAGTTACCTTCTTTATCTGCCTACGTGCTAACATACATACAAAATGTAATGCATTATGTCACGAAGGGATATGAATATGAGCAACGCTCATTATGTCTAATTCAGCTAAACGCACCTAATACATAGGCCAATCTTAACCTGTCCCCTTAACACGGAGATCATTATCTAGGGTAGAAAAGACAATGACGACATCGAAGTACATTGTGTACGTTATTGAAGTTGAATTTCTAATATTTTACACATTTGATGACAAAGTGACGTAATTTTTTGCTGTTCAAATGCCATGCTGTGGGTAACGCATATTTTATACTTTGAGCAATTTAATTGTCATATCTACAAAAATGGGGGATTTATGTTATAAATTACGAAAATACAAACATATTGGTTTATTTTAGAAATAAGAAGCTTGATTGACTAATGAGATTGTATTGAATTTTTGCATTCTCCATTCACCATACCATGTTATTTTAGTTATTAACACTAAAAGTATCGATAACGAGATATACTATCTATATGATGATTTGTGTTAATCTTTACTAATTTAACTATATTATGTAAGCTATCGTTTTATAGCCACTCTAACTCACCTTTAAAAAACACATCCAACATTACTCCTCGAGTATATAGGTGTCTTCTACACACAGTGATACACCGTGTCGGCCACATCTTCATAAGGTGAGATCGTGGCCAAACGGAGGTCTATCTATACTAATATTATAAAGAGGAAAGATTTGATTGTTTCTTTGTTTGAATTGAATAGGCTCCGAAACTAAAAGACCGATTTAAAAAATTCTTTCACCATGAGAATCCAAAATGGAAAATTTTGATTTTGAAATTTCCTGATGAACATTACAGTATAGAATATTTTCAAAAAAGTTAGTGATCTGCATGTAAAATTCAATTTTTGTTAAATACACTTGCGAAGCCGGGGCGGACCGCTAGTCAGATATAAAAAAACTCATTTTCTAAAATAATACTCTCCTAGTCACCCAAAACCAGCTAGTAATCCAACAGTTTGACATGTCAAGGTCTTCAGTTCGGTAGGTATGGGTGACACACCTTCATTCAAGCGTCACCGATGCTTTCCGTGCCGAATTACATTTTTTATTGAGGAAGGCGACCCGTCTCTACAGTAATTACATAGTTCGAACAAAAACATTTTCAATACCCTGTGCCTAAACGTAAATGGATAGTCATTTGTTTGTGTGGATCTGTTACATTTAAATGCTCTTGGATCTTGTCTACGGTTGCAATGAAGCAATGCCATCAAATTTTATTTTATTTTTTTATAATATCTTTAATATATTGATGTTTACATAGTATTAATCCTAAAAAAAATTACGTGCCTGTACTCGGGTGAGATATGAAGCTGATTGCAGCTCTCTTATTCCATCAATGTATTATGTTGTGTGTGAATAAATATTACTGAATTACAAGCATTTGTCCGCGGTTTCGCACGAGCCTTTTTGGAATGAACAGTAGCCTATATCCGTTCCTTGCATACTGTCTACCTATATCCGTTCCTTGCATACTGTCTAAAACAGCTGAACGGATACTGGAAATAGGGTAGGGAACCCTATTTCCAGTAACCGTTCAGCTGTTTTACAGACAAAATAACTTTCCAATTAATAACATTGGAATGGATACAGTCTATCTGACCAGTGAACAAATTAATATAGCAGTATTTCCCTTGATACTATTTGATACACTGTTATATTATTGTTAATGAGTTACGACACTACTCAGACCCAAATTAGCGCCGGCCACATTATTTATATTTTATCTTATTATTACGTTGAACAAAGTTAGGTAATTTCACATTTTTTATTAGGGTGTTGTGATATATTTATAAGCTTTATTTAATGCCTCTGTAATTGTTTTATTTTGTAAAGGGTCATAAAAAATAAATATTTTGTATTTTCTATCAGACTTAGTCTTTGTGTATCAAATCCGTTATGTATTAGGCTCTAGGTTATTCTAAGAAAATCGTAAAACTAGAAAGCAGGTCATGATCATAAGAACTAAAAGATACCGGGCAAAAAATGGCGGCACTTAAAATTGCGTCAATTAGCTTATTACGAATATACCGTATTGAAGAAAAACTATTTCAAAATAAAACCTATCTTAGAGGTCCTATTACTTAGACCTCTTTCAATGTTTACAAGTTTAATCTACTGTAATCGCTATCAAATAACGGTAAAGCGATACGTTAGATACGTATAAATAAAATATGCCCTTTAAACTGTTACAAGGTTTAATTGTCGACTGTTGATCCTTGGGTAATTATGAAATTCATGCTATCGTAAAATATCTAATTGAACGAGGTACCAGCCATTTCATTGCATGTCAACGCACGCATATTAGGGTTCTTCGGGCTAAGGCAAATCTTACGAAGACCAACCAATTTAACCTTTTATTTCGTTTAGAATTTTATGAAAAATAACAACTACGCAAATATCATGTAGGTATAACAAACGTCATGTGTAACTAGAGAAAAGAAGGAAATAAAGACGGCGCATTTGGTTTATACATATAAGAATAATAAACTAAGTTACAATAATACAAAATATAAACTACTCAAGTAGAGTTGAAGACTCTTAGTTCAGGTGTTAAATAAATCGAAATCTTATAAGTTGTTCCTATTATTTAAACACTGTTACTGTGTTGTTTAAATGATTGCTAAAATATTTAAAGATTGGCATGCCCTTATGAAAAACTTATTCTGTCTGTTAATTATCCTCTCCAATATTATATCGCATCTTCTTTAAGTAACTAAGAATAACAGTAAAGTAAGAGTGATGGTACTTTTACCACTCTTAGCTAGGCCGGCAAGGTATCGATGCTAAAACTACCATGCCTAAAACTTCTACGCCAAATGGCTTACCTCAGCCGGAGTAACATTGCTCTGGCGTAAAAAGTGCTCTACAATTTTTCACCTCAGCGCTCATCTTTAACTGAAGTTTTCATTTATATTGACAAATGACTGAAAAAATGTATGAAAATTGAGTCTATGACTCTTATGCTACACTCAATTCATATTAAAAACGTTTATAATTTAAACATGGCCGTGTGGTGCCGGCATAGAATTTCACCACCCCAACTCTTCCCGTGGGTGTCGTAAGAGGCGACTAAGGGAAACACACCGGGGGCGGGCAGCAGGCATTTCATGTAGTAGGGGGGGCGGGCAGCAGCGCCTTCTGCAGAACAACTACACCGAACTGCGATCCCCAAACCGCATGCCCAGCGTGGGGATTATGGGCAATAACCTCCAAATAATGATGCCATCTATGGCATTCATTAGGGGAGGCCTATGTCCAGCAGTGGACTATTATAGGCTGGTGATAATGATAATAATTTAAACATAACATATGTAGGTCTATAATTTATACGAAATAATAAAGTATTAAAAATTTGCATGACCCTAACCATTGAAAATTTTAAGTTGTGCCTCATTTTAGTTTCTTAAGGTAAATAATCTGCTTTGCTATGCTACCAACCATGATTTCGGCACCGACTATAGCCAAAATTCGGTTACGGCAACCAATCTCCATGGAAATTACTAGGGACAAATATTTATACTATCTGCAAATATTTATTCGGGTGTTCTGGTCGTTTTCTATGTATATTAAAAATATCTATGCATGTTATGCTTATATTGTATTAAATATACCAGTCATCTAATACCCATTTTTTTTTTTTTTTTTTATTTGCTTTTGGTGGCTATAGTATCGCTGCGGCCATTGATAGGCCTATTGTGATCGCCACTTCGTAGGTTCACCGCCGAAGATGCGGCGTTATAGTTCGCCACTTACCCTTGCAGCTACTAAGAACTGAAGGATTTTCTTCGGGGTGATGTCACGTAGTTCATCTGGGTTTAGCAGGTGCTTGCCCAGAATGATGCTACGTTTATGCATCAATGCTCCACATTCTCCTAGAAGATGGAGGGGCGATTCTTCCGCCTCCTCACAAAATCTGCAGGATTTTGTATCGCTTAGCCCCAGTTTGAACATGTGCTTGTTAAGGCGACAATGTCCAGTTAGGGCTCTTGTTATGATGCGAAGGTTGTTTCTGTTTAGCGCTAGGATTTGGTTGGTGTACCATTTATCGAAGGCTTTTACCAGAAACTTAGAGTGATCCATGCCCGAGGAATTTTTCCAGAGTTTGGTTGACTCCTCGTAGCAAACGTTCAGTAGGGTTCTTTGAGCCAGGCTCTTTGGTATGCCACAGAAAGGCTCAGGGCCGAACCGAGTCCCCATGGCCCCGGACCGTGCGAGCTCGTCGGCATTCTCATTGCCGTTGATACCCGCGTGACCCGGTACCCATCTTAAGACAACTCGGTTTTTCGAACCCAGAGCATTCAGGCGTGACATGCAGTCCTCAACTAGCCTTGACGTGATGATCGACGAGTCCAGTGCTAGAAGAGCAGCCTGGCTATCAGAGTTGATATATATTGTTTGGTTGGAGTATCGCTTTTGCAGGTTTATGTCTGCGCATTCGAGAATGGCGAACACTTCTGCTTGGAAAATGGAGGCGTATATACCCAGGTTTATGCTACCAGCGAATTTGGGTCGCTCTCCATAAATTCCGCAGCCTACATCCAGTCCCATTTTGGAACCATCCGTGTACCAATTCAGGCACCCGTCCTTCCAGAGTAGCTGGCTATTCGACCAGTCTTCTCTAGAAGGTAGTTCCACTTTAAAGTGTTTTTCAAACACATGGCGTGGAAGCATGACGTCCGTTGTCATGCTCAAAATGGGAGATTCCAGGATTGAGTCATGTAGAGACCTCAATCTCTGGGAGAGCCAGTTTCTTCTCCCCGTAGCGCTAGCCCTATACATGCTGGTCTTTGCCTCCTTGTGTAAATATAAATGAAGTGGGGGTAGTCCCAGCAATGCATTTAGTGCCATGCCAGGTGAGGTGGACATGGCTCCCGTAGCCATGAGGCAGGCAGTCCTTTGAAGGCTGCTCAGTTTGGTGATTGCGGTCGACTGAAAGGCTTTGTAGTACCATACCATGGAGGCGTATGTTATTGTCGGCCTCACAATGGCATTGTACAGCCAGATGGCAATCCTAGGGTTGACGCCCCAGTTGTTACCCATAAGTCGGCCGCTAGCCCCTAGCGCCATCTTTGCTTTTTGCAGGACGTTGGCTAGGTGGCTGTTCCACGTTAGTTTTTGGTCGATTGTGACGCCCAAATATTTTACTTCCGAGGAGAAGGTTATGATTTTGCCGTTTAGCGAAGGATTAGCAAGCTTGTCTAGCCTTCGCTTGTTTGTAAATGGCAGAATCACAGTTTTTTCAGCATTAACCGAGAGCTCGCTGTTGCTACACCAGTCGCTGACAGTGTTGAGAGCTCGCTGCATGATACTAGAGATGGTGGATTGGCAGAAACCCCGCACGACGATTACAAGGTCATCTGCGTAGCCTTGCGCATCGATATGGAGGTCCGCTAGATCACACAGGAGCTGGTCCACTGCTAGGGTCCATAGGATAGGCGATAAAACTCCGCCTTGGGGGCAGCCCCTAGCCGTGGATATCTCAATGGTTGATTGGTGAAGGGCTAGTATTGCTCCTCTGTGCGTGAGCATATTCTCTACCCATCTGGTGGTGGTCGGGTCTACATTTTTGTTAATTAACCCGCTCACCAGCAGCGAGGTAGGGGAGTTATCAAAAGCACCTTCAATGTCAAGGAATGCACAAAGTGCTATTTCCTTGTCCTCCAAGGCCTTTTCCACTTTGTCAATGAGACAGCTAAGCGCTGTCTCTGTGGATTTGCCCTTGCAGTAGGCATGTTGGCTGTGGTGGATTGGAGATGCAACGAGTGCTACATCTCTGATGTATCTGTCTACCACCTTCTCCATGGTCTTGAGAAGAAAGGAGGAGAGGCTTATTGGTCTGAAGGACTTTGGCTGGCTGTAGTCCTTCTTACCAGCCTTGGGTATAAAGATAACTTTGACAATAGTCCATGGTTCTGGTACAAATCCCCATGCGAGGCTCGCTCTGAATATTTTTACCAGATATGGGGTAAGGACGTTGATTCCCCGCTGAAGAAAAATGGGGAGAATTCCATCCTCACCACATGCTTTGTTGGTCTTAAGAGAGTTAATGGCCCACCTGACCTGGCCCGGTCTTATGATCCTGGCCGCTCTGTTCCAGTCCTCGTTCCGAGGCTTATTGGAGATGACAGATGTCGGTGGCAGGTTTATGTCCCGCGACCCAGGGAAGTGGGTCAAAGCCAGCAACTCTAGGGTTTCCTTATCGCTTGTTGTGAAGGAGCCGTCCCCTCTCTTGAGGAGACCTAGTTGATTAGTTTTGGCTTTAGAGAGCAGTTTGTGGAGTCTTGCACTTTGTGGCGTGTTTTTAATTTCCTCGCAGAGCTTTCTCCAAGTTGCCCTTTTAGCCTTCCTAATTTCTATGTTGTATTCCGTTAAGGCTTTTAGGTATACCTCCCATGCGCGAGTCTTCATAGCCTTGTTGAATAATTTCCTGGTTTTACTCCTTAGCTTGTCAAGCTTGGAGTTCCACCATGGGACAACTCGTTTAGTTGTTTTGGACTTAAGCGGGCAGCTCTCCTCATAGGCCATGCAAATGCCTTTAGTGAGGATTGATACCCCTAACTCGAGACTGTCGCGAGTTTTGATACTTTTAGGGCACTCTTCGAGCGTTTGCCTGAGTTTGTCGTTGAAAACAGCCCAGTCAGTAGCCCTGGGATCCCTATAAGTTATTATTTGAGAGTCAAGGGCGGCCTTAATCTCAAAACAGATGTGTTTATGGTCGGACATAGAGTTTTCTTTGCTTACGTGCCAGTCATTGATATGCCTGGCAAGGTTGTTGGTGGCAAACGTTATGTCCAGAACCTCTTGTCTAACCCGGGTTACAAAGGTCGGTTCGCGTCCTAGGTTAAGTAAGGTTAGATTATTAGCAACAAGAAAGTCATAAAGTAACTCACCTCTTGCGTTGACGTCCGTGCTCCCCCAGGCCCAGTGGTGAGCGTTGGCGTCGCAGCCTACGAGAAGCTCGGCGTTGTTTCGGGCGGCGTGATCGACCACCCTCGCCAAGTCATCCGTTGGGTTGTCTCTCTCTCCGGGTAAGTAGGCAGAGCACACAATTACTCTCGCACCACTCCATCCTTTGAGGTCGACAAAGGCGGCTACCAGGTCGTCATTACATACCTCTGTGACAGGTAAAAAGTTTAAATTATTTTTAAAAATAATGCATGCCCTAGGTCTAGTGCCAGTGCTATTAACTAATATCTTACCGGCAGCGTCTAGTCCCAGAACCTGAGCGTTGGCTACCCAGGGTTCCTGGATCAAGGCGAGGTTAGCTTGTCCTTCGGACAGGCAAAGCTCCATTACCGCGGACGCAGCCGCGGCATGGTGGAGATTTGCCTGGAGGATCCTCGCCGTCCCCGCCTGGGTAGCCGTTACAGGTTTCCCCGATTGTAACGAGGCTTTGACCTAGCTAGTTTCGGGCGAGCTCCCCGCCCTCGGCTAGTTTCGGCCGGCCTGTCACATCTAAACCCTCCGCGGGTACCCCCGTGTCCCTGTCTCGTTGAAGCGGATCTATTCTGAGGCGTTACATTGGAGTTCCTTGCCACGATAGCTCGCGGCTCTGGTCCTCCTGTGCTTCGCCCGAGAATGCCCGCTCCACTGGACGTCGACGGCAGCGGAACACTTTCGCCACGACTCGGTGGACCGGACCTACCGGGGGGCGGTACATTGGAGCCCCTAGCCACGACAGGTCGTGGTCTTGGTTCTCCTGTGCTTCGCCCCGAGGAGGCCGTAACACCGGACGTGGACGGCTGTGGATCCGTGCCAGTCACAGGCACTGGCTTTGTTTCGGAGCCGCCTCTGACCCTGAAGGCTATTTTCTTAAAGCCTAGGGCAGCCTGGAAATTGGCGGCTCTGAGGGCTTCCACAGACAGATCGTCTAGGGCGAAGGTTATTACGAACCCGTTCCCCTCGGATCTGCTGTATAGAACCCTCCAAAGCTCAGTGCGTAGCCCCTCGTTCTGTGTTCTCAGTAATTGGACGGCCTCTTCAACCGAGGCCGCCTCAATACTGGGCACGAACGTGACTACAACCATAGGCTTAGGCAACTCGCTCTCGGGGATAACCGAGAGTTCTGCCCCGGCCCATGGTTTGATTTTAGGGACTTCCCTAGCGAGCCACTCTTGGCTCTCCTGGTTCTCGCATGTGACCAGTATCCACCCAGGCTTATGAGTGAAGCTAGCAAACCTAGGCCCCTTACAGCTGTTGGCTATGTTCAGGATCGCCAGGGTCAGGGAACGATGGACCTGCTTCATCTGTTCGTCGCTCATGGAGGCGGTGTTGCGAATGCCCACTCGCTTCGCCTCCGCGACCTGTTTGAAGCTAGGTCGGACTTCTGACACCTGGGGAACCTCTAGCCTTGGGGCCTTTTTAGGTTGCTCCTTGGGTGATTCCTCCTCTGATCGGGCTCTTTTAGCCACCTTTGGATCGGGCGGAGCGTTCAGCTCCGGAAGTTGGTTCCAAGTCTTTACCGCCAGAGGCCGAGCTTCTTCGAAGCTCATATTGGCAGCCATTAGCCTTCGGAGCCTTTTCCGGGCTGCTCCGCTCAGTTTTTTGTGGCGATTGCCTGGAGACGTTTCTGGGGCAGAAACCGCAGCTTCGGAGCCGCCGGCTTCTGACCGGTCATCTGCCAGGCTAGGCACAATGGACATAGGCTCCGGAGAGGCCAGCAGGGCCTCCTCCAGCCTATTATTGGTTTCTCCCGAGAGGGGAGAAGAGGGTTCTCTGGAAGGAGAAGAAGATTTGTTGGCTGACTTGTTAGTTTCCATGCAAATCCCACGAGAAGCTAGGGAAATAAAGCTACCCGCCAGCAGAGCCCCGCATGCCCACGGGTGGGCTAAGTACTGCTCCGATTCGCCCTGTTTTCGGAGAGACACCGTTCGCGACTGAATAACCTTCAGCCATTCATCCCTCGGCACGGTACGTATGACACCTTGGATTGGTTTGTCGGATTATTGGCCACCGCTAACAATGTCCCCCCCGTGAGGGCAGAGATTGTTAACGATGGGAGCCAGGGTGCACCGGCCCGCAAACTGCTACCGTTCCCCAGGGACGAATCCCCGGGGACAGGTAACAGTACGGGCACACGAGGAGGTTATCCGACCACGACACCCCCAAAATCTAATACCCATACCTTACTGCTTAGCTTGGGGCACTACAATGCTGTGTATATTGTCCAGAACTATTTATTACTATTTCGTAGTCCTTACTTAACTACGCGTCTCGCTGCACTCTCACGCCGCCGCCGACGCCTTTGCGAGGCCTAGCCGGATATATCAATTCCAACACGCTGTGAACTACGCATGAGTTTACACAAATAAACAAGCCAGCATTACTCTTCATTGGGCCTGCATTCGGGGCCAAGGGCGGGGATATCGATTACAGTATTATAAACCTAGTAAGTAGTTTAGAAACCATAAACAAATGTGTTTTGCACGGATGACTTGGCAGCGCGGTAGGATAAAGGTTCATGAGAGCGGCGATACACGATTTTATGTCTGATTATCGGATGAAATTGTGTATGCAGCCGTATTCGATTATCTGAAGGCGATTTGTATGTTTACAAATGTATGGAACGAACGCTTTCTTATTTTCGTATTCTTCGTATTTAACGCTTGAGCCAAAAAATAATAATCTCCTAAATAACCAACCTATTATTTCGTTTCGTTTTATGTGCAAATTGGTAGGTAATAAATCTAATTCAATGTACTAGAGAAGGCAATTGACGGACATTAAATTTGATTTTGGAAAATTAAATAAGGATCAAACATTGCAGCAACCGGATAGGGTAAGGTAACATCAATCGATGTGCTTAGACTCCTGACGCCGAGTCAACTTACAATCCGTTTGTCTTAATAATTCTTATTATTATGATAGATTTAAAATTAGCAATGGAGAGGAATAATGACGAAGTTTTTGAAATACCTACCATGTAAAATATCCGCGCGGCATCGTCTAGGCTCAAACTATGGAGAGTTAATGCAGAGTGGGTATTTTTCTCCAATAACGATTTATGGATATTTTTCTCCAAATAGAATTGCTTGGTAAAGTGTACTTGCCTTCAAACCTTTTCTGTTTTCCATGTACCTACTTTGTAACTTAATTTCAAAAAGAATGAAGTGCACAAAAACTTTATTTCCTGGTTTTACTTATGTCATTTATATTTTGTGACTTGTCCAAGACTCCTGTTCTAAAGATATGTATACTGTGTCTAAAGGAAATAAAGCATATTGATATTTGATACTACGCTGTTTAACTACCTATCTTAGAACGTACGATCAAGCCTCTCGTTACCTTTAAAAACTGAATTAATTCACTGTCAATCGTCTACTCTACGGTGCGACCCGAAGGCCGGGTCTTCGATGAGTTGTAGACAGGCATGTGCGTCATGCATGCATGAGCCGGGAAAGTGTTAACAAGCCTTGCGGAAGGTCAGTTCTAATAATGATAGTTGACCACAAAAGTTGTTTTGTCCAATTACTTATGATTGGGGTTAGATAACAAGGAATAAGTGTTCATGTCGAGGCAGAGTTGATACAACAACTCGTAACATCCTTGATAGAGGAAATGGTGTGAAATCAGCGACGGAGGAAGCTGGTTTGATTCCCGCCTTGTGGGACAAATAATTTTACGATCTGCAAATATTTGATATGGGTGTTCTGGTACTGGTTTTATGTAACATATAACATATATAACATAACATATGTTTATGAATAATTAAATACAAATATAATAAACCTTAATTAACAAAGACAATTACTATTAAATAAGAAAACCAAATTACTTATGCCAGTCGGAAGCTTCCCCGAGCAAGACGCTTTTATTTATTGTAGGTATATTAGTCTTCTAGTACCCATATAAGAAGCTCCTCTTAGCTTGAGGCTAGATGATGCGGTTAGTTTCGCTATGCTCGATTCCCGCTATGCACTGATCTTTAAATACCTACCAAAAAGTGCCGCTTTGCTCTGAATTTCTCAGTGCTACCTTTAACAATGGAAGGTACAATTCGATAGAAAAGTGTTTCTAAAAGTATACTCTTAAAGCTAGCCTGGGACTGCATAGTTTGAGGAAAAAAGTTTTGGTAAATAAAAATCTAATTTAAATTTAAGAATTGCTTATATTTCGATTAAAAATATAAAAACGCTATGAAACATGAATCAACTCAAAATAATGAGATTAAAACTAGCCAAGAAAATATTTTTTAACTAAGAGATCAAAAATGACACGTATCAAAATAACATTTAAACAGTTTTTAACACCAGGATCACGTCATGTACTTGCTGTGTGGATTGTCCAGCATTATTTATTTATCTATTTAATCGGCAAATTAGACGAGACTACTTTTTAGTCGTCGGTCGGTACATATCTTGAAACAAGCACTATTTGATCAATACATACAGAATATAACTATTCCGGTTTATAAATAGATTAGCCAGGTAGCAATTCATGAGTGTGGGTAAGATATTCGCTGGCTGATGATTATCCAATAGTAATATATATATGTAGTATATACATATAATATACTATTATGTTATATAACATTATTGTACTAACCTATATACTACCTCATAAGGCTTCTAGTACGGGGATTATTCTGGGTAGAATAGACAATGATGACGGCACATCACCATCGCGAAAATTAATGAAGTTGAAAAAATGATAAATGCGCATTCGGTGACAAAGTAGCGTAATTATTCTCTATCTTCACTAAACAATCCGATCCATTGCTGAACGAACTGGCCTCTTCCAAACAAGGGTTGTTTTGCCATAATCACGAACCCACCACCACTTCTTCATTTCAAATTAAATTCTTCATTTCAAATAATTAATTTCAAATTAATTCATTAATTTCAAGAAGAAACGTGAAACACCGCGAATTACCTTTTGGGCAACTGAGATTGTTGTGTTGATATCTTCGTATAGTAAAGCGGGGCTCCCTTTTGCGCTATTTTTTTTGTTCGCTGTTGATCAACTGCAAGCATCGGGGTTTCTACCTAACCTACTCACACATATTGTGTACTCATTAATTATTCATGTGTGAAGGACATTTAAACAGACCTTCGGAAATAAAACACAAATCAGCAACACATTTTAATAGCCGCAATTACCTATAAAAAATCTGATCTTCTATCTATAAAATTTTATCTTGTAGTTCTTATAATACTTTAAATTATGATCTTTGAAATCTAAAATTTCTTTCATAATGTTTTAGTAGGTTCTTTTACGAATAGGTTCTCTGAGAATTTCAACTGTCTACCTTTTACGGGTCTTATGCAGCAATGTAAGTTAATGAGATACGGCAAAACTAGCTTTTTTATTTTCGTTTGTACCTAAGTAGGGATCACAGAACACTAATATCCGGTAGGGATCTTGTTCTTATGTTTACACGATAAGAACGCAGCTACGAGTATCTTTAGATTACTAATGCAAGTGCAGACAGCCAATAAAATACGACCCAGGACATGTTTGTTTAATCATAAAACTGAGTTCTAGTAATGAGTGTGTAGATGATAATGGAAATATGAGCATGTTTTTACGTGGAAGAGAATTAAAACTGTCACTATCCTAGAACCTTCAAGTGAAATAAATATGGCACTTGATCCTTTGTTGGCCTTCAGATGGCTCCACAATCACTGCAATTTGCGCATAGCATTTTAAAACGACATGCATCGTACAACGGCTTTCACAGCGCATATATTCCATAATTCTATTCGTATCGTATGTAAAGTAATCGTATCGTAAAAGGAAACGCACTTTGACTAATTCGTATTATATCTTCATAATGTAGCTGAAAAGATAATTGTAAATAACAATAAATGCACCGAAGTTCACAGTCAAGGCAAGACGCATGTCGTTTGTAATTTAGTAGCGCCCGCAAAATGCTGCTTTGTAGATAGCCGGTAAATAATCCGACTTTTAAAATTACTCCGGATAAAATTAAACAGTAAGTAGATAATAAATAATACTTATTTTTTTTTTCCGCTGCAACTTCTACGCCTATAGCCGCGCCGTAGCTTTCGTCAGACGTCGTCGTAGTAAGGGTGCTCAAATGCAAATCATTTAATAATAACACCAAGTTACAGATCGAAAAATAGTAAGTAGGTAATATAAAATTTATATCTATATGGCCTACCTATGTATAATGGTGAATTATTTATTATTATAATCAGTACAACATCCTGAAAGTCATTTTATATAGGTACTTAAATAGTAATTCGTAGAACTCTGCTACGGAGCAGAAAATACGCTCTAGAAGCTATTTCTTTAGTCGATTTCGAAACACCATTGTGGAAGTTACGACCACGAATACCTAGTGCTACAGGATTTTAAAATACTTATTATGAAACACATTTTTTTTTCTTTTACGTAGTATGTATATTGGACTTTCAAATAAAAGATAAAAAGATTTAATTTAATAAAAGCCTCTTGTTTAAAAAATACTTTAAACATAATCTTGTACTTAAAAAAAGTTTTAAGTTATTCATTAATTACTTACTGATATCAAGCTCAAAGTTTCAAAACTAAAACAAAATTTTACTCTGAAGTTAGTAACAAATGTCCGTTTATTGGACATTGGACAATAACCCCCAAATGATATATATTGCCATCTACGGCGCTCATTAGGGAAGGCTTATGTCCAGCAGTGGACTATTATAGGCTGATGTTGTTGTTGTTGTTGTTGTCCGTCTATTTTAAAATCTCCAAATAATCCGACTATTTCCCCTGCCTCGTTCGCACGTGGTGGGACAAGCGCACGAGACGTACCGGCTAATGGCTTCGTGATTATAGCGCTAATAGACACAATTGAAATGATTCGCATTTGTTCATGTGTGGATTGTCCAGCATTATTTATTTATAAATGTTTAGCCCTTTGGAGTGAGCTCAAATATTTGTAGATCTTTTTTAATCTTCGCGTCTTGGGGACATCTCCGACTGGTATCGACATGCATCAGTCATCTTGTAGATTGTTCGCAACATTTTTCAGTTGCTATTGTATTGTTATATGTTATATGTATGTTAATAGTTTTAATTGTAAATACTAGTTCTAATTTGTCTATATTATTTTATTGTAGTTTTCTTTGCAATAGATAAAATTCATAAATGAGGTTTTCACATTTAGTTTATTATCGCGTAGGCCGATTTTTACTGAACAATTAAAAAGGTTTCGTTATTCTACAAAATATTAATATAAAATAGATACCTACATACTCATATAGACCTATACCTATACGACATAAAAAAAGGAATCAGGACGATTGGTAAGACAATTACTTGGGTACCATATAGCTAATTCATAACATTATCTTATGAACAATACTGCAATACATATATAAACAATATTTTGTTATAAATTGCGACAGAAACCTAGACTACCTTTGTAAAGATACAGACCTTAATACATAGATTGATTTTTAAAGAAACACATTCAGCCAAGAACTTATAAGCTGCTTGATGATGTGTATAGAACAATAATTTTCCAAAGGAACTTAGATTAATGAATAACTATTTATTTAAAATTAAATGATTTAAATAGCTGAACGATAGGATTTTTGTGACACCACAATTATGATTTTTTTAAATTTAAATGATTATTAATATTGGTACTGGTCCATAGAGAGACACGAGCACATTATTTGTATTTTACTACTTAAATACCATGTTTGATGCAAATAAATATTTGAGCAAAGCATTGTCTTTTACTCATCGGTACAAGCATATAAAATAGGTACATTTTTATAAAAAAGTTATATATCCGGCCATGATAAAATGATGTCATTTTCTTTGGTAGAAAAACTAGTTACGATTTATATAACGTTTTATTCAAGACTTAAAAAATAAAAACAAATTTTAAGAGTCATTTTAAAAAATGGAATTGAATTGGAATAAAAGTATTAATCTATTGTAACATATCAGTTTACAGAATATAAATTACTTGATTCCGGTAATATTATATAATCATTACTTTAAAATTAGTACTTACTTCCTACATATACCTACCTATAACAGATTAAATATCTAAATTAATTTTTTTGATATGATTTCAAAAAACTTCGTTCTAAAAATATGAACAGGTAGATAAATTAGATATTCAAAATAAGAATTGAAAACACATCGTATAATCAAAAAGGAACCTCACGTTTTTACATTGCCTATGTTTTTATTTGATATTATGTTTGTTCACCCTTACCTACTTTGATATTAAAAGATACATTTCAGCTTCAAGAGCCTGTGTTTTTTATGACTCCACCTGCAATTTGCATATTTATGAAGTAATCTGAGATATTTCTTCAGACTTATAGAATACCTTAATAATAACTCCAAATAACGCCAAGTTCATATGCTTTTGACATTGACATTTGACAAATCTAGCAACTGCTATTTCGTGATACCCTTATATGCATCATCACCAAATATTTTGACCGGAAAAGCCAAAATTGCACTAAAAATCGTACTTTTATGGTGATACCATATAATATGTTTCAGCGGTGTGCTAAAAGCTGCTATTAAATTTATTGTTCCCAATGCAAATAAATATCATCATCATCATCATCATCAGCCCATCTTAGTCCACAACTGGACATTATATACCTCCCCTAAAGAGCTCTCTAGCACCCTGTCTTCAGCTTGTCGCATCCAATAAAAATAAATATATTTAATGGCGGTGTGCTACTTGCTCCTATTAAATTTAATGTTTTCGCTTGAAATAAATATATGTATTTGATGTTATTATTTGTATTATTACAAATTTATAAAACCTTGATATTTTTTTGTGCTGAGTAAATTGTTTTAAGTACCATCCTACCTAACTTTGTTGCTAATATAGCCAATTCTGCGCGAATTGTCCAGTATCATTAAGACTAAGTACGAGTATTGTCATTATTTATTGTGCCACAAAAAAGCAAATAAGCTGCGAAAATTTTATCATTAAATTTTAAATGGGACCTACAGAGTCAAAAGTGATATCAAATGAAAGGTCTAAAATAGTTTTGATAATTTTTATAAATTTTGTAAAGGTCGAAAAAATAACCTTTCTTTTGAAAATCATCTTCTCACTCTGTCCCTAGTTACATAATCTCTGTAGTAACACCAGTACAGGCACCAGTCTGTAAAATTATAATATGACATGTATAATCAATCAATAATCATGGAGAATCCACACAGCATCATCTAGCCCCCCAGAACCAATATTTTCTTTATTTCCTATGTAACTAAATTTTTTTTTTGAAATTTACCTTTTTTGACTAACCTTCACAACAATTCTACCTTTTCTCGTAGTTTGACGTGACCTCATTTGAATATGTTATGACAATTTCAGTAATTGGCATGAAAATACGTTTGAAAATACATGTCAATTTGTAGACAATTTTATGGAGAATCCAAATATTATATATTTGTTACAAGGTATACCTATAAATAATTAACAATTCTGCGCAAGAATGCGTCATAGCCCGCTTACACGCGGAGCCCTTAAAGATATACTAAAACGCGCGCGCGAGGTTTTAAACTTGTGGTGTTTTTTAATAATATTTACTAAGTTTTAGAGCTATATAGGTATTAATTAATTCATCATAACTTAATTTGAATGCACGCTCTAAACATATTTTTATATTATATACCTATATCTTTGCCACATAACTGCTTCGTATAATATATGCGTGTACACATATTTCGGGATAGAATCTAGATAATAATATTGTCCTTTCTATTTTCTACTGTTTTGATTGTTGTGTGTGCCATATAAATAAATATTCCTAGCTACCTGTATGTATGTATGTTACATTTGATATTTTCGTTCTTTATTTGTTTATTTATTTTTTGTTTGGACGGGGAATGTCATGAAAGAGAAAATCATTATGATCCCAGCGCAGCGCTGCGGTCGACGACACCGCTTTTTATTATTTTCCAACCCTTTGATGTCTGATGATAACGAAGGGGATCTGAGCGGTACACGGCGCCCTCCGAAAAAATAATAATTTTAATAATCAAAAAAAATATTTGTTTATTTCTAGTAATCCCAAGTCAACCGAGCAAAGAGAAGCGCCGCAGCCTCGCACTTGCCGAAGAAGATGGTCCAGATGTAGTGTCGACTATCATCGGCAAATACGGCCGCTGGCAGCTGCTGATGACTTTCCTTCTTTCGCTGTTCTCACTGCCTTGCACCTTCCATATATACCTGCCTACGTTCACTGTAAGTACATTCCCATATATATATACCTACACGTTCACAGTAAGTATATTCTTGGGGACACTCCTAACGTTCTAACTGATATGGGTCAGTTGGGCTACCTGTAGTTCGTCTGCAACAGTCTGCAGTTAACTCAATTGTTTCAACAGAATTTTTCAACAGTTTCGCAGAATTATGTGGGACTCAACCCCCTAAGAAGGACGTAATACCCACTAAAACCTCTCAGGTGACCCTCTCTCGCCATTATTTGCCGAACCACGGGACACAATAAACCTTCCGTTGCCCAACTTTGTTAATGTGTCTAGAATTTTAAAAAGATTTCCGCTTAGGAAATCCCTATAGAACGCTCCTCTAAGTTGGGAGGTACCTAATGAAATAATTTCATTACTCTGTACGCTATATTCTCGTTGTGTTAACATTTATTTTGATATTTTTTTAAGGTATCTTCATAAAATGTTCACTTTGAAGGTAGTGGTAGAAAATGTGTAAACTCAATAATAATTCCTATCAATAGTCAAGCCAAGCATATTCAGTGACAAAAAATAATTGGTACTCAATTAACAATAACATGCGCATATGCATATATTTGTATATACATAGAACAATGGAGAATACATAAGCAGCATAACATAACAATTAAAAAGTTTCGGTATGAATATTTTAGAATGATTCATTTCAATATAGATCTATAATAAAGATAGTAAATAGCACATTTCCAGTATGAATATAACGAACTAAAAACAATACAACAATAAATCAAATACAGCGTTTCTTAAATTTTTTGAGCAATTACTTAGTAATTTAGTACTTATTTAAAATTTTTAGTGACATCAAACAAGATTTTATATTAGACTACTCGAGGGCTTTTGATCTTTGAAATTAGATTACATTGATAATTTTAAATTAAGAATTTACAATGTTATTAATTCAAATGTATGTAATCTGCATAATTAATTTCCTATATAAAGCCTAAACGACCAAAAAATTCAGAAAAAATCTGTCTTCCAGGCAAAAGCAACAAAATTCTGGTGTCGAAGGCCAGATAACCTATCAGCTCTACCAATAGACGCATGGATCAACTATAGCCAGCTCTCAGATGGATGCAGCGTCAGAACACTCCCAGTTGGCATCACTGTGGAAAGCATTCTGAACCTTACAGCCCCGGTGTTAGAAACCTTCCAGATGTGCAAGGAGTTCGAATACGACCGGTCTGAAGTTGGCAACACTATCATAACGGAATGGAACCTGGTGTGCGACAGAGCTTGGCTGACGAATCTGGCTGAGGTGGTGTTTCTGGTCGGGATTGGAGTTGGCGGTGTCGTCGGAGGTTGGATTTCGGATAAGTAAGTTATTTTAAATAGTACTTACCAAAAAAAACTGCCATTTCAAACTTTTCCAGTAATTCTCAACGATTCTAGTTTGTGCCAGATTCCATTGAAACAAGGTTTCGGTTAAGGTTACGGCGACCGATGAAAAAAATTATTTTTAATTTGATAATAATTTCTCAATGGTTTGCTATGATTTGAACCTATTCGATTAGTATTTATTTAGGTTCCTGCCACAAGCTTTTTTGTAAATACTAAAAATATAATTTTGGTAATATCTTTGTATGGGAAATTCACACGTTTCCGAAGCCTGAAAGCAGAAAATAACTAGTTTATACTTATGCTTATGGTTGGTAATTAGTGGGCACAAGCTGCAGCATTCCAAAAAAAGCTGTGACCTGAGATCCCACCAACGTCATATTCTGACTGAACCATAATGATCCAACGTTAGTCGAAAAACCGCGTAATAATAAATTAAAAGAGAAAGGTACCTATCCTGACAAATCCCGTACCGACTAAAACTCACTGCTAAATCATTGTAGAAGATCAGAAAAGATCTATTGAAGGATAAAAGGTTCATAAAACCATATGAGATGTTCTGACTAGCAGTAAAAAATAACGCTATAAAATAATTAAAACCTAGTTATTTTCCGCAAGCTGAATAATTATTTCGAGTAGCTGCATGTTTTTCAATGAATTCAACAGGATCTTGTAGATAATTAGGTAATCGGCAGAAGGTGAGAAAACGTAGTTTCCAGATTATAGAGATATAAAGAAGAAAATAAATTTATTTGAGTAAATCAATATAATAATAATACATTTAGATTTGGGAACAAAAAACAGTTAACAGAGAAGAGTACCTAAGTACCTACTTATATTATAATACCGATATCATTAAAGAATCCGAATATCTTCAAAAAATCAAACAATAAATTACTGAACTAAACAACAGCGGACTGGTAAAGGCTGTTGATGACTGTTGTGTGATAAACCGAAGACTTTAAGTATATAGAAGATGAACTATTACTGATGCAGCAGGATATGTTCGATTCTTGCCACGGGAAAATAATAGTTTGACTTATAAATATGTTTCCGGATCTAGTTATTTTCTATGTAGGTAGGTAGGTACATAATATTTAGTTATAAAAAAATATCAGTGCAAAATTAAAGGTTGGTTAGATACAGCCGTACCTACTCATAACACAACACAACCTATGTACATTGCAGCTACATACTGGGCTTATTCCTAGAGGTCCATGATTCTATTGTTTTTTATTTCCCAAGAGGTCCATGAAAAATATTTCTATAATTTTAAATATCCAATTTTAAATATAAATACATGAATTCCCAATAGGTTCATGAGGTTTAACTAATGTACAGTCAGTGACAAGACTAGAGAGTATTTAATTAGTTAGTGCGTTAGTGCAGTCTTCACGAATTGCCCAACACTATTTATTTATTGGTTTTTAGAAGAGTGTTGTTTAAAGTTCTATAAATATATTCGAAACACAAAGGCGATATTCTATTTTATCATTTATTTACGAGTTTATCTAATTTTATTTACGACTATATTTATAAAATACTGTTTCTTTTCTTCCAGATTCGGTCGCAAGAAGATCTTAATGAGCATGATCGTAGCCCAAAGCGCGCTAGCCATCCTCTCGCTCCTCGTAAAATCCTATGTACAATACGTATCAGTCCGCCTAGTGATGGGCTTCGTATCCGTATCAGTGGTCTACGCAGCCTTCGTACTGTCCGTGGAGTTAGTTGGAGGGAAATGGGTGACTATCGCTGGCGTCTGCAACTTCTTCCCGTTGCCGTTGGCGTATTTGATCGTGACTCTGCTGTCGCTTTTGCTGCCAAATTGGAGGGATTTGCAGCTGGCGCTTTCGATCCCTGGGTGCTTTCTGGTTTTGTTATGGTGAGTTTTGTTATTTGTTGAGATGCAGCTTCATTTTGATTTGAAATTATACATTTTGTCACACGTTAGGGTTACATTATTCTAGTTTCATACGCATCCCCAACTTTTTTCAAATATTCTATTGCCTATGTTCATCAGAGATAATGTAGGATTCGAATGGTGAAAGATTTCAAATTGGTATATTCAAATTGGTCCAGAAATTTCAGAGCCTGTTGACTAATACCTAGGACCATACCTACCAACAAAAAAGCCAAATCTTTCCTCTTTATAATATTAGTATGAGACGATGTCCTGTCTATTTGATAACCCGTAGAAAAGCACTTTCAGATTTTTCCGATGTCCATTAACCTAACGACTTCAAATCCTTCATTATTTTCCTTGACTCTCTAAGCAATAATTTATACCTAACGTGAATAGATCTATTACTTTACTTAGCCAAATTGTTCACTTATAAAATATTTCTTTTCATTACAGGTTCGTACTGCCAGAATCGCCCAGATGGCTGCTTAGCATGGGCAAAACACAAGAAGCCAAAGCAATCCTTCAGAAAGCAGCAAAATTCAACAACCGAGAAATGCCGTCCGATATCGACAAACTACTGATGTTGTGCAAAACTGACAACCAGATTTCGGGACCAAGCGTCACACAGCTTTTCAAAGGAGCGCTAAGACAACGAACCATTTGCCTGCTGCTAATTTGGTTCGCGATGACAATAGCCTACTATGGACTGTTGCTAAACATCGGAAATTTCAATTTAGGGAATCTTCATATGACGTCAATTATCTTGGCTGTCGTAGAAATCCCTGCTATAGCAGTCAGCATACCAATCCTTCTAAAAGCTGGCCGTAGGATACCCATTTTCATCAGTATGTTAGTTTGTGGACTTGCCTGTGTCGCTAGCGTGCTTGTGGCGATCGCATCCAAAGATCAATGGATCATGATAGCGTGTCTAATGATTGGCAAGTTTGCGATTGGTACGTCGAATATGATGCTGCCCATTTACACGGTGGAGCTGTACCCGACTATGGTGAGGAACCTCGGAGTCGGGGCCAGTCAGGCTTCTGCTGGGCTGGGTTTAATCTGCATCCCATACTTGTGGAAGTTGGTAAGTTTATTCTACAAAATCTGAATAAATATTTATCGTCACCAGTTGGCCACATACAACTTCAACTACCTACATAGTATAAAACAAAGTCGCTTCCCGCTGTTTGTCTGTTTGTATGCCCAGCGTGGGTATTATGGGCCTACCCCAAATGATTAATATTGCCATCTATGGCACTCATTAGGCCATAGACCTGTGTCCAGCTGTGGACTAATATAGGCTGATGTTTGTTATTGGTATTACACAAAATCTCTAATTTAGTGTCTTCGCAGACATAATCACGTGTAGCTACTAGAATATCACATGTCGTGTCACGTGCTTCTAAGTCTGCGGTTAACGCACCGCGAAGTATTTTAGCAAATATGTTGAATAAGTAGGTAAATACATATTTTATAGACCACTAGCAGTCCGCCCCGGCTTCGCTCGGGTATTTAATAATAACTTCAAATATTATATTTTTTTTATGCGAGCGACGTGTGAGGTTTCGATTCCCGCCTCGGGACAAATGTTTGTACGATCTGCAGAGATTTTTGCAGGGTGTTCTGGTCATTTTCTATAAAAAATAAAAAATATCTATCTACTTAATTTATTGTATTATCAGTCATCTAGCACCCATAACACAAACTCTGCTTAGCTTATGGGCTAGGTGATGCTGTGTGGATTGTCCAGCATTTATTTTACACACCTAAGCGTTGGGCTATATTATTAAAGTTTTCATAAGGATCCCTAACGTTTTTACAATATTTGATAGCCTATGTTCATCAAAGATAACAAGATTCTAATGGTTAAATAATTTTTAATTCGGTCTAATAGTTTCGGAGCCTATTCAAACAAACAAACAAACAAATATTTTGTCTTTATAATACTTATCAGTATAGATATAGATGACCGTCACGCTTATGCATAATGAATGAACCACTCTTATTTATATTTTAAACAGTTAAAAAGCTGCATAATTATTTCACAAGATTATGTAAATAATGGCGAGAAATAAAGAATATACTCCATCTATAGCGCTTATTCCGGCCTATGTCCAGCAGTGGACTGATATAGGCTGAGAATGTCGATGTCGATGTAAATAACTGTTGTTTTTTTTTCAGACGGCGATCAACGACTATTTACCCATGGTGACTATTTCAGCGTTGGCGGCTATAGGTGGCGCTATTGTGCTCTTACTGCCTGAAACTGTAAGCACCAAGACACCTTTACCAGTTATCAACGAGAAAATGTAAGCTATTTGTATAATGAAGAAAGGAGAAAGTTTGTTCTTTTAATCGGATACGTGGTGCCAAGCTTTGTATAGATTTCAGCTTTCAATGGCTTTATTTCTTTAGGCTTACAAAATAAACACAACAGTAACTTTATTATTCATACAGTTATAACAATTAATTCAAATTTCATACAGTTAATTATTATAAAAAAAATAAGTTGTTATGTTGTTATTGATTTTCTCTTTATTTAATTTTTTTTTAGTGTATCGTGGGAAGATCTGCTAAAGATTGATTATTTCTATGATTTCTATGTCTTTTTACACGGGACAGTCTTGTACTCTTCCACCTGGTTTTAAATTTTTAGTAGCAATGCCAAAAAGCCACCTTTATCATCGTTGAAGCGACATCTATCAATATATTAAGAAACTTCTTTGTTTCCAGGCCTTCCTTCGATAGCAACTCGCCTTGCAACGGAACGTTTACGGTCAGCGAAGATAGAGGGCATTAGTAGTACTGAAGTTACTGCAGTGCAATGGCGCTCAAAATGTTTCAGTGAACAAAAAACAAAACGAAAGGATAACAGTGACATTTGAAGTGAGTAAATAAAAAAAATATGGACGAGTCAAATTAGGATAAATAGAATATAAATATTTCTGATTCTGATTCAGGAAAGTGTAAGTTGTAGGTATTTATAAATAGAAGACTAAAGTGAACAGTGAATAGTGAGATTAATCTAAATTTTAGAATAACAATATATGTATTAGATTTGTTTACTACCTACTAATTAAGAAATTTAAAATTAATGAACAACGCTAGAATAAATGAGGTTTTCTTATTCTCTCTTTAAAGCTACGACGACGGATGAATTTCCCATACAAACGTAATACCAAAATGATTTGTAATTTGAGCATATTTTCACCATGATTTGCTGCTATTTTTATTAGAACAGTATCTACCTAGGTTCCTACCATAAGCTTTTTTGAAAAGACTTACGTGCTTTCCTTGAAAAAATCAGATTTGGTTTAATTTCAATTCAGTAGGCCAAGCACTGGGATAGTTCTCTAGGGTAGAAGAGACAATAATGACATCGCATCGCTATACATTGCGTACATTATTGAATTTGAAGAAATTAATTTCAAATAATTTACGCATTCACACAAAGTGACGTAATTTTGTCTATTATACCTTAGACAAGAAAGCCCGTGCTTGCCCTACAGTAGAGTATTTTGAATAAGTTTTGTGGTAGGAACCTGATAAATACAGTTTTAATACGAATAATACACATCATGGTGAAAATTTGCTCAAATTACAAATCAATTTGGTATTATGTTTGTATATTATTTCGGAAATTTATCTGTCGTCGGAGCCTCATTGATCACAAAAAACAATTTAATGTAACATTTGAATTAATAATAATGATTTTTCTTGTTTTTTTTTTGTACATTGTATCATAGTTTTTGTGTTATGATGTGAGACGTAACTTTGACTTTCGTATTAGAATGCAAGTCTTTTAGATTAACCAATATAAAACTATAAGTAGGTATCTTTAAGTAAGCAAGTTAATATAATTATAAAAAATAGTTAAGATTTATTATTAATGTTAATGTACCTGTTTTTGTTACCATGTAGCATATTTATTAGTATCCCAATAAGTTAGTTTTATGAAGCTACAACATTTCTTCGAGGAATATACAGTACAAAGTAAATCCTCATACATTTCTTTATGAGATAAACCGATGTTTTCCTCGACAATATATGTACATATTTATATCTATACTAATAAAAAGTATACAGAGGTAAGATTCGATTGTTTGTTTATTTGAATTTAATAGACTTTGCAACTACTGGGTTGGTTTGAAAAATAATTTCACCATAACAATTCTACATTACCCTTATGAACATAGGTTATATAATATTTTTAAAAATTTTGGGATCCGTATGAAAACTTCGGTAATGTAACCTGTTCAAAGTGTGTAAAAAATATTATTAAAGAAATTTTTGTTAGATACCCGTGCGAAACTGGGGCGGACAACTAGTAATTATGTATATAGTTTAAGTATAAATTAATCATAAGATCTATATATAATGAACTCCCCTTTAACTTGAGTCTGATAGATTAAACCCAAGTTTAAAATATCATCTGTATAAAATTTAGGCTTGGTATTAAAAATGTTAGTGCCCATGATAAAATTGTATTTAAAACTGGCTACTGTACTTAGAAAAATTACAGACATATTAATAATTACAGTTATATTAGTATTTTTTATTTATCAAGGTGGTTCCAAATACATTTTATGTAGTATTGTAGATATCCTGTTTTAATCCAACAAATCAATGACAAATCAAGCAGTTATTTTAAGTAATTTTTTGTATCCACGGATACCGGGATCAGTGGATAAAAATATTTATTAGTTTTTCATTGGAAACCGATCCCGGTATCGGTGGATAAAACTTGGCGGTATCAGTGGCCAATTAAATCTGATCCCGGGATCCGTGGACACAAACCCGTTGTAATTATTAATAGCTTTATAGACCTGTAAACGAATTATGTTGAAATAAACTGATTATTGTCTATGCTTTCTGTTTTATTGAACCTAAGATTTGTAGTGACAGAAGTGGACAGAAGTAACGTAGACTACAGATCATAGCTTTTGTTTAGTTATTATAGAACCCTTGAAATTTTGAAATTTACGAATCAACTATCGTTGCTTAGGGGATAAAAAAGAAAATTACAAAATTAATAACCAAATTAGAACTAGTATTTACAACTGAAACAATTGAGCTAACTGCAGATTATTGCAAACAAACTACAGGTTGCTCAATTCATCCGTCACCGGAGCCTTAAATTGTGTCATGTTTTCCTCAGTACATTGACACTAACCTCGTCTAGGGCGCCGCATTCCCTTACAAAAGTTATAACGGTGGCCGACGCGACGCGACGTGACTCACATTATCAAGCCCTCCACTATTGTTTCACACCAAATGCTAATTAATAGACGCTTTACTTAAAATTCTGTAGCAGTGTCAGAGGTAAAGACACAAAAGAAATAGAATAATGAAATATTACTTATTTTTATAGTAAATTTGAGGAGCTTGTTCCTTTGTTAACTTGTTACCTGTTGCGTTTGTTTGTTTTATTCTTATATATTGTTTTATTCTTATATATTGTAGGTATTCCTAGGAATATTGTTGATTCCTTTATCCCTTTTTAGTGTGAGTTGTACCTAAAAAACGGATTATTTGATTTAAGCTGGGCTCAATAAAATATAATAAATGATAATATTTTTTCATTGCATATTATATGTTTGTTATTATTTTATTCATAAAACTGATGTGGTTAATGTAGTCATTTATGAGGTCATGTTAAACTATTCTATTATAATCATCAACAGCCCATGTTAGCCCGCTGGACATAGTCGTCCCCTAAAGAGCGCCATAATGCCATAGTCTTCAGCTTGTCGCATCTAGCATCTGCCTGCAGTCTACTATTCAACTATTCTATAGCATGCAATTAATTAACTTATATCTAGAGCTTAAAATTAAAAAATTCTTTAATATCATTTATATAGCCAGTTAGAGTTAATAGGTAACTACTTTGTTTATCTTATTTGCAACTGCATTGTTCCACCGAGAACCAAAAGGTACTTAGGATTCTAAATTATTTACGTAGAGTTGGAAGATAATCGCAATCGGAAGGTTGCGTTTTCCAATCCTGCGCAATCAATCATCAATCACAGTTTCCCGGCTATTGACCCCTGGCACTCCTGACACGAATACATAGTAAACTGCCACCAACTTCTATAATGGAGTGGTTAAAATTAAAACAAAAGCCGTTTCCTCCTAACTGCTCTCTGAATCCAATATAATATTCACCGCTAGCGCACCGTCAACTGAACAAGTAAGTTTGTAGAATTATGTAGCTGAATATGACCGGGTGACAGGTCCTATTGTGGTGGTCAAGTACGTGTCGAATCAGAAACGAGCTGTTCAAAAAGGCGATACAGGACAGCTAACGGGGCCTAGTCGCGCCTCACAGGCTATTCTGTCAATAAATTAGGAGAAAATAAACTTGACACAATATTCTATTTACTAACGGCGCTAGAAGGGTCTCTGGAGCAGGTACCTACCTCGTCCAAGATTGATCATTGGGGCGATCTTAAGAGAAAGCCTATGTCGTCATGTAGTTGTGGGTATACCTATATCCTTGCGATGATTATGACGATGATGATCCTTAACAAATGCTTCATCTTAGGGAACATTACCAAGTGTGCCTCCCTGAACCTATAGTCAACATAGGGTTTATTAACCCATCTTTGAACAAGGCTCTTTTAACGTATTTTCGGTTAGGTAAGTACCTAAAAGATAATTTTTGATATCATATTTGTGATTTCTCGTTTGGAGACACTGTTAAGAGGAAAATCCTCTTCCACTTATTCAATAAGAAAGCAAAATAACCTGAAAGGTTTTGTCTAACGAATCTCCTGTAGAAAAGTCGGTTAAGCTAACACGGAATGTTTTCCACATTTCAGGTCTTTGATATACTTTTTAGATCTATGCCGTAGAAATGGAAAGTCTAGTATTCTTGGGAAGGCTATAGTTGTGTCTAATTAGTTGTATAGATACATCCACATACTATAAGAAACATAGGTAACACATTACTACCGTTCATAATTTGTTGCCATCGGAAAACACATTTAGCGGACGTTTCAAAATAACTACTAAGCGGAAACCTCTGCTTGGAGTGTCCTTTATGACTTGACTAGGTCTTGGGATTCGTTTATACCTTTTCTTTCAATCTATCAATTTGAATGGATTAAGATTGTGACTCTACTGGTTATTGTGATTAAATAAGTGAATTATCGCATTAGGTTTAATGATAGCTGTACAATATTTTCAATAATTTTTTTTTTAACTATATCTCAGAAGAGATGTCTTCCAAATCTTCCAACAGAGATAAAGAACCAAAATGAAACAAAGTGAGTCGTCTAACAGACCTAAGAGCAAGCGTATCGGAGAGAACTAAAACAAAGAAGTAGAGAAAGATCTTAAAGGAATGTTACTACGCCATCGGCTGGGTAGCAAAAGACAGTGTCAGTTAGCTATATTGGTTCAATTGTACTGATATTCCGACACAATGTACAATTTGTTTTGTAAAAACTAAACTGTTTCTCGTTACCATTCGAGAATAACAGTTAGGCTCCTATTACTCGCTAGAGTTTTCATATCTGTTTACCTACCCGGAACTGGTAATTATTTTAGCCCCAACCGGTTTACACCCAGAAAACTGATTGAGGCTAAAATCAAATAACGTCACATGTGAATATTAATATATTGACATGAACCATATAATCATATTAACATTAAGGGTTAAAACCCCTAGACGGTGGGTCTACTGAGACTGGAGACTGGTGTCCGTTTGTTCAGCACATTCGTCGGGGAATGACCTGTTATGGTATAACTCTCACTCGTTTTGATGCTGCTACACTTTCCTGTTTCTGCGTGACTCGACTACTACAATTCGCGACCATCTGATGTAATAGCCTAAATGCGTTATCCTGCCGCATGCCAACACGAGTAAACTTGTTTATCTTTGTTACGCCAGTTTACGAGTACCTTATATTTATTTATTTAGGTAATAAAAGTTTGCATTAAGTTTCGGTTAGAAGTGCCTTTAAGCCTACCTCTATGTTAGGTTTAACTAGACACATAGTTCTCTTCTTTCAGTACCAGTATTATAAGGCAGGCAGGATAAAAAAATTTTAGACAATCCACACAGCACTATTGGCATTATTATTATTTTTTAGATAGGTTTTTGGCAAATCTAGTTTGATGTTTTTTTCATGTTTTCACTAATATTTAGGTATGGTAATGGTGATTTTCTCGTACGTCGTGATGTTCAGTGCAGACGATTGGTGAATTTTGTTGATTTGATTAGATCAGAAAGTCAGTCAACCAGCCTGACTTTCAAGGTCAGGGATAAAGTCAATCTGGATGATGGATGATAGACGATATTGCTTCAAAAATGGAATGTAGCGATGGATCATGCAAAGAATAAACGAAAAGAAGACAAACCAACTTAGAACCAAACTATCTAGGCAGTCACGGAGCTTTATAAGTTACCAAACCAATCGCTCGTTGCATCGCATGCGTGATGCGGCAAACGTCTTAATTCTCAATACCTATATCACAAATTGCACCAATCGAATATCACGATACCTTTAGTGAAGAAGATAGGGTTCGCAAGATCTATTATAAACTGCATTGTAAAACGGAGTTACTACTTAAATTTATTCAAAAAACTTAAAACTTGTACTGTACTAGTAATAGTACTTCAATGTACTGTACCTACATATTACGCCACGGGACTTTCTTACGCAGGAAACAAAATGCTCATCAACTTCCAGCATATATTTTGCAGATTATGTTTTGGTTAGACAGCTTTATTTGTCCAAACCAGTTAAAACAATAATGCATTTTGAACACAGAAACAATCATGGCACGCTGCCACAGTATACCTCTATGTATACTGTGACGCTACTGAGAAATTTTATTTTGCCATCAAATTACAACGTTAAATTGCATTGTTTTATAACGTTGGCAAAGAAATGTAGAAAAGGTCACTTTTTGCTGTAACTCTCATTGCAATAGCAAACAGAAGATCATGAACCTATTACGGTAGCCATATGTACTAATAATAATTAATTGTTATCCATTCAAAGGTTGCCTGAAAGAGATCGATTCTAAGCGATAAGGCTTTTATGTTTGTAATGTCTTTCGTTTTGTCAGTTTCTGATGTACAATAAAGCATTTTTGTACTGAATACAGTACTAGTAATTTAATAAAATTCACATAAATACGTGTTAAAGTTTCAGTTGTTTTCTTTATCCCAGTTCTCTATTGCCTATTTATTTTCGTGATAACAAATTAAACTTTGTGAACTTTGTGTCCTTCATTATTATCTTTCAAAAATGACACTAATTTTATGAATCCAAAAGTTTGCATGTTCAGCTGAAAGTATATAGAGTAAAAAACATTCGTGGTTTGTACATGTTCTTCAAGACAAAGCTACTGTAAGGATTGCGCTGAAATTTCTATAGATGTAGCTCTAAGCCTTGAATCAAACATGGGCTACTTTTTATCCCATAAAACAGTTCCCTTGGGATAGAATAAAGTATATACGGTTCCATACAAAACAACGCATGCGAAGCCGTACGCAGAAACTAGTTGACATACGAAGACGCGTCTTCATAAATCACAAATTTACTAGCCACGCAACACTGAAATATTCAAGATCGAACAATTGACTTATCGTTATGAATACTCAAAAGAGTCGAAATTAATGAGCTCATTTAGCGGTACCGTAGCTCCGCCGATTTGCGTAGTGTTGCATTTGGTCGGGTGGTGGTGTGGAGGGTATGCGTTCGGAGTTGGTTACCTTGCAGCGGGCTCGATGAAGTATGGTGGTCGCGTCTGGCATAGGCGAGAGTGGGCGGCCTCATATAGCTTGCGGTGGACTGCTCTCCTTTATTTGTTGGTGGTACGCGCTCAGGAGTGACGTGCCAGGGTATCATGCGTTCTCTAGTGGTGAGTACCGTCAAGGGCGCTTGCATTCTTACTTCCTCTTCCACCTTGAGTTATTTTTGAACGTAATTCAGTAATATTGTGTGCTGTAGTTTGAAATATTTAGTGAAGTGTTTCAGTGTTGTAGTGTGCTGTCACCCATTTGATACAGCAAAGTGGTAAAAAACACAAAATATTTCAAGGTGAAAGAAATTGTTAGCCTGTCATTACACAAGTTACGTGAAGTTCGTTTTGTTACTTGTTACGCTAACGCTAACGCTAACAAATTATGCTTATCTAATCGATCGCTTTAATATTCTAGTAAGTTGCGAAGTAGGTACGTGTAGAATAATAGGTAGGTAGATATAAGTTATTTCGTAAGGACAGCGGACCTATAGTTGAATACCGTGAAAGCAATCTAGTTCTATCAAAACTATTATTAACTCTGTGACCAGACGCCTGGTGTGACCAAGTGCATGATCATGAATTTAAATGCCTATTTATCATTCTCAATACCTTGCATTGGAATTACAGATACAGTGACAATCATATCGAATTCAGGTCGACAAACGTAGGTAGGTATAGCATGACAAGGTGGGTGTTGGTTACAAAGCCACCTTGAAAGCTGTGGCGAGATGGCAGGTCGTCAAGTGTTAAAGGTCTGAAAGTGCATCGTGCATTACAAAATTACTGCTTCAATTTTAAATGCCAGTCTAAACATGTGAAAGGTTAATAGATCAGTGTTATAAAGATTGGCAAACACTAATTTCTGCAACGAGATGGCTAAACATTTCTTAATTTTTTGACGTGATCTTTTCATCGAGTATTATTTTTCAGTCTTATATAATTTCAGAATTTTACCAAACAAGATATATACGAAAAATTTCAAAGATAAATATTTTTTCTGCTGCAGTCACTCATGATCTTCAGTCACTTATGAGCTTTTTTCTATGAGGTTTAACAAACGGCCGATGCATCACTAAGATGTGTGAAGATGGGTCTTCACTGAGCGTCTACCTTAAACTTTTGCACGGTAACCAAGCGGAACAAATTGTGTACCAAGTAACACATAATTCGGTATCTCATTGTCATTTTAAAATAGAGTATTACGTAAACAAGCAGGTTGTTGCGTTATGTTGTATAGGTTACTGGATACCTTGGATACGATTTACTAGCCGGTTCAAGTGTGTTTCTCAAAGTGTAATAAAGAAACTAGCCTTTGGTCGCGACTTCACTTGGATCTTAATATTTATTTTTTACAACTTACTACAAAAGAATGAGATTTGAGGATCAGCATTAGTAAAACATTATTTTTTTCCTTTAGAGTTAAAATCTATTCATATTTTCAAGATGTTTTTGAGTAATTTTTGTACCTTGTCAGGAGCCAAACAAAGTTGTTTATATAAAGTGAACGTAAACGTTAGACTTGCCGGACTATACAAAGCTTAAGTAATTTAATTTTTAGTACCTACAGGTATGTACACTTTCACAGCAAAAGTCAAGTTTCGATAATTTACCGGTCTTGCGCGTACTAATCGATAATAACTTTGTCATTTCGCAATGGGCAATCGACTTTGTAATAAATGTGAGAAAATAGCCTTGTTACTCATTTTTACTTGTACTTCTAGGTATCTATCAAATCTGTTAGGTAGTCCATATCCTTTTGTACGTTTTTCATTATAACAAAATGACAACACTACCACAAAAACTAAGGGCCTAGAAAAAAATCACAAACATCCAATTGCATCAATATATTTTATTTAAGGCTTAGATTGAAGGAATGTTTTGTCAAAATCCTTTGTATAAAAGTCAAGGTAAAAATAAGTAGAGTTGATAAGAATACACAATACTTTTTTCATTAAATGTCAAACGGAATTCAAAGTTCAGGCAACGTTTGTTCCACCCCTTTACTGGGTCACGTGTGGCACAAAATTCGTTTAAAATGCACGTGTCTTAATAATGCCATTATATTTAAATGTTTTGCAATAAAGATCAGTATCGCTTGCCAGAGCGGCGCGTACGCAAATCCGAGCAACAACAAAGTTACGCAGTTTGCGCGTAGGCGCGAGTTGTTATCTATTGTGCGGCGAAAATGTATGAGGAATATCTATTGTTGATGGATACTTTTTAAAACCTGTATCAAAACAATATATAATTTGAAAATGATAAAAGATGTTCTATCGCCACTTTTCTTTTTGCACTTCTATAATCTTTGCAATTTTTTTTTCACTTCTATTTTTTGCGCTTCTCTTATGCTGAGGAAAATAATACGCGTTCAAACCCTTTGTATTGCAGATACATGATGTCAAAAGATTTTATACCACCATACAAAAACCATAATAACACTAAAAAATATAATATTGATCGCAAATTGAAAAACGTAATCTAACGGAATAACACAAACAAAACTCGGAAAGCACTGCGGTACGATATAGGCCGAGCGCGTTGAAGTCTTTTGTATAGAGAATTAGTTATTCAGAAAGACAGTCATCCGGTTGATGGCATGGAATATCCTGCTGCATCGTTATCATACTTACCAAAACAAAGTATCGGTACTAGTTAGTATTATGATATCTGTAGTATCGGCAACAAAGAGGTAAAAGTTATTTTACCAACAGAACCTACCCAAAAGAAAGCAAAAACAGAAAAAAACTGCAGACAAGAAAATAATCATACAACCTTTCATATAACTTAATATATTAATCTGTGAAAACCTTTAATAAGTTTTTATTTAATTTAAAACTTGAATTATTGAATTACAACTTGAATTATTGAATTACAACTTCAATTATATCTATTTCCTATGAATCTAAGTCGTCACCAGAGTGCTCAAAATGCAGCGTTGCCACGTTGGATGGCGATGCTAATTCGTTGACAGAAATAAAAGCATTCCAATCACACACATACACGCACTATTTCGTTCCATTATTTATATTTATTTGAAGGAAAACAAGAGGCAGACTTACAAATTATTGGTAAATACCAGAAAGCTTATTTAAGGTTTTTTACGAATTGCATAGATTTATAATATTATGATTAACTATAACCCAATAGGTTCCTAGACACGAGAGGTAGGTGCAACAGTAATACTTTAATTATTTATTATTATTTTTTTACTTTTTTTTTGGGGGCCAATGTTGCCAGATGTATAAAAACGTAATTTAATGTTATTCACAAGTAAAACAGAATGAAAAATACCATCGGGTTGTGTTCCTTGTTTGTAATATAACTTTTAATTCGTTTGCATGTCTGTAATATTAACGAACAAGTGTAACAAGTCTTATGAAGGCTCTGTTACGCGTCACTACACTAATTGAGACAGGCAAACTACCTGTATGATTTAGCTTCTTAACCAGATTTTTAAAAAAACAACATCGATTTTTGCTTGTGTATAGAGTATACACAAGCAAAAATCGATGTTGTTTTTTTTGTAAACTAACCATACTTAACTTATATTATTTTTCATCCTTGCTTCTTTAGGATTGTTTATATTTATATCTGTAACTCGACGCCATGCAAATGAATTACAGTTTTTATGTCATGGTATGTTTACAAATATTCCACATCAATTTATATGTACCTAGTGTATAAAACATAGATATTTTTGTAAAAAGATACATCACAAATCAAAGAAATACGTTTGGATTATTTTTTAATATTATATAATTTTGGATTAATTTGTCAATAAATTTATGAAAATTTGATGTACACTCATAAAAATATCAATAAGTTCATTAAAAATAGCGATATACATAATGTTAATACTAGAAATAAGAATAAACTCGCTGTGCCCACTACTAGGCTACACAAAATTAATGTGTCTTTCAAAGGGCAACGTATACGCTTCTACAACAGAACTCCAAGTGAGTTGCAAAAATTATCTATAAATAAATTTAAACGGATTGTTAAAACTGTTCTTTGCAAAATGGCTTACTATAAAGTATCAGATTATCTAGATGACAAAAAAGTTTGGGACGAGTTTTGCTCCAACTCGAAAACTAACAAGCTAACAAGGTAAAGGTTTCTTGTTCGCTTCTTTACTTTACCTTAAAAAGATTGAAGTGAACAATTAATCAAAGTGATCACTTTATTTCCCAGTATTACTAATGTAATTAGTGTTTTGTGACGTGTCCAAGAGTCCTGTAAGGTCTAAAGGAAATAAAGCACTTTGATTTTTTTTTTTTTTTTTAATGTAGTTCGACTAAATTTGTGTTTGCTTCATTCACTATTTCATTAGTCCCTCGTCGGTTTAAAAACTCGAATTAAGGCCTCTGCAAATATCCGTTTTTACACAAACAATTAATTTTGAGTTCCAGAACAGGACAACCAATAACTCACGAAGTTTTTTGACATGCACACCTGTTCTGCCGGTTTTTATTTGGCATTATGCCCTAAATTGGGGTGTAGGGCCTCGAGAAGCTTCTCTCTGTAAAAAGCGATTCAATACAACCTCATTCTGTTTGTGTATGGATTTGTTTTCGAAGTTACCGAAGCAAATTATTTTTAAGAATCATAGTAATTTTTTTTTTTTTTTTAAGTAGGTAGTACATGTAACGAAATTTATTCTTATACATATTATGACTACTTTGTAATGTTTGTCGTCTGTACTGGTACTGTACTGATATTATAAAGAGTAAAGAGTTGATTGTTTTTTGTTTGAATATGGCTCCAAAACTAATGGACGACGAAAAATTTAGACGATTTGAAAAATTCTTTCACCATTACAATTCTACATTATCCCTGATAAACATAAGCTATAATTATGTTTTAAAAAAATTAGGGATCCGTTTGAAAACTTCATAATTTAACCCAACGTACAATTGTAAAAATGTATATTTTTTAATAAATAGGTAGGTACTCGTGCAAAGCCGGGGCGGACCGCTATTCGAGATATAAAATTACTTGGTACCAATGATTCGTAACGTAACCTTGACTGCCGGAAGCACAATGCCGGTTAGCCTTAACACTTTCAGATTGTCTGAACTCACCCTAATAATAACCACATTCTACAACATACACACACACACACACCTAGCCTTTTTATTTTAATCTACAATAAGCTGGTAAGAAATACACAAAGTCAGACTATACGGAAGTATGACATCTTCCTTCACCAGTATCTAATGATTTTTTTTACCGGTGAAGGCCCAGTTTCAGAGCTAAATAAACCACTTATTCATAACTGACCCGAAGCGGGTTGCTCGCTTCGGCTTTAAACGGGTGCAACACTGATACATAACCATTACCTTTAAATCACTCTATCTATTAAAACGCATCGAAATTCGTTTCTTAGTTTTAAAGAACTAAGCATACTAGGGACAAACAGCGGAAAGCAACTTTGTTTTAAACTATGTGATAATTTGCTTACTGCATTCTCTCACTCTGTCTTTTATTGACATAAATTTAAGTCGGAGTGAGTTAAGAACTGCTAAGCAGATGTTTTATATTAGCAGACCATTATGAATAAGGGAGAACCTTTGTCATTTACCTCAGTGAACAATAAATAAAGGGCCGTAGTTTGCCCATTTTGTCTTATGTATTTTTTTTAACACATCTTACTTTAATTGTTCGCCGATAAGCTGCAAAGCAGGTGATCAATGATCAAGCTAATTTAGCTAACCAGCCAGTATCTTTTTAAATTAAATATAGATAAAATTATTTGTTTGGTACTTTACTTTACTTAATTATTACGAGAGATTTCTCTGATAAAATGGAAAGAATCCAATACTAGTTCGGCGTGGATACTTCGGTAGATAACATGTTCATGATATAGAAAGTTATCTATTACTTTCTTTTGCTGAGTAAAACGTACACTAGGTACGTATGAAATAGCAAATTAAGTGGGTCCTTTATTTTAGCCAACCAAAGTTCCGTTTTTAAATGTTATTACCATAAAAAAGTTTGAATAAAGATCTACATTACCTATATTAAAATTCTATAATTATCTATGGTGAGGTTGTCTCATTCATTCATGCCTATTGGTTACCATTGCCTCAAAATCTTAATGAATGAAGATATTATGCAAAGCATGCAATCTAAACCCACACACGGTTTGCAAACGTACGATTGTAATTGAAAATAACTCGTGGGTATCGGCTAGGTAGCCTAAGTACCTATGGTACCGCGCACAACACTTATCCAGAGATACATTTTAAAAGTTATTCTAAGATTTTAAACATAAGATTCTTTTTTATCTATAACAGTCTCATTGGCTGTATTTTGATTACACATAAAACCAACAGAAAATAAACCAAGGAGCAACAAAGATATATGTGGTATTATTTATACACTCACGAAAACTTATAAACAGGTGACTTTTTAAATGGTGGTAAGGATGGCCGAAATCAAGAGAGATATAGAAAAGTTGTCGAGAGAGATCAAGAGATATAGAAAAGTAGACTTTTTTTGATACAGTAAATAATGATTATATGCATTTAAAAAAATACATAATAGGATTTTACTAAATCCATAACAATTAGATATTTTTCCGAATATATACACCATTTAAATACAGCCTAGGTATCCTCGGCGACAAGTACTTACACCAGTAGGTAGTTCGAATTGGGTCTTTAAAATTTTCACATTGATATTTGAACTTTTTTTAATAATTCGAATCCCGTTTATTTTCAGTAATACAAGATTGATCCTTGTGAAAAAATAACAGGGTTTTTTTTAAACCAATGGGTTCAATTTATTCAAAAACTAAATAGGTAGGTATGGAGTTATCATTTCGATGATTATAAAATCGTAATCAAAATCGTAGAGACAAAAGGCTTCGACAGGCTTGACCAAGACTAGAGAACAATTACAGGCTATTGTTTATGTCCTTCGCATGCAACAATGCAATAGGTATTAATTAAGTAAAGAGTATGAGTAGAGTCACGCGACAGAGGTTCAATAAACTTTTGATAAGGCACTTAGGGTGTGGCGATAGAAAAGCATGATAAGTGGATCAACAACACGCTACGAAATTGGAAATAGATTTTTGGTGTTAACCGTTTTTGCTCTCGTCATTCTTTGAATAAAACGTGTCTGACAAAAAATAAATAAAGTTCGTAGATTAGTTACGAATCTGGATCACAATGGATAATGCCATTAATGATGAATCGGTGACCAATAATAATATATAACAGAAAAGACTTCTATACTATAGGTTTATTCTGAAGTTAACACATCACTACATACATAGTATAAAACAAATCAGCTTCCCACTGTCTGTCTGTCTCTATCCTTAATACTACCTATACAAACGCAACGAATTTTGAAGCGGTTTTTTGTAATTGATAGAATGATTCTAGGGAGGTTTGTTTATAAGCATTGCACCCTCGAAAAGCTGGAGCGGGTCGCTCGTCCTCAATAAAACATCTTCTTAAAAATACATAACTTCATGCACTATTATTTAAGTCAATAGGTAATTATATTTAAATTGCTTTAATATATGCGGTTTCTCACCGGTAGGATCCGTCAGTCGGAAGAAATTGTAATAATAGATACCTACTGACCAATCTGTGACTGACTGCTTTTTGATAAATTCTATAGAACTATGTTTTACAACATTAAACAACTCTTAGGTTGTTACAACTCATATTCAATGTGTAATTCGAAGGAACCACTAGACAGCAATATACGCTAATAAATCCGACTAATTGCGTGGGTGTAGGTACCTGTACCTACTAATTATTAGCGAGGTGAGGTTGCGGATTCAATTCTTGCCTCGGGACAAATTTTTGTACGATCTGCATATCCGCTTGTTCTAGGTCTTGTTGTTCAACACGTGCAAAAACAAAGGCCTTTTTAGATTACACAACCTTCGATCGATTTGAGAAAGCAGTGCGTAAGTACAGAAATATTTGCGTGGTTGCAACAACTCAACTCAACGAGGCTGTTAGTTGATAAAGACAACTGCAAATTGCCCAATAATAGGTGAAATTGTATTGTGGTGAAATCAATAACGATGTAGTGTGACAATTTACGAGGGAATTAGAAGTAGTGGAAACTAGTTTGTATACAAGGGGGGTACTTAATTCTGACGCGCACTGTACCTGCTAATAAGTAGGTAAGGTACTTATCATAAGTCTTAAGCACAGGAGTCGATGGTCTGATGCGGAATGAAAATAACTACCTACAAAGGAAATAAGTATTCGAAATTTTAATCGCCGGTCTTTGAAGTTTTCAATGCCTCTGTAGGAATGCCTACTAATTTACTCTGTACTTTTGATTTGTTTAACGAGAATATACAATTCTACATTTTCAATAAAAGTTCGCATAGCTATTTTGTATGAAAAGATCTGTGAAAGATTGAAGTGCCTTATGTATGTATGCATACAAAGAAACAGAAACTTAGTTGTAGAGTTGTAGCGTCCAATCAGACCATTAATTTCGGAAACGATTCTTAAATATGCGATTCAAAAATTAAGGATTTTCGATTTGCAAGACCGTTTCAGAGAAGAATTGTCTCAAAAATGTCTAGTTAATGTCACACAAACACATCACTTTAAACATAACATTCACGGTACGAAATATTCAAGATACCATGCGTAGATAACCGTAGCTAAGTCTATTGCAAATACCAAAAGCAATTAACTCGGTGAATGAATGTAATACTTATATATTTTAATAACGCAATATTTCACGCAAGTTATAGGTACGCATGACGAAAATTCCGGCTATTTAGCAAGATATATTAGGTCCTTACATATGAAATTGGCGTTTTTCATACTGGCCACTTTAATCACAAATTTCTCCTCTTTGGAAGCGGATCCATCGCAAACCACGTCCGAGTTAGCTGCAGGCTACGGTGTTAGTGATAAAACTGTTTTAATTCACTTGAAGCAAATTGGGAAGATTAAAAAGCTTGAAAGGTGGGTACCTCACGAATTGACTGAAGCAAACCGGCAAACGCGCGTCGACTGCTGCGTTACATTACTAAACCGGCACAATAATGAAGGTATTTTAAACCGAATCATTACCTGTGATGAAAAATGGGTTCTTTACGATAATCGGAAGCGCTCAGCGCAATGGTTGGATCCTGGCCAGCCAGCCAAATCCTGCCCCAAGCGAAAATTAACCCCAAAAAAGTTACTTGTAAGCGTTTGGTGGACTAGTGCCGGTATTGTTCATTACAGTTTTCTCAAATCTGGCCAGACTATTACGGCTGATGTCTATTGTCAGCAATTGCAAACCATGATGGAAAAGCTAGCGGCTAAACAACCTAGGCTGGTCAATCGCTCCACGCCACTGCTGCTTCACGACAACGCTAGACCACACACTGCGCAACAGACGGCTACTAAATTAGAAGAGCTTCAATTGGAAAGTCTAAGACATCCTCCGTACTCCCCGGACCTTGCTCCAACAGATTACCATTTTTTTCGAAATTTGGATAACTTCTTGCAAGGGAAAAAATTCAACTCCGATGGGGCAGTCCAAATCGCCTTCAAAGATTTTATTGATTCCCGTCCGACTGGTTTTTTTAGTAAAGGGATCAATGAACTACCTATAAGATGGCAAAAGTGCATAGAAAATAATGGTTCATACTTTGATTAATTAAATATATTATATTAAAAAATATTCGACTTTTTGTTCCTCCCATACAAAACGCCAACTTCATATGTAAGGACCTAATATTAACAAAACCCAAGGCTATTAAAGCAGACCTAAAGACAAATCTTACCCAGTTACTACGAATGAATATACCTGTTACTTCTATCAATTTATAGGATATACTTACAGCACAAAAGAGTCAATCAAGGTTTACCTACCGTGATATGATCAGTTTCAATAACCTACCTATTGAAGTTGATTATATCACGGTAGGTACTTATTATGTAGTCAAGTTAGTGTAGGTAACTAGCGTACAGCAAGGTCCATTTGAAAGTGTGCCATGCCCGTTTCGTTGCGCAGACTGCATTCCGTCAACTAAGCCAAGCTAGTGGAATTAGTACTGAAGTTATTTAAGAATACTTCTAGGAAATGAACCTCAAGTTTATGTACCAAGTGTAATCTAATGGTATGTTATTTCTTTACAGATATGTATGCTGTGCGCAGTCACAGCTTATGCGCAGTATGAATCGCCGGCACCGCAGAGATTCCACGTGCCAGGCGCGATCCCCGTCGGCGGAGTGATCCGCGGCGGGTTCAGGCAAGGCAGGCTGCAGGCCGCGCCGGTCCCCAACGGAGTCACCCGGATCAGGAGGCCCGGACTATCCAGACCATCGTTCAAATCAGTCGACGCCGCACCGCGACCGAGCCTTCAGTCGATAGACGAGCCCGCAAAGCCGGTCACCGAAGAACCGGAAGATGAAATAGAAATCAACACTCCAACAGCGTTCTCTCCCAATGTTTATTCTACCCCCGAACCTCAGAACGACTTCTTCGATGCAACCACGACATCGCAGCCGAAGCTGCCGTCACTATTCAACGCATCCCCGTCGCCGTCCCCCTACCCGCCGACGCCCTCGTTCAAGCCGGAGCCGATCAGACCCACGCCTTACAGACCATTGCCTCCGCAAGCCTTCGCTCCGAAGCCTGAAATCTTCAAGCCCCAGCCGGTCCGACTGAACCCCCTATCAAGTAGGCCACAGCGGCCATCATTCAGACCCGAGCCTAAACCTTTCGAGGAGGAGGAAGAACCGATCCAGCCCGTGAGACAATACAACAGACCGCAGCAGGAGCCCGTCAACAGGCAACCAATCAAGAGCGCACCACAAAAATACGTGCCATTGAACCCGAGGGAGAAGAAGCCAGTAGCGCAAATCATCCGCAAATACAGGGATGAGAACCCCGACGGTAGTATAACATGGGGCTTCGAGAACGACGATGGGTCGTTCAAGGAGGAAATGATCGGTGTGGACTGCATCACGCGCGGAAAGTACGGGTACATCGACCCGGATGGTCTGAAACGCGAGTACAACTATGAGACCGGCATCCGTTGCGATAAAACAAAGGACGATAAAGAAGAGAAAGGTTTCATTGACTACCAGGAGAACAAAGCGGTTCTCCCTAACGGAATCACAATAGATCTCGCTGCGATGGGCAAAAAATCTAAGCGGCCATTCAGAGCAGCCACAAATCACTAGTTGTAGAAGTAAGTATAATTTATTTTAGGAACTAGTCTAAGGATTTTCTTGTCAAGTAACTGTTATCTAGTGTAACAATTTTTTGATTGAGAGAAGGCAAGAATTTGTTTGTGTGCCTTATAAATACATTGATAAATGAAATGTGGAAATAAAAATATTGAAAAGTGTAGTAACCTGATTTATTCCCACCAATGTTATAACAAGTCATCATTCTTACTATAATATTATGTAATGATAGATACATTTTTTAGATTACTAATAATAGGTAATCCTAAAACTTTATCTACTTCTTTACTAACAGCAAGTGAACCATAAAAAGGGATAGCTTAGTTAGGTCAATAATAAGAGTATTTTATGAATGTATCATTATTATTTATCATCAATCTTAATTTAAAAGAAATAAGGTTATATCCCTTTAAACTATCAAGAAAATCAAGGAAACCTCCTTAGATGGTTTAAATAGGTTTCCTTGACTTTCTTTAGACTTGGGTTTAAGTTAAACCAAACATCAATAAGGTCTATTATTCATGTACGGTTGCGGGCGCCTCATTGGAGGTGGCATCCTATTAGGTGGAGTTATTGAAATGTCCAAATATTGTCCAATTTGAAACTTAACTTGAGACAACGACTTATTATCATCACCACCTCGCTGTCCAGAGCATGTAACACCAATTTCTCTCATGCGGTATGTAGGAGTTCTATTGTCAGGGTAAACTACAGCAAAATCAAAATATGTGCCTTTGCGTCTCGTCTCAGGGTTAACTTCCTTAACGAGGCCGGTGAGCTCGCGCAGTGTTGCGTCCATCCAAGTATAGATCTGAAGCTCATTTTGAGGAACACTGCCTCTTGCATAGTCACCCGGAGAGTTGTGCCTTCCAGTGGAGCAAAATACTCGAAGCAACAGAGGGCAGGTCTGAAAAAGTAGGAAGGATACTTGTTATTATTGTTGAAATATTTATTATTAACGTGCTTTGAGAATGTGGGTATGCTTTTTATATTTCTATTTTCATTCATTTGTAGGTTATGTTTTATGTTTTGTTGACAAAGTGAACGTAGCTATAGTGCACGCAATTTTATACAAGCTATGAAAGAGTAGAATGTTTATTATTTATTTACCTTTTCCCTATCCACCGGTTTCTCAATAGGCTTCACTTCCTCGACAACCATCGACTCCGGCCCTCCCATTTTCATAGTTTATTGTAAAATTGTAGAACAAGTTCAGGGCAAATGTAGGTGAAAAATATTATTTCAGCAGTTGAAGTTGAGCGTTTTCCTTATTATTTCACTGCAAAGAATCGATTAAACAATTTACAGAGAACTTTTGCTAACTTTGTTTTGATTTGATTGATTGATTGGAACATTGAATGAATGAATCTGCAATCCACAGAATAAAAATGACGATTTATCCATAGATACATCGCATATACAAAATAATAGTAGGTACATACCTAGGATGAAATGTAATTTTAATCAAAGTTAAAGTTCGCTTCGCTTCATTAATATCGAAGAGATTCTATATAAATTTTATTTAATATTTTATTCATTCGTAATCTTGTGTTATACTAAAACTAAATTAAATTAGAGCCAAAAGATTATAATCACGTTTTAACTAAAGCAGAGAGCCTACGATCATACTTTTTCATATAGAATCTGGGCTTACTTTGAGCTATGCTATGAGAGATACACAAAGAGGCAAGGGCGTCGCCAGGGGGGGGAAGGGGGGGGGGCAGCTGCCCCCCCCTAGAGATCAAAAACATGTACCTAGCCAACTGCAAAACAACGAAAGTCCTACTATTGTCTTGCTTTGCCGATAAATCCCGCATAAATTCAAACACTATCACTAGGAATTAGTAGTGACAGTTAGTACAATATTATAACTTCAAAAATCATTAATTTTTTTTTGTTCGGTCATTTGTAACAAAATATAACAATATGTACGTGCTGTGTATAGCTCGTAAAGCTTTTCACATAGAAGTTGAAACCATTCTTATTTACAATCGCCATACAGGCAAACAGGTCCGTAGGGATGGGGGTTTTGGGGATTCAAGCCACCCCCTGAAATGTTGAGGCACCGTTTATAATAAAACTTAAAGTAAAGTACTGTAAAGTTTTCTCGGATACGTGTCACGTGGGCACAGTGGTTGTTCTGTCTTAAAAACTCAATTTATTTTTCGTCAAAATTCATCGGGTGGCTCGCCCTCGCGCTAAGTATCAATCGATTCGTATTGTGTAGGTGTACCTTATATGTAAGTGAGCTAGGCACTCGCATCACGTTCATTTACGCCCGACTCCATCTAGGAAGGCAGATCACGACATTAATTTTAATTTCAATGTCAAAAATTAATGGATTAAGTACTTATTTTCTTGTTTTGTCGTTATTGAATTGCTCCCTCCGTTTGCTGTTATTCCTTTAGATAATATGTACATACTCTTCTAAACTTTTTGCATACATCCGAAAATGTCCCAAAAAATATTCGTTTATTGTAGTCTTCAGTGTTTACTATTTTCAGCGGCCGCGCACTACAAAATATCGGCGCTCTTTACACTCTGTTATAATTTTTTTTATACTACTTAATGACCCGAAAGAGTTACAAAAGTTGTCGTGCTGGCTCATTCACTCATGTTATCCGCTGCTGGACATAGGCCTCTCCTATTGAGCGCTGTAGCGTGGAGACATAGCCAGTTAAGATAACGTCTTGCATTATTTGTCCAACCGTGGACTAACCGTCGTCTCGGCGGGTCGTAAGCTCTACCCCCCCCCCCCCTTAGTACATATTCCTGGCTACGGCTTGCCCCCCCCTGGGCCGTGGGCTGGCGACGCCCTTGCAAAGAGGATAAAAGTTCTTGCTGACTGAGTCAGCTTCAGCCATTGAATACGATAACCAAAAAGAAATATACGTAGACTGATTTGTGCTAGTAGTCCGGTCAATTTAGACATTCGAAGTTACCTAAATTCCCACCAAGCTGAAAATCGGTAAGATTGTTTAAAATATCATTAAAAACAAAATTTGAAAGTTCCCCATCTTTCCCCTGTAAGGAAAAATTTTTATTCAAGGTCAAAGGTAAAAAAAATTAGTTTTTCGCGATTTTCAGCAAAACGGTAAGTTTTATCATAAAAATATCTTAGACAAAATTGTAGATCTTATAATTATCTACAAAAAATTCATTAATACTTTTTTTTCTACGAGCCACCGTTTTTGAGATATAACGATTCAAAAAGTTGTAAAAGTTGTAATCGTCATAAATGCATGAGTACGCCACGTATATAATACATCTCTATAGTTGTAATATAATGTTAAAACATTTTTTTTTAATGTTCTTTAGTAATTTGCATAATAAAAATTGTCTATAAAAATAATTCCTTCGTTTTATTAAGGTTTTTGTGTATTAAAATAATGTGCATTGTATAAAATATTATTATTTTAAATTGTAAACTTCTCTGAAAATTTGACCGATATATCTATATATCGATATTTTTTCCTCGATATATCGAGGCCGATATTGATATTTTTTTAAATATCGATATGTTTCTTCGGTTTCTTCACTTCCGACATCTATATCTATACTAATATTATAAAGAGGAAAGATTTGATTGTTTGTATGTTTGTTTGTTTGTTTGAATTGAATAGGCTCCGAAACTACTGGACCGAGTTTAAAAATTCTTTCACCATTAGAATCCTTAATTTTCCGCGATGAACATAGGCTATATAATATTTTCAAAAAAGTTAGGGATCCGCATGAAAAATTCAATAATTGAACCGTGGGCTGTATATTCAACCTCTTTTTCTATTATGGCGCGTCAGAATAGAAAAAGAGGTTGTATATCGCACGGTGCTTGCTTATTCTTTACGGCCAGTGTCAGTTTTGGAATGTCGAGTCAATGTCAAAAACCCCAAAGCTGTTAAAAAAAGTAAAGATCCGTATGAAAACTGTGAAACCCATCGTTGTAGTGTGTATAATTTCTGAAATTTTTGTTTAATACCCGTGCGAAGCCGGGGCGGGCCGCTAGTCCCTAGTATAAAGACGCACGACTTTAGTCGCTGGCAAGGGTACCATAGAGATATAGACCCTTTCTGTCTTTGGTTCTGTCAAAATGACACTGATAACTGAAGTGGAGCCTCCCCGTATCTGGCTATCATGATACAGCGTCAGATAAAAAATATGGCGCTCGAGGCATGACACCGGGTCTTGGGAAGAAACCACAAATTGTAGCAGTTGTTTTATTGAGTTTTGGTATAGACTCCCTCTAATCTAGGCTAGCTGGTATCGGCGAGCCTAAAGGTATAAATAAAACCTGCAATCTTTATTCCGATTGTTCCAGCGGCACGAAGGTCGACCACAAAGGAATATGTCAGTGCCATTTTGCGGTTGCAGTCACTGTCATGTTAGCTGTCAGTGTTTTGTTTATGAAAAATCTAGCTAAATTTTCTTTTCTCAAAAACAAAATAGAAATTTGCCGATCAATATCCAATCCAAAATACGTGCGTAAATGTGCATATAACTTACTTGCGATTAGTGTGCATGAGGTGTTTGGTTTCAATCGTTGTGTAATTATGGAGCACAAGGAAGAAGACGATTCTTTCCAAGAAGACAACGTATACATAAACTCTGAAGATGGAATGCCTAATATCCATCCTAATATAGCTAATTTAGAACATGAGCCCGAAACACAAGAGGAAGGAGACGAACTGGATGACTTACCAAAATCTGTTATCGTCACAAACATCCACAGCGATGTGTTCGCCGATGAATCTTTAAAAAAAGAATTGGAAGAATTGTTCCGTATATTTTCACCGAACACAACATTTCAATGGCTCCGGAGCTTCAGGCGAGTGCGGGTGAACTACGACAGCCCCCTGGCGGCTGCCAACGCTCGCGTACAACTGCACCAGTATCAGTTTTACAACACGCCCATCAACTGCTACTTTGCCCAACCTCTAACTCCTGTAACTATAAAAAATTTGAAACCTCCTGCGCCTGTGAAGCAATATCTGATCTCTCCTCCCGCCAGTCCTCCAGTCGGCTGGGAGCCTCGGGAAGAGAATGAACCTTTGGTGAACCATGACTTGCTGGCGGCTCTGGCTAACCTGACGCCTGGAGAAAGCCATGAGCTGCATGCCCCGACACCTACTCAACCAGCCATCATAGTGCACACTGCTCTCACCGCGGACCCTAAACCATCTGATATCCCTCCGATCCCGCATACTCGCTGTCCTGAACATTGAGTTTTCTTTTTAATCTCAACATTAGTTAGATATTTCGCTTATTTATTCACATCATTTGTGATTTATATTTTGAAGCCAAAGTAATGGGTACAGTTTAAGAAGTGTGGGAAATAACACCAAAATAGCTACATAGAGATTTGTTGTAATTTAAGTTAGTTGGTAGCTTTTCTTCTAATTATCATTAGTCCTAATTATTTATGCATGGTTAAAATTCAATTGGTGCTAAATGGATTAGTTTTATAACTGCTCATTTAATACTTTTAGTTTGCATGTGTGAATATAAAATACTTCACTGGCTAAATACTTCATTAGATAACATATCATGAAGGATCAACTTACCTTACTATCTTTCATCCATATTTTTGTAGCTTTTCTCATAATATTTAAACATAAATTTTGTAGTCACATGAAAAGATTTACCTACTTGTTGATATTTGTAAATTCTCTGTATAATAAATTTTGGTGCAAATATTATTCATGTTACGTTCTAAATATGTATGATCATGTTGAATCTAAAGTAAGACAGAAAGTTGATTTTTTACATAAGTTCTCCAATTTGACCATGGAACTTTTGTCCAAACTTTTGACTGAATGAATTTAAATGAGTAAGCGCTATATTTTTCAACAGTGTCTAGGTCAGTTTCTCTTTGAATTTCTGAACTTGGTTTATGTTATTTTAAGATGAATGTACCTATGTATGGCCTGACTTTATTTTATTCAAGTGGTTGTGAGATCAGTCAAAATTTTATTATGAGCTATGCTACCTTAGAGTTATGTTAACTGTTAGGTAAGGGTACAATGATTAAAGATTGGTTAGAATCCAAAATTATGCAGGATTATGTCAATAAGCATAGTAGTGAGAATTTTGTTGTTGACTTAAAAAAAAATACTTTGTTTAATGCCTATATTTATAATATCTTGTTCAGTTACAAATGAGTACCTACTACTGATTTGTACTCAAATGCATTTTTGTAGATAACTGCTTTCATTATTCACGTAAAATAATTACCTGATTCAATTTATAGATGTTTCAGAAGCTGTAGTTTTTATAAAAGTTTTACACATTTAGTGTGATTAATAAGAAGTGTTATTTAATTTTAAGTAATTTCTGATGTAACACTGACACTCATAGAATAGTTATGATGGCTTGGTAGTGCAAGCTAGTCAGTGTTTTGGGGTGAAGAATTTTCCTATTATTTTGAAGGGTCTGAGGAGGCACATAGTATTTTTATATTTTAATCTATAATTATATATGTACATTACTTCTTATCTTATATCTCATTTCTTGATCTTAAGCTAAGGGTTAAATCTCTAGATGAGTAGGTATTTGTGTCACCAATGGTTTTAATTTAGCAGCATTTCTGGCGGTGCAAAAAGTAATATTTATGCACCTTGAAAACTTAACAATAAGGGCCTACGATTGTTATTTAGTTGTTTTGTCTAAAGAAATTATGTCAATTGTTCATAATAATATTTATTCAGTCTTATTTTCAAATATACCTAGATATATTTGAAAATACAAGACGTAAAACAAAACGTAACCTCGTTGCCCAAGAAAAGTTGTGAGAACTCAAAATTTGTGAGCTACTTGTTTATGGACTGGTTTCCGCAACTAGGCCACAAGTGGGCCTTTTTTGCGTGATGGGTGGGGCCTGCTAATAAACCACCCGATATCCTCCAGGAAAGCCAGTAGCTCGCTGACGCCGGTGCATGCCTCCCTAAGCGTTCTCGGTCTCTCGAGGTAATCTTTGAGAAGCTACGCTATCGCGCTCTATAAGCACATGCGCCGCCGTCTCCTGAGCATTCATGCACCCTCTGCATTCAGGGCTGTACGTGATACCCAAATTAAAGAGGTGTGCATTTGTGTGCTAGCTTTTCTACCTAGTTCATCAATTTTGTCTCTTCTAAGTATTCTATATACGTATTTATATAACAATTAGAAAATTCTCTTTATCTAGTTCACCTCATTGTTGTCGTCTATATTTCAGAAACTCTAAATGTGACCCCTCCTTGTACAGAAATTAATACTATGAGTCTACTATTCAAGCTTGATGTTCACTATTATGACATCGATGTTAATTCTATTGATGTTTAATCTCACTGTGATTTAAATTATTGTTTGGTGTAAATATAAAATATGATATTAAAATATTTGTTTCAATTTTGCCACTTTTGAAGTGAGAGGTTCTGTCCGACTAGCTCTATAAACCTTTAAGCTAAACTTAAAGGAGTTAGTACCTACTCTTGTAGCAGGGTAGATGGGTACCAGGGGGTAGGTTTTCCTACATGTCATTAGGAACTAATAAAACCACTTAAGCAGTCGAAACAAAATAATACTCAATGAATAAAGTAGGTATAGTTTTTTAATAATATTAAAATAAATTATTTACAATTTCAGTGTAGACAGGTACCGCCTATACATAACTCTTTTATACTATCTAGGTACTTGTTAGTTACAGTCATTCACTAGCCACGAAATAACAATAAAAATATCTATTAATTATGATATGCAAAAATAACTTAGAATCATAAACGAATAAATTAAATTAAAATAGAAACAGGAACAATTGAGCACTTTGGCTTTTCTACATGCAGGTACAATTTGATTGTATCAATAATTTCTTATAATTGCATCGCAATACAAAAAAATCACTTAAAAAATCATAGCACTAAGTTTTAATCGTATCGTCACATGTAAATGTGTTAGTAAAAATGCTTCTAAAAGCTGCGTGATCCTCCAACAGTCTGTAGAAGGCGGAGCGTTACAGACGGTTTCAGTTTCTATAAAATGATCTCATAATATCCAAGCCTAAGTTAATTTAAGCAACTATTTTGTAAACTTACGCTTAAATAGTAACAAGGTATAAAGGCACAACTTGTTCTTTTATAAGCACCAATTTAAACTTTCCTACTCACATCGTCTAAGGGCTCCATAGCCTCAGTTATTTCTTCATCGATATAACTCTTCTTGCCAAAACAACTAGCGAAAGCAGTATCTCCTTTGCCGAACTTCTCACCATCGGCTAAAGTCTGCGGCATAGGTTGGTTCATAGTCTCAGGCAAGAAGAAGCACAAGAAACCGGAAATAATAGCGACTAAACCGAATATGACAGCTGGTATTTTAGGGTTGAAAGAATCAAGCAGAGTAATTAGAGGAGTTAAAGCTCCCGAGAGCCTAGCACACATAGATCCCAAGCCCATAGCGGAGTTACGCACGACTGTCGGGAAAAGCTCCGCTGAATAGTTGTAGATAATAGCGAATGAACCAGCAATGAACAGCTTGCCGGTGATCACGATACCAGTAGAAAGAAGACTGCCCGTCGGCATCAGCGTAGCTATGATACACGCCGACCCACCCAACAACATCAAAGCGCTAATCAGCGGCCTGCGACCCCAAATATCCAAGAAATAAATAACTGCTGCGTAACTAGGAAACTCTACGAACCCTAAAATAGCTGTGATCATATAAGGATTGCCCTCAAGCTTGCCCGTACTCAACGTCAGCCCGTAGTATGCTATCGAATTAGCAAACCAACAAAGACAAACGTTCAAAGTCTTATTTCGTAAATTAGGAGTTTTAAACAGATCAATGGTGGTTGCGGTTGGCTCGTTCGATCCCTTCGAAGATTCAGCCTTTCCTTTTAATACTAAATCAGCCTTATCTAAACTTTGGTCGGATCGGTTACATTTCAAAGCTCTTTCCACGATTTCAACGGATTCTTTACTTCTTCCTTGTGCCCACAACCAGCGAGGTGATTCGTCCATTATCCAAATGTGTGGGATAAGTAGAAGGCCGTGCAGACCGTAAATGACCTGAAGGATTTGCCTATCGCTGATCAGCGCACCCCAACCAGCGACTAGCATGATACCTCCTGCAAAAGCAGCTTGGAAAGTCACTCCACACGCCGTACGCTTGCTGGCACCCACGAGTTCCATGGACAACACAAACCCGGTAATATACGATCCAGCAGAACCGAAAATTCCATACAAAAATCTCACTGCTAGGAATGACCAATACTCTGGTATAAAAGCTACCAAAACGCCGAAAAAAAGTTGCAGGACACCGGACCAGCAGAAGATAGTTTTCCTTCCGTATTTGTCTGCCATTCCTCCAAGGACGACGGCTCCCGTGAACACTCCCAGCATGTAGATGGTTTGTGCTAATGCGCCCCTCCACCTTTTATCACACACTAATTCCCATTCAATGGCCCTTGAGGACTCTCGATAAGTGCTATCGAAGACCCATTTGGAGCAAGTGACCGTATCATTGTCTTGATAAATTAAGCAGTTTTGAAAACCACCAGACTCAGTTTTTGGTATCGCCGATAACACTGAAGAGTTCCACGATGATATGGGAGACGAGCTGCTGGTGTCTACTCCTTCGACCCAGCACCTGTAAGTAATAATATTTCATGAACCTAAGCAGCGGGATGGTAAAAATATTTTAAGAGAAAGTAAACTAAAGTAAAGATGATAATAACCTCTAACCTAACCTTTCACTTTTACGCACCTATTTTGTCCATGGTAGTTATTGCCTTCATGTTAATTGATAAATTTAGTTTTATAATTTGCAGCGCCCCATAAAGGTACCACCCCGCTATGAATCCAATTTTCCAAACAAAAGATCTCAACGCGCACTTTTCGTAGCATTTATTCGAATATACAATCATACAAACATCTATAAAAGTTGGAAACAAAGGTTGGATAATATTATCATTGATTTGAATTTTCTCCTGTGTTTTTATTATTTAGGGAATGTGTAACAGATACTGGTTAGATCGTTTTCCTAAGAAGTAACAAAAGGGTTTAGTAAATAAAAACACATTATTTTATATCTACATTTTATTAAAGAAATATAAAACTTACTATAAATACTAGATAAGTAGACCTGAGGGCTAATGGCTTGGAAAGAATCCATTATATTCGAAAAAACAGATAGGAATAAAAATACTCATAGATAAAAATAATAAAAAGTCAGAATACAAAGGGGCAGGCATGGGGCAGGTTAGTTTATGTGCATGCAACACTTAATAGGTACCAGCCTAGTTTTATTCATAATCTAATTTTTCAAATCATAAAAACAAATTGCAGCTCATGGTATAAAGATAAAAAAAATAAACGTGAATTATAATTATAAGTTAAAAATAGGGGATCACTGGATGCGCGTCAATTCAGGCAAGATTTTCGTAGAATACCAGTCATATCTATACTAATATTATTAAGAGAAAAAAATTGATTATATGTTTGTTTGTTTGAATTGAATAGGCTCCGAAACTACTAAACCGATTTGAAAAAATCTTTAATCATTAGAATCCTAAATTTTCCCTAATGAACATAGGCTGTAGAATATTTTCAAAAAAGATAGGGAATCCGTATAAAAAAATATTTTTTGTTAAATACCCGTGCGAAGCCGGGGCGGACCGCTAGTTGTGGTAATAAATTAAAAGGTGCAATGTTTTTACTATCGTCGGGAATACAAACTCTCTTAGAGCAGTAGTACCTGGAAATTGTCCGTTGATCAGTGAATTTGTATCACTGATCAACGGACAATTTCCAGGTACGATAGCTTCTCTAACATCTGAAAAATGTACGACTCAAACGACAAACCCTGTAACGTTTAGACTAGATTTGTTAGTACTATTTAGTTATTCTGTGGATTTACCTAAAAGTTCCTATTTTAAACCCTGAAAAGCATTGGGTATATTAGATCAATAAAAGTTTAAACCTATTGTTTATTGTTACCATATAACTTACCTTAACACGGGGAAATTTTTATTACGATTATAAATGATAAATAATCCATAGATTCTTCAAATAAATTATAGCTTTTATAAAAAGGATCAACTTTTTTTTATTGATGACTAGTATATCGACTATCTATGGTAGGATTACGTAGTGACTTTTTAAAAATTGATATAAATGACTATTTTTATAAAATGCTGTTTACAGTCTTTTTACTGGCAGGGCAGAAATTATTAGGTAGATTTATTGACTTTGTAAGTCAGTAAACTGAATAAATAAAATAAACAACTTGATTCTCTTTGGGTGTAAGCAGTAGGTATAAAAGTTTGGCAAAATAAAATATCTAGTAAATAAATAATATAAATAAATAATGCTGGACAATCCACTCAGCATCATTTAGCCCAAAGTTAAGCAGGGCTTGTTTTATGGGTATTAGATGACTGTCATAGGTACATAATACAATATTATGATATTTGTATTATATATTATACACATAGAAAACGACCAGAACACCCTGAGCAAAATATCTACAGATCGTGCAAATATTAGTCCCGAGGCGGGAATTAAATCTGCGTCGCTGGCAGACCTTCGCCGACCGCGCCACAGAGGTCGTCGATGTAGTGTCAAGTGGGTACAGAAAGAAAGGTTGCATCGAAGTTTACGCAGATAAATAATAGACACTAATTGTCCTAATTTTTTGGACTACCCGTACTTTATAAGTTAGCTAGTAAATTCTGGTATTTTTTATATGATAGTTAAACAGTTCAAAAACAAAACACAACAAAAATCAAAACACGAGACGATCTGACCGATCGATGCTCAGGAGATGCAATAAACACAATATTTTCTAACGTGGGGGGTGAAAATCTAGCAGACTTGTCTTTAGCGAAATTGTATTGTGCCTACATGATTATGTAGGCACTAACTTAAGTAAGTTCAAGTGCCTAATGGCCTATGTGAATGCATATTCTTAAATGCATTACTTATGAGTTAGTATTAATTACAAATTCTGATTTTAGAATACTTAACACAGGATAAATTAATAGAATAAACTATCACTTTATGATGATCAGGTTTTTCTAAGCCGAGTTCCAACCGGTGTTACGGGGCGCAACAATTAATGTTACGACGCTATGTGCTAAAATCCATCTCGTTGCTCTTTCCGAGCGCCCCGAGCGCCTTCTAAGGTACCTACTGACAGCTCGAACGCTCTCTGTGTGACACGTAACATAACATACCGCCGTAACACCAGTTAGTATCCGGCTTTACAAAAATGATTATAATCGCCTGGAACGTCAATTGTTTTACGGTAGATAGCTATCTACAGAGTACAAGCACATTACATGAATAAGACACTGGTTTCTTTCTAAGATGATAATTTAAGAGCTTTGCTAAATCTACTGACCGAAGCTTGTTTAACAAGGTCGATAAGCGACGGCCGTATTAATTAGATTTTTTAAGAACATATTCGTTTAAGCATACATAGCATAATGAAAAACTTACCCTAACATAAACATTGAAGTACTATTACTAAACATAAATAACTACATTGAATAAGTAGGTATTAGTTTGTTAATTAATTTTCCTAGAATATTAGAAAGCATCCAGTCTGAAGCGATAACGATAATTTGTCATTGCAAGTTTAAAACTTTGACTAGATAACATCTAAATATAATGTTAAAAATAATTATTTTATAACTATAGCACGTAGTACGATTTATGTTAATTAATTAATACCTAGTTCTAGTTAAACATTAAAATTAGTTGTGTTTTACGACAGGAAGAGTTAATTTGATTTAATAACATGTTTACCCTATTTTACTTTTTTCTATGGCAAGAAATATGTGAGATAAAAACAATATTCGAGTTTCTGTTTGCCTTCATCGAGTTTCGTTACATTAAAGCACCTAATTGCATTGAGCTAAGTGCTCAGATATCCAACTGCATTCTAGGTATCAGCACGTTTCTTTCCTGGTATATTTATTGCTTATTTGTCTTGCCCTTTCTTTTCACCATCCAACGGGACCATCGTCTCAGGCAAGTCCTCCAAGGAATCACTCATCCTGCGACCATTGCAGTTTGTGAAACAAGTATCACCCACGCCAAATTTCTCACCATCTTCAAGAGATTGCGGTAAATTACGCCCAACAGTTTCCGGCAAGAAGAAAGTGGAGAATCCAGAGAGCAGTGCCAAAAACCCGAATATAATCGTAGGAATTTTCGGATTAAGCGTATCGAGAAGGATGATCAAAGGAGTCAACGCGCCGGAGACGCTTGCGCACATGCTGCCGAGTCCTACGCCCGAACTGCGCACGACCGTCGGAAACAACTCCGCCGAGTATTTGTAAATAATAGAATACGAGCCGGATATAAATAGCTTCCCGACCATCACGATGCCGGTGGTGGAGGGCGATCCGTGCGGCAGAGCGACGATCACGCAACAAGCCACGCCGCCCAACATCATCATTGCACTTATCAGCGCTCTGTGTCCAACTCTATCTAGGAAGTACGTGATAATGACGTAGCTAGGTAGCTCTACCACTGCCATAAGGAACAATATAAAATACGGATTTCCATTTAACTTTCCAGCGTTTAATGACAAGCCATAGTATACAACTGCGTTGGTGAACCAGCAGCCGCAGATGATAAGTGTTTTTTGAAGCATCCTCGGCGTCTTGAACAGATCTGCAGTTGCAGCGGAATGTTCGTCAGAGTACTTAGCACATGTCGCCTTGCAATGTGACACTAATAAGGAAGTGTCCAAAGTCTCCGAGGATTTATTAAACTTTAACGCTTTCTCGACGATAGCCACGGACTCTCGCGCCCGCCCCTGGGACCACAACCACCGGGGGGATTCATCCATTATCAGCCAGTGAGGAAGTAAAACCGCGGCATGCAACGCATATATGATTTGCAATAGAAATCTATCGTCGATAAAATACGCCCACGCGGGTAGCAACATCAGGCCAACAGCAAACATTATTTGAAACATGACCCCGCATATCGTCCGTTTGCTCGGGCCGACTATTTCCATCGTGAGTACAAATCCAGCTATGTATGATCCAGACCCGAATATTCCATATAAGAATCGGATAACGATGAATGTATAATATTCTGTCGCGAATGATACCGAAGATCCGAGTATCAGTTGCAGTATGCCTGACCAGAGGAAGGCGGTCTTTCTGCCAAATTTGTCGGAGAGTCTGCCGAATAGCAGGGAACCGCCCACCACCCCGAACATGTAAGAAGTCTGGGCTACAGATCCCATCCATCGTCTACTACAAACAAAGTCCCACTCGACCGCTCTTGAGGACGTAAAATACTGGTTATCATAAACCCACGAGGTACATCCCTGTATAGTGTTGTTGTCTCCATACATAATGCAAGATTCCAATTTGCCATGATCGTTCAGGGGAATCGATTGAAGCACCAGGGAGGAATTCCAGGACTCCGTGTGATTTGCACTGTCTATTCCGGGTAGGGCACATCTGAAAATTGAAATATCTACGTCAGTTGGCATTTCAAGTGGTTGTGTTGATTTTGCGGTGCAGTTTTATGAGTCCTGTGCTATTATGTGCATAATTGTTGCTTGATAGCCTCGGTTACTATATTGCATATGAAAGAAGCATGAGACAGATAAGTGGCCTTATCTCACTGTTTTATATCGAGGCACGTAACATTATGCAATTTTATATGTTTTGTAAAATATCAAATTTTTTATTGGATTCATATCGAAACTCACTTGTATTAGCCAAATTCCAATGATTTTCATGCAGGGAATCCATTGCCATTTCATACATTTAAAAAAGTATGGTGTATTATTGATGAAAATAAATTTTAAAATTTGTAAGCACCACATTCGCCTGCATGATTTCAATCAAAAACTTACCTCAAATAAACTTGTGCCTAATTACTCGTGCAGATTTTATCATAAAAATAAGTAAATATACAAGATATACTTAATAAAGCAATACAACAATCCTCCACCAAGGAAAGTATAAAAATATAAAATATACAATAGTTAAATATAAAATATACAATACTTACGGAAATTGAAAAACCGACGTCCATTTCACTCGTAGTTAAATATTTGAAACCAAAAGCTGAAACCGTGATACCGTACCCGCAAAAAGCAAAATTACACTTTTAACCAAAAGCAGCCCAAGACAAGATTTCATTAGAGGAATGATAAACCATTATTATTCTTTGAAACGATTCATATAGAAGAGACAACGGCCACGACTGGACCCTTGAGAATTTTATTCAAAGCGTCCCGCCATTACAAAAACGTTGTAAAATCATTACCCTCAAATTCTGAAATCTTGTCTTTTGGTTGTAAATATTTATTATACTCCTTCACATGTCAAAAATAAATAAATGTCAACTCAGTTATTATATGATAATTATATACGTATAACTCAAGACCATAGAAAGGAAAAGGAAAATTGGGAGAAAAAAATAAGTGATAATAATATTCAATAAATATTATATAAATACATAGCAAGTTAATGAACTTAAAATTATTTATTTGTAAATAAATAAATAATGCTGGACAATCCACACAGCATCATCTAGCCTCAAGCTTAGTAGAGCTTGTGTTATGGGTGGGTAGTACCTATATGACTGATATAGATACTTAATAAGTACCTACTTAATATAAGTATATATATATATATATATATCAGGACTAATGCTAATGTACTTAAATGTACATTAGCATTAGTAGGTACTTATTTAAAAAAAATCTATCTACCCAGTGATTTTTGCAGCAGAAATATCTGCAGTTCCTTTGCAAGCTGCGCTACAGAGATCATTAGGTAAATAGTTATATGAATCTGCCTACTGCGAAAGATATTTGCATAGGTTCATGGATATAGCGTAGTTATAAGTAGAAGAAGGAGGTCATGATAATTTAATAGAGTGAAATTCCCAGGAAAACGATTCACCTTTACTCATGCACATGCCCTGATATATATGTATATCAATATAACGTTCAGTATATTTTTTCAATTTATTTTAATGTAAGGGATAGGTACCTACCTAATTGTATCTCGACTCTTTTTTGTGGGGGGTGTTGTTTTTACATATATTCAGATACTAAGAATCTAACTGAAATAACCTGAATATTAGAGAATCCTTAACCCGTATGCCAGTGCAGCGGGGATTCTGGCGGAACCTCTCCTAATAATCTAAAATTAATGTGTAACGTTTTTAATTTCGTAGTTATCCACTGTAGCTTTTGTTTGAATTTCTCCAATTATCGGTGGCCTAGGTAGGCTGAACCTAGGCCAACATAAATTATGTGGACTTTTATAATTCATAGGCCCGTGTAGTTTTTTATAATATTTTTATAATGTCGCACAGCATTTTTTGCAGCGCCAACCGTTGACGCCCAAAGGATTTAGCTGTGCTTTACTACAATCAGCTAGTTAGGAAACGGAGATGTGATGGGAAAATGGGAAAGAAAGCGTAGGTTTGAGGATAGTAATACCATTTGGGTAAGAGGAAAGATAGTTCACGAGTTTCAATTCTATTCAGTCAGCTCTCCATAGTTATTTAGCTCGTATAGATAGCTATTTACCCGTAGTCCCGTTATTGGACCTCAGATCTTTTTGTCGGTGGTCCAGTAACTGTACTACGGTAGAAAATATTCTTCAGAGGTATTTTTGTACGTTATCTTTCATGACAGAATAAAATAAACTTCCGTGGTTCATTCAAAGGGAGCAACTGAGCACGGGCAAGTATATAAATATACATCATAAGATATACTCTGAGATTTACAAACCTGTGTTCAGGTACAGCTGCTACAGTGACCAGGGACAGCATGTGCATGCCAGCAGTCATCGCAGCCAGGATGTGAAGGACGAATTGGAAGCATTGGTATCGGCCGAAGTCGCCTGGAAATAAGCAACGGGGATCCAATAAGTATGAGTAATGTGACGTCAGAGGATAATCATTTGAGCAAATAAATTGAGAACAGTTCGCTCGTACGAGTAAAGTACGTACGTTAAGTAAAATAATGTGTAAATAAACCCAAATATATGTATTGTAAAACGAAGGTACTACACAGGCTGGCAGCGTCGAATGACTTTGACGAATTTTCATAACTGTTGAATAAACCTATTAATAAATTCCCTAGACTAGACAACAATCAAACATTAAAATCTTCCTTATTAACTTCTTATAGTAAATCTTTAAAACTCCAGTATTTATCACAAACGAAAAAACAGATTATTGATTGTTCAATTTAAACACAAATCTTGTTTTTAAACTTGCATTTTTGTTGGATCTCCTAAATAAATCAACAAAATAAATTAAAGGTTTAAACGCAAAATATATAGTAAAATCTGCCCTAATTTTTGATGACGAAGGGCACATTCACCCCTAACTTAACGAGTTGATAAATTACATACAAGGGTAAGTAATCGGTTACTTATTTACAACTCACAATAGTTATCAGTCGTTGTATACAATAGAGCGTTATCGATTGACTTCCGTTGACCTGGGCAATGCGGTCTGCGTATATGTACTTAAGGCGCATACAGCACCATACAGGAAGAGATACGAAAATAGATTTTGGTGGCCACCAAGGGCAACTTCGTATCTCTTCCTAAACTAAATAGAATAAAACTATTACAGAGGCATTAAAAAAAGCTTATGATAGGTATCACAAACTGGACGATGGATTTTTGAAAATAGGTGGTGGCGCTAGTTTAGGTGCTGTATGCGCCTTAACCGTCTTTTTTATCCATACATAGCTAGTTTGTACTTAAATCTATGTAGGTACGTTCTTATTCAAATAGGTATAAGTGATTTAGTACGGCTATTTATTGAACTAGTAAGCGTAGCGTGTCGATAATCTGTCACGAACTTTTTACATAATAAGGGACAATTCACACGTAACACAACCACACCACAACCACACGACAAGTCTGATGATAATTTATTAATAAGTAGTAGAGGTACGAAATAATATAACTTTTTACACCATTTTGGATACATTATTGAAATTTTCTTACGGATCCCTAACGTTACTGAAAATATTATAATGCGCTATGTTCAGGGATAATATAGTATTCTAATGTACCTATAGATTTTTCAAATCGGTCCAGTAGTTACGGAGCCTATATCAATAATAAAATCTTTCCTACTAGCCGTGTGGTGCCGGCATAGAATTTCACCACCCCAACTCTTCCCGTGGGTGTCGTAAGAGGCGACTAAGGGAAACACACCGGGGGGCGGGCAGCAGCGCCTTCTGCAGAACAACTACACCGAACTGCGATCCCCAACCCGCATGCCCAGCGTGGGGATTATGGGCAATAACCCTCAAATAATGATGCCATCTATGGCGCTCATTAGGGGAAGCCTATGTCTGCCTATGTGGACTATTATAGGCTGGTGATGTTGATGTTGTTGATGATACTAGCGGTCCGCCCCGGCTTCGCACGGGTGGGTATTAAACAAAAATTTCAGAAATTAGACACACTAACACGTTGGGTTTCACAGTTTTCATACGGATCCCTTACTTTTTCTAACAGCATTAGGGTCGTAGGTATTATTATGGTGTATGGTACAAGTGATGAGAGGAAAGGAAAAATAATTGAAGTTCGTTATTTATCTATGTTGCTTACATATTTCAGTAGACTATTTTTAAATATTGTGATATTTTTAGATTCTTTCACATTGTTAGGTAAATTGTTATAAAGACGGGTTAGGGTTTTTGACATTGACTCGACACTCCATATCTGACACTGGCAGTAGAGAAAAAGCAAGCACAGTGCGCTATATATTCAACCTCTTTTTCTATTCTGTCGTGCCATAATAGAAAAAGAGGTTGAATATATAGCGCACGGTTCAATTATTGAATTTTTCATGCGGACCCCTAACTTTTTTGGAAATATTATATAGCTTATGTTCATCACGGAAAATTTTGGATTCTAATGGTGAAAGAATTTTTCAAATCGGTCCAGTAGTTTCGGAGCCTATTCAATTCAAACAAACAAACAAACATACAAACAAACAAACAATCAAATCTTTCCTCTTTATAATATTATAGTATAGATATAGATTTGTAGGCTAAGTAGATTTTTTTATTGCCACCGTCTATAGTTTTCTTTCATGTCCAGACTATCCGAAGATTACTTGGAGGAGATTAATCAAACCGATAAGGCCACCCTTCATACTTCCTCTAAGCATGTCTGTTTGTATTGTGTCTTAGTGTTATTTTATTATAGAGTATTTTCTATCTCATAATAGTTTAATTCACACTACATTTTGTCCCCATCGAAACCACAACGTAACCACCAGCCACAAGGAGCACCAGCCGCCTGTCAAATCACAGCAACTATATCTACGGTCATTACATAGTCAACTCAATTACATTGTCAATTTGTAGATTTTGTAGTCACCACATTCATCGCAACTGTAAAAAGTTGCAAAAATATTCACACGTAACCACTGTTTCGCCACATATTGTCGTTGCGATGTGGTGTAATGTTGGTACGAGTGAATTTTGCCTTGATTATTATACTAACCCATACCTTGCATAATCTTATTCGTAAAACTATTTGACTGAAACTGCATTTAACCGGTTTTATTTTAACTTTGCGATAAGAAAGGCCGAAGCTAAAGTCAGTGGCTAGATAGTTGAACATTATTATAAAGAACTAGCGGTCCGCCCCGGCTTCGCACGGGTATTAAACAAAAATTTCAGAAATATACACACTAACACGATGGGTTTCACAGTTTTCATACGGATCCCTTACTTTTTTTAACAGCATTGGGATTTTTGACATTGACTCGACACTCCATAACTGACACTGGCCGTAGAGAAAAAGCAAGCACCGTGCGTATAATATTCAACCTCCTTTTCTATTCTGACGCGCCATAATAGAAAAAGAGGTTGAATATACAGCGCACGGTTCAATTATTGAATTTTTCATGCGGATCCCTAACTTTTTTGAAAATATTATATAGCCTATGTTCATCACGGAAAATTCAGGATTCTAATGGTGAAAGAATTTTTCATATCGGTCCACTAGTTTCGGAGCCTATTCAATTCAAACAAACAAACAAACAAACAAACAATCAAATCTTTCCTCTTTATAATATTAGTATAGATATTATATTAGCCTAATAGTAAATACTAGCGGCCCGCCCCGGCTTCGCACGGGTATTAAACAAAAATTTCAGAAATTATACACACTAAAACGATGGGTTTCACAGTTTTCATACGGATCTTTACTTTTTTTAACAGCATTGGGGTTTTTGACATTGACTCGACATTCCAAAACTGACCCGTAGAGCCGTAGAGAAAATGCAAGCACCGTGCGCTAAACAACCTCTTTTTCTATTCTGACGCGCCATAATAGAAAAAGAGGTTGAATATACAGCCCACGGTTCAATTATTGAATTTTTCATGCGGATCCCTAACTTTTTTGAAAATATTATATATAGCCTATGTTCATCACGGAAAATTAAGGATTCTAATGGTGAAAGAATTTTTTTACTCGGTCCAGTAGTTTCGGAGCCTATTCAATTCAAACAAACAAACAAACAATCAAATCTTTCCTCTTTATAATATTAGTATAGATATAGATAAAATAGTACCTAATAATAATTGGTATTAAATTTAACTTGTCTAATTTTGTAAGGCTAGAAATATAAATCTGAAACATTATTGCGAATAATAAATAATTTTTTTAGTGAATGAAATTGGAAGGCAAAGGAAATGTGTTATGCCATCAACTATTGACACGAATGATACGGTAGCTGATAATGATAACACATGATAGCAAATTACGTAGGATTTATCGTCAATGAAGACTTATTGACTGAATGCAGCTTGGTAACTAATTAATTTGAGCGTGTATTTAACAAATCAGAAAATGAAATATTCTAAAAATATTTCTAAAAGTCAACACAGGAATGTCTCTCAGTTTTTTTTAACTAAATAGTTTTTAGTCATAGTGCCTACATATTTGGTAGGATAATTAAATGATCAAACGAACTTACCAAGTGAAGTTCTCTTGATAATCGTATCATAAATAAGTAATCTTGATTTTTCTGTGTTCGGCGCAGAGACAAATTAACCTACCTATACTTATTTGTTTTTTATTGATGACGATAGCGATTATATTGCATAATTTGAGGGAATCTTTACGGTTTCTTTGATTTAAATGCTAGTTAGCAGCCCTGGAGTCTGTTAACTTTGATGTTTAATGCATGAAAACGTGTCCCGACACATCCAACAACGTCGTCGGGAAGAAATCGCTATAAGCGATAAGGCTGCCAATTCCATTGCCATTCTATAGGATAAATTAAGTACCGTTTAAAAAATATTATTATCTTTAAAAAAGGCTAAGTGTGTTATTTACTATTATTAACTAACTGATATGGATCAGTTGAGATATCTGTAGCTTGTTGACCGCAGTCTACGGTTAGCTCAATGGTTTCAGTTGTAAATACTACTTCTAACATCAATTAAAAGGTAAGTACGCTTATCTTTTAGAAGAACACCACGAACGGACTTAATAAGTACGCCGACTGTGTATTCAGCTGTTATTTCAACAATAATAATGCTGCGTACATATGGTTAGTAGATACGAATCTCATCTTCTTTCTGTAACTATTTATCTACCATCGATAAAACTAGAGCAAAACGGTACCATTTGTGTATACTTTTCATTGTAATCGACACCGAACTACAAATTATCCGTGCGCTATAAACCTCGTATGTGCGGCATTTTAATGAGGTAGGTACACGTACAAAATCCAAAATTAAACGTCAATTTAGGTCAACAACCCAAGCTCAGTCATGTTGTTATTTAAAAACTCAAGAACTATTTAATAATTATTTATGGTAGGTAGGAAACTCGCTTTTGTACTAGCAAGTCTTTTTTACGAAGGTGATTATTAATACCTATATGAAAATGCACCTTTTTATCTTATATCTATTCTATAATAATAAATTTGAGAGTGCACCATACCTATCTCCAATCGATTTCAAACCAGATTACATTTTCATAAAAAAAAACCCGGTGAATCGTGAACAAAGTAGGCGCAAAACATTCGCAAGTCTGGAATTAGCCACAATAAGTCGACTGATTGACGTAAATGCTTCTACCGGTCCCGACGCACCATTAGCAATTACTGTGCATCCCAGTTTACCTAGCCTTACGACAGCAAAAAACAAGAAACAAGTAAATTTTACCTTTGCTTGTTTTCAAAACAACATGCAAGAAATATAAATACCGAAATATCTTTAGAAAGACAAACCTCGCAAATTAAATATGTCTATGAAAGTATATAACCCATTGTAGTACTATTAATAGTATTTACTACACCTCACCGATATAACCTACGTCTTTTAAGTGATCTTACAAAATAATTATTGCCTCGAAAAAAGAAAAGTCATAAGCTGGATAAAATTAAAGGAGAATGTCGTACCTTGGTTGTTTTTAGCAATGCCACTAAAACGTTCAGTGACATACGAGCGTAGGCGACCGTGTTTTATACGACCTAACGATAGTAAAAGCTAGACTGCTCAAAACTAACTACTCGAAACTACTTTTCATTAACTACTTGGAAATCAGGAAATGCTGCTCATCGAAAGATGGCCACGCATTACTTTTAGATCGACAATCGATCATTGTTATGTAACGGTACTGAAGCCTCTCAAATTGCAGTACGTACATACAGACAGGTCAAGGCTTTTCTATCGTCTCCTTTAACCAAGTCCTTTTGTTTCATGATTATCGTATGCTACATAAAAGAAGAATTTGAAAACTAGTATCAGAGTAAAAACTTATTTGATTGTATACAATAAAAAATATTTCAAACTGTTTCCATTGCTACATAATAGACTTGAAAATTTTCACTTTTTCATACTTTGAAAATATTAAACTATTTTTAAACGATGTAGACGGTGTTCAAAGTTCGACTTTCACGTTCTAAATTTGTAAATGAGTCAAAACCTTGTGATGTTTTCTTCAAACTAATGTTTTTCTTTCAATATGTTTCTAGCCAGTGGGCCGCATTTACGTAACTTGACACACCTCCAACTGGCTTTACCTCTGACGTATTGTCTGTATTTGTATTATTTATATTGGATATCAAGTATGAGTAGCAATGTTTGTTTGTTTGTTTGTAACAAAAACATACAGATTTACAATTCAGACTGATTGCCCTATCATCTAGAAGGAAACAACCGTGATTTTTCACTCTAGATGATCAAGTTCCTCAACAATTTTATCGTTTTATAAATTGGTGGCCATTATGTCAGTCACCAAACTTCACGGGTCTAACTTTTATTGACGCGTATTAAACGATAGCAAGCCAAGACGTGGACCAAGGCTAGTTTTATATATTATATTCAATACCTTGAAGTCACGCTTTTACTGCAGTAGTCGGTTGCCACGACTTAAATATTACACAAACAATACCATGTCGACGTTTCAAGATCGTCTATTTTCTATTGCATACTGGTACATTTTAGTAAAATATACATCATTTTCGCTAAATTATTATATTATTATAGGAACAGCATAATACACCTAATACCTACATAACAAACAGCTGGCTCCGACTGTTCTATTTTTGACTAAATTATTCAAAGAATTTGACAATGGGCACCTCAGCCGCGCCCTTTGTTTTTTCGCTATTTGTGGATGTTCTCAATTTCGTATTATAATATCTTTTCATCGAAGTTCTTACACAATGCAAATGAAATGGATAGAATGATTCGAGTTCAATCACGATTGAAGCAATACACTTTAATGTGATAGATAACCTATGTCTTCATATACTACCGTAAATGTGTGATATCGAATGATCACTTTGTAATATGTCATCATCACTATCAGACGTTCATTGGACTTGGAGAAAAACAGTCATAGCTCAGTTTTCATCACCCAGGCAAATTGCCTTTTTTAACCAAACATGTAGTATACAAAGTATGCCACCTGATTTCTAGCGTTGCATCAAAATAAAACAAAAAGAGAATTTAAGTTTTCAAACATATGTGATATAAGAACAACGAAGAATATTTTGAAGTAAAAATTCCACTAGTGAAATTCAATTTTTTTTTATCGATTAGTTAAAATACAACCTTTTTTTCGACAGATACAGTAGTCAAAAAAAACTGTTGTAGTGTGCTTAAAATTGTAAAATCGATAACTAGGCCGGTAAAAGTGGTTTACTATTAAAGCAGCAAAACGACATCTCTCAGAATAATCTTGTTATTACTGTCTAGACGGCCTGCTTTGGTATTTCAGTGGAAGTTCGCAGCTAAAAATACGACCACAATCCCTTTAATGAGCAAGTTGCTTCATCGTATTAAGTATATGGTAGTTCGACACACCAAGGCTAGGCACTTTCAATAATGCATTGCTGTTAATGAATTATGGAACCGAATAAAAAATATTTCTGCGAACTACTGGCGTGGAGTTTGTTCTAATAGAGTAGGAATTTCATTAAATATTAGGTCCTTACATATGAAATTGGCGTTTTTCGTACTGGCCACTTTAATCACAAATTTCTCCTCTTTGGAAGCGGATCCATCGCAAACCACGTCCGAGTTAGCTGCAGGCTGCGGTGTTAGTGATAAAACTGTTTTAATTCACTTGAAGCAAATTGGGAAGATTAAAAAGCTTGAAAGGTGGGTACCTCACGAATTGACTGAAGCAAACCGGCAAACGCGCGTCGACTGCTGCGTTACATTACTAAACCGGCACAATAATGAAGGTATTTTAAACCGAATCATTACCTGTGATGAAAAATGGGTTCTTTACGATAATCGGAAGCGCTCAGCGCAATGGTTGGATCCTGGCCAGCCAGCCAAATCCTGCCCCAAGCGAAAATTAACCCCAAAAAAGTTACTTGTAAGCGTTTGGTGGACTAGTGCCGGTATTGTTCATTACAGTTTTCTCAAATCTGGCCAGACTATTACGGCTGATGTCTATTGTCAGCAATTGCAAACCATGATGGAAAAGCTAGCGGCTAAACAACCTAGGCTGGTCAATCGCTCCACGCCACTGCTGCTTCACGACAACGCTAGACCACACACTGCGCAACAGACGGCTACTAAATTAGAAGAGCTTCAATTGGAAAGTCTAAGACATCCTCCGTACTCCCCGGACCTTGCTCCAACAGATTACCATTTTTTTCGAAATTTGGATAACTTCTTGCAAGGGAAAAAATTCAACTCCGATGGGGCAGTCCAAATCGCCTTCAAAGATTTTATTGATTCCCGTCCGACTGGTTTTTTTAGTAAAGGGATCAATGAACTACCTATAAGATGGCAAAAGTGCATAGAAAATAATGGTTCATACTTTGATTAATTAAATATATTATATTAAAAAATATTCGACTTTTTGTTCCTCCCATACAAAACGCCAATTTCATATGTAAGGACCTAATATTAAATAAATAAAGCTGGAAAAACTACACAGCATCATCTAGCCCCAAGTTTTAGGTGCCAGATAACTGATATATTTTCATCAATACAATAAATGCCACGATAGATTTTTTTATAATTTATAGGAAGGGACCAGAACAAACGGAACAAATATATGCAGATCGTACAAAAATTTGTCTCTTGGGAATCTACTAGCAACCTCTTGCGCCGCAGGCGGACCTTCGCCCATTTTCATTTTCTTTCTGTAGGCTAAAAAAGAAGCATTTATTAAAATTAAATTTTACTGTGCACATAACAAATACATAATGATGTTATATTATAATGGTGTTTGATACATTTATCTGAATTCACATCATTTCGTTTTATCCTAAAATCCTGAAGTTATTTTTTTTGCGTTTTTAAATATATTTTTTTATCTACGGGAGTGACACATATTGAGTCTAGTCATATTGAACAAGTTCCTTTAAAATAAATGAAGAAAAAAACCTATGAAAATCTCCACATCTTCATGTTTATCGATCTTAATGAATATTAATGTGTACTTACCTACATTAATATTATTGCACAGTTTACTATACAAAGTTTTTAAGGCCTTTTGTGAGTGTAAAATAACCTATTATTTATTATTATGATTTATAAAGGTTTTAAACGGATCCCTAACTTTTTGAAAATATCATATAGCCTATGTTCATTATAAAGGATTATAGTGGTGAGAGAATTTTTCTAATTGTTTCAGTAGTTTCGGCCCATTGAGCTTATTGAATCGAAACAAACAAACAATCAAATCTTTCCTCGTTAGAATATTAGTATATAAGTATTTATAAGTTAGTCTGACTATATGTAGGTACAAACGTACCCGAGTAATTTGTTCCTTTTATTTTTGTTTTTAAAAAGAAACATCATTTAAACATAATTTACCTCAAACATCAATTTTAGTTTGCTAACAGTTTGTCTACAAGAATTAAGCAGTTCTTTATAGAAATTAATAGGTATTCCGTTTTTGTTGTTATATTATAACATGATTGACCATAAAAAAGACTGGATTATAAACTATTAAACATTCAGGAGCTGGTTACAGCACGTTGGGTCCGAATTTTAATATAAACATGGTCATGTCTAACACGCTACCGTCAGACGTCAGAAAAAACCGACTTATCCTTACCTATTCTATTATGTATAAGGAAAAAGGTTTAAACATTCAGGACCTAGTTACAGCACGTTGTGTTCGAATTTTAAAACAGGCTCATGGTCATTCTATCACGCTACCACAGTGTTATAAAAATTATTTGGTCAGAAAAAAAACGACTTATCCTTACCTATTCTATTATATTATGTATAAGGACAAAGTTTTAAACATTCGGGAGCTGTTTACAGCACGTTGGGTTTGAATTTTAGAACAGGTTCATAGTCAGTCTAACACGCTACCAAAGTGTTAAAACAATTATATGGTTAGAAAAACCTGACTTATCCTTTCCTATTCTTCTATTATTTAAGGGAAAAATTATAACCTAACCTAACCTAACTCTTCATGGTTTAATTATGAAACTCATGTGAAGTCACGGATGGAAGCTACTATAGTATTTTTTCTTTTTGCATGAAGTCTGTTCTACATGTTCTGTATGAATGCCCTCACTATAAACTATCGCTCTACTTGCTCGCGAATTACATGCGTCTTACGAACCCTTTGTCGCGAGACAAAACTGAAGAAATTACGGGAACAAGGTGCGTACGGACGCGAAAGCGCGATGAATGCGAATAAGATCCACACTCATGGTTCGCTAGTGGATCGAGGATTCGCGCGCGAGTGTGGAGAGGGTCTTTCTGTAGCAAAATCCTTTCGAATTACTACGACCGAAATTGATTAATAAGTTTTACTGTAAGTTGGTGTTTGGTAATGATGAACTCATAATTAAATTACTAAGCTGTTAATCAGATCATTACCACACAATAGGTTAATTAACTAAGTGATTATTTACTTACGATGTTGCGATGTTGTTTTAGTACTTGGCTACTTATGAAATAGGGATTCTTTTCATATAATGAAGGAAGATAGAAATGACTACGATAGAAATGAGAAAGATTTTAGTTTCTCCCCTAATTTTTTAGTGATAAACTGTAGACATTTGTTTAGGTTTTTAAGACTTCAGATTTACGAGTATTTTCCCAGCCGTGAACTAGGTAGATTTTTCAAAAAAAATTATAAATAAACAATGCTAGACAATCAACTCAGCATCATCTAGCCCATACTCTAGATGACTGATATATAAATAGATATCTTTTATTGTTTTATATAGGAACGATCTGAACTCCCTGAACAAATATAAATGATACCAACCTACTTTTTAGTTCGTATTTTTCCTTCGCTGAAGTCAAACTTTTTGTAGTTGTTTAGTTTCTTTTTTGCGTCTTTATACATAATAGCATGACCTAACTTAAAAATGTGAAAATACAAAGGTTTGTTTTTCTAATGATGTTCCTTGTAACGTAAATGTTTGGTTTTTCATTAAAGAGAAATTACAATAAGATCGGCACGAAGACATCATGAAGTCATTCATTGTTTTCGGATATGAAAAAATTATGAATTGTAGGATTTTGTGCCACAGGCAAAGTAACATTAACCTGTCCCTTGCCTAAGTAAGTACCTACCTACGTATAGTGATTTTTCTCATAATTTATGTATTTATTACAATTTATATAAATGCTTCCTAAAACTTGTTTATATTTGATTCTAATTAATCCTTGGGTTATGTCAACAAAAATATTTTGTCCAAATACTAACATACCTTATTAAAAAGTAACCAGAATTAGTTTAGTACTAATTGTTTCGAAATATACCTACCTATAAGCAAAATTGTTTTATTACAGGCGGTACAAAAAGCAAAAGTTATTTTACTGAAGTATAGTAGGTACATAATTAATTAATCTGGGCATTTTTTTGACAACCATCTTTGAAAAAACATGACCTTTCCGGCCTAAGAATACCAAGGCTCGAAAAGGGGCACCATTTCTAAAATTTGGGTCATGTTTTGAGGCCAGCAACTTTATTTTTATTTTTAAATTGGACATCGATCAAGGAGGTAAAGGTACAAAACCTCTTTCAAGACATTAGAAATGACACTTTTTGAGGTTGGATACGTACTCGATGGTTTGACGTTTTTATACCAGCAATATTTGATTAACGCACTATAGAAGCCTTGATCCGCTTGACTGTACCATGACATCCACGGTATGATGACCTCAAGCTAAGCTTTCTATGGTCTCGGCCTTCATGCTTGGTCATCATTGCAGTCCCGCTGTCCGCGCTATAAAGGCCTCTTTCGACCAGGCCTTCATTTCACTTCAAGGGCTGCAATGTTGACTGCGATGTGATGTACTAGATCTGCGCTACACTACGCTACGCTAACTGCGTACCAGTCATCATCATCGCGGCCAGCAACCATTATAGACCTCGAAGGTATGCTTTAATAATAAAACCGAGATGATCGAGCCTCGAATACCATAGATAATATACCTAATTGTGATCTTTTCAATCATATCATTTCAAAGATAATCTAATGAATGGGTAATTATCAGCCGATAAGCGATAAATACCCGAAAACAGGTCTTTAGCCATCAATAGCTAACTATGTAAACAATTCGCATAGGTTTTACAAGTTTTAATACTCGATCATAATTTTTTAAGCAGCTTTCCAGCGCATTGAAAGTTTTGACCTTCAGTGCCGTTTTAAGGACAGTTTGTTGGCACTGCCGCAGTAATTTATGTTTTCTGCAATACACTCATAATGTATTCCATTCCATTCCATGTGAAACAACACCTACGGCGTGTTCGGTCGATATTTACCCAGAAAGTGTTCTATTTTAGTAGTTATTGATTCAAACAGTTTTTTTACATTAAAATGTAGGTTACAAAAGGTCAGTCAGATAACCTTCCGAAATCGAACATAACAAATTAACAAATCTTTGAAATATAACAGACACGTTAGATAATACTTGGCGATATTGAATATGACAATGCTGTCTTTTGATGTCCCATAATTCGTTTTATTCTTGACTTCGCAGATTGGAAATTTGGTGTATGGCATCCCATCGAGTAGGCATACCGGTTTCACGTTACCGAGCAAGTTTTATTTACATAAAAGTATAACACACGAGCTTGGTACCGGCAGAACGAAAGGGCATCCCATTTAGTCTTCTTGCCAAAAGCTCAAGAGAATAGTATTTGTTGGAGCTAAGGACAAACAATACTAACTCAATTGAGTTTTCACCTTGACATTTTTCTAGACAATCGTGTTTTCTTAATAACGGCTTATGTGAGATATTTACCCAGATATATTTATACAGTATATTTAATTAGAAATCTGTCAATAATTTCTTACTCAAACTCGCCTAGGAAAAGAGCTAGCTGATATCGGTAACTGCGATAATATACACACCTTATACGGATTAACTTTACCGCAAGTTCGCTAGCATGTTGCAGTAGGTAGACAGCTACTCACTACTGCAATTATTGTTAACATGTGTTCGGTGCGGATAGAAAGGAAAGCGAGGTGACGTTAAAAACCTATACGTGTCTCGAAAAGCAGATTGATTGTCAGTACTGATAGCATAATTTATGACAACCTATAACATTATCATGCCAAACAATTACCTAAAAAACTACCTGAAAGAAGTTACTTCAGAAAATTGCGCTAAACATACCTATGTCTTGAAGACAAACATAACAGAAACTCACCCAGCTTCCCCATCATTTCCTCAAGAGCTCGATCCTTGTCCATGGTTCGGGCTTTTGTGTTCCTATTTCCTAAGTGTTAGTATCACAAGCACCATTGGATATTGGAGGATGTTGTGATGTTTCCGCGATTGGCGGCGAAGCGACCGCGCGTGTGTATCGGCCGGCGTCCAGTAATGTAGTGGAGGCGCCGACCACGGCCGCTCACACCGATCGCGTGAAAACATAACCTCTTATCTCATTTGCAATACTTTACCACAGATTATAGCTTTGATCTGGCACAAGGAACTCCAGTGTGTAGGTTAGGTATCCGTCGATACGTTCCAGCTCTTCCTCCCTATGAGTATAATGTCATAATCTGCCTTACCTTCATCAATCAACTATCATCACAGTAATTCGTTATTTGCTAATTAATGTTAATGTTTCTGAAAAAATTGCTTTAGGCAATAAGGCCGTTACTTTTATATTTTGTCTAAGGATATCAGACCTTAGCATCAGCTATTGCAGTTGACAGACTTCAATAATGTTGGAGGACTAGCTATTTGTATTTTAGTGATTATCAAGTTTTATTACACATTAGCAAGTTCAATAGTATATAAATACTTAACCCGTACTCTTTGGTTCTGCCGAAGAAGAGTAGCCCTCGCGTCTTATCCCATGTTTTTTACTTAGCTAGAGCGAGGATACGATAAATTTTCAGCACTAGATTTTCGGTTAGAGTGTTATGCAGTTACTGGTATTTTATCAGAGAACATTAAAGGTTCGGTAGGTAAACCTTTTTTGGCCCATTTTTTGTATTGTTTATTATTATTGCTATCTTTGTGTTGCTCATTTGCCATGATATCCAGCCACATAGTGATTACGTGATTAATTAGTGACCCAGTCTTTTAGGATGAGGTACGTTTTGTGTATGTATCAAGGAAAATCTTCGTTATAAATGAAACAAGTATTTCCATGGGGCTAAGAAGAGTTTTTATTTGGCAGAGGCCCAAAAAGAATATGGCGTAGGCGCGGGGTCCCCTTTCTCGTTCGGTGTCGCTGGCTCCCATCAGAAAGTGACGGCGCGCGGTGGCTTGGCGGTGGCTTGGCTTGAAGCAGTTGCCTCCGACAGCATGCGTGGTACAGAAGCTTACAGCATAGAGGCCCTTTATGACAGTTATAAGAAATAATGTTGGACAATCCACAAAGCGTCATCTAGACCCAAGCTAGGCAGAGCTTGGGTTATTATGGGCACCTATTTAATGACTGAAATACTTAATACAATATTTTATTATAATTTTTATATTTCCAGTTAATAATTTCTATAAGAACAAATTGTTATTAGTCCTTCCATATAATAATCATAGTTCGGGGCATGTAAATTACTTACATTACCTTTTTTTAAACATTTATTTACAAAGAACTACAAAGTGTGGTGAAATGAGGCCCTTACAATTAAATAACGCTAGCCAGGTATTAGTGACAACGCAGATTTGGAAGCGAATATTATCAGATTAGTGTTCCACTATCATTTATTCCGTGACCGAGATAGAATCGGAATATTGAAGACACTTCACTTATCGACTGTTGATCGAAGTTAGCTTATCTTGAAATTTTCGATTATTAGTTCTTGAAGGTATTGGTTTTATGCGTGAGCTAGGTAGGAAATGTATTTTTTTCATGTTTATAGGTACTGGGTCGTTAGAGTAAATTTTATTTATTTATTTTGAGTAAATTTATTTAATCACACCACCCCGCGCCGTCGTTTGATACAGTCTATATCCAAAAAAGAAACATTTCTTCTTGGCCAGGGTTGAAATTCAAACAATTGTTTCAACATAATTGTTTTTATTATTGCATTAATTTGCGTTATGCCATTTTGAATTTTAATTACACTTATGACTGATTAATATCGTCGTCCATGACGTGACCCATCACGGTAGCAGCTTCTCCCGTACGTCGTTTTCGCGCCATCGCCTCCGCATTTCAGCGACTGCACCGCTTCTGAAATATTGATGTCGAGTGTGGTGCAAATCTGATCAGAACCCATTGTGTCTTCCCGGGTGCATATACCTTTTTATCTGGCTTTTATTTCTATAGCAAAATATTATGAAAATTCCTGTTTTCATAGTTTTTTTTTTTGCCTACGATTGTAATTCATAACAATCGTTCAACAGATAACAAATCGAGAAAATACGTTGTACCAGGGTTCGTTCTGTGGCTAGTGGACTAATAATTATAATAAATAAATAATAAATAAATCATTTATTTCAGGCAACATAAGAACAGTTAAGGATGGTAAAAAAAATTATTCTAGGGCCCATATCAAAAAATACGAGACTAGGATGATGATGATGTTTAAATTTTATCTATTAAAACATAAAATTTTATCAGTATAGACCACACTCCTTAATGTCTAATATAAATTATATATAATCCTTAATGTCTATCTAATAATATATATAAACGGTTGGCAACTTTATCGCATTGGTATTGTGATGCAAACATGATTCAGTTAAGCTGTGTACCAGTAGCGTACAAAGGTGGGTCTTAGTGGGGCTTGTAAGCATATGAAAAGATATATTTATGTGCCATTTGCGAACATAAACTATTGGTTTCACGGCCATAAGGAGCGGTCAGTAGGAAAAGGCAAAACATATAGCAGCTAACTGTACCTGAAAGAAGGCCTCATGAGAAAAGTTTTAAACAATATTTAGTCGTAATTTAATTTTACATTCCAGAGGTTGGTAAATTTGAATAATAATAATAACAATCATTTAGATAATATAGTCATAATAAATTTAATGGTATAATTTTTTTCTGTCGAAAAAGCCTTTATTAACAAATAAAATTACAATGATCTAACTAAATAAAAAACGAGTATTTACAATTGAAACAATTGAGCTAACAGACTGTTGCGAACAAACTACAGGTAGCTCAATTGATCCATAATTCATTATTTAACTGCATTGTAAAACCTAGATTAATTTGTTTCTCATAAATGTCAAGTTGTGAGCCTTATGTTTGTCTATACTATAATATTATAAAGAGGAAATATTTGATTGTTTGTTTGAATTTAAGAGGCTTCGAAACTACTGAACAGATTTGAACAATTCTTTCGCAATTATCCTAAATTTTTCCTGATGAATATTGGCAAAAGAATAATTTCAAAAAAGTTAGGGAGCCGGAGAAAAAAAAAATGATTTTTGTTAAAAACCGTGCGAAGCCGGGACTGACCGCTAGTAGGTAATATTATAACATAACGTAGACAATCTCTAAAACAACTTCTTACAGACAAAGACGCAAGCAAAAATCAGCTTCATTATTATTAATATTATTATACAATACCTACATACTTTCTAAGGTATCTTACGCGTACTACGCGTAAGTGATATTAGTCGTATCAAAAAGTTTTAAGTATCAAAAGATAGCTCATTTCATTTACTTTCGAATAGCAAATATCTCGATTTTAATTAAATAGTTTTAAAATAAGAAAAATGCGTTTAGGAGTTTTAGCTATGGAATGTTGAGTAATTATACTATTAAATACTTTACAAAAATATCGCTAAGTATACCCTAGCGATGTTTAAGCGTAGGAGTTATACGTTAATTTCCTATTTCGTACTCTAAAAAGTCGTTAAGAGCATTTAGCGTTATTATAGTTCAGTATCGATTTGAGTTTTCCCCATTTTTCCTTAGCTACAATGTCGTTATAGTGGTTTAGTTTTTATAGACTAGCTTTTTCACATAAGCGTTTTATTGTAGCTTTTCAGTAGCGTTTTATCAAAGAAATACATAGTTAAAAGGACGCTAAGCTTTAAACCCATGACGATAACGTTGTTTTAGTTATGTATTTGGATTCAACTAATTCAACGGAGGTACAAAAAAAAAACGTTACCAACAATAAAAAGAAACAATAACAACTATACAAATGGCATATTAAAAGAATCAAAGCTACATAATTATTAAATATTAGTCAGAAATACAAAACATAATCACTTGGTAAGTATATTATTGAACTCAAAAACCATAACTTGTAAAGGTTCATGCTTACCGATTTAGTAACTGGAAATGTGTACTTAATTAACTCTGAAAAACCTATTTTTTATTGCAATCATACGTATTCTTAATAATCTTATCATAAAATATAAAAAATATTAAACGGCAGTTAAATCAGTCTTCCACGTATATAAACCCACTTATACCAACACAATATTTAATGGTTATCTTGTGTTTTACACCTAAAATTTCGAGTATCTAATTTTTAAATTTAAACATAAGAAGGCTGTTTAATCACTGTAGAACTGCATTCTTATGTTGTTAAATCATCGGCGTTATACACGAGTATGAAGCTAATTCAGTGTTTAGCATCGGTAGTCCAAATCTTAGCGAACATCGAATCCTAGTAGAATTTACATCTGCCATAGCGAGTATGGTTCGTTCGGATCAATTTAATCGTAACTTCTGTAAAAGACAAGCAAATATTAGGTTGGGGAAAAAGTCTTTCGCATTATCGTATGTATGAACTTGTAATACAATCTATTTGGCTGTATTATTTGTATCTGGCTGGTTTTTGTATCATTAAAAGTAAAAGTATTAAAAGTTAAAATTTTAAGAAAGATAATTCCAATTTCATATTAGGAAACTGCATGATTTTTATTTGTTTTTCGTACTGTCAAGATGAGTAAATCTAAAATCTCACTACCAAAAAGATAGAGAATAAGATGGTTGCCATATTTGAAAAAGTGGAGCATGATCGGCATATCAGTAGTTACGACGTAGCTAAAGAACTAGGAATTGACAACAACACAGTATTGGCTTGTTTGAAAAAACTGGGTAGGTACACAAAAAAGCTCGATATTTGCATACATCTCATGCAAGCTCACTGAAAGAAACCTAATGAACCGTGTACTCATTTCTGATTCTTTATTAGGACGTAATTAAAACCGAACAATTTTTGAAGAAGCTAATAAATTAACTGGCGATGAAAAGTGGCGGATCACGTAGGACTAGAACGTGCGAAAAAGGTCGTCAAAGGCCGGTCAGGCTTCACAGACTGTGGCGAAACCCGGGTTAACTCGTAACAAGGTGATGCTGTGTGTGTGGTGGGATTGCAAGGGCATTAATCATTACGAGCTGTTACAACCAGGCTTGACCATCGATTCTGAGCTCTACTTCATACAACTGATGGGAATAAGCAAGAAGGTGAAAGAAGGCGGCCGGAATCAATCAACAGAAGGGGTGTGGTTTTTTGATCATGATAAAGCTAGACCTCACACATCTTTTGCTACTCAGCAAAATTTAAGAGAGTTTGGAGGTGTTAATGCATCCGCCGTATAGTCTTTATCTTGCACCTTCAGATTCTTCTACCTGTTTCGGTCTCTTCAGAATTCTTTAGACAGTGTCAGGTTAACATCATGAGAGGACTGCCGAAACCGTTTGTCGCGGTATTTTGATCAGGAGCACCAATATTTCTATCGATGGGATCATGTCCCTCCCTACCTACAACTCCTACAAGATGACAAAAAGTAATCGAATAAAATTGTACCTTTATAAACGATACTAAAAATGTTTTAAATTTTCTTAAAAAATGCGAAGAAACTGTTTCTTCAACCTATTATTTAAAACTAGCTTTAGCGACGAGCTAAATTTTCAATGCTTTTATAATGCTGGATTGCAAAATAAAAACGAGTAACTTACCGACAGCAATGCCCTTGGTCGTATTACAATTTGGCGAGAAAAATCCGGACGCGATGTGCTTCCTTCCCTGATAACTGCCTGGCGACGTGAGCGCAGGTAGCGATGTTTTAGCTAAGTATTGTGGCTTAGCGTTCTTGTAGTATATGATTCACACAATGTTTATAAATCATCTAAGTCTTTAAAGGCGGTTAGAGTTTTACAGAAAAGTAAACTGATTATTTTTATGAACGCAATCCTACGCTATAAAAGCACTAAGAGAGTTTAACGTGTTTATAGTAAGGTATTGTTGTATAACGTCTTTTAAGCTAAGATTAATGTCATTTTCTGGGTAGCTGAACCATAACTTAAAGATCGCAAAAGCACCATAACGACAGCCTAGTCATGGAAAATTGAATAAAGTCGTTTTAGCTGAGCAATAAATGGAATATATTTTATATGCTGACAACGTTAAAGGCTCCAAGTGAAGTTTTGATGGTTAACGTAGTAGTGGAAAATGTGTATTTTACCGTAGTTAACGTCGTTTTTACAAGATCTATCTCCTGAACTAAAAACACTACAGGAAAGTTTCTTAAACAGATCGATAGAGAATTTTTTTCTATGTAGAATGGCATCAAAAACTCAAAATCGACCACTTGTGGCTTAGCGATGTTTTAGCTATAGGAGGGCAGAGGGTGTCCCGTAACTCAACGTCAACCCGAAAACGCCGGACAGGTGGGTTCATGACGACCCAGAACAACTATAAAATCATGGGTCTATCTTCAATGGTTTCAGAGTTATGGGCTTTTTACTGAAAATCATAAATTCTCTGCCCGGCGTCACACTTTTCTATGCTGTGACTACAGATGTCAATATTTTCTGAATTTTATTTTTGTATTACAAACTCAAATAACACAGTCTTATAATAAATTGCAAAATTTAAACATGTTGAGTAAAGTTTTTGAAAAAAAAGACTGTTTGGTTCGGTTATTGCATCAATGATTTTCAATCGGAAAACTTTGACTCGTCATACCGAAAAAAAAATTCACCAAGATAGGCTGGCATGTTCTGTGGAAAATTGGCGCAGTTATCCTAGATTTCAAAATGGTATCATACGTCACACTTTTCTTCTTTAAATAATAGTAAAATATTGATTTTCTGAAATAAGACCTAAATTCAAAACAGTTTCACAAGGAACATTTTCACACGCAAGGGTAGATGGATAGTAGGTTCTTCAATATTAGACCGTTTTTAAGTCTTTGCAAACTATTTGCCACAGTTCTTTGTATAAAAATGCCTCGTTGGGCATGATTATTATTTGAAAAATTTCGTTAAATAAGTTTCGTTAAAAAGTTAAATTCGAAAAATTTCGGCGTTTTCGGGTTGACGTTGAGTTACGGGACACCCTGTATACAACTGTTTCTACCTTTGAAAATATATTCACATTACACAGTCTGTTCTATATTAAATCCATAAGTACACAATGTGGAAATAGGTAGGCATATAGTACATAACTACCTACAACTAATTCCAAAAAATCTAAGCCATCACTAGAAGGCAGATACTGATCTTATCTATATAAGTGTATATTAAACTAGTAGTAATTGTTTTATTCTGTTAAGCACTGTAATTAATTATCTTAGTTAATAGGTTCTTAGTAGATAATGTTATCTTATATATCCGGAATATATTTGATTGTATACCTATTTCAGAAATATAGTCTAGTTTAAATTCTAATGTTAAAATGAATTATGTAATTTTGGAGCCAAACTTTGCAATTTTTTTTTCCAACGATTTTCAACAAATTCTTATTTGTACGTAACTGCGTTGGAAACTTTGAAGAAATGGAATATGTATAATAAATTACGCAACACTACGTAATCTTAGCCAGACTATCGCATAGGTGGGTAGGTACGTAATGTGGTGTTTTTTAAACAAACCTGCATGAATCAAGGGCACCTGCGAACTTAGGCAGTATGTAATACCATTGTGAATCACGAAGGGCAGTAAAAAGTACTGTATCTTTGTGAAATTACTACTTTATTCTTTTGATACTAAAAACAGAAGTCTGTAGACACCGCAAATAAAAGTTCAAGTTAGGAAGTTTTCAAAACACCTAACAAAGAACAATAAACTTACAAAGTAATCTGTAAGGAAGTTCCTTTGTACCTTTGTACGTTCGGTATTTTTCGCGAAGGGAGATCTTGCCTCCTCCAAATGGGACTGCCATTTGTAGTGGTTTTTCTTTGACATCATTGTTTTTAATATTAACATAAAATTATTGGTCCAATGCTTTTAAAGCATTTTATCAACGGGGGGTAGATCAGGTACGGCAACAACAACCTGGACCTCTAAAAATAAACTTTCTAAAGTTGAAATGTTCAAGTTTCTTCTTAGAGGTCCAGGTAAAAGAGTACCTTCATTCCAGTTCGTTTGAACACTATATCACTAACATACACAACATTCTCATTTTCTACCTTTATGTCTCAATAATATAGTAGAAGCAAATCTCGTCGGTAGATAATGTTAAACCGCACCACGGAAACTCTTTGGTCATCGGGAAATCTATACAGCCGAGGTACCACCAATCATTGTTGAATGGCTGCTTGTTATGTCCATGTATGTATTTCCTATGATTCCATAGTTTTATCGGTCATCGTCACGTAAGGGTCATCAAAATTATTTCCATTGACCATGTTAGTACGGTAAGGCTACATCTCTAAATATAATAAACACCGGACCGACTCAGGCATTGATAGAATTACTATTTATTATTTAATTTTATTCTTTAGTATCGGAGTTATCATCACATACGATCTTTATGTTTCTCTTTGATCTTTATGTTTAAAATAAAAATCAAAGTGCTTTATTTCCTTTAGACCTCACAGGACTCTTGGACACGTCACATAATACAAATTACATAATGAACATTGGGAAATGAGCCTACGCATTTGCTCCCTTATGAGTCGAGACCTAGTTCAAAGGGGTAACATAGCTCTCCGGGTTTTTTAAAATATCTGAGCGTCAGGTCTAAACGACGTGTGACCCGAGAGCTGATGAGGATTTGGCGGAGCGCATAGTAGCTAGTGTCTTGGGGACGCTTCTGACTGATATTGATGTGGATCAGTTGGGCTATATGTGTGTAGGTAAATGGATTTCAACAGTCTGAAGTTAGCTCAATGGTTCCAATTCTAAACACTAGTTCTAATTTAGTTATTTAATTAATTTGTAGTTTACTTTGTTAATAAAGGTTGATCTTCTATCGTCAATATTATAAAAAAATATATTTCAAATCCCACGTGAACGAAGTCGCGGGTGACACCTATATAATAGCATTTAAATATTTATATTTACAATATTCTATAATATTTCATTGGTAACTAATATTGTTATGTAATTTAAAACAGTAGGTGACCTGACTTCATTTTCCAGAATAGGGACGATCCACGAAGATGTCACAACAGATGTCGTCGGCAAGATAGGCTCCTGGCAATGGCTGGTAACGCTAGTGACCGCCGTCCTTATGGTTCCATCAATATTCAATCAGTATGAAGACATATTCCTCGTTCACTCTTCAGACGCTGTCTGCATACCTCCAGAGACGTTTGATTCGGAAAATTCCAGTTTATGTTATATGACTAATGGCACGCTGGTCACGAAATGTTCCAGGTGGAATATTAAACTTCTGTGGCTAATTTGGCTGAAGAAAACTGTAAGTTTTTGATAAATTTCCGAAGAGTTTTCTTCGTCGCGAACTTAGGTAGGGGGCATATAAGGAATTGCTTCGATTGGCAGCATTAAAGAGTCTTCACACTCAAGCCGCTAGCCCACCGACAAGTTGCCAGGACATGGTCGGTCGGTTGCCTACAATATATTTACACTGAAATGTCGCTTCAAGCCGTCTGGCTATGTCGGTGGGTTTGGTGTATAATGTGATGATGATGAAGCCTTTCTATCCGAATTTCGACCACGGCAGCCAGTCTCAGCGAAGACCAGCCAGGTGCTCAGGACATATTACAGTGCATAGAGTAGTGGTTTATAATATGATGTCTACAGGTGATCGGAATGATATCGATCAAGGAATTAGTATCGCTTTCCAACGTGCCAATGCTGGCAGCATTCTGGGCACGCCTTCTAGTGACGGCTTAGATTTTTAGGAAGAAGATATGATAAAGTAAATACTAGTGTTGATTGTTTGATTCTGTAATTTTAATTGTAGCTGGGAGCCCGTGGTTTCATCCGAGTAACTCCCGATCCTGTGGGATTTTCGGGATAAAAAGTGCCCCTATGTTATTCCAAGTCATAAACTATCTGTGTAAATCCGTTTAGTAGTTTTTATCGTAAAAGAGTAACATCCATCAATACTTACAAACTTTCGCGTTTATAATATTATAGCCGGATTAAATACAATACATGCACTGCACACATAACACACTGTGTTTGCCTTATTGTTTTATTTTATTACTTATAGTATTTGTACTAACTTTCTATGTGTGTCTTTTGTAGGTTTTGTCTAGTAAACTATTTCCTTCTTTCTTTCTTACATAACTTGGTGTTAATATATATTTCAGTGGTTGGTGTTCTGTGATCCTCACATGCGGTTGTTATCAACGTCCATCATCTGCCGGTTTGGCTCTATGTTTGGGTGTGTGATCTACGGGTTTCTCGCAGATAAGTAAGAAATATAATAATATATTATAAATATAAAAATTATAATAATATAAAATAAATAATAACTAATGCTGGACAATCCACACAGCATCATCTAGCTCCAAGCTAAGTACAGCGTGTGTTACTAGATGACTGATATACATAATACAATAGATTACCTAAAAATATATTTTTATTATATATAGAAAACGATGACCAGAAAACCACTCTGTACAAATATCTGTAGATCGCATAAATATTTGTCCTCCTGCGTTGCTGCGTTGTATTGCAGGCGGCGGCGGGGCGGGCCGACACTCGGCCACCGCGCCACAGAGGTCGTCATAATTTCATATTCATTTCTCAACCTCAGCATTAGTGTAGAATATGATGCTAAACCGAATTTTTGACGACCACTGTGGCGCGGTGGGCGAAGGTCCGCCTCAGACGCAGGAGGTTGCGGGTTCGATTCCCGCCTCGGGACAAATATTTGTACGATCTGCAGATATTTGTTCTGGTTGTTTTCTATGTATAATAAAAAATATCTATCTATTAAATAATAATATATTATGCACCTATATCAGTCATCTAGTACCCATAACACAAGCTCTGCTTAGCTTGGGGCTAGATGATGCTGTGTGGATTGTCCAGCATTATTATTATTATTATTATTTATCCTATCTTGCTTATAGAAGAAGTATAATATTAATATGTACGTTGGATTACATTATTGAAGTTTTCGTACGGATCCCTAACTATATTGAAAGTATTCTATAGCATATGTTCCTTTGGGATAGTGTACAAATCGGTCGAGTAGTTTGGAGCATATTCAATTCAAACAATCAAATCTTACTCTTTATAATATTAGAATAGATATAATATAGATAAAGGTGCAAAGTTACCTATGTTTTTTGGATGCTATTACAAACAACGAAGCATGTTTTCAAAAAAAATCCCATTTTCGGACTAGTCTGAGGGTTGTATGTACCTGCAAATCAGGCTATAATATAAACAAAACAATAAATAAAAAGTTTCTTTATTCAGACTCAGTCCATAAAAATTATAATTATTATATTTAAATAATACATAAAAACATTTAAATTAAACATAAATTTTAAAATTTAGAGTTCAGTTCAGTCATTCAACAGAGTCCTAACTCTAAAGCGTTGGGATTGTGTTGAATGATTGCATGATGGGCGAAGCAATGTTTCCCATTTTCAGCTTTGGCAGAAAACGAGCGATGGCGCTAGATATTCTCGCATCGATCAGTTTAGGAACCATCATCATATTCTGCGACTCCGAGGGGTGGTTTAGGCTGATGATATTCCTCAAGTCTATTTTTGGAAGTGCCTCATTTTACATGGGGCTGTTGCTGAGTAAGTCACTGTATAGAACACGAAACTACACAAACAAAATACCGCAAAACTTTACGTAGGTACTCATCCTTTTTACCATATTGTTAGTCGAAAAGTAGGAGCATGGTTAACTGCAAATAGAATTATTACACATGTCGACTTATAAAATCTATGAATCAAACATTTTTCAATAATGTTATTATATTGATACCGCAGAATTCTAAATAATATAATATGACACTATAATTCAGATTTATGTGGTTGACCCACACAGTTTCATAGACAGTTTCAGCATTTTGGAGTAAGTGGCAGACATAAATATGATAAGGTCGTTATTTTAAATTTTTTCATGCAATTACTGTTTTTCTATGAAATTTCATTATCATATTTAATTTTGAATTAATTTGCATTGAATTAACTCTTTGATATTGAAAAGAAAATTGCATGCCATACCGGGAGAAATACATTGTTTCTTATATTTTATAAATGAAACCTATAAATTTACCTACCTACTTTACTCCATGTAAAATAGTATTTTATGATTCTAAAAGATTTTCACATTCTTGGAAATCCTAGTAGAAAGTAAGTGATATATAAGATACAACTTATTAGAAATCGAATGGATCGTTAAATTAAACATGGAATTGGGATTCTACAGTTTGAAAATTAGAGACATGGTTGAATATCACACGTTATTGACCAATGTTTGTACGATGTGCATTATATTTGTTCGTGTTGTTTTCTATGTATAATAAAAAAATATCTATGTAATATATACGGTATTACCTATGTATATCAGTCACCTAGTACACATTACACAAGTTCTACCTAACTTGGGGCTAGATGAAATGTGGATTTTATCTCCGCCATAATAAATTAATAATTTTATCGTAGAATAAAGTTATAAAAATCGTGTAATAAATATTTATTTTTATTTATGTGAAACCTGTAGGTATCTTGTTTATCCTTATATCGTGTAATTTGAGTGAATGATTAAAAGAAGACAATGATCGAAGTTAGGATTCTTTTAATAGAAGGAGTATTTAAATTTTCCAAAATATGCAATGAATTGTTCAATGAATCATGTTGTAGAATGAAAATAAGCTCACAGGTCACTCGGCAGTTGGCCGTACCTTGGCTGGTACTGCGATTCTCTGAATTTAGCTGATTCGTGCTGCATTCAAGCAATTTGCTAAAGTATTCGATGCAGCTATAAAATTGTGTTTACCCACGAAATGATTGGCTAGAGGCGCCATCGCTAGTCACCTGCATAAATTGGAACATGTCTCAATATTAATACATTGCTCACTACTATGTACACATCATAATTTCATGCGGCATCATCTAGTAGTCCTAAATAAGGAAGGAAAAGCAAGTCCAGATGACTAATATAGAAATATGTACCTACAGATAAAAAGCTTCAAAAGGTGAAAAAACCGAATTTCATAAATAAATTATGGGTAACTTATTATGCTTAAACTATTATGTTTAATATGTTGTAGGTATAATATTATGGTTAAGTTGTGCGTAGTACCATCTTTATCATTATACCACGACTCGATTAAGGTATATTTATTTAGGTTGGTACAGTGAAACACTAAGCAATAACTGTGAACTGTAAGCAGTAGTCCCGAGACGGGAATTGAACCGGCCGAGGAAAAAGATGTCATATTACAAATTTGTCACACTTGCAAGTTCTCACATTTTGTGATTTCTAGGCCGTGACTCTATCGATTGTTCCATATTTCACTTGACGGCCGATACCAATGTTCATTTGTTCAATCTAAGTCTGGGCACAGAATATATAGTACGGACTGGGTTGGGCTACCAAAGATAGGACAAATGGTTCATTTCTTCAATCTAAGTATGGACACAGAATAACTATATAGTACGGACTGGGTTAGGCTACCAAAGACTAGACCTAGACTACCGTCGTACCAAAGAATGATTCGGGACTGGGCGGCGAAAAATTGCGATAGGTTTGTGGGCAGAATGCGCAAATACATGTTTAAAACAGAAACACGTGAGATCATAATTATATGGGTTGGCGTTTCTCATTCCGATGAAATATATAGTACATACTGGCTTTTGCCCGCGTCCGCGTAGAAAATATAAAAAAAATTGATTCGTTTATATAACGTGTTACTATGTATAACACGGGAACAAGATACCGGGATAAAAATCCTATGTCCTTTCTCCCGATCTAAACGACGCGACGTCTGTGTCCAATTTCGGTTCAGTAGTCTAGGCGTGAAAGACGGACAGACAGACAGAGATACTTTCGCATTTATAATATTAGTAAGGGTATGATATCATTAAAGTAGCTTAGAGGGAGGGTTAAATGGGTACCTAACCTACAGAGAAATTCAAATGATAACTTGATTTTTCTTTTAAAATTTTCCGCTAGTGGACAAAAAAAAGAGACAATAAACACGGAATTAACATTTTTTTTTCTGCTTTCCTTTTGTATAGTACCTTACCAACGATTTAGATTTCTACAATCCATAAAAGAATTAGGTAAATAATGCTGGCCAATTTCCACAGCAACATCTAGCCCCTAGCTAAGCGTGTACTGGTGGTTCTGGAACGTAGGCTTTATTGTAAATGCACTTAAGATAGAAAGAAACATCTTTTGTTTACACAGAAAGAAACATCTTTTGTTTACACAGAAAGAAACATCTTTTGTTTACACATTTTTTTGCTAACTCTACAGTTAGCAAAAAAATATCTTTTGTTTCTCATATTTTTTTGCTAACTCTACAGTTTTCATATTTTTTTGCTAACTGTAGAGTTAGCAAAAAAATATGTAAACAAAAGATGTTTCTTCCATTCCACCGCGTCCACAAGTTTCTTCCAATTCCACCGCGCTTCAAAAACTGTTGACTACTCAATCGCTTCAAAAACTGTTGAATTCATTAATTCAATAATATTACCTATTACCTAAAATTCTTGGAGCGCGGTGGAATCAATGTATGAACTTTGAAATTTTGAGAAAAATGGTTTTGTTTTGAAGCGCTGTGGAACTACCCAAGTAAATTTTATTTTCCAGAAAAAAGGCTTACAAATTACATAAATATTTAAAACTTAAGTGCTATTTGGTATTAAATAGTGCGTATGCACTTTGAACTAAAAACCTTTAGGGGTCTAATACATTGACCCCCCTTGCTCTTACTAATAGAAGCATAGATAAATGCAACTTTATAAACCCGACGCATGCCCTGTCAACAACTGCCGCCTGGTATCGCAGTGGTTATATTCTCTTTGGTATAAATCTTCTTTACTCTAATTACTTTAAGGCTTTACTCTCCATTTTTCTTTACTCCCCTTTCAGTCTGTGAGATTTCCAGCAACTCCTGGCGAACTACGCTCAGCACCCTCGTGATGTCGCCTCGCTTGTTCGCTATCACGTCGACGGTGGTGCTGGCCAACGCTGCACCTAATTCTGAAACTTATAGCCTCATTGCTTGCTCGTTTGGAGCTGGTTGTGTAGTGCTACTGAGGTGAGTCTTGCTTGCCTACATTAGCACATAAATGTATGCAGTATAAATGTGATTTTGGGTTACAGTGATTTACAACGGGGCAAGCCTTTTGTCTCAGATTACTTTTGTGTGAGGGATTAATTTAACACATGATGATGCTGATGTCCCCTAGCCAAATTTCGGCACAGCCACCAATCGCAACTGAGATAAGTCATAACATTTAGTCCACAAGTGGGTGAGCAAATAAACATCGTATGTAGAGTGCCTATGACGTACCAGCTTACGTGACATTGCAGAGAGCCTTGTAGCGGCGCATTGCAGTTTGCAGGTCACACTAATGAAGCTGGGCAGTGAAAACGTCACAGTACGTATTTAAAAGTTGGCTATGCTATGCTAGAGTCTTGCTTGGCAGAGCGCAATGAAACCTTGAGTTGCCTTGGCAATAGCGCATAGCAACCCGGAATGTGAACTGAAAGTGGGTTCTCCTAGTAGGTACTTTTTAAATAGATTCTTGGATACCGAGCCAGATCTAAAGATTGTTATCGTTATATCGGCTTTTGAAAGTCTTAGAAAAAGCATACAGTTGAATTTTTAAGGTCGATAGTGCGATAGCTTCCGTCCCGCTCCGTAGCAACTGGACAGATTCGCAACTGGACGGTTTCTCAGCTGGACGAATTCTCAGCTGGACAGATTAGCAGCCGGACAGAGTACAGTCGTCAATATTTTTAAAACTAACTTTAACTATAGGTACTGACGTTTTTATTTAATCACTAGTTCTGTTTTCAAACAATCTGAAAATAATGGAATTATCACTATTTCCACATAATTTTAGGCACATGTGATTTTTTTTGGGTCTTTAGTTGTTTCGCAGATTGCATTTATTTCCTTTCACAGCACAATGTAGGTGTAGGGACCCGCGTTAAATTGTCTAAGAGGTACCCTATAAAGCGAACAGTCCATACAATTTTATAAGAATAAAATAGGACGGTGGATTGATGTGTGTGTGGTGTGATTGATGCCCTTAATGCTATAGTTACATGAAAGAATATCTCCCGCCGTCCTCAAGATTTATCTAAAGCGCATCTAATATACTTACTTGACGAAAACTTGGTAGGTACTTAAAGACATACCTACATGTACCTACTATACATCTAGATATTTCCTGTAATTTTTTATAAATTCTGTCATAATTATGTATATTTTGACATTTGCACTCTTTTTGACCGTTGCTGTCACTTTGGACAGTAGCTGTCAGTTTTGACAAAAGCAGTGACTCGCACTGTCACTTAAACCATCCCGATCTACCTTCAGGTAAAGCCAACTTTACTTGTGGTAGGCTAAGGTTTTGTATCAGTAGTTCCTACAAAAAAGTTAAGACTCTGAAGCCCGAACAGTCTGCCTTTGTGTTTAAATAGGATGCAAATAAATTAACACTACATGCTATTAATTATGTCACGGACTGTACACGTTCTGTCCAGTTGCTAAGTCGTCCAGCTGAGAATCCGTCCAGTTGAGAATCCGTCCAGCTGCGAATTCGTCCAGTTGCTACGGAGCGTTCCGTCCTTTTGACAGGTTTAAAATATTGCGTTTTCTTTAATTTCAGATGGTGCCCGGAATCACCACAATGGTTACTTTTCAATAGGAAAATTCATGTAGCAGAAAATATTCTGAAGCACGCTGCGAAAGTGAACGGCATTGAACTGTGCAGCGAATTCAAGATAAGACCTGTAAACCACAGAGTAGGTATGAAAACTGCATTTACAAATATGTTACGAAATCTGGCCTCGGTTTAGGAATAGGGCCCTCCAAGCCCCTAAATTAAGACAAGACGTAAAGTGTAAAAGTCATCACAATAAGGAACTGCCTTTAGTACCTACTTATGGTCCATTAATAGTTACAAATGTAGGTAATAGTAAATAAAAGTTTAAAACTATCACTTCATACCTACATAAAGTAAATTTTCCAGAAATAGGCTTAGTAATGATTTGATTTATATTACAACGGTCCGTGTCCGGGGTGGGCTACGTTACGTTATTAGACGGGCCCGGGCGAAGGTAAATGGTTCATATAAACTGCTTGCTTCATACAAAATGTATGAACCTAAAGTTTCAAACCTGTGCCCGTCCGAGCCACGTACCTACATGACACGCCCACCCAGGTCTAATATCGTACCTACAAAAATGATTCTAAGTTAAATGGTATTTTGTATTAGACAGCACAGCTCACAATAATTTTAACCAAAAACCTTTATGGTTCAAATAGATTGACTCTTTGCTCTAAGTTTTCACTTGTGTGAAGATGTAGGTAGGTACTAAGGGCTGCATGATACTGTGGCTTTGGTTCCTTTAAACCGCAAATCTCTTGATTCTTAAGTGACTCATAATGCCCAAATGACTGTTGATGAAGGTTATGATTTTAAAATTTAGTAATGCTTTTCAGGCTTACATTTGCTTGGATGAGACCATGACTTGCGTGAGAGTCCTAACAATCGGTAACGTCCGAGCAACATACCTGATTTTGGCGTCATTTTGGATGTTCTACCTCTTCCTATGGAGCTCATTATACGTGAAAGTGTATAAAGAAGAGAATATAACAGATTTGGTGCTGAAAATCTTGTGTGGCGTCATGCTTTTCACAGCTTTGACGATTTTGCTCTCGACGAAACTGGCTCTGAGGCGATTGCTGCTTATTCACATTTTAACAACAGGCACTCTGACTGCATGTGTAATGTTTTTGGAGAAAGTAAGTACCTACCTACGCCCCTTTAGCTGATTCTATCTACCTTTTGTATCTACCTTCTTTAGTTAAGAGTTACAACTGTGTTTAAAAATTCCAAAGACACAGAAATAAGGCGAAGTGTTATAAAACGTGCACAATATAAAACCTTGTTGATATTAGACGTGTGCGCCGCGCCGATCCGCCGCCGCCGCCGGCATATTCTTCACGCCGCCGCCGCCCATCAGCCGATCGGCGTGAATTCGGCGTGAAACGTTACCTTTTAGACGCTTTGAAAACCCCGTCATTTTATTGATTATTATTACATTAAATGTAACTATTATGCTATTATAATAAATTTTATTACCAGGGATCGGAATAGATAAAGTTTATATGTACCAAATGACGTCATATTCGCTAGTACGATAGCTTAGGTTTAGGTTTTGGTAGGAGTACTCCTATTTCCGCATATGGACTCAGTTTTGGTCCATTATGCGTGGTGAGAGTGCTAGCAGAGCCAGCCTAACTCCGTCCAGAAGCGCAGAATCTTCCTGGGGTCTTCACAGGCTTCACGGAGTGACCTCGGCAAGTTGGGATTTCTGTTCGTTGTGCTGCTACTCCTTCGCATTCCAGGACTACGTGGGCAGCTGATTCGTCATCACTGAGGCATCTGCGGAGATGGCTGTCTGTCGCTCCGATGGTGAATAGGTGTTTGTTCAGTGGGCAATTCCCTGTTAGTGTTCCTACCAGAATACGCAGGTCCAGTCGATTTAGGTTCATTAAACGTATAGTTAGATTCTTTGATATTGATGTGAGCACTTCTCTAATTTGTCTACACTCGCGCGGGTGTCCATCGTTCGTTATGCATCATTCTAGTTTTGAGCCTAATCCATGTTTGGAGTAATGAAAATGGCAAGGGAAGGAAAGGCAGTGGACCTTCTGTGGTTGTTTCCGATCCTCGCCGTGCCAGTTCAACAGCGGCGTCATTTCCTAGCGATCCTCTATGTCCTCTTATCCATTGAAGAGTAATCTTGTTGTTTGTTTATATCCTTTCTAATACCAGATGGCATTCGTACACTAGCTTGGTGTTGCAGCTACTCCTCTCTAAGGCTTTGAGTATGGCAGCACTATCGGAGAGAATGCGAACTAATTGGTCATTTATTCCTCTCTTTTGTACAGCTGTGGCCGCCTGACTTATTGCTACACATTCGCATTGAAATATATAGCCTTTCTAGTGTTACTGATATTTTAATGTTTAGGTCCAATAAGTGGACTCCGGCGCCCGTGCCTGTGTCCGTTTTAGAGCCATCTGTATAGATTCTGAATTAATGTGTACCAGATTCATCTTTCTAATGCTCGTATAGTTGTATTTGGTAGTGCTTGTTTAGCATTGGTTAACTGGGTATTCTATCACATGGGGCAGCTATGAGGGGTTTGTAATTAATAGCCCTGTCCATGATCTGGGCGTGTGGACTGCTTGTTCTCGTAGCAGTCCCTACCATATTTTGTAGTCTTAGAGCCGACATTGTAGCCTCTTGTTGTATGTAAAGATCTAATGGTGCTAGGTCTAGAATGATATCTAGGGCAGCGCCGGGAGTGTTTCTCATGCAGCCTGCTTTGACTGAGCAGGCCATTCTTTGGAACCGCTGTAGTCTAGCTATCACGGTGCTTAACTCCGTTCGGGTCCACCAGACTATCGCTCCCTAGGTTAGTCTTGGTCTAATGACAGCAATGTAGAGCCACATGGTTATTTTTGGTGAGATCCCCCAGGTTTTGCCAAGCATTCTGCTGCATTGGTAGAGGGTTGACGTCGCTCCTTGTAGTTTGCTGTCAAGATGTTTGTTCCACAGCAGTTTGCTATCTAGTATAACTCCTAGGTACTTGACTTCTGTTTTTAGCTTGATCTCTGTGTTGAATAATTTAGCGAGTTTAATGTTTCCCAGATGTCGCTTGTTTGTGAACATTATAAGTTCCGTTTTGGTTGGATTAACTGAGAGTTCATGGTCGGTACACCATGCTTTGATGGTTTTGAAGGCAAGTTCCATCAGGTCGCGTAGTGTGTTTTCGAAACAGCCCGTCCCCAAGATCGCGAGGTCATCCGCATTATCCTACTGTGATGTTTTCGAAACAGCCGGTCGCCAAGATCGCGAGGTCATCCGCGTATCCTACTGTGACCAGTCCGCGTCCGTTGAGGTCGTGGATTAGGATCGTCAACATAAAAGGGACGATAAAACGCCGCCTTGGGGGCAACCCCTGACAACTATACCTCTGGTGGTTTTATTGATTGTCACTTGTATCGCTGTTTTTGAGTATGTTGTTTATCCACTGAGCCAAAGTTGGCGCAACACCATATGTATATCTGGTGAGGGCTCTATGTATGTACCTACCTACCTATCCAAAATTGTTACTTATTTTACATACCTAATTAAAGTTTGGGGGCCTGAACCTACTGGAGGAACGCCAGATGTTTTAAACTACCTAATTTATGTATAACATAAGAAAGAATATCAGTAACAGTATGCAAGCATTTTTAAAATAATAATAACAGATTCTAAACAAATACTATACGCGCCGATTTCACGCCGAAATCACGCCGCCGCCGCCGATTTCAAGCCGGCGTCCGCCGCCGGTAATTTCAACGTCGGCGCACATGTCTAGTTGATATATTCTGTAGGGCAAAATGATAGGAAATGTACCTACTTTACTTTGGCCGTGTGGTGCCGATGCCGGCATAGAATTTCACCACCCCAACTCTTCCCGTGGGTGTCGTACGAGGCGACTAAGGAACACACACCAGAGGATGCATAATGGGCAGCAGCGCCCTCTGCAGAACAACTCCAACGAACTGCGATCCCCAACCCGCATGCCCAGCGTGGGGATTATGGGCCAAATGTTAAATAACGCCATCTATGGGCTCATTAGGGGAGGCCTATGTCCAGCAGTGAACAATTATAGGCTGATGATAAAGAACCTTACCTACGCATCTTTCAACTGATTCTATCTAGGCACCTACCTACTCTATTTAAGACTATCAAATCTGTTTCTAAATTCCAAAGGCACTGAGAAACAAGGTTCTAACATACCTACACAATACAAAATGGAAAAATATACTGCTATGAAACGTTAATGGAAGGAGGGCGAGGGGTTCGTAATTTGGAAAAAGTCGCAAAATTGACCCCTCTTTCCATAAAGTTTGCAGAACGATCTATCTGAGATGTACCTATGTATGTGTCGTCGACGTGACGATTTGCATCCTAATTTTTACGGGAAAAGTAAGGTCACTGTGGAGTTTACGGGACGCAAAAAATTTATGTTTTTTTTTTCAAGGTCAAGGTCATTGACCTTTGACCTAAGGTTCAATGCACCTTAGATAAGTGACCTTGAGTCATTAACCTCAAGGTCACTGAACTTTTTTTGTAAAAACGATGGTTTTTGCTGGAGTCGATACCGGAAAGTTAAATTAATCATTTTCGAGCACATGTGAGTGACCTTTGAGGTCAAGGTCGCTGACCTTTTTTGTAAAATCGTTGGTTTTTGCTGGAGTCGATGCCGGAAAGTTAAATTAATAATTTTCGAACACAAAGTCAGTGACCTTTGAGGTCAAGGTCACTGACCTTTTTTGTAAAAACGTTGGTTTTTGCTGGAGTCGATGCCGGAAAGTTTCAGGATCGCGATAGCTCCGGCGCTGCGGGAAGTGCAGCCTCTCCGCCATTGCGTAACAAGGGACAGGCACCACTGCTCACCTCCGCAGCTTCGGCTTTTTGGTCGCCTTCGGCGACCAGCCTCAGCCGCTGTGGCTCGCGCGGTGCCTGTCTCTTGTTACGGCTGGCGGAGGCTGCACTCCCTTCGCGCCTCCGGCTTATTATATACACTCTAGGGGCGCCACGCACAAGACCACGTGGAGTCGGGGTACTCTGTATCGGATCCGCCACTCAAATTGAACCTAATCAACTCTTATCGGAATGCTCTGTATCGGTATCTGTATCGGACACAGTTTGACCTCTAGCGCCGAGGTCATTGAACTTTGGGGTAGATCACCTGAACTAAAGTTGCACCCCTAGTGACCCTCTTTACGATGGCATAAGAAAAAACATGTGTTATATATACGTCAAAAAAAATATCTTTCGAAATTTTTCTAAGTCTTTTTCGCCTTTAAACTGAACGACATACTTTGACCTCTAGCGCCGAGGTCATTGAACTTTGGGGTAGATCACCTGAACTAAAGTTGCACCCCTAGTGACCCTCTTTACGTAGCCATAAAAAAAAATACATGTTATATATACATAAAAAAATTCGTCGAAAATTTTCTAAGTCCTGCGTCCCGTAAACTCCACTCCAACCAAAAGTAAAGATAAAACTTTTTAAACTTTCACGATTTGTTGACATATTAAAGAATATTTATCGGGTATTTATCGCGTACCTTTTGTTTTATTTTCCCCTACGTTTCCATCGCGTTGCAGCGATCGTGGTCACGGGGCGCCTCAGTCGCCCCGTGACCACGATCGCTGCAAAGTAAAGATAAATATATATATATATATATATATATATATATATTTATCTATATATCTATAAAAACAACGGTTTTAAAAAAATCGGAAAGAATAGTTTTAGGAAGGTCTACTACTAAAATATTAGACTTGTGTCTTAATATTTTTGAATTTTTTTCTGGTTTCATACTTTAATACATAGGTAGTATACATACATAGGAAAAGAGTCGAAATTTACCAATACCCCTAAATCTCCGAAGTTCGAAAAGCGATCCATTTGAAATGTACCTAGGTATGTAGGTAGGTAGGTACCTACCTACTGGTTTTAGATATTTAATAAATAGCGAAGTGTCCAACTGATAACTCCTATACTTAACTAAAGTTCGAAATCTCGGCGCAAGAGTCAAACTCGCACTTGACGGATCTTGACATTAAGATACTTATCTTCTTCCAGGGTATACTTCGCAGCATCGTCTCATCAGTGGCCCTCTCCTCTGGCGTCATTGTCCACGCTCTCCTCCTCAACATAACCCCTCGACTGTTAGCCATCAACATCCGTGCTACCATCTTAGGTTGCTGCCATGCGACCGGTCAATTCGGATCCATAGTCAGTTACATAATTCTGCTATTCCATCCAATGGAAAACGTGATGTTTTCTGCTGTAATGGCAGCGGTAACGATAATCGTCGCTGGATTGAGCTGCTTGCTGCCTAATGTGGACGCGAGAGAACTCCCTGATATTATTGAGGACATGGACTATTATTGCGAGTATGCAGTATGTTTTAGTAGTTAGGTACTTAAAGAGTAGTATTGTTTGATACCATGTACAAACATATCAGATCTTGGACATAAGGTGACAGGTAGTTAAGGTGAAAAAGATGATAAAATATTTCTCTCACGCATCTTCCAAGTAACAAAAATAAATATAAATACTTCAATACCAACCAGAATTCCTAAAAAAACTACTTGAATATTTAGAGATTTAATCAAGTTTGTCATAAAACTTCTACTCCCATCACAGGTTATCAAAGCCGCTGCGCTGGGCGACGCAGAAGACAACTTCACCATCCACAGAAGAGGTAGAAATAAGGGTCTACTCCTTCGGCAGTGCACCAGTTACGCACAGTTCCGATACCCGGATGCCTGCAAGGAGGATAGGGCTGAACCGGTTTGCACGAGCGATTGTCAGTTACTTCAGTTGTAAGGTGCCGAAAAAATAGCTTCGTGGTGCATTAAACTAATTTTTCAGAGGTTGTTTTTAACTTTTCAATGATTTACTAATTAACCACCATGAAACCTTTGATATTTTTGTCATTAGTAATCATCATGAAACCTTTAATATTTTTTGTTACTGTACATGTGTGATACTTATCCTGCTTTAGTTTTTTCACCTTGTCCTTGGTTTGTAATAGGGAATACATACCTGTAGGCCAAGCACGGGGATTGTTCTCTAGGGTAGAATAGACAATAATGACATGGCATCGCCATACATTGCGTACCTTACCTACATTATTGAAGTCGAAGAAGTTATTTCAAATCATTTACGCATTCGATGCCCAAAGGGACGTAATTTTTCTCTATTCTACCTTAGACAAGAAAGCCCGTGCTTGCCCTACTGGTTTTTATTTCACGAGAACATTGTGAAAAGACAAAGGACAATCGTCTACGCAAATTAATCTGCCATGACCTAACGTACAGCAAACAATGATTGAGACAATTACTCCGCTGCCTGCCATTTGTCAAACTCCAGACGTACGGCAACGGTACGGACAGTCGCGGCCATAAGATCATGAAATACATTGATGTCGGTGAGTTTTGTCTTTGAAACACTACAATAAATTATAATTTTTGAAGTCGATAAGCTCTAACACGCTAGGACAGAACTTTTAAGACCACCACGTGCTGTGTTGGCGGAACACACCACACTACAATACAAATTTTGTCATATAAGGTAAAATCTTTAAGATCAAAGAAGATGAGAACTAGTATTCACAATTGAAACAATTGAGCTAACTGCAGACTATTACAAACAAACTACAGGTAGCTCAACTGCTCCATTCCAATACCAGTCGGAAAATTGCGATAATTATTCACAGAGCCAATAAACCAATTTTCTATAAAGTGTGGTTCAGCTAGAACAACATCATTTTAAAGCTACTGTTTTGATAAAAACAGTTGGGATGCTTTTTACGTTACTAGTTGACAAACATAAAATTTTCGTAGCAAACGAGAGAGTGGGAACCGCATTTGTATTTTTTTTATTATCCTAGGTATTGGTCACTTTTGCGCCCCCCACAGAAACAGAAATTTGCGTACGTAACGGCATAAATAAAAACAAATTTAGGGCGTAAAACATGTTTTCAAAATAAATATTTTACAAGTCAAACAAATAACTGTATTGATCTCTAGATAGAGTATCTTTTTGTACAATTTGTAAATCATTTCGTTGTACAATTTTATCATACTTAAACTATGAATAAACAGAAATATTAATATGCTATATTGCAGCAAGGATATCATAGAATTTTATATAATTAAGTAAGTAAATGACCACAATATAGGTATACAATATAAATTATATTTTAATAAGAGGATTAGGTTACTTACACGTTACTTACACTACAGTTAATTAAAAAAATGCATAATTACACTCATTTACCCATAAATACTTTTCTTATATTTTAATAAATAACCATAATGCTATACTGACATTTCATTCCATTATCAACAGTTTTATCGTAGGTATTGATAAAACATAAATGCAAATATGCACCATTGTAGTATAAAAGTTAATTTGCCACGGCTGAACAACTACAGTTACGCACAGACTCATACAAAACATTTCAGTCAAATAAACAATTAAAAATCACTAGCCCGCGGGAGGTGTTCTTCGAAAAGATAATCGGGCAATTTATTAATTGACGTATTAACAGAAGTTTTTATATCTACGTCAGAGTTAACCGACTAAGCTGTTAAGTGATAATTGCCCGATTATGTTTTGACCACCCTGTTTTTCAATTTCATACACACCTTACACTGTAAAAAGCGGTGCCATATTTTATATGGCATGCCCTCGATTCGAGATATTTATTGTTTTACATCACACTATTTGGCTGTCTGTTGGTGCAGATACATTTCACCTAATAATATTTAAAACCTAGTTCCGATTGAAACTACATCATGTACCTACTTAGTTTAAGAACGTCGATTAAATAAATATAATTATCTTTTACAAAATAACTCATTCACATTTGGTGTAATTTTGTTGCGAGTTCATTGCAATAATATGTTACATTTCATAGAGCCAGTAACATATACATATATATGTATAACATAAACATAAAAATAATTTACTGGACTGCCCTCATTGTAACTTATTGTTGTTACATTTACAATGTTTCTGTACTGTTTGAGGCCTACATTTGTAGATTTTTAAATAATATATATTAGTCAATAGTTAAAAACAAAAATGAAAATCAAATTACTATGTAGTTACTTACCTAGTATGATTCTGGCTTTGGCTTTCGAATTCTTTTATTTTGGTCAAGGAGTAAAAATCTGGTTAAAAGAATACAATTTGGTATAAACATTGTTAAACTCAAACAATATTTTGAAAAAATATACAATAATTGATATCAAACGTTATTGTAGGTACTTACGTTTATCATTATACCTAAAGATATTGTACAAAAATATTATGATCGTTTTAGTTGCGTCACGGCAAAACATTACATGAAACTACGCCCACCCACATGTAAATAAATCTCTGTTCTGATAATGAGCAATAAAATATGATTCACATAATTTTCCTTTATAATAATAATACTCTTTATTTATATCAGCTACAATACATTATTGCAAAAATGTATATTTTATTTGTTTGCTGGGTACTTGATAATTTGAGCAGATTTTAAATACCTACCTGTCAGGTGGAAACAAAAGCGTTTTATAAGAAAATCACGACTAATTTATTATTATTGTACTTATTATGGTAATTTAAACTTATTTTTCATGACAAAACAAAACCCACTCCATACATATTTATTACAAAACCTGTAAATTGATTTATATTGTTTCTTCTCTTTTACCTGGTTTCTTTTATCTTATCACTGAACGTACCTATTGATAAAACAGTTTTTATGAATGGAGATATAGGTATACAATACATATAACATCTAACCTTGATGAATACGGTGCCCAAATAGCACTTCGGTTATTGACTGTACTAAGCCATCTTCACAAAAAGATACCGATATTTTGTCGCCTATTGTTCCTATACTTATAATATGAAACTTAATTATGTAGTTGAGCTTGAATGCTACATGAAACGTATTTTGTACGTGGATGTACTAACGCGATAGGTGGTCGGCGATACCTTGGTTATCAAATTTCTCGTGAGTTAGCTCAGAAATCTACACCTGGAGGCATCTTTCCGGCTGGTAAATACCTACAAGTTTTCTTATTATGGTCTCGGAAAATATTAGCCTTGATCACACACTCACACATAAAACTGAAGGGTTAAATAAAAAAAAAATCAAGAGCGGTGAGAGGTTAATAAAGATGGTATCAAACTAAGTCAGGGGTAATTTTTTTGCGATTTTAATTATTTTCTGCTTACTAGGTAGGAACAAAACTATCGGATAAGTAATTTGCTTAAAATAGTAAACAATTTTCTATGAGCCCTTGATAAAACCAACTTCGATTGGAGACGAATTACTTTTTCGTATATCGTACTTTTGTTCTGGGAATGAAAACAAAAAAAAAATCTCGCGCTAACTCGTGACAACCAACCATAAAACAACATTTTATTATAGATGGGTGAGGGTATCATTTATAGTCCCTACCACGAATGTTCTAAAGTTGTTCTTTCATTGAAAGAAAACACTTAGAACATAAACTTAGCTAGTTTAAAGTTTAGGTGGGTATTAAAACATCAACGAACCACGAATTGGTGGAATGTTATTCCAGTATTACTATTATACATTCATATCAAATCACATTAAAAAAAGATATTCGTAGAATTTATGAAAATGTAATTATTATTTCATTTAATTAGATGTGATTTCAACTATTCTACAGAATATTATCACGGACGAATATAAAGAATATTATTTATTTTGCATCTGTATGCGAAATGAAAATCCGAATCGGATGTAAATCCAGACCCAAGTTATTCGTTACGTTTTAAAATATGAACTTACCTACCTCTTCCAAGAATATAATTTTAAGCTCATTCATAAAGGACTACCTAATACCTACGAATTAAGTATTACTCATTATATGACTTAGGTATAGTATAAATAGCACTATACTAATAATAAATCTGTTATAGTCATAGGACCATGGAGATTCTAAAAACATAACATCTAAAGGCACGACTTGTGTTAACATTTTACAACGCAAGGCGCTATGCATGCTGATCGTTGCCGAATTCTTGGTGAGCTTGCATAGGCAAGTATTGCGGCAACGTGCAATAAATATATATATATATAGAAATTTTATACGAAAACTATTAAAAAGTTGACAGATTCTTAACAAGAGTTGCTGATCTGTACAGCACCTAACGTAACGCATACATAAATAAATAATAAAAACTTAAGGACTATCAATAACCCATTTATGTTAGCCGTAAATGCATTTCAACATGTCAACATAAATATTTTGTTTATAAAACATTTCAATACACTATAGAAATTTCACATAAAACTAATGCCAATAAATAAACTAGGAACTTCAACGGTAACTGTTAAAATTAAACTTTGCAACGCAATGCATAAAATGCATTATGAAAACAGAGCCTTAGGAACTATCTATAAAAATACAGTTTGTTTCTTAGAGAATTGACGACTAATCCCTGGATTACAAAATTATATCTTTACCACCAACTTGCTAAGTCATAAGTAATCTAGAACCAATAGTCAGTCTAACTAGAGTTTAAGGGTGCCTTTCTATCAGATGTACTACGTAGCTGATATGTTATGTAGACCTACCAAATGGATCGCTTCATTTTCATAGCGAAACAATACATTAGTCACTAAAATATCACAAAGGTCTAATGGGACTAAGGCACCCCGAATACCGTATTTGCGCCCTATAACGTTGTCTTCTGATTTGGCTTATCATATGCTTGCAGTACTGGGATAGTCTCTGAAACAGAATTTTTCAAATTTATTTGCAATAATCACACTTGCTTTTAATATTGCCGTTCGGCAACAACAATAGGTATAAGTAATACCGATAAAAATATTTAAGAGGGGAAAATACCCAGAAGTCGGCGAGGCCAATTTAATATCATAACTTTTGCTTTTAATCTCCAATGGATCTTATTTCATCAATGACATGAGTACACACAAAGATAATAAAACCACTACGTTAGTACTGTATGTACTAGAAATAATATACATACAAAGGACTTTTGCATATCCTCATCCCACGCATTCATTTTCTGTCAATTTGACTGTCAATCAAAAACTATCCGATTTGTGGAAAAATTTACTAGAGTGAATAAAAAAATCTTCGTTAGTAATTTTGTCGGCTCGATAAAAATCTAAACCTTCTAAGAATTTCTCGAGTCGCCAAATTCGCATCAACATTTTAACTAGTAATGGTTTCTACGAAATATTCCATTCTCGCACACTACTAATCTCATTCAGTCTTCAATCACTCACCTTTCAACAAGTAATAGGTTTAGACTTATGCAAAAAGAAATAAATGTGTGGACGGAGTTATCCCAGCCAATACACACCTTTATCAGTGCCAGCTTGTGCCATCGCCACCGCGTGTCCGTTAGCTTCAGCTCGTCTTTTCCCGCAACTCCGGAAGCGGATTGTGAACATGAGAGTCGCCCCAACCAGCGGAGAGATACCAGCGAGGACAAAGGGCAGCGTGTAGTCTTTGTTTAACCCGTAGAGGTAGCCCGCGATCGGAGGACCTATCGACAGTGGAGTGGAGGCCAACCCCAGCATGCAGCCTATACCCTGCGCTGCGTTCTCTGCACCCGCCAACTTGATAGCTATTGGCCCTATCAACGCTACAAAAGCACCATCAAATATTCCCATCCCCAAAGAGAGCACCACCAGGAAAGCAAAAGACTTCACAAACGGCAGAATAATAGTAATCAATCCAATGACATAAAAAGAAATCTGCTGTAGAAGAATAGTATCGACCCCCGGCCTGTCAGCTATGAAGCCGAAGACTAACCGACCTAGCCCAGAAGTGATCGCTATGCACTGAAGGGGTAAATTGTAATTGACATTAGGAAACTTCTTCATCATAAACTTTTTGATGTGCACGTAAGGCACGAAGTAACCGAACAAAGCGATCGGTAATGAGAGGGCCCAGAGCCTATAGTTTCTGATTTTCCATAAATCCGTATTAATTGCATTTTTTAGTTGAGATGTGCAACTCTCACCCTCTGTAGCACGTTTGGTCGTTACCTGTTGAAGAGGTTTGAACAATAGACCGCAAAGTGAAACACAAAAAGCCAAGACAGCTAATATCCGTAACAGCCAAGACAAACCGTAGTTTGATAATACAAACTCCATAACAGGAGGCATGATGACGGTGAAAACTGAGCTGCCTATGGTGACGACACCGTTGGCTAGACCAAGTCGCTTCTTGAAGTAGTGACCGAGAATGGCAAGTGATGGTGTGTACGCCAAGGAAGCTCCCACACCATACAAGATGCCGTAAGTAAAGATCAAGGCGTTGACGCTGTGAGTTAAGAATGAGGAGAGGATGAGGCCGACAGCGGCGATGGCGCCGCCGAGGACCGCCGTGGTCCGCAGCCCGAGCAGCCCGGTCAGCACGCCTGACACAGGTGACAGCAGGAAAGTCATGCTGATCGTCAGGGCTCCCACCAGAGCTGAAAATAAATAGAATATTGTGAGGAATGAGGATGGCGGCGACCGTTGATTGGATGATAGAATGTGTCAATATAAAAAAAATACAGAAGTTTCAAAGTTTATCCATAGAACTTTTCTTCTTTCTTTTTAAATTTTTTTTTATATAGAATGTTTAGATAAAATATTAATTATTAATCTAATTCGTAATCAGGAAACTTAACTTTGGGATTAAAATATTTTTTATTACAAAATACAGGTTTTTCCGGTAGGCAGTTAGCATTAAGTGAGCATTAAGACGAGTGCATTAAGTTGAACGAATATTCAGATCTTATACTTACAACATAAATGCGATGTTATCGCTTCAATCCGATCTACAATCAAATGCGGTCGTATCCTCAAACGCTTTTAAGTACAGAATTCCTGTCTAGTGTCTACTATTAAAAGTTTCTTGGTATCTGGAATGAACGCACCGACATTTTGGAGGAAGAAATCTAAATTTACAACAGGCCATTAGTTTAGGTTGACAAGTGACACACAATCGTCTCGTAATCTAACCGGGTCAACCACACTTCGCAGACAAAGTAGGTGGAGCAGTAACTACCTAACCTACGCTTAGAAATAAGATCTTTACAGTAGCAAGGGCTTAGGCAAAAAAGCTTGGACAAAAAGATATAGATATTACATCCCTCCCTATACACGATTAGATAGCAAAACTTTAATTAAATGAATAAAGATTACCTAATTCAATTCGCAACTTTGAGTCGAAAATGTAGGTCATTTTAGAATTTTGGATACAAAAATTAAATTGACCGTTATGAACGAAAAGCACATAATGGCGGTAAGTCTTAATCCTAATGCGTAAGTAAGTTTTTCCGGCAATAATAAAACCCTGGTAAATCGCAAGAATTTATGAAGTTCGTCATCATTTGCCTAAATAAACGCGATTAATACCCGTTAAAATGGTACTAATAGTCATTCGTCATATTCATTTCCTATAACAACGAATTCGTGGAAAAACCTAGTTTATCCATTTGTGAACTCACGTCGATTAAGTCGAAGATAATAGAGTTACCATGGATTTATGAAAAGTACGGATAGAATCCTGTCAAATCAAACTTGAATCTTAGCAATGGCGGATTGACATTGAATGTCAGTGTATAGAGAGTTGCCAACAGAAGAAAAAATTACCCATAATTTTTATAAATATTCTTCCTAATAATTGTTCACTTATTAATATGAATATGTAAAATTATAATGAATCATTTTAGGTACTGCTTTAGCCACGGTAATCGTGATTATTAGACCTACTTTTTATAATTTTCTATTTACGCCAGCGCTTTATGGTGCTAACTGCAGTGAATTTTAATGTCCCACAAGAACAGAACAGAACACTTTACTTTCCCGGGATTAAATAGTAACTATGCTAATCGAAGAAATTTCAACAAAATCTGTTCAAGCCTCTGAGTGTGTATGCAGAAGTAACAAAGATAAAAACATCCAAAGTCTCATTCCATGTCTAATTTTAGTTTGAATAAATTATTCTTTGTGCCTATTAACTGGCTGACAACATTTTCTGCCTACGGCTTCGCATACATTGTTCCTATGGAAATGCCTAACCAATATAATATAAAAAAAATATAATTATTTAAATGTACATTTGCAGCCATATCTTATTATGATTGTTACTGGGAAGATCAATGAAATGTTATGTGAAAAATATACATTATTCTCATATTCATTGTTTATTGATACATTCTAAATAAAAATTTATGTATTTACATAATATAATGCCCGCATGCTTTGACATGAAAAATCTTCATGCACATTGCATGCTACACTTGATTTAGTGGGCTTCAAATTATTTTAATTATGAGATTCTCTGATTATGCGAATTCAATTTAACTTCCAATTTTCGTCACCCGGAAATCTGAAAAAATATTGACTTTTAGTTATGCCCCACGGCTATCGATAATCTCGATATAACATCTGCGTAGCTTGATCGTCAGTAAAAGTATTATCCAAATGGGTTCAGCTATTTAGGAGGTTAGCTCAAATAAAAAACAAACATATTTCGAAATTCGTATCCTTAGAGCTGAGCTATTGTATAGATATTACAATCTGAAATTCAATATCCTAAATATATTTCGAATACTTAATACATATTATTTTATTGGTATAACCAGGATGATAGTATTGCCACCAGGGGCTTCAAGTGTCTTGGTTTCGTTCTGCGTAATAGTAAACATTTTAAATCACCGTCCTCAAAAATTTTACTTTATAATTCGCTTGTGCGCAGTGGACTGGAGTATGCATGTGCTGCCTGGAGTCCTTTCTACGAAGTTCATAAAAAACGCCTTGAAAGTGTTCAGAAACGTTTCCTTTGGCATTTGACTTATTCTTGCAATCTAGGCAAATCACTTTTGAGTTACGAGGACAGACTAGCACATTTTGGAATTTCTACTTTAGCTGATCGAAGACAAATGCTCGATATCGTATTTCTTTATAAATTGGTGAACGGTATCCTTGAGGCCCCTGATTTGTTGAACTCATTGTCTTTCTCTCTCCCATTCAAACTGCCCAGAGCTTCAAGATTTAACCTTTTTTGTTTGGACGGGTCTAAATCCAACTTAGGACATCACGCACCCTTAACTAGAATCGTAAGGCAGTATAACGCTTTAAGCAAATCCAATACTGTAGACATATTTGCTGATAATGTGTCTACTGTGTCTAGGCTCAGCGCCAAAATAAAAAATAGTTCTTATATCTCAAGTTAAATCTAGTTTATTTTATTTTACGTTTTATTTTTATTTTTATGTGACTCTATTTTACTCATTTTCTGTGTTTCAATTTATTGTTTTAGATTTATTAATTTATTATCATTATTATTTTATTTTTACCTAAATTTATTTGAACAAGACATGTTATTCTTTATGTTACTCGCTCATCATTATCTATTGCATGCTGTATTCACCTATAATTGTATTGACACTTGACATGTTACTTAACTTAGATAAATTTAAGCTCGTTTTAGTGTACAATATGTTGGTGATCAATAAATAAATAAATAAATAAATAAATGCATTTATACCTGATTCATAATTTAAAGTCAATAAAATATGAGAATTAAAACATTTTTAATAACCTCCCACACTTACTGGAAAATTTACATGTTTACATGTTGGCAGCACTGGCGAGATTTAGTGCTTGTAGTTTGATTTATAATGTTGATAATAATTTTGCGTCAAATCGATAAAATAAGTTGGTGATAGAAGAAATTTATCTACGAAATGTGATCCGGTGTTTTTTATTAACAAACCCATTGTAACTTTTGCAACATCTGACCACACAAGACGGCGTTTTCCGTTTATTTTGGTTTGTTTACAATAGGGTTCAGCAGTTGGTGTCTATAGCCGTAATGGCGATGGCCAGCATACTATTTGTTTGATTGGCATGCTTGCTTGATTGGAGTGCTTCGTTTTATTTTTTTCTGATACTCCTTCCGTACTTATTTATAGTTTCATGAGAGTTACATAATAATTTTCGAGAGTTACATATTACAATAACATAATTAGTACATAAACCAATTACAACTAGGTACTAACAATTACATTTACATTTTATGTTTCCTTAAAATTTAAGCCCTCACCAGAATGCAGAGTGCCCAGAATGCTGGCAGGATTGCTATATCGGTTGGCATAATTTATCGTTGCCTAAACTTTTAATTTTTTTTTTTTTGTGTGATGTTCTTCAGTCAAAAATCAAAATCAACTACTAACTAGTGTTTCCTCGCAACCTCGACCAGGTCATCGGTCTTCAGGCAAAGTGACGGTCATGTCACGGCTATAATTTACCCATCAATGGACCTCTGTCCCTCTATCAACGGTCGTGATAAAATTCGCGAGATATCGGTTGATCATAAAAATGTCTGCTAAAGTAAGTAACCCGTTGAGTACGCGATATTACAATTCATTGTAGCAAACAATGATTCGTAATAACGTTGATTTAGGATCCAGACGCATCTTAGATCAGACTAAGAGTGAGTATCTGAGTATCTAGGAATAAAAGAAAAAAGCTCTTGGAAGTCGAGGTGTAATGGGGTCTCATTAGTGTGGTTTAGGTACAATTTGCGGGAAACGGCGATAAAGTATATTATCAAGGGCACACGCGCCATGGTTCATTGATTTAGGCGAAGTCACGAGCATGCTCTAAAAGAATGATGAATTTGAGCTTAAATAGCTACCTACCTAATCATTTGTCCTTCGAGCCGGCAGCACACTTTAAACTACTAATGGCGCCAGTGGACGCACAATAAGCGGTCTCGGTATTATATTTGCGAACTACTGAAAAATGTCGTTACATTATTAATATAAGAAAAATCTACAAATAGGTAAAGCAAACGAGTGATCCATTTGTTTAATGTTATATGGTTAATGATTATTTTTTTGTGTAAGGTTATGTGTGTATTTTATCGTCTACGTTTTGTTTTGATTTTACAACGTTTAAAAAATTCTTTCATTTTAAAAATAAACCTTCACCTACACTTATATTTTTTTATATAATCTTTTCTATGTGTAATACCAAATTGTAAAATTATAATGTAAATGTATTTGTTTTAATATTGGTTGATTGGGAGCGGATGTCGGGTCCTCGAGGTCGATTTCAACAGTCAATGGGGGTATCAAGGTATCGGCCTTCAAGACGAGACGATGGTATTTATGTTGTTTAAACATCGAGACCCATCACAATGTATTAAAAATAAACTGTTGCGGTTTTTATTCCCGCCTCCCTTGGGACAAATGTTTGTACGATCTGCAGGTTACGGGCGTTTTATATGTACATAGAGTAAAAATATCTCTCTATGTATATAGGAAGGTAATGTATTAGGGAATTATATACATATATTTAGTTAGTATTCTTAACAAAGCGCTGCTGGGGGATAGAAAATGCTGTGTAAATTTATTTTACGTAAGGAAAGAATGCCGTTGTAGTGCTCAAATTTAAGACCGTGGCGTTATCTTATCCATCGAGGCAGATAGGTATAGTGGATGACAATTTTTCTATTAACTGATTGACTGCAGTTTAAGTTTACGTCGCCGTACGTTCAATTCGACTTCTACGTACGTCATCCATCACGTCGCTGAAATAATACGTAAAATACTTATTACAGCAATTTGAGGTAGGTATAACTACCTACCACCTGCCAAATGAATGATTGAATCTTTATTAAACTGGTAATTCTTGGGATAAGGGCTGGTCTTCACGTATTTAAGTAGAGCTAAATTTCAACTTAATATTTAGTGCGCGTCCAAACGTAAAGTAGCTAACTCTTTAGTTCAATCAAACCTAACGATCAACGTCTTGCCGTGCACAAGTGGTTCTATTGATTTTAATTGAGATTGTTGATTGCGTAGCAGTTTACGCATTTTGACTTTTTTATCGAAACAAAAAGGGTGCATACGTCATACATAACTAACGTAACATAACGTTAGTAGTCTGGTACCTAAATAATAAAAATTATCTACGTAATTAGTTATGTACGTACATAATTGCGACCATTGACTGTACGAAGTGTAGCAATTTACGCAGTTTCACTTTTTATCGAAATTGGGTGCCCACACTGCATTTATTAGGTACCTACCTATTCACCATTCATTGCGCATAACGTTGCGACCTAGTCGGGTAAAAACAAATAAGCAAACTAATTATAATGACAGCAAAAATATTAGTTTCTTACGAATATTTTCTTTTTTCTACATTATGTATATATAGACACGTGGCGGTGTCAATGCAACACGCGCAATACATAATTATCATATTTCGCAGTAAGAAAGCAGCTAATTTAATGTTTTTGTAGCGTTTGATGCATGTCATCACTAAATACCTAGTAGGTATATAACAAAGTAGCTTCCTGCTGTCTTGTCTGTTTGTCACTATGACATTAGACTATGGACTTTGCAGTTTTTTTAGATAGAATGATTCAAGAGGAGGGTTTCTGTGTTGCAAGCCGAAGCCAGAGCGGGTCGCTAGTGTAATTAATTATATACCAGTAAATGAATACCCACTGCCACATGAAAAGGTTATGGTAGGTATATAATAGGGTGTCCCATGATAACTTTTAAGATGCTTAGGCGGGGCGGCAGGTCGATGAGAAACAAATTGTTTAACTTGACTCTTTGTGTCGACCTGTATTATAAAACCTGTATCTTAAAAACAGAGATACAGACCTACTAACAGGAGGTACCTACATAAAATTTTTGTATATACTTATGCAGTTATCATGCTTTTTCTCTTTAAACTATGTTACTGGACTTACAAGATTAATAGATGAAATACCAAAATCCAACTTAAAAAAGTAGGTAAGTAAATAAAGTAGATAAGTGGGGTTAATTGTAATTGTGCTTTGCAAATGCTAAGTTATTGACGATAGCCCGTGATTTATGTCAATAATGAACCTATTCATTATTAATTATTCAGATAAGGAGGCTCGTGTTTATTTGCATATGCCAGACTGATAAACACTGATTAAACCAGGGCACGAAAGTACCTACCTACTACACACATAAGTGCCTATTCCGGCTATTATATACTTTATTATTATACTAATGAAACTACATTACTTAGTTAACAATAGAAATAAATTATGTAGGGAACTTCTTCCATAGCTCTAGTGACCTAATTTTATAACTGACTTAACACACATCATAGGTATTTTTTTAAATATATTTATACCTACTTGTTTTTTGATAAATACTTATCCTTGTCTAAAAAAACCTAATCTAAGTTCACAGACTTCTTCCTATCTATTTTAATTACAACCATTATAAACACATGCACTGTTAACTCCATGCCTCTAAATAAAAAATACTCATGTAATTTACCTTTGATTATATACTTGTCTAGATAGAGAGTTCGAGTTTCAAAACGGTTAAAAATATATCACCCCACTGATGGGTTATAAGCTCGTTCCGCCCGCTCAGTCGTGACGCTGTCACTGTATGGTAAACACGCGATCTGCGAGATACAAAAATGAGGATTTGCGCCATAAAAGTGTGCAGGAATTACAGTGGACGTTTGCAAACAATTTAAAAAATCACTTATCATCGGTAAGTAAACTTAGAATTACTAAATAAGATAGAGAAACAATTAAATAAGTAAAGTTTTTTCTGTGGTTTTATACGACGCCATGTTTACATGGTTGCCAGCTCTTGGAGTATAAAATTTCGCAGTTTTGTGATTTTTAATTTGAAAAAAATATTTTGTCATGACCCAACAAATATTTTTCCGTAACTATTAGCATTATTAAAAGTGAAAACCATTTACTATTATTATTATGCCAACCTTATGTATTAATCGGTAGTTAAAATTGATATTAATTTTGCGGTTTTTTGTGATGTTTGATACGAAACAACGACGACCACTGTGGCGCGGTGGGCGAAGGTCCGTCTGTGACGCAGGAGGTTGCGGGTTCGATTCCCGCCTCGGGACAAATATTTGTACGATCTGCAGATATTTGTTCAGGGGTTCTGGTTGTTTTCTATGTATAATAAAAAATATCTATTTATTTAATAATATTATATTATGTGTATCAGTCATCTAGTACCCATAACACAAGCTCTGCTTAGCTTGGGGCTTGATGATGCTGTGTGGATTGTCTAGCATTATTTATTTATTTTTTATTAAATACAACCAAGGTGTCAATTTGGGGGGGGGGCGGTTCTAGGGTTGAAAAAGAAAGTATCTACATTTACACCGTATACCTACTAAATAAGGAAATTAGCGTTGAATGGTAAAGCCAGTGTCGTCTACTTTTTTTTACAGAATACCTACTGATCCTGTTTTAAGAAAAAAGTGGATCGAAATTATAAGAAAAAGCCGGAAAGAGGATGACTGGAACCCAGCGAAGACAGCAGTTATTTGCTCTTTAAATTATAAGCTGCATAAATAAATAATCTGCAATAATACCTGTGTGTGTTTTTTTACAATAGATTTATTTACCTAGTAATCCTTATTGAATTTTTGTAATTATAGATGAATCAAAATAAATACAATTTTTTTTACCCCTATTATTGGAAATATTCAAAAGCTGGTATCACTCGGTACGGCCAGATGTGTCGTTGCGCTCCTGTAGTTACACATACTTGTGTGCGTAATTCGCACACAAGCCCTTCAAACCTGGCCTGTTGTTTTTGTTGCGATTGCAGCGCAACACTCTATCTAGACAAGTATATAATCAAAGTAATTTACATAAAGAAACAATTAGGTAAGTACAAAAACTACTTAACCAAACCATGTTTCATAATAAAAAAAAATAGGGACAGTAATTAAGATTAAATCCATTTCCAATCCATAACCTCATCTGGATGATGAAATATAAGAAATTAGAGAATAAGCTGTTAGAAAACTTACAAGCTTTGCTTTCGCCATTTGAGACCCCTTCATCCTCCAGCTGTTTATCCAAGACCGTGTATATGATGCTGTAGGAGTTGATAATTCCGAACAGAAGTCCGTTCGTTAAGAAAGCCCCAGCTACGATCAGATAAGCTCTAAGCCCTCCGTCTGGCGGATCGGACACCCCTGGCCTTGCATTTCCATTCCTCAGAGCTTTACCATTCGCCTCTAGCAAATCTGAATTTTCCTGAGCGCCGGGTGCCATTTCCAAACTGTATCAAAATCACCGATAGTTAGTTTTACTAGTTTCATAAGCACATTGTGGTATTTTCTATTGATACGTTCCAGTCAAATAAATAATATTTCTCTTTGAAACAACTTTGGAAAATGTAGCACAAATAGTACGGTTTAGCTCTATACTCATCAGATTTATTTTTACAATTATAGAATCACAAAGTAACACATTTAAAACTTTTGTCTTGGTTCAAAACTCGCTGCAAAATAAAATAAATTTCAGACGAGTGTGCTACACAAAATTCGACAACGAGGCGAATGAGTGAGTAAAGTTCATCGACTGGGCTGCGTTCACAACCTACGCTCGAGCGCGCTCGGAGTGCAACTAGGTCGTTCATAACCTCAGGGGAAACGCTCGGTTGTTATTAACTAGAGCGTTCACAACCTCCGACGGTTGCAACTTTTTACCGGTGTAATTCGATCGACGAAAAACACTCTGACATTGACAGCTGTCATATTTTCCGTTGTCATAGTTTGTTATCTACTTAAATATCAAGATTTCTACAGTAAATTTCAAAATTTTCAGTATTTATCAGTTATAGATCGTAGTTACAGTCAGTAGATACAATTTACCTCAAAGTAACCGCAAAACAAAAACAAAACAAACGAACGTCCGGCAACTGTAACGTCAGTTTTGTCATGATAATGTCAACTTTGACGTTAAACAACCGACTCGTTCAGAACCTTTGGGTAAGTTAAAATTTACACCAAACAACCGCACTCTGAGCCTCTGAACGCACCCCTGTCTGGCATCTGTCTTACTGACTGCAGTGAAGTGACAGAATAGACAGCTTGACTTTTGATTGTTTTTATGAATGAGTTTAGTGTGGCCAGCTCCAGCTACAATTTTCTTCTGCACTCTTCCTGTCATTCGCACATTGCTCGCACAGTCGATCTTATCGGTACCTCATCGTTTTTCTGAGATCGGTACGTAGCTATGGCTACGCTCATAGGCTACTTACATTGTACATATTCATCCATCACTAAATAAAATTATCATCGATGAGTTCCGCAGCGACAATATTAAAAAATTCAATGCTGTGCGTGCTCAGCTTTATATGTATAATATAATGTATAGACATAATTGTATGTATTTTATATGGGGCGTCTAAACGGGCTATATTTTACGACAATTTGTGGCTGCAATACTGTGGCCGGCAACATTGCTAGCAATACCAGCCACACTATGCAATATTTTAAGGATGGCCCGGCATTATAGCCACATATTTTTTGGTATGTCAAAATGTTTTAATCCACATTCGTGTCCTTTTTTTCGTTTTTCTGCCAAAACAATGTAAGCGGCTGCGATGAGCGTCATTTCGTCGGCCATTGTTGCTGGATTGTGTGGCTCATGGCTCATTAAAGGGTTCTGAATCAAAGGCCATACTATTGCAGCCATATTGCAACATGTTGCCTGCAATTGATTGCTCAGCCATAAAATGCACTAAAATGTTTTTTTGATGGCTGGGCAATGTTTGCCAATAATTTCAGCCACAAATTGTCGTAAAATATAGCCCGTTTAGACGCCCCTATAGCGAATTAGATTTCCTATAAATTAAAACAAGATCCGTCAAGTGCGAGTTGCGCGCTGTGGTGTGGATTCTGACCGATTTTGCCAGCAGCGGGCGACTTTACACTTGCTTTAAATAAGTATTACGTATTTGATTTGCATTTTGTGTTGCTGTGGGCTTTGATCATTTATATTATTTAGGTACATAGCATGCAAGTTCTGAAATGCAAAATGCTTATACTATATCTAATAATAATTTAAATATAATCTCTACAAAAAAAAATTGTACGTACCTGCGTTAAACAATTCTGCCGTCAATCAACGTGTGTGTATGTCATAAAACTGCGGAGATTTCCTTCAGTGAATTATTCATTCAAAAAAGGCATATTGCTTCAACGTAGAACGTAGTGATTATATGCTCTGTGCTACTATACTATATACTAGCAGCCCGCCCCGGCTTCGCACGGGTATTTTAAAGAATTTTAAGTTCTTACACACACACAAGTTATATAAGGTACTTTATTATTGAAGTTTTCATAAGGATCACTAACTTTAAAAATATTCTATAGCCTATGATTATCATTCTAATGATGAATTTTTTTCCAAAAAGGTCTACCTAGTAGTTTCAGAACCTATTCAATTCAAACCACAAACAAACAATAAAATCTTTCTTTTTAAAATTGTACCTTTACCTCCATTACTTATATAAAGACTTTTCTCTCGCACCGCTATATCGCCTACTGAGCCTACATCGCATGGTTCCAATCTTGAAGTTTTTATATTTTTTGACATTGAGTTTCCTCTCGCACCCCAGTAACGAATTGTGATGTCTATGACAATCCATAACTGACACTGGCGGAGTCGTCGTAGCAAAAGCGGTGCCATAAAAAAAAGAAGTTGAAGTTGAGTCACAGCAAAAGCGAGCAGCGCAAAAAAAAGAAAAAAAAGAAGTTGATGTATAGCGCTATGGTTTTATTATTTAAGTTTTTATACGGATCTCTAACTTTTTTGAAAATATTTTATAGCCTATGTTCATCCCAGAAATTTTAGGATTCTTATGGTGGAAGAATTTTTCAAATTGGTCCAGTAGTTTCGGAGCCTATTCAATTCAAACAAACAAACAAACAAACATACAAACAAACAAACAATCAAATCTTTCCTCTTTATAATATTAGTATAGATTAGTATAGATAATGTACTCTGTGTACTATACTATACTATTTCGTAAATGCGCTTGATTGAAGCCTCAACAAATAGATACCTAGCACTTTTGTTGGCGACTTGGCGAGACAAAATCAGTAAATTGCTCATTGTATACTTTTTACCTCAAATCTTTCTGGGTTGGGTTGGGTTCCCAAATAAAAAGATACAGTTGCGGCGCCGGGGCGGCGCCCCGGCGCGCGGCCCGGCCGGGCGGTTGCGGCAACGGGCAACATTGGCCGGATCGGAGGATTTGATTTGAGGTTAGGTTATAGCGAGTACCCTAATAATTTCTTATTTTTATTGAGTTTCGTCTGATCTGATTTTATGCTACTGCAGGCAGATGATAAATCAGATATTGAGAAGAAATATGTCGACGAACATTTCGCGATTGTATAAACAAGCTGAGAATGCTGAAGGGAAGCTTGATGAAGTCAAAAGCTGGGTAAGTTCAACTACTTCTACATGATATGAATTCTACTAAAATTAAGCAGATTTCTAATAAATATAACAGATGTTTTAACAATCCTTACAATAACCCGACGCCTTAGTTTTTCCAAACTATTAAAAAGCCTTGCGTCTTTTCAGCTAAAGAATCTAAAAACTGTAAAAATTGAGGATAAGATCAAGGAACTCTCTGAAGAAAATATAATTCTTACGTCTAAAGTTGAAGCAGCTAAGGCAGAACTAATAAAACTTGAAATCCAAAATGGCAAAAAGCAATATGCAGTACCAGGCAAGACTGCAAGTCCTATAAATGAAAATGATGTAATCAAAGCTGGTAATATCACGGAAGAAAATTTAGTTACAGTGACAGATGCACCACCGTTAAAAAAAGAGAAAAAAGAACCCAAAAAAGTTAAAGATGTTCCCAAAAAGACTGCTGAACCTACAAATGATATTGTGGATGTGAGGAAACTTGACTTTAGGATTGGCAAGATTATTGACATCAACAAGCATCCTGATGCAGACTCATTATATGTTGAAACCATTGACTGCGGAGAAGACAAACCTCGCATTGTTGTTTCTGGGCTGGTGAACCATGTTCCCATTGATGAAATGAGGGATAGAATTGTGATGCTCCTGTGCAACCTCAAGCCTGTCAAGGTAAATATTTTATGTTTATTTAGTAAACTAAGGACTTTTCTGAAATCTACACTAATATTATAAAGAGGAAAGATTGTTTGTTTGTATGAATAGGCTCAGCAACTACTGGACGGAATTGAAAAAAATTAAAATCTTTCACAGATGAGGGGAGTCACATCAGAAGCCATGGTTATGTGTGCATCTTCACCAGAAAAAGTAGAAGTTCTAAATCCCCCAGCCTCAGCTGTTCCCGGGGACCTAGTTGTATGTGAAGGCTTTCCAAGGGAACCTGAACCACTTCTAAACCCCAAGAAAAAGATATTTGAAACCTGTGCTCCCGATCTCATGACCAACGATGATAAAGTTGCATGTTACAAAGGCAAACCTCTTGTAGTAACAGGAAAAGGCCCTGTCATTGCTGCTACTTTAAAAAGAGTTAATGTCAAGTAAAGACAACCTCTGTGGTGGGTTGGGCGATGGTCCGCCGGCGACGCGGGTTCGATTCCCGCCTCAGGACAATTTTTTTACGATCTGCGAATATTTGTTCAGGGTACTCTGGTTGTTTTCTATGTATAATAAAATATATATACAGTACCCGGCGATAAATAATGCACATCAACCTTTGGAAAGAGACAATCGGCTAATTTCGGCTTCATAGAGCGTTATCTCTGTCGCACGAAATACAAACAGTCCGGTGTCTATTAGGAGCTGTTGAAACAATTGTGATTTGCTTCTTTTGATAATTTTTTATTCTTTGTATAAAATACACCAATTTTTCTATAAGTGTTGGCTTAGGTTGAAGTGAAATAAATTAAAAAAAACATGTTCACATTATGTTTACGTATTTAATTATTTTGAAATTATTTAAATTTGGGGGTGTTAACAACTCTCAATATATATTTTGAATTGGATGCGACCGCACTCTACCGCACTTGAACAACAACTGACAGTGATGTTTCGTCAGTCGTATAGGTAGTGTGCGACAGAGATAACGCTCTACGAAGCCGAAATTAACCAATTGTCTCTTTCCACAGATCGATGTGCATTATTTATCGCCGGGTACTGTATCTAAGTACTCGTATATTATTATGTATGTTTAACAGTTATAAGTACCCATAATACAAACTCTGCTTAGCTTGGGGCTAGAGAATGCTGTGCGAGTTGTCCAGCAATATTTATTTATTTTAAATAAATAATTTTGTAGCAAACTACATCTATAAATTTATTTTACAATTTTGAAATAAAACACCATCTAAGCAATGTCAACAATGTTTATATTACACTCTAACGTGTCCTCTATACAACAATTTGCTGTTAGCCTTAATTAGAAATCTATTTCAAAGATAGAAAAATAGACAGTTGTGACGATTTAACATTTAACACCAAATAGAGCCCACAAAATATTAACTAAACATTTCTCAGTAAAGCACCCCTTACAATGTATTACTATCTGTGTATGGTCCTGATAACATGGGTAATAGATACAAAAATATTACTAGTTCAATTTCATTTTTATAAATTCTTAGTGAGTTGAAAACAAATGCAACAGTGCCAATGCAATTGTCAATAGGAAATACTTTAGAATTAATTAACAAGAGTGCTGGCAAGCTCCGTTTAGTGTGCCTTTTGTGTATCTACTAATACAGCTTATCCAAACTACTATTTACAATAATGTGCATCAATCCATTAATAAATCTATTTTTCTTGGGGCATTATTGTGATGATTTTTCATCTTTTATGAATCGGCATACTTTCAAATTTAAAATGTTATTCTATACTCGTTATCATCCTTAAATATTACATTCATATTTTTAAAAATATTCTTTCATAACTTTTTGAAGGTGTTTGTACTTTCATTGTTATTTTATATCCTAATTATTTTTTTTATGTACTAGTATCATAATACAATTTAAATGGAACTTGTCCTTTTTCTGAGATATGAAATCACACTTTCCGGAAGCGCAATATTTATGTCTAATAAAAATTTCACAAAACAAATCCAACAAACACCAATCATTTTTAAAAACGTTTTTTTAGTCAACTTGACAAAAAATGCTTATTAAATTGTAACTGATTATAACCATAGGTACCTACTTGAAACATTTTTTAACAAACATGATCATGAGTAGTGTATGAAAGATAGCTTTGGTGATATTTTATCAAAACAGCTAGATATGTACGTCAAGTACCTAGTAGGCGATCAATAAAATGCTTACATAATATATCTTAATACCATATAACCCTTATATTTATAAATATAACACGTTAAACTGTATTTTTATATTAAAATTCAATTCCATCATTTGATTCTACAGTTAATTAGGTAAGAAATATTCAGACAGCATGAAACGGCATTTTAAATACTATACAGGTTAGTTATAGTATTTAAAAAAGCAATATATTTCAAAATTAGGATCCGAATTATTGTTGTAATACTGGTTAAATCACAATCGAAATCTCGCGTTTAAAATTCGTAAAAAGTTATACATATAAAAATTGACCTCGAATATTTTCTCTTGCACAAACTGACATAAGCAAATCTACCAGAAACACAATATCTAGAGACGTAATTGGAAACAAAAGCACCTAATTATAAAATAAAGTTAAGTCTAATATAAAGCATGATTTCTTTAAAAGTAAAGCATGAAATGGCACATCAATTTTTTAAGATGCAGATGATGGTATAATGCGTTTGGCTGCTTAATTACTTTAATAAGTATATTTTAAAATTGAACAAATGTAAATTTAGGCCATAACATTGAAATCAGGGTGAACGTTTATTTAATGTTTTGCTAATCCTAATGACTACTCGGAATTCTGTACTAAATAAAAATATATATATATGTAAAAGCATGTGATATGATCACAAAATACATGCTTACAATAAGTAAAATCTAATTGTGTTTTTTGTGATTTAAGGGATCTATAAATTGTTTACTTACGAGACCTTAAAACTAATTATACAAAAAATTCAACACGAAAATATGGTCTAAAAACTAGCTATAATATCGGTAGCTAGCTTTTAGACACTACCGTAATAATGAAAAAATACTGTATAAAAATAAAAATGTGTTTAAATTAACTTAGTTTCAGTATTATAACATTATTATTTACGTATTGCACGCTGAAATGGACATACTATTCTTAACTATCGGGTTACTAAAAAGTCTAAAAACGTTTCTAAGGGTTAACCTAATGGCACAGAATTGTTTTGAGTAAGGTGGGAAACCACTTTCGCAATAACTTAATCATCTCAATATGTTTGAAGGAAGACAATTAATATGTATTATTATTATGAATGTTTGTTTGTAAATAATTGAATATACTTATAATAGAAGTAAATTAGGCATATCTTTGATACTGATGAGTTTACTCCATCTGTTAACAAGTAATTATAAAAATATTTTATGATCTCTGTATGTACAAATTGTATGTTTTATAACTACACATTTAACACCAAAACATCGCATACACAATCTTAGAAGCATAAACGACGACAGTTATACATTTAAGCCCACAAATCATGAAAAATGTAGTATGGAATGTCATACAATCATCTGAAAATTTTATCTACCTTTGTTTAAGGGATGGATGGACAGAACAGTGTTCTGTGTGGTGTTCTGAGAACACCCATACCCAAATATATAAATGCAATATATCCGATTATTCATGCTTTAAGAAAATATATTTTTGACGCTTGTTTCTTGCACCAATTTCATAACAAATAAATAATCTCGAGCTTTACTCTTTGGTTAAGTGGCGCTTAACATTATCAAAACTTTGAAAGGTTTTGTATTATGCTGCTTACCTTAATCTATGTTAATCAATGCTGGATTCAGCAATGCGACCTTATTCGCCTAGTTACAAATTTTTCTATTGTAAATATAAGAACTTTGCAAGTGTTTCATTTAATAAAAACACACTTATATCAAAATGGTCTACTTGCGTCTTGCGTCGTACACATTCGTACATTTAAAAAGCGAAGAAATTCCCGTCATCATGTAACAGGTAAGTTCTAAATATTTTGTTTTAAACTTCATTTACATGCACTTTAAGTAAAATTTTCGAGTTTCACTTCTACATTGAGCGAATTTGATAATAATAGTTCACAATCATACAGTGCGTTCAAACGTACGAATTGTGACTACGTTTAGGATACAATCCTGATTTGGCAATTTGTTCGATCGTGTATGTTAAAGCTGGGTCGGTGGGTATCTTCTTTGGGGCTTGTTGCGGCGCTGCGCGAGAGTGGACTGAGAGACGGGGCCTAGGACCTGCGGCGTCATTGGGGACGATGTCAACGCCTGGAAATTAACATGAAAGGTTTGGTTTAAACCACATATAATATTACTATACTAGACCAGATGCCTCATCTCATAGTAGAAAATGTGATGTGCGTGTGGACTGAGAGATCACTTTTGAAATCTTTGGCAAAACGAAATGAAAAATTCACAGATTTAGTAAAAAATTAGTAAAAAGTTAAGATAAGGTCCAGCAATTTGTGGACATAGCGTATATTTCAGAAACTACTACGTCTTTGTTTTTGGTTTTTATTTAAGAATTAAGTAAAAAATTATCAAAGACCGTTCGGAAGTTTCAACTTGCAAGAAAAGTTAGGGAACCGCATGAAAAAATAATTATTGTTAAATTACGTGCGAATACTGGACCCGCATTTAAAAATATAAAAAAAACATTTTAATCAACTTACCTGGAAGGTGAGATCCACAGCACGTCGCAGTTCGGCCGGCGGCGGTGCGTCCACATCCTGTATCGCGGGCTGCGGCGGCGGGTTGGGGTTGGCACAGAGCCACGGCTCTCGGATCAGCTCCGCCGCGCGCGGCCGCGACGCCGGCTCTAGCTGCAGCATGCGGCGGATGCAGCTGCGGGCTTCTGTTGATACACTGCGCCAGATGCCGCTTGAAAGTTCCACCTGTTTATATTCATTTAGGTATAGTTAGCGTCAAATTGATATGGGGGTGTAAAGTAGTCAAAATGATATGAAAAACATAAAAGTAATTTGATATACCCAGTTCGAATCATAATATAATACGCATTCAAGATTTTTGACATTGACTCAAATTACAATTTACGTGCCACGGGAAGAGTTGGAGTGGTGCAATTCTATGCCGGCACCACACGGTAAAGGTACAGTTCACGTCATGTTAAAAGAACGCTGGCGTTGAACCTGCGCAGTAGGCGATTTATAGGTCTGTTTGGTGGTAAGGGGTGGGGCGCGGGGCGAGCGGGTCACGCGCCACATGCTTGCCGGTTTTATTAATTAAATAATATAACTATTATTGAACTATTAATCAATAATTATTAGTTACTAAAGTTAATTATTATTAATATCTGATTCTAGCATTGATCATAGAGATAAATTTTAATGTTAAACCACATAACATAAAAGTGAGTCGGAACAAGCAGCTTGTTTCTTCAACTGTTGCTAACAGTGAAATAAAATGCTTTTCTCGATTTCCTCAACCCGCATGCCCAGCGTGAGGATTATGGGCAATAACCCCCAAATGATAAATAATGCCATCTATGGCGCTCATTTAGTAGGAGGCCTAGAGGTCCAGCAGTGGACTATTATAGGCTCAGATGATAAAAGTGTTTTTCTCTATTTTGTACAGCTCTATTTATACTATCATCCTTCTGTTGTCACTTACTTTTCCGGACTCAATCCTGGCAAGGATGGCTTCAGGTGTGTCGTCTCCGGCTGACGCGAACGGCGTCCGTCCAGATAACATTATGTACGCCAAAACACCTGGAAACACATAAATCAATAATAAATAAATAATGCTGGACAAGTCACACAGCATTATCTAGCCCCGAGCTAAGCAGAGCTTGTGTTATGGGTACTAGATAACTGATATAATCAATAATATACGAGTAAATAGATAGATATTTTTCACTATACCCAGAGAACGACCAGAACACCCTGGACATATATTTGCAGATCGTACAAATATTAGTCCCGAGGCGGGAATCGAACCCGCAACCTCCTGCGTCGTAGGTGGACCTTCACCCACCGCGCTACAGAGATCGTCAATATTGAACTTAATGTTGTGTTAGCATAACTCTTACCTAAGCTCCAGATATCACAGGCGGCATCATAACCCGCCCTCTTCAATACTTCAGGCGCCACGAAGTTAGCGGTGTAACACGGTGTCATCAGGAGACCGTTCTCTGCCCGCAGCTGTTTGGCCAACCCGAAGTCGACGAGGCGAATGTCTTCCGGCCGCTTCTCCGATGTTGCGAACAGTATGTTCGAGGGTTTTATGTCTCTGTAATGAGAAATTAGTTTAGATCTTGATCGTGCAGTCTACGCTTATTTGAAACAATCATCATCATCATCGTCATCATCATCATCATCATCATCATCAGCCTATGTTAATCCACTGCTGGACATAGGCCTCCCCTAATGAGCGCCATAGCGCCCTGTCTTCGGCTTGTCGCATCCAGCATCTGCCAGCAGTCTTTCGCAGATCGTCATCCCACCTGGCCGGAGGGCGTCCTACACTACGTTTACCGAGTCGCGGTCTCCACTCAAGAACACGTTTACCCCAGCGGTTATCGGTTCTTCGCGATATATGGCCGGCCCACTGCCACTTCAGTTTGCTAATTCTCTGAGCTATGTCGATGACTTTAGTTCTCTGTCGGATGAATTCGTTACGAATCCTATCCTTCAGAGAAACTCCGAGCATAGCTCTTTCCATAGCTCGCTGAGCGACTTTGAACTGGTGGACACTGCCCGTGGTTTCATTAATTTAACTCTTAGTAGTTAAAAAGTAGTCTATGTACTCTTGGAAAGAAAGAAATATTAAAAACACTTTATCCATACCATCTATGTAATATATTGTATTAAGTATATCAGTCATCTTGTACCCATAACACAAGCTCTGCTTAGCTCGGGGCTTGATAAAAGTTCTGGTTAGCTAGGTGATGCTGTGTGGATTGTCCAGTATTTTTTTATTGATTCTTCACCGCGGCATAACTCTATCACGGCGAGAATCTTGCCGCCTTTTGCTTATTTAATTATAACATATTAGAGTAAAACTGACCTGTGCACAACAGTATGTCTATGCAGATAGTTGACAGCCTGGACCACATTCCTCAGTATAGGGATCGCCTCGTGCTCCGGCAAGTAGCGGCGTTGAGTAATGTGCTCCAGTAATTCTCCGCCGCGGCATAACTCTGTGACGGCGAGAATCTTGCCGTATTTACTCATTTCATTGTAACATGTTATATTAGAGTAAAACTGACCTGTGCACAACAGTATGTCTATGCAGATAGTTGACAGCTTGGACCACATTCCTCAGTATAGGGATCGCTTCGTGCTCTGGCAAGTAGCGGCGTTGAGTAATGTGCTCCAGTAATTCTCCGCCGCGGCATAACTCTGTCACGGCGAGAATCTTGCCGCCTTCTTCGTATACGCCGCGCAGACTGATTATGTGGGGGTGTTGGCTGTACCTAAGAGAGAATATTGTTGTTTTCTATACTAATATTATAGAGAAAAATTTGATTGTTTTTTTTTAATTGAATAGGCTTGAAACCTACTGGACTGATTTGAAAAATTCTATCACCATTTCCTACATTATCCCTAATGAACATAGGCTATAGAATATTTTCAAAAAGTAAGGTTAACACTCTTATACATAAAGGGTTTTGCTACCTTTGGCATGCAATCTTGAATCCCGAAATAAAAATTATTCGTAAAGCCGATTCCAATGACAATAACTTATTAAGGCGCTGTTAGAGACAATGTTTAGATATTTCAGGAGTGAAGCAGGGGAAGTGGTGCACGTAGCTCCGCCCCTACGCGTTGACAGCAGCGCGTAGCCTTATTCTGGCGCGGCATCCGTATTCTGTTCACCGAATGGGAAATCCCGGGATGAAAAACCGGGATTTCAAAATAAATTTTGCATTTGAATGATGATTGTGACTTACTACATATAGATAAAAATCTTTTGAATTGAATTATATTTAAAATCTATACTAATATTATAAAGAGGAAAGATTTGATTGTTTGTTTGAATTGAATAGGCTCAGAAACTACTGGACCAATTTGAAACATTCTTTCATCATTGGAATCTTTGATGTCCCCCAATGAACTTAGGCTATAGAATATTTTCAAAAAGTTAGGGATCCGCTTGAAAAATTAAATAATCAAACCGTGCGCTATGTATTCAATTCTTTTTTTATTATGGCTCCGCTGCTTGCTTCCCTACGGCCAGTGTCAGTTATGGAGTGTCGAGTCAATGTCAAAAACCCTAATGCTGCTCAAAAAGTTAGGGATCCGTATGAAAACTGTAAAACCCAACGTGTTAGTGTGTAAAACTTCTGAAATTTTGGGTTTTTTTCCACCGATCCCGGGATCAGATTTAATTGGCCACTGATACCAAGGTTTATCCACCGATACCGGGATCGGTTTCCAATGAAAAACGATTAAATATTTGTATCCACTGATCCCGGGATCCGTGGCTACAAAAAAAATACTTAAAATAGTTTTGGAAACGGATCCCGCTTGTAGTGTTTAGAAGTTTAAATTAAAACAAATGTATATTATTGCATTATGTTATATTGATCAACGGTAAATTATTTTAATAAAATTATTTTAATAAATCTGATCCCGGGATCCGTGGACACAAACCCGAATTTTGTTTGTTATTTATTATTATTATTTATTTTATGTGCGAAGCAGGGCGGACCGCTAGTATTAAATGTTTATTGTTTTGTGTTTTTTTATTGTTTCATATATTGATTGGGTTTTCTGGTCTAATCAACATAATGAAATACAAATCAATAAACAATTCAAATATATGAACAACTAAATAAAACCAAGGAAATACAGATCGTTACACGAAAGCTGATTTCAGACCTTCGTTAAAAAATGGGTTAGCCGCTACTGCTGTTACTGAGACGAGAATCTCCTAGCAAGAATAACCAATATCACTTTTTTATAACTTTTGTACATAAATGCGGCAGTACTATTAAATATACAATCATACATAAGTATGATCCAATCAAACTAAAGGCAACGTTGTTGTTGTTGTTGTTGAGCAGACGAATTTTTCAAACCTATGAAGAAATGGTAGCCATCCTTTGGAACTCCCAGATTATGATTGAAGTAGTAATTTAAAATTAAGTAGTAATAATTAATTTACATTTCATCAAAAGTTAGCAGTCTGCTACAGGGCCTGTTTTCTTCATTGACATTTGCAGAAAGAAATTAAAAATTAACTCTGATAGGTAGTCACAGGTATTAATTAGTATTATGTTATCTGTGACAAGAGGTAATTTTTCGTAAGGAAGGTATAGAAGCGACTGCTGAAAATATTTTATTTGAAAATAAAATCCCGGGATTACGGGATTATATCTAATACATAATCTAGAAAAATGATTCCGTGATTCTCAACAAAGATCACTCAATCCTGGAATCGCTACATTTTTCCGATACAAAAATACCTAGGTATATAAGTTAAAACCTAAAGATTAGGTCAATATTAGCATCCGATTATAATCGGAAAAACTCAAACCGGAAAAGATCAAAACCTAAACTTTAGGTCAATATTAGCATCCGATTATAGTCGGATGATGTTTTGACTTATATACCTTGTCAAAGTCGCTCGCTTAACTCTCGCACGGCGTAAACTAGCGCGGTGTTTTCACACTCGACGTATTGAGGAGCGAGGTTCTGAACACCATTCGGTATTTTTGTATCGGAAAAATGTAGCGATTCCAGGATTGAGTGATCTTTGTATTATTTATCCGATCTCCGCTATAACCCAGTATATTATTTACTACACACATACAAAGCTTCATAATATTCCAGTGTGAGATGATCTCTCGTTGTTTAGGCTTTCTGTACAATCAGAGGTCAACTTATACTGGAAATTTATATATTACCACACACGCAGGACACAAATGTCAAAAATAAACAAAGAAACGTGACCTATCTCTGTAACAGCTCGCGGCTGACTGGCGTGATACTGCCAAACGCGTGACAGTAGTTCTTTGCGCAAGACAAATAAAGTTGAAAATGGCGTTGCGTTTGATTTTAGTTGAATCTCTTGTTCGACAATGTGAAAATTATTTATCGGTTTTAATTTAATTTAAAATAAATACACCAGTAAGTTAAAATCTTTATACATATTTCTCTAGATGATAAAATTACCTTTCTTACAGTAACAAAATTATAAAATGTTATCACTCAAAATATTGAGCAATTCGAGACGAAAAAGTATTTTCGTGTTCTTTCTTGCGATTTGTTTTTCAAGTTCCTAGATGATTTTTATGAAATATTTTTGCATAATTCTTTTGTCCATACACTTGACTATACACTGTATTTTTTTTGGGCTTGTAATATGTCGCAGTAAGCCTAACTGAGCGACGAAAAAGTGGACGTTTTACGACTTCTCTCTTTGGGTAGCCCCTTAATTCTAAATTAAACAGACATACAGAATATGTATTTAATTGAAAAAAAAAACGGGTATAGACGTAAAAAAGAATATCATTCTTAATTTACTCGAGTAGTACAGTAATACTGAAACGTTGGCTCGTCGAAATTCTACTTGACGAGCCAACGTTTCAGACGGAATTTGAAGCTAGACAGACTGCTATCAGCTGTGCCAGTCTGGCAGTTTGTTGTACACTGCCGGGCCTAAAACGTGAGTCTACATTGAAGACCTCTAGGACCAAGCGATAGTGTAGAGTGTAAAGAGTTTTCCTATGCATCCTATGAACTTAACGTATATACCTCTATATTGTTCCTTCATGTGCAGTTCATCCCAAGGTTGCCTGGAAGAGATCGCTCAAGCATGTCTGTTTGTAATGTTTTTCTTTCTTTGTGTGGTATAATAAAGTATATTCTATTCTATAAGTGCAACTAGAGTATGTGTCCCATCCTCCCATGCAAATGATTTTGTTCAAAATTATCCTCATATTATTTTAATAGGGACCAACGGGAAGTATACTTCCCGTTGGTCCCTTCCCCAAACGAGGGGACGAGCGGGCCATCTTACCTGAGTAATATTTCGATTTCCTCCCTTGGATCGTACTGAAGTTTGTCCATGATCTTGACGGCATATTGTACGCGCGATGTCTTATGTTCGCAGAGGCGGACCACTGAAAACGACCCAGTTCCAAGCTCACCCATCAATCTATAACAAAGAGTTAAATCAGGTTTCAATCTATACTTATATTATATAGAGGAAAGATTTGATTGTTTGTTTGATTTGAATAGGCTCCGAAACTACTGGACTGATTTGAAAAAATCTTTCGGCATTAGAATCCTAAATTTTCTATAAACATAGGCTATAGAATATTAAAAAAAAAATAGGGTTCCGCATGAAATTTGAATTGTTTGTTAAATACCCGTGAGAAGCCGGGGCGGACCGCTAGTATAGAATATTTACGAGGAGCATTCTCTACGTGACGTCATTTTTGATTGATTATCGAATCTAGATCATAAAAGATGGTGTAGGAAATCAAACTGCAAAAAATGTAGAACGTAAACATTGAAAACTGAAGATAAGTGTCATATTATGATAAAACATGAGCAAGGCCTATTCTTAGATATAGCAGATCTTGCATAATCTTTTCGCTAACTAGAATGAAATAGGTATTTGATAATACCCATTCAGTAGAATGTAATCCATTTCTTCATATTTAAAAAATAGTTACCTTTAACGACCTATGTGGCGCGGTGGGCGAAGGTCCACCTACTACGCTAGAGGTTGCGGGTTCGATTCCCGCTTTAGGACAAATGTTTGTACAATCTGCAAATATTTGTTCAGGGTGTCCTGGTCCTTTTCTATAATATAATAAAAAAATCCATCTATCTAATATATTGCATTATGTATATCAGTCATATAGTAGCCATAACACAAGCTCTGCTTATCTAGATGCTAGAGCTAGATGATGCTGTGTGGATTGTTCAGCCTTATTTATTAAATACTTTTACTTTAGTTTAATTGATATATACCTGTATTCATCAAAGAAATTGTTCCGATTCACGAATCCCGACCAAAACTCCTCCGTTGATGTTTTAGCGTTAGGCGGGACGTGATTCTCCTTCGAGTTAGTCACAGTCTTGTTATCTTCTTCCTCCGTCAGCAAACAAGGCGCGACGAAACTGAACCCTCTGAAACATAACAATTTTATTAAGCAAGCATAAATATGAATCATTGCACTGTTATCCAAAGTGCGGCATTGTAATCACTACATAGTATAAAATAAAGACGTTTCCCGCTGTCTGTTTGTCCCTATGTATGCTTAGATCTTTAAACTACGCAACGGATTTTGATGCAGTTTTTTTTTTCTATACTAATATTATAAAGAGGAAAGATTTGATTGTTTGTTTGTTTGAATTGAATAGGCTCCGAAACTACTGGACCGATTTGAAAAATTCTTTCACCATTAGAATCCTAAATTTTCCGTGATGAACATAGGCTATATAATATTTTCAAAATGTTAGAGATCCGCATGAAAAATTCAATAATTGAACCGTGCGCTGTATATTCAACTTCTTTTTCTATTATGGCGCGTCAGAATAGAAAAAGAGGTTGAATAGGTGCTTACTTTTTCTCTACGGCCAGTGTCAGTTATGGAGTGTCAAGTCAATGTCAAAAACCCCAATGCTGTTAAAAAAAGTAAGGGATCCGTATGAAAACTTTGAAACCAATCGTTTTAGTGTGTATAATTTCTGAAATTTTTGTTTAATACCCGTGCGAAGCCGGGGCGGACCGATAGTTTAATATATGTATACAGTTATTCAAGAGGAAGGTTTTTGTATCAGGAATGGACCTGTGCGGAGCCGGGGCGGTCCGCTACTTCGCTAGGTAAAGATAAAGAATTAGCATTAGAGAAGAGCCCTTTGCCCAGCTGTGGGACCGCATAACCTAATGTAAATTTTAGGTTTTAGTAAGTACCTGAATAGTTAATGAGCGTTAGCAGAAGCGGACACGCCGGAACTCAGAGTCGAAGTAAAACGCATCGTCTGCTCTCGACACCACCGGTCGAAAGGGTGACCTATACCCCGCAATGAGTGAAGTCAGGTTGGTGATGATGATGATAATGTATCTTACCTGAATAGTTCATGAGCGTTAGCGGAGGCGGACACGCCGGAACTCAGAGTCGAAGTAAAACGCATCGTCTTGAGTGAGGTCAGGTTGGTGATGATGATGATATGTATCTTACCTGAATAGTTCATGAGCGTTAGCGGAGGCGGACACGCCGGAACTCAGAGTCGAAGTAAAACGCATCGTCTTGAGTGAGGTCAGGTTGGTGATGATGATGATATGTATCTTACCTGAATAGTTCATGAGCGTTAGCGGAGGCGGACACGCCGGAACTCAGAGTCGAAGTAAAACGCATCGTCTTGAGTGAGGTCAGGTTGGTGATGATGATGATATGTATCTTACCTGAATAGTTCATGAGCGTTAGCGGAGGCGGACACGCCGGAACTCAGAGTCGAAGTAAAACGCATCGTCTTGAGTGAGGTCAGGTTGGTGATGATGATGATGATATGTATCTTACCTGAATAGTTCATGAGCGTTAGCGGAGGCGGACACGCCGGAACTCAGAGTCGAAGTAAAACGCATCGTCTTGAGTGAGGTCAGGTTGGTGATGATGATGATATGTATCTTACCTGAATAGTTCATGAGCGTTAGCGGAGGCGGACACGCCGGAACTCAGAGTCGAAGTAAAACGCATCGTCTTGAGTGAGGTCAGGTTGGTGATGATGATGATATGTATCTTACCTGAATAGTTCATGAGCGTTAGCGGAGGCGGGAACGCCGGGTGAATCTCTGGGCGTGCGACATGTGAACTCAGAGTCGAAGTAAAACGCATCGTCTGCTCTCGACACCGCCGGCCGGAAGGGCGGGACAACCTAAAAAGGAAAAAAAAAATTAGTAAATAAAATGTTATGCTTATGACCATAAAACATTTTATTTACTAATTGGTAGAAAACTTTTGCAATGTATATTGGACTTGCCGTAAACATTCAAAAATCTCAAGAGGCGCAAATATGCCTCGATAAGGCCCACTATTTGCTCCCTTTTCACACCTCAAAAATTATATAAAATTTTATGTAAACATACTTCCTTTTTGTATAACGCATCCCAATCTATACTCGCGAAGAACTCGTGGATTTTTATATCTTCAATTCCGTTGTTGCTCGCTCCCAATCTGAAAAAATAAAACAATAACTTTATCTCTAAATTTTAATATTATCAACGAATATTAGAAGGTGTTTCTAGTGGATAAAATGCAGCCTATGTCAATCTGCGGGACACCATTGATCCGCTTGCATTAAGGCGTGAAAAGGTCAAACAGATTAACTTTAGAATTTTTATTTTTTATTATATAATGAAATCAAATATGTCCACAATCTCACTTGGTAATAATAGACCGCGTCATGAATGTGTAAACGTGTAAATGTGTAAACGTGGTCTAAACTTTTTTTTTGTTTTCTAGTAGGAATAACTATATTGAAAAGTATTTCGCCGTAAATTGTAAACCGACGCCACACACACGTGCATATTATGTAGGTTTATGGATCTCTTTTTAATTATTGATACATTTCTTTTATTTTTTACTATAGGTACATGTATAATTTTATTATTAGATGCCCTTTTTTCATAAATATCACCTCACTGATTAATACATATACCTAATTTATCTTAATGTACATACACTTAACTTGTTCTTGACTTGTAACTTGTCTGACTCATACCAGAGGTGGGCGTTCCAATCTGTGACACAGTATTCTTTTGCAGGTCGCATCGCTTCCTATCTTTATAATTATAGCTAGTATTAAGTTCGATCGATACTTCTATTCTATCCTTATATTATAAAGAGGAGAGATTTGATTGTTTGTTTGTTTGAATTGAATAGGCTCCGAAACTACTGGACCGATTTAAAAATTCTTTCACTATTAGAATCCTAAATTTTCCCTGATGAAGATAGAAGAAACGTTAGCATGAAAAATTAAATTTTTGTCAAATACCCGTGCGAAGCCGGGGCGGACCGCTAGTAATGTATTATTTTCTTTTTTGTAGAAAGCAGAAAAAAATTAAAACCACAAAAATATTATCTCGCGCCAAAGCGTACGATCACCTTCGAACAGACTACCTTCGCCCGAACCTAGAATGCATTAGCTACACTTGTAGTCAGTATCTTCTTTGTAGTCAGTGTCTTGGTTTAAACCACTTTATTAATTTATTTAAACCAAACTCACCTATTCTGAGGGTTCCTTTTGAATAGCGCTCTAAGCAACGACTGCGCTTCATCGCTGAGGTTCGACGGCATACCGAGCTTTGCTTTTAATATCTGCGTCATCGTTTCGTGCCGTGTAGACCCATGGAAAGGGAGGTTGCCCGTAAGCATTTCAAACTGAAAAAATTAAAATTCATACAATCAAGGATCTTATCGAAAATGTTTACTAAGTTTTGTAATTAACAAAATTTTAAAGCATTCGAATTTTTGGAACCCTAGGTACTTATAAATTTAGGTTTTCTTTCACTATTGGACTTTTGTAAACATTATGGCATACAAGTGTTCTGGATATATTGACATTTATTAAAAGTTGATAATTTCTTTCACCAAAAAGCTTTTTATGATACCAATCGAAAGGAAGGCAGATTTCTCTATTATAATGAACTACAATAAGTCAACAAAATTCAACTACAACTTTGATCTCTAGGTTAAAAACATTAAGTAATATTAAAGTGATTGTTTTAGCATTGATTATGCTATCATAAAAATTGCAGATGCTGATTTTCATATAATTTTCAGCTACCTGAAAATGTATATTTTATAAAACAAATATATAATATAAAAATTTATATATAAAATATTTTTTTATATTATACTAGCGGCCCGCCCCGGCTTCGCACGGGTATTAAACAAAAATTTCAGAAATTATACACAATAACACGATGGGTTTCACAGTTTTCATACGGATCCCTTAATTTTTCTAACAGCATTGGGATTTTTGACATTGACTCGACACTCCATAACTGACACTGGCCATAGAGAAAAAGCAAGCACAGTGCGCAACCTCTTTTTCTATTCTGACGCGCCATAATAGAAAAAGAGGTTGAATATACAGCGCACGGTTCAATTATTTAATTTTTCATGCGGATCCCTAACTTTTTTGAAAATATTATATAGCCTATGTTCATCACGGAAAATTTGGGATTCTAATGGTGAAAGAATTTTTCAAATCGGTCCAGTAGTTTCGGAGCCTATTCAATTCAAACAAACAAACAAACAAACAAACAAACAAACAAACAAACAAACAAACAAACAAACATACAAACAAACAAACAATCAAATCTTTCCTCTTTATAATATTAGTATAGATATAAAGAAAATTTATATATAATATTTTTTATAATATTTTATTATAATATTTTATTATTTATAATATTTTTATTTTCTGCTTTCGTTCACGACTTAGCGTATAAAATATTCCTTACCATAAGTACACCAAACGACCACCAATCGGCTGCAAAAGTGTGTCCTCTTCTATTAACGACTTCCGGCGCCATATACTCGACTGTACCGCAGAAACTGTAGGCCTTATCGCTACTAGGAGGTAGTTTTGATAACCCAAAATCCGTCAACGCTATATGCCCGTCTGCGTCAAGTAAAATATTCTCCGGTTTTAGGTCCCTGTATATGATTCCCAATTTGTGAACGTGTTCTAACGCTAATGCTAGTTCTGCTAAGTAAAATTTGACATCCTCTTCGGTGAACATTACCTGGAAAATAGAAAAGTTTTTAAGAAGAATTTTAATGAAACCAGCCGAAAGGAAGAGATGCTGATTTTTGTAGATAAAGGAATTTTAAATATGATTTTAATATTGTTATGAATAAAGATGATTATTATAGACTCTAATGACGTTTTATATTATATTACAGCCCATCTTGAGTACACTTCCAACTGGTATTAATATGGATCAGTTGAGCTACCTGTAGTTGGTTTGCAACAAACTGCAGTTAGCTCAATTGTAAATACTAGTTCTAACTTGGTTTTTATAATAATACCTCAACAAAATTACCCCTATCATAAGGATAGGTACCTTGTTTTATTGAATGTTTGGTACTGCAGACTTAATACATTGTTTTCATATTAAGAAACCTATAAATAGCATGTATCACGCGGTTTCGCCAGAGGGTAAACAAGATAAAAGGTAACCGAACCTTTAAGATATTCTATTAGGTCTAAAACTTCACCTAAGTACGTGAAATGTCTTCTTTTTCAACTCTGATACTATTATAGTTGGCATTATACGCACAAAATGTTTACATGAATTCTTTCTAAATGCTCTAAACTGTTAACCGATTTTGATTAAGTTTCACACAGACGTTGTCTAGACCGGGAGAAAGGATATAGGATACATATCCGGTGTGTTTGGCATAAAAAGGGCATAATGTTATTCCAGGCAATAAACTTTCTATGTACCAAGTTTCATCAAAATCCGGTTACAAATTTTTGCGTGAAAGAGTAACAACCATCCATCTTTACTAACAAACTTTCGCGTTTCGTTTAATAGGATTAATAATTAAAATAAAAAGTATAATAAAAAAAATTGTTGCGCAGATAAACTACTTAGATCACATAATATCCACAGCCTCTTAACCAGCTCAAACAACCGAAGCTTGGACGTTTTATAAACAATAAAAACACAGCATGAAGCAATTACTCAGAGGCCGTGTACCTACGTCAACAAAACATATGGAATCTAATCAACGTAAACGAACAAATATTGCACGAGTCAGATTACACACAAGGCCATATCTATGATGGTACTTATGGTACTTATCTTAAATACATACCTACTTATCTTAAAAGCATGAATATGTATAATCTATCTAAGTAGGTATAGCAAAATCATACGGAATCTATCTGTTTCGAACTCTACGAAGGTATATAATTCAGATGCTTAGTATAGAAGTGTAAAGGACGCTTGAATACGATAAAATACAAGATAGATATCGGTACTATACTAGTGTGTGTATGCATTATACTTGTATAATAAACTGGGGATCCTTGCCGGCTTTGACAGGTAGTTTGACACAACGATAATACTTGGACATAATAATAATAGTAGGTACCTATCGCAAAATTTTGTAGATATTGATATGTTCTTTAATATTGTAGAACACACTTTTGTTCTATCATCAATATTTTCCGCAGCGCATGCGACGAAATTGTTTTTGTTTTTTGGCATTTTTTTACACCTTGGGTTACGTTATTAAAGTTTTAGTAAGGATCCCTAATATTTTCTAGCAATAAATATAGCCTATGTTACTCAGGGTGAATGTAGCTTTCTGGCGAAAGAATTTTTGAAATCGGCATAGTAGTTTTTGAATTTATCAATCACAAACATACACATACACACAAATACAAATATTTCTTATATATAATCATTATAATATTAGTGTAGATATAAAGATTAACGTAGGTAATAGCTCTCTTAGGCTAGTATGTACACATAAAAAAGTAAATTAATTAGGAACAAACTGACTTCTACTTATAATTTTATAAATTTAAAGAAGTTGTGGGTTTGTATCACACAATTCGTGATTAGTCATTCTACCATTACAACGTTACAAACTAATACAATGGAATTTCTCTGAGCAAATCTTAAAAAAATCGTGTCATACTATGTTGCAGGTAAGTCATGAAGCCTAGGTAATATTAAGTTTTACCTATTTGAATCAGAAGATAAGAACATGCACTTGAACTTAATTGTCCTTTTAAATAGTCTGTTAACTTATGTATGTATGAGTGAGGACCTCCTGCATAGAATCAAGTGAATCACCTTATCAGCCACAGGCATTCCTCAACCATTGTTGGGTAGGGCATATTACGAATATGTTATTAGTTGCATATATTACAAAATCTTAGCGTATAAAAATTAACCTTTAGCAGTTTGGCAGATTTTCCGCGGGAGGTTTGCGACGTGTAAAATCGCTGTGAGCAAGTATTTTTTTAATCTTTGATATCATAAAAGTTTGATTAAGCATTCATAAAACGTATGGTAACAATGATTGTTACTTAATTAATGTATAGCGTTAATAGTTAGGTTATTTATGAGCATTTCACATTTCGCACTGCCCGCGGCTTGGTGCATTCATCTTCTGTCAACGACCCTTCGATGACTAATCTAAGTGGAGTGACAAATTAGGAAGCACCTTCCAAATGCAAGGTTTTCTATACTACGCAATACAACGCAGTACTTAATCAATTAATCATACAAGATCTAGGCAAATTGTTCAGTGTCTTATCTACTATGACTACAACATATTCACATACCTCTTTGCTAAGACGCGAAAACAAATCACCGCCGCGTAGAAAATCCAATATTAAGTATAACTTTCCAGCCGTTTGGAATGCGTAATGTAATTTGACGATAAATGGATGGCCCATTTCTACGAGAATGTTTCTTTCCATTTTCGTGCGCTCTCGGTCTCTCACTTTAAGTGTTGCTTTTTTAAGTACCTGCAAATTATAAAACTGTTAATGACGTGCTTATACAAAACCGTGAACTTAATTACGATAATGAGGCTCTGGGCCTAAGAGTTCTGCTCTCATGAATGAATGAATGAATCTTTTTAATTTTCAGACAACTTAGTTCATAAACATACACATTACAAAATAGGAAACAAAATATAGAGTAGGGACATACTCTTCCAACAAAACTATACCACAGAAAGCATAATACTAGACTATTCTATAATATTATAAATAATATATTATTATGTGTATGTATATGATTGCGCTATATTTTCTATTTCATCTCAAAAGTCACTCAACATTGCCAAAATCAGAACAGAAATGCTATAGTTACAATATAATAAATGAATAATATATATGGTTCACATAGCACTTCCAAATAACAAACCTTCATTGCATAAAGTGTGCCAGTGTCTGCTCCGGAAACTTTCCTAACAAGGAATACTTTCCCAAAGGATCCTTCTCCGAGCACTTTGAGCAATTCAAATTGTGATGGATCTGCTTTCTCGTGGCCCTCCTTGATAACATCCTGAATCTCCACTTCCCGCTCATAGTTAATGTCTCCAGAGGATTCGAGGCTCTCTGTTGTGGACGCTTGGCGGGACTCGGCTGAATTCTCTACCACTACTGGAAGACTTTTCATAGAAACCTGTATAGATAATTTACTAGTTAATGCTGGTCCTGTCTTTTTTGTACACCAATCAAACTTTTATGTCAGTTAAGTTTATAATGGGTATTAATACAAACTTGTTGTAATGATAATTGTAAGACATTCTTACAATTTCGTAATTTAGGATAAGTATCTATAACATTGAAGATAGCAGAATTAAGAAGGTAACTCAATACTAAAATATAGAAATCAAAATTTTTGCTGTTTTTATTTGGGATAAAATCTATTTCAATCACACAGTAAGACTTCAGAAGTCCAGAAAGTAATTAATCTAGAGAAACCTCTCAGGATCACACAACTACCTATCGGTCACATGCTTTCAAGAAGTAATTCGTAAAATTATTTTATAATGTGAATTTAGACAAATATGTGTGCATGAGATAGTCTTTGTCATAAATTCTTACAGAAGTAAACTATATTGCTTTGATTATGAATGTAAGCGGGTTAACTACAAACCTATTATATATATTGTGTATATTGCTTTGGTTGGAGAGAAAAAAGAGAAGGAAATTGCATCATAGCGCCAACAAGAGCTAATCTCTTTAATTTAATAATGTGTGTGTATGTCATTTGTAAATAGTCAGTAAGTTATTTTGAATTATGACTGTTGTTGCTTGGTGGTCATGATTTTATGCTTCCCACTATGATCTTATAAAAACTATAAATTTTAATGTATCAAATGCAAGATTGATGTTGTAAGTGTATGGTATAAATGCCGATAATTACTAGGCCTTTTAGCATTTTTTAGATGCATTATTTCCAAAGCAAAACTTTTCAAAAAATATGTCAAAAGTTTCCTTTGTTTTCATAAACTATCTCATGAATGATGTAATGTTCCTTTATTGGATAATCTTAAATAGTAAAAATAAAACTAATTATCTACAAGCTCTGATCACAATATTATTGATTGCTCAGGTATCAAGGTAATTTTAGATGAACCAAGGTCATGAACAAGAAAACAAAATAATGGCACTTTTGAAATCACTGGAATCGTATAGAATACGTATAGCTTCACCATGGGATGCACAAAAAATAAGTAGTTGAAGAGAGAACTGCCTATTGTTACACCAATCGTTTTAGCATTCCTATTACTAATTATGTAGACATAGTAGGTACCAGACTGTGAATAATAATTCTAGGATAACCCAGTAGCTATTGTTATTAATAACATGCATAAATTGTACCATGACTAATAGAGAACCTACCTATCTAATCTAGCTAAAGGAAAAACCCTTCAAATTTAATTAGCACGAAACAATAAATTCGAAACTCACCGTGTTATCACCAACATTCTGCATTCGCCACGGATCGGAGGTGTTAGCTAGAGGCATTTTTATTGAATACTGCACACAAACATTCAAAACTTAATTATTATTGATAAATAAAAGTAAAATTAAGAACACAAAAACACCCTTTTCTCATTTCTCATTCATAAAAAAAGGAGGGAGGGAACTCAGCTACACCGATCGAGACGTCACGACACGACTAGAGTCTGTTCAAAAAGAGAACCGTCGTCGCGTCGTAGGAATTGAGGTCGCGCGTGTGCTAATTTACTACTTTTGTTGCGTTGACAACACTGCTCTGTCATTGCCAGTGCGACTAAAAGTTTTTGATACTTGGTAGAAAGAAATCACACCAACTGTTGTCATCTGTAGGTATATTTTTTTTTATACTTGCTATTAGTGTTCTGATTAGTAACTATCGGGTATTTATCGCGTAAAAAAAAAGGATAAATACTCGTTAATTACTAATCATTATGTGTTCAGATCGCGTAAGTTTAAAAATATTCACTTGCTATTAAGTAGGTAGGTTGGTATGTATCTTCGCATAATGCTGATTAAAATCGGCTACCATAGCACAACACAGGTGTTATGTGATGTGATGACTGTGATCTGATGAGCCAAAAATAAATGCATGATTCTACTTTGGTTTAAGTGCTGGCTTTAATCAACATTATTAATTACGGACTTAAAAAATAAAACATGGAGACATTTTATGATTTTATTAATATTATCTTAATATACCGTAAATATTTACGATTATAGATAATAATTTAATCAGTACCATAATCAAAATCTGAATCTACGTATTCAATGCCGCTTATGTCTGAGCGAGCTTTGGAGCATTCACTGTCGGACTCATCTGTTTCATCTTCGGATTCTGATTCTGTTACATTTATGATAAATTCTTGTAAATTGTCCATTAAATGGTCCTGTTCCCAATATTTTTCTTCAACATGCTTCACATGTTCACATTCTTTTTGCCACTGAGCAGTAGTAATATTATTGAATATTCTATGTAGCTTCCTTAGAGTCGGTACCTCTTTTCGAACAGTATAAAATTGTTGAATTTTGCTCCGTATGGCACATTTGTCAAAATCGTCCAGAATTATTGTCTTGGGCCGGCCTTTGCGTTTTTTCCCTGGAGTGCACCACACACCTCTATTTACAGCACCTTCTTTTTTAATTTTAGACACAGTGTCTCTACTAAGACCTGCAACATAAAATGTAAATAATCAGTTTAATATTTAAAAACGCAAAGTATCAATATGTGTTAGTCGCACACTACAAAAATAGGTCAGCTGAGACTAGAATGATTTTTACCTAATATAGTATTTCCATTTACGCTAATCACACATAAAACACTAAAGACACTGTATATTTAGTATAAGAAATCAATGTACAGTCCAAAAAATACCACAAGAAAGCTATTACATACCAGTCATTGCGGCTACTCGTTCCGTAGCTTTGTTCAGGTCGATGATTGGGCTTTTTGACGCTTTTTCGCGTTGACAAAACTGTATAACGTTATATATTATTTGCCTCACAGTGCTGCGTAACGTTTTTCCTCTTTTCGACATAATTATGCAATAATTTACACAAAAACAAGATCAACAATAATTTATCGAGTCGAAGTTGGCTTATGTTATGACAGTTGCGTGATGAGACAGATGACACATCGATTGGGTTGCCATATAAAAATCTTAATGTTAGTTCACCCTAACGCCACGACGACGGTTCTCTTTTTGTACAGACTCTACCTGTGGCTGTGATACCAGCTCTTCGCTCGAATTTTGATAAAAACAAGAAAATAATGCGATTATTAAACCATTCTCACGAATATACATATATTGACGTCGTAAATCCAGGATTCCTGTCTACAAAAAAAACAAAAAGAGTACAAAAGACTCCACAACCATCTGCATCCCATGCGGACCTACACAATTCACCCACTACGTTACTGACAAAGGTAGGTACGTCTCAGTCTTACACGTTACTAGTTTCTGCACACGGCTTCAAACGCGTTACTATGGAAAGCCTATGTAAAATAAATTTACGCTGATGTAAATAGGCAGCACTGCAGTGGGGGAATGCTGCATATTATTATTGACACCGTATTTGTACTGCAGAAGTGTGCAATCTACATAATATAAAAATATGGGTCCCAGATAATCCCAACCAACGTAATATATTAAAGTATATTCAAGAACGAAAATTCAATAACTTTATTTCTTAGGCTTAAAAAATAAGCACTTAGACAAGTCAAAATACAGTTAATTATTATGAAAAATAAATAATTTGTTATTGATTACTCTTTACTTCAATGCCTTTGCCATCCTGCTGTAGCAGCCAGCATTATACTATGATTACCCAGACTATTCGAACTGTTTTCCGTAAAATCTATCTGTGACAAAATGAGCTACTATTAGCAATGTGTTGAAAGATATGGCAATTCTTATAGGGGCGAGGTAGTTGTCATTTTGACAGCAACATTTGAAGTCGACATCTAAACAATTGACATTGACATTAGGGTGGCAATACACGTCCATATTTTTTGTCGATGGGTGGTAGGGTGGTAGCACAGTGTGTCCATATGTATACTGTGGTGGTAGGTTAGTATCAGAATTTGTTTTACGATCCGAAGGCGTCCGTCCGATCGATCCCTAAGAAGTAAAACCTTGAGAGATCAGTGTTTGTATTTTTGTAAACACACATAAATTGTCTTCGGATAGTCGAATATCGCCTATGCATAGAACATTTGTTCCGACAATCAGAAATCGGACATATTTTTCCTCTACTATTTTAATCATAGTACTAATAATATATTATTTATTGTAAAATATTGTATGATACGTATATTAGTCATCACATCAAGTACCTATCCATAAAACAAGCTATGCTTAACTTGAGGTTATATGATGCTGTGTGGTCTGTCTAGCCATGGATATAAGAAAAGTCTAGCATCAATTATTTATTTTAGGAAATAGCGAAGGGTACCTGCTTGCTTAAAGTAACGTGATAGAATTTTTGTGATAGTAATTTACGCTAGACTTAAGTCTAGTGATTTTAGTGTTTTTTTATTTGTTTATAAGTAGGTACCTATCTGAAATACTATTGAGGTTACACAATACTAACATACAGAATACGTACTATGCAGTATTTTAAAGTTGTACATTATTAAAATAGTTTAAGAGTTACCAACACAATTGAAAGTAGGTTAATGAATGCAAGTTAACTACCTACCAACAAAGGTATTAAAGTTTAAAAGAAAAAACAAAAAGTAAGTAATATACGAGTTTAAAATTAAATTTCACTAAGTTTTTTGTTGTACTTACTTAGGTAGATTTTCCGTGATTTCAATGTTGATGCTTCTTCTATAAAAAAATCTCGCTTTATCTTTGTATACCTAATTCGTTAGGTACCATAGCTAACTTCAACGGGCCGGAGGCTTTGGCCGGATGGCTGGAGAAGATTTTTTACGACTTCTAAGAACCTTAAAAAAACAGGAAGAAAAAGAATCACCATATCTTGATCGAGTTTAAAAAACACTACCATAAAGTAAAATACTACCAAAAACCAAAAACCAATGTATAAAAAGTATTTCACGCCATTACCAGAGCCATTACCTTAGGTACCTACCTACTCTATGCTATTTTATTTTCTTACGTAGGTATAATGTATAATGAGAACGTAATGGCTTTTATTCTCTTTTACTTATATAATAGATAGTAGGTACTTGTATTTTCTAGGCATTTAAATAGTAAATAAATACAATAATGCTTTACCTTAATCACTACGCAGTAAATGAACCTTTAGTGACCAAAAAATCTACGAAGAGAACACCTATAATAATGCATAGTTTACAACAAGCCACAACAAACGGCAAAGACATAAATAAAATTAGAAACAAGAAAAATAACATTATTCCTTCCAAAAAAAGTAAGTTTCTTTACTGAAGGATATTAATACCATTAATACCTAGGTAGGTATTATATTTAAATAGGTAAAAACCCGTTGGAAACATTTGAGGACCTATGTCCGCATGCTTAATATGTCCACAGCTACGTACCTACTACCTACCTACAATCCCGTCTCCCGTCCCCCACTAAGAGTACCTACATACATAGAGAGCATATATATGTATTATATATAAATAACTTATAGTCTATACTATTATTTGTTATCCTCATTCATACACGTCAGTGCCAAATAAATAGAAAGATAAGATAAAGATATATCTTCCCAGGTTCCCAGCCAGCACTTCCTGATAAAACAGCAGAATTAATTGGAGATTTTGGAAAATGGCAGCTAAAGATAAATATTCTGATGGCATTGCTGAAGCTACCTACTGCCTGGTTCCAGCTGAACATAGTGTTTATGGCACCACCCCAAGATTTCTGGTGCGCTAAGCCAGATGGGTTTCCGTATTCTGAGCAAGTGTGGCGTGATACTTGTGCACCGGTAAGAAATTATCTAGGTACCTTTTAAGGAGTATAATTAATTATATTACTTATCTAGTTAACTACCTACGTCCAAAAGGAACGTAAATACCTAACAAAATGTATCTAATATTGATGATACGGCTAATTAGTTGCATATTTGCTTATTAACCCATATCAAAATTTTATCAGAAGAAAATTGATTGACGACCTCCTTGAGTCGTGGTGGGTGAAGGTCCGCCTCGAAGGTGACGCAGGAGGGTTTGATTCCCGCCTCGGGATAAATGTTTGTATCTACAGATATTTGTTCCGGGTATTCTGTCGGGCCTATAATAAAAATATCTATATTTATAATAAAAATATCTATATACTGAGTTTATGTAAATAGTAGAGTAGTTTATGTAATATAGTATGAGCCTCAAGTTTGATAAAACTTTCGCGATTTCTTGACGATCGCTGCAACGCGATGGAAACTGGATTGATAATATAACAAAAGGTACGCGATAAATACCCATTAAGTATTCTCTAGTTGGTTGTTTGTAATAAAATAAATAAATAAGTACCTATAAAAAACTTTTCTTACCGAGTCTATTTTATTATTGAAGACCTTTGTGGCGCGGTGGGCGATGGTCTGCCTGCGACGCCGAAGTTTGCGTATTAGTTTCCCGCCTCGGGACAAATGTTTGTATTTTTTCAGTGTTCTGGTCGCTTTCTACCTATATGTAATAAAAAAATATCTATCTATTTAATATATTGTATTATGTACCTACATCTGTCATTTAGTACCCATAACACAAGCTCTACTTAGCTTGGGGCTAGATGATGTTGTGTGGATTGTCCAGCATTATTTATTTAATTGTTCACAGAAAATAGAAGAGGACCCATGTTTGATCTTCGACCCGGACTTTCTGGATTACCTCCCGGACATGGAAAAGACCATGGTACCGCTGGTCCTTTGTAAAAGCTTTGTGTACAACAAAACCGTGTTCAAACGCACAATCACTTCGGATTGGGATCTTGTGTGCTCTGATCATTGGTATATCCATGTAAGTACGAGTGCTTCGTCAACTCACACCATCCAACTTGTCCCAGCTTGTGTGAGTTGGAGGAATCGTAAGAAGCTTACACTACCTTTAAATTTGGGTGAATTTTTCTAATTATTGGTATATATAATATACATATAGGTAAATGTGAGTATGAGTGATTCATTAACTCACACCATCCAACTTGTCCTAGCTTGTGTGAGTTGTCCAGAACACTAATATCCTAACGGGTTGACGATGTTTTTTATAAACCCACCCCACTCACCCATTACATACTTACTACCCCAATGAGCGAGCGAAGGTCCTTGCTTGGTATGTAGCAGGCAGGCCTTCTTAAGAAGGTATATTTTAACTTGCGTTATTACTAGTAATTAATAACTATCGGTCTGAATGGATTCTGTAACCTGTGTTCATCAGGGATAATGTAGTAGGGACCTACCTATTCTAATGGTGATTGTTTTTTTCTAATTGGTCCAGTATCTTTGGAGGTTAATCAATTCAATTTCTACCACAGCAATCTAAATAATTCTCATTATTCAGATTTCTGTGATTCAAAGAAACATTTTTCCTCTTTAGGTACCTATATTATTAGTATAGAAGTAAGATCTAGGTACTAGTCTATGGACCTATCATAGATAAATAAAATCTTGCATTTCAAAATAGGTACCTAGGAAAAGTATCTAAGTAATGTATGCAAGGGCGTCGCCAGCCCACGGCCCAGGGGGGGGCAAGCCGTAGCCAGAAAAAAATACTAATCGGCGGGAGGGGGGGTGGGGATGTTAGAACTTATGATAACATGGGCTAATGATTATGTACGCTAACTTTATCCAAGTAATTTTCAAGGCAAAGTGTTTAAAATTTTCCTATTTGCCTGGTCTGGAAACAATATGATCTACAACTGGCATTCAACACTGCAATGCAAGTGAATGAGCCAGCACGACAACTATTGTATTCGGGTCATTAGGTACCTAGTGCAAAAAAAATTATAACAGACTGCAATGAGCGCCGATATTTTGTAGTGTGCGGCCGCTGGAAATAGTCGAAACTGAAGTCTATACAATAATCGGCGAGCGGAGCGAGCCGCGATTTTTTTTAGAGACTTATTCGGACGTATGCAAAAAATTTGGAAGAGAAGTTATTTGTAGGTACTAACTGCAGAGATGTGATTTATTGGAAATACTTCTATTTTAAATGCAAATAGAAAATGCAAAATACCTATTTTGTATTTTGTATTTAAATACCTTTCAGTGAAAAGTATTTTGTATTTTATTTGAAATGCCTTTCGAGATGCATTTTGTATTTTTAAAATACATTTTAAATACAAAATACTTTTTGATTAAGTTGAGCCAACATTACCAGTCAAACAAAACAAAACGCTTGTATTGCCGAATTCGACCGATAGAGGCGCCAACTAACCATGCACGACATCTTTTTATTCTTTGGTCAGAGTGCACGTCTTGTGTCAAGTAATGTCTGACAAGTGTGAAAAATGAGTGATGATGTATTCGAACAACTGGTATTGTTGAAAAGTGTGCTAAATAAAAAATTATATTATTTATTTTTAACAATACCAGTCCAATGGTTATTAATTTAAAAAAAAGTGTAATCGCATTGAGTGTATCTATTCTCCTGTGTAATAAATAAAAATATCTGTGATTTGGTCATTTTGTATTTTGTATTTTGAAAAAGTATTTTGAAAATACCTATTTTGCATTTAGCATTTGAAATACAAAACGCAATACTATTTGGTATTTTGCATTTGAAATAGTAAATCTGAAAAGTATTTTGCATTTTGTATTTAAATGCTTTTTTAAAACCATTTTGTACATCTCTGACTAACTGTCACTACTTACTCCTAGTGATAGTGAATTTATGCGGGATTTATCGGCAAAGCAAGACAATAGCAGGACTTTCGTTGTTTTGCAACTGCAAAACAACGAAAGTCCTGCTAAAAAATGTACCTAACCAACTGGTTAGGTACATTTTTTTGACCTCTAGGGGGGGGGGGGGGGCAGCTGCCCCCTCTGCCCCCCCTGGCGACGCCCTTGAATGTATGTACTTTAAGGTATGTACCTACCTATTTTTTATTTGTTCCAGTTGACGCAATGCGTTGTTATGTCGGGCGTTCTTATTGGATCTTTGATCTTCGGAAAATTTGCTGACACACACGGCCGTAAAAGGCCGCTTATTGCTGCAATATTAATTCAATCAATATTTTGCTTCATTGCAAGTCTGATATCGCAATATTGGTGGTTCCTATTGGCTTGGTTCATAGTCTCACTGGCGGTTGGAGGCATATCTCTTATATCTTTCGTTGTATGCTTGGAAGTAAGTACCTAGTCAAATCATAATTACATAAGTAGGGAAGTAATAAGTACCTACTTCACTCACAGTTTAAAACAAAGTTGCTTCCCGCAGTCTGTCCCTATTATGCTTAGATCTTTAAAACTACGCAACGGATTTTGATGCAGTTTTCAATAAGTACATAGAATGGTTTAGATAAAGGAGTAGGTACCTAATCTATCTATAGCATGACTGCACCTCGGGCGGGTCACTAGTACATTATAAATACAGCCACAGTTATTAAAATTTGAGTAGTGACGAATTTATTTTATCGATGTAGTACCTAACAAAGTTGTTTTTTTATTTTTTTGTTAAGACAGCGGCCTAACCGCCCAAGGAACTAAAGGAAATGTGGAAGTTCAATGCAAAAAACTCACATAAATAACCGAACAAAAAACCGATTCGATTTATGTCATATTCGTCCCTAGTTTTCGTTCCACGTCTTTATCAACTCGTTTGATTTGTAGTTCTTTCTAACTTATAACTACACACATACAACTCAACCAAATTAACAAGCCTAAGTCAAAGGAAATAACTTATAATAAATCTAAGAATGGGATCTTAACTTAGATTTATAAAGCGCGTGCCGCTGTAAAGACAATCGCCCCAGCTTTCAACTAACTATTACTATTATAACTACTTACAGGGTAGTTACATATTGCGACCGACATAATTTTTTTGGGGGTCATGGTGATTTTTTGAAATTATGATCTACTTTTCTGGTAAAACAATCACGTTTCCGTGATATATTTTTTTACAATCCTGAAGAGCTTGTCATTGTGTTTTTCCTTTTCAGTCCGTAAGTGGAAAATACAGGACAACAGTGCCAATTCTCCATCAATTGCCATTTTTCTTTGGAAACGTTATATTGGCTGGTTTGGCTTATGTGCTAAGGGATTGGAGGAAATTGAACATTACACTTGCATTCTTATCGTCATTCTACGCGTCTTATTGGTTCTTAATCCCGGAATCCCCAAGATGGTTATTGGCTACAGGGAGAGTAGACGAAGCTAATGGTAAAAAACCACCACTATTTGCCTACATATATAGTACTCGTAGTAGAATAATACCATACCTTTACTTCACTTTCCCAGATACCTACCTACGCAGTTACCTACTATAGTAACCCACTATAAATATTTCTATAATTTTAAATATCCATTTAGGTACATGAATTTACCAATAGGTCCATGAGATTTTACTAATGTAGGTAGGTACAGTCAGTGACAACAATATGCGAATAGGTACTTCAGTGGAGCATTGCACACTTATTTTTTTTGTCCACTGGTGGATGAAGTGAAAATGAAACTACTAGTAGGTACCTAGATACATTTATGTGATAATAAAAATTGATGATTGAATACCTATCATACATAGTGTAAGTTTAGATTAAACTTTGAAGGCAGGCACTACCCCAAAAATCACATACCCAAGTTACATGCCTTGAAGCATCTAAAAACAGACGGAAAATGCCGATGGTGATGTGATGAACATACAAAGGCACCTTATATTCACATTTAGGTATATCAGTTTGCCATTCATTATGCCAACTTCACTTTAATAGTAGCTAAGTATTTATATTATATATTTGTACGAGACATTTTAGTATGATTTTATGATATTTTCATCTTATGCTTGTGTTGCAGCAATATTAAAACAAATAGCTGAATACAATAACATGCCATTTCCTAAGGGTGGAATAAAAGAAAGATCTTGTGGTGACAACAAGAAACCCAATGATCCAGGAGTAGCAGATTTGTTTTTTGACAAATCTAAGAAGACGAAGCAGAGAAACCTTTTACTGTCACTAATCTGGTGTGTTCTTCTAGTTAGAGTTCATGACAAATTAAATTTAACTAGCGGTCCGCCCCGGCTTCGCACGCACGGGTATTTAACAAAGAATTCAATTTTCATGCGGAACCCTAACTTTTTTGAAAATATTCTATAGCCTATGTTAATCACGGAAAATTTGGGATTCTAATGTCGAAAGAATTTTTCAAATCGGTCTAGTACTTAGTTCCGGAGCCTATTCAATTCAAACAAACAAACAATCAAATCTTTGCTCTTCATAATATTACTAGCGGTCCGCCCCGGCTTCGCACGGGTATTAAACAAAAATTTTAGAAATTATACATACTAACACGATGGGTTTCACAGTTTTCATACGGATCCCTTACTTTTTTTAACAGCATTGAGGTTTTTGACATTGACTCGACACTCCATAAGTCCATAACTGACACTGGCCGTAGAGAAAAAGCAAGCACCGTGCGCTATTCAACCTCCTTTTCTATTATGACGCGCCATAATAGAAAAAGAGGTTGAATACACAGCGCACGGTTCAATTATTGAATTTTTCATGCGGATCCCTAACTTTTTTGAAAATATTATATAGCCTATGGAAAATTGAGGGTTCTAATGGTGAAAGAATTTTTCAAATTGGTCCAGTAGTTTCGGAGCCTATTCAATTCAAACAAACAATCAAATCTTTCCTCTTTATAATATTAGTATAGAAGTATAGATTTAGACTAGCTTCTGGTAGCGAAATATATTTCGTTGCACCATGATATATTATACCATGATAGGTATAGCATCATCAACATCTACCGCAGCCAGATTTTACCTACTGGTGGGTGGGTAGGGTAGGTAAGTATAGACCCGCACCGCTTTAAGAGGCGGCGATGGGGATGCCGGGTGGGTCCAGTGAGCATGACGGGGTCTATTGCACATAGCCCGAAGAGACCGCTCTGGAATAATTGCAGCATCATCTAGCCCCAAGCTAATCAGAGGTTGTGTAATGGACACTAGAATTACTACCCTGAAGAAATATGCAGATCGTACAAAATTTTTGTCCCGAGGAGGGAATCGAACCTACAACCTCCTGCGTCGCAGGCGGACTTTCGCCCACCGCGCCACAGAGGTCGTCAAACTGCCTAGTTACATTTTTGAAATTTCCTTTATGAACGTAATAATAAAATAATAAGACGGCGGCGGGGGACGGGTTTGGGTCGGGTAAAGGTAAAATAAAAATTAAATTTGTTAATTACAGGTTTTGTTCGGGGCTATCGTTCTACACATTTTCACAATATTTAGGTGGTTTCGGAGGGAATATATTCGTAACTATCAGCACTACTGGAATTATATCCTGCTTCGGAGGAATTATTTGCACGTGCACTATCACCAGGATGGGAAGAAAAATGACAGTTGGAGTTTACCAGCTGATTACATCATTGTGCTTCGTGTTGATACTGGTGATACCTGAGGACTGGTGGTCCGGCTGGCCTAGATTAATCAGCGCCGGGGTTGGATTCGCTGGAATGGCGGTGAGTCGACCATGTGTGAAATGAAATTGTGACGTTGGGTGGCTTGATGACTTTTAGATGAAAGGTTTTCATTAAAATAAAACGCACAGAGCCCATACCTAGTTAAGTGTTCTGCGAAGTTTAGTAGGTAGGTGCTGTTCAATAATAAAAATGTGTTCTTAGGTAGTACGTTATGTATCTACGCCAAATAGAATCGGAATTGTACTTACCTACCTAGTTAAATACCTAACGACGACCACTGTGGCGCGGTGGGCGAGGGCCCGCCTGCGACGCAGGAGGTTGCGGGTTCAATTCCCGCCTCTGGACAGATATTTGTACGATCTGCAGATATTTGTACGATCTGCAGATATTTGTTCAGGGATTCTGGTTGTTTTCTATGTATAATAAAAAATATCTATCTATTTAATAATATTGTATTATAAATAAATAAAAATAAAAAGTTTCTTTATTCAGACATTAAATTAGTCCATACATTACATTACATAATTAAAAACAAAATCAATACACAAAATCAAGCAATTAAATTAAATTTAAATCAGCCATTCAACAGAATCCTAACCTAAAGAGTCTAAAGAGTTAGGACCCTGTTGAAAGACTGCATGATGGTCGAAGCAAACTTGCTGCCTACGACCTGTAGGATGGTGTTGGTACTGCCCCATGTTCTGTGAAGCAGCGAAGCTGTTTTCTTGCGTATGATGGCGTGGAAGCCATCAACCTGAGCTTCCGCAAACATTGTAGATGCGCTACAGAAACGGGGCAGCCCCAACAACATCCTGAAGGCGTTATTATATGCACACGAAGGGCATTGAGCGATCTTTTGGTAAAGCTAGCCCAAAGGCTCCCCGTGTAGAATTGGCAGTAGGCTTTAAAGAGTGTGATTTTAACTTGCCTACTGCAACGAGAGAACCTTCGCGCAGTATGTATATCAGTCATCAATAGGATAGCGTTTGCACAAAAACAAATCAAAAGTTTCTCTGAAGGATAGGTTTCGTAACGAAAACATCCGACAGAGAACAGATGCGACAAGCCGAAGACAGGGCGCTATGGCGCTCATTAGGGGAGGCCTATGTCCAGCAGTGGACTAACATAGGCTGATGATGATGATGATAGCCCGCAGCTCCGATATATTACCGGTTTTTAATATAACCTTGATTTAGCTACCTAATTCAATAAATTTATTAATTACAGGGCTCAATACCAGCTATGTACCTCTACAGCGGCGAGCTATTCCCGACAATAAGCCGCAACACTGGCGTCGGCAGCGTCTCAATGTTTGCCAGGCTCGGCTCAATGATCGCCCCTTTCTTATTAGGCTTCAGAATGTTTACCGCGGATCTACCCCTCATTTTACTAACAATTATGTCATTCGCGCAAATATTCCTGTTGCTTCCACTGCCTGACACAACAGACACCCCACTCCCTGATACGTTGGAGGAAGCGGAAATGATTTATGATTAGTAACAGGCATGGACAAAATAAAACTATTTATGGCCTTGTCTATGGTACACGTAAGTTGGGTGTAAAATGTTTCTATGATAAATATTAAATGCTTATATTAAATTTATTACGTCATTATACCATTGTAAGTTGACAAATAATTTATACTCTAATACATTTAAACTTTTATTCTTATTCAATACATGTTGTTATTATAATAAAATAATAGAATAGAACTTAGAAATAAAATAATAAAACAAAGAAATGCATTTAAGTTTTATTTTGAATGTTTTATAAATTGTTGAGTAAGAAAACTATACATTTTTGTTGAAAGTAAGAATTATATTTTACAAAAATTATTTTCAAAGTTAAAAATAGTGCTAGTATGAACCATGTATAAATTACTACATTTAGTCAAATGACTAGAGAAAATTATAACATCATCCATTTTATTCATTTGAAAGTAGCTACTGCAAAACATTATTACTAACTTCTATGGAATGAGAAACTGTAAAAATAAAATGCCGACTTGTCTAAAATACAACAGAAACTAATGTTAACCTTGGAATAGTACCTATATATGATAAATGCTTTAACCTGTTTATCATCCTTATTTTAAATGCATCATATTATGTACAAAAAAGCATCTAGTGCATTTTTCTTTTGAAACCATCCAACAGTAGGTGAAGAAAGGCTGTGGGTAAGTTTTTAACATTTCTGGTAAAGGTAAAGTCTACAGCACTAAAAGCAGATATAGTTAAGTATCCTCCAAAATTCTAATTCTTAAAACTAATCTCACAAATATACTCTAATTGTACTGAAAACATTGGCTTAAAAATGATTGTACCTGTAACTTTACAAAACACACATCACTCAATTTTCTTATCATTTATTTTACTCTTTAAGTTTTCAATTCTATCCAACAAAGTTGGATGGGAGTGGTACCAGATTGAATATAACCTATCATAGTATGGGAAATCCAAGTTATCTTTGCCAAGTTTTATCAGAGACGAGATTAGCTCATTTGTGAAAGAAAGAGACACAGCAAAATTATCTGCCTCATATTCATTAGATCTGCTCATAACTCCAGCAAAGAATGAGAGAATAGTGTTGTACGGTGCAAGTATTATTTGCAACACAACTATCAAACCTATAATAACTGGCTGCTGGCCAGCGGGGAATCCAAGAGAACTATACAAGAGCGGGTACTTGAACAAAAGCCCAAAAGCAGTAAAAATTAGTAACAAGTTAATTTCTGTGAGAATTATGGACTTGTTGATATGGTTGCATTTCCAGTGACCCATTTCATGACCTAGGATACTCAGAACTTCTTGCTCATTGCACCCAGTCATCACTTCCTTCTCCTTATCAAATTTCTCTAATAAGGTATCAAATAGAACTATTCTCTTTTCACCGAATATTCCTGTGAAATAAGCATTGCTGTGAGCTGATCGCTTAGAACCTTCAACAATGTACACTTGTGACAGTGGGAATTTGAGCTTCGAGGCTAATTCTTCAATACCTGTTCTGAGAGAACCTTCGGGCAGAGAAACAAACTTGTCAAAGAGGGGAGCAATAACTGATGGATAAATTGTGAGCAGCAAAAGTGATACAACTGTAGTGAATAACCATAGCCATACCACAAACATGTTGCCACCAAGCATGATTATGTACAAGGACACAGATACAATAGGCAAAGTGATAACTAGACTGAGCAGCAGAGATTTTAATTGATCTTTTATGAAAAATCCAACAGTTTGCTTATTGAAGCCATGCTTTTCTTCTAAGACGAACACCCCATAAATTGTAAACGGAAGGATAACTACTGTGTTGAACAATGTTGCCGCTATCATGAACAAGCAACTCACAAAAATTTCACTCTCAGCTGGAACCATATTGAAGTACTCTGTGATTTCTTCACATTTACTCCAACCAATGTACATCACTCTGTACTGCAATGTCAAGGTAGTGAAGATAATTTCATAAGTTTCCTTGATAATTTTAAACTTTGATTTATCCAGTCCGTACAGTCGGGCCTTCTCAAATGATTCCTGGTTGAGGTATGCTTTCAGAACATCTGGTATTTCGTTCTTGGTTTTGTATGTCTTTAACTGAAATTAAATATAATTTTTTAGTAAACAGATTAGATATTTATCCATACAAAAATATCTAGATCTATTAATTTATTTAAATATAACAACATGGAACATAAAACAGGTGAAATGTAAAATTTTAGGGGCTTATTTTAGGGCCTCTTAGTATTGCCCTACTAATTATTTCATTGACCTTAGTTTCATTTGATTGAATTAGAGGTTATTCAAATAAGTATAGTGTCAACAAAAATTCAATGCAACCATTTTGCGACTATCAAAATACTTGTGAGTACTGAGACTAGAATTATTTAACCTAGGCATAAAGTGATAACGGTTCCAAAGTTGAGTACTAGGTAAGGTACAAACCTGACGATATGCGAGATACAGCTCCCAAAGGAACTGTCCCCAAAGAAAACTGAGCACAATGAAAAGAAACGTGTCTTCGTTCAGGTTCATGATGTTTTGTATTTATTTATCTTTATGAGGTAAACCTTGTCGTTTTCCAATTAAGTACATAGAAAAGCCGATGTTGAAGGCTCTAAACTGCACAAATCTACAAAAATGTTTTGTTTCAGTGGCTGCGACGACGGCGCGGCGACAGTAAAATCAAAATTTAATGACAGATGACGAACGAACGCTCGTGCAGTTGACGTTGACACTTAGTAAATTGACATAATCTTGACTTCTTCTTCTTTTATTTTCGCTATTGAAATAATAAAAAGAGAGGAAGTTCTACTTATCTTATCAATCAAGGTTTTTTTCATTTATGATTCTAAATTCAACTTAGAATCCACTGTACACGAACTTTAAGGAGTTTAGGAAAAAACTTATCATATTCATCATGAAAAGTTTAAAAGTTGAAATTTTATTTTTTTGTTTTTTGCATATTACCACCAGGAGAACTGTAAAAAGTACACAACTGAACAATAGCTTTATTACTCAATGCTTTGCAATCCATCTGCCATTCATTCAACAGTGGAAATATGTGTAATAAAATTAATTGAAAATAATAGTACCTACAATACTAAAAAGTTGTTAATGGTAAATAATGTTGAACATTCACTAATAAATCATCGAGCCGCCTCGAGATAAGCAGAGCATAATACTGGTAGTATGCCTTCATATTTAATTAATTATTAATATAATAAAATAATTATAATTATATAGGTACGTATGGTTAAACAAACTTTCAAATATCCTAGAAGAAAAGTTTAACCCTCTGGGGCCCATCTCTGTCCTTTCGATTAAGAATTTATAATTACGTGTCCCCAAAGCATATATAAGTTAGGTTGTTCTTAGGTAAAATGAAACACGCATTTTTATCAGTATCAGCCTCTTTCTTAAATGTAACGTATTGTACAGAAAGCCCTTGACCTTTGTAATATCTATGCTACAACTTTAACCACAGATAATAATATAATAATTTGTAAAATAGCTTATGAATCTTTCCTACGAATAAGTTATCCCCATTAATTTAACGACTGAAAGCTCCACACTTGTAGCATTTGCAATCATCAGGTTCACGTAGGCGAACTTCCATAATGGCGTTTTCTTCTTCTTCTAGTCTCAAGCCATCGGGGTCGTAGCAATGCGTTAGTGTAACCAATCTTTCCCGCATGAAATTTTCTCGACAGCAAAAGCACTCCTGAAAATATAATAATTTTACTTTTGTAGTATACCTATACAAATTATACACCTTTCTAACGTCCTTCATAAAGATAATATGGAATGACTCTGGTGTTATGCACAGATTTTATTTTACAATATAAAAAATAAACTGTCAATTAAACTTTCTTACTTTTAAAAATCCTGTTGGGGTACTAATTGAGGGGTGAACCTGACTTGTGCACATTCCTTCACATTTGTTAACGCTTACTTCACCACTGCAAGACCGCAACAACCTGCCCATTTCATCGTACTCCTCTGAAAAAGTAATATTAATTAATTACATATTTTGGAATATAGGTACATAGGCTGTGTTCTTAGTCAAATATTTGTTTAAATTTTGAAGGTAACTGGTATATTCATTAGGATATTGCTTAGTTATTTAGTGGTATACAAAACTTTAAGTTACACCAGTACCAACTACCTTTTCATTTTTGAAATAAATCATTGATTAAGTTCTTTTTCTAAACTTGTCTCACTAACCTTTTATAACATGTAATTCAGATGAAAGTGTCTCACAAGTTTCTTCTCCATTCGTGCAATAAGATAATTCGAAAATAATTAAAATATAAAAACACAATCTTTGATATAATGGAAAACCCATTGTTTTCTATTAAAACTATAATGGTTACTCTGACTGGGACCAAACACGTTTGATGCATTCTTGCAAAGTTTATCCCTTTATATAAATAGTGATGCTTGCTACATAATGGAGTAAACGAACAACACCCTTGTAACAGAACTGCGGGGTGCTCAGAATCTAATTGAAATTACTTGTTGCCTTGTTCAATACTTCTAAGCAAAAAATGTCACAGCTAAATTGATTTATAAGCGTTCAATTTTCACTACAGCGACCTAGCTAAGAATGTCGTGTTATGTTATGCTTTAATGCAAAGCCACAGGAGGTTTGCTTGTAATACGCTTTTCTTTGTCAAAATAGCGGTCATTGAAAATCAATACCTACCTAGAATATAAAAGCGTCGGAGGTTTCTTATAAAAGCAAGATTTGGTTCACAGCTTCTTTAGTAGCTTGTTTTAGCCGGAGTAGGTTAGTCAACTTATACATTATACTTTCCTCCGAAATGACAGTGTTTGATAATTTTGTTTTCTGCTTTGTTATTCTATTAGCAGGTAAATTATACGAGAAAAGAGTAGTAGGATTGGAAGTGCAGATGAGTTCAGGTGAGACGCTTATTAACTGTTTGTATCCACATAGAAAAAGTGAACAGCCCACATATACAGGTCTAACTTGCGTAAGTACGTCTGTATAAAATGAAATAACAAGGCAGCTACCTCAATTATTAATATGGCACTAACTAATAATTCATACCAACCACAGTCATAAATTCAAAGCTACGTAACTGCCTGACACTGTATGTTTGTTACTTCTTCTTAAGGGCTGAATGGTTCCTGATTAACTTTGTTAAGGATATAGTAAATTTAAAATGTTTTTAATGTTTGTGCTTATTTCCCTTTAGCATATAATTTTTTGTATATCTCAGGACTGGAATGTCAAATGACCCCTGTAATCCATGTTCTCACACATTCTGGTTGCAAACCAAAGGCTATACCGTCATTCGCCTGCATCGGGAAGTGTTCCAGCTATGTACAAGTGAGTTCCTTTTTGTTTCATAGGATCCTTACATTTTTTTCCGCATAAAATTGTTTCTATTATTAAAATAATCAACCATAGGCTGCTCGTCTATTAAGAAACAAATAAATAAAATTAAAGTAAATAAATATAAATATAAATAAGTAACGACTGAATACGTATAAAGCTGTTCTATCTAGAGAAAGTACGTATTTATTCGATTCACAGGTTTCCGGCAGCAAAATATGGCAAATGGAACGGACCTGCAATTGCTGTCAAGAGTCTGGTGAAAGAGAAGCAACCGTTGTGCTGTACTGTCCAGATGCCAAGAACGAACAAAAGAGATTTAGAAAGGTAACTTTTAGATTTTTCCATTCCTATCTTATAGGGATATTACTGCCCCAACACAGGCTGGACAAAAATAAATATAGTATCTTCTGTAATTATCTTATAAATAAAATACGTATCGATGAGTGCATGGACTCTTATTTTGTACCTTATTATAAATCACATTACCTACACCCTTAAGATGTGATATCTTTGCTACTACGGCCTATCCGTAGTAGCAAAAATTGTAATATTCCGATGAAATCCTTTGGTCCCTTTGTTACTTAATTATTATTATTTTGATAACCTATTTTAATACAAACAAAACTCTTCTTCGGGGTTTTGTCAAACTATGAATTATATTTTATTGAATGTTGTGCCCACCTAATTAGTTTGTTAAATACCACCTATTCTTGTCTATATAAAAGTAGGTACATTATGTATTCTTAATTGAAGAGGAAAAGGTATATTTTTATTGTAATTGTATATGCAATTGTATATGGATCATGTGTCTGAAATAAAAGCATATTATTATTATTATTATAATATTAATTGAGCTCAATATTTTTACTGGTTGGTGTAGTACCTGTATTAAATATATAAACTATTCAGATGTGAAATCCTGCTATATTAAAAATTACATTACCTAATTAGGTTACCATTAAATTATGTTCTGAAATTTGATATATGAACGCATCTTCGATAATTATTTCACATTATTATTAATTGAAAAAACACATTTAGTACAGTAGCATGGTGAAGAGAACTTAATGGACTCATTATTGTTTTAGGTATCTACAAAAGCACCTTTAGAATGCATGTGTCGGCCATGTGGCAGCATCGACGAAAGTTCAATTATCCCTCAAGAAATAGCAGGCTATGCAGAAGAAGGCCCATTACACAATCATTTTCGAAAATCATTTTAGAGCTCCGATTTGAATATTACTAAAGCGTTCCGACTGGCATATTTATGTTTGTATCATGTTTGTATTTACTAGGTTAATGATTATCTTAAATAAAGCCCTTGACCAAAGAAATGTTTTATTATTTATTTTTAGGGTCTTAATAGAGGTGTATGTGAGGGGTATAGATGCAAACCCGCCACTATCCAAAAAAAAAAAAAAAAACTTTTTTAATTCTTGCAACACTTTTACTCATTCCTCACAGATTTCTCATTAAAAGCCAGTACCGAAACCGCCTCTATCCTATAGAAAATAGCAAGCAAAATGTTGAGTGAGGTTCAAAATCGACTCTATCCACCTTGTCAAGTGCAAAACCGCCATTGTATCGTCTCGACCAATCACGACGCAGTAGCCATTTTTGTCTTCGCAAGTGTTTTTATGTTAACAAGTCTAATTAATTAAATTGATTTTGAGTGGTTTTTAGTGATATTATGGAAGTAAATATATCTCCCGTTACTGGAAATAAGGCCAGAAAACGACTGCGCAATGAAAAACTGTGGAAACGCAACCTGGATAAGCTGGAAAGGTATGTTTTACATGGTGCAAGTTCAGAAAAAATGTGGATAGTTTTATGCCATAAGGCTTAGTAAATCAGTAAGTAATTAATCATCATCATCATCAAGTAATTAATGATAGTAGTAAGTTGGTAATTTTACTCTAACGTATATTAGTGGCAAGGTTATGAGTAAATCCATAAACTTACTTTTTAATAAGTTATAATTTTTTGTTTTAGATATTCACCTAAAACTTTACCAGATTTGACGAAATTGGGGAAATGTACTCACAAAAAAGGCGTTTATAAGTGCAATGAGCTACATCCCCAAGATGTAAGGAAATTTCACGCTGCTTTTTACAAAAACAAAGATAAAAATTATCAAGACCAGTTCATTTTGAAATATTTAAAAACCAAAGTCCCGGCTCGCCGTAAACGGAAAGTCGCACAACGGCACGAATCACAAACATTTACTGCCATGTACATAAAAACTTTTAGGAAGCCATACAAATTACTAAGAGTATGTCAAAAAGTTTTTTTAATGATTTTGGACGTTGGCGTTCATAGGATTCGAAGAATTTCAAAAAATTTTTTGACATCTGGACAACTACCCACAGAACGTCGAGGCGGAGATAAGAGGTCGTTGATAAATGCACCGAAGAAACGCAGTGTCATGCGTTTTATCGAGAAGTTCAAATGCATAGAGTCTCACTATTGTCGCTCGGAGACGTCGGAACGAAAATATATGTCTTCCGACCTAAACATAAAAAAAATGTGGCGGATGTACAACCAAGAACATGACGACATACAAGATTTGAAAGTCAAAGAATGCTTCTTTAGGCATGTGTTTAACACAAAGTACAATATAGGATTTAAAATGCCACGCGTGGATGTTTGTAGTAAGTGTACCGAACTAACAGAAAAAATTAAAGTGGCTAAAGATCGAAGGGATGAAGCAGCAAAAGCCGGCTATATGACAGAAATGCGTCTCCATAAGCTTAAAGCTAAATGCTTTTATGAGTATTTAAAAGAGCGAAATGAATCCATCTTGACTATGTCGTTTGACTGTCAAAAGAACCAAGTGCTCCCGAAAGTTCCAGATCAAATTGCTTATTATAGCCGACAATTATATATAAACAATTTTACGATTGTTGTGGGTTCTTCCACCGGTAACATTGCCAAAGATAATGTATATTGCTATACTTGGACCGAGAACACACACGCTAAATCTGCAAACGAGATAGCTTCTGCTGTTTTTTATCAGCTAACTACTCAAATTGATATAAGTAGTACTATAAAGAAAATAAGACTGATGGCAGACGGGTGTGGATCTCAAAATAAAAATAGTATTATGATAACTATGTGTGCTCATTGGCTCACAACTCATGCCCCAGCAACAGTTAAATGTGTAGAGTTAATCTTTCCGGTCCCTGGTCATTCTTTCATGCCGGCTGACAGAGTGTTCGGCAACATTGAAAAAGAAATAAAAAATAATGAGGTGATGGTGCAACCATCACAATACATAGATATATATAACAGATATGGCCAAGTAATAAAGCTAGGTGATGATTGTCCCGTCAATGATTGGAAGTCATATGCGGAGGACGTTACAAAACCACCAGGATTATACCATTTCAAATTCTCAGACTGCAAAAGATATTTCATAAAGAGAGTGAAGAATAACCCTCAAAGATTTTTACTGAAAGGTGAAGTAAACTACAGAGCCGAAACGGGAGCGTTTAAGAGTGTGATGAAACGAGGAATTAAAAAAATGAATGATTTTGGTGTAAGAACTATCCTACCAAATAAAGTAAATATTAGTAAAGCTAAATTGGAAGACGTAGATAAACTTTTACGAAAACATTATGGTGATGCTTGGAAGGACGACTATGGCCAAGATCTACTTTCATTCTATAAGAATGTGTTAGATAACAACGTCAACGATAATGCTTCGCAAGACGAAAATATTGAGCCGTGCGAGTATCTGCCAGAAGTGGGAATGAGCGTATAGATTTTTAAGAGCATATACATAGATTTTTAAGAGCGCATAGATTTTAGGTACTAACCTAATACTGAAGTTTTAATTAAAGTTTTTATATGTATGTAATAAAACGTTCATTTTGTGTTATAATAAAAAAAAAGTGATTTTTTATTTATTATTTTTAGTTTCCCAAGGATTTTAGGAAACGGAACTCACACAGTGACGACAGTGAGTTTGATTTCATAATAAGAAGGTAGGTATTTATTACTTTACTCAATTAGAAATATTATTTTTATAATACATAAAAAAATTAAACATATTTATTTTTATGGCTCTCTCTTGCATTGCTAGTATGGCATGGCAGTGAGATGCAAAACCCCCTTTATCCTAAAGAGCTAAATTGCAAAACCGCCACTGTCCGTATAAGTGAAGTGCAATACCGCCACTGTCCAACAGTCAGATACATAACCGCCTCTATCCATATTTCAATCGAAAATTATACGTGTATGACCATTTTAATACTAATCATTTTTAAAACGAGATGAAAAATTAGGTACTTACATTTAATTAAAGCAGTTAGATAATTACTTTTCTGAGTAAATTTCCTTGTACATGTTTTTGGGCTCTGGTAAAAAAAAACGAAAAGTGGATAGTGTCGGGTTTGCATCTAGACCCCTCATGTATCTTAATCATGATTCGGCTTCTGGTCTAACAACAAGGTGTTCTTCAATAACTTTTGTTACTAAACAAATGAAGTCACAGTGATCAGTTTTAGGGTTTCTAAACGGATTCATCTATTTTATACCTACCTACTTAATTTTATCACAATCATATAATAACAAAATTAACAGTGTTTTCAAGAAACGGATCTTACTCTGTCTTCAAAGTTTCTAACATTCCGATACTGTCACAGTCAGAGTCGTAGCAAACAGCAAGCCACCTCCTAAATAAAGAAGTTGAAGTTGAACTTTTCTGAACGAAAACAACTGCATTTGTCTTATTCATTAACTATGTTTCTGTAGTGGTAGGTATCAGGCCTGTGTTGTGGCGGTTATAAATGATGAACACGCAGTCAGGTTCACAGGCAAGGTTTTTATTTAGTCACTACAGTTATTATAGAAGGAGCGGAAGGCACAGATAACAGTTCACAGAGAGCACAGTAGAAGATAGGAGACGAGAGAAAACAATTACAGCGAGAGTGAGGCGTAAGATTAGATTTTGTATGCAACTCAATTACACAGGAGTGCGCGCGGTAGAGAGATTCCATACGACTGACTGGACGTTAGGCGGAAAGAAGTACGAGGCGCGGGGGGTTCCCGCGCGTCGGTGCAAGGCGGCGACGGTACCAAACCGGCCGGCCGATGTCATCGGTGAAGTGTTAGAAATAGTTGAGGGTAGTAAGAATAATTATGTGAAACAATAACTTGTAGGAAGTAGAGGAGTAGGAAGTATGAACAGAGTGAATGTGTATGAACGTTAAGCAAGTATGAACGGAAGATTGTATGGACAGAGTATGAACATAGTATGAACAGTGTGAGAATGTATAAATATATAATGTAAATATTATATAATGAATAAATAAATAAATAATACACGTAAATAAAATATTTAAAGTGAAGATTACGGGGAGATCCCTACATCACTCCCTTCCGAAGACCGTCACTACGGGCGATAGAAATCCGGGAACCGGACTCTTCTACCGGAACGGGTAGCGCGCACAGGTGGGGAAGGGTCGGGGACTGGGATTGGTTCGGGATTCGGGATAGGCTCGGGATTCGAGATAGGCTCGGGATTTAGGGTAAGCTCGGGATGCGAGGAGTTCGACAAGATGAAAGCCGGCTTTAGACGATCTATCGACACATTCAACGCTTTGCCTTTAAACGAAATTTTGAAGGTTTTATCTCCACACTGAAGGACTTCGTGAGGGCCGGAGTATGCAGGCTGGAAAGCTCCTCGTTGCGTTTCTTCCCTAAGAAATACGTGCGACGAGGAAGCGAGGTCTTTGTACACAAAACTTTTGTTACTCCTGTGACGAGAAGCAGGAGCAGGTTGTAATTTGCCTGCAATGGAGCGCAGCCTAGCGGTGTAGTCCGTAATGTCGGTCGAACCGGTGATGGTGTTGTGAAAGAACTGACCGGGGAGTCGTAAGGGCTCGCCATACACCAATTCGGCCGACGATGACTTTAGGTCCTCCTTGACTGCGCTGCGTATACCTAACAGGACTAGAGGAAGAGATTCAGTCCAATTGCAGTCAGCGTGGCAAGTGATTGCTGCCTTCAGCTGGCGGTGGAATCTCTCCACAAGACCGTTGCTGGCAGGATGGTATGCAGTCGTCTTGCGGTGCTTGAAACCGGCTAGTTTCGCCAGGAACCTGAAAAGCTCAGATTCGAATTGTCGTCCACGGTCCGTTACGATGTCCGTTGGACAACCGAATCGAGCTATCCACCCGGATAGTAGAGCCTTGGCTACCGTTTCCGCTGTGATGTCCGCAATAGGGATGGCTTCTGGCCATCGGGTAAAACGGTCTACGGCGGTAAGGCAATACCGGAAACCGTTCGAGATCGGCATCGGTCCAATGAGGTCTATATGAACGAATGCGAATCGAGCTTTCGGTAAGTCGAACGAGCCTAGGGGAGCAGAGACATGGCGGTTGATCTTGGAGCGCTGGCAATCCAAGCACGCCCGTGACCAATTTCGACAGTCTCTCCTGACTCCTGGCCAAACGTAACGCTGTGCTATTAGTTTAGCAGTAGCATTTGCGCCAGGGTGACTCAAGCAGTGGAGGCTGTCGAAGACTTGCTTTCGCAGGGACTTGGTGACGAAAGGTCTTGGAGTGCCAGTGCTCGTGTCACAGTAAATGTCTACGCTGCTGCCGGAGTCTCTAATCTTCTCTAAACGAAGCGACGTTGGTTCGTCGTAGAGAAAGGAAGATAGCTCGGCATCAGCGGTTTGAGACCTAGCGAGAACTTCCAGGTCAACTGGACTTTGTAGCTCGTCAATTCGCGAAAGCGTATCGGCAACGACATTATCCTTGCCGGATATGTGCCGAATGTCGCTTGTGAATTGCGAGATAAAATCCAGGTGCCTATATTGTCGCGGAGAACAGGTATTCTTCCGCTCGCTGAAGGCGTGGCACAGAGGCTTGTGGTCTGTGTAGACCGTAAAGTCTCTTGCTTCAAGCATGTGCCGGAAGTACTTGATACCTTCATAGATGGCGAGTAGTTCGCGGTCGTAAGGAGAGTACTTCTGCTGGGACGGACTGAGTTTCCGCGAGAAGAATGCCAGCGGTTGCCATTCCTCATCCTTACGCTGCTGGAGAACTGCTCCCAATGCGAGGTCGCTAGCGTCAGTAACTAACGCTAGTTCGGCTTGGCAATCAGGGTGAGCTAGCAGGGCGGCGTTGCAGAGGCTCTCTTTCGTACGTTCGAAAGCTGCGAGGGATTCACCTACAAGGTTCACGGGGTCATTGGCCTTTACCGAACCGGCAAGTAAGGCGTTCAGAGGGGTTTGAATTTTTGCGGCGTTTGGGATGAAGCGCCTGTAAAAATTCATCATACCGAGGAATCGCCTTAATTGTCGGATCGTTGTCGGCGCAGGGAACTCCTGAAGTGCCTGAACCTTGGAATCCAGCGGCTTCGTTCCGGCGGCAGAGATATTGTAACCTAAAAAGTTTACCTCTGAGACGCCGAAAACGCATTTCGTTGTGTTGACCACAATTCCGTACTTCTGCATACGCTCAAACAGCTGCCTGAGATGACTTTCATGCTCTTCCTCCGATCGGCTGAAGACCAAGAAGTCGTCGAGGTAGCAGTAACAAAAGTCCAGACCACGCGTTACCTCGTCGACGAACCTCTGGAAGGTTTGTCCCGCGTTCCTGAGCCCGAAACTCATGTAAGGGAACTCGAAAAGGCCAAACGGGGTCGTGATGGCTGCCTTCGGGATGTCCTCCTCATACACAGGAATCTGGTTGTAGGCTTTGACCAAGTCGATGGTGGAGAAGACCTTACAGCCAGAGATGCTATGGGCAAAGTCGTGAATGTGCCTGATAGGGTACCTGTCGGGGATGGTCCGAGCGTTGAGAAGTCTGTAGTCTCCGCATGGGCGCCAACCGTTGTCCTTTTTCGGGGCTAAATGCAAAGGAGACGACCACGGACTCTCGGACGGACGCGCTGTACCGCTGCTCAGCATCAAATCGAACTCCTGCTTCGCCAACTTAAGCTTATCAGGAGCTAACCTGCGAGGGGAACATGAGATAGGGGGACCGGGTGTGGTTCGTATGTGGTGTACGGTGTTGTGTTTGTGTGTGTATGGAGTGCCAGCTGGTTTGGTAATATCGATAAATTCAGATAAGAGCTTATGAAAACGTGAGTCGCCGGATGGAATCTTTACAGAAAACAGATTGTTATTAGGAACATTATCATAATAAGCTTCGGTAGATAGAGAAGTGACATTATCAATGATGCGTCCTATGCGTTTGTTGCGAATGTCGACGATAAGGCCATAATGACTCATGAAGTCGACTCCAATTATGGCTTTAGTGACATCGGCAACGATAAAGCTCCACGGGAAATCGCGCCTAAGACCTAAGTCTAAGTTGAGCTGGGTCAGGCCGTAGGTGTGGATGACGCTACCATTGGCAGCTGTCAGCTCGTATCCGGTCTTGACTCGACGCTCCTGAAGTGCAGACCGAGGGAAGACGCAGACGTCGCTTCCAGTGTCCACAAGGAAGGGGATCTTCGATCGGCGGTCAGTAACGAAGAGGCGACCAGGTGAAGCGGGGCAGTCGTCTGTCGCCATTACCGACTGCCTTGGGCGTTTCCCGACTTCTCGTAATCGCAGGGCTTGACGCAGTGGTTCGCCTTGCTACCATGCCGGTCGTGGTACCAGCAGATCGGAAACCGACGGTAGTTCGACTGGGATCGCGATCTCGAGCGCCTGCGCTGGTTGTTGTTTGGCCGGCGATTGTTCGATCGAGAACGCTGTCCTGACTGCTGCTGTTGGTTGAGCTGCGTGGTGAGGCTCCTGAAGGCTGCTTTCAGCTCTGCGATCTCGTTGGCCATTGATTCCATGGATCCTGGGATGGTTGGTGCGGAGGTCGAAGCAACGTGTGCGACGGGTGCGACGATGTCGTGTACACGGTCCGCCAGATCAGCAGAGGCTTCTAGTGAAGAGGCTGGCTGCGATGCGATGAGTGTCTGCAGGTTGCTGGGGAGACGACTGCACCAGATGCTGCGTATGAAGTCATCAGGTACAGTACTTCCAGCGAGGCTTTGCAGATGCCGAAGAAACTGCGATGGTTTTCGACTCCCTAGCTCTTCGTGCATGAGGAGCTGCTGTATTTTGCGCTCCCTTGACGCAGAAAGACGTTTTACCAGTTCTTCCTTCAGCTTCTCGAACTTGTTGGTGGCAGGAGGGGATGTGATGATGTCTTTCACCTCTTTCGCGTATTGAGGGTCCAGGTGACCCGTCACGAAGTAAAATTTTGTCGTGTCGTCTGTGACGTTAGAAACGACAAACTGTCCCTCGACCTGTGCGAACCATAGTTCCGGCTCATCTGGATAAAACTGGGGTATCTTTATCTGTATTTTGCCTCCGTCATTATTTGACTCCATCTTTTGCCGTCGTGCGGTCGACCGCTTGGTCACCTTATCACTCCGTGCTGATTTTACTGAGTCCGATGAGTCGCTCATTTGTATTATATCTCTCTAGGTATTGAATTCTGATTCGTATTCTGCGATTAATAAATCAATGATTATGTACCTTCTTGGTTTGTTCCAATCCAGGGGTCACCAGTTGTAGTGGTAGGTATCAGGCCTGTGTTGTGGCGGTTATAAATGATGAACACGCAGTCAGGTTCACAGGCAAGGTTTTTATTTAGTCACTACAGTTATTATAGAAGGAGCGGAAGGCACAGATAACAGTTCACAGAGAGCACAGTAGAAGATAGGAGACGAGAGAAAACAATTACAGCGAGAGTGAGGCGTAAGATTAGATTTTGTATGCAACTCAATTACACAGGAGTGCGCGCGGTAGAGAGATTCCATACGACTGACTGGACGTTAGGCGGAAAGAAGTACGAGGCGCGGGGGGTTCCCGCGCGTCGGTGCAAGGCGGCGACGGTACCAAACCGGCCGGCCGATGTCATCGGTGAAGTGTTAGAAATAGTTGAGGGTAGTAAGAATAATTATGTGAAACAATAACTTGTAGGAAGTAGAGGAGTAGGAAGTATGAACAGAGTGAATGTGTATGAACGTTAAGCAAGTATGAACGGAAGATTGTATGGACAGAGTATGAACATAGTATGAACAGTGTGAGAATGTATAAATATATAATGTAAATATTATATAATGAATAAATAAATAAATAATACACGTAAATAAAATATTTAAAGTGAAGATTACGGGGAGATCCCTACAGTTTCTTTTATTTTTTTCTACCACAATTTTATTTTATGACTCTACTAAAGTTTATGACTCTTGTGACATGGACAATTGGACACTGGCAGAATTGTGGCTACATAGACACAGCGAGCCATGAAATAAGAAGAAGAAGAAGAACTGAATTTGTTTGTTTTGTTTTCTTTCTTGTTTTTCATGTTTTGATTGAAAAATAATATTTTTGGTTTCTCAGTTGTTATCTGGAAGAATATTAGTTTGCAGGTGAAAATGAGCCGCCGTAAACGGGCAAAGGTATAACAATAAAATCTATGAAGTTGATGAATCTGTTGGTTCTATTCTGATATCTTTGAAGGTTATGTTTATCGATTTCTAGGTAGAAAACCGCGAATTAGATGAAAAATTGAAACAGGATGATTCTGAAAGTGATCAATCTGAGAAAAGCAAGGTGGCTTCTATTAGCCCTGCCTCTGTGGCAGGCCGGAGAGGGTCCTCCTCAAGTCGTACGACCGACAGTAAAGATACGAAAAAAGATGAGAAGGTAATCCTGGAGGAGTCGAAACCTGATGATATTGAAGAAGTAAACTACAAAGCGATGCTAAACAGGCAAGTTTATCCCTCTTTTATTTGATAATGTAGCAACAGGCTTTGTAAAACTTAGTAATTGCAAGGTAATTTAAAAATAGCTCCTGTAACTGAATGTTATAAGTACATACATTATACTCTCAGACCAGGCCAACTTCGGTCCGCCTTATCAGATTTAGTGCTGCTTACGCAAAATGTATGAGAAAATAAATTTCCTATTTTTTTCATGATTTCCATATATTTTCCTACTTATTCTGCAAGCTATGATCTATAAAATAGCATCCTTGACTTCAATTAAGTAAAAGCTAATTTAATCAGTACCTAGGTTTGTTTATTGTCCTTTTCAATGGACTGTTACAGTTTGGAAGGGGCAGCATTTCAGTCTCGCCTGCCTTTTGATAAAATGTCATCACTTGAAGCCGAGTGCTTCTCAGACTTGCGTGGACCATCTGCTCTTGCTTTTATTCAGATCAGGAACAGGGTCCTGAAGTTGTGGTTTGAAGACGCTAAGAAGCAGCTGACTCAAGAACAAGCTTTGCATAAAATGGAGGTAAGGACTTTTGTTTGTCTATTTTGATGAATTTTATACCTACCTACTTTCTATGTTAATGCTTTTACACAACTTACTTATGGTATATCTTAACTATACTATTATAAAAAGGAAATTTTAGAGAAACTAACAGTTAGGTTTATAAATATGTAGATACATTTATAAATCATGCCTGGTTAGAGCTGTGCATGTTTGATTAAAACCAAATAAAAGTTTCCACCAATAGGATGCTGAAATACTAAAAATTATGAAGCTTAGTAGGTTGAAGACTCTATGAAGAAAATGAATAGACATAGTGTAAAGGACACTAAAAAATAATAATAATAATTTAAACAGGTAACAAATGTAGTTTACACATAAAAAAATTGGTTACTAAGAAAGCGTCTAAGCTTACTAGATTAGGTATAGAATACATTTACTTCACTGTTTCTATTAAATAATTAATTAAATGAACAAGCAGCTCTATAGATAAATGCTTTAATTGGTCTTAATTATAGGAACATAAAGAATATTTGGTTTTCTCAGTGCAAACATGCAAGTGCACAGTCCTATTTCCTCAAGGAGAACCAGGAAATCAATAGTACCATTTGATTGTTTTAATTGATTAGGCTTGGAATTTACTAGGCTGATATGAAAAATTCTTTCACCATTACAATCTTAAGTTATCCCTGATGAATGTAGGATATTTAAAAAAAAATTTGGGCTTCAATAATGCTTATATATTGCAATAGCTTTCAATAATGTACCTAACCATGTGTATATGGTGTGAGTGTGTTATTAACACACATTATAGTGTAGTTGTGATTATATACAATATATTATGGGGGTACTTACTAAAATCACAGCTACCCACAATCTTCAGTCCTAATTTATCTTGCAAGTTCATATCATTGGTGACTGGAAACAACACATAAATACACAAGCTATACAAACAGCAGTTTGTATCTGGCATTCAGCTGAGGCATAAAACGAAAATGATACCTGTTAGTATAGCCCCATCTTTAAAATAACCTCTCATATAGGGACTCTGTGCTGTTGGCTATGGCCCTTAGCATGCCTCCCATCACAGCAAGGCCTGTGATCATCTAAATTTTAAAATATTATAAATAAATTTATTTTGTTTCTAGGCACCATACAATGGAGACCCAGCTCTGGTTATTAGAACTCATGCTTTCTTAGAAAGGCATGGATTTATCAACTATGGGATCTATGAGCGAGTCACTCCTATACCAACGCCACATAAAGGAAAATCAAGGCCTAAAGTCATTATTATTGGCGCAGGTAATTTCTCTCTTTTGAGCAGCATCAACTCACTCACAGAAATGTTAAATAAAAATTGTTGTACCTTCTCTGAGTAATCTCAATCAACTTTTATTTCTACTTTTAATATCTATCTAATTAATATATTGTATTATATAGACAGAGCTTGTGTTATGGGTACTATATGATGGTTATACCATCATCTAGTACCCATAACACAAGCTCTGTTTAGCATGGGACTAAGGTGATGCTGTGTGGATTGTCCAGTATTATTTTTTATTTTAATTTTTAATTTAGTGAAAGATTCAGCATAGTTCAAACATAAATGATGCAAAAAAATTGTCAAATACCATCATCTAGTACCCATAACACAAGCTCTGTTTAGCATGGGACTAAGGTGATGCTGTGTGGATTGTCCAGTATTATTTTTTATTTTAATTTTGAATTTAGTGAAAGATTCAGCGTAGTTCAAACATAAATGATGCAAAAAAATTGTGCGGGTCTTTCTATGTGCTACTTCTCCAAGCACCAACTTGAGTCTAGGTGGATCAAACAGTCCTGAAACTGCATGAGCAAGCTATAACTACAAGTAACAAAATGCTTGTATTCTTAACAGGTGTATCAGGCTTGGCTGCAGCCCGTCAACTGCAGTCCTTTGGCTGTGAAGTGGTGGTGCTGGAAGGGAGGGACAGGGTCGGTGGTCGGATCTGCACTTACAGGAAAGGGCCATATGTAGCAGACTTAGGTAAGTTATACAGGGTGGCTTTTTGAGATGGGAGTGGATTGCCAAATAACAAACATGATAGAGAAAATTTGTGAAAACCTAGGCTTTTTCATAAGAAAAAAACAATATTAGTTTTTAGGCATACCAAATGCAGGAGGAATGTTATGTTTTAATGAAGATAAAACCTATTTAAATACTGGTATGTATTTAGTGATCTTTCTTTCTAATTTGTTTTCTGTATCCTTCTCGATTATAATCGTACAAAGGAAAAAGAAATTTAATGTAATTTATAATTAGGTATGTAGGATGTAAACTAGTAAAATTCCTAACTACAATAATAAATACTGGGTTATGCATCTGGTGTGGCTCCAGCACAGTAGCTTGGCCCATTAGGATGTGATGGATAGAATGATCTATTCAACATCGCAATCGGCGAAATGGCTAAAAGAAAAGGAGAAAAGCTGGGAGTTGAAAGTGATGAAAGATAGTTCAAAGTTTGAAGTTATACATCAACTAGCGGTCTGCCCCGGCTTCGCACGTGTATCTAACAAAAATTGAATTTTTGAGGGGGGTCTCTAATTTATTTGAAAATACTCTATAGTTATGTTAATCAGGGGAAATTGTGTATTCTAATGCACGAGAACAATCAAACACATCTAGCACATCCATGTATATTTTACAAAAAGACTGCGTCTTGACTAGTCTAATAGTGCATTATTATGACTTAATCTTAATATATAAAGGAACGAGCGATTTTCTGGCGACAACGCCCAGCCTAAACCGCTGAAGCTAGAAAGCTGAAATTTGGAAGATAGGTTCCTTTTACAACACAACCACCCGCTAAGAAGGGATTTTTGGAAATTCCACCCCTAAAGGGGTGAAATGGGGGGGTGGAAGTTTTTTCGTCCTTTTTCAAACTCTGTAACCGGTGGCCCGATTTTCTTGAAATTTACAGGAAATACTAAACATATAAAAATATTGAACACGTGTTTCAGGATTTTTCAAAATATTCCTGAAAATAGGGTGATATGGGTTATTCAAGTTTGAGATTCGTAGTTTGGCTCCGTATTAAATGTCTATAACTTTTTAATATAGCACACTAATGACTTGCAACTTTCAGTATGTACTGAAAAAACTGTAAATTAAAACACGTGTTTCAGGATTTTTCCAAAATGTCAATAAGTATGAAAAGGAAGTCGAACTATCGAGGTTATTGTGGTGAAATTTATCAACCATTGACGCTATGGGCTCAAAATTTACAGAGAAAACTACACAAACAAAAATATAACGGGATTACGGGACACATGATATTTAAAGCGGGTTTCATGAATTTCCGACTCTTAAAATAGGGTAATAGCTGATTTCGTCAAGATTTTTTACCCTAAAGTCCACGCAAATGAAATTGCGAGGGGGTCAGCTAGTATATGTATATTTCCATCAGGTGAGATCGTGGTAAATACTGAGGAGGTCTATCAGTTATAAAAAATAAATAAAATACTAAATAATATTATTATTTTCAGGGGCTATGGTGGTAACAGGGCTCGGCGGCAATCCAGTCACAACACTCTCCGTCCAAATGAACATGGAACTGCATAAGATAAAGCAGAAATGTCCGTTGTATGAGGCCACTGGTAATCAGGTGCCGAAGCACAAGGATGAAATGGTATGAGTTTGTTTTATTCATAGAACTAGCTGGCATCATGGTAACCCGCTTTGCTTATTTCAATCACTTTCCTTTTTGGCACTTCACAATAACGATGGATTAGATAGCATCATAAGACACAGTAGTTCAAACTCTTTCGTTTAGTTTGGTGACTAGTTTCTAGTTTGATGACTAGTTTCTAATTTGATGACTAGGTTCTTGTTTGATGACTGTTTCTAGTTTGATGACTAGGTTCTAGTTTTATGACTAGTTTCTAGCTCGATGACTAGTTTCTAGTTTGATGACTAGTTTCTAATTTGATGAGTAGTTTCTAGTTTGATGACTAGTTTCTAATTTGATGAGTAGTTTCTAGTTTGATGACTAGTTTCTAATTTGATGAGTAGTTTCTAGTTTGATGACTAGTTTCTAGTTTGATGACTAGTTTGATGATTATTTTCTAGTTTGATGACTAGTTACTGCACGCGGCTTCAAAGTCACAGGCTGGGATAATACTCTGACCAAACTGAATATGCAAGGTTTGCAAGCATTGCCTCCATACTAACAATAAGTTTTTTGATGTCGATTTTGGATCAGAATTTGCACTACCTGTCTATCGTCGCTCCTTCCTCTAAAACTTCGAACACCGCACCAAAAAGAGAATTTCTTATTTTTATGTCCCATCCAGTTTACAAATATTGACGATGGTTGGAGTATAGTAGCTTATTAGTCGACTTAATTTATGAAAATCAAGTACCTAAACCTTTATCTGAGGTTTCACATATTTCATTGCTTAGCTACGCTTCTTTGGTCATAAAAACACTTTTACTGTTTTATTTTTCTCTAGATTAATCAGCCTATATCATTAAAGGATAATGTACATTGAGAATTTACAAATTTTACAATTAGGACCATTTGTTCCGAAAACAACCTCCGCAAAAAAACTTTAAAGTTATAATGAAATACCAGTCCTGCTCCTTGAAGTATCGGAGCTAGCAACCTTTGGTGATTGACAGCTTCGTTTTACATTTTCTGTGAGTGTGGATAGTTTAGATGACTCTATACTCCTCAATCCCTAATTATAAGTACTATTTTAACGAGTATTTATCGCGTATAAAAAATACCCGTTAAAATACTCGTAGTACCATAATTATGTGTTCAGATCGCGTAAGTTTATAAATATTTATTCCTCAATCCCGTTTTCCGTCTGGCCTCTGTATCAGTCATAGCAGTGTATCACGTGTTCAATTGTCTCGTGAATAAATAGTAGTTGACGAAACAAAATTCCAGGTGGAGCGTGAATTCAATCGCCTTCTCGACGCAACGTCTTACCTCTCGCACCAAGTCGACTTCAATTACTACAACGACACTCCCGTATCTCTCGGCCAGGCGTTGGAATGGGTGATCAAGTTGCAGCAGAAGAGTGTCAAACATAAGCAGGTACCTTCACTTATTAAAATTATTTTTTTTAAAATTAAACTAGCGGTACACTCCGGCATCAAACAGGTATTCAACAAATAATTATTATGCCATGGATAAAATTTTTGAACAAGAGAAGACAAACCTCAATAGGTTTTTATTGCACAGGAAAATCAGCAGTAAGAGTAAAACTGATCTGTCGATCACGATGAGAATAAAATAAATTGTTGATAGTCCGAATATCCAGATTACATAGTAAATTGCTGTTTATTTCCTTCGAAATGTATTTTGATATTTTTTTTTCTTACATTTCAGATCCAGCATCTGAAAGCGGTTATCACGCTGCAAGAAAGGTTGAAAAACAATATAAACAAGTAAGTATATATCATACCAACCAACGTAACCCTCCAAGTTACATCGAGGCAGATAGTTAAGAATTGAATAATAACGTAAATAATATTTAATAATGCTGGACAATCCACACAGCATCATCTAGCCTCAAGCTAAGCAGAGCTTGTGTTCTGGGTACTTAGATGACTGATATCTATACTAATATTAAGAGGAAATATTTAATTGTTTGTTTGTTTGAATAGAATAGTGTACGATACTATTGGACCGATTTGAAAAGTTCTTTCACTTTATTAGAATCATACATTATCTTTGGTGAATATAGGCTATAGAATAATTTAAAAGTTAGGTTTCCGCATGGAAACTTTAACAATGAAACACATCCCAACGGTTGTATGATAAATTTTTTAGTTTTGTTAAAAATGTCTGGGCTAACCGCTATTACTTAATATATTTTAAACACATATATTTTTGTAATGTGATAGAAAACACCCAAAACACCCGCAAAAAAACAACGGTGGATATAATATTTACTGTTTTCCCGACGTGGGAAAATATATATATCTACATTTATATATGACTGCATATAAAGGGTATCTATATAGTACATATTAGTCTATAAAACACCATAACACCTTCTATACCCACTAATTACATTAATTACGTGTCCATCCAAAGATTGCCTGGTAAAAATCGCTCTGGCGTTTACATTTTCTGTTTAAATTTAATAGATATTTTTTTAATCAACAAATTTAATTATTTTTCCAGAATGTGCGACATCCAAGACCTTCTTAAATCAATGAAGGTTGAAAAAGACGCTCTGCTCGTCGAAAGAGACAAAGGCGCGACGGGCGACGCTAGCGTGATACAAGAGTTCAACCTGCGTCGCTTAGCACGGGAGATGAGAATACTGTGCAATGATTATGATCAGATGGTCACACAGAATGCGACTATTGAAGATAAGCTGACGCATTTGGAGACAAATCCACCCAGGTAAGTAATAATACTGAAGCACGGGAGATGAGAATACTGTGCAATGATTATGATCAGATGGTCACACAGAGTGCGACTATTGATGATAAGCTGACGCATTTGGAGACGAATCCACCCAGGTAAGTAATAGTACTTAGCACGGGATATGAGAATACTGTGCAATGATTATGATCAGATGGTCACACAGAATGCGACTATTGAAGATAAGCTGACGCATTTGGAGACAAATCCACCCAGGTAAGTAAGTTAAGTAATAATACTGAAGCACGGGATATGAGAATACTGTGCAATGATTAGGATCAGATGGTCACACAGAGTGCGACTATTGATGATAAGCTGACGCATTTGGAGACGAATCCACCCAGGTAAGTAATAGTACTTAGCACGGGATATGAGAATACTGTGCAATGATTATGATCAGATGGTCACACAGAATGCGACTATTGAAGATAAGCTGACGCATTTGGAGACGAATCTACCCAGGTAAGTAAGTAATAATACTGGACAGTTCATAGCATCTTCTAGCCACAAGCTTTTCGTGATGAACATAGGCTTTGGAATATTTTTAAAAATCTAGTTATCTAGTACCCATAACAAAAGCTCTGCTTAGCTTAAGGCTAGATGGTGCTGTGTGGATAGTCCACTATTATATATTTTATTGTTATTTTCATTATATTGCATACAATGCTGGTCGGGTTTAAGACGATTTCTCAATCTATTGATGTTGTCTGAATAAGGAACCCAACAGACGAAGGGTAGCCCTGTATGTTCACTGATTATGGCAGTACCCCTCTTGTTTGAGGGAGCTTATTACAATAATCTAGTACCCATAACAGAAGCTCTGATTAGCTTGAGCTAGATGATGCTCTGTGGATAATCCAGCATTAATTATTTTATTTCTATTCCCTACACTGGTTGTTTTTACGACCATTTGTCAATTCGTGAATTTCGGAGTAAGGAACCCACCGAAAGGCACTGTATTTTCACGGCTGACGCCTGCCTAAGGCGTGAGCCCGGTGATTATGGCAATACCCCTCCCCCCCTCTTGTTTGAGAGGTTATGTTAAGCACCACTGCTTAACATAACCTCTCAAACAAGTGTCCACACACGTGCTGATTGTGATTTCCGATTGAAAATGATCCTACCGACAACTAACTCAAGGTTTATTCTAGCTCGGTGTACCTGTCGGTGCGGGATAGACAGATCCTCGACTGGCACTTCGCTAACTTGGAGTTCGCGAACGCCACGCCCCTCGGGAATCTCTCGCTGAAGCATTGGGATCAAGATGACGACTTCGAGTTTACTGGGAATCATCTAACAGGTATGTTCTAATAAAACAAGGGAGGTACGAAAAATGGTAGTGTTCAAGAAATCAAGAGGGGGTGTGGGGGGGGTCTCTGGATGATGACATCGAGTTTACTGGGAGGTAAGTGCTATTACATAAATTAAAGGGTTATGAGAAATATCTAGGAGAACGATCTTTTGCTGTTATTGTCATTTCGTTAACTTGGAATCCGGTAACGCTACACCTCTGACTGAGATCTTGGGACCAGGATGATGGCTTCGAGTTTACTGTGAATTTTTTTGGAGATATTGCATTTTTCAAGGGTTGAATTTCCGTTGCTGTCAAATATATAGCCTTATGAATAAACTAAATAAACTGTCTAGAGTGTTGTGTGTGACTCCCAAACAGCCGAATAATCAGCTTGATCTTGTTAGTCGCCTACAATAGCCGGTAACAGGTAGGTGGTGAAACACTTCCTCAAAATCTGCAGGATAGTTCCACATCTCTTTGTCCTTTTATATTTATCCCAAAACGGTTCTTGATGATTCAATGGTTCTTGACCACCAGTAAATGATCTCAGGATTATCAACTAAGAAAATTGTATAATCAAATTAAAACTTGAACCTACATTTGAAGTGAGTTTACAATTGATACAGTATAGCTAACAGCAGACTGTTGCTAATACAGGTATGTCAACTGATCCATATCGATTCCCGTCGGACGCGTTCCCAAGACAAATTATAATAAAAAGACTGGAAAATCCACACAGCATCATCTAGCCTCAAGCTAAGCATCATCATCATCATCAACAGCCTATAATAGTCCACGGCTGGACATAGGCCTCCCCTGATGAGCGCCATAGATGGCTTTGTTCATCATTTGGGGGTTTTTAAGCTAAGCATCGGAGCAAAACAAAAATGATTAAAACGTATAAAAACTTATTTGATTTAAAAAAAAATAGCATTTTCACACGGGTGTAGCAGACGCCATAAAAGTTCGCTATTTTCGCACCTAGTATTTTACGTTTCGAAAATTCTTGAATTTCTCATGATTTTCATAGGTTGCATTTTCATCAAAGTTTTCATACGGACGTCTCCTTAGCTTCGTGAACTTAGAGATATCCGTATGAAAACTTGACCTCTATAATACTATATTTTTTATATCATCGAAGAATATTGTATTAAGGGAATATATTGATTTAACGACATTTTAAAAGAAACCGGTTTATGCCAAAAACGAATAAAAATAATCATGACCATGATTATTCAACGCAATCATAATAAAATCAGTTTATCGCTTTAATCTTTTGAATTATGCGGACAACGGCAGTGTTCATGCCCCAACACCGGAATAATACAACAAACTAAACTCTCCTAACAAAATTCTATGTGTTGGTCGCATTGTTCAGAATAATAAAATAGTGGTCCGGAGTTCGGGCTTTATTTTAAATATCAAACAAACAAGTTCAGTAATTAACTTGGTAACAAATTATACAGTGAGCCACCGTATAAAACAGTTCATGATACAAATTAGATGTCATCAATCATGTACTATCGGTGACGACACTGGTTGATCGATGAAGTGGCAAAAGTGCGCTTCGATAACGAAACACCCCATTAGTTCTCGCCAGTGATTACTGTGAGCGTGATTGTTCCTACTTACTTAGCGTTTGTTCTATAGGGCGAATAATAAAATTTATCGTAATTGGTAGGAAAAATCAGACAAAGCAAATACGAAACCTAACTACCAATGACAAAGCTTTGGAGATACGTGTAACATCGCGTTTTGTTCTTAGCTGCGTACTCAACTATTGGTGATTTGATTACTGATAAGAGTTATAGTGTGAGTTTATCTACTGTCTGATATAAACATTTCTTGAAATTCTTATGTTCCTACGGCAAGTTATCGGAATTGTTTCTTTGGTTAACGATTTCGAGATTCCTAATTTGCGTTAGATTCTCATACAGCAGAGTCTATATCACATCTGCTCTCACATAAATCTTTGACTGCATCGACAACGGCTGATGAAAATATTCATTTCCTATGGTAATAATTGGTGTGTACGGGGGGTGACCGTTAGTTCTAAGTCGTAGTGTATGGAATCGATGGTACTAGCGCAAGGCAATAACTTCAATTAGCTTTGAGACGGCACTCGTTAGCGTTTTACCGACTGTTTCCGCGCAATCCGCCGCGATCGATGCTCCATTGTATCACACACAAAAGATGCTACCGCAGAAATACACGCCCTTATAAGGACGACTTTGCCCTCGTCCCTTATTTGTTTCCACTTAAGGCGATGTTACGTATTTAGGCTCGCAAATAGGGACGTTAGTTTGGCTTGATTGAATATGTAGATACGATGAAGACCTTAGTTTGTTGGAACAGAACGTACTGTTTGCTTCTCAGAGTTGTGTGCTCGGTATCTGTTTACTCGGAAATATTTGGGGTGATTGTTAACGTAATAAGTGGGCGGATAAAGCTCCCGTTACACGTCGTCCGTTTTGTCCACATTATAATTTCGCAGTGCACATCAATTGCGATTCACGAGTGCTGTTCGTTCGTGCCCAAGGGCTTGCTCCGTTATGAATGTGGAATTTTCGAGTTAGTGGCCGGTTGTGATCTTTAGCGGACGGCGGATTTAAGCCCCGAGCGGCGGTTCGTGTCAATAATTACTATCATTTCTGGCGAGGTTTCCATCTCCCACAGATGATAAATAACCGGCTGGTTTCAGTGAATTGTCATAATGACCGTTGCAGATACTCGACCCCTACACTTAGCTACTTTACACACATGTCTGGACAACTTAGAAGTACTTGTTTAGCTAGTTGATGGTTAATTATGTCGAAGAAATAAAATAAATCCCCATGAAATACATGCACCTGTCTATCTTAGATCTATGCAACGAATGGACACGACTTTGCGTCATTCTCGTCAGATTCATAAAGCGAAGCCATTCGTTGCGGTTTTATACGTCTCTCGATTATGCTTTAGCATTAAAAAGGGATGAGGTGACTGTTGTGCAGTGTTCAGATTGGTATCGCGACAACACGCCGAGACGCCTCTTTTGTGCGTCGGCCCTGCGTGCGTTGTCGGTAATATTTCTCGAAGTTCTCGGCGTACTCGGCGTGGGTAGTTGAAAAATGACATCTTGATTGTTGTGCGTTATTTTACTTATGAGAATGTCGACCCGGAGACGTCGCGTGCTCGGCTATTGTACGTCGTAGCCGGCCGCGGGCCCATACAAATTGAACGATTGTTAACCGTTCTATGCAACCATGGAAACGCTTGTATATCGTGACTTGACACGGAATTATTATATTTACTGAGAGATCGTATTTTGTTATTAGAATACGGTACTCGCTCTCTGCAGGGATTGAGTTGTGTACTTGTATAGATTATGCTATGCAAATTGGACTCGGAGAAAAGCTCATTGTTGTTTTCAGATTCCAACTGAAAGACTTGGTTTGGACTCTATAGACCCATTATTTTATTTTAATTTGTCTTATTACAAAACGCTCCAGGACGAATAGCTTCCGAATAGGGATTATTATGTTTAAAGGCGCTATAATACAATAAAAATAATAATGTACGACTATAAGTTATTGGCTAACTCCCAGTAGACGTTTATTCATATATCATGTAGCGAAAGTAACAAAGCCGTGGCCAAGTTAAATTATGGGCTGTTTTGCTGTTTACCAGCGACAAATGGCATTTGAAACAAGTCCCCTAGGTGGTGTCCGGGGCCAAATGACCGTTCGGTGGTCTCTTAGCGGCAACAAGTTTTGATAACGCTATGCGTGGCGCGAGGCAATAGCAATAATGAATGTGATACAGCCTCGGCTTTCCTCATTTATCAAACGCCTCTATGAATAAAATATCTCGACAAGTTGCCTTTAGGATAGCGTCTGTTCGTGCCGGGACGCTTACGGCTCGCAGCGGCGATCGCAATCTTCAGCCTAGTTCCTAATACTAATGGTGCTAGCTCTCTGGAGAAATCTGCACCGCTCAGCCCTTGTTGCTTTGTCCGGCGCGAAGGACCGCGCGGGAATACTCTGTTTTACCGAATCTCTGCTGTATTCACAGACAGTGAAATATTGCTCGACTAAACTTTGTGACAGACCCTTAAATATTATGATAGATAGATGCGTGCCAGAAATATTTCAACCTTTGGGAATTTTTGTTTATAAATAACACTCAAATGCCTGTATTTTACTTTTATCACATATTTTGTTTCACGTATCGAAAGCAGTAACTTCAAATAACCGTTTTCAATTGCTTAAGCTGGGGCTTTACCTCATTTAGTTGTAACGAACAAGTATACCTTATTACTCGACAAGTAAACGAAAGTAAATTAGCACGAACCAGATCCATAAACTGCCATTTAGAGCCGGGCAAAGCCCATTCAATAACCATGATCGAGTGCTGTAAGCAGATATCGCAATGGACCAGTTCTCGGGCATTTAGACTCACGAGGACATACATCGCGAGGGCGGCTGAGGCGTGGATGAATAAGCAATGAACCGTCGAATGTCTCTATTAACCATTGTTCCCCCTTGCGCAAGAGACCAAGAGACATGTTTTGTTCGTCTTGTGGCTTTCACTGGCATGACGTCACGACCTAAATGCCTCCGGTGCTAGATGTAGTGCAATTTGCATTTATCGAACCTTAAATAGCCCGGTATGCGGATCGGTGGCAGCTAGCCAAAATGCGCCGCCTGCCCATTGTCTGGCGAAACCTTTTTGTTTTGTTGCTCTTTTAAACTGATATCCTGTGTTTACTATTTCTGTTTTACTATCGCTCCAATTTTCGAATTAAAGTCTCTCTTAGTTGTGCTTGATGTACACGTGCGATACAAAATAACTTACGATATTTTTCCATGATTCACTGGTTGTAAAACATAAAAACGTCAACAGCTAACGGCATCCATAACTCTTCAATAACAATAACTATTTAGCTTCTCTCGCGTAAAGCAGAAGTGCTCAACAGTGATATCACAGCGTGATACAGACACTCTCAACGGTCTTGTCATAGTAGAGATTTGAAGCAGTGTTTCACTTTAGACTTCTTACCACACCACGGCTTTTAGTTTTCTAAAAGTATGGTTAATCACAACGTATCATAGGTTCCGCAATTTGTAGTTAATAATCACAATGACATGGATATCAATTCTTCACAATACAATGATAATGCGACCACATATCCACCTAGTTCACAATGTATGACAACAAGCTAATTGTATGTACTGCCTAGTAAAACTGACAACCGACCTTATGAACAACTAGTTTATTTCTATTGACAGTTGCTAGCTATGTCGACGTAACTCTTACACAAACTTCTATCCGTACTGTCGGAAAAATCATTTAGCGGCATCATAAATCTAGCTCTATGTTTTTTGGTCTTTCGGTGTCACGAAATCTACAGCTCTTAAACACTAGTTACTCCATGTATCACAGAATGAGATGTAAATGTAAATAGGAAACTTCAAATAGAGATTTGGATATTTGTCTCCTTCTCTTTAATAAACTATGTCAATAAAGGATCAGACTGTATTTTTTTATGTATCCTGGTTCGAAGCCTGACATAATAAAGGGTGACTTTTTATTCCGCAAAAATGGGTGCCCAGCCCGAGGCAGAAGCTGGACAATTAATTGCGATAATCTAATACTGCAAATAGGTACATAGTTGCGGTACTATACTTTCTATACACTGTTGTTTGTACAATTTATGTGGTGCGATGTCACAGCTAGGCAGGCTAGGCAGTGCGTCTAATTGACAAGTGTCCGGAAGTACACAGCCTAACGAGCACCTTGCACTTAGCTGATAAAAGTAACCGCCTTTTTGCCATTTTACAGGGTATCTTTAGAGTTAGGCAGTGATTGAGTCGAGCTGCAGTTTTGTTGCTGGCTAGTGCCTTACTAAATCGATTGTTTATAAATGAACAAAAATAATGTTAACATGGTTCGAAACGAAGGAATTTGGAAATTTAGTTATTGTAATCATTATCTACATACTCGTAGCAATCGTACATTTTAACTAATTTGATACTTACACCTTGAGCACACATTGACCTTGAGCACACCAGATTGTAAAGTGATCTGGTGAGATTTTGGTCAAATTATAGTCAAATTAGGTATTCCCGATAAAAAAACTTTTAACTGAAAACTTTATATCTGGAATGACCTTTATGAGGAAAAATCTAAATCAGGTCTAGCAGAACTTGATCTCGAGATAAAATCATGATGAAGTTGAAGATCCGTCGATACCTATACAGTATACCTATATAGTGGTACTTACCATCATAATCATCCGTTCATTTTGTCAATTTCTGCAGGAGATAAACATGTATCATATCTTTTTTTATCGCAATCAAACCTCTCATCAAGTTTCTACAAAATCTTTAGTTTACAAAATCCTTCACCCAACTAAACCACTGGCTTTCTCTAAAACGGTTTTAAGCGACTAAGCGGTGGTCGTGTATAAAACAGGTCTGTTCTTTTGATCTCTGGATATGTGTCTATTGCTTGGTACATGACACGCTTTCATCAGTATCGAACCTTAAAAGGGTTTAACTAGTTACTGCGAACCAATTATTGTCTTTCGTAGTAATTACTTGCTCACCGAACCAAAATTAGACGGTCAATATTATCCACTGGGAACCCTTTTATGTGTTAATTGAAGAGACGAAGTTGGTTGAGCTTATTTGAGTTCTAATAACTATTATTTATTCATCAAATAGCTTTAGGGTTTTGAGGACAGGAATATTTTGCGAGTGGGTAAATGAGTTAGTCCCACCAAGATTTCATAGCATGCACTCTATGGTTCAACAAAGAGCTTTCACAGGAGAATGCTGTATGGGCAAAGCATAGGAAAGGTTGTTTTCAAAATAAATGCAGCACCAAAGCAAACTCGCAAAATATGTTCAGCCAAAATGTGGCATGCCAATAAAAAAGTTCATTGACATGCCGCGCGTGCAAAAACAGTATGGAACTGCTGATATTACCGAATAGTTTGATATTGCCAGCAACATACGGCGCGCTGCGAACTCTCTTTGTCTAGATTAGCCACATTTGTAACAGATGGAGATAAACGAAGGATTATTTGTACAAGTTTGCTTGTAAAAAGAGCATATAAGTTTCGTAGTTACACGCTAAGTAAATTTGGTTATACGGTTACGCTAGGAATTCAGTTTTACTGAATACTCACCTACTTTGTTCACGTTTGTTCGTTTTGTAATGGAAACAGAGAAAATGCAGGCATTTGAAAAGGTAGCTTAAATGTAGCTATCGAGAAATATCATAAATATATAAATTATCTTTTCGTAAACATTTCCGACCATTAACTGTTTTATTGTAACAACAGTATTTAATTTCCCTAAATAAACAGTTTATCCATTCGCATAATTCGCATTGCTATGAATAATGGCATTAGCTATCGAAGCGCAGACTTCGCCAACTATCGCAGAATAGATAACTTGTTTTAGATTATTGTTAATCTAGTTTAAATGTAGTCGTACTGAACTCTTGCACACTTTGCACAGTATGTATAGGTACGTTTGGTAAAAGCAGAAAATAAACTCTAGGGAAATATCAGGCTAACCTTGATTTTAACGCGTGTCATCAAGTATTTACATTTTGGGTATGAAAAGCGTTGTAGATTTCATAACTATAACTTCTTGGTTTCGTAGAATTATCATTCTCTTGTACAATACAGAAAATGGGTCTGTAAGATTCTCTAATGCTGCGGGATCAATCAAATGTTTCTCTAGTCTTATTGACCAGTTTTATGTGAACTGTGAATCGGGACCAGAGTGCACTAATATAATTTGCATCGGGTGCGGTGGTAGCTTTATTGCCAACAATTGACCATTATTCGAAAGCATTAGCACGCCCGCGCGTCAAAGCAGTTTGAAATACTGCTCTTAGTTATCTTGATGACTAATTTTGAAATGAATAAGTTTTGCTTTAATTAACGTTTATTTGCTATGATATAGGCTGATATTCCGACATTTTGATGGGGAGTCCGAGTATTTGTTAACATATTTGTTTTGTATTTTGGGCTTGACGGCCTTCCTTCTAATTTGGGCTCAACTTGAACGCATTCGTGGAAATTTTGATTATACTATGTTAGTTTGAACCGTACCCGCTTTAACTTTCCTTTCATTGTAAAAGTTGTAATCCTCTTTGTGGACCCTAATTGAATTCACTGTTATGCTAATACTCTGATTTCCCATCTTATTTCGTTAATAGAGGTCTGTGGTAAACCAATTAAAGGGAACGTTTGTGGATTACGCAACTTTCTGTACACGAATAGTTTGTGGGTTTTACTTGTACGGAAAATTAAACGTTTGTTTAATCTCTTATGTTAATACTATACAGGATCGGTTTTGTTAGTTTTGATGATATTGTCTTGCTGGACTTTAGTCGTTGGATTTAATGTTTGTTTTGTTCGCTAGTTGTTGAAATGTCGTTTGCGTTTTAGTTGGACACTGTCCGTTTTCTGTTCTGCTTTGCTATGCTTAGCTTAACTTTTATTAGGTGCTTTTACAGTAAACTACAGCTAGCTAATTCTGCAACAACAACTTCATTCTAACAGATCGTAACATAAGTCTTTGACTAAGATTTTCTTTGTTTCTGGGGTGAGTGTAACCGTAAGACAATTATATATTATATAGCTTATATTCACTGCTGGATGATGAAACAGTAGTTGTCGAACTATATACAGCTAGTCTATGCAAGCTGCACGTTGGTTGTGTTGCCTTGCGGCAGAGTGCTCGTGGAGTCAGTGCAGCGTGAATTGCGGACGCACGGCCCCTAGTCCGCTTTAATTCCTGTCGCTTTTCCCCCAACAAAAACTGGACTACAAATTGTACAGTTAAAATCTACCAAAAAGTCAACTCCCATCTTTTACACGTCCCCGGCATTAGTTCAGTCTTTATTGGTCAGCGGTTTTCCGATACGTGCCAATGTGAAAATCCCTAGATGTGAAGTTTTTACAAAGTAACGGTATTCAGTCACGTGCCAGAAATATGAAACAATATCTCCATTCATTTCTCCTCATCGTTTTCGTGCTTCGTTTTTTAATCCAGCTTCTTTCTTTACCGTTCTTTGGCTTTCAATTTTAATGAGTTGCGGTTATTGAGGAGTGCAGTGGAGCGCAAGCGAATCAGTTCAAATTGCTTTCCGCTCGCTGGTGGAAATGGCACAGATGTCGCCTGGTTGTTGCAAAATGAAACACGTTAGCGCTTCGGTTGACATCGGCCCTCTTTTTGCGGCGACGCGTCTGTGGAAGGCCATTTATCAACTTTTTATAGAAACGCTTGTTTTAATTTATGCTTACACTAACTTCGGAGTCCGGTGCTATCTGCGACCCCATTCCATCCGCGGCTTTGTTGCTGTTTGCTAGTAACATCGGAGAGCAAGCTGTTCACTATATTTTAAAATAAACAACGCCATCGCACCACTTTAAAATGAATGTTTACGATAATGTGCCATTTCATACAAGGTTCGTGTGTCGTTAGATTTTTTTTGTTGGGATATAGTCGCAGTTTGCAACAAAAAAGGAACGGTCTTAAAATGTAATGTGAACTCTCCACACTTTATCGCGCTCTACATTGTTCATCGGTGCTTGTTAATGAAAATATCTCCATATTGATTATGCCCATATTGTTTCTTAAATGCTTAAGTAATGTATTCAAATGGCATATTCGTAACCCGCATATGGATAAGTTGTAGGTCCGTTTGTCGGCACGTTTTAAAGCATTGCCGGTGCAATTACATCTGATGCTTGTCTGAGCGAGGATCTGATAACACTACTAAAAAACTGCCTGTGAAGTTCCTTTAATTAAATTCAGCATTTTTGCTTCGTTTTCGCGATTGCAATCACATTAAAAGACAGAAAACTGTTGATTTCAAATAATAATTAGAGGTCGTTTTAATGTGGTGCGTTTCGGTCCGCTAACGGTAAAGTCGGTAAAGCCTGCAAATATATTATGCTGACTTTAACCTAATAAGCGGGGATAAAACGAGAAAGGGCGTGAATTAAAGTGGAAATGAACACAGGTGTCCACATAGAAGTCGGGAGTTAGTTCTGGAGGTTGAAAGTTGCCGGGACGCTGCTAACCGCTCGCCAGCCACAGGACAAATTTCGCTTATATTAACTTTTGCTTCGAGTAAATTTCTCTTCAGTGCGGCCACTGCACTTTCAAGTAACAAAGTTTTAATCTCGTCTCTTGCTGCAGTTCGCTTGCATCCCTTTGAGAAACTGTACTTTTAGCGTTGTTTGAAAATATTTAGAATGATTTGTTCCAACGCTCCTGATTTACTTGCAGCGCTATAAAGTGCTCTGAGTGCTCTGTTTCATATTTGTTTTTATGATTGCCAATTTAGAGAATACTGCTTAACTTTTCATGTAGAGCGCTTTCTATGTTTACTGTATCTTGCTTGTATAGAGTAGCAAGCCTCTATCATACATTAGAATGCTCTATGCAGCATCACTCAGTTCTATAGGCGAGCACTTAACCACAGCGTAATTCCGGTAAAAGGTTCGTGGGCACAACGTCCATTCTCTTCTTAATGTTTATTTAAGCGAAAAACTTCAGCGCTCATTATCTGGATTGGCGGTTAGAGGGCTTGCACATGACGACTGTCGAATGCTGCGTGTAATGCTAACATTCAAGTAACGCGTTCTTAGATATGAATTTGTTAAATCAGGCTTAAAAAATTACAGCTCAAAACCGAGATGACTGTAGAAATTTGTATCGCGGACTATTCAGAGCTGAAGAAAAGTTATTCCAAAACTAAAAATAAACAATGTTATGCAGTTTTTATCAAATTATTTTGACCTTTTTTCGATTTTATTTTGACTTTGTCCACAAAAAGTCGTATGCAAACGCCTTTGACTCAGATTAACGTACAGTAACACTGTGCTACCTTGAGATAATATCACACATTATTTTCACATTTCATTGAAGGGCGGTTAATAAGAACCGGTTTTTCGAGTTTAGGTGTCAAAGACTCGATGGGTCAGACGATAACTCGCTGGTTTTAGTGATTTCGAGGTAAGTATAACATTGAGCAGTAAAACATTAGTTCATGGCATTGCTTTCAAATAATTTCGGGCTGTGATGCAAGAACATGAAACGATTTTATTGCTGTAGTTAAGAAAAAGTAGCAAACAAATATGTATATATATCTTTCAAATAACATCTTCATGGAAAATATTACATTTAGATGGTTATGTTCAAATGTGTATCAGAGTACCCAATAAAACATGGATTTTTATCGCCATAGGATTCGTAGTAGTACTGAACTTAAATAACTTCTTGTTATGACGTCGTATTTCTTTTCAAGAACGGATGTGTCGTTATAGGACGCCATAAAAATTCAAAATGCAATAGAATTTAAATTATCTATCTCATAAATTTAAAAACTATAATATTTTACTTGTTAAGGAACGTATAAACTATTTGCGGTATGTGGATTTGTATCTGTGTTCTTGATAGTGATAAATGTTTTCGTAATGGCTTTGCGTTTGTTTTATTCCAATCACGAGAAAATAGTAATAACTGTTAATTATTCTGTAGATCGGAATGCAGATAAGACGTGAGCTGTGAAATGAGGCGCCATAATGGCAAACATAAAGAAGATTCACGTGCGACGTGGAAATGTTCTTGAAAATATACTTCCGTGAACAATCAGATTAGGTTCCGTCAGGATAGTTAAGTCTGTTGGGAGCGACCCAAAAGCTAGAGTAAAATCTTCGTCACATGGGAGCTGATTGTGAAACCTACGTAAGATTATAAGAGCAATCTAATGAGCGCTCTCATTAAGGCTCTTTTCCACGGCGCCATTTCTCGCTGCGTTTTCCCTCGCTATTGAAAGCCGGCGCTTCCTGCGGACGCCTCTGCCCTCGGGCGTCCCGTTTTTGCATTTTAACACCCCACATAATGAGGCCTTGGACGTATTGTGGTGGGGGCTTTAGGACGTGTGGGCAGGGAATTATCTGACAGTCTTTTGGATTTCGAAATTGGTTTCCGTCGTTTGAATTGCCTAGTCTTATTTTGATGAGATCAGATGGATGTAGATAAGACTAGGTCTGGGAATTACATTTGGAATATTTTTTTTCCTTTTTATAGGATTTGGTTTGAATTCAAGTCTCATCAATTCTTAAAATGAATTTCGACATCGACTTTAAGAAAATAACGCGATCTGAATGAAGTTGCAAAATCCTACGAAATCTTAAAACATGTCGCTAGACCATACTATAGTTTAATTAAATAGTATTCGTATTCGAATGTAATTCCCATGTATCGTAAACCTGCGGCGTTTCGACTCTAAAATATGTAGCAATAAAACGCTTCGGACAATATCAGAATGTGTTAGGATCCGTTTATTGTCGAGGACTTTATGAACGGACCTGCGTTCTATTGGGTGCAATAAACCGAAGCTGTATTTGATTTTAATTAAGACTTGTGAAATTGTATTCAAAAGCTGTTCGATTGGTTTAGTTTGTCCATCGGTAGCAAATTAAGCTAACGACTTCGGAAAGAAACCTTTGTTCGTTGATAAAAGTTGTGCTATCTCGAGACGTTAAAGGAGAAATAGAGACTTAGGGGTGGAAGCAGCGTGTAACCCATTTGTACTTGTTTATCACGGAGATAAGTGTGAGTGCCGGCGACCGTCTTCACTCATTAGTTGTAGATAGTGGCTCCGCCGGATTCCTCCTGTAATTGCTGAGCTATCCACGATGCGGGTGATTTACCGCTCATCACGAACAAACAAAACTTATACCCCATTGTTTTCTAAAACAAACCTGACTAAAATGCGCTGAAAGACAATTCATTTGTAAAATTTTAATCCGTATTCCGAAGTCGGGGAGTAAAGCCTGAATCAGCAACGTTGATGAGATGAAGCTAGATTCATAATAAGGGCTCAGAAAAATGTGGCGGTTCATATTCAGGAGGGAATTACAGTCTCGTCACACCTGTTACACGCCAAATGAAGCATAACACCTGGCTTTGAACCCTGTCACCAGACAAATACATTTTCATTTTCATTCTGAGAAAAGACGCTCTTAAAGGCTCACCTTCCTAATTCCATTATGAATAGGATAAGGAAATATTGTTGGCTACCTATTGTACCTCCTTAAAAAGCTGTTGACGGTAACACGAGTTTCGACTTAGGGCACCAGTGGCGGTGTACAAAGAATGGAATTATGAGAGGTGGTAGAATAGCCTGGAAGAATAAGCGCATTATTGCAAAGAGTGTTGGCTGGGGGACGTTGCCGGAGCTCTACGCTCCTCGAATGTACAATGCGCCTAAGCTCTCAACTCGAGCGAACTTATTCATAGTATAAGTGCTACGTTAGTCGAAATGAACATCGCTTTTTGAGCCTTTGGAAGCCGGCCCACTTTTTACACCGAAATTACCATACTACAGTGGTTTAGTGGTTGGTTATTTTGTTCCCGCCTCTGCTCTACATTTTCGCGTTCAATATTCCATGTTCGACATTATTATAGATTCGCGTTTTGTAACAGCATTTGAAATGCATAGTAGTTTGTTTTTGTCGTGTAAAACTGCTGCCAGGTGTCCTCGTATGGGCGTAATCGAGTTGTGAGCGTATAATGTAACTATTCCGCATTCATTACCGTATCAGATTAGTTGATGTGAATGTTCTGGTTGACAGTTAGGAACGCCCCTCGTATGCAAATGGCATTGTCTCTAATGCTAGCGGAGGCCTACGCATCTCTCGCTATCATCAGATGAATATTCACATGTGACATTAATAACTTGTACGTTTCAATAGCAATGCATGCAAAGTAGAGCCCTGCATTTGAATTCACTAGCTTTTATTCAACAATAAATCCGCTCGATGAAAGAAAACTAATGAGACTCATCGAGAGAACTTCAATCTTCATTCGAATGTATTGTTTGAGTTTTTATTGGAGCACAATCTCCGATGATTTCTGTTCACCCAATTGCGTTAATGCTAGCGTCCTTTCAGCTCTTAATAGAAATCAATTGCAATTTTCCTTTTAAACTTGATTATTCGATTCCATTCCTCTTCATTCCAGATTTTTCCTTTTCCTAGTTCTCTTACTATATTTGGATTTGAAGTTTTGAAGATACACGTTTTTGCGTCGTCTTCTATCAAGCTTCAGCTATAGTAATAGCTAACGCTAAAATATAGCCTTTTCTTGCTTAAATAAGGTCATTAACCTTGCTATCTCGTAAAATTCCTATTACAAGCCATCAAGATCACATACACTAAACGTAAACCGATAAAATCCGAGAAGTACCCAAACATTTCAAAGCGGAACGTACTCGTATTATAGAAGGTTTGGCAACTGCCCTCGTCGATTCTGAGATGCTCCACTGAGATATCGGAGCGGACGTATTGTCACACTATTACGGACGTGACATTTTGCCAGTGTACTGAACTTTTGTATGGCTTTGTAAAGGTTGCATTGCGTTGGAGTTTGGAATCAGGACTGCTTTTTTTTGCTTCAACACTGATATCTCAATTATTACCTACCCTGATATTTGTGTACATAATCGAAGCCTATACAAGCTTAGACTGATCTCGTCGACAAACAAGTCTATCAAAAGTCTATTATTTTTAATATTGTTCAAAATGTAGCTATTTGTACCTATTAATGGTCACTTTAGTGCTAAATACCTTATTTATTAAGACAATATAGAACCGATGTTTCCGCTAAAATAAATAAATAATCAGTCAGTAAATAATCTACGCGACCGGCTCAATTATAAAATAATAATTAGGTGGGAGCGCTTCGGGGTCGTCTCCAGTTCGGACATACGATACCACCTGCCTTTTCTCTCGGAACGGGCGTGTGAATACTACATCCCAAAAACCAACTGAACAGCCATGTCAATTTTAAAACATAAATCCTTATTAGTTATCATTTACATATATTGTAACTAATGTAAATAACTAAATAATGAAAAAAAAATTGATTTTTTTGATTTATAAAATTCGTGAATTCCAATCACATTAGTGATTGGAATTCACGAATTTTATTCCGCGGCACCTCGTTTAATTTCATTACCTATCAAATATATAAATGCAAATTATTTATCTGCCTCGTCCTATTAGCATAGAAGACAAATTATTGCTGCGAAAATGTGTTATCTTTCAATATCTCCACTTAATTAAAATATAAAAAGATTATATAAACAGCTCATCTAATGGGCCTAACACCTTCTTTGTGCTGTTGCTAATAAGTTTCATCCTGTTTATTTTTCAATAAAAAAAGTAAGTTAAAGTCGGTAAAAACTAAAACACTACCTACGCAACAAATATTTATGGCCAAGCGCTAGTAGCTTTCTCATGTACTGGGTTCCAAAACTGCTGAATTGGTTTTAAGTACTCATCAACAAACAAACTCGTATATCACCAAAATCGCCACGGTTTCGACAGGCTTCTTAGCGATCCCAGTTACCTACTCAAATGCAAATTATAGCTCAGGTTCCTTTCTTCTGTGTCACTCTAATCATGTTTAAGGTTATTCTTGCAATACTAATCAAAACGCTCCATTACTAAATAATGAATTTTAACTTATGGACAACAATGACAACTCCTCCTCGAAAAACTTCCATTTAAAATAATAGATCCCTTATTCATAGTAGTCTGCTAACTTAAAGCATTGTATTTATCAGCCTGTGTTCTTCTATTGACATAAGTGATATAACATTAGCAACTATTTTAATATAGCAGACCATTTTGGCTAAGGGCGTAGGTCTTTACATGTGAAATGGCCGTATTTTCAATCGGTATTATGTTGTTAATTTTTATAAAAAAAAAAATTAAAATGTTAAAAGTAATTAATAGTTTAAAATTAGTGTCTGACGCGATAATTCGATTTATAATTGAATAATTTAAATATAGCAATCTAATTTATAAATACATACAAATATACTTTAACCCAGCCATACTCAACCTTTTTTTTATAGGGGCCACAAACACGTTTCAGTCATGGTGTCGAGGGCCACCAGCAAATATAATTGAGGTCTTAATTAAAACGTAATTCCAAGTTAACAATGTAGCTACTTTATTTGTGAAAAAAGAAGTTTTAACAAAGATTTTATAGGTTTTAATGCGATTTTTGATATTGTGAACATTTTTTCAAAACTTTATCAAGATCTGGCTTGTCGCTACATGCTATCCTTATAACATCATCCAGATGAGAATCTGTGAGTTTGTTTCTGTAAACGTTCTTCGTGTATTTCATTTTTGAAAATGACGATTCGCACACATACGTAGACCCAAAGAATGTTAGTAGGATTTGAGCACACCTTTGGACGCTTTTATATTTTTGGGGAATAATACTCCAAAATTCCACATATTCTCTGTTTTCCCTTTTTTCTTCAAACAGAACTTCCAGATTGGTATCGTTTTTAAAATCGATAAACTCATCAAACAACTCTGAGTAATTACAATTTAAAACAGAAGCCAACTCTGAGATGGTCGTTGTTTCTAAATGCCGTGGATTTTCAATAAGTAACAAACATTTTTTTATTTTTCTTAGATCTTGGAACCTTTTTTGAAATTCGTTTAATAGTGCAGTTATATAACTTGAAATTATGGAGCAGTTTTTTTCCGAAATGTTAGTATCCTCTGTAGTTTTTGTCATAGTTGGAAAATTTGTAGCTGTTTGTTCTGTATTTCTTCATGATAAATGCTTAGCTTTTCTTCAAATGCAAACACTTTATTTGCCATATTGGAGACCATATTATTTTCACCTTGTAAACTCCGATTGAGATTATTGAGTTTTTCCGTAATGTCACATAAAAAGGCTAATATACACCACCATTCATCATTTTGTAATTCAGGGTACTCTTTATTGTTTTGTTCTAAAAACAGTATTATTTCATGGCGTAAAGAAAAAAACCTTTCCAAAACTTTACCTCTACTTAGCCATCGCACCGAGGTATGTAAAAGGACGTCGTTGTACTCACTTCCCAGTTCTTCCAGAAGGCTTTTAAATCTTCTGTGGTTCAATTCTCTTGCTCGTATATAATTGACAATATTGATAACTGTCTTCATTACAGCTTCTATTTCTGGATTTACAACACGCGCCGCCAAGTTTTCTTGGTGGATAATGCAATGAAATGATATTAAATTGATTAAATTATATCTTTTTTTAAATAACGAAATAAATCCATTTTCGGGTCCAGTCATTGAAGGACAACCATCTGTACACAAACACACGATTTTTTGTAGGTCAATTTCATTCTGCTCTAAAAAATTACAAATAGTATCCAGGTAATCTGTGCCTCGGGTTTGACCTTTCATAGGTAGGAATTTCAAAAAATTTTCCTTTATTAAATTGTTTTCTGTACAATATCTAACAAACATCGAGCATTGTGATGTTGCTGAAATATCGGTGCTGGAATCGAATGCCAAGCTAAAAAACTTGCACTTTCTTAGGTTATCTAAAATATCATCGTGAATAAATTTAGAAATGTCTTCAATACGTCTCATACAGGTTGAATCCGAGAGCTGTAGTTTTTTTATATCAGATAGTATTTGCTTTTTGTTACTGTATTTATCAAAAAGTATATTGGCAGCACTAACAAAGCATTCCTTTACAATTTCTGCATCGGTAAATGGTTTCATGTGCTTACCAAGAATGTAACAAATTTCATATGATGCCTTGGTTACCGCGGAGTCTTGTGATAATGCCACAGTCATAACATTTTGTTGTTGATGCAATGACCTCTTAAAAAACTCAATTTCTCATTTCTCAACGACGATCCAGGAGGAAACGTTTCGTCGAAAGATTTATGTTTTGTGGTAAAATGACGCGAAATATTGTATTTCTTCAAAATAATACTTTCACGACATATTAAACAAGTTGCTGCATTGTTTTTGTTTGGCACAACAAAATAATCCGTTTCCCACTCATCTTGAAACAATCTATTTTCACTAGATATTTTTCTTTTATATTTAGAAGACACTCCTGACATTATATTGAAAACAAAATAATAATTTGACACAAAAAACCACAACTATCTGCAATTACTGGGTGAGATTAGCTTTAATTGTTACCAACGTAGCGTAACGTAGGTATCGTAAACAAATTCAAAACAAGTTATGACCCGCAAACAAAGCGACACACGCAGGTTCGTAGATGGCAAGGGGATTTCCGCCGTCTATTCTTTCTCGCTCATGCAACCACAGATTACTAATGAATAATTATGCTGCGTTCCGATTCACACGAAACGAAATCACTGATCGGCTCACATTCCCGTTCTGAAACAACCATTCTCTGATGGGCGCGAAATTTAAATTGGTATACACAACAAATTCGTAACTTCAGATGGGCCAATAACAAAGGCCCGGCGGGCCGCATGCGGCCCGCGGGCCGCAGGTTGAGTATAGCTGCTTTAACCTATCTCAATTTTTAGCTCTATGGGAATTTTTGTAACCTTCAAAGTCTTATTTGACTGGTCTAATGAGTTAAGTGTTAATAATCATAATAGATCCAAAAGTTTAACCTATAAATATTTGTTTTAACAGTTTTTTTTATTTCTCCGTACAAAACGGCACTTTCAAAGGTAAAAAAACCTAATAAAAGGGTACTTCTATTTATATATTTAGGCAAAAATCTCTTATATTACCTAGCTCCCATTTACAAAATCAAAGTAAGTAGGTACATAAATGACCTGCCTTAAATTAAGCCGTAAAGTGTCCTTTGTAAAGGGGACGATCATAAATTGGGGCCGAGTGGGTCATAAGAGTCCGGCAGTTGTGGACGTACAGCGTTGGCATGTTTAGGGTTATTAGCTGAACTGTAAATTCTTCTTGAAACTGTTTAGGTTTTTATCTTGGTGCTGATAAGGTTCATTATTATCTGTGTTGATGATCCGACCCTAGTTAACGGACGCATATTTAGATAAGCGATGGGTTTTGACAGCAGTTTCGAATTAGACGCCATTTTCTGTCAGGTTTACCTATGTCTGCTGTTGAACGTTCTTTGTTTTGATAAACCACTACCTTGGTGAGTCAAAATAATAAGTTATTTGATCTCTGTACCTCATTTACAGTAAAACGATATTGAACCGCCACAATGCGAAATGCCCCGGAATAAATGTGATTCCACTTAACCATTGCGCAGGCTATTTGCCATTCATGACATAAAAACATTAGTTTGCATATCATGATATTTATAGATTTGATTGCCATATTTTATATTAATCAATTGTTAATCGAATTTTCGCGTCAGACGCTAAATCGTGACAGTTGACAAGATCGCAGATAGTGTTAGATTTATATCTAGCCTTATGACAAGTTAGATTGTGTAATGAATTACAGCCAATGAACCGGTTTAATATCGACTCTACTCGTATTATGTCATTAATATGATAGATGACAAGCTTAAAAGTTCATCGCTCCGCAAATGTACTCGTAAATTCACCAATATTATTACTCGTATTAAAAATACGTTTCGCAAAATTAGGCAAATGTGACTCGCGAACATTACACAGAAATACAGCCTCTATAAAAACAATTAGGTATTCTGGTTGTTTTGAATAAGCAAACTTATTTCTATTTGCGTAAAACATCCACAAGCCTAATGGTAGCAATAACTGGAAATGCCATCTCATTACCGCATTGCGAATTCTATTCCCTTTTACCACATAACAAGAATTTATTTGTTCTCCATTTTCATAAAGCATGCAAAGTTACGCTTGAGAATTCGATACTTGCGCCTATTTGGCTCTCTGCGAGAAATGTAATTGTGAAATATTTCCATGGCACCTATTTACAGAGCGCGAGAGTTCTCGACTGTGAGTAATTTCAGCTTAGGGTTACCATAGCTAAATTTTAAAAGCCTTTTACATAATGCCTGATTCTAAGTACCCTGGCGTTTAAGTGGGCAACAAAATGAAATTACACGCCTGTACTGTTAAAAAGATTGCCATATATTCCTGTGTACAAATCAATATTCCTTACATACTTGGAAGTAAGAAGAAAATTACGTTGTTTCTAATGGTAACCCTATGTTCAAGTGAAATTAGGTAGGTTGGGTAACGAGATGAGACTTATTATGTGGCTAATAACTCACATGTACATCCGGTGTGTGTTTTGCATAATGACTACGAACACGCATATTCTTCTGAGGTATCGCCTTTGGCATCGGGCGGTGCCACGGCTCCTGAATTAGTGGATTAACAGCCGTCGGCGGAAGATATCGTGCACAGAAAAGTGATCTTGAGGATTGCCTTGTTTTTCTCTTTTTGTATACTGTAGTATAATATTCACATCTGCCAATGTTGCATGCAATCTTCAAGGCTTCTTAAACCAGTACACATGCAAAATTGATGCAGTTGTACATAGAGTACATACACATTTCCAACATACGCTATATTGTAAATTACTCTATATCATTCTATAAGAAAAGATGTTTTGAAAATACAAATACAATTTTTTTTGCATGAAAAGGTGTTTAATTTGTTGCCTTGTTTTCATATCTATTAATTTCCAGTTATATACATAATCTTCTGATTTCAGTTTACAATAACTTTAAATATTTTTTACTTACGCGATCTGAACACATAACACCTTTTTTTTAAATTTATTCTTCCCGACGTTTCAACAGTTTTACACACTGTCGTCGGGAAGAATAAATAAAAAAAAAGTTAAATAAACGCGATAAATACCCGTTAAAATAGTACTAATAATTACAATAACTTTATTTCTCTATACTTAGATACCAAGCACTTTTTATCTGTTGAGTCTGCCTCTACATGCAATCTCTAAGAATTTTCTTACTGTGGTACTACATGAAGATCTATAAGACGCTAATTTTGACTTGCGAAACTTGTTAAAGAAAATGTAATCTACGTTAGGGCCGACGTATTGCCACAACATATTCTTCGTAAAAGTAAAATGCCTGAGGTAAAGATTTCTACCAATATCTCTAAAACCAATTTATGCAGGTTGATGAAGAGGTGTTTGTTTCATTACCTTGTTTTTATCACTTGTAATTTCCTGTACTATAAACTTCACCCCTTCGTTTAACAGGCTGCAATATGCAATGTCAAACCTTTCTTACCCAGGAAATAGTTTGTCAACAATAAAAAGTTAATATGACGACTCCTGTCCTGATTCAATTTCCTTACGCGAAATTGCAATAGTTTCCATTCTACAGCTTGAAATAAAACTGATTGAGGGAAAGGTGTTTTTACCTAACATCGGACGGATTGTAATTAAATTCAGTAGCGGCGTTAGGGTAGGGCGCGGTTGGGCGACCGCCCGGGGCGCCGGACATAAAGGGGCGCCGCAGGCGCCCCTTGTTTTTCTTCTCGCTCATTAAACGAGGCCTACTTACTCGTAGATAAAAAATGAATACGAAAAAAGATTATATTGGCAACACTAAAATATGGCACGAAGTGTTAAAACGGAGCACTGCACTGCATGCATTTAATTTTACCGGGAATCCCCGACCATTGAGAAAAACATTATCTATCTCTTTTTTAAGTTTAAATTAGAGAGAATTCATGTTATATTTGGTTAAATTTTTTTCAAAAATCGCGACTCACAAAAATTGTATCCAAATGTATGGATAGCAATGCGCATAAAGTAATCCTGTTGTGTAACTAACCATTAATTATAGTGCGTGAGCCCTCACACTGCTTATTCTCCTTAAAATCACAAAAAAAACATCGAATTTCGTCTTTGAGCGCTTGGCGCGTCGTCGATGGCTCGCTTGCGCTCCGTGCCATTCGATTCCTATTGTGTACCTACATTGTATGTAAGTGAGTTAGGTGCTCGCACCGCATTCACATTACTTGAATTTCGTAAATCAATGGATGGATAAGGTACCTATTTTCTTGTTTTGCCGTAATTGAATTGCTCCTTCCGTTATGTATTTAAAAGCTTTGCCAAACACAACGCGTTAGAACGCCGCGTCAGGGCGCTAAGTTGACGCCGCGCTATAGCGCCGAACTGTGTTGTACTGTGGCGGTACTTTACTGTCACACAGAGCGGCGGCGGCGCTAGCCGTACGCAACGTTCTGTCGCGGCGTTAGGACGCTTTGACGCCGGGCGTTGTATTTTTTTACAAAATTTGTTTGTAACGTCCAACTCAAATACTACAATATGAGTGAAAAGCTAATAGAATTGGTTCGGAAACACCCCTGTTTATATAATACGAAGGATAATTCTTATAAAAACATGGCATTAAGGGCAAGAATGTGGGAACAAATTTTATTAATGTCGTGCACCCATATTCTTTTTTTCTGTGATCGTGATATAGCGTATAAAAGTAATAATTCTTCCTCATCTGAATCACTCGACATCTCAAAAGCAAAGAATATTTCCAAAGGCTGCTTGCTGCTAGCTATCTACACTACGCTCTGGTGAATGGTAACCTACGTTGCGAAGGAGCGTGACGCTAAAGTCAATTCGATGAGCGCGACTTTAAAACGCGCGTTCTGTTTGGCAAAGCCAGTCATAACATATATTCGAAGCATTTTGCTAGCGACCAAAAATGTCACAAAAAATTTCGCGGCTCGCTCCGCTCGCCGTTCATTCTTAAATTTTCTGAGCTTTTTAACAGGCTTCCGGTTTTCTTTTTTTATATCTGAACTTTTTTGTCATTTTTACCAAACCTCAAAATTACCACCTCTAAAATTTTCGGGTTCGGTAATTATAATCTTTTGTCACACTCTTGATTCTATTTTACAGAAAATCCGATAAAGTTAAAAAAAATGGCGGCTCGCTCCGCTCGCCGTTCATTTTTTAGCATTTTGGTCACTATACCTTACTTGCCTTTCGGAAATATGTCAATGTCAAATTTGGCGGCGTGACATTCAATAAGTAGTAGGAGTTATTTTGTTCTTAATTTTCAAAAAACAAAATTGTGCTTACACACCAATTTATAAAAAAATCTGGCTAACTCCACTCATTTATAATGTATTCATTTTCAACCATTTCCAAAGGCTGCAAACACTACAATATGTGAAGGCTCGTTCCACTCGCTGTTATTTATTTTTTCATACTAGTTAAAACCTATACCTATGTTTATTAAGTTATTTCTTTTTTAGCCTTTTTTGTATTTCTAACATTTTTGTCTTTGTTGCTGGCACACCACACCAAACTCCAAATTTACCAATCATCGCAGTCTTTGAAATATTCGGAGCTCTCCTATGTAGGTATTGTCACACTCTTGCATAATTATTTACAAAATATATAGAAAAAATCCGATAAAGTTAAAAAAAATCGCGGCTCGCTCCTCTCGCCGTTACTCACAAAGAATTTTTATACAGTTTATTATGGAAGGTTTTTGGAAAACCTCTTCGGGTACTATACCAATCCACGCTATGCTGCAAATACACCCATAGTGCTCAATACGAGTTTTAGATCCTTTTTTTTTTGCGGACCATGTAAAAAGGAAAATTTGAAACACTTTCAGAATGAAACACTTTCAGAATGAATTCTTATGTCCAACCGCGGACTAGCATATGAATATGATGCATGTTGACTCGGGCGGGTCAAACCTACCCCCCCCCCCCGAATTGACGACTTGTTTCATATCGGTTTGGATTGCAGTTAGGGGGCGCCGTATAAATCTCGCCCAGGGCGCTGGTAGTGCTAAAACCGGCACTGATTAAATTTACCGTACATGTTCTATTCTACCTGCAAACAAAAGCGTGAAAGCCGCGGTCATAAGCTAGTAAATTTTAATCCTAGTAACAAAGGCTTGAGTGAGATATGCAAAGCCGTGTATTAGTCACCTGAACTGGTATCTCGTGTGCAACGCCCTAATATTAATAGCCTTATATTTCCTAGCGCAGCGACGACACGAAACTTGCTTGACGCTAGATTAATAGTATCGTGTAGTTTAAAGGACATAGCGCATACATCCTCGGCTACCACACAGCACAAAATAAAGTATAATACCTACTTATTTTTGTGCTTAAGATTACCAGATGTAGCCCATAACTATTATGGGCTAAAAGTCGTAATCTTTAGATACTTACATTTCACTGTGACAGAATAGCGTACCACAAGCTTCAGACGATTGGTCTGCGAGCTGTCGGTTGTCCTATGTCGTCAATATAGAATACATTTAAATATTACGAGTTAAAACTGGACGTTGCATGAATAGTATCGTGTAGTTAAAGGGACATAGCCTATATATCCAGCACAAAAATAAACATTTTTATGGGCTAATACTCATAATCTTCAGATACATTTCACAATGAAAAAATAGCGTCCAACAGGCTTCAGGGGAATGGTTGGCGAGCAGCTTTTGTCATGTTATTGAAGCCCATATTTTAAAACATAATTTTGTGCTGTGCGGCAGTGTTGCAGTCCATATCTGCTACAACCTTTAGTATCGTGTAAAGAAGATATACGTATTGCAATTGCTAGTTGAGTTATCTAATCGTGTGTTACCGCCCGCAGCTTATTGGCCCTTAATCAAAGTGACCTTTTAGATGGAAGAGCGGTCGTAAGTGGCTTTATTCAAATTCAAGTTAATCGTAACGAAAACGTGATTATCGATGCATTTATCAGATTTAAATAAACATCTGGGTAATTTTCACCAAATATCTAAATTGATTGAATGATCAAAAATTTAAACAGAAAAATTTAAAATGTTATTAACCTTAAAGGGTCAAAAAAAGGTGTAGGTATTTTTGTTGTTTTTAATGTTGTATGCCATCTCTATAGGTATATATTTTTCATAACGTAACCGGCTGAGCATGTTGTGTGACATATATTATTTGTTACCTCCCAAACACATGTTTTTTGATAAAAAGCACACAGTCTCAATAATATACAAAAATAAAATTTAAACATCAAAGTAAACAAACATAACACGACACATAGACGTGCCGCACATCAGTTTCAGTTTTCCTCCATATGAAGGGAAATCCAATAATTAATAGGATTTTTGAAAACCTGGTCGGAGCCAGCTTTCAAATGCTTTTTTTTTGACCGGTCCAACCTACCCCAGGACTATTCGATGCAACAAAACGGACACAGTATCTCGGTAAACTCGAGTGCCCGGTACGCGTTATTGAAATGGCCTCTGATGGATTTTATGGCCTTCCTGGTGAAATGCCACCACTGCTGGCATGCGTACAAGCCCAGACAATACGCACGGAACAGTGTTGTTGACGTCCGTGTTGCAGTTATGGAAGTGGCGTGCGAGCAAGTTACTTCTCACCGCAAGTGCCCTTCGTTTTTATTCATTATTTATTATACATTATATTTGTTATTTATTACTGAGCACAATGTACTCGTCGTCCGTCAGTCTCCGGGTTTTTCAAATATGATCTAAGCGTCTGGTCGAAGCGACCCGAGAGTTTGAGTATCTTAGTGCTTCAGTATTGCCATACAGCGAGGCATAATATGATATGGATCTGTAAAACTACCTGTAGATTATCTATCTATTATTTTATAATTTATTTTTATTGTGCCATGAAGGCATCGATGAGACTTCTCCACAGTTTATAACTTTCGCAGCCTCATCGTTCATTTGTTACTTACCTATTATTATGTACCTCATAGCAAGAAATATTTTTGTAGTTTTAGCAACAGCCTGCAGTTAGCACAGTTATTTCGATAGTTCTAATTTGGTTAATGAATTTCTGTATTACTATTCGTTTGAGCTGATTACTAGAGCAGTCCTCCTAACATAACGGTTAAGCTCTTTGAAAGCTCGAGAAAAGCTTGTAGCTTAAAATTATGGCTAAACATACACGGATTCTAATTTAATAGAAGCCAGATCGCACTTACAAACTAAATTGGAATTACATACATTCTAACTTCGGAATTTTAATTGAAGGCTGCAATTGGAATAGGAATATAGTGGGTTGTGCCGCAGAAGAAATACTAGTGCTTACAGTTTGTGGCAGTTTGTTTGGCGTTGGAAAATATTCGAGATAACTACTCAAATTCAATACAAATTACAGTACTCCTCGGAAGTAAAACGAATACTCATATTAAACTATCACTGTGACAAAGCGCGAAACTGACTAATTACTACAAATTTATACATAATTTTGCTTTGGTTGAGCGCCACGCGTATTAACACTGGTGGGCTGGTTTATGGTCAGTTGAGTCAATCGAACTGTGCACTAGGGTTCTAGAACAGCTTGGAAAAGTTGTGTCGGAGAGCAAGAATCAGAACAGGAAGCCTGGAGCTTGTGGTATCGGCAACAATTTTATGAATTTCTCTGGGGTCTCGGCAAATTCCGGCCAGTACCCTTGGTGCGGTGGTCCTGTTTCCTGGTTGCACCTGTGTGCGCACGCGCCTAGTGCCGTGTTCCTCACGATAATGAATACGAGTTAATTAAGCAGCATTAGTCGGAACATCGTCGCCTCCACACGAAGAGATCCGGAGATTGCCGAGCGGTCCTCGTTAATGAACTGATTGTAATGATTGGGTTCGATTCTATTTGATTTCGCGAGACGGAAACTTCCGGTGTTCTCTGTAATTTGGTCGTATAATTTATTAAGTAATTAACAGAAAATATTGGCAAAGTGCGAGTCGTTTCCCACACCAAGGTAAAAATTATTCCTGAATCAAGTCAGTCATCATCATGTCCATCTCTGAGATACCATATCTCTATGCCAAGTTTCATTAATATGCGTTTAGCCATTTAGGCCTTAAAGATGTAATAACTTTCGGATTTATAATCTTAGCATGGTCAAGTAGGTGTGGATGTCGGGTAGGTAATGGGGAGGTACTAATTAAAACATATTATGTCGGGTGATTCTATAAAAAATCCGCGGTTTAACGACGGTGAATGATCCATTATTCATAAGCCTCATCGCGATGCGATGGGCCAACCAAATGGCGATTAACAGTTTCCAGAGATTAATAATGAGCTTCATTTTGTCAGGTGATTAATCTCCTAATTATCCGTCATAGTATGTAAATTGACAACGAAAGTAATAATTAGTTTCAGACCGACGACGACGGCTGATTATAATCTGCTTATTATTGTTATTGGGTTTACATTTCTTAGTGATTTGAAATTCGACTGACGTAAGTTCGAGAAAGGTTGGACCTACGTCATCTACAGGGTGGAATTTTGTAATGCCACCTGGAGGGAAAGTACTCTTAATACTGTTGATAGAAAATTGTACTCAAAGAAAACATTCCTTTAATTTTGAAAAGAAAGAAAACTGCATTCAAAGATTTTCGAAAATTCGCTTGCCACACCCGGGAATCGAACCGTCTAAAATCTGTAAAAATTACACCCTGTACTTTAATTGCATAGATCGTTAGGGTCAATAATAAGGATGAAATCTCTCTAACAAACTTAATAAATTAAATGAAAGGAAAACCATGAAATCTTAAATTATAAATTGAATGGGTCAAGTTAATCACTTTAATTTAAAGATCCATCTGTTTACTTGTGTCAGTAATTAATAATTATCATTGACGTCATTTATCCATTAAAAATGACGAATTAATATTTAGATAAGACGATTGAAATTTGCACGTGTTTGTACCTAATGCAGACTCCTAATCGCCGCAATAACCACTATTTGTCTCGAGTGAATCCTGTTCGTGCCCATGAAACTAACAGTCAAGTAAGGTTTTCTTTCAACGTTTGGTGCGGAATTATGAGAAATATGGTTGTGTTAGTCCACGTGCACGAAGGTCATTTAAACACTGTCAAGTATCTTGAAATACTGGATCTCTTAAGAAATGAGTTAAATGGTTTCCCCGAGGCAGAGCAAAACCAAATAATTCTACAGCAAGATGGTGCTCCAGCCCATAACAAGAGAATCACTACTGCCTACATTAATAACCATTTTAATACCTGTATTGGTACCAACGGCACAATCAGATGGCGATCACCAGATCTCACCCCTTTAGATTTTTTTTGTAAGGATATGTAAAAAATCTAATTTACATGAAATCTTATGCGAATGTAAACGAGTTGAGAGTTGAAGTTCAGAATACGATTTATAATATTCACCACAACACGTTATTAAAAGTTACTAGAAATGAATTCTTTAGAAGAATAAATTTGTGTATCCAAGAAAATAGAGCCCATTTCGAGCAACTAATTAGTTAGTTGACTTTTTATTGTAAATAATTAAAATAATTTGAGATTTCATGGTTTTCCTTTCATTTAATTTATTAAGTTTGTTAGAGAGATTGCATCCTTATTATTGACCCTAACGATATATGCAATAAAAGTACAGGGTGTAATTTTTACAGATTTTAGTCTGTTCGATTCCCGGGTGTGGCAAGTGAATTTTCGAAAATCTTTGAATGCAGTTTTCTTTCTTTTCAAAATTAAAGGAATGTTTTCTTTGAGTACAATTTTCTATCAACAGTATTAAGAGTACTTTCCCTCCAGGTGGCATTACAAAATTCCACCCTGTATATCTATACTAATATTATAAAGAGGAAAGATTTGATTGTTTGAATTGAATAAGCATTGAATTTTTTGTTATATACCCGTGCGAAGCCGGATCGTACCGTTAGTTATTTATATTTAGGTATTTATCAGAAGGACTAACATGCAGTTTTTCAAAAAGGGTCTTCTAAGACACTTAAAGGATCGGCAACACGCGTGTAATGTCCCCGATGTTTCAGGCGTCTGTAGGCTGCGGTAACCATTTCCCATCGGGCTGGCCGTAGGCTTGTTTCCCACATCGGTGTTAAAAAAAAACAAAATTCGTCAAGTGCGAGTGTAACTCACGCGCCGAGGGCTTAGAACTTTTGTCGTATACATATATTTTGACTATAGGTACCTGTTATAGTGTCCACAGAGATAAGTGAGTGATTAGACTGATTAGGGAGTAGGTAAGTAGGTATAGGTACCTCCTGAAACATTTCACATGGATCGCTCTGCAAATTTCGGGTGACAGAGGCCTGGGTATGGAAGTTTTATGAAATTTTTCGACCTATTTCAAAATATATCGAAAAGTAAAAAAACCCTTGCCAGACCCTTGTTTGGTACAATTAAAACTGTACATTTCGAACATCAACTGAAAAGCACCACAAACATAGGTTTCACTGGACTCTAATCTAGTAACTGCTGCCGAGGAAATTCCGCTGCACATTCTTCAAAGTAGAGTACCATGAATTTCCACTGATTCAAACTGCAACTGATTCCGTTCTCGCGGTAGTACAGAATAACTTACCACTGATATGATAAGCCATTGAGAATGCTAATGTTCCGTATAAAATTTTATCATAACCAACTCCTGCAATCTCGCCTTCTTGTACCGGGTTCGAGTTGTACGTTTTACTGCGCGCGGTGTAAGGGGTGAATCCTTAAATCAGCGTTATGTTTTATGAGGATTTATCTGCACGATTTGTTGGTGAAGCTGTGAGATCTGCACGTAAAAGAAACTTCATTTACATAGAACTGCATTTTTATAGTTTCGATTCTTTGGAGCATCTTTTTATTCCTACGTTTTTATCCCATTGAACGCGCTTTCCTAAGATAAGAACTGCTTAGGTATCTGCACACAGATTTACGTATCTAGTCACTTTCATAACTTTGTATGTCTTCCAATAAGGTTTAACTTAACTAACTAACAACATCATCACCAGCCTATAATAGTCCACTGCTGGACATAGGCCTGACCTAATGAGCGCCATAGATGGCATGATTATTTGGGGATTATTGCCCATAATCCCCACGCTGGGCATGCGGGTTGGGGATCGCAGTTCGGTGTAGTTGTTCTGCAGAAGGCGCTGCTGCCCGCCTCCCGCTGTGTTTTCCTTAGTCGTCTCTTACGACACCCACGGGAAGAGTTGGGGTGGTGAAATTCTATGCCGGCACCACACGGCAAGCTAACTAAACTTAACCCTAAATAGAGTTCTCTTCCAGCAGGAAGATACTTTTTAGGGTTAAGCTCGCCTTTACCATCATTTAATATCTACTCAAAATATCTAAATGTTATATTATATATTTTATCATGCAATAAATGATTAGGAATTAAGAGTAAAGCGGCACTGTCGTCTGTAACACTAATGTGAAACATGCTGACTGATACACCAAGTCTTAATTCGGTGAGAACGTTTATCATTCTTCAATTCTAATACAAAACAATACCGCAATAGTTATTGGAATTTACGGTAAAATTGATTCGAATTACACTAGCATCGAGAGACTTAACGAGTCGATAAGTCCCGATAATTAAATCATACGCTCGGGGACCCGACTGACTCGGTTTGACGGCGATGCTACGAAGTTTATCTACAGTTATTAACTTAGTTATACCTGTTGATGTTAATGCATGAGACTATAGGTATCGAATATGCTGTCACGAGATTTATATACCTACTCGTATACGTCCACAGGGTGGAGAAATCAATGAGCCCTGAAGAGAAACCACTTTGAATTCTTGAATTTGATTATTTAATAAACGTTCCTTTATTTTCAAAAAGAAAACTTTAAGTAGTAGAATATACTGATTAGTAGAATATACCGAATATACGGCTGTTTATTTCTTTTATGTTATTTTAGGTACATTTGATTCCCAGGTAAGGCAAGGGAATTTAAGATAAACTTTAAATGAAGATTGTTTGTTTTGAAAAATATAGAATGTTTGTTTCTTTTACTAAAATACTCTATCTTAAAGATTTCAGGCTCCACTGATTTTTTTCCACCCTGTATATGAAATATCAATATTTATAAGAAACCGTGACATAAACTAATAAATAGTCGATAGATATGATATCATTGTCAGTCCTGATTTAGGTTTCATTACATTCCAAAGCTCGTTACTTATATATTTACTATTTCTCTTCAAACTCTTCGATTACCGCCTAACTAAACAAAAGTGGATGTGGGCTTTGTTTTATATGCCCCTATTTTTTCAAGAAAACAGTGAAGACTCATTTTCAGCTCCTATCCAACACCGCGAAAACAATATGGGCTTAAATTTAACAATGTCGTTTCAGCTTCTACTTATGCGGTCTTTAATTACCGCTTCAGCATACATTATCGAAAAGTTAATGCCAAATTAATAATGCATTTCGTCAGTAAGGTAGGTGTTATAAAGTGCACGTTACCTACATTGTAATGATGTATTGTTTCAGGTAAGGGGGCGTGTGTCTGCGCCCGATGGGACCACCGATACTGGTAGAGGTGTTGCAACGTTGTGAATTATGCGATTATTGACATTCAACGTGAGTATGCCCTTTATTAGGCGCTCAAATTTTGTAATAAACGAAGTGCTATCTTCAACTATACCACGAAATTATAGTTCTAGCAAATTCCATGTTAAGTAAACAATATATTTTGCTGTTGAAAATGATAGGGTTTCTTGACGCTATCAATATTTATTGCAAATAAAATATACGAAGGTTAGGAAAACTTGGCCGCTGTTGGAAGCTTTACCGATCAGAAGCCTCCAAGAGCTTACATAAAATTCTTAGGGATGGCTTGCAAAGATTTTTCCGCATCTCGTGTTTACACAGGCCCTAAATTTTGATCAGCATAAGCCCTCGTGGGAATACCGTCGTAGTTGAATTATGTAGGCTCGTGCTTTGATATGATAAGGCTCTAGAGCGATCGCGGGCCGCTCTCATTGTGTTGGCCGTAATCTTGCGTATCGGTAGGACTCGTGTCGGAATGCGAGTTTATTTTAATATTTAATAACTCCCGGGCGGGCCCGATACCGTCTGCTCGGGGGCGATTCTCTGCTCGTTTTTCCTCTGTTATCGCTCCGCTTTTGTGTCACGCTCGAGCTCGTATTCGTTTTTCTTAATCACGCCCCTGATCAGCTCGAGTGGCCGGTAATGGTTGCAAATCTGCTCCGATGCATAGTACTCGATAACATCTCCTGATACATTAAATTCTAGTTAATTCTTAGCAAATTTCGATTCCCGGCATGATGTTTCAGAGTAAATATTCGAATAAATTGGTCAGTTACAACTATAAATCGCAAATAAAATTATAGGCTTTCATCGCGCCCGGAGCTTAGAATAGCGCTGTTTTCTTTGAGCTGTTTAGTTTGACGCCTCTCTACATAAATTGTTAGGAGGTCGAGCGTGCGCACGTGACGTGCAAATAAAAATACTAATTCAAATGGGGATTTATTGTCTAATTGTTTGGTATTTATGAGAGGCTGCGCTGCATTGTTGCCGATACGGCACCCTCACATAAAACAGCGGTAACGAGCGCGCGGTCAACGGGCCGCCATCGTGACCCGCTATATCTTCATGTGCACTTTACACACACCAATATATTGTTGCGCGCTTTTCACAAAATCTCATGAAGATGTATTACCCTGTGCATTTACGTGGTGGTTACTCTAGACGAGCATTAATTCATTAAAACGAGCTTTTATCGTAATGATGGCTGCGTCGCGGGACGGAAGTAGGTCAGGCAACCGATCCGTACAGCCACGAGCACTCTTTAATCCCGCACGGTTGCACGCATCCACCCATTTTCTTCCTCCTTATTATTTATTCGTGGCAACTTTTTGCCGTTACTTACGTTAAGCGGCGGACGTGAAGTCTGATAGACGTAACAGATAAAAGGCGTGTCCGCGATGCCACCCCGACAATTTTGGTGCTTTTTGAAACTGCGCCAACGATTTATTTGCTGTCTGCCCTCTACTCCCCCGGCGCCGTCGATACGGAAGGAAACACTTCAGTTTGATATTTTTTCACAAGCAATACCCCGGAATTGATTAAACGTGAAGAATTTAATGTAGCGCAGAACGTATCGGCTCACCCGCAGTTGATCGTTGGGCGGCCATGGGAAAAAAGCCTTTACTGACTATTTATGGAAGAGAAATATTTGGGGAATCTCGTTTATTGGCTCCCGTCCTTTCGCTTGTCAATTTCGTCTGTGTTTAATCCAGTTTGGAAATCGGGAATGACGTTAAAAATATCCTTAATCTGCTCGCGCGATGCGAGCAGCGAAATTATATTTGATCGCGGGGAACGTCAACATTTTCGTACGCAGCAATTTATGTGAAAGATAATTTTGTCGTCAAAATTTTTGTAAACAGCTTACGGAAACGATTTTCTCACAATTGAATATTAAGTGCGGGTTCTGTCACGGTAAATGAGTTTCGAAATGGTACGCTTGTTAACCACAGGTCGCATGAGGCTGGAGGTTTGAATGAGTGACATACAAATTGTACGTCAGTCTGTCCGCCCGTGGCCGCAGGCTGTAACAAGTACCATTATACTAATACTACAATTGAATCTGAACAAAAACACGGATACATCTCAATCTTTATTGTACTTGCCTTCATTTATATGTCATTGTGGAGAACGTAATAAGAAGAACGGATGGTAAACTCCTTATTTCCTTTTTCGATCTCTGTGGCGCGGTGGGCGAAGGTCCGCCTGCGACGCAAGAGGTTGCGGGTTCGATTCCCGCCTCGGGACAAATATTTGTACTATCTGCAGATATTTGTTCAGGGCGTTCTGGTCGTTTTCTATGTATAATAAAAAATATCTATGTATGTAATAATATTATATTATGTATATCAGTCATCTAGTACCCATAACACAAGCTCTCTGCTTACTCGTAGCTTGGGGCTAGATGATGCTGTGTGGATTGTCTGGCATTATTTATTTATTACCTAACAAAATGTGATTCTTGTATTTGACAAAATATTTTCGTATTTAATATAAAATAAATAAAAGTTTAAACTCAAATTCACAAGATTCAAAAACATGCTAAAAGCTTAGGACAAAAGTGCAGCGTGGCCACTGTATTTATTACCTTACTTGACAACATAAGAAAAAAAATCTTTTATTTCGTATTACAGCGATCCAATCCATCCTTTTCTCAAAGCGATATCGCTTGTGGCGCAGTGAGTGAAGCCATCCGACCACAGTTGCAGGTTCGATTCCTACCTCTAGGATAATGATATGAAAAAAGGTTCCTCACCAGCGTATTTTTGATGTTTGTATTTGTTAACAAAAGTTCAAAGAAACAAAGAGTTGAATTAACCTTAATTACTTACTACCTTAATATTAAAAGCAATTAAAAGTAAGTACTTTTACACACTCTTATACTTTGTGCTTAAGCTAAATTTCTAGTATTATTTATTTATTTAAAGTGTGATGGTTCTGTACATCCATTTATCTATGGAAGCGGCGTAGCGTGACTGTTGATTGGAGCTCCCTAGATTGCTAGAGCTTGCAGCAAGGCACTTCGATTTACTTAGCTCGCTATTAGCTTAGTGCTAACTGGATTTGTGTTGGAGGCATCAAGGCAATACATGAGTGGGGCCTTAATACATGACTTAGCACTTTTATGGCCCACGACACTCATGCTTATCTGTGTCTCCAGTAGGCGGCTGCACCAAGGCCGGGCAGTGAATGCTTTAAGTTAAATATCACACTGATTAATTACAAATGCGAACAAATCAAAACAAACCCAAATTACAAATTGCATTAGCCGTCCGTTGCATGAACGCCTTATAAAAGGCTTTGTCAAATGCTTCAATACTTATAAGCATCATTATTGAAATTGATATCATTTTATCTAGTCTCCCCTAGACCTGATCATGCTAAGACTGCTAGTTTTATTTGTATACCTACCCACATAATATTAATATACGTTGGTTCAACACAAAAGATTAAAGTTGTTCAAATCGTTCGTAGTATTTTTTATGTCAGAGTGACGTAGAGTCCGTACTAAATTAAACCGATCTAAACGAACCATAGTTTTGTCATTAAGTAGCAGTAAAAAGTTTATTCCAACCCGGTACACCTTTACAATCATTGTCTAATTTAAGCGTAAATCTTTCGTATTGCCGTCTCACAATACCGAATTGAAATTATCATCTTAAATGAAACGCTCAAAATTTTATGAGCATCTTGATAAACGTTTAAAGTAGATAATAAAACTGGATAGTCGTGAAATAATAGCGCCTTCTTATTTATGAGACGTCCGGTCGCATGTTGATTGCGCTTATGAGAATACCCTCCAGAATTCATTTGACATCGTTTTACGATGAAAAATATATCTTTTAATTCACAGAAAGTTTTCGAAATATTACAGAGATAAATGAAAAGTTGAAAGAGGTCTAATACAGTCGATTTGTCTACCTTCTAGTTATCGGCATATCAAAGCCTTTTGGTTTTTTGGTAGAAGAACTTTGTCGTATAGTAAGATAAAATAATAACAGAGATCAGTCTCATAGTCTGTCAATAAACATGACTTTGGTATATTTTCTGTCGAGGCCATTCTTCTTCGTATAAAACATCATCGATAACGCAATTCCACGAACTTGACAAGTCTCTTCAACTGGATGGTGACGAGACAGGAACGTCGGAAATTGTGTATGTGTGCAATCTTAAATATTCGGAGCTTTGATGCTGTAATTACCCTTTTTGCACGTAGGCCAGAAAAGACGTTATTTTATAAAAGAGCCAGTAAAATAAAAGCTTCAAAAAGTACCAAGGGAACCGTAAGAGAAAAAGGAAATGCAAATAAATGAACCGTGGGACAATACGCTCAGTAAAAGTAGCTAAAAGTTTTCCTTTTCAATTTTCTTACGCACCAGCCGTCAGCCGTCTGTGATCTTGGATTCGCTCGATCATGAAAATATATAGCTTCATTCGAGATCGGTATCGGGAAAAGCTCCTTAATCGGTTTTCTTTTATATGAAAATGTACTTTTAGATTTATTACAGCATTTTGGTTACGTTATAGTGCGCTAAACGTGTATAATACTCAATATTGCACGCTCACCAAAAAATCAAGATCGTGCCGCTACATATTTTAGAGCGGTCCTTATGCCGCAGAAATATCGGCTATGAAAGAAAATTGCCTGGCGTAAGTGCGGCTGCGTTGATTTCTTATTTCGTATTCATTGTGCGTTGAAACGGATCACACCCGCCGAGTCATGAATAGTCGCGATGTCTCCCACAGAGTAATGGGCTTTATAAAGGAAAGAAACTCCTTTGATGTATCTCTCCTTTATGTGCTCTTTGCTTAGACCGATTTATTGCTTGTAAAAATAAAACTACAGGAGTAAGAATCATCGCGAATAAATAAGATTTATTACGCCTCCGTTAAATATATTTTTGACGCTCGAGATGTATTACCGGGTGATAACATCTAACCCTCGAAAACACTGGCCGCAAACATGATTAAGTAAAGAATAAATCACATTGTATTACTGTGTCGTATATCTTCATTTTGCGGGTTAATTTGGCGAGACGCTCGATAAGGCGACACGCACAGGGAGGATCTCTTGTCGTTTGTGCGTGTACCGAGCGCAGGCGCATCATAAATAACGAGCTACACCAAAACGGGAAATAAAGGGTTAATATTGCATATTGTGCACTCGGTGACAAGGTTGATTCATTGAAACCCGAATGTTTACATTGTTTCCGAAAGCAATGTAAAACATTGGTACTCGAAAAAGCTTTTTCAAAATAAACTTTGATAAACATACTTACTATGTATACTATGTTAAGTTTTCGTCTTGGCTTTACGGAAATCGCGCTATACCGTGCTACGTAAAGTAAGATAATGACGCAAACAAATATTTTGTCTCGGTTCTATTTCTCCAAGTGGTTTACGTAACTCCTAAAAGGTCTTATTAACCTATTGGGCTTTCAAAGTCAATCAAAATGAATATAATCATCATAACAATGAACAATCGAATCACTTACCGATCGCTTCGTCATTCAGCCTCTCGTTTAAATTATTCAATGAGTCAATTGAAGAGCTTGCAATAGTTGCGATTCGCTGTCTAATGGGATAATATGAATGGAGGTATGCTTGAATAGCTTTATGTACGATTTCGATGATTGAAGACGGACGGAAAGATGTAAATGTGTACTTTAGGCACAAGTATATGTACCATTTTAGGCTACGGTTTTTCCGAAAAACTGTTTATTTCTGTTAAAGTTAAACGTAAAGGTAGGTAAACAGGAATCCACTCAACTGTACATTCACCAATGCCTTTAATTCAATACTTACACCCAAATCGATCTGTCGGCTCAGAAAAACTTAAATTTACTGAGTTGGCAAAGGAAGTATGAATGTAGCAAAATACAGTAAAAATTAGACAGAAGTTACAGTAAAAAGTAAAAAATTACACAACAATGTTTTAAAATTTTGACAAACAAACAAAAAATTGGTTAATCAAATGATATTATTATAAATTACCTATACTATTAGCTTGTAGAAATAATGAAAGTCTAGTTAAATAAACGTGGAAAATAATAAATACTGAGACTGGAAAGGTCGTAACTTACGTTAATGACTACGATGAAAAGATTAATGATTGGTCAATCAAAAATTATATTGAAGTAGCCAGGCATTTGAAAACTTTTTGCTGTCGTTCGAATCTATAATAAAAAGTGTCTAAACTCTCCTCAGATTATCGCTGAGTCATTACTTAAAGAAAATGTACCTTAATGCAAATAAGCCTTTCAACTTTTAAGTAGGTATAAAAACAGAGCTCTCGGGCTCCGTAAGAATTATTAAAATATTGGTCGAGACCATTGCACCAGATCTAGCATTTAAATTCAATGAATCTATTGATTGTGGCGTATTTCCTGATCTAATGAAATGTACGAGTAGTATAATAATCCCCTCATGTTTAAAATCGGGTGATATCAGATATAGTCGTCAAAGTTTTTGAAAAAAACTTTATCTTGAAAAACTTATATCAATTTTTTAGGCATTTAAATGATCTGCTCTATTGCAATTTAGGTTTACTCGTGTCTGGTTAACTACTGATGCCGGTGTGGAGTCAGTATCGCATTTTTTTTATGAATCCTTTAGTTTCTTCATCTTTTCTTTACTCTATCACACCGAAGCGAAAAAAAATCACTTTACCTTAAGAATCTAATCTTTTATATTTTATTTATTTCGGACTGGATCTGGGAATGGAGTTTAATTCCGCACAAGTAAAGCTATCAGCAAAAGCTTATGAAATATATTAATGTTCATTCAATTACGTTTTCTTAGATTTCTCGTAACGAGGCGGCTTTTACTTCGACATTAGAATTCGCCCACTCACAAGCGTAGGGCGAAATCGCACGCCCTGCTCAAAATTTCCATCCGACTTTAGCACATGTCGTATAATCCTCTACTTACATGCTTTATTTTATTGACTATGTCTGTATCAGCTAAAAAAGGAACGAAAAAATTTTAGACCCAGAGCTTTTTCTCTTTAATTATTTTAGAAAATCCCATGCGGTATTTTGGTTTAAATTATGAATAACCCCGCTATGTGTTATAGGATTTTTTTAACCCTCGCACAGAAATTATGTTTAACCAAGGGTCGGGATTTAAAAAGCTTTACCCGGCAGTTAATTTCTGCATCGGTTGACATTTTTTTGCGTAATGTCCGAACTTTATTAAAGGAAATATGAACGCGTGCCATCAGGCTCGTGCGAGCGTTGGCGGAATGTTGATATTTTATTTACCTAGTCCATTGCGAACGGAGGCTCCCCATTATTTTAATGAAGCAAAACTCAACTCTTTCGCAGATCCGCCGGGTCAGCAATTAAACACAACTGTTTCGTCTGAACTCCTACTCATGTATTCAGCTTAACGTTACAGATTTTTGTTATGATAGAACCTTTCGCTTGTATTGTCGTAGTTTGTTTTAATGCTAATTGTATTCTGTCGCAGCGTGCGAAGATTATGCAAATTCATCTTTGTTGAATCGTACAGATGTTTGTAATTAGAAACCGCTGCCGTATAAAGTAAAAGTTTGAATTTACGCCGTGAAACTGAAAATTGTATTTAATTTCGTTGCTTTTGTCTTGCGTGCCTACGGTTAGGTATGAACGTGTCCAATTTACTCTACGTATAAAGCTGTACCCATTGTGGCTTTCTGAAGTTTTCGAATACCTTCGACGCGTGAATTCGCTTGTTATACTTTTAATACAAACAAAGATATCGAGTTGTACAGAAATGGGAGGCTTTGAATACGTTGCCTTCGCGAATGTAGGCGTTATTATACAATGTCATGGTCTATTGTTCGTGTCTTGACAATTCGTTCCAATTCTGTTTACTTGTGTAGGTTATTCAAATTAGAATTCTGTCCGACATTTTGTGTCATATTATTACGCAGTTTAAGTGCAACACAATAGGATAAACACACATTTAAAGTTCAGTATACTTAAAACATTTCACTAAATTGTCGGAAAAAACTTCTGACTTTGTTCACTCACATTTTGTACTCCTTCCCGAATAGGTATTTTTTGCGACCACCTACACGGTTATTATACCGTATTATTAGTTTATTTTATCTTGTTGGTTCCTGGACCATAGGAAACTTTCGTTCAGGTAACTTACTTGATATGATTTAATCAATAAAATGGGTAATTTTTTGTAAATAAACTCGTTATAACGCGTATCCTAGGCATGTTTTCTTTTATTCAGCTCATGTGACAGCTTTTGTCAAGACAGAAATAAGAAGAAAATCACAAAGACGAGTACTTCCATAATTAGTTGTACGCAGCAACTATATTTAACTTTATGATCAGAACACACAATAATCCGTGACAGGAACTGATTATAACTATTTATTATTTACGGACTGTTCGCCCGCGGCACACATGGAATTAGTTTTGGTTCTTCCCTCGGGAGTTGTTTGATTCACTGGGAAAAGTTACTAAAGTACGCCTAAACAAACCAATTTTCTGATTGTCCGTTTATTTACTGAGCTATTACTGTTATTAGAAAGGTTTTGTTTAGAACTTGAAGATGGCATATTGTTGATATAATGTTACGATGAAATTTCTGCACTCTATGTCTGACTATGGATATACAAAATAGATGTTAAATAAATGTCACTTTTAACGAAATTTTTTAATGATACTTATGCTACTTTAATCTTCAGAAAAACCAGATTATCTACTAATCGCCTAACTATCGCCTATGGCACGTATGCCTGATGCCCGTCAAGCAAGCAGACGCATAAGTGCTAAATATCTACCTATAGATGAACACAATTTCGTCCAAAGCTGAACATGCCTCTCCCACTTTTTTGGGGGTTGATTGACAATCACCACTGGCAAGCGGATCGGTGATCAGTTGATCACAGTGGACTTAAAAATACACAGAAAGAAGTAAATTTCCAAAGAGGTTTCTTACGCCGCCACCGCTCATAAAACCTCTTGTGACTGTACATGCACTGGCCATATAATTAGTGTCTTTTTTCTTGTGTGAAAAAATAAACTTAGATTGTCATCGTAATGTTTACGCAAATCATCCACTAGTTAGCGGTGGCGTGGCAGTGCTAACTATCCGATGGCGATCTGCACTCGTTAGCCTCCATTATGTATGTAAATTATTAATTATACTGTATTTCAATAGATATATGATATGATCAGACGTAGAACAAGAAAAAATGCAAGCTTGTCTAAAATGGACACTCCATAGAAAAAATACTTATAGATTATCAGTGTAATATTTATAAGCACAGAACTCCTCCGCTAAATAGTAGCTCAAACAAGAAAAGTTTTCAGTTTGTAGTTTATTTTTCAATTTATCCGGATCATGGATTTTGATGAATGTTAATACCTAAAAATATTGAAATTGGTTATAGGTACTAATACTACTGTGTCATGAAAGTTGATCAAAACGCTAAAAATAATGAAAAAGTTTTATATTAATAAATTTGTCTTTTTCATGTTCAAAATCTTATTGTTAATATTAGTTAGCGCACAGTTGAGCTTCATCGTTGTACTGCCAAAAAGATCCTATCCCATAAAATAAATTTGTAAAATTATTAGCAAAATGGGTCAGAGTAGGTATACGACATAACCTTCTGGTACCCTTGTACATAGTATGCCAATGATTTTAGTCACATTGTATTTTAAATTACTTCTTTGTTGCTATCAGTAGGTAGATCTTTTAATTGTTTATTATTGATGTCTATAACTAAAGTATGAATAGAATAATATCATTGGTTTTTCTCGTATTCCAGTTTGTTTAGCAATATACTGTGAAGAAGCTTTTTTTAGACTCCTGTGGAATTTAATCTGAACTAATATTATAACCAGCAAAAATTTTATTGTTTATGTATTGTTTTATTGTTTGTTTAAATTGAATAGTCTCCAAAACTTTGATTTGAAAATGTGGATTGGAAAATGTGGAATGTAGGATTTTTAGAATATATTGAAAAAGTTACGGTTCCGATTAAAAAATTACCATTAGACCCAACGTGTGAAATAATTTTTGATTTTTTTTTCTCAAAACCTGTGTCGGGTCGGGGCGACCCGCTAGTATTTTATAAACTAAACGACGAACTAAAATAACATATAATATATTAATATTTAAGTAGTAATAATATATTATATTGTTTCAACGGGTTTTATAGGAATATCTATAGGAAGAACTAATTTCGTCCAGATACAAATATATCTTCATAGGTACTTACATTTCATGCTGGCTTTACAGAAATTCCTGTTCATTACTCTCAGGTTATATCGTATGTTCGCCCCCCGTCGGCCAACTTCGACACATCTACAGATTGCGTGACTCCACCCGCCATGACTCGTAAGAAAATTACACGTCAAATAAAAGTAATTCCACAATATCGATTATAATAATTAAAAATAACTCTTGAATAAAAAGCTTTATAGCTTAGATTGGGATCGCCCGTCGTTACTTACCAAATTACTTAATTTGAACGGTATGTTTTATGTTATTTTTTTTTTTAAATTGAACCTTTATCTTTGCGTGCGCATAAACGACTGAAGTGTCGCTAACAAGGAGTGAATTCGAAATAATGAAATGTTTCCTTCCGTCCTCATTAAAATTAAATAACTAATTGCTCTTGTTACAACCCCTTCACACCTTTCACACAAAAATAAATGCTTTGTCATACAAACTTGTTAAAAAGTACACACTTAAGATTTTATCAGTAACAGATAAAGGCAAAGTTTTATTTACGCTACGTTTGTTCTAATATTATGTGTCTTTTTTATCAGGTAGCGAAATCTTGTTGCTAAATAAGATAGCATCCTGATTTGAAAACTTTCCTAAGCTTTACCGAAGTTTCGTCTAATAAGCATAGTTGCGTTATAATGCCAACAAACTGCACTTGCCTTAAAACGTACAAGGTTAGTAGTTAAATGTATTATCCAGGGCGCTTTGCCGCACAGAGAAATAACAAGAAATTTAGTGGAGCTTTCATATCGAACGCGTTTAGTATCAGTTTGTTCTAGACGGGTAAATGAAATCTTTGATCTAGCAAAACGTTCATAACTGGAACTATTTTATTTAACTGCCAAAAGGTAGCTTTTAAACCTCAGCTACGTATCACGCTACGTATTTTTTTTAAGACTTTATAATCCTAGCTTCTATCTATTAGCATTCATCGGTCCCCTGAATGTGCCTTGGAGGAGGTAATAAGTCGGATTTTGCCATAATCATCACTTGGCAGATTTGTGATCGCTGTTGTGGGGTTGAAAACATGGAAAGAAGCTGCTGTCTCTTTGTTCCAATTGTTGACTCTTACAAAAATATACGGGCCTAGTTCTATGGGTTGATGATTCATACGCCGCGACTATCACAACGTCTATCCTAACAATGTAAAAAAGACCTTCCTAGGCCTTCTAAGCTGTGTGGCTTATGTAGCAAGAAACGAAACTGTGAAATTTAGGTTTCCCATACTGAAACGTATCTCAGTCTTGAGTTATTCTTACTGATTTCTACTAGACGTCGCATTGTGTAAAGATGCCTTAAAACGGCGATGTGCTTCCAGTAAAGTGGTTCCGCGGCGCGTAGACGCCTCTGATGGCTTCCCTCGAAGCTAGTTTGTCTTGTATCCTTCATTAAGTGGGTAATAGCTTTGGCTCGAATTGACTGCTAACGCCATATCCCTTTATTGCGCGCTCGGCACCAAATTGAATAGGTTGTGTTGGTTATGGCTCTATCTTCACAAATGTCAACCTCTGGCGCGGTGGGCGAAGGTCCGCCAGCGACGCAGGAGGTTGCGGGTTCGATTCCCTCGCCTCGCGACAAACGTTTATAAGATATGTAGATAGTTCCAGGTATACAGGTCGTTTTCTATGTATAAGAACATATGTATATATTGTGTGATTTAACAGTCGCCCACATAACACAATGGTGTATTATTGGCTAGATTGTCCAGCATTTTTTATTTATTTATCAGACTGGGATTTCCAAGGCACGGAGAATTCTTGGAATAAATATCTATGTGTTCGGTTTCTCTTACAAACAAGCTAATTTCTTTCCTAAAATATAAGAAATTAAAATAGATTGTTTATACTTGTCGCCTATCTAAGAGTTGATGTTTGTGGTAAGTGTGATAGACCTTGAAACAAATAGAAAAAATGTGAATTTTACGAAAAACTTCTCATTAAAATATCCATTAGATAATACTGAAAGATTATGAAGGCTAAAGTCCTCTTGAGAGACCTAGATTGGTCAACTGTCGACAGTTTGTTAAGTCACCACGATAGTTATGCATCTTTGGGGGGGTATTGCCAAATAGAGGTAAATTATTGGTAATAACGACGATAAGAATTATGAATGCTATGGCGCTCATTAGCCTATGTCCAGCAATGGACTAACACGGGCTGATCATGATGATGATGATAGTTATGCGGTCCTTAAAGTAAAAGTGACAAAATTATTTACCTTTGAATAGACAGATTTTATGAAAGCTTTGTATAAATAGAATACTTTTAGTTGTTTGAACCTACGGCCGTGTAAAAGGTGAAATGAACGACATAATAGAAGGGTACTGTAAAATTTGACTACGTAAATGAAAATGAATTTTCGGAAAGAGTTTTCCGCTCTTTTCTCTTTAGCTTCATGAAAAGCGCTGCATGTTTCTTTTGTAACAACACGACATAGAATGCATCATAATTATCTCTCAAATAATAAAAAAAACAAGACCAACATTGTACGGTGGACGTTATAGTTGATTTAGTAAATTTTTGCGTTGTTGCCTGCATAAAACTTTGGTTCAAAATTCCTTGGAGTAAGATCCTGCTCCTGTTAACAAAGCGTCAAAAACAAAAACATTAATATTGTCAACCAAAATTCTTATTTTATTGTTTATCTTCTTACTTTTATTTATTTATTTTTTTAACAAAATCAACAGCCCTTAATATTAATATAAATTATTTTTGTAAGAAGATAAATAAATAGATAAACACGCCGTGAAGCACTATTTTACAAAAGGGATGCAAAGGTTAAAACTCCAAAGCTTTCAGGATAAACAGAGATAACCGATACAAAACGATGCCGGAACTATTAAATATGTGCACAGTACAAACATTGTAAACCCCACGGTGGAGTTGTGATGTATGAAAATTGCCTTCTAAAAGCTTGGCAAAGCTTTACTGAATAGCACTTGTACCGTATTTTGTTTGTACAGTTCCTAATCCTCTGCATTATTTCACATTTCCTCATATTTAGTGGTATTTACGGTGTATGAATGCGGCTACATGTTAAGTGTCTAAATGCACTTGTGCCGAGAACTTCGTGAGGTTGACGTCAAGTGGTGCTACGCTAACATCTAATGCAACCTTTCTCTATTGGTGGTCTTTCGACACTTACATAAACAGAACTATTCATTACAGTCAACCTTAAAATATATCACTTCTCAAATCATTATGATAATTTCAATTACGTACCAACAATCGACATTTAAATGTTCACACAATTTTTTTTAAACTTTTAATTTGTCAGCCCTGATTAATAGAGGTTTATACTCATAACATTTTCAAGTAGACTGTCACAATTTGTTTATCACGAAAGAAATTAATAGCACCATTAAGAAATATAATGACCAATCTAGGCTCTCGCGAATTCAATTAAAATGTTCATTAGTGTGCAATATATTTTTAGACATTTTACAAGCTTACTGCCGTAAACCGTTTTATGGCTTCCCTCTAACAAGCAAGTCGAGCTACAGCCGCAAATTGAAACTAACCACAAAGTCATTTAATTCTCCGTCACGCAATCTCAACAGACTCATTATTGCAAGATTATCCTGCCAAGCATCTTACGTTTACAATGTCATGTTTGTATCTGATGAGTATTTTCTTTATTATCGTGATAGTTTTACGTAGTAATAACGAGTTTTCCATGAAAACTGAACGAGCTGGATAATCCGTCAAACCTGTTCAGTTCAGCGAGTTTCTGCTTATAATTTCTGGTACCGATCTAACATCCCGACTAAATACCTACGCTGCCCACGGCCTTGCACTTACTAGGGATATTAGTTTTGTTATTTTACCTACTACATATTTGATCTTCCCTTGCAACAACATGGTTGTAATAACTTTCAGCCTAACATTTCATTTAGCGCCTTTTCTAATTTATGTCTCTTCGCCATCCATGCCAATCTATGTAATTTACATGTAATTCTGAATTAATATCATACATTTGAAAGACCGTTAAGGTCTAACACAGACAAACCAGCTTTCGCATTTGTATGAAAAGAGAAGGATAATTCAGCATTAATAACAAAGATTGTAACTTGACTAAGATTGTTTTAGTGTTTCCTCTCGGGTATAGAATGTCGCCTCGGTTAAGCGATGTCTAGTTAGTATTCGCGCGAATCACTGAATTATGGGCATTGTAAAGAGTTGAGTTGGACACCCGCTGGGTGAAACCACTGGGACCACCCGTGAACGCTCGGACCTCATGAAATGGACATTTGGTTGTCCATCGACTTTTACGATGCTTAGAACGGAAGCGTTCAACTTCATAAAATTGACATTTTGGAATCTAGAAATGGATTTTTAAATATTTATATTCTAACGGTGATTGGATTTTGATTGGTCTCGGGTCTGATGCAAGCTGGGCCTGTCTTATTGCTTTGGTGGTCTCGGCCTACTAAGTCATCCCTCTAACTAATACGATCCAGTCCGTGGACCTCGTAGATAACTTAAGGAAACCAGAATTTGAAGAGGAACGTTCGTCGGAGCTAGACATTTTCCGCCTGAAACGAAACGTATATTTTGTGCATTGTTGTACTAACGACCACATTTGTTGGTAAAGGTAGACAAGATATTGTCATGCAGACTGTAAGCCGTAGCGGAACGCACAGCAAACAGCCTCCTCGCAGATACGTCACGTAATGTTGACTTAATCTTGTTAATGTGAGGCGTGCTCACGCTTGTATCGGCGTATGAGCTTTTACTTTATTATGCAAATTGAAATTTGATACCGTGATCACAGTAGAAGTAACATCACTTACCAGTAGGTACAGCTTACTTACAACTTTGTACTTACTAACGTGATGATGATTTCATCGTCATCATCACCTTCATTTTAGCCTGGAAATTCTTACCCTTGAGTGTCCCGCATAGATATTAAAGTAGGTATGTTGACGACATTCCTCAGAAAGTCCTTCGTCCATATTTCTAGAGGACGACAAACATTACTGTGGCGGTCAGAATTTAGAAAAAGTTGAGTGAAAATTGCAAAACAGAGAACGTGTTAGAAAATGGTTGACATTTTAAATACTATGAAATAAAACAAAATGAATTGAATATCGGGAACTGCCATAGTTAGTCGCAAGCCTATCGGGTTAACTTATTGATTTATTGTCCATCAATCAAGAGCTTTTTCTATAACTAACGAGCTCTTTGCTGAAAGGTGGATCAGGAGGTAAATTAAACACATCTAACTCGCAAACCTATTCTGTAGTTGCATGTTCTGTACTGTGATCTGAGTTTGCGAGTTGTAACGTTGTAAGTAACCACTGAGTGTGTGCCGTAAGACTAATGCGACCTCAAGTGCTTAATTGTTGTGTGCTGTGTCTCGAAAGGTTATGTGAACGGAGTGGTGTGATTTCATTCCGGACGTGTAAGTTCAAGTGTCAAAGATGTGACATGAGATTGCTCAAGTGGCAGTGGTAAAAAGAATACTTATACAACTTATATGTTAACTGTTTCGGTCGCATCTAAAACTGTCGCACATCTTCGATTCAATAGTTTTGATTAGTAGTTGGTTCCGTTGTCTGCCACCTTAGACAATTTTTAATAAGTACATAAATTATGGTGATCAACAAAATCCAACGCCGTATGTCAAATCGCATCAAAAGCTTGATGCTACATATGAACTAGGGTCGAATTTGATTAAATTTAGCACTTTACCTTATCAATGGTATCGTATCAGAATGACGAATTTGGTAATTTTTATGAAAGGAGCTACTGAAGGGGCTCATGTCACAAGTTTTTAACAGTCGTGTCTGTGTTGAAACCATGCAATAGATCGCTCCTTGCGATAGTCCTCCTGCTGTTATCTAGTTTCTTTAATCTAGTCTACGACGATACTATTGTCAGAGTAAAGTGTATGGTTAGCAGAATTCGGCCCAGAGCAATTGCATTGCTCAAATGGGGGAGGGCATTTAACCAATGCACTCACTCAATGTTATTACTGCCTACATAACCTTTGAACATTAATCTCGACCAGCGAAGAGCTAAAACAAAATGCCTGTAATCACTCGATCGGGAACGTCAACTATTTGTCATTGCGCGCGCAAAAGCAGGTGCGTTGGCGCGTATTTATTACGTCACATTGGGCTTGTGGCTCTACGAAACGGCTCTTAATGTGATATGAGCTTTGTGTCCTTGAATTATGACTCAAAATTGTAAAATTAAAAAAGATCAAAGTTTTTACGATCATTTGCATGCATGTTTACTAGTATCCATTTCTTCTTCCATGATTCTAGTTCCGCCCTATTGAAGCTTTATGCTAAAATGACACTTACCAGTAGGTACTTTTTAGCTGAAAACTAGTAATTATTTGGTTGAGAATAACACAAATCTTAAATATTCATTATTATCGTCATCCCCAGCGAATGTTTTCTCAATTCAATGTTTAGTTAAACCTCCCGAAATGTTGGCCATCCACCGTCCCAAAGCACATGCCGTAAATTCTTTTCCGGACGCCTCACACGCCCCGCAATCCGAACATTCTCGAACGTCGCGCACGTCAGTAAACAGCTCCCGTATGCAACTATTGTTTAATCCTCGCGTTGAAAAATGCCCCTTGCACACGGCGACAGGACAAACGACCGGTCGCCGGGGGTACGCACGTTGACATATCCTCGCCTAATGAGAGCCACCGGCTGTAATGAGAAAGAATATCCATTCGCTTGTCTCAACCTAATTAACTAGCGGGATTTGTTGAATACTTCAGACTCTTATTGAGTTTAATAGGTGCGGTGAATAATGCTTGTGATTTCAAGCACAAGTGTAACAGAGCTATAACATTATAAATTAACTACAGTATAATGAAAATAATCGACAAAACCACCATCGCCGCGCCGCGGGAGGAAAAAGACGTGGAGGTGATGCGAACTATAAAAGCGAAAGTTTAAATATTTGTTAGGATGTTTGTAACCTCTTCACGGCAAAACTGCACGGATCGGGCCGGAATAATATAGAAACAACGTACGCGAAGCCGCGCGCTGAAACTAGTTACAAAGAAAATATGGAACTCTAACCCTAAACTAAGCTGAACTTATGTGAAGCTCAAAATATTTTGTTTTGTAAAAAGGAAGAAGAGTGGAATATATTTATTTGCCTCACGCCTACACATTAGTAAAAAAACCTTAAAAATATATACTTCTGTGTCCATAGCATGTAAAATAAAAAATCAAAATCAAAATAGTGAAAAAAAGGTCCTACCCCAGCATAATGTTGCTCAACAGGAATCTAGAAACGCTGATTTTTGGCTCCGACCGATGCGTGCGCGTCTTCATGGCCATAGGTATACTAAAAAAAAAACAATTTCTTATTTATTTATTAGTAAATCTACGAAACCAAGAAAGAAAAGAGAACAACGATAAAATCAGGATTTATGTACATTAAATACCAGTTTCCGATCTCCAATTCACAAAACCATTTTCAGCCATGTTGCATATTCCGTTGGCGTAACGGTTAATCCTTGTTTTAATGAGCAAAGCGAAAAAGTGTTAGGTCATATCCGGTGTACAGAAATGTTGAATTGAGTCATTAAAGGAACGTTATAATTTTTTCTCAAAAGCTGAATAACCACTGGCTGTTGTTCGCGTCAAATAAACTGCACAGCACGCGTAAAAAGTTGAGGGTGAAGGCATAAAAAAGCGAAGAGCCTATTATGGTACCTGCACAAATTGATATCCTTCGAAAAACAGAAAGTTACATTCATAGAATGATGGAACAGCATATGGTTATATGAATAGACTAATGATCGATTCAAAACGAACATTGTAATGCGATCGTTTACAATGTGGTAATTTTAAAAACTGCTACAATGTAAATTAAAGACTTTCGGATAAAAATATCGTGACACTTGTGCGCAACAAAATAACGCCCGTGGTAATACCATAAAGTCAGCAGCATGAGATTGCTACATAACTTCGCGATTTCTACTACCGCCTCACTGAGCTGTGTAGTAAGGAGAATTACACAGGGGGTTTCGTACTTTACTTACGTCTAGGAATTCCTTCCTCCTTGCACTACTTGATGCTTAATATTTTAGAGGTTTAAGATGTTTAAGTTTCCTGAATACACCCCTGGAGCCGGGAGAAATGAGTCTTTAGCAGTAACTTTTACGGATTCTGCTATCGCGGCTGCCATTATAGATATAGTGCATAGTGGTGCACCAGCAATCTGCCATTTAGTTTTTAGTATCACTGAAAATTATGACGCGTTAATGAAAGCTGTTCCGGTTGTTTTACGCGATTGACTTTAATTTTCTAGAATTATGACGGTATATTTCGTAGCTTTTGGAAAAATATTAAAGTCTACGACAGATTTCTACGATATGAGAATTCGTAACTTTCTTCATATGAAATACATTTGTGTTTGGGTAAAAAGATAAAGCTCTTGCAATAAGAATGGCTCCGTCGAACAGAATGCCGGTATGCTCATTCTTCATGAATATTCCATGTATGGTTTTCCCGGAAGAGCTTTCCACTGTTCAGCTTCCATTAGGCTCAAACCTAAGTACTTCAGGTAAAGCCTGGCTAATCTGTGGGTATTAAATCCTACCCTCCACAAACTATACCTACAAACTAGCTTTACGTCTACATAGTGATCTATTGATGCTTCAATCGAATTAGATCATGCTAATATTTGTAATCAATCCATTTATTTTGAAGATAAATATATTGTGTATATTTAAATCGATTCCGACAATTTTTTATAAGTTAAATGGATGCATAACAGACGTACAAGTATGCCAGATTAACAAGGACTACTGTTACAAGGTCATTAGTGAAATTCGATGTAATTGCCGCCGTTTCCACGAGCCATAAATATTTTGACGCCATTAATGTTGTATCTAGTTTGGATAGTATTACATCAGAATCATCGCATATTATTGGAGTGGAGCGTGGTGATTGTAAATTGCCGCGGTATCTGAGCTCGTTAGCGTTTTTGATAGATGATGGCCGGTTGTTTGTTAAAATTGTTGTAACACTCGCTGCCCTTGTAAAAACACATTCGACAACCAGATATAAATGGACACACCCTTCGGCGGTCTAAGTTAACGAGCCTCCATATAAATAAGGAGAGACTAATATTTTATAGCACTGACGCACGAGGCACGATATGATAGTTAGCGCCCAGGAATATTGAATAAGTTTTGTGAAAATTATTTCGTAGGAATTTGTTTTTGCCCCCGGCTTTGCACGCATATATCTCATGGTATTCCTAGTCCAAGCCTATATTTTTGCGCAGTTACATACATTCAGTAGTCTTGCCGTGATGGAGTTACAAACATGGAAACTTTCGCCTCTATAAGATAACTCTGATCGTGTCGGCCTTTCATCGAGAACACGTGAAAGTGTTGCATAAGTTATAAAACACTTGATTGTTCCGTAGTGACAACACAGTGTGAAAGATAAATTATTGGTCAAGCTCGGCGTTGACGCCAATAATTTGTCGAGTCATTATTCAATAATCGTGACGCGAAGACCATAACACTGCAGCGTTTTACACTTTAGCACTTGGCGCGATGTAAAGCGCCGCCGAGACAACGGCCGACTATTTTGACGAAGGCCGGTCACGTTTCGTCGATACTCCATGAGAATATTTGTTTTTTATTGTGTGCCGAGACGTCGAGTAAAAATTGAAGTGTAATTTCACGTTTTAACCGGTGCCTGCCCCCTTTCGTTCCGCTCGCCTTGAGTGATGGTTATCATAATTGGAGAGAGGGTAGGTGAACAGCACCGCCTGGTGGAGCCGGTGGGCGGGCACTGCTTCTAACATATTTTGACGGCATACTCACCCTTATTACAACATACTTTCTAGCTCTTATAAAACAACATTCATACTGAGATAAGGTGTCCAATAACAGTACTACGTTATTGATTGCATTATGAACCGGGACCACCATTACTGATATCAATGCGCACACGTTGCGAGAGATGTTCACGTCTAATACAATGGTTAGATTAATAACGCGGATGTATCGGCGACCGTTAGCCGGCGACACGAGATCGTACCAACAAGGGCGGAAGAGATGGACCGGATTATAAACCATCGCAGCATCAGCTAGCCCCGTCGTAACTCAATACCGGTGACGCAGAAATTGTAGGGTGCACTTGCAGCAAGCGAAGCTCTCATGTACAATACCTTATGGTAATTGCCTGGTCGGCCTAATCGACACGTTTCAATTCTGCCTACGGAAAGTAATAAATTGACGAGCAGTTAAACGTTTTCCATCCTAATATTCTATTCAGCCTTCAGTTAAATTAGTTGCGCTCTGACTTGAAACAGTCTTGCGAAGCTCTCTTTATAATTTCTCATAGAAGCGATGCAAAGACTGTTAGGTTTCCTTGGAAGCATTGATTTTTCACCTCGTCTATATTTATCGAGCATTGTAAACCCAGTGCGCTTACAAAGGTGATACATAAAACACGATGTCGATCGGAGATGTACCGGTAGGATTGTTGTGCCGTGACCGATACGCACGTGATAGCATCGTGGGCTTTACCTAGCTAATAAACTATCTAATTTCGATAGAATCATGGAATGGCCTACCTTACAATGCAACCTACATGTTGGGAATCGGGGATAATGAAATCAAAATTGAGAAGTCAACAACTTTATTCCTTTGTACTTGCAAGATAAGCACAGACGAATCAAATTAAATCCATAAATTACTATTAAAGTAGAAATAAAGCGTATTGAATTTCTCTTCGCTTCAATGTTTTGTCCACTAGTGGAAGAAGCGAAAAAGAAACCACTAGCAAGTTTATATATCACTTATAAGACTATTACATGTTTATTCTTGTAGAAAACACTAAACCGTAGTGTATTAACAAGTAAGTACCTTCACACTTACAAAATATCAATATGGTGGAGGGTAGTTCTAGCCTTGGGCCACCAAGGAATAAACGATATTTAATAATAGCTGTTAATTATTACTATAACTAACTAGATTTCTCATAAACCACAGAAATAGAAACACAAGAATATAATATAAACCTTCAGCAACGTCAATGCTAAAACAAGCTAAGGTGCCACAATATAAAACAGCTTACCCTAATGTTATGCGAGATGTTTCCAGGTCACAGGATCAGAAAAGAGTGGCGGAGATAACACATCGTGCCTTTTATAATATTCTTTAGTTCCAGAGAACCGTTGGCTATCGTTACACAACGAACTACCCGTCAAAACATCTATTCCTATCGTTTTACATCTAGATAGATTGAAATATATAGTAATCTCACAAAATATCCATCACAAATGGTCTTATATATTAAGTTTATAATTAAGATGCTAATTACTTCCAAAATATTGCCTTATGAAATACCTTAATGATTAAATAGAAACTTATTTGTCTTAGTGTGAATCTGAGAGGGAAACAAACGGGAAGTCAAGCCCGTTACATTTTAACATTGATTATCCTTTGCAACCTTACTTTTACTACTTTAAACAGTTATTACATAGTATTATTTACTATTCAACAAATTATAGACATCAAATACATTATGGTACAGCTTATTCATTTAATGAAACTGATTTGACCTAGTATTTGAATTTGAGCCGCGAAACAAGTAGGAAATCATGCCTGTTCCGTTTTATTTTAAATATCTTTTCAAACCTTTATGTACATAGTATTGTTATATATTATTACTTTACAATATAAACTATCTAACACGGCCATTTTCTGACAATGCTTCGTCCTCGAAGTATGTAGCCTCTTGTTTATATACTTAACTCTATTATACATTGCAACTTACTAAATGTGGGTACAATTTAACTTATAATAGGTACTATAGTATTGTACTTAGGTACCTTTAACTTGTCTAAAGACTAGTCGTAATAGGTATGAACATATATTTTCAAAACATTTTATTGTTACTTTATTTCATAAAAAGATTCTGACTATCTCATTTCGTTTTCTTTGCTGTTGTTATTTTAATTATCTGGCCAATTGCTCTGTGTGTACTGCCGTAACCACCCATCTGCTGCCACTGGAGCGTCAGTACCCGGAATTGGAGGCTAGTGCAGCTAGGACTTCTACTACTTTTAATGTTGATCAACATCCATCCGCTGCCGATGGGAACACAACAAGCCTCGAAGTCGACAGCGTTAGCCAACTACCGAACGTGCTTCTCAAACATCCATCCGCTGTCGATGGGTTGATTAGCACCCAGCATAGAGGCCACACAGCGATATATAAATATAAATAATACAACATTTGTTTTTGCCATTATGATGGCCCGGATCTGTACTCGTTGAGATTTTTCTTTTCGCCATAAAATGGCCCGGATCTATGCCCGTTGAGATTTTTCGTCATCAATAATCGTAATTACCGACTTTAGGAAAGTATAATTTATATACTGCACATGTTCATACCTATTTACCTCGAGTATAGTACTAAATAAACACATAAGAACAAGTAGATATAGTAAAGATATACCTAGTACATAATAATGTACACACACATGGTTTTTACAATGTTGCTTTTCATCATAAAAATTCTGAAAAATATATGTTACTCGACAATGTAGGTAGTATTGATCTCACATGGCATTTTCAACAACAGTGTTTATTTATAATTAGTCCCTTTTAGAGCATAGCGGTATATGTATTACTAAACTTATTACAGTCAAAAACCTCGTATCCTCGCTCGGCCAATCTGATAAAACATTACAATAAATACATATTACAAAATATACATACATACTACGTTATACATACGTATTAAATGTGACTAACCGTTGTGAATACAACTATCTATACAAAAATAACTACCTGTTGCCTAATTTTATTTTATTTTTGTTTTTGTTAACAGAATTCCCGGTGCAAAATAGAGAAACTAAATTGAGACAAAGACCTCTAAAGTTGACGGGGGTATGTAAAAACATTTGGCCTCGCATAGCAATATACTGGCACAAAATAACAATGTTACAAAAAAAACGCAACGTACTTATGTACTTGTTTTTTTTTTAAGCTTTCAAAGTATTTCTAGTGAAAGCGTTTCTATATGTTCAAATAAATTAAATTTTCTTCGAAATTATGCAGAGAGTTAAGACAATAATATGTATATGAATTGTTTGTATATTTTAAAATAAGCACAACAAAACATTCAATAAAAAAAAATAAAAAAAAATTATTCAAGCTTTCTAACTTCTTGGTTTATCAAGCCAAGATTTGTAGTAATACGTAGGTACTACCTCTCGATGCAAAGGCTAGTAACATACATAGTCAGATAATAAATTATTCACATAATTCATAGTAAAGCACAATTTACTTTCTTATGTTTTACGACGATTTGGAATTTTTTTTTAAAACATTGATTTCTACCTACCATTGTAGGCTATTATAAAATTTTTACTAAGAAAAGTAAAATAAAATAATGCTGGACAATCTAAACCACATCATCTAGCCCCAAGCAAAGCAGAGCACGACTGTGTTACATCTGATAATGATAATGATAGGTGACTGATACGATCTTGAAACTTGAAAAAGAGATCTTTTAAATTTATGTTTATTTCTGGCCATGATCATTATACATTATGGTATATTCGTGCCGTCACTTGTTTTATATTACAATACAAATTAAACAATAGGTAATACAGTGTATTTCTGCGTATAGTGGAGCACCAAAATAAGCAACTGAGCTTGTCCCCCGGGTATAAGTTTACTGAATAGTTGCATAATAGCACCAACATTCGAATAAGTTTTTTAAACCTTTTACGGTAAAACTATATTTGTACCATAACTTTCATATTTGATAATGGAGTTGCTGTTGAAATTTTCAATAGGTAACTATATTCTATAATCTTACAATCGAGCTAGTTAACTAAATGCTACAAACTACCTACATAATATACATTTTTTTTATAGACAGCGACTGCTCGTCTTTTTGTTTTGATAAGCTACATATATGCTGGTAAAAGTTTGACGATAATAACCTACTTAACTGGATAAAATGACTCGGGGTACCATTTTATGTTAATAGAGTATTGATAACTTCTAGCCAAATGTGTGGCTTCACGCTGTGCTATAGCGGAAATAACAAAAATATTTTATTTCTGGTAACTAGTTTCAAGAATAGTTTTAACGTAAATGCAAAAATATAATAGGTATAATATGAAAATAACATAGAGTAACTTTGCAACCAAGATGTTTTATCATAGACGAAGTAATAATTTGCTAGTGATATAATTGGTCTCCGTACCTTAGTAAATTTATATTTATTTTTAGACCAACTGTGTTTATGATCCCTTAGCTGCTGGAGTTTGCTTGGGCATAACTGTCAGCCAAACTAAATGCCACTGTATTTAAGTACCTAGGTACTACCTATGATAAAATTTTTATGAATAACCTACCTACCGCTTTGCTCTTAAGGTTAGCTTTTAGAAATTATGTAAGAAGTGAGATGGAAAACAGTAACACTTTGAAGAGGTTTCTACACTGTTATTAAAAGATGCCATTACAAAAACATTACATAACGTAATAATACTGCTCATATATTGATTAGACTAATATTATTGTAACTATTTTCGTGTTACGGAAATTTTTGCCAATAACAGCTTTGTACAGAATCCTATTGTATTGAAATAATTGAGTAGACCCTTTAAAGAGCCTTACCTCTCTTTTGTGGTTACTGCGATGCTAGTCCAGAGAAGGGTTTTCAAGAATCTTGATAATGTTGCTCCATCCATATGTCTCGGTGCTCAGGATCCACGAGGTTGTTTGGAGGATCGGCAGGTCGACGTCATCATCTGTCTAGTGGCTTGTAGAAATGATAACTCGAGGGTCTTGCCGTATGGACATCCATCAGCTTTCGTGACATCTTCCACGCTGCTCCTTCGTACAAATTTCGTTGAAGAGCATTTCCAATCTGGTCGCACCGGAAAGCTGCGTTGTCGTGGTAACATCAGGTTGTAGCGCCACGTCTCCATCTTGTCGCCGATTGGAATTCTCGTTGTTTAGTAAGGAATCGCCTTAAGCAGACCTTCGTCCTCGAAGGTCTGCTAGGATCCGGCCTGAAACTTGTACAAGAATGTATTAGAATTGTGTAACAGTTCCAGGAGATCCCACTTCTGATGATAGCATCGTGGGCTTTACCTAGCTAATAAACTATCTAATTTCGATAGAATCATGGAATGGCCTACCTTACAATGCAACCTACATGTTGGGAATCGGGGATAATGAAATCAAAATTGAGAAGTCAACAACTTTATTCCTTTGTACTTGCAAGATAAGCACAGACGAATCAAATTAAATCCATAAATTACTATTAAAGTAGAAATAAAGCGTATTGAATTTCTCTTCGCTTCAATCTTTTGTCCACTAGTGGAAGAAGCGAAAAAGAAACCACTAGCAAGTTTATATATCACTTATAAGACTATTACATGTTTATTCTTGTAGAAAACACTAAACCGTAGTGTATTAACAAGTACCTTCACACTTACAAAATATCAATATGGTGGAGGGTAGTTCTAGCCTTGGGCCACCAAGGAATAAACGATATTTAATAATAGCTGTTAATTATTACTATAACTAACTAGATTTCTCATAAACCACAGAAATAGAAACACAAGAATATAATATAAACCTTCAGCAACGTCAATGCTAAAACAAGCTAAGGTGCCACAATATAAAACAGCTTACCCTAATGTTATGAGAGATGTTTCCAGGTCACAGGATCAGAAAAGAGTGGCGGAGATAACACATCGTGCCTTTTATAATATTCTTTAGTTCCAGAGAACCGTTGGCTATCGTTACACAACGAACTACCCGTCAAAACATCTATTCCTATCGTTTTACATCTAGATAGATTGAAATATATAGTAATCTCACAAAATATCCATCACAAATGGTCTTATATATTAAGTTTATAATTAAGATGCTAATTACTTCCAAAATATTGCCTTATGAAATACCTTAATGATTAAATAGAAACTTATTTGTCTTAGTGTGAATCTGAGAGGGAAACAAACGGGAAGTCAAGCCCGTTACATTTTAACATTGATTATCCTTTGCAACCTTACTTTTACTACTTTAAACAGTTATTACATAGTATTATTTACTATTCAACAAATTATAGACATCAAATACATTATGGTACAGCTTATTCATTTAATGAAACTGATTTGACCTAGTATTTGAATTTGAGCCGCGAAACAAGTAGGAAATCATGCCTGTTCCGTTTTATTTTAAATATCTTTTCAAACCTTTATGTACAGTGCGCGTCAGAATTAAGTACCCCCCTTGTATACAAACTATTTTCGACTACTTCTAATTCCCTTGTAACTTGTCACAATTTTTCACGTACAAAAATTTATCACGCCGCCACTCAGGATCAAACTTCCATAAATACTCAAAGCCTGAAATTCCCAAAAATAACAACTATTGTGTCCCACATACATTGAGATAGGGGGGTACTTATATGTGACGCGCACTGTACATAGTATTGTTATATATTATTACTTTACAATATAAACTATCTAACACACGCAGTCGCTTCACGAGCTTTGACGGAAGTAGGATCCATTGATATATCCTGTGATCATTCATTTTCATGTCCTTTACGTTATTGCATTTGCACGACAATGTCAATGTTACCGTTGCGTTAGTCGTTACAAGTTTTTTCTATTCGTCGACTGTAGTTCTGTAAGTTTTGTGCAAATAATCTTTATCTATGAGTCTCGCTCGTGCCCCAGAGTGCGATTTTTCTTCATTATCACCATAGGTGCGAGACCACTCTCTAATCTGATAAAACCTCTCCATTTATAAAAACTAATGCGTCTAGACGTCTCACACAATGTATTGTTACTCCGCACTTATCGGATCCGTAGTGATTGGGACCGAGAATGCGACCCTTAGCATTTACATGCCTAGGTAACCAAGTTTTGAACCATTTCGAAAGTCAATAGAACGGAACTTAGAGCAAACAAAATTATACTTTGTTTGTTCAAAGCGAATTTCTGCATTCTCAGATATGAGGAATATTAGCCTGAATCGCCAGGAATTTACATACACCAACAGGAAGCTATGTTTCCACATTACGGACATTGATATGTGTTGGCGCCTTGCGAATTCTGGTAGGAATTCTCTGTAAAGTTTTGCTGTCAGTAAATTTACAATATCACATGCTTATCTGTGTTTACAAGTAGACAAATGCGCTCCAACTTCCTAGGGTATTGTTTCATGAAAGGTGTTCGCGGCTTGTTTATAAACAATAGCAATTTGCCTTTTGGCGTTAGGTCACGCCTGCCCATTGATTCTGCACAATGTATTCTTGGGATTTATTATCTATTGGATCCTCGATATGTATGATGTCCGTTATATGAGTCTGCGATATAAACTAACATCAATGAAGATCTGGTTAGAAACATAACGCTGATTGAAAAACTAAAGTCTTATTAATTTCTTTTGCATCTCGCTTGTTATTGATAATACCTTACCTTCTAATCCCTTATCCTCTATTTTACCCATTTTGCACTAGAAAAACTGGTTCTTTATTTATAAATCGCGCTTTACGTTACCGGTAAGAAGCTTAACTAGTTTTCTTAATTAAAAACATGAATCTCGAGTGCGCTAATAAGAAATCCTACACAATAGGAAGGCGTTAACAAACTAATAAGATACAGAGGAATTTTCACGAAGAACAAGATTTAATAAGAGATACAAGAAGCTATGCGGCGCGTTTTGATATAATCAGGAACATCGTAACAGTATTTACTTATGGAACATACGAGGTCAGTGCTAGGTGCTGAGTAACTGTTTGTGTACTGCGGCAATTAGCGGTGCAGGTGGTGAATGCGACCCCCTGCCCTCGGACCCTCCAGCAAACCAGTACCATACCCATTTGCATGTTTATTATCGAAGCTTAGCACTGCCACAAATCGAATTGAATATCTAAGTTATGACTGCTAGCTGTTCCAGATATGAGCTTGCATATCTACTCGTGGAACACATGGTCTCGTATCATTTTCTAGACAGTTGTGCTGGTTCACGCATTCTAGTTTTTATCTAACCAGGTGCTATTGTTTAAATAGCTTGTACTAAACTGTACGCGCCTCCTGCTAACATATGGTAAGTGCCGTGAGATTCCCGTGAAATCAATTTGAAACAGCTGTCTCGTTTTGTCACGCGTCAAACTGCTCATCTCAGTTTTATTGTCGGTAATAAAATGCCGATTAACCCTCAAATCAAATAAGGTAGTATTATTGCGATATTTATGACACTACACTAAAGGATCCGTAAGTTTCTCCACAACATTTTCATAGGGTTTGTATGCCAAACAATTCCGTTTTTACCTTTTCTAAAAAGTAGATTTAAGTTAGCTAAGCTGCAGCGCTCAGCCAATAGTGTTGTGGTTTTGCATAAAAAAAAAACACATTGGAATAAAATTTATTCAAACACTGGCTGAGCATCAAGGTATACAAAAAGGGTAAACTTCCTGTTTTGTTCCTCATTTCTTATACAAATGTATACGAACAATTCGCAGGGTCCTCTGTTTGGCAACGTTCTCACATTGCTGGAATCCTGGAACTGCTATATAGGCTGAGGTGGTTTGCTATGCGAATTAACATAAGTTACTGCACCTTGCGCACTTGTGTTAGCACGATAGATGACCAATAAAAGAAAACGATCTCTTTGAATCTCTTGGTCTCCTGAGGTGCGGATTGAGAGATTTTGATCAGAACCTGCGTCAAACAATTCATTCAATCTGACGCGCGCTGAGAGGAACTTAGATCTTTAGATATAAAGAATAGTTTGCGGCACCGAAGCATATTTCAGTGGTTTCATCGAATGGTTCGCTAGATCCGACACCCGGCCATAACATTATTTCAGAACACGTATCGCATTCAGATAATCTAATGCAGAAGCGTTATGACGCATTTATTGTTTGCAATGTGTATTACCATGTGCGATCACGTTTGTAATAATAATAAAATACTTCTAGCATATCTGCTAAATAAATCTTACTGTAATGTACCGCTACTCAAAATAGCTTTACATTTAAAATGCTTCCTAATTGTTCAAGAAATGTTTAATGGGCTGCTCTTGTTAAAAACACATTAGGTCATAGTAAATTGCGTCACAATTCCGCGTTATCACCATACTCGTAAATGGTTAACAGGTACCTTAATACACTTTTACTTTATCAAGAAACGTTTTCGTCAAGCTATCGACACTCGCTTTTTTCCTCTTTATCTCTTACCATTAAGTGGAATTCCTAAGAGCTTTTTAAAACGCGTGTAGTCTTTTCCACGAGGCAACAGCAACGTTCGAAAAAGGAGCCTCATTGTCGGCTGCGGAATAAAAGTAAATTTTCTTTTGAATGGGAATGTTGTTCTGTGTTCGTGGTACATTGTCGCCTCTCGTTGGCCGTCGGCGGGTGCCGGTACATGCCGAGACAGACCTATTCAAATGTCAGTGTGAAGAGCCCCCGCCCGCCCGCCCACTCCCCTCCCGCAGATAGGTAGGTACTGAAATGTCACTCGCCACACGAAGCAATCAATTTCGTATTTGTATGCTCTGCCTTGATAGTGGTACCAATAGATTTATTGTATCGATGAGCTCGTATTATCTTTCAGGCTGGTAAATTGTTTATTGGGCTCCACGAGATTATTTGTAACTGGCTGCTGTTTATTTATAAAGGTCGTAACGGTAGCTCTACTTTTGGAATAATATATTTTATTAAATATATCAGTCATCTAGTACCTATAGGTACAAGCTCTGCTAAGCTTGGGGTTAGATAATGCTGGGTAATCCACATTCCAGAATTATTTATGTATTTATACATTTATTAGATTCCCAACACACATAATAGAACATACCCATTACTTTAAATTTTAAAATTAACCAAATATGAATTCCAACATAACCAGAGCAGCTTTAGTTAAAGCTATTAAGTAAGCCTAGCAAATTAATGTAATCAACATTTTCCACGTATGTTCAGCCTGTTTTAATTAGTTGCTATAGGCTAGCCCATTTCAGGTAAGTTTTATTATTACCTATAGATCTGGCACGCAAGTTTAAGTAACATTAAGGAGAATAATTTAAATTTTCAATTTATATTCCCAGTCCAGTAGGACAGTTACTTCAACCTTGCTCAAAGTTAGAGAGCGATCAATCAACGTCCGACAACATTCTTATTCCAGTCTAGGAGCGCAAGAAATACAGCCTTTAAATGTCTAAAAGATAGCTACACAGTTGCAGACTACCAATTGTCCCTTTTAACCGGTCGGGCTCATTAGCATGGCCGATCGCTGACTCCTATCTACCTTTTTGGATTGATACATTGACGGTAAATGTCTTTTTAGTGACTGTTTGAACTCTATACGTAATTAAAGATGTTGATTCCTAACACAAACAAGTCCTGATAGATTTATGCGATCAGAGGGTACGAAAAGTCGCGAGATACATATTTGTATAGATGTGTATAGTCAGGAACTCGATGCAACAATCGCGAGCTCGCTATCGCAATTTAACGAGGCACGATTGTTTTTCTCAGTTCTGAATAATATTGAGCTTGAGAGTCCCCAGGTAATCTGATGGGGATACTTTCGTACAGCCGGGCTTTACTGTTAGCTGGTCTAACTTACAAATGAACGGTGTGATTACGGCCGCGCGGATCTAGCTTCACGATAATTTAAATGTTCTCGCAGCCACCACAACGGCGAGGCGAGATGGCCACGATTACACCCGTGACTTCCTCTTATGGTGAGCCCATATCTGCTGATTTTGAATAGAATTATGGCCGCTGCTGTTTCTAGCTGAACCCCAGCCAATATTATCCTTACTTGCATGATATTTTGCTTGAGCGAGCTTTTGGACGCTTGGGAAACTGGCTATTAAAATTCAGTGCCTCTTGACTTTCGAGTAACTAATAAATTGGTACTCTAATCTCATATCAGCATTCAGACCCATTTGGTTGTGAATGTCGTTTGAAAATCACAATTAAATTGTATTTTTGCAGATCTTCACACTTCGCAAATATTACATTTTAATTACCTTTGATTTTTTTCTGAATTGTGAAATAAATACCAAGGGAATGTTCCTTACTCGTTCTCAAGTTATTGTGGCCATCACGATCCCCGCGAAGGACCGCCTATACCCTGAGAATTTCTTTATTCGTTTTAAGAAGACACCAACAGGTGCGCAAAACAACCTCTTGCGCTGAGACGTATTGTATAATTCAAACGATCCTCCAGTCTAAACTGAATCTTCAGAGATTCACGAGCTTCTCAGAGGGAATGTATAATGTGATGTGAGCCGATGCTTTATCATGCCGATCTTACTTTGATATTCATCTAACACGTTGAAATTTCAAACATAGTGCCGTTTTTGCATGTTCTTTGAAAGTTATAGTCCGCCTTATTCACGTTTCAAGCCTTGAGTTGGAAGTATAAAAAGCGCAATAAAAACAGGTTGGTTGAAGCTCCTAATTAAATAAAGCACCTAATATAGTTTCAGCAGATCCGTGTAATTCGATCGGCCCGCCCGCCGCGAATCCACGTGCGCTTCCGAAGCCAACTTGAACTGCAGCATACGCGATATGGATCTCACGTTTGCCGTCTACTAAATAGTAAATTAGCTAACAGAGTTAAATTAGTAGAGCTGGCTAAAGACTTATTTGGCCATGGCAAATATTAATCTAGAATGCGAAGGTAGACACTGAAGGCGACAAATTAGCTTTACCCAGCCAGGGTGCGAAAAATGAGTTTCGCCGACGCTTGAAAATGCCAGAACTTTCAAAGGTTATAGCTTTAAAATTGCAGTAGCCAAGGGTCTTCGCAGTTATTATTGAATGCTTTTGTCATGTCTGGCGACATTCATACGAATGTCCCGCAGCACAATAGCGCATGAGGACCGCCTCGTCTCGGCCTCCGCACTCGGTCGCGCGCTCGATCCCTATCTAGAAAGACGACATTGCCGCCTCGTATTTCGCGTTTAAGATGTTCCTTTAACATGTGTAAATTTTTATTGATATGTATCTAGATGTTCGAAGCAATATTTTAGCTCAATGCTGAAGTTATTTAGTTTGGAACGGAAGAAGACACATAATCCGTTTATTTATTGTGAAAATTCAGAAGCGCATGTAAAGTGCTTTGTTGGATTTCTGACATGAATATCGTTAAGAACTTCAAAGTTAACACTACTTGGGAGCTTGTCGATGTTTTACAAATTTCCACGAATTCCTGTTTCTCGCCTGCATAAGTGAACAGTAGATTCAAAGATGGCAGGCTCTCTTATGTTAGTTCTATCGAAACTCACCGGGGAAGTTTTGCCTTCTTAAAGTTACTGTACAATGAAACGTCCAATGCTCTTTTGTGCACTTGTCGTGCGTTTGACTGGTTTGGTATAGAACTCGACTCTTCGCGGAAGCGCGATCGAATTGGCAGATTGGCAGAGACACGCTGCTTCTAGCCCTGGCTTCAATCTATTGGTGGATCGCTTATTGCACTGGCAGCGCAAAATTATTTTACAACCTTATCGTGCGGCAATCGTCTCTAGAAGTGTTAATGTAATGGAATCGATTGGAATTTGAACTTCAAGTGTTATTATTGTTTTTTTACTATTTGTCTCAAAATCTATTCTGTTGCATATGGCTTATTTTTCACAATATAAAAAAATAAGTATCGGAAGCGTGGGTTAAGTTGCAATCCGATTTTATTGAAATTTCATGATGGATCGTCGCAAAATCTATGATTGATTCGTGGTGTATTATTCGCTGCTTTCACAAGAGTTCCTTCGTCGGTTTTCACGTTCGCGGCTTCCCTCCCTCACTTATGATTGATTGCCTCCCGGCAAACTTCATATGTTTGGGAGATAATTTCGTATTTCAGCTGTAAACAGATTACGTGTGAAAAGAACCATCGCTTTTCGTCGCGCGCGCGTTTAAGCTCTTCATTGTGACTGAGCATTTTTCATGCTTGATTAAATATTTGTATGATACATTTTGTAAGCGTATTTTTAACATGTGTAAATAAGGCTTTTCAATTATTTACTCTACGCTGTCAAAACGTTTCAATAACTTGGAGTTTCCAACTTAACGCAGAGGTCTGAAGCGTATCAAATTATCTTGAGCCGCAGTAAATTCCATCTGTCTCTCATTATTATTGGCTGGTATAAATAAACAGTAAGTTTGAAATCCGAACTAAACTATAATATTAAGGTGCGCGCGACACCAAACTAACTTTGTTCACGCAAGAAATGAAAGTGACTGGCAGCTGTACAACTTCAATATTTTACCACCTCAGCATTATTTACTTGAGCGACATTTCGATAATTTAATTTTAGATGTAAGCCGTTGGTAACACTAGCAAACGTTAGACAGATATTGCCTCTGTATATCATTATATTTTCTCGTTATGAAATATGAATCAGGCTGGTCTAGAAAATAGGCGTAATTTTATTGTGTTTAGAAATTGATATGTCGATATGAAAATCTAGTTCTAAGGTATTACGGGGTCTCTTCCTATTAGTGCGTACACTGTTTCTTCTTGTTAATAAGAAGCAATTTTCGTTTGTTTCAAATGAGCCCTGCAAAACAAATGGGTTCTAGTTTTGTAACAGCTTCGGATTTCGAAGTCGGTGGCTCGATAAAGATTGACTATCTCACGCTATCGGGATCGTAAGCAAATTGATTTGCGCACGCGCTTCAGTATCAGTTGACAAAGCCGACGCTGATTGACTATCTAGAATGATCTGGAATGCCAACTTGGCTTAACGGTTAAGTTTCACGATTGATATATTATTGGGCTTGGAGTTGATATTGACAGAAATATCTTTGTTGAATTTGTTTTAGTTATTAAAAGTGATTTGTTGCGCCTTGCGCCACACCTCATTGGAATGTTGTACTAAGGTAGGATTTTGGAATCCTATCCTGAAGTAAATTCAGCCTAATTCGATATCAAATGTTTGTAAACACCAACCCGTCCTTACATAACCTAAAAATCTGTTGTGTATTTTTTACGCAGTTATCTCTTCTCAGATCTTGCCTTCAATAAACAATGCTTACTTAAATCTGAAACTCGACGCCATGCTCATGGGATTTAGATTTTCGATTAGTTATGGTCTATTTACAACCATTTCATATTAATTTTGGCTGGAGTACAGTAGAGCTTTAGCTAAATAGTTTTACATTCTGATGGCGTGTTGGTTTAAACTGGACCAGTAAGGAAACATTATTATTATCAATCTATTAAATCAACTTTTCTTTGAATGAACCAGTACAATTTTTTGTATAACTATTTACCATATGGTTCCTATAAATCTTACTAAAATAATTGTCATTCAATCGATCATATTTAAAATTAACAGTTGTTTGTCTTTTCAAGTAAGTAACATTGCGTGACACAACCTAGCCTCATCCTAATTAAGACTCACTGAAAAAGTAAAAGTTTTCCCACGGTGAGCGTGCCAACGAAATCAGAGCAGTGACACCAAGTGAGCTATGAGTGCTGCAACCGCTGCCAATTTATTTTGACCTGCACTCACCTTTGAAATAAAGACAATGACTTAACATTCGTGGCTCTTTGTTGTCTGGTACAAGAACAATCTGGCTACGATGTCGTCAATGTACACCTCTGTTACGCATAGATGCGATTTATTAATATGTCTATACTAATTATTATAAAGAGGAAAGATTTGTTTGTTTGTTTGTTTGAATTGAATAGGCTCCGAAACTACTGGACCAATTTGAAAAATTCTTTCATTATTAGAATCCTAAATTTTCCGTGATGAACATAGGCTATATAATATTTTCAAAAAATTAGGGATCCATATGAAAAATTCAGTAATTGAACCGTGCGCTGTATATTCAACCTCTTTTTCTATTATGGCGCGTCATAATAATAGAAAAAGAGGTTGAATATATAGCGCACGGTGCTTGCTTTTTCTCTAAGGCCAGTGTCAGTTATGGAGTGTCGAGTCAATGTCAAAAACCCCAATGCTGTTAAAAAAAAGTAAGGGATCCGTATGAAAACTGTGAAACCCATCGTGTTAGTGTGTATAATTTCTGAAATTTTTGTTTAATACCCGTGCGAAGCCGGGGCGGACCGCTGCTAGTTGCATATAAAACAAATCTTCCTTTTAACACTTCTAGCACGTTATTCATATTGGAGAACATTGTGTTTTCATAACTTGACATTTGCGTGATAGTACAGCGGTCTTCGCGTCGCAAAGCTGTAATACAACCTCCGGGCTTAGGAAGAGCTATGCAAAATTATTGTAAATTTATTTGTTGCTTGCATTTGTCATCCGTATTTATGTTCTGGGTTCGTGCGTTGGTATGATACATCGTATTTACTGCTACGTATTAAATCGTGATATGCAGAATATTTTTCTGTATCACATATTCAAACAACGGTTTGCCATAAATCTTTAATGTTGCTGAAGAGTCTCCTATTTCTTCAAAGTTTTTGTAGTTAATGGTAAAGTTGTGTCATTTTTTCCTGTTTGCTATAAATTTATTCTCTGGAGATAAATAGATTCTTTGAAAACGTTAGTAATATTTGATTATAATGTATGATTCTTCTAGAATACTCTGGGGACAATTTTGTGTAATTGTGTCCGCTTAAAACCCGCAACAAAGCCGTTAGTCATCGCCAAATCTGTTTATAATAGTGTTTTTTTTACAAATTCAGATTTGGCACAAATCGACATGTAATTGAGCTGGTGTCGCTTTCTGATGAGCGTAATTTGTTTCAATTGTTTCCGTGCATTTGGTCACAGCTAGAAATAGTCAAGCGGTAATTTAGGCAAAACTGACGTATGAATCTCGTTTGCTGTATATAGTAGTGATGATGACTAAGCGAACATTGCGCCAAGGTAGTGTCTCGCGATAGTGAGAAGTGATTCCGCACGTCAAAACTTGCGATTGACAGCGATACATTAGGAGGAACTATCGAACGATCGCGCCGCCAACGCAACCAGGGAGTCGTAATTTTTCACTGTCAGCGCTCGCACTAAACGTCCTCGTCATCGCCCTCACTAGTGACTGTCGAAAAATGTTAATGCAATTTTCCTCTGCAGGAGGGGTGCCTGTAAATATTAGCTTCAGTGATTTCCTTGAGCTTTCTTGGGGGACCTTGTTTGCTTCACTGCAATTTGCTGATAGATTCGGGAATAGATCAATCTTGGTTGCGATCTATACACCGTCAAGTTTTTCGCGAAATATGACTTACAAAGTGCAAGACTAGTTAGATTGTGTGATAACAAAACCGGTGGTTTTAGCAAGGATCCGGTTAGGATGTTGAAAGGGTATTGTTGTGTTCGGTGAGCTGGTTTGTTCAGGGTGTCAGTCATGATGCTGGAATCTGTGCTCGTGTATTGTTGCCTGTTGCCAGCGATTTTGCGATAATGCTGCCTTTAATAGGTTTAGGCACGCTGTCGCTCACAGGACTATGTGCTAATTGCCATGGGTATGTGGTGCGCGCCGGCTTATACACGCTAAAATATCGCTAGCACTTAGATAACTCTCGCCAATAGGTAATTGCAACGATAAAGATCGACACCATGATAACATTGTCCGCTTTGTCCTAACCGGGCTTCTAAGTGGTAATATCGACTTAGAACATTATCGATTGGCCATCAATGTTCTTTTTAATTTATTACGTAATCTGTAATGGAAGCACGGTCGCGGGCCGTAACAAATACTGAGCCTGTTTTATTGCGTAAAAACTGCACTCGTTAAAAACGAGATTAAACGATCAAACGAAGATAAGCGGCGTGGGTTACATACACGACCATAAATTATATCCTCGGCATTTGTCCAGTGAGCGTGATCGCCTCTCAATAATAGGTACCTACTCAATTACGTTCTGATTGATCTACATTGAGTGGCCAAGTTGGGTCAGGCCTTGGGACACTGCAAAATTTACATACACATTAAGTTCGCTCTAGATTCTATTTGTTGCGACAGACTTAACCGATTTATAGTTTCATTGCAATTTACGTCTCCATTTCAATTTAACACCAGTTGCGCTGCATAGAGTCTTAGGTACCGAGTACGGACTGATTGATTCATGCCATGAGTTCCGCGCCAGATGGTCCAGTTGGAGCTTAGGCACGCCTTATACCTTTACTAGGTTACACTCTATGAATAAATTCCGCGAACCTAGCGTAGGTAACATTTAATTTATCTATCGATATCTTAGGATAGATCTTGCAATGTTGCCGCTATATTGTTTGACAAACGATAAAATCAACACAGTCCCTGAAACAACACCAGCACATCTTGAATCTGCTTCTATTTGTTTGGTACACAGACGTCATAAGTCATATATGATTCAGTATAAGGTACAACGCTCGTGTATGTCCTACTGATATACTGATGGACACTGCAAACTGAGGAAAACGACGCGGCAGACCTATGACGGTGGGAGGAACTCGACGCATTTATTTGGTTCCCTATAGCACATTACCGTCAAAAGGGGAATATGGAAGGCTTTGACCTGCAGTGGGATGTGAACCATAACACGATGATGTCTCAATTGAGAAAATAATTAAGCACAAATATGATAGCAGAAGCAGTTCATAACCATAATCATTTATTTAAGAACAATTAACTCTACGATGTTTCGTCGTAAATTTAAATAAAATTACAATTTTAAACGGCACTATATCAACAAACACCGGTGCACAACTAGGTTTATTTAATTCATGTTGATTAGCTAGCAGGAACTCGTGTTAAACACTGGAAACATGCACGAAGATCGTCTATCACGCGCTAAACCAATGTTTGAGACTGGAATTCGCTCTTCATGACATTTAAAAGCGTTTATTTACGAGGTAATTTTCTTGGAAGCTAACAAATGAAACCTTAAAGCTTTTCAAAAACTCTAGCTTCATAGCTATGCTCTTTTCTATTCAAGCAGTTTCAAGACGATGTTAGTAGGTCGACTGAGGTCGCGCTTTGTTCGGAAGTGTTCTTTACCTATCTATAGAATAAGAACGGGTGAACTTCATCGGACATTAAAATTCCATTTAAATCTTTTACGTGCACCTATTCTGAAATATAATTTCTCTAACTGCTTACTATAAAAGGCTTGTGGCATTTTCATTAGCTGTAAAGGTGAATGTTGTACTCGTTTAATTGCCCTGAGCAAGGTGCGCTTTCGTATCGATTAATTTTCGCAACACTTGTTTCCGATTTCAAAGTTCAACAACGCACGAACCACAAGCCACGCCACGAACTCCCATCCGTGTTGTTTACGATTTCGATAACTATGTTTTGCTATTCGATAGTTTGTTGTCCATACCCTGAAGTTTTCGATTCAATGCCTATTAAATACGCAGGTAAACTGCACTTAATAAAACCTTGCGCTGAACCGATAAGAAATTGTACCCCGTCCTTAGTTGCGTTTTATTTTTTCAAATAAGAAATAAACATTCAATCTGATACATTAATGTAGTCTCCATTAAACGATTAAACGTTGTCCGCTCATCTGCATGCATGCAATGCACTGGTCGTCTTCAAAGTGCAGCCGCTCGGATAAATTCGGATTTGTACTCGCGCCACTGGGAATCCGTTTCCCAAACGTATTTGGAACATAACCGGGGTATACATTCCTACTATATTGTGCGATAGCCCTGTGAAAGTTTTGTTAAAAAAAATACTATGTTTATTGCTCCGGTGCGGGCTGTCGATTCGAGAGTTAAATTCAGAGCAGGAAATACAGTTTGGTTCTATTTTCGCCTTGGTTACGAGAAGGCATAACAATATTTAGAGTAGACGGGGTTTATCAGAGTGGGCGCGGGCGCGGCCGGGGCATGAGTTGCGAGTAGGCACAACTGATTAAGGCCCACAATCAGGTCTGTAGTTCGGCAGGGCTTGCTCTTTGAATTTACGATGTGCCTGACCGACGCTTATCGCATGCGAATGATCTGCCCACGGCGGCGCACGTACCGCTCCGCACACATATTTTATTTTATTCGCGCTACTGTGATGTAATGAGCTGATAAATTGGAGAAAACCACCAATTAGTGTCGATGAATTTATTGTTTCTTCTTAAAACGTTGGAGGGCCAAGTTATGCGCTTAATCTTAAATTGCATTTTAAAAGTTTCTTTTTGATTGAAATCGACAATTAGATTACGAATTACATGTTTCGTCAATTAAAGTAATTTCAGGTTGTTTCCTGTATTTGATTTATGCATCGCTCAGTGAGTAATGCAATTATTTATCTTGACTTAAATAATGATATGAATATTCTTTGAATTTCCTTAAGTCAATTAAAATGGCGACCTACATCGTCTTTGAAGATATACTCAAGAGTCCATCGGCCCGAGTTCCTGTAGGTATGTAAATCTGGCTTAGTTTGGATTGGTTCCGCGTACACTGTTAACTGAACTTCGTCAAAGTCCAAAGGGACTACTGATGAATAACCAGACTGATTGACGGCATGAGTGAATGCAATAGTACCTAGCTACTTTATATTGATCTATTGAGATTTATACCATTTTTGTTGCAAACTTTTAGTTTGCTTGCTACCAAAATCGGCACTTTGCTAAGTAAACCCCCATCATATTGCGATTAAAGAATGTCAAACTAGGTATCGTTATGGAAGGTTAAAGTTTCAATAAATTGATCTTACTTGAAAAAAATACACCGCTTATTACGAATGCATTCTTAGCTTAACCGCATTACATTAGTAGTATCGTGAGAAACGTACAAACCATGTACAAACATTTCAAGTAGCTGCATAAAAGACGATCCTATTTTCATCACAGCTCAGTCCTAGATTCCCTGCTTATTAAGATGTACAGTCGGGTGCGGAATTGCCTCATTTAATTTAAACGAGTGGATTTGATGACACCGAGCTGGGTCATGAGTCATGGGTGTAGGTGCGTGTGACGCCGTTGATTTATCTTGCTTCATTACACGAACTGCTCGAGCATTTAATCGGACTCATGGAGGCGCCCGAGCGCAAGTGTCCGCGACTGTACTACCGCGGACCTAATACTGTTGCAGACTTCGTGATGTGTTGAATGGCTGTAGAGTAAGATTATAATTTGAGAAACGTTGATATTATTGAGCTTTCAATGATTTGTAAGGGATGTAAAGGTTTTAGATTACCTGGTCAAGGTTCAAAAGTGTCCAATTTCTTTAACCAGCTGGAACCCCCGGGGTGCTGAGCAAAAGCCTCCCCCTCAGGTAAATCTTGCTGAATTCATTATTTTCAGACGAATATGACGAATGTAACTAAAACTAAATCAATTTCATTCAGGTTCTTGTATATGGCCTGAGTTATTTTAATTGTGTGATCGACTTTTGTGTTCAACTGTACTTTTTCAGTAAACTTTTTTGATCATTCCTTGGCCCATGTCACGCAATTGTTGGTCGACTTGATCAAAATCGACCATAATTAAATATCTCATGCAACCTTTAATACGCCCAATTTATTTGGTTCTCTCGCATACCCGTCTTAATTAAGATTGATACGAGTACTTAGCATAATACTTTTTTATTTGGCAGTTTTTATTTGGTGGTATAAACCCTTCATTAACAAAGTAAGTGCAAAATACACCTTCAATCAATCACTGATTCGTATCCATACCAATCAATGGCTACTACAAGATTCTATATCAAAGACTTCAACGCGCTACGCTCGCTTGCTCTTTTGGGTAAAATTATTACTTTACTAATAATTTATTTACTTTAAAACATTTTTCATAACATTCTATTCGATTACGATAGGTTTACGACTAAAGCCTTTTTTATGAATGAGAATAAATATGGTCGCAACCCATTCATAAATCAAATGAGTCGAGATAGAGAAACTCGATCGGTGTGATTACGTAGTTAGCCTGTATCTCAGATGGTCGAGATCTACGAGCCAGTTACTTATTGTCAAGGGATAGTAATTTGCTGCCTTGGGTAGTATTTAAACGGTGGAGTATCAGTGGCACATTCACAGCGGCCCGCGATTATTCACACCAATGATGATCTATCGGTTTTCCTGTAATGTCTTATTTCTTCCAGAAGTGGAAAAAGTTAAGAGACAACAAATGCTTAGAATATTGAATATAGAACTTGTCGCAGTGTTTGTTTTGGCAGCATAAAGAAATAAAAGTTATTGAGTTCTGAAGAGTCTTTTTGACTATGATGGAAGTGATCATCAATAGTAATGGTTTTTGTTAAAAGGTATAACTAGGCCCTTTTAAAATGTTCAGCTATAAATATATGTTGTAATTTTGTTTTGTAAATCAAATCAATACCTGGATTTTTGGTAGGCATCGTTGGTAGGTAAAGTATATTATTTATCTTAAGTACCATACTTTAAAATCCTAATTCATATAATATCCATACTTTCTTTCTTGTGTGCTAGTTTTAACGGAAATTTGGAAGGCAGATAGATCAACATTACGGGAAAAGACAGAATAAAAAGTAGTTTTTCATTAGTCGAGGTCGTGAATCCAATAGCGATTGAGTTCTTCGTCATTCGTCTTGTTTGTGTAACAGAATTCAAAAGCAATATCCAGCAAAACACCGCGAAATTGTAGTATTTTTTTGTGCACGTATCAAGAAGGCCGAATAACAGCCGTGAATTTCTTTCGGAGAGTGCAATATGTATTTTTAATGTTAACTGTACAGCAGCGAAGGTTTTAATTGCTTTTACACTTGCCTTTTTCTGATTTTTAAATTTATGTTCCGCCTGTAGGTGTGTACTTTTATGTCAGTGGAAAAATTATGTCGATTTTTAATATGCTGTCCAAATTGCCTGGTTATAGAAATAGTATTTGTTCAGGCAAAGAATCAAGTTGATTATTTATGTCCTTCGATTTTTTTTATGTAATCTTCACTTCTAAACTAATATTATAAAGAGGAATAATTAATTGTTTGTTGTTTATTTTTATTAAAAGCCTTTATTAACAAAGAAAATTACAATGATCTAACTAAATAAAAACTAGTATTTACGATTGAAACAATTAAGCTAACTGCAGACTGTTGCGAACAAACTACAGGTAGCTCAACTGATCCATATCAATACCAGTTGGAAGTGTACCCAAGTTGCTGGCTGCATTGCCACGCTGTATGGCAATGCTGATGCGCTGCGCCAGATATTGACCAGCTCTCGGGTCACACGTCGCTTCGACCAGACGCTCAGATAATTTTTTGAAGACCGACAATTTTTGTGCACCAGTGCCAAGCCGGGGCGGACCGCTAGTACCTATAATATAAATTAGCAAAACTTAATGTGCTTTCTTATAGGTAGGCAGGTACTTCAGTAAAGATTAACATATTTTGCATGGTTATCTCGAAAAAAATTTTGGTTTGATAATCAGATTTTGTGACGGTTGTGAGTTACCTAATCATGATCTCACTCACACTAATGTTATAAATGCAAAAGTTTGGATGTTTAGATAAACGGATGGATGTTTGTTACTTCATCACACCAAAACTTCTGAACGGATCGGCCTGAAATTATGTGTATAAGTGGCTGTTAGCCTGGAATCCGTCAAAGGCTACTTTTTATCCCATAAAACATTTACCATAGGAAATAATCTATAAACGTTTGTATAGAGACACATAAATAAATAAATAAAATAAATAATGCCGGACAATCCACACAGCATCATTTAGCCCCATTAAGCTAAGCAGAGCTTGTGTTATGGGTATTAGATGACTGATATATATATATATATATAATACAATATTATATACTTAAAAATATATTGTTTTAATATACATAGAAAACGTCCAGAACGCCCTGAACAAATATTTGCAGATCGTACAAATATTTGTCCCGAGGCGGGAATCGAACCCGCAACCTCCTGCGTCGCAGGCGGACCTTCGCACACCGCGCCACAGAGGTCGACATAGACATATCAATAAGAAGACTTAACAATTTTGAAATGATATACCTACTATTAATTATAGTTGATAACTTATTATCACTGAGCGTATTAATTACATCATAAAGAACGCTCAAACAGATTTGAAAAAATAAGTTATTATTATTAGTTAACTAATAATAGTAACTATGAACCAAAATGGTCCTGCTTCAGCATAATGTTGCTTGACGGGAGTCGAGCAACGATTGTGTCTGGTAGGACCTTTGGTCGCCATCACACGGCCACACAAAAAATACCGGGAATACTGTTCAACACGGGATCCCAAGACAAGCCATCAAACCAAGCAATCAAACCCAGTGCCGATGGGATGCCAAATGGGTCCAGGCTCAGCATAAAGCCAACTGTTATGAACAGAAGGCGCTGTTATTCTGCCAAGACCAGAACAAGATGAAGCGCGGGCCTTGCAAAACTAGAATTTAAATAGAAGCGCACGAAGTCGTCGGCTTCTTATAGTTCGACCGAAACCGCTGTACCGCTCCTGAGGTATGCGCGCGGCGAGACGGGGCACAGTGGTACGGTTTGAGAGCTTCCCTTTCATAGGATTTTATTTTTTAAAATATTTTTTTTTGCTTCATTAAAGGGTCAAATATGATTGAAATCGATATAAAACCACATAATTTAATTGTTTTAGCCTATTCTACTGCTCAAAAACCATAAAAAGTGAACTTGAACATTTTAAATGTATGAAAACGAAAATGTTTTTCAAAATATCTCATTACTGTTAAGAGCTGTTGAGCTATAACTTATTAAATATTGTTACTAGGGCTAAAGTGATCCCATATGACCTTTGACCTTAACCCCCCGCGTCCCCCTGTAAGAGATATACGGTTAGTAAAATTGCAATATTTGACGAGTAAAAATTATTATTTTTTGCTTCTGTGTAGTGTCAAATATGATTGAAATTGACATAAAACCGAATAATTTAATAGTTTTACCCTATTCCACTGCTAAAAAATCATAAAAAGTGAACGTGAAAATTTACAATGTATGAAAACGAAAACGTCTTTCAAATATCTCAATACTGTAAGAGCTGTTCAGCTACAACTTATTGAGTATTATTACTGGGGCTAAAGTTATCCCATATGACCTTTGACCTTGACCCCCTACGTTCCCCTGCAAGAGATACGGTTAGTAAAAGTTGCAATATATGACGAGTTTATTTATTTTTTGGCAAATATGATTGAAATTGAATTATAACTGGATAACTTAAATGTGTTAACCTATTCTACTACTAAAAAACCATAACAAGTGAACTTGAACGTTTGTAATGTATGAAAACGAAAATGTCTTTCAAAATACCTCACTACTGTTCATACCTGCCTAATAGATACGGTTTCAATAATTATACTACTACACCTACCTATTTAGTTTAAAAATAATCCGGCGTTACTTCATTACGTTAACAGACAATTACCTACTTTACTTTGCCTTACTACCTGACCACCTGACCCAAAATTAATATACCTGGTCATTATTCAATCATCAGGTTACCAGGTAGTCACCAGGTTACCTGCTACCTAGTTATTGGTAATGATGAGTGAGAAATAGTTAAAACAGAAGGTTTGGTTGATAATATTTATTAGCACAAAAATGTTATGAATTACTTCTATACCTATATTTATGTACAAGGACTTAGTGAGATAGTATGTATTAAAATATAAACCAGCTAAAAGTATCTGCAATCGCATTGTCAAGTACCTACGTATATTAAGTTATCACACGGATAATTAAATTGATGATCTTAATAATATCAAAACAAATAATAAATACATGACAAAATACAATAATTAAAAATTTCAACAATTTCAAAAGTGTCTGTATGATATAAACACCTTTTTAATAATATTTTATTTCCTGACACATGAAATAAAATATTACAATTTAAATAACATGGAAAACAATGAAAAATTACATTACAAAGTAAATTAAAATTTAGACAATTAAAAAAAAACAAAAACTAACACTAAATTCAAACAATAAACATCTTACATTATTTAAACCTTACAAAAAATATACTCGAAATATTTTTAGCAGGGCTGCAGTTTAACAGGGTTCAGTCAGTTAGGGATCCTACATCTACGAACTCAATATTTTCTTTATCGGCACTGGAGGTTAATGCAACTAATTCTTTTGCTTCTTCTGTCAAAGGCATATGAGAATGTTGACTTATTTTAGGTCTAAAACTTGACAAATATGGGTCAGATGAAATCATCAAATTATGAATCACATCCTCATTTGTAGCAATTCTACTCATTTTCCGGGAATGAAAACAACGGAAATTTTTAAAATCTTTGTTTCGAGCCTCTGAAGCCTCCTCAGAGAGTTTACCAATGGGTATGAAGTTATTATGCTCAACAATATCTGCTCCATGCATAAGTAACTTATGTACACTTGATGGCATATAATACCAGGGATAAAGTTCAACATATTTTTGAGCAGTTTTGTAACAATATTCCCGAAACTTTTCTACATTGATAAACTCTCCACATGAGATTACCTGAAGAATTACAGAAAATTTTCTAATTAGATCTTCATTTATGCCAGTGATCTCAGCAGTAATTTGAGGGTTCAAAAAAAATTTTCTTGCCGTGTTCCCGTCATTTGTTGTTCCTGAACCCTGCTTTACAATATCAACTAGCAACCCCATCTTATCTCTAAACTGTTTCTGAACAATTTCTTTTTTAGTAGCTAGTAATCCCTTTAAATCATCCCCTTTAGCTTGCCATTTCTTAAAATCTAGCCTATAAGATATATGCAGCAAGCATTCCATACATCTGATACGTGCATGAAGGGAAGACAAGCCAAACCGATATATATCTGCCGAAACACTTCTTTGCGATATCTTATCAATGTCATTCATCTCTTTCGGTTTAGCTTTACAGATATCACATGTTGCAGTTGATGTATCCGAAAGCTGTGAAGTTATTTTGCCATCAATCATAGTCATATGAAGCTTGTGCCTCACATTTGTGTTTCCGACAATAGTTGGCTGCAAACTGTTGATCTCACTCTCAATGGTAGCCATTTCTTCCTTGATGTTTAAGTCATTTTCCTTTGCAAACTTGTAGTAAAGTGGTCGGCAGTAAAATGTTGAGGATGCTTTTGGATTTTCCCATAAGGTTTCATTAGAATCATCTTTCACGAGTTTTAGTGGAACGAATGAACACATGAAAATGCTAGAATCATCCCCTTCCATATTTTGCTTGTAATTGCTGTGTCCAGATGCACCATCAAAACCCCATTTACTAACAAGAGTTAAGTCCGAATCAGGAAGTTCTGTTGTAACAGTTTTTAATATTCTCTGTACTGTTAAATTGAGTATTGCTTGAAGCTTTAACTTCACTTCACTCTCTGTAATTGTCATATCTTCTTTATTCACATAGCATTTATTTTTTTCATCTAAAACTTTAGCATATGACGGGAAAAAATTTAATCCCATACTGTTTGTATGTTGTCTTAAAGTAGAATATTGATATTTCGATAATTTCAAAGATGTTATCATACCTAATGTTTTATCAGCGGAACAGGTCCGTTGCTTAGGTTCAGCTATGCTTGCTCGAATCCGTGTTGCATCTTCAGGGTGTTTAATTAAGTGCTTCATAATGGCAACAAAGTCTGCATTATTTTCACTTACAGAAGCTTTTTTGGCCAAAGCATATGCTAAAGTTTCAAAATCATTTTGTGATAGAAGCTCTTCAGTTCTTCTTTTCTTTTGAAGTGGACTCAAATCCGCAAACTCTTTACGAACAGTCAAGGTTTTCGTTGACGTCGATACAGATACGCTTTGGGGTTCAGTAAATTGCATTGATGTACTTTCTGATCCTGATACAACTGATGGCATACCTGTTGATTCTTCAGTTCTTAGCCCACTATGAGATGAGTAATCCATGTTTATCTGATCAAAGTTTTTCTGAATGCATTCAGGCCATTTAATATGTGAATCTAACCAATCTGCATTTTTTTCCAAAAATCTTTCCTGTGTGTAGTTCGCGGTCTTCCATCTTTGCTTCATGTTACTCACGCATGATTGACAAAACAATTTCAATTGTTTCCTCTCGTCTTCAGACAACGCACTACTCACAGAAGCTAACACTTTTTCTAACAATGAGTTTGATTCAAAAGACACTTGCCTCAAAAATACAAAAACGTCTAGATTTGATATAAGTCCTTCCATACTGAATAACTTTAAGAGTCGCGCTATGAGAACGTTTCAATACGAATCAACAATGATAAGTGAAACGAAACCCACATACCTTCTGTATTTATACTTATGCTCGTTACCAATAACTAGGTAGCAGGTAACAGAATGACTAATCGGGAGCACTTTTAACGACCTATTAATACCATAGTTAGGACAACCACAATATTTGGACTTTACTGATTGAACAATGAGCAGGTATATAAATCATGGGCCAGGTAGTCAGGTAGTCGTAAAACCAAAGTAAAGTACCTACTTGTTTGCTAATTGTAATGAAGTAATGCAATTCTATTTTTAAACTAAGTAGGTAGGTAGTTGTAGTATTATTATCGAAACTATATCTTTAAGACGGGTATAAACATTAGTAGGTACGATAGTTTGAAAGATATTTTCGTTTTCATACTTCGAAAATGTTCCAAGTTCACTTTTCATGGTTTTTACTTGGTTTTAAATTATCCGGTTTTATGTCAATTTCAATCATATTTGACAAAAAAACTCGTCAAAAATTGCAATTATTATTATTACTAACCGTATCTCTTGCAGGGGAACGTAGGGGGTCAAGGTCAAAGGTCATATGGGATCACTTTAGCCCCAGAAATAATACTCAATAAGTTGTAGCTTAACAGCTCTTACAGTATTGAGATATTTGAAAGACGTTTTCGTTTTCATACATAAAAAATTTTCACGTTCACTTTTTATGATTTTTTAGCAGTGGAATAGGGTAAAACTATTAAATTATTCGGTTTTATGTCAATTTCAATAATATTTGACACTTTAAAGAAGCAAAAAATACAAATTTTTACTCGTCAAATATTGCAATTTTACTAACCATATATCTCTTACAGGGGGACGCGGGGGGTTAAGGTCAAAGGTCATATGGGATCACTTTAGCCCCAGTAACAATATTTAATAAGTTATAGCTCAACAGCTCTTAACAGTAATGAGATATTTTGAAAAACATTTTCGTTTTCATACATTTAAAATGTTCAAGTTCACTTTTTATGGTTTTTGAGCAGTAGAATAGGTTAAAACAATTAAATTATGCGGTTTTATGTCGATTTCAATCATATTTGACCCTTTAATGAAGCAAAAAAAAATATTTAAAAAAATAAAATCCTATGAAAGGGAAGCTCTCAAACCGTACCACGGGGGGAAGTATCGGCCGCTCCGATCCATCAGTCTGCCGTCGACGCTCACGGCAGTAGGTCGCCTTTGTACCGGACGGTCTATGTCAGATACACATGAGATAAATATCCAAAGATGGGCCGAGCGCTATCTCGTGATGTCAAGGCCATAATTTTTAAAGTGGCCGAATATTTTAAGAAAAGAAAAGCAGACAGAGAGAGCTTTGAATATAAAAGTGATGCAAATATTGCCAAAATCGTGGCAGACGCTACGGGGTACTGCGAAAAAACCGCAAGAAATGTGATAAAAGAGGGCAATTCATCAACTGAAAATTTGGGCCGATTGAAATTTAATTCTCTAAAAAAATTATTTAATTTTTTTTTTATTTTTTTTTATTATTTAAATTTAGCTCTGTCAGAATATCTGTAGATAATTTAGTTATAAAAAAATATAAACATATCGATATAATATATAAAACAAAAATATTGTTTATATTGGTACGATATCGTAAGATATATCCGACAATATCGATCTCATGTGTATTCTTGCTCTTTTTTCCTCGGCCCCCACTTCGCCGCACTTTCTTAGGGAGCGGTACAGCGGTTTCGGTCGAACTATACCAGTTTTTACACTTCCATAAACACTGAAATATATAGTACTGTACCATAAAAAAATGTTATAACAAAACCGAGTCGTTTATATTAAAATTTAAATGAGTCTGGCCTATAATTTCAGTTAAGATTTACATTTACCTACGTTTGCACCAAGGTGGTAAGTTCCTTTGTCAATAAAACAGAGTAATTGTTTCGTTGGCGGCCATTTTGTTATCGGGTGGGGTCACTTGGACCCCGCCTTGCATTTCCGCTGTGAGATAATTAAATAGTACCCCACCAGACTTCCCCACAAGAAATGTGATTCGCCAGTGGTACTTTTACCTTTTTTTAACTCTTTGTGAAGAATTTGTCGAGCGTGCAAAGGAAGTGCAATTAAAGTTCCAAAACTAGTTATTTGAACTTATTTTGGGTAGACGTAGTCGTTGTTCGATAGCCATTTTTTCTGCCTTGAATGTGTATCTACATAATTTTGTCCTGGCGTACCTGTGGTCTGTTCTGCTATTTCATTTCGTACCAATAGAAAAGTGTGGCAGTTTACTGGCACGGAAATTGTAAATTACTGAAATCATTACCAAGTGTATCTCAGACATCACTACAAAGCTAAAATTATGATAGCCTGCATCATTTCTTAAGTACGAACGTTTGAAAAGCTCACAGCGGATATTTTACGTCTAACGGCTCATTGTCCGCTGCGGGCATTATGCTGTCCATTAATTCAAACATTCGCGCTTCCAATAGACGTTTTATACCCTTTTCACCCATTTATTTTAGCGCCTTATGCTCTATTTTACCTCGGAAGGTACTACGATATTACACACAGCCACACAATCGTGATAGCTATACGACCGATCGCCATAACATTGAATAGGCTCTGAGCCTTTCAACAGGCAACTGTCAGTCAAATATAATTTATTTTCTCAAGAAGCAAAACACTCGAGCGTTAAAACCTAACTACTGACTAGACAAGCCAATTGAACCTGAGACAACGCGACACGCTTCGAATAAATATTTAGATGGGATCCTACACAAACGATGACAGTTCAGAAATCTAGAATTAGAATCAGGTGATGGAAACCAAAGGGAAACACTAATCCAATTAGCCAGTTACCGTTGCCCGTTATCATGCAAACATCACAAACTAATAATTGATTCACAAAGCCACAAAGCGATAGTATATTAATTAACCCCTGGGATGAGCGGGGCGCATCGTTCACGTTGTCATCTGATAGCGTTTATAATTATGCGTGGAAAATTACGATTGCATGCCGGTTGCTGCAGGGGGCGCCCGTGCCTCTGATTTAGAGCAAATTGAACCGCGAGATTGGCTCTCGGGGGAACGTCTCATTTGACGCTGCAACGCTTCCAATTGTCTCAGTCCCGAGACTTCAACTCCGCTCTATTCTGTCTCGAGTTATCACCACCGCGATGTTAATAACGCCCGGCTGCTCCATCTCTACAATATGCCTTATTGTGTTTGTTCTCGCATTGTTTAATTGTGAACTGAACAAAAGCGGTTGATCTCACACTCGGATATACGGGGACTCAATTCGTATGATGCATGGTAATAAAATTGATTGAGTTTCATATTTGATATTTTCAGGATTCGTTTTAAATGTGCAATGCGAACTTTCTGCTTCATTAAAAGGCATTCATTGGCTATCGCGGATTTCTCTTTATGCGACACGCGGGGCAATATTTTCGAATTGGTCATCAGTTGGATGCAGATTATATGCTAGGGGCTCCGGACTGGTTTTTAATTGCGATCGGGACGCGCGCTCTCTGTGCTGATTTAGAGCAAATTGAATGCTGCGAGCACCGCAACGGACGTCTCATTCGTCCGCGCGCTCGACACCTATCAATTACCCGAGGTTCGAATAGTGTGGGTTTTGCTTTAGATACGCAATTTCCATAGTAAAAACCAGATAAGTACAAAGATTACATTAAAGGTGCGGTTCACCATTTACCGCTCCTAAGCTCAACAATTCTGTAACAAATAATTATGCCTGTAAGGTTCTGATTGGCCAGGGAAACAGCCGGAACTTGATACGTAGTGGATGTTTTTATGATGCGCACTTATCTAGTTATATTGCAGCAACACTCAGCACCTCGTTAATATGCTGGGAATCCTTTTGCAGGCTCATTTTAATTAAGCGTAAGCCGTATGGTATATTTGCGGTATTCCACTCGCAGATTGCAAGCATTCCGACCTCTGGCATGACGTGTGGTAAATTTATTGTTAATGATGATTTATATTTTAATAGACTTATTAACACTTTGATGTTAAAATTATCTGGTTTTATTGTAGGCTTACGGTTTGCTTACCAAGCGGAGTATTCGTTCCTTCCCTTTTTTTTGGGGTATGCAGGCAATGACACAATAATGATGACATATTTTATTTGCTATGCTTAGTTGTTTAGATGAAGATATATGATGTTGATGGATGATACATAAATTGTTTTTTAGAATTATTGATTTATTTTGACCACAGCTTATTTTCGTAAACTTCCTGATACATTCTGCGGTGTTGTAAGCTTATAGTGCATTTGTTCTGATTCAATGTGAAGGTCTGCTGAAGCGGACATAACAACAGGTCTTGCTTAGTAACTCATCTTGATATTCCAATATTGAACCTCTTCATCGCAAGCTAAATTAACTGAGCAACAGTGTCGTAGCACCAAGACTAGCATTGTCCCGGCTTCATTTCGCGAGTAATTGTATGTATGAATAGCGGATTATTTTGTGTACTGTCAGTTAATGCGATGACAGCACAATGAAGAGCTTTGGTTGCCTGTCGACTAGAGGCCGCGGTTATGAAATTCCCTGATGTGAGATTGTTTGCGATACAATAGGTAGCTGTTATTTTTGCACCTATTCAATATCTGCAATTATGGTTAAGAGAATTCCGTTTCGCTTTTAATCTTTGGTGGGCCTTTTAGACAAGTCAAGTTTAATTAAATAAGGTATGTTTCTGGGCATTTTATCCTTCAAACATAAAGTAAAGTTTATTTTCCAGAAAAATAGGGCTTGCAAAGTACATACATATTTTTAAACTTAAGTGTTATTTAGTAATACATATGTAGGTAGTACGTTCTTTGAACTAAAAACCTTTAGGGGTCTAAAATATTGACTCCTTGCTCTAAGTTTTCACTTGTATAGATGCAAGGGCTAACTCCCTCAGCTCCATCCGGTTATTAAGTTATTCTACTTACCGAAACTATTCCAATTATGGCAGGAAGTGAACTTAAAATATATAGACTATCATTACATTTAATGACTTATTACTTCATACTCATAAATATAGTACACATAACACACAATATTATGTGTATTGTGTGTAACACAAAGAACACAACCTGTGTCGTAATCATCCGGATTGGCTTTAGAAAGGTTAACATTTTATACGTAAAAATCAATAGGCGTACTAATACCTGATACCTATAAATAATATTTTGAAAGCTTTAGGTACCTACTGCACGCTGTCCTCAGTATTATTTGTTTTTAAGAAATTCCATCTTTAGAAATCTTCTGTTAATAACCAAGAAAAAATTACAATTACATAAAAGAAACGAATAAAAACTAGTATTTTAAATGGAAACAAGTGAGCTAACTAAAGACTTTTGCAAACTATCTACAGATAGCTCAACTTAAAATTACTGTTGTTTACGGTTTAAAACCTCTCAATACCAACAACTAAACATTTTCGCAATAGAAAAAGTGTTACGAAAAAATTAAACAAAAAATTTCTCACGAAACTATTAGTCCACGCAAAAAACGTAAATTCCATACAATGGTTAACAAGGACGTTATATCGACATCTCTTCACGGGTTTTTTGTAAAACAAATTGCAGTTGGGTTTAATTGGTCGGTGAGTGGAATGACTGGTTGGTTTGGTAGTGCGAAGTGCGCGAGACGTAATAACACGTTGAGGAAGGCTAATGGGAGTCAGGAGTCTGCTGAGTCAGGGTGGTTGAATGTTGACGGCGCCGATGGGAGTGCTTCCTGATACATTCTGTTGAGAGGTGTTGCTAGCTTCGACGGAAGTCGTGATCAGTTTCTGTCACAAGGAAACGTAGGCCAAGGTTACATCTTCCACTAGTGGGCCGAAAATTTAAGTGAAGAGAAAATCAATAACACATTATTTTATAATTTAAATACTGTTTGTTTGAATTGACTAGGCTTCTAAACTACTGGACCGATTCGAAAAATTCTTTCACATTTAGAATGGTAAATTTTCCACATAGGCTATAGAATATAAAAAATAGGGTTCCCGCTAGCTTATAATAATTTACTATAGGTATCAAATTTAAATTATGTGCCTAAGTTGTAAGCCTAAGGAATTAAAGTTATTGAAATCTGTAATCTGTTATAGAACAAAATCTTAGTAAGGATTTCATAAGTATCTTCTAACCCCAAAGTATAAGCGAAGTTTATAAAATCCAGGGAGACCTAAAACAAATTTTTGCAGATCATACAAACATTTGCGCTCACGCACGGACACGAATATACACACTGCAACTCCTTTGCTTCTCAAGTAACCAACTACTCGAATCGTCGACTGCACCATACTTTGTGGAAGGCTAATGGTAGTCGGGAGTTCGCTGAGTCAGGGTAGTTGAATGTTGACGGCGCCGATACGATTCCTTCCTGATTCATTCAGTCGTAGTTTGCTAGCTCATACGGTGACGTTCTAAGTGAACCACCGAGAATTAACCTCAGTTATGCCGAAGATTTTTTAGTCCCATAGCACCTAAGTAAAGTTTGTGTTGTGGGTTCCCATGTAGATTCCAATTATTTGCTGATCATACAAATATTAACAAGGGCACGAAGATCGTCGAAATACTGATACGGATGATATAAAACACGGGGAGCCTCGGTACCCCATCTTGATTTTGAGCAAATGCGAAGGATCTGTCAAGACCTTAAAAAATTCTATGTGTAATATTTCGTATAACTTTTATCGATTCATCGTTTCGAAGAAAAACAAGAAAAATTTAATAATACAAGTGAAAAAATTAAATGGATTTGTTTCACTTGTGAATATTCCTCCATATATTAGTTGCAAATGTGAAGCTAACGTTTACTTTGCGTTTCAGTAACGAGGCTTTTAGCTATCATTTGAGGCTGCTATTTTACTTCCATTTCAACATACGGATTCCTCTATGCAAATAAAATCCATTCTCAGGAAAAAACATTCACCGAATCAACAAAAACTCAAAACGGTCCATAGGAAAATGGAAACAAACAGATTTTCCCTGCCGCTTTATCGAAAGCTTCCCTTTATCTATTTTAAATTCCCGTCGAGCACGCCTCCTTGTTTGATTGTATTTCACTTAATCCGTCCGTTCCGCTCATTCTCTATGGTAATTCATCGGCGGCATTGTTTTATTTTCGTACAATGCTTCATTATACCTATCGACGCGGGCACAGCACTATAGCCTCTACCCGGTCGAGAGACTGCCCATTATGGTATATTATAGAGTGTAACTAGGTGTCGGCGTACCCTACGTATCCGGTTGGGGCACTCTCGTTTGCACCTTGTCAGCGCTACCGATTCTATCTTCGTCCCTAATTGCTGATATTCCATTAAAGTAATAAATACGCAGCGCCTTCTCGCCTTCTTATTAGAGTTGATTACAGCACTCTTCTATTCTATCGTGTCATGAGTTGTTAATGTTTGACGAGCGATTGTTCGGCTCTTCTCCTTGTGTTAACAATATCCGTGAGATTTGTGTTTACTTTCACAGGTAGGGTATCATCAGAGTGAATAATTACGTGGGATGTAGCTCCTCTATGGTATTTGCTTAATGGATTGCGGTGTATTTATAAATATTTATGCACTTGTAAACTCTTATACGAACTAGAAGTGCTGTCAAGCATTCGTAAGATTTCGAAAAAGTTCTGTATTATAGGCCTAGAAATTAGAAATGAAAAATGTAACTCCGGTCTTTTAATAAAGAAAAGCTTTAATAATCAAAGCCAAAAATCGTAGGCCTTTGCCCAACAGTGGGACGTCTCGGGTAAATATTCCAACTCGTGGCGTGGATAAGCAGTTGGAACCACAAACCGAAGTGGTTTTTTAAAGTTCACACTGAGTCATACAAATACTCTGAGAATCTGAACAGTTCTCATGCGCACATCAGATTGAGACGAATGAAGTGGGCCGACGATGAACATTACCGTTGAATATTTTTAAGGAATGGGCTTTGGCGTTTTGAGTAGTAAAAAACGATTAATTTTAATTACAACTCCCAAATTACTTTAAAGCGTCATTTTAACCAAATCCAAGCTCTATAATTTGTTACGATAATAATGGTGATGATAAACCAGCCCATATTGCTTCCTTTCTCTAAAACAATGCAGGTGCACTTAGCCTAAACACCGCAAAACTAAATTATAATTATTTATCCAATCTATGGTTTTCATTTGTTACTTTTCTTTTGATTGCTGTATTCAATTTGACTTGTGCAAGTGCTTATTTTTTTTGCCTAAAGAAATTATGTTATCGAAATCTGCTGTTTGGCTCCAGGCTAAATCTCTCTATCACTAAAGGCTGTACCAGTGTACTTCTACAGAATAAATAAATAAATAATGTTAGACAATCTACTCAGGATCATCTTGTCTCAAGCTAAGCAGAATTTGTGTTATGGTTACTAGATAACTAGATATATTTCATACAATATATTACATAGATAGATATTTTTAATCATACATAGAAAACGACCAGATCACCTGGAACAAACATCTATCGGAATGAAACCCCGAACCTTTTGCGTCGCAGGTGGACCCTTGCCCATCGCGGCACAGAGGTCGTTGCGCAATAGATTTCCCAACCGCTATGTCCCATCACTCAAACCGTTCCTCGAGATATCTGTCATCAAACGCACTATCGTAGGCGGTCTACGTGTGTAATGACGAGATCGCTTCCGATAACAATAGATAAACTTGTACTACCCGCCAGGAATAACAGATTCTCTGCCGAGGCGTGAAATCGTTTGTAAGCAAAGCGTTTGTGACTGTATTGCGTTAAAGTTACACGTCGTTTAGCAGAAACGGAGAAACTTCAAAAACAAATATATAAGGAAGGTACAGAAAAACGAAACCAGCCTTCTGAACAAAGTTACTGCCTTTAAATAAATGAACTTAGTGTCTACGTGTTGCAAAATTAGGCTGCATTTGTCTGGAGGCGGGAATCGATCCCGCAAACTTCTGCGTCGCAGGCGGACCTTCGCCCACCGCACCTCAGAGGCTCGCTTCAAATATAATACAGTTTCATAATAAACAATAGCGTATTTGTTCCTTACCTGTGGTGTGTAAGGTTTTGATCTGACCATAACATGGTTTTCAAACAACAACTGTCTAAGTCTGTGCTATCGCTAAACTAATTCAGGTAGGAACTTTACCATGTTCCGAGGCGTTTATTTCGCTGTAACGATTGTAAAATGCCACCTAATCTGTTTTGTGTGCTAATGAACTTGCCACGAACAATTGCGTGGGACATTTTCTTATTCGCGAATTTGTGGACTGCACGTATCGCATAAATACATTCATGATTCTTTAACATCTTCTGAATACTCAATGTTACCGGATTCCACATAACTAATACGGTTTCGGTGTATTTATGGCTTAGGAAACGTGCTTGTGGAGACAAAAAGTATTTCGCAAATGCAGCTTTATGTAAGAACAGAGCGTTGAATCTTACATTACATTCATAGTAAAAATAAGCAAATGCTTATGAGATTAGGCACAGTTTGCATCTGGTTGTTATGACGCAAGAAACTTTATACAAGTAAGTATATCAGCCATCATCACCTTTTTAAATTTAATTTGACAGAGAACAAGACAGGTAACTAAAGCTTCAAACCGCTCTGTATGAATTAAGCATACACTTTTTCGTTATTATACCTTCTGATTTTTGTGTTTTGTCCACTGACCTGATCTGCCTTTCAAGAATTACGATGAGGCTTTGGAGAAAGACATTCAGTTACGTGTTGCATTCACTATTGGCGGGTACAAGTCTTGTACAAGTTTGTGCTACACATAAATCTTAGGAGCTACAGGGGCAGTTAATGTACCCCTCGTTTAAGTAAACAAGGTACACGTCCGTAGGCTCCGTGTCTCGTTTTTATCCATCTTACTCCGCCGCTGCACGCTTGTTATCTTGTTAGCCTATCTCGAAGATTGTGCCTTTTTGCACTCAATGTATGCACATATGCCTTTTTACAACTGGTGCACTCAGTATGCACATATTTCGCTCGTTCCGGTATGCGGTGTTCGTTAGACTATCAATGATTTCTTACAGTTGATGGTTGGCTTCGCACTTACATTATTCAACCAATAGATCGTTCACTAGAATAGTAAACTATAAACTTTACTTTAGCTTTCGAATATCCTTTTAGTTCTTTACGATACTAGCTGCGGTCAAGTTTTGCATGTCCTTTAAAATTAGCATAAATAAAGTGGATGCCCATAAAAGATTAAATGCTATATCCGATGCACGGAATACAATCGACTAATGACAAACACCGCGATAGGATAAATTGGTAAAAGAAAGTCACGATTTCGTTGAAACACCATTCGCGGCCACAATGCTACCACCGCTTATGGCGTTAACGAAGCTAAAGGTCTCCGCGGTGCCGACCTTTAATGAACCGCTTATTATGTCTAAATTAAGATCACCACGCGCTTGTTATCAAGATTCATCATGCATAGGAGAGAATATTCAGGGTCCTACCACGCACGCGGTTGTTTATTTCTTATGGTGATTCTAACGCATAATTAATTTTACACCTTCAGTTTTATGTTAATTACCAACGTTAAGCATAATTTCCTTTGAGGTTTGCGACGTACTCGGCGTAAAGTTGCATTAAAGCCCTTGCTATTTTACATTAAGGCTTATGATAAAGAACGGGGTGCGAGGCCGTCGTCGGTCGCCTGCCCTTTGTGAGGGCGCGCTGGGCTGCGGGCGACTAGCGTCGTCTCGTGCAAAAACACCCCCCCCCCTCCATGAAACGTGAAACCCCGCAAACCGTTTTCCGCTAAGTTAAATTCTCATTACTTTTCTTTGAAAAAGAAGTTAGCCTTTATGGCCGTGTGGCGCAGAAAGAAAACTCTATTACAATGATGGCTTTTGACAGTGGCGCGCTTCGCTCGCGAGTCGAACCCTTTCAGACTGGCTTCTTTTATTCGCAAACAATTACAGCGCATTAAGGGACATTATGAATCGGGGCGCGCGGCCGAGTATCGCGAACGTTTAATGATAAGGCGGCTGCGGTGGCTTTGGATCGCAAATCTCTTTTAAGTCGACAAGAGAGCAATGGCTTGATAATAAAATTAATTATGGAATTTATGGCACCGGCTTGCGCCGCTGCTCAGCGGTTCGATGTGCGAGCCATTGTCGCGCGAATGTGAACCGTCTTAATCGACTATTTACGAATGCCATTTAGCAAGCATGGAGCCGTTCCAACCTCTACCTGGTCGTTAAGAGCTGACTCAATTCAAATTACAATCTCAATAAGAGCACATTAGAATAATCATCATTTAATGATTGTAAGACCTGTGTTGCAGTTTTATCTCAAAGGCTTAATTTAAGACGGTTCGATTCCTTCGTGCAATCAATTTGATTCTTATCTTGTCAGTGCTTACATATGTATGCATTTTTCAAACTGAGGATTTTAAACGAACTAAATTCGTAAAGGCATTCCTCTCGTTTGCGATGCGGTAAGTGTTGAAACTTAAATTTCAGAAGAAAAAAATTGTATTAGTTGAAATTGGTTGGAATGTTTTTTTGCAAGAAGTTTAGCTCCGTTCTACCTCGGGTCAATCGGAAAAGCAACTATTTATTCAGTTTCCTATTTTGCCAATTATAATCTAAGCTAGCGTTTTTCGATAAATTGCGGATATTACAACTAATATAGCCAACCATCAACCAATCAACTACCAAAACAAGCATTCGTCCAATCAAATTAACACGAATAACTGTCAGAAATTGAATAATTGCGTGATCAATACCTAGCCATTGCTGTTTCATCAGCGGCAAATTGACGCAATTAATAGCTGTAAATGCAGAGTGTACGAGTACCTACCTACCGCTAATGTTAAATGATTTATTAGAATTAATTGATCCTAGTCTCTACATGATTTGGCATGTACGGAATTCTATTTGTAGCTGTCTCTTATTATTGTGCGATTATTTTATGTTTTCTGCTTTATGCTGCGTTATGCTAAATAAGCAAATAAATGAAAACACATGAATACGGAACAGCATGCAGGACGCATCACGGAAGTACAATAAACCGCATAAGTATAGTCTCTGCAGCGCCTCTCATGAGAAATCATCAGTGATGATAATTGCGCATGGCTATTTAAATTCAATTTCCACGGCAATATAACAGTTGTAAGTGCCAGTAATGCCAGCATCGCGGTACACTGCTATTAGCATAACGCATTCGCTAACAAGACACGTTCGACTACAATTGCGTTCGCGAAAGAACCCTACTCAAACCAACCCATTTCTATTTTAGCTCCCGACCGCTTGTTTAATGGTCGGCCCGTACAACCGCGTCGGCTAACACTTAACGCTCTTTGCATACGAAACTCAATGCCAACATCCCACTGTCTCCAGCTATAGCGCTGCTCAGTATTCAGGGCGAGTGAAGTTGAAGGTCGCCCTTCTGCGAGATAACGAACAACTAGTTCATTTTATTCCTTTATCAGCGCGCGTAAGCTTGTAAATATTCTACAGTAACTGGCACTCGGTGCCTCCGGATAGAATACTAAAGAGAGCTGTAGCGAGACAATATTCAAAGGCAGTGTGATCTTGCATGACGTATGGCGGCCATCAATCCTGGCGCAGCGTCGACGGGCCGTTCATCTCGCCGGCCGGCATTCACCGCATTAGCTGACCCGAATAGCCTAAATAAAACTCGCCACAAAATAACCCGTAAAAGACCAAACTCCTTACGACGTAAATTCTTAGATAAACGACTGCACTTAATCCGGGAGTTAGAATGTTGACAAGGAATGAAGACGATCAAGTATAAAAAGGCCCGGCATTTTATACCATTAATCCACGTCATGTTGAATGTATTTATAACAAAGCTAGCACTTAATAATTCAAGTCGTCTGCGATCGAGCCTCAGCACTAGTGAAACGTCTAATCATTGTGTGGGTTGCCGTAATTGAAGTGGAGAATCGTTTCTTTTGCTTTTATCTTAATTTATTCATTTGGAGCGCTGTGATGGTTAATACTGCTGTGACCGCTTGTCAGTTTCAATAACAAGGCGCTCGTGATGTGATTGTGCACCTGTTGGCCCGAGAGCCCACAAAAACTATTCACTTAGCTGTTTTCACTTAGTAGAGTAGCGCGCCAGGCGTGAATGCATTATCGATCGATGTGTCTTATCAGCCGTGTTATACAGCTAATGTCAAATTGTATTTTGAAATAAATAATTAGTTGGTTTCGTGACTATTGCTGCGTGATGGATGGCGTGCCAGAGATACGATCTCCGACTGCCGCCGAATTTCATGAGAACCATATTTACAAGCCCAAGGCGGAGGTATTGTAAATTATCGAATTACACCGGACTCGCGAGAGCGTTCTTACGATTGTTTATTTAATTTTGGAACAGTTTTGTCCCTATTACAGCAGCGTTCTATATCTTCAAATGGTGAGAACGAACAATCACATTGTTGTTAATTCGAAAATTGTTCGTAGTCACGAATTTAATTTGTTGGTGTCGAGTTCTAAATGCTAAGATTATCCACTGACATTAGCGACTACTGCTTGCCAGCTTATTGAATTGGATCATTTATGATCCGGTTTAACTCTGAATTGAATTTCTGTTTCAAGTTGCTTGAAGTTTTATTAGTCTTCGCTTCACTTTTCCTTGAACGAAATTCAAATTAATACTACACAATTGATACGAACACGAATAGGCAGTAATTAATTTCGATAGCTTTTCTTGCGTATTTTAATCTGGCTTATCTTGGGTTCTATTTTTGGTAGAGCAGCGTAAAACCAAGGAAGTGCTCGAACACGTTTGTTCAATGTATCTACGATTTGTGGCCGCAAATATTTGATATTCCAACCAAAATATGTTACCGATAATGTTTCTGTGTATAGCAGTCTGTGAGATATGCAAAATTGATATGCAGCACAATGTGTACAGCCATTCGAGGAAATACGACCCAATATGGGTTGTAGATATCTGTCTCCATATATCTGGAAGTGTCTGTAGTATCCGTATATAGCTATGGGTAGGTTAGTGCATCGTGTTTGCAAGGTCCTGTTTTACGTTTTGTCATTTATTTTAGTACTGACCATGTGGTCATATCGCTTTTGAATTTACGGTTGAATAATTTTATGTTCCCCTCTGATATTGCCCTAGTAATTGATAAGTATTCTATTTTGTTTCAAGTTTTATATCTTTGGTATGTGCGACCACCTAAGTTTCCAACAATGTTGCTTGTTTCGGAATCACACACTTCAAGACTTGCCAAAGGACACAAGGTAGACAACTCCACTTCTCAATGACTTGAAACTTCTACCCACAAACTTCGCTAACGCACTTAGATGAAAGTTTAAGTATTTATCGTGTTCTAATTACCAAAGCAGGTGAGTTGCCTTTGTGGCAGTCTCAGGTACCTACCTACTTTAAGCTATTTCACGAGTGCTTTTAGCTAAGGAAGTTGGAATTGCAATGTTACCTAAATGTTTAGCATGCACTTTAAGGCTGATCTATTCAAATGGTAAGAGTAGCTTTTGAATAAGAAAGGGTCTCTTCGCAACATTACCGTGCAAAGTGTCTTGAGAACTCGGGAGCTGAGGGTGCTAAATGTGCTAATGCAATAATTCTACTAACGCGTTCGTAATAAAGGTCTTTTAGGTTTAATCTTAGCTATTTCTTTTACATGTTTTATTTTTTTTTACTTTGCCTCAGATTAAATATTAATTGACAATAGAAAAAAATTGTCCCTTCTAGAATGCGTGACAAAGCATCCTAAAGTATCAATACCCCACCTACTTTGAATTCTGAGGCTGCTGCAGGCTTTCCACCCCTGTCTCAATGTGACAGTCGTGGAATTCCACTTAGGTACATCTATCGCACTACGTGACCTATGGCTTGAATAGCAACTTGACTCCACACCATTTCAAATGAAAATGTTTTAAATTGTTTGCCGTCTGCAACTTTGTTATAACCCTTGAGTGCCCATAAACCACAATGTCCCCTTAGCCATGGACAGTGCGTTAATCCCTTATCATAGACGGTTACCCTGCGTTAATCCCTTTTAGTTGACGGTTACCCTTACTTGGTTTGCTCAACAGATTCACCTATTGTCCCGTTGGAGCAAAGTGCATCAGATTGCGAGTTCCATGGTGTATAATGTATCGCTGTAAACTGGATTGTTCATTGATTCCGGTTCTGGCAGCGTTTGGTCTAGTTTTGCAGAATCTTTGCAATATTCAAAATCCAACGTACATCCAATCCGAAACATTAACCATTTATCTGAGCCAAATTCGCTGGTGTCTAGTGTGTCGTAATAGGTACGATAGACATTATATCTACCGTTTCGCACCTCTAAATACCGTATGAATGTATTTGGTTCACCATTGAATTTGCTCACTCCATGCACCGACTGTTATCAATTTCAGTGATTTGCTGAATGGAGTATAGCGGCACCCTTTGTTTGAAGCGACTCATCTGTATAGGCTACATATAGTACACATCTATCAGATTATCTGTGTTGAAACGAATTCACAATACATGCATGACAGAAATGTCTGCACTCTGCTCTCTCGACTTAGGGATTACGTCTGCCATGGCTGGTTGCGCAAATTGGCAGAACTGAGTCTAAGGGTCACCGGTTGCCCCATTCTGTTACATTACACGATTTGTCGATATTTATCTATGTGACTTTTAATGCTTTTGAATGACATTTCATGGTGCTTGCAAGATGGTGTTGCGAATTTCATGTTTACAATGTCACACAGAAAATGATAATTGTAGCCTAAATACCTACTAGCTGCTCTGGAACTAAAAAAAATCTTGTTTAAAAAGGTCGGGAGTTATATCTGTACAAGGACATTTATATGTCAGTGATGTTAAATTACAAATTGACCTCAAGCTGGTCACGATTTCCACCATATCATATAATCGAAGTCATATTTCTATTGTCAATAAAATCACGTTGACCTTGTATCTACTGTCCGCTACAACTTTCATCAGGTTCTTATTTTCATAGAATTGAGTGCTCAATTTCTCACAATAATCCATCTCCATGTTAGTAGAATCAGATGTAGGTCAGAATTGTGACGGTAAAGTTTCTTTATAGGGATATTATCTCGTTGAGGAATCGCCGCGAACCACGAACAGTTTTTGCTTTGCGGTATCTACTGTGAATTACGGCGCGTCTTGCAACTGAAGACTCGATGGGCCCCCAAAGAATTATTGCAAGTCGCCGAGTGCATCTCCCGTTTCGCACGCCTGACTCACATTGTTATTAAGTTCAGAGGTCGCTTTGTTTATGAGTCGACGCTTTCGAAAGGTAACACGCCGAGCGATCGAGTGAAAACATCGTTCCGGACTCGCTGATGACATACTATTGATAATGTAAATATTAATCCTAACCTGTGCCCGAGCACACTTTTCATCGAGATTAAGCTTCAAGTCACGCTATCGTAATTTGATATGTCACGGTATTCACTAAGATTATACATTTTTCTCACAATAATAACTAACACTTTGTGTTAACGGTGCGTTAACCGTATTTACTCTTGTAATCTGTAACGCATTCGTTTATCTATCAGTCACGGTTAGACATATAGTAGGTACTTGCGGTTTCATGTCTCCATAATCAACGGTGTTTCAAGAGCTATTGGCTTGTCGAATCAGAGTTACTTCTCACACCATCAGTTCTTGCCTTGAATTCAAAAGCGATATTTAGGATCATTTATTTTTTGTCGTAATGTTTGATTGCGCGAAGGTCTAGTCACGTTGCGGGTAATGCAGGGCGACGTGTTGTTTGCGCGCACGACAATTCACTTTCAACGGCCCTCGGCCGGTCGGTCGTGCGACACAAGACTACGAGCGAAATGCCTACAATAGCTGCGTATCATCTAGATTATGATCAGCCTCCATTACGGGGGCGGTTACCTATTGCACATCGGTCCAGCTGTTTGCTTATTGTCTTGCGTAACCCGGTGAAGCCAACCAGATGATAATTTGCTTGCCCGCCTGCTCTCTCATTATCTTCGAGGGTACTTCGTGCGTGCTTAATCTAATTTTCTTAGCCGGTCTCACACTGTTGGGAAACAAAAGTAAAATATTAATTTAGCGATAAGTTTGGGCTGGATTGTTAAGTTGTTGCAATAATAAAATTAATTGGTTACCTAATAAAAAGATACAATGAGCTCAATGTATTGAAAAATATATTTCATACAGAGACTTGAATTTGACTTAAACACAACATGTTCACTTGCCCAGTAAAACAAACAGATCCCGACTGTAACTCCAATTATGATCCCGACTTGAAACAGTGCGAGTGAGCATAAGCAAACAAAAGCGTGCGTCCCGTTGACTGGACAGTGGACGGGTCTAATAAAGCCTCCTCCTGCCTCCCAGGAATGTAGTGGTAAGTCGATCCACTAAATGAGTAAAGAGGAATCCCGATCGTGGTCACGCGAACAACCTGACACCCCGCCCGGCCCTTTGTTGTTTAAGCATCGTATTCAGATCGTGAATCGTTCGAATTCCACATTCATTATATTGGTTGCATTTTATTAAGCAAACTCGCAGAACTGTGTGACAGTTCCAGCGCAATAATTCAAAACTACTTTACTGTTGCGTATGCCAAATTATCCGCCCGATGCGCTGAAACGTTCAAGTTATATTGAACCGCTTTGAAAGTCGTATTCCAAAGTCCTGATATTGGGTAAATCCAGCCAATATCTAATTTTATTTCAATTCAATAGAAACCTGTTTCATTTAAGCTTTAAGCTGACGTTCAGGAATCTCCTCCCCGGGGTGGGTTTAACGTGGAATAAAGGAGAGTGTATACCTACCGATGTCAACCTCGCCACAGTTTTATTGGGTACACGCCCCGGTAAGAGGGTTGCGATGTAAAACGAATTGCCACAATACCACCTGTGCAGCTATCTGCGTCGTCTACCCAGTGACGCGTGTTGTGCCCATGACACCGGCACGTTTTCCCAGGACTTTATACGCAGTGCCTAAAATGTGTTTCGAATTTGGGAGAGCAGGTTTTTAAATTTTAGCTAGTCTCACCTTATTCCAAACCAACTTCTGAATATTCATCAAAAACTCATTGTGTCCAGTCCATCTTGCATTATGTCCAGTTAATAGCATTAATTTATTAGTTCTGTAGCACTACGGATGACCTAATTCTTTCAGTAAATGTGGAGTTGGTAATAGTTCGAGTTTTCAGAATAGCGTGTAAGACTCCACAAACATTCCTCACAACTATCACGAGAGTTTTCGAAATCGCCCACTTAAAAAGCGAGTTCGGAACCTCAAGAATGTAACGTCTATAAAGTTTGACATGAACGCTTCCTTGCTATTTGTAAAGTTGTGGTCACTTCCTCTAGTGGCGTGGGCACCCAGCCCATGTTTATTGCGCGCGCACTGTAGGTACAACGAGTTGTTTGCGGATAAAGACTATCCGCTTCTGAAAGGATTTCAGTACTGTACCTGTCCTATAAAATTGGAATTAAAGGGGTCTGACATTGCAACTTTATTACATGCTGCGGTTTTCTTGAATGCCGGTATAGTGTACTGAGTCAAGTTGGATTGAAACTTCTTAGCTTTCATTGCTGTTGAATTGAAAGTGGGGTAGTTTCGTGAAACAAGTTTTTAATTTTATTCGTTTCGTACAGTGGTCGACGACTTCACAATTTGTTTCTATGGAAAATTAACATTTTTATTTCAACCTGCGTAAATGTCCGTCTTCAAGTTCCTCGAGCTAAAAGCAGGTTATGGGGTAAAAATATATTTTTCTAAATTTTTTTACAATGTGATGAGAATCGTCAGATTTTACCCAATGGGATACGGTACGACCGAAAGATTAAAATACATTTTATTATGATAATTTTATTAAAATTAGAGATTAGTTTACCGTGAACCGAGCTCAGAGGGGATCCTAATGAGGATTTAACATGAGCGTCAGATGACATTGCATTTGACGCTACCGTTTGGGCGTCATTTATCACTTGGCCACGCGGTGGTGACGCGTGACGACCTGTCTTCCGGCATATGCTTCTGGCATAAACTCGGCACTACTCTACTGCATTGCGTTATTCCGATCTACGTTTTATGATGACTATTAAAACTTCGTATCTCGTCAATTGTATACTATTCGGCACTAATTACCTTCTGAATCCAAAGAAAGTAAATCGTAAATGTTTGAAACACTTAGGTCAGTAAACATATTGTATGATGGAGTTTTCATAAAACCGGTCGTTCTGTTGGTTTAAATTAATTAGTGAACTTAAATAATAAGTAAGTAATAAAACAGCACCAGTAAAACAAAATATTTTTCACTTCGATTCTCACCTGCGATACACTTTTTAAACAGACTTTAAATTGAGGAAAGAGCGTTATATTTTACAGTTTATTTGCTTAAGGCAATTCGGAGTCAATTAAAAAGTACGTGAACAGAGCTGTTTTAATTGGAAGGGTAATTTCGGCAATAATAACCTTATTGTTTTATTGCTATAGTGCTTAAAACGTCATATAATGCAGGCTTGAAATCTCAGGAACCCTAATGAACTTATACGTGCACCTTATTCGATTGTAATACGTGTCACTTTCCACTGCTCCTGTACCTGGTTTAATATGTATGTTATAATTGCAGCTTTTGTCTTCATATCTGTGTAAATGAGACGGAGTCTTTGTGTTCAACTATCGACTACGAGACACGTTGCCTATTGTGCTACAATAGTAGTAAAGCTTGGTACTTGCTATGATACGGGTCAAAGTTTTCCTTTCTATGACCACGTGCGTCATATCAATGACCTAACAAGGAATAGAGACCAAAATATTTTTCTTAGAATTGAATAGAAGTCGTATAAGGTTCATTTACACTATGTGTGGAGGATTCAGTAATAAGATGTAGGTATTCAATTATTATTTTTAAATAACCAATATATAGCGCCTTGATTGCATCTCATTAGTCCAATGATACTGAATTTTAAAAGGCTATTCGACAAGCTTTCCTTAAGAATGTATTAAACTCTACTTACAATTTTAAATCGATCATGTGCTTTGATTATGGGCGAAGAATTGGATCGCAAAAAAGCACACACGAGCAAAGGCCAAGTGAAACTCTGCGCGCTATTTATCTTAAACTTATCGGAATACCGCAGCGTCTTCGTTTTTCTCCCCCGTCCCGTATACTTTGAGCTGCGTGTCGTTTTATTCTCGTTTCAAAAACTGATTACTGCCGTTGTATAGTGCTGGCGTCGTGCGAAAAGGATGCTATGATCATTTTGCATGGAAGGAGGCGAAACCATCAATTTGCGCCGGGCCGCTAGAGGTAAACGCGTCGATCTCGCTTATAGGAGGCGGCCGGAGATCACTTGTGAGGCTGCACCGCACCGTACTTTCCTAGTTTGTAGTTGCGGCTGCTCGCTACGATGTAAACTCGTGTTGCCTTCGCGGAACACAGCTTACAGTTCATCGGGGCCGCTCCAACAACTTGTAGTCTTAACAATAAGATCTACGAAACTGAACCGCTCAATACAGTTTTAGCGTTTAAATCAATACGGCGCCGACGGACTGAGAAGCGAATGAAAATCTCGTCGGTGTTGAACATGACACTCGGTCGCTAAATTGCCGCTGATACCGACAGGTGTGGCGCGCTGACACTGCACCGTTCAGCGGGAAAAGTGTAAAGAGGCGATTCTCTCAGCGGGCGGTAATGCAACGCTTCGTATCTTTTTTTCCAAGCTGCCCGAGTTTTTGCATGAGAAGCGAACAAGCCAGTTTCGAATAAGGAGGCGTATTGGCAAGAAAATTGCTATTTTTACAAACAAGCTCCTTACGTTGCAAAAAACGTGTGGAAACGGCGCCGCAACCTCGTAATCAATTCAAACGAGCCTCATTGTTTCAAACGGCTAAAGAAGTAAATGAAATATATGGCCGATTCGACAGCCATCCTTACCGTTGAATGTAACGGTTCTGCGAATAAATGAGATGAACATTTTTATCAATAAAAACTTATACGTTGCTTTGATATGGCCGCCATAACGTGAATAACTCTATTATTTTCTTTGTGATGGCAAATCTATTCAGTTAGTAATAAAGAAAGGTGAAATACGGGACACGTTCGACTTGAAGGCGTTTAAAAACTAATGAGCAACGTCTGAGGATCAAAGTGGTCTGTATGCTTTTTATTAAGCGTCGCGATAAATTTGCATCGTCAAACAGTACCCACAGCAGCGGAGCACGTTCAGCAAATAGAATAAATACGCAGCTCCTCGTTTCGTCCTCAGCTCTTCTGCCTCGCGCCCTCTGCAAACACAATTTGGTTCTATTTATGCCCCCTCCTCTCAGACCATTCGGATTACTCACCACCACACCATTGTCAGATTTGCGTGCGAGTGCCCTTATTGCGATCGATTGCGTGTACGAACCGGTACACCCTGTGCTCCGAGCTTCATCGATCTTTCAACACTGAATTGATAATGATCTACAATAATTATTTTACGAGTCTTCCACGTTTTGGCTTCTTTATTACCCTCACGTAATCATACATGCTGCACTTCATAATAAATAACACTACGTCTCACCTGCCAATGAACCTACGGACTAGCTGAGATAAATTAACGAGGAGTAAAACAAAACTCGGGTCTATAAGGCGGATTAGAGAGAGGACCTGGTATTAAGCATCTTGACTCATCACGAGGTAATGGAGCCGTGCCGTAGGTAATTCGCGGCTAAAATGGCTACTGTAAAAGGCTTGACAAAGTGGCTTGCCGACGGCGGGCTGCGATCACAGGCAGGCTCGATTACCCGCGTCGATTTTACAATAATTGCGGACAGCTCCTAAAGCTAGTGTTATGCGCGGGTCAGTAGCCCTCGTAAAAATTCACGAGCACTTGTACCCGATGCCAAAGGGAACCTACTGCCTTCTCCGGGACCGTCAGGACGTGCAAACGCACAAACTTCCATATCGTTTGCCATCGTTGTGATGTTAATTTGGTGCGGAACTGGCCCGTGATAGTATTATCCGACTCCAAAGTGTATATGCGGAAGCAATTGATTTGCAGTTCTATAGATGATAACGTCCGCACTGAAATGTCCTCTAGTAGCGGCTGAACATACAATACTTACGGACCGGAGATGTGTCCGCTTGCTGTCAGATTTAGGAAGTGATAACTGGTTAGTGTGGGCTGCGTGTAGTGTGATGAACTTGGAACATAGAAAGAAACTCCGAATCCATGAAGAGTTCAATAAGCCGGCTTAGCATCGATCTTTGATCCGGCGATTACGACGGGCCGGCCGGCGCTGACGGATGTCAGCTTAACTTGTCTGTCACCCGCGTACCAGACACCTACCACATTAATCTCTATTCTCGCCGAACAACACGTGGATTTACGCATCGTCGAAAGTAATTTATATGCAAATGACTTCAACCTTGATGAATTCGTGACTCTAATACGGCTACAGTCCGAAGCTACAAAGCTCCACGGATTTGTGAACTAACGGTACTCATTAGACGGATAGGTGTGAATTAATCATTAAACAACGGGGAACAGTGTTAACTTTATTTTCTTTTTTGTAATTTGTCACATGTTAAAAATATAATGGTGCACATCGACTAAAAACTAATCGGCTTCGTGATCGTTTAACAAAATTTATTCAAATTGATATTTTTAATAAGTGCGAGAAATGTTCTTGGTTTTATTCGAATCCAGAGATAATCTCGAATTAATATTTCAGTACCGATGTAATGTCACGAGACAAAGGCTCGGCGCCGTTATGGCATTGCGAGCGCGCTAGTCTCTTTGTGTGTACCACAACAATATTACTGGCGTTTTGATAAATAGGAACAACTGTAGGTCCAACAATGCGGCCTGTAAGGCGATACTCCGCTATCGACCGTTCGATTAATGACCCTCTCGCCTAAAAGAATGAACCACAATATTTATTATCAGATAAGCGCGCTACCGGGTAATACCTGTGTCTCGGACCATTATACCTCTCCAGATGCATCGCCTATGCATTGCTCACGTCACGAGAGTTATCAATTTATGAACGCAACATTCTTTCTTTACGTTGTGTTTATTTTCTTTGTTACACATTCGTCGTAGGTGTTCTTTCGAATAAGATCAACACTTTCGATACCTGAGCGCCTAGCCAACCGGCATTCGCTATGAAGCGATTCGATTTTGAAAATTGTTATCGCTCAAGCGATGGCAACCTTCAAATGGATTAAACGTCAAGATTTTTGGTAGGCAATGTACGAATATTTTGATTTCACCAAACCAATTGACAACATCGAACGATCACTTCCATTAAATTCCTAGCCAAGTGGCAGTTTTGAGAAGCGACTTCACTTAGTTGTCTATTCTCTTGATGGATACACTAGCGAACGCTAAGACCCGAATCAAAATGGTGATTTCATAAACAGCTGTTAGAATTACGTCAAAATTTAAAGTAGCCTTGGACACATATTGCCATATCAAAGAAGTCAAGTCAAAGCTCAAAGTAGCCTTGCGCTAGCGTGGATGTAGCATTCACGATCGCACCCATGTTTCCCTGTGTCCATGAGTGATTAAAAATATAACAACGAAAAAAACAAGATAAAGCTATTGCAAAAGATCGGCAAAAAAATCACACATTTTGGCTTCTAAGGGCGAGAGTCGAAAGAAATTACAATACAAACTAAAACGTCTATTGTCAAAATGCAAAATAGTTTTGAATTTCTGTGATTTACTCCAATATTTTACATAGGTACATAGGCTGGTGATGATGATGACTCCAATATTACCGAGATGATACGAGTGTCGTAAAATATGTATTTTCTCCTAATTATTTATTTCTTCATGATTTTAAGAACTTGTTGAAAATAATTAAATAATATAATTATATAGCTCAAAACCATTGTTATTTTCTTTCTATTGATTTTAATTACACAATAAACAATGCCATATTTCAAAAGATAGGGTAAACTTCCAAATCGAAACAAGTTTTTTGATATGTATCACGTTTGTTTACAGAAATTCTATCTGAAGTTATAGGTAACAACCTACTTGGCTTGGTACTCCTTTTTATTTGACCCGTCATTTCATGAACGGTGAATGGACGAAATAAGCGAATGATTGAGTTCGATAACTATAGACTACAGACCGTACACCATAAGTTGTCCTGCCTCAGGAATTGGCAGCACGATATTGCCAACATTATGAACCTTTTACCCCATTATGTAAACGTGTGTTTATGTTTTACTTTCATATTTTTATATAAATATATAATTTGTTAGGACTAGGAAAGTTTTAAATTATGAAACAATTAAAATTTTAAATTATTTATTGAAATTGTTCTGACACTAATTATGGTCAAAAGGAACATAAATAAACAACACAAAAAATGCTTATAAATCGAAATCTTGAAGATCCACGACGATTTTCAGCAGAATTGAGTTGTTGCAGGCAGCAATAGCTTCGCTTCTTTATTCTACTCATGGTTTTCTCCGACATGACTGAAAATGACACATAAAGCTTGTATTTGTATAATATAAAATTCAAAAAATTCAGTATTTGTATATATATACAAATTAGGGATATCATATCAAGATAAATTAAATAACCTGAATAATTTACTTTTTATTTTATCTTTTTATGTGAGTAAATCATAAGATCCATACTAAAGGTATCGTGTATAAAGCTGGTATCCCTATTTTACTTACCAGTGATGGTGCAACGCGAGATCGCACTAGATTTAATGGATTTAACTGGGCATGGTCTGCCTTTTCTTCCTCACAAAAGGCACGCACCTTCAACACAATCTCTTTTGCACTGCTTTTAAAAGGCTTTGGCATGAATAATTCGAAAAATATTAATTAATAACACAAATACGAGCGCAATACTTCAAACTATGACAGTATAACAACAAAAGATTGACAACCAATTGTGCCAACTTATGGGCATTTAGCGATCATTTTTTTTTTTTTTTCCGAATGGACTTTAATGCTGTTGACCGCAGATGGCCATGACAGCGTTACCGGACTTTTGGCGGGCGCAGAGGGCGCCACACCGGTAAAGTTAGGTTGGGGCAACACGCGCAAGGGCCACCACTTAGGTGCGAACCTCGGCTTGGGCTGTTGCCAGATGCTACAAGAGGGTATGGAGGTTTCGCCTAGGTGCACAAGTGCACCTATGGGCGGAAGCGGGGAATTCTTCGACCCCGCATCCGGCGGGGTCGGTTTTTGGTCGTGTGTGTAGTGTGCGGAAGCGAATCGGTACTAGTTGACGTCACCTCCGGGTTAGCGGCGGTGATTGGGTCAACGGGGTCACCGAGAACGTGTCTCGGTCTACGGAGGAGAGAACTCGTGGGCGGATTATCCACGGGATAATCGGGAATGGTGGAAATCAGGGGATTGTAATGATCAGCTGCCGCTTCATAATGACGCTGGGAAGCAGTCTTTATGAAGTGGGCAATGGACTCGAGTTTGAGATCTCGATGGAGGTCTTTATTGCGCATGTACCACGGGCAGCCCGTGGCTTTGCGAAGAAATCTATTTTGGACAACCTGAAGGTGGCGGACATTGACCGAATGGCCAAATACCACTGAGGAGTAGGTCATGATAGGACGTACGACCGCTTTGTAAAGTGTCACCTTATTTCTAAGGGACATTTTACTCTTCGCTCGTAGGAGGCTGTTCAGCCGGCTAAGTATAAACTTTGCACGGTTGGTTACAGCGCGAATGTGGGGTTTGAAGCTGAGGCGGTGATCTAAGATCACCCCTAAGTATTTGGCTGTCTTGGCCCAGGGAATGGGTTTACCAAATAGGGTAAGGGGTCTGGGCTTAGAGTAATTCCGTGAAAAGTACACTGCTGCACTTTTCGTCGGATTCACTTCTATGCGCCACTTTCTAAACCAGGCACCTAGTGTGCCTAGTGCGGCCTGCAACCTTATACTCACCCGGCTTGCATTCAAGTCGGATGTATACAATGCTGTATCGTCCGCGAAAAGGGCAAGTTCTATTTGCGGGTGACGGGGGATATCGCTGGTGTACAGCGTGAAAAGAAGCGGAGCAAGGACGGAGCCCTGTGGGACTCCGGCTCGGATGGATCGGGGGTCAGAGAGAGTGCCCTCCACGCGATAGCGGAAGCTACGATTCAACAAGTAGTCTCGTAAGATGAGTACGAGTCTGTCCGGCACACCGAGAGTGAAAAGCTTGTAAATCAAGCCGTTGTGCCAGACCTTGTCGAAGGCTTTCGCTACATCGAGGAAGACAGCTCCCGTGCTAGCGGGCCAGGTGTGATGCCACATGGATTGGATGTGCTCCGTGATGCGGAGCACCTGTTGGGGACAAGAGTGATGAGCTCGGAAGCCGAACTGCTCATCGGGTAGGAGCTTGTGCTCATTGACGTGGGACCAGAGGCGACTCAGAAGGAGTCTCTCATAAATTTTCCCCAGTGCACTGAGGAGGCTGATAGGGCGGTAGGAGGCAGGTTGGTTCGCCTTTTTGCCCGGTTTGTGGATGCCAATCACATTGGCTTCCTTCCAGGCGTCAGGGAACGAACAAGTGGCTATGGCTGCATTGAAGATGCTTACGAGAAGATAGATGAGGGCAATAGGGAATCGTTTAAGTACTCTGTTGCTGATGCCATCCGAGCCAGGGGACTTTTTCGGTTTTAGATCTTTGATGATCGCTGCGACCTCGGCCGCCCTGACTAGGTCAAGGGTGGCAGTAGGGGGCAGCGAAGTTAGACGGTCGACTTCACTGTTCACCGTATCGAGGTGAGCAGGATCGACGGGTTCAAGACTGGGGGAGCACTGAGCTTCCAGACTTTCGGCTAGGGCATCGGCTTTGTCCTTATCCTCAAACGCAGGCGTTTGATGATTCGGACGTATAAGCGGGGGCATGATGGAGACTCCATCTGCTTTCATAGAGCGCGCCAGGTTCCAGTAAGCCTGGTGACCTGGTTTGATCGTTGAAAGCAGGTCATCCCAAGAGGAGTTTCGGTGCTCATGAATGGCTCTCTTAACCTTGCGGCGAAGCGAGTTCATTCTAAAGCGATTACGAGGGGAGGGATAGGAACTGAAGCGACGAGTCGCTGCGTTCTTCTCAGTGATCAGCCGTCTGATGTCATCTGGCAGGTCCCAGCGACGATCATTCGCCGCTGGCACCTGTTTTGATGACTCGCTGATAGCGGATTGGACGTGACTAGTCAAAGAGTCGATCGCGATTGCGATGTCGTCGGTGGAGATAATGTCATCGGGGATTTTTTCCAAGGCGGGCGAATGGATATTCTTGAGAGCGCTCTCAAGTTTATACCATCGCACCACTGTCTTGGTGGGAGGACCGTCATTGGGAGGAGGGCCAAGACGCATTATTACGGGGCGATGGTCCGAGTCTAGTTCCTGCATCACTGCTATGGATTGCATCCGAAGGGATACATTCCGTAGCAGTGCCAGGTCCAAGTACTCGTTACTCTGACCGAGGATGGGAGAGTACCGCGTGGGGCACAGTGGTACGATCAGGTCAAGATCTAGGGATTCTAGGCATTGAGATAGGATGCGGCCGTTACGATTGCGTAAACGACAGTTCCACATCGGATCTTTTGAGTTGAAGTCACCGGCCATAATGACCGAGCTTCCAAGACTGAGGACTGATTCCAGATCGCTTTGAAGAAGCGTCTTATTTGGGCTGAGATAACAGGATGCAATAATGACCGATTGATGACCAGTCATTGCAAGCCTGCAGACAGAGACTTCTAAGTCTTGTAGGGGAGGGGGATCTAGGGGTATGCAGTGCAGGGACCTCTTAAAGTAAATGGCAGTACCGCCTTTCGGGGCGTTCGTTCTGTCATTTCGAATCATTTGATAGTTAGCGATCCTAGGGCTGGCGGTGCCCTGTTTTAGGAAAGTCTCCTGTACTAGGAGAATATCTATTTGGTGGTTAACCAGAAATTGGTGGACGAGTTCTCTCTGAGGCTTGAGTCCGTTAGCGTTAAAGAACGCTAACGAAATGGAGCGGGGTTTAAGTCTCTCAGGTTGTACAACCATTATAGAGACTTAAAAGAGAGGGAGTCAAGGGAGGCCATGACATCATGATGATCGGAAATGATCATCAATTTTTCAATGGCCGTCTTGGCTTGGCTAAGTTTGCGCAGGAGCGCAGTGACTTTGCCGAAGTCAACGCCTGAGGGGGAGGGCCCCTTTGAGCCAGCCGACGCAGCAGCGGGTGCTGGTTGGTTTGGCTTAGAGGGGCGAGGTAGGGGTTGCGGGGCGCGGGTTTGCTCCTGAGAGCGGGGTAGGGGCGGGGAACAAGCTTTCGCCTGAGGGGCTAGGCTTGTATAAGCCAGGGGCTTAGCCCAGGCTGAGGTAGCAGGAGGGCGTGCGGGGAGAGGGGGGGCCATAGACACCTTTGCAGATGTCTTTGTGTATTGAGGGGCAGGAGCGTAGCGCTCCGGGGCCCTTGAGCGAGCCTTGTTGTTTACTCTCGGCGCTTTGGGACAGCCGCGATAGTTCGCGGTGTGCCCCTCGGCGTTGCAGAGCACGCAACTCGGCGGGGTCGGGTCGTCGCGGCTGCGAGTGCAGTCAGCGGTGCCGTGGTCGCCCAGGCACTTGACGCAGCGCGGCCGCGCGAAACAGTTGCGCGCAGAGTGGCCATGGAGCTGGCATCTGTGGCACTGTCCGGGAGGACCGTTTTTGAAGGGCGCCTCAATAGAGAGGCCGGACAGGCGACAAACGGTTTTAAGGCCGAAAATCGCCTTCCCTTCGGGAGTCAAGTCGAGAATGACCAAAACTAGGTCGAAGGGGCGTTTGTCGCGTCCGCTGTACATACGGTGGACTTCCCTGATGGGGAAGCCCTGCGACAGGAGGTCGGACTTGATAGCCTCCGGGTTGAATTCAGCGGGGACACCGCGGATAACTACCCGGAGGCATTTTTCGCTCTCAAGAGCATAGGTATGAAAACCTATGCCTTCGGAGCGGAGGATGGAGGTGAGGCGTCGGTGCGCGTCCGACGTTTCGAGCTGGAGTTTTATCGACTCCTTGACCGATTGGGCTTTCACAAAGTGAATTCCCTTTAGGGCAAGGAGTTTCTCCACATTAGGCCATTTGGCCTTCTCGCGGAGAAAGATCGGAGGGGGCGGTCTCTCTTTACGGAGAGAGGACTGAGGTGCGGGGGTCGCGGGGGTCACAGGGGCCAGAGGGGCCGCGGGGGACGGGGAGGGAGCTGGGGCTGAGGGCCCGCGGTTAAGGGTCTTGGCTGGGTGAGCCACAGCCGAGTTAGGGGGGCCCTTAGCCTTCTTCCTCTTACGGCTACCTACGGTGAGGAAGCCGTCGTCGGAAGATGACTCAGGGGCGGAGGGAGCGGGCGGGAGATCGGACTCGGAGTCCGATCCGGACGTGTCCCCTTCGGATGGGACCTCGCCGGTTTCCATCTCCTCAGTTTCGGGAGAGGAAGGGCGAGAGAGGGCCTCCTGAGAGGCCGGAGACTCCGGAGAGTCCGGAATGGCAGGTTTTGGGGCGGGGGCGGGAGCCGATGAGGCAACCTCGTCCGCCGGGCTAGCCTTGCTATCGACGATTAAGTCGTCTAGCAGCCTGGGATATTTCGCAAGTATTGCGCGGAGGATTCCGCGCAAACTGTCAAATGACAAATTAGATATGTCCATTGCGGACATATTGAGGGGCGGGGGGAGGGTCCCTAATCCCGGGGGGGACACCCGGGATGAGTGTATGATCCCTCCCTGTCGGGTTAGACAGGGAGGGGGTGTGTACCTATGTGTCCTACCTAATGGTGTGTCCCTTATACCACTCTTACGGGGCGAAAGGGGTGTGTGACTACCTATCGCTACCTGGGGTCGGCGAGGGTTCTTCCCCAAGGCCGGTGGTCCCAGGCCCAGCCGGATTCTACTTTACTTTGAGGAAGTAAAGTAGGCGCTCCGGGTCAACGCCCAACCAAGTTCGTTGGCACGGTTACGTATCCCTTGGTTGACCACTAAAGGCGTGGCTTTCACTATTATTAAGCCCAAGAAACAAGATAAAGGAACCGCTTTGAAAAAAGCGAGAACCTCGGAAAGAGCGTTGCTCTGAAAAGAGCAGGACGCTGACGTTTGACTGTATTTGTCTTGAGAAACACAGTTCTGAAAAGAACTGAAATTATTAAGTCTATAGAAACAGAAAAGTAGTTCTGAAAAGAACTGATTATGTTTCGTAAGCGAAACACTCGACGCAGGCGGAGACCCAAGCGTAGGTAGGAACCGGAACGCAGGTAGAGACACGTGCGCAGGCGGAGGCCGAACAAAGGCGAACCCGAACAAAGGCGAGAAGTCGAACGGACAGAGCACGGGGGCTCTGGCGGAACGAACGACCGTCTCGCTCGAGCGCGAGAGTCGGAATGGCATTTAGCGATCAGACGTATAGACACTATATATGTAGACAAGGCGATAGCTACGCGAAGGTTACTTTGTCTACCAATTGAACTTCGCCATCATTTGAGCTATGATGATTGTCATCGTGATGTGTGCTATCGAAGGAATATGTCAAATCCATACATTTTTGTACTTTTCTACCATCGCTTTCGCTAACCAAATGTTACTTTGTCTAGGGCCCCTGGTTCGTTGGTGTAACTGGATCTCCGAAATGTAGATGTAGTATTCATAATTGCGGCACGCCTCAAAATTCTCATGTTGGTTATCGATTATGAGTTAAAAGCGTCAGGCGCTCAAGGAACTAATCAGCTTGGACTGCTTTTATATTATAATAGTTAATGAAACGTTCCGCCCACGCGCCGAGGGCCAATTGATCTTAGCGCGTTAATAGCTGCGTCGAAAGATGTGTGCACGCGCAGCCTAACGGGTAACGAGACTCCCAATCATGCAAGATTAAACTTTTTAATATGGATATTTATAGAAATTTTACTGTCGAAAGTTACCAGTAGATTCTTATTTGGAAACCGTAAATGACTTTGACGGATATTCTTTGACGAGAATGTTGACATTCATTCGAAAACTGTCTTCCCTTGTGATCGGTTTTTGTATTAACATACATAACGATATTTTATTAGCGCGTTAGAGAGCACCGCAAAAGTTTAATGTGATTAACCTCCAAGCAGAAGTTATTTCCCAGACCTCGGGTTCCGTAACTTGACTCATGAATATTCTTCAGCTGTGTGGCATATGATGTTTTCATAAGTTTATGAATATAACCATGAAACATAATAATGAAGAGGGTTCTCATTGGACTCGGTTACAAGGGTTTCCATTACCCGTTGAAATTTATACTGTGAGCTGAGATTTACGGGCTCCTAAAACATTAAACTCAGATTTAACCGGCGTCGTTAGGTCTATTTATCATTGACTCAAAATAACGTCACTACTGACAAAAACTCGGCGAATGCCTTTGTAACGTACGCAACGAACATATAAAATGTTTTAAAAGGCTTTTGTTTCTCTTTCAGGTAACATAAAAAAAATAATTCGGCAACCCGGCTGATGCCTATGAAAAAAAATACACCAATTTCCTGAAGAACACATTTTAACGCCGGCTTCGTGTTCGCCTTCATCGAAAAAGTAAGCGCCTTCAAACCAAAAATTATCAAAGAAATCTGTTGAAATAAACAATGTAATTCAAAGCTACGAGGTAAAACTGACACCTCATTATTTCTACTTACGAATCAGCCCCCCGAATCCATGATTCAAATTTAAATCTTTATAAAGACATTAATCAAGGAGCAACGGGACATATGACACCCGGATACGTTCTTTGATCTCATCCCGATAATAATTTACGACTAGTGTTTGTCTGCAACTATGCTTGTCGGCCTTGATTCCAGGTTTAAATTTGTAGGTATAAATCTTTTAAGCATACTGCTCTTTTCGGTTTAGTTGGAGAAACAACTTTTAAGCTATGAGATTCAGAATATAAACATATTCATCATCTAGTACCCATAACACAAGCTCTGCTTATCTTGGGGCTAGATGATGTTGTGTGGATTGTCCGGCATTATTTATTTATTTATTTATATCATCAAACTATTTTATGTCTATTTTACCATGAAAACGTTCGTTGTTTAACGAATTCATTATGAATGTAAGCGGTTTTACCACGAATCTAGTTTGTGTGGACACCATCTATAATAATAATAAAATAATGCTGGGCAATCCACACAGCATCATCTAGCCCCGAGCTAAGCAGAGCTTGTATTACGGGTACTAGACGACTGATATACATAATACGATATATAACATAGGTAGAAATTGAGTATGTCATGGACTGATTAAAAAGTAAGTAACAGACATACAGACGAGTTTTATATAAATGCTACATCGATTCTTGTTACACATTTTTGTCTGGCCCTCATAATTACAATTTATGTCTTCGGAGTCATTGTTGATTTTGCAATCCGTGGAAAGGACTTTCGCATTTTGATGATATACGGTCTTTGTGCCGTCGTAAATTGTGGTATTATTGCTGCTAGTTGGCTGAAACGTTTTAATCGTTACATTTTTAATTCAAATAACGAGGTTGTAAATATCCTTTGGCTTTGGTATCAGAATTTACACTTACATAAAATGAAACATGTCTGATTTAAAATTGAAACCGGCAGCCACTTTTACTGCCTCTGGCGAACTTGAACAGAAGAGTAAAGGGGATTTTACTTTATTAAGATCGGTTTTTATGGACTAGTCCATCAGGTACAAAATTATTTCAAATAAACACTTTCCCAACCAACAAAAATGAACCTTATATAATAACATATACCTTAGCGGTAAATACATTTATCATGTAAAAAAATCTGCAAAATTCTCGACGAAGTGCTCATAAAAATGATACGAGTTCGAATCCTTTGTAGGGATGTAATAACCATCGATATTTCCAAGAGAAAAAGTTCCCAGGAATTAGATATTCAGCTCACGTTAGCGATGTACAGTCAGCGTCGAATTGATATGAGCGTCTAAAGTAGTCAAAATGTTCCGAAAAACATAAAAGCGGTTTGATATAAGTACGCAGTTCGAATCATCATAATATTATTAATACCCCAGATGTTCAAAATATCTACCTAATCATTGTTTCATGTTTACATGAGCAGTCAGGTTGTTCAAAACTATCTTACCCAACAAATCTTGCAAATGTAGTGTGCAAAATGTCATAAATTTTATATTTATTGGTTAATTTTATGCACAGATAGCTTTGAGAGCTTTGTTTGCTAAGATAATTTTGAACACCCTGACTGCTCACATAAATATGAAACAATGAGTAGTTAGATATTTTGAACATCTTGGGTGCTAACAACAATACATACATTCGAACTGTGTACATCAAATTGCTTTTATGTTTTTCAGATCATGTTGACTACTCTAGATGCTCATATTTATTTGACGCTGACTGTTGATCAATAGGTACGTTATACTTAGGTTTATACAACTCGATACCTTTATGTAGCGATTTCGTAAATACAATGATGACATTCTTATTGTGTGTGTATGTAGAGTTTTTGATTTGTAGTATTTCACTTGGGGCCTAGCCATGATCTTCCCCTAGAAAAATCTCATTCTCTTCATTATTTCTCTTCCATAAATAATGCTGCACACTTCACAAAGCATTGCGTGTTGCCCTAGATTAAGGTGTTGTATTTTTACTCTACTAGACAAATCTTTATGACTCTTATCCGCAAATAAATGACTATAGAACTTTGAACTCTTAAACGTCATCAAGTAGAAAAAGGGCTTCTACTTTGTTGTGATCTTAAGACTTGCGCTTGTGTTGTACTTGTTAGAAAGACAATTGTCATTTATACGCTTTCGTTAAACATTTATTTTAAAAACCTATAAAACAAGTAAATTTTTTATAAAAACGCATTAAATATGTACAGAACAAACTGTAAAACACGACTCTGTACTATACCCATATAAGACCCAGACATAAATGCAGCCGACAAAATAGTCACGGGCCTTGTCAGTCCTGTTATGCCTGGAAGATCGTAACTCATACGCATATTACTATGACGAATGCCCGTGTTCCTTTTTAGCACATATGTCGCTGTACGCTTATCTAAATGGCTCACATTAACCTACCGATGGTTTTATCGCAGGACTTTCTTTTGCTAACGGTACGTACTGTGCTCTTGAATGCCTTTACTTAAATTCCTAGTATCATCAAACAACTAAGCTGTAGTCGACTTCATATTTGATGATCGTAGTGTACTGTTAAAAAAATATTGTTTTGGTCCTTAATTCGAGTAGTAATTAAAGTACATTTTACGAACTAAAAAATTACAAAACGGAATCAAATTACATCTAGTATGTGAATCAATTGAGCTTTGTTCTCCACTGGTTGATTTGTATTTAAATTAAGATTAAACTTTTATCGATAAGGATTTTACTTTCCTCAATTAACTAGCACAATACCTCCGTAACCTCTTAAAGTCGTGAAACATAAAGAAGCCGGCCTCTTCTTATTCCTCTTATTCCGTTCCAACTTTGTACCCGAAGAGGGTAATTCGAACCCACTGGATCTATGAGACTGTCGTGGCTCAGTGGACAGTGCGGGTACAATTAGCGGCGATTTGTCTCGCCGCTCGTCCGATGCGCACGAACGCACTTCCCATAGCCACCTGCTATCGGCTTCACTATGTACGTTTCCATACCACAAAGTATTTTGTCATTTAATGCCGTAGGAAAGAATTCGTAAGGCTTTATTTAAGAACAATAAACAGAATATCGAATAAGATTGTTCAGGATACCTACATAGATCTTATGAGGATTGCGTCCAATTGATAAGTGCATTTGCCGAGAATGCATTTAAATGTTCCATTTTTAAAATATGGCGTGTCGGCGAAATCGCTGGACACAGTTAGCGCCATATTGCTCTGTGGTTATGACATCAGCTGGCTCTGTGAACGTGAACCAAGTACATCATCATCATCATCATCACCAGCCTATAATAGTCCACTGCTGGACACAGGCCTCCCCTAATGAGCGCCAAAGATAGCACTATCATTTGGGGGTTAATGCACATAATCCCCACGCAACCAAGTACAAAGCCTATAGAAAAATACACTTTAGTTCACATAGCAGTATGACGTACCTACCTAATAATGGCGGATTTCGGGAGTAAAAAATTCGATTATAATTTTACGAACGAAAACATTCGGACAACAATTCAAGACAGCTTTTTGCAAAAGCTATATCCAAAACTTATTTTTAGATTTTTTGACATAGAGGAAACGGAATAAAGGACCTTGTGTGTGTGTTGATCTCTTCCTACCTACTTAGAAAGCACATAGTAATTGAGCATTTCAGAAACACCAGAAAACAAAAGACATACGGGAACAACATATCTTGAGTAGGAAGTTTGAACTTGCTTGAGTCTAGATAGCCACCACTGCCTACAACGCCCGAACGCCAGTAGTATGGAAAACCACTGCCAGCAATACCAGCCCAGCCTCACCGCACTGTCGTCGGTCGCTGCCCTAATTAACTTTTTGCCTTCTTCCGGACAATCGATGAAATTCCGGACCATCGGCGATTTTAAGCTTAGATAACGACAGTTCTTATTTGACACGGTTTTTATATCTATGGGAAATTGGTAGATGCCTAAGACACTAAAATTTTATTTACTTTTTAAGTATTTACGGTGTTTATCCCATATATTGCGTTGCAAAGTTATTGAACAGGTATGGTCTTGGGGAACGAAATTTATTCGACACGTATACAAGGATATCTTAAATATCTATTCCTTATTGCTCCAGCAGTAAATACGTCGCCTAAGCTGATAGTAGAATCTTGAATTGATTTGCATGCAACCTGTTTGGGTTTGTCATAAGATAATGGGCGGGTAATGTTACGACCGTAACTCGTAACATTGCGCTTGACCGCTAGCCTGTGAGTTCAAGTTCGCATGGACGATGAATGCAGTGAGGCAAACTCTTGCGTAAACAGCGGTTCGCCTTTACCGGACTTACACCACTTGGAGTCAGCATTGAGGGAAATTAAGCCTTATCGTATTTTTAAAGGGTCCAATATGACTTTTCAAATTTTCCGAAACAATTGGTTGATAATCATGCTTAGGCTAGCTGAATATGCTTGCATTGAGTTCTTAAGGCAGAGAGGTTGATGACTGCTGAAATTCGTGCCACTTTTAGGATCATTATAGTCATTTAAATTTGAATTGTATAGCAGAGTGAAAGTTTCTACATTCAAATACTATATTCCTTCTATGAATTAACCTCAGCCAACTTGTGCGTTTTGTGCCATGACTCATCAAGTGTCAACCCGTCAATGTCTCGTTTGTATAAATACGTTGCATTCTCTACCATGTTTATTTATAGAACACTCGCTTGATGAAATACTTTGATCATTGATCGAGCACCTCTTGTTCAATGATAGCGTTTCTTACTTCGATAATTTCATGTAGCTTATAGACATTTGTTCAGTTGACGTCAGGCAATAAACTTTAAAACTTTTTAATGGCGTAACATTATAAACTTAAATCAATATGGCTGCCATGTCTCGATACAGCAAGCTAACATTCTTATGCAAATCAAAATTGCAACCGAACAAAAAGAGTCTTTAATCGAAACTAAATAAATTGTTCGCTCTGTGGCTCCCAGTTCGCGCGCTGTCTTTTAATTGCACTTTGATAACCGGTCATAGGAGTGTAATGTGACCATTAAAGCTTCTTTTATTCTCATGATTGAATTAACGGTTTCGATTACTAACCACTTAAGGCTTGCTTTAGAATATATTGAACGTTTTGAAGGGGACATGAACAACCTATGGCTAATAAAGTCCCATGAATGGCTAATAAAGCGACTGAGAACCAGGAGTAGGGATCGATGGCGTCGTAAAATTTGCGAGAAGTCCATGGAATTAAGTGCGTGGCTTCAGCATTTATGACCTTGGTTCAGCCATGGCTTCTTCCGGCTGAGACGGTGGAGGCTGACTACCTTTGTGTGGCCAAGTCAGTCCAAGAAGCATGCTCACAAACCGTAGCAATAGGCGGGTTGAAATGTGAGCTAGGCGTGGGTTTAATTTGAATCCCGATCGTCCAGCGCGTCAGTTTTTGATAGCTTTACGATATGGGCGCTCAATGCTTTCTGGCATAGATGGCTATAATTATAACCTCTTAATTTTTATCTCTTACTTTACTCATTGTCGTTGATCAAGTTTCTAATAATAAGAACTGAAAAAACCAGAACTTTTCTTGAGAGATGACCGCACTTTTGATTCTGGCAAAGTATCTAATACCTAATATAACCTACAAGTTGTCGTAAAAGAGTGTGTATTATAGAATTCCTGCCTACTATCTCGTAGTCTTTTATATAAGAAGTGATCTAAATGCGATTTTAGTTATAGTAAGTATCACTTTTTGTTAAAGACGAGTGTGAGCACCAACTCAAACCTACTGTGGCTGCATAGTGCTATATTGTTTAACAATTTAAAAACTTTCTAAATAATTATATTCTATTCTATAAGTCTAAGATAGAAAATCACTTACCTAACGAAGTTTCTACGCCTGACGATTGGCTTAATAGCGTTGCAGGCATGGTCTCCTCAATTACAGCGTTCCACAGGGTGTGTAATGAAAGTCCCGCTTGTGATATCAATAAAATATACGACCGATATTTATTTTAAATTTTTCAATTATTTTCGATGTTCTGTTTTTATCGGCCGGTGTCCATTGATTGAGGGCGTTTAATTGCTAAAATAAATATTTCAGTGATTTAGTACCGATTGGATATTCGCATGGGCATGTAATTTTTTGTGTGAAGTTTTGATGAAGCGGGTGCAAACTGTGAAAAGTGAATCACTGGTTTGCGTTCACTATATTTTTACAATTTTGTTGGCTTCATAATAGAAAAAAAAAATTGGTTATTTACATGGGTATTTATAGTTTTGTACGTTTTTGTTAGAACTATGATCAAATATTAGAAACAAATAAGGATATTGCAGACCGCAACACAGGTTCGACCTAGTACGGCTGTAAATGTTATCCCCCATATTCATAATACCTAGTCTGCTAACTTAAAGCATAGATTTTTCTCAGTCGTTCGCTTCTGGTCGTATGCGTATAACTATTGAAGTAAAGGTGATTTTGTTCACGTTTCTCTACTTTAATGTTACTTGACATAAGCATTCTTGTAAAGACTTGCGTCACTCTGAGACTAGACCAAGGAACTTATACCCAATCTGGAATGTGCAAAAGCTGCCGATACGCGGTCCGAGCGAGATAGCTTCGCGAGAGCCCTCTGTCCCTTTCAGGATCAGGATCACCAATCAAAACCAATTCACAACAAATGAATATGGCTGACGGGCTGCCAGTCTAACTTATATTATATTCTACTTATAATCTTTTCTTTTTTTATAGACATTTTAATAAAGTGTCCAAATTATTGCTAAAAAAATTTTATCATTCTAACAAATACTTGGAAAATATTAGAAAATATAAAGAACGAAAATTCATGCTTTTTAGTAAGACATGTCAAATTTATTTGTTCCTACCACTTCTACTAAATTCGGGAATAATCCGCCTGGCAACACTTTAGAAAGGGACACAGGGCTCTCGAAGCGCTTTCTCCCTCGGACCGGATTTCTCTCTGACCAAGTGATTGTCTATAATAGACTTAGGGTGGGTCATACACATAAGGTTTATTTTATATTGGTGTCAAATTGACAATACACATTCCAGGTTGGGTATTGGACTAGACAGACAGACTTGCTGGCACATGACTCCATTACTAGCAAAAGTAGTATAGCTATGCGTTATAAGTATGCAAGAAACTAATTTGCGAGATGCGAAGTGTAATCTTAAAGTAAATTAATTTTTCGTAATCTGCCAGTGATTTTTTCACGCTTCTCCACCGCTCGTATACAGCAGGAGATACTATAATATAATTATAGTACACTACACTGTTTATGGAACCCCTAATGTTTCCGTTTCTAAAGTCAGCCTAATCTCTTTCGAGCTCTTTTCCCGCCTCGTGACAAATATTTGTATGATCTGCAGATATTTCTTCAGGGTATTCTGGTCGTTTTCTATGTATAATTAAACATATCTATCCATGTACTCGTATATTAGTATACAATCAGTTATCTAGTACCCATAACACAAGCTCTGCTTCGCTTGGGGCTAGACTATGTGTGAATTGTCCAGCATAATAATATAATAATAAGAAATAAAGTTCATAAGGTCGCCAATTACTGTCATCCAATCTTTTAGGAAGAGATCGCAGTCTTCGGCCAGTCGCTGACCGTCCTCAGATTGTGCCATTGCGACACTGTTTAATACTGCTTTAATATTCCCACCTTTCCCAGTACATCCTCGCGTGGCTTGCCCAATTCCATACCAACTATATTAATATAAGTTGTTTGAGAAATCTGTGTAAAACATACGCGAATGGCACGATATATTCATGATTAATGTTTTGAAACTTACGCGATCTGAACACATAATGATTAGTAATTAACGGGTATTTATCAGTCATCTCGTGACCACGACAGAGTGCAAACCTGTTGAAACGTCGAGAAAAGAAGAAGAAGAAAGGAGGAAGAAGAAACGCGATAAATACCCGTTAATTACTAATCATTATGTATTCATGATTAGGCTTTCTATTCACCCCATTTTAAAATTCTTTATTAGAAGTGCAGGACAGGTTAAGTTTGCCAATTTTGCGGGCTTTTGCGCTAAGAGCGATCTCTACCCCGCAACCTTGGATGGACAAGAAGTGAATGAAGAAGTATACTAGATAGCGAACATACAGAAAAATTATTAGCTAGTACGAGTATACAGACTGACAGGTTACTTGTGTATTTTAGGCAAAAGAGGGTGATTCCTACTCAACTTCATTTTCATGAAAGTGAAAATTCTATAGAACAGTATATTTTCATCTGTGGTTTTACGATTCCTTTGAATAATGCGTACCTACTCCTCTTTGCGTGATGTCGGTACTGCGAACTGGAGTTTCGTACTTTTATGGGCTGTAGCGACGTGTTTCGTTTAATACGAGAACAGAAGTAGTCTGAATCTGATTTGTTACTAGAGTCTGCATGCGGCTTCGTCGGAGTTTTAAAAAAATCTAGTCAAGAAATGAAAACACACACAATACCGAGCCTTCCTGTCGCATTTATAATATTCTTTTGAAAGTATGGTTTTAGTCTATACTTCCACATTTTGAAACGAATCCAAAGATCTTGGTCCTGCAAGAATAGTATTTTATTATCTTTATCTCTTTATAAGTATTTAGTTTGATCGAAAACCAAACTGCCAAACACATGCCTGTCTTGTACGTACATTCGCTTGACCCAGAAGTATTTTTTGAGATACAATTTGAGGAAACTATCCATTCAAATCTCCCGGTAATCCTGGGATTACGCACGGACAGGGCAAGGATGAAAAGGGATAACCCTTTCAAACAAAACATACAATTCCGTTTGAAACGGTTTCGTACACATTACTTTTTCTAGAACTACTCTTGGTACCTACTATTTCACTACTGAGCCCCTAACAGGTTTGCCTGGGTAGCAGTTGTCTATCATTTTCATAAACCTAATATGAATAGGTATGAATTGGATTTAAAGGCACAGATGGTCCGTTACCAAAAGAAGTATATAAAAGAAGATTCTAGGAGTCTTGGTACGCGCCTAGTTCATCACAAGCTTACAAGGTACTAAAGTGTACATCGTATTAGCATTTTTCATCAAACATTACGTTACTAAATAGTAGGTACGTATTTTAGGTATTGGTTTAATATGTTGACATGTTTTTCTGCTCATAAATTCCTTTAATATTAATCTAACAATGTTCTTTTCATTTGATTAGCGAGCTGTAGTAGTAAGTTAGCGGTTGAGTGTAAAATCCGTCATCCGGTGTTTGACTTCTAACGTTATTCGTGTCTATAATTTCTTTAAACTCACACCGCATTACATTCATACTAGAGGCGAATGTTATAAACGTTTTTTAAAAGTTTTTACGCCATAAGTACTAAAATAATAATTTTCAGTATAGTAGGTTCTGAAATGTTTTTATAGATTGGTAGAGCTGTAGATGTTGTTATAACGTATTGCAATTTTTTTATACTGAATAACGTGTGCCGTGGGAAACAGCAGTTTGAGTTTTAAACGAAAAGAAAAATTCGAAAAGAAATGATATATCGGCAATGATCTGAAATGTTAATAGTTTTCTTTACATAACACTTTAATTGCGGATAACCATTCTATAATTTTCTGTTACATTTTAGTAATAAACAACAAAGTAAGTCATCGTCCTTGCGACGGGGCGCCATAAATTGTGATTGCTTTCTCCGAACCCGTTGTCTACGAGGCATTCCAATCAGTCGGCGAACGCCTTGAACGAACTCGCTCTAGGATAGTTAACAAGCTCCGCTGGCTTATTCGAGACTCCTTGTCATATCCGATCCAATGTAATTTACACTACCCACCCCTTTCTAACTCCGAACGAGTGAAAGAGACGGCGCCCTTCGTTCGATCATTTCCAAGCAAATGCTCCAGAGTACGGAGCCCGATGTTTCTCACGGATCAAGCGAATGATTGATCTTTGATTAGAGTTGTGTACCACGTTCTGTGAATGGTGTCCTAGTTTAAAGCATCTAATTGAATTAACATAGTGACGAGTGACGGACGGGACCGTTAGGTTTTACTTACTAAACAAAGTAGAAAGAAGCCGTACAAAATTACAGAGTATTGAAGATTTAGTGAACATACATTGTGCGATGCGTGGCAGGCTGCTGCGACATAAGGGGTGTCATCTGAGCTCGCAGCCGCCGCGCCTTGTGATAAGATTTTCCGACCTATTTGCTGCGCACTGCTGCCAGCACCTGCCGTACTTTTTTACCTATAATTATCTGCTTAAAGTAAGCACTTGACATGGCTCGAGCCCTCATGAACAGCTTCTATAACAGATGCTGAGCAGATTGCTTTCGCTTAGGATCACTTCAGACCCTCAACTGCGGAGTGTGCCTTTTTGAGATTTTAAGTTACAGGAATGCTGCACGCATTTTAATATATCGCGACTGCTGGCGAACCCCTTTGGTATGCCATGTCAGACACGAAGATACATCCGCCGCACTCAAGAAACATTTCCTAGTCGGGTGCTCTCCGAGTTTTGAACTTGGTTAAGCCCGGCGGAATAGCTATTCTGAAATTTCACCAACGCATATGCAAATGTCAGCCCTCGACACTGATTGTACGAGTGGCACGGGGAAAATTCATGCATTTACATTAAATTTCACCGAAATTGGATCCTGACTTCGTAGTTTATATGCGATCGCACTGTGTCACGTGTGCCCCGCTCCTGATATTTACGGGTTTCAATCGCATCTGTCGCTCGGTTATGGATTGTTTAGAGCCGTACATTTAAATGCGACGCTAAAATTCAACTACTATTATGAGAGTTATGACGTATTCGTTCGCGATAAAATAATTCTATTTAACGTTCATATTCTATTTAAGTGTTTTAAGCAGTAAATATCTAGTGCGCTGAATAATACATAGGTACTTGCATTCTTAATTTTAAGTGGTCGATTGAATCTGTACTATTTCTTTCCTTATAGCTTTTAATCAGCGCTGGTCAGTTATGAGCCGTTGTTTTCTCAACGGTCCACTGCGCGAATTAACTAATCGAATGATTGTTTACATTTGTTTGCCTTACCCGTATCAACTTCTGGCGTATAATCAAAGCTAGCTACATTAAATACACCTTTAGTGCCAGTTTTATGACTTTGCCTTTATCGGCTCACGTGAGATTACGTGTTCGCCCTATTACATTGGCTTTTTCTCTTTTTGATGACTCAATTCTACTTCATAATTGCCTTTGGCTAAAAGCCATAAAAAACTACCTTGTTTCTGCGGCTTAATTAAACAAGATAGTTGTGTGTTGACAGAAGCGAGGCGAATCTGAGATAAACTGGGCAACTAATTTACTTCTTTTTGTAAATCAGCCGAGTGGTCTCTATAGATACGAGAGCATCGTCCGGTTTTTGCTGTAGCTTGTAAAAACCTAATTTTACTGCGCTCAATAAACGGCTCTGTTTTTGCGTGCGCTTCGGTCATGATCGGTTCTACTTGTGGAAATGGTAACGAGGGAAACATCTGAAAGCTCACGTCTCGGCGCAAGCTACTTGTGTCATCGCGCTTGGCCACGGCAAGTAGGACGACCGTTCGACCGTTCTCTCTAATTTGTGGGTAGCACTGCCCCGGTGCGGTGAGGGTCCCGAGAAGGCAATAAATTGGCGGCCGCGCGAGCGATAGCTGCGCTCGCGCACAAATCAGCCGGCACGTCAAAAACAATGGCGCTTTCGGCTGCGGGGGCGACCGTGATGCCACCCGGGGATAAATTCAAAACTATTTATTTAGCAGCCCCTCAAATCAAAGCAATTACCATTATAATTTCATTCCGTACAAAAAAAAAACATGTTGATAGAACTCGTCAAATTATATCTGTTATCGGACACCCTCATATCTAAAATTCAATAACCATCTAAAATATTCTTCTGCTGAACTTGTATATTTATGTTCTCGTTCTAGTTAAACGCCAAAACCCGGCCAGTAACCAACCTGTTTAAAACATGAATGAATGTGGTGTTTTTTGTTGACTTGTCACAACGTTTCCGGCGGCGCGCTCGCGTGGAGAATCGACGTACGCGATGGACTCCGCCGCTGAGTCAGCTTCGTGATGCATTGTCACTGGGCCAAGTTACAGGTGTACTTCCGAATGACCACCTGAGCGTTTTAACTCGCTGGGAAGCGGGCCGTTTGACATAGGATTTAAGATTTGGAAACTGGATCCTTCGAGTTAAAATTTACATATGGTGTAAATTTTAATTAGGTGAGGTGCTGTTTTGGTAAGTATATCTTCAGGAAAAATAATTACTTTCTGATTACACTGGTTGACCTTTATGATTACATCAATCCTACATCGCAGTAGCATCCCGTATGTATTATTCTTAAGGTAGGAGAGACGCAATATAAATCACCTATTGGATGTAAAAAGTCGGGAGATTAGAGGAATCTAGAAGCTTGTGGTTGTTTTAGAATGTCATAATTCCCGTTACACAGACACAGCTGGGCCAATAAATTGCGTTTTCTTATGACAGGCCTGTTTCCTCTGCGTTTGATACGCATCACTGAATAATGCTGATTGAAAAACGAAAATGAACCGGTAGCGGTGTTTAATCCGATGGGACAAATGCCGGGTTGTGTTTTTTCAAAACGTTCATTACGATTTCCGACCATAAACTATTTTCATAAAAATTTATTGTAAACTGCTTTTGAAATCGTTTTACTTAATATGTAAGTGCATTCGGTAACATTACTTTGGTTCTGTTACCGATATTATAAAAGCATGTTATTGCCACCCGAGTCAAAAATACCAACAACATTATCCGTAGCTCCATATGAAACAACGCAAAAAAGACAGACAAGATACGCACCGCCGTATTACCAGGCTGTTCACGTAGAAGGTTCGCTGGAGTATTCTCCGCTGAAAAAAACGCTAAGTTGGCTCAACAGGTAGACGTTCCAATTAGAGGCAAGTAGAAGCAAGCGCTCTTGAGTGGTCGTCTCGCGCGTCGCGTCACCGGCCTTTGACAACTGACGGCTGTGCACAAAAACTGGGACCCGTTTCGCTTGCCGGCCCTACAAAAGCACTTTTTGCACCCGCAAACTTGTCGCGCCACACTTTGACTTCACGGCACCCTCGCGTCGGCTATGGGCTTTATTCACGCGGAAAATTCAAGATCTTTCACACTTTCAGCCTCGTTTGTTTGAATCCCTCTGCATGTGTGCAACGAATTGAACTTGACTCAAATCTCTTTGTGTTAGGTTTTTTGTAATCCGCATGTGGTAAACGGCTTTACTTTCTCGTTCATCGAAACGTAGAGTTATTTCAAGTCAAAATGATAAACTGCTCCGTTTAATTCAATGATCTCGGAGATTTAACGCCTCGAAATTAATTGCAATTTTTTGCTGATCGTTACGATAGTGAAATGTTACGCGCACCAAATTTATGGGCAAGTCAACTGTATCAGTTCGGTGTCGATTAACTGCGGTCTTACCAACTTTTCAATATAACTGGAGTTATTGCCCGGCCGCAATAAATCAGGGTGTCTTGGTCTCTGGTTTCCGCGACAATTTTGGTAAGAGCTTTAATTCTTAATTATGGCCTTGCTCGCCTCTAGATCCTATATTTATTTTACATCGTAAATTTTAAAGTCTTAAATTACTTTCTTTTATCTGAACCAATTTTAATTGTATTTTAACTAGTAATAAAGTTCTTTTGAAATTCCACACTATGTATTGTATTTTTGCGTGTCACCCCAACAACAGCCTAGGGTAACAGCCCTAGGGTAAATTGATATAAACGAGCATAAAACCAAAACAAATGAGAGCGGCACTGATTGACCGAACGTGTAATTTGGTTAAAAACGATGCTTTCCATTACCGCTGCGATCAAACACTCCGAGCATCCCGTGAAAATCGACGAACAAATTTAGTCCAACTGTTTACATAGTTCAGTGATTACAGAGTTACGGTTCCAACTTGGAATTTTAATTCACAATTTGTCTCCCGCTCTCCCGATTTTTGGTGTTTCGGAACGCTCCTGGTAATGGGAAGGCATGTCATGCGCCAGTCGCACGCTGTCTCCCTGTCTGCACGGATACGACACCATAAACATTATTTGTATTAAATGCATGGCAACTTTGTGCGCACTTTAATTACAGTCTGCGTTTTAGTAGGCCAAGCAATTTGTACGGATGCACTGATATCTTATAACCTCGGAATTGCGGCCCTACTAAGTTGCTGAGAAATTTTGTTGTCCAGCTAAATTGCTCTTCTCATGGTATTACGAATTATCATAATAATATAAACATGATTTTCCGGTACGATAGAGCCAAACCATAAATCTAGGTGCCAAATTTCATCCCAATTAATTCAGATATGCCTTAATTGAACCACAAACTGACAAAACTTTCATATTTTAGTTGGGATAGTACTGATTTAGTATTGAAAGTGGAACTCTCTAATGGGAGGTGCTCGTCGTGGATCAATTCGTGCCATCCAGTCATCTCGATTCGGTATTTATTGGAGCAACTCTCGTGGCTGCTGCGTGCAGCATTACGCTCACATACCTCTTGTAGGTATAATTATACTAGAAAGAAAGACATTTATTCATAACAGCAATATTAGATACCAATATACGAAAAAACATAATTATAGAATAGGTAAATGCATATAGTTGTTACAAAAAGGCCTTAACTTAGCATGTAATACTGACTAAGCTCCGGTAGTCCTAGTTTTGGCTGTCCGTATGGTACTTTAAACATAACCAATAATTTATTTTGGCGCTATTAAATGTGAGGCTTGATCGGAAGCAACGCCTATCAACGGTGTGTCTTCGTATTATTCTCGAGTTATTTGTTGGGTTACTATTCTCAGTATTGGGGAAACGAGGCAAGGAGGAGAAAATGTTACAGTATGATGAATTGAATCCTTAACTGTACTGAGATCCTAAACTGCCTAAAGAAGCATGTGTCATTAGCACTTATATGTCTACTGCTAGACTGAGACTGAAACGACTTTCAGTTTCTTGTCAAACTGAAAGGAACCCAGATGATATAAAATCAGATGGGTTCCTTACCGAGCACGAAGCGTTACGCCGCTTCGTGTGCTAAAAATCGGTTTAGTTGCTCGTTGCGAGCTTTTTCTTTCCTCGTTATAGCTGCAACAATGGTCCCTATGTAACACGTGCCATAACGCCACGTAACACCTGAACTTAGATGTAAGTGTTATTCAGAATACACTCATCATAAAAAAGTCGTTATCATAAACATCTTAACAGCTTCTTCTTTAACGAGGGACTATTCTACCTGTAGACAATACGTAATCTTCCGTCATTGCCACTCATCCGCGGATGTGTATTTGTTTTAATACTGAAAAGAGCATTTGATTACACTGCATTATTATTTATTTTTCAAACCTGTTGAGGATTGTAGAGATATGGGCGCCTGGTCATTCTTGGCATCATGAAACCTCTGTTGTAATTAAATGATAAAAGCAGGTACATACGTAAATTTAACCTACTACTTTTCCGGGCCAACACTAGCGCCACCTGTCAACTAGAAATAAATTGGCACAGTACTGGTACCTGTCAGCTTCAAAGTCCAGTTACAACGGAGTTTCGTGTGATGCAGTTTTAATGGTATAATCGGGGGACCGCTTACTCAATTAACCTGGGCTTCTGGCTGCCTTGGTAAAACACCTATCTTCACGTGTTCTTCAATTATCAATAGTGTTGCGATTGTCGGATGGCCGAAGCCGAAATTCGGGCTTAGGACTGCTACATCAACGCTTATCGTTTTAACTGATCATTTACTTATTCATCAGACATCTATCCTAGTGCATCATCTCCGCTCAAAATCCGGCCCCGCTTAAAGGTATCTTAAAGACAGAGAGTGCATTTTTGTTGCTCTAACAATAAAATTAAAACATATTATGTAGGTACATAAAACAAGAGTAGGTTGAGATAACACAATGTTTTTCTCCTCACGAGTAGTTAAAACTTACTGTTAAACTTAATTGTTATCACTTATTCATACATCTTTTTCCAGCTAGAGCTAAATTTTTCTGATCTTTAATATTACTAAAGCCGAAACTTTTCCTTTGACAGTGTGTAGCACCGAAGTTTCCATCTAGTGCCGTATTAGTTATTATCCCTCGATCACAAGGAACGGGAGTGGCTGACGTTTCATCGATTTACGGAACACGCCTCGTTACTGATCATTTACCCTGATTACAGCATTTCCCAGCAGTGTAGCCAGCTGTACCGCTTTTTTAGAGGTTAGGTCTGGCTAAACTTGTGTTGCTGATGACCTTTAATTTATTTATTTATTTTACTGAATTATAATAATAACGGCACAATCACCTTCCACTAATTAATTATAGTTACAAACAAAATATTACATATCAGTACGTATAAAACAAATATAGAACATAATTAAAAAATAAATATTCCATTAAATTTTATGAAACAAATTATATTTTAGTGATTATTTTACATAAGAAAAAATTTGTCAGCAATCCGTCTCACAGTAGAGCAAACAAAGAGTACTCGTAGATATTCAAATGTTAGATACCTACTAAATTCAAACACAATTAAGCTTTTGACTGATTTACGTACCTTCTACCTATCACATTCTGGTAACAACTATTTAAGTAAGGTAGGAATATGTTTCAACATATTCCAACATTTAGATTGTGGTAATGAAAATCGTAATAGGTAATAAGTTGAGCTCAATTTGATTGTGTTAAACTTTTCGTTAAACTGGCGCGGCAACAAAGCCCCGACCACAGCTGGCCACCGCCCCACGGAATCTGTAACACCGGACGCCATTTTATGAAATGTTGCATAATTCATGTAATTATTTATGTCTTGGCCCATCGGCTATCGATGTTCCAATTGTAATTAAGATTACTACGTGGCGGGAACAATCACTGCTGCTGTATCAACGAGTACAGTGATTGTAATGCTGTGAAACAATGTCTACACAGTTATACAAATCCTTCATAACTAAGTATTATACTTATATAATTGCTGCACAAAACGTAGCAGATTTTATAAAATAAACTGGAAAAAAATATTGTTGATATTTTATAGGAAACATTTTGGAGAATGTTCACGCATAGGTAAGTGTCTTCTAGACCTTCGTGATACACTATCGGCCATATCTTCACTTTCCATCAGGTGAGACCGTAAGCAAACGGAGGTCGATCAGCTATAAAAAATAGTTAAGTTTCAAATAGGTATTTGGTTTATCTTTTGTAAAATTTTACAGCTTCGTACTAAAATTAAGTATGAAAGCTCTCTACTTTTATTTTCTTCTAACACGAGAGAAAAACAGGCGTACGTCGAACATTATGTAAAACCCTAACCCATGCAAGTTCCCATAGGAATTGTAGCAACTTTTATCACCTCCGACAATAACGTCGTCTACAAGGAACATCGTTAAAGTGCATTCAGTATTCATGGGGGTTTATGCTGGCATAAAGAAAGTCGCAACACTGAAAGGCAACCTTGTGACCGATGTGTGTACTGTTACAGACAAAACTACTTGCGTGTTATGAAAATTTTAAAGATAATTTTGAGAACGTTTTCGGTTGCGCTGTATTTTGGAGACATCAGTCATTGTTTTTTAATCCTCATTCTCGAATAAAAAACAATGACTGATGTCTCCGAAATACAGCGCAACCGAAAACGTTTTCAAAATTATCTTAAAAATTTTTGAAAGCGGTCATCAAGGACGAACTTCTAGAACGCGTATTTTAGGTTAGTAATTTTAAACATCTATGTAAATTTCAGGCAGGTAGAACCAATTTTGGCATTTATATTTATGAAATTATTTATGATATCTTTACCTTCAACAATCTGAGTCAGTAATGAATGACAAAAGTCATATAAGATATATTATTTGTACTAATTTTGTAAAGAGATTTGATTGTTTGTTTAAATTGAGTAAGCTCCAAAACTACTAGACCTATTTAAAAAAAAATATTCCTCCATTGTTGTTTATTATTAGAATCCTTGAAACATATGCTATATGATAATCTCAAACAGTCAGGATTCCGTATAAAAACATCAATAATGTAACCCAACGTGTAAAAATTTAATAAGTTTAGATTTTTTTGTTTTTTAACAAAAATGCTCCGGCTGGCAGCGGAGCATTAGTTCCTTAATATCACTACATAGTATAACAAAGCCGCTTCTCGCTGTCTGTATGTATGCCTAGATCTTTAAAACTACACAAGGGATTTGGATGCGGTTATATGTTTAATATTCACCCGTGCAAAGCCGGGGCGGGGCGCTAGTAGAATAATATACCTAAGGAAAATCATTACGCAATAGATGGCTATTTAAGAGTTAAAATGCTTGAATAGATTAAAACAGGAAATCTCTGCTATTTTTATTTTATATTTATTTGGAATATAAATCCGCAACAGAAATAAAGGCGTTTTAATAACGGCTCTTAAGAATACCCGTAGGTAGGTATTGAAGTTTTAGTATCGTTCGAAGCAGTTATTGCATTTCTAATGAAATTCTCTTCAGCTTGCACTTTATTACTAGTCCTAAAGTAAGAAATATATCTGAGTAACAACCGGAGGAATGTAACACGTGGGTTGAATGTGCTACTTGATGTTAAACGTCATTAAAATTAGTACCGTTCCGTTCCTCCAGTAGCCGAATAAAGAAATAGGGGCCTATTAAACACGTAAGACACATTTTATACGTATAATATTTCAAGATTTTAATTTTATTGTTGCTAGATTTACTGTGGTGCGGTTAATTTATATGATTTTTTCGTTTTATTTCGAATTTGCATATTATAACAAACTAAATAAAAGTCTGTTTGGTTTATGAAATGGAGGGGTCAAAGATTAGTATTTTGATTATTTTTAAAACTCAAATGACGTCGGCAGACATAAAGAACTGAAAAAAATTATGTAAGATAAGCGACGTGTGACCCGAGAGCTGGTCAGTATCTGGCGCAGCGCATCAGCATTGCCATACAGCGAGGCAATGCAGCCAGCATCTTGGGTACGCTTCCAGCTGGTATTGATATGGATCAGCCTATAGTTTGTTTGCAACAGTCTGCAGTTAGCTCAATTATTTCTTTTGTAAATACTAGTTCTTATTTATTTATTTAAATGTAATTTTCTGTGTAAGAGTGATTCATTTTATGAATTTCTTCGAGTTTCTTTAATTTTTGAATAATAGCTTTGTAATACTCTTAGTTCGTGATTGTTCAAGCTCTTTATCGCTTATCGCAATATTGATGCGTCGTTGTAACTTCTTATTCATAAATAATTTTAACTTACCGTTAATTCATCTTAATTACCAATTAAGATTTTTACATACCTGTAAGACCTGGTTAAATACCCAATAAAGTATTATAATTATTCTTTATATACCTTTTAGTATTGCATTTATCTTCGGCCATTGCTTATTTACTATCTGCGTTTTGTTTAAAGCATTGCGAGTCGGATTGAAATGAGCGTGTTAACGAGGCAGAAACGGCATGAGTGACCCCGGGATCAAACGCGTGCCTCGCTCTATCGTACAGGGTGTGCAAGGAAAGCCTATTGAAAAAGTTGAACTAGTTGCTTAAGTTGCGTTTTTGCGAATCATAATCAAAGAAAGTTAACCACTAGAAATTTTGAAACAGTCACCTGATTGCAAAGGTTTTTATTGATGAAACACCAAATATAAAAACTGTCGCCAGATGTGAATTGTGAAATTTCGTAAACAAATCAATCTAGAGATTACCTTTTTCACATTTATCAAGGTGAATTGATACTGATGTTCTATAAATCATTTCAGCTGCATTGATTTTTGTTTCTTAAAATACACGACTTGACCTACCTATACCTCAAATTCTCTTCTCTTATTAAGAATACAAAAGAACTGGTTCGCTGACCCAACACCCTGTATAAAACGTACAATCTATGACTGACAAATGTAGGTGACAACTTGTATTCGGGCCGGCTATTGTTCCGCCCACCGGTGCACGTCCGACCAATACAGTTAGCTTTTCGCAATTCCGTGAAAAATGTAGCAACGAGATTAGATAAACTAAGACAAGGCATTTTGTCATTCCCGGTTCCATAGGGTATGATTGTGACGTATAACATTTGTGAATGTTCGTATTTGAATCTAACACGTCACGCTGGTCTTTATTTGTCGTATTGGAAATCTAAGGTTTGTGGAAAGGGAAAGGTACGGTACCTTTCCCTAGTTTTGTATGCATGTTGGTCCGAAGGTGTCGTGAACGTGGCGTTCAAGCTGTAGCGAAAACGTGTCGTGAACGTCGCTCTAAGGGTGCTAGGTTGCAATAAAGTGATTGATAGATAAAAAAAAGCCTATTGTCTAGGCTACATCGTTAGCCTATGGAAATTTGATTTCCATTATCGAAAGTTGAGATTTTTGACAATAATGAACGAATGCCTTTTTTGCCCCTGAAACGTACGTACTGAACAAGTTTTCAGACGGGTCATGTAAGAAAATATTAAAAGACCTGTCACTCAATCTTCAAGACCACTTTTCTGACTGCTTTGAACTACTACAGTCATAATTTACGTAGCAATCAACGTCTATCAGTAAAGCAAATGCAGTAAACTCGCAACGCATGGAGAATATCACACAAGTAATTAGCAGTAATAGGTAACAGCGATTAAGACGCACATCGTAAATCCTAGTTCGGTAAAGGTAGTGTTAAGCTAGACATAACCCGCGTTCATGGTACAGAATGCCATAAAATGAGTTATGCAAGTTTTGCCAATAATGCAAAAAGCCGACCTATTCCTATAAGGCGCCATCTTGATGTCCACATTTCAAAATGGCGGAAAGTTGTAAAAATCTATTGGACAAATAGTGCTTTATTTAATCTGTGTACTCAAGCTTTAGTTAAATTAATACAGAGCTGTTTATAGTTCGTATTTCCCGGCACAAATTTCATTTGTTATACCTGTTGCAATACTTTTCACACAACATAATTGCTCTCTTGAACGAATCGTTTATCATATTAGGAGATTGGAAAAGCTTGGAGCGAGAACTTATTGCATTATAATTTAAACTTTGTTGCGTATGGAGAGTTTGTTTCATTTCAAACATATCTTCCATTAGCTCTTTTGTCAGAAAGGTGATCAGTGAGTAGGAAAGTTTTAAATCGACAAGGTACTCAAAAGTTTAGTTAAGTGCATCTGACTAAAGGTCTCGCTACTCTCCCTATTGCCTATGCTGTTATAGTACTTTTCCAAGCTCATGTAAACAAAGTTCCGATTTAGAGTTTTAGTAACAAAGTTTATACGGAAATATTTAACTTTTCCGTGAGACTTGTTTATCGCAACCTTGTAAAAGTGGTTAAAAAATATAGATCAAACATAATACCACAACTTTAATGTTCAGTTCTATTACAATACTTGTATGTTCACAAAAAGTAACGTAAGAATCATAAAAATTGTATAGCAAAGTTTCAGATACCCGTAGAGCACATTAAATGACTTTTATTGCTATACAGGATGGGTGGGTCTCATCAACCGATGAATACCCAGCTGCCTATACTCCTACTTTGTCCCTAATTAGCACCTGATTACGTTAAATTACCTCCAAAATTTGTAATATTCACGATCCAATACATATTTTATTGTAATTACAATTACTCACGATTGTGCTTGTTAACGGCCGTGTTCAATATATCAACTTGGTATTTTCACTTTCACGTAGAGTCAGAGACAAATGTGAAGAATTTATTTTCATTATGGCTGGCAGACCGTGAAAGTCCCTTTTAAATAAGTTATGTAACCTTTTGATAACAGGACAGTTTTAATACTAAATCGTTCGGTAGTTTCAGCAAACTGTTTTAAAACATTTTCACGTAGCCTTAAAAGTATGATTTTTATAGTCACTCTGGAGATCATATCAAAGTGTTGCTGCAGATGACTTTAATGTTTAAATAAAGCTTAGTTTGCAACTTTTAAGGTAAATTTGTTCTCTGGCACAAATTCACAATGCAAGGCAGGGTGATCGTGGTGTACCTCGCGGTGAAGCGATGAAACGCCTCGCCGTCCAATAAATCAACGCCGAACGACTGTATTTCTTTCGTAATCAGCTCATATCGCTTCTCGCGGTTATGCCTGCCTAATTATTGTCGACTTTTACGATCTACCTAACGAGTTTTCACTTGGAGCCAATCACGATTTTACGGCAAACGTATTTTGAGTTTTTAATTATTATTAAAATACTGCTGCCCGCCTCAAACATCTGCACAAAGCATAAAACTTGAAATGAGACCGGGAACCGGGCTATTTGTAATTTACCTGGACTATGTTGACATTTACTATAGCTGCCTTACACGGGATTCTAAGGTTTCCTATAAATTACATGCCACTAATTAATAGATGTAATTATTCAACTTCTTTATATTCGGACGGATACGGCTGGCTTTTATGTTGTTTTGTAGGTTCATTAGCACCTCATTTACAGTTTAAACCCAATTCACTAAACGGCATTCTCTACAAACAAAGATCTGACATACTTCTTCAAGCATTCATACGCAAATTCTCGTTTATGCCATGCAGTGCAAGCAGCATAGCTAATTTGTTGCTCTGATTTGCTTATGCCTAGCTCAAGAATATGAAGTATAGAATATGGGTTACTATACCATGTATTGTATCTATGCACTTATTTAGAGAATTCTCGCTGTGTGGCACCAAACCCAACACTTAACCTGTCCAACTAATTTACAACATGTTGAAAGTTAAAATCACAGCGCATTACAAAGACGCTTAATATTAATATACTCAGTGTAAAATACACATTAAAATGCCCTGAGAATTGGAATAGCAGTTAAAAATAAAAACAGAATAGATATTAGTGCTTAACTGATTTTATCATTGGTTGTGAAATTAATTATCTCCATAAACATATTAGTTGATTAACATATTAATTAATTTAAAAACTGGTACTTAAATGTATCTTTGGGTAATTATAAATACAGAAACAATTAGCTTGTGTTGACAAAACAGTTAGGCTAATAACGGCTAAGTGTTTTTATTTTACCATGGTGTTCACTCCAGGCTCCAGGTCTTCTCCAACTCTGCTCTTGGATCTCGTACAAGAACACGGGTTCTCAGATACCATGAATAAATACTAGGAACTTCTCTACAAGGTAACTAAGGGGGGTACGAGTACTTAAGGTCTCTTAATAAATTCATAAACACTTGACTACTACTTACAACTCGCCTATTATTAGGTACACTGCATTCTTCGGATTTTAAATCTCAATTAATGAGAGTAGGGATCAAGACTGGAAGTTATTTCTTGAGTACGCAAGTACACACACGCATTGTTATCATGGCAATCTTTTGTGTTCAAATTTCATGCCTATTAGACGTGGGCCTGTTGCCAATGATGATGGACCTTATCATTGGTGCATCAGTTGAGCGACAGCCTAGTTACGATGATATCTAGAATGTGGGCTACCTCTGTCCCAGCGGCGACTCTATGCTCAGGAATCTCAGTGTCTTATCTCAGATATTAACATATTGATTATGCTTCCCGTATTGATGTGCGACAAGCTACCCTGCCCCGCTCGTCTTCCGCACCGTGAGCTAGTTTGTCTCAACTAGTGCTGCGCCACCAATAAAAATAACTTACAGCACCGTAAATACACATTTACGATACATCGTTTCCATTAGATCGCCTTGATATACCAAGTTATAGGACTTTATTGTAAATTATTAGGTCGTGAAACGCTCGGCCTAGCCTGTGCCGTGTTATGGCGCTTGAAATTAGTAAATGTTTTAGCCGGTCGTACCCATAACTATTTAACTCTTTTATGTGCGGTACAACACTATTGCTGCGGCACTCGCATCGAGTTGATCAAGTTATCTCCGAATCTAAACACAGAGTAGATGTTATGAGTTGATAAAAGCCCCCATCGGCTCGGTACGAAGGTGTCTAAAATATTAGGAGCGTAAGCAATTTGTCTGGTTCTATGTTCGTTTTGTTAACGGTATGTCGAGAGTATATCATGCTGTAGTTAAACAATAATTTAGAGAAAACAAGGATTGCCAGAGGCTTGTAATATTTTATCGGAGAGTGACGATAATGATTCTTAAATAATCTTTGAGTAATGATACCTCTGTTATTATGTTGTAAAATTGTGAGATGATTTGAGACTTATTTTTATTTGAAATATTAGGTAATTCTCATGCTGAAGTTATCGATACTTATTTATATTGATACCTCAGTAGTAAGGTTAGCTAGTGTTGTTCTTGGGTATATGTTTGGTGTGCCGTGTCGTGCCGGCATAGAATTTCACCACCCCATCTCTTCCCGTGGGTGTCGTAAGAGGCGACTAAGGGAAACACACCGGGGGGCGGGCAGCAGCGCCCTCTGCAGAACAACTCCACCGAACCGCATGCCCTGCGTGGGGATTATGGGCATTAACCCCCAAATGATAATGCCATCTATGGTGCTCATTAGGGGAGGCCTATGTCCAGCAGTGGACTATTATAGGCTGGTGATGATGATGATGATATGTTTAGGTTTGAATACTTTCCATATCTAAATCAAGAACTAAATCATATTCTTCATGATGATAGTAAACACGTGAGCACTTCTACATCCACAATATGTGAACAATCCGCGAGTGTGCCGAGTAATCTAACTTTCTCATCTTTATTTTCCTAGTATCGAGTGTGGCTATTGTTTAAAACGTTCTTTGTTTGTGTTCCACATTAGTCTTCCTTATTAGATTTTATTCACAAATGCCATTCCAGTAAGAATAACTTGCGAATGCGCCTACTTGTTCTCCTCCAAACCAAACTTGAAGATAATGTTTGTTTTATTTTATCTCCATAAAAACTGGACGGAAATTTTTAAGTTTTGTTTTAGCGGCGAAATATATTTAGCATTTTATCTCTGAATCTACTCAATTTATAATCCATTCTCGTAAAGTGTCACATTTATCTCAATTAGATTTTAAAAGGTAATATTTGAAATGCATTAAGACACCTTCCTTTAAGCGTTACACACACGAGGTGAGTTCTCGTTGAGTTGCCGTGATAGTTACTAATTTTTTTTTTTTTTTTCATAAAAGTTCGACACACCTATAAATTACCTTGGCTGCTTGAAAAGTGTTTATTTATAATTGTACCTAAATTAGTGAAATTTAAACTATAGTAAATTTTGATGGGCATATTAAAATGCCAGACTATAAAACAAAGGGCAGGATACAGTGGAGAAGAAGGTAACAAACTGAATAATAATGTTGATGCTGATTATTTGTCCATTAGAAAGTGAACTGGACTCGCGATCCACCGACTCATTTGCATGAAGTTGTTCATTAATTTTGCCCGAAACCTGAGAAACTCATCGGCACACGGCAACGTTTTGCCAATTTATGACGCAATCAATGTTTCTTTTTTAGTGTTTATGAGGGGGGGGGGGGGGGAATTATTTAACTCACGGATGTCTGGAAATTGTTTTGGTTGGTACTTAATATTCATTGAGTTCTGTTTACGATTTGTTCGCGTCGAGTTGTTTTAACCATCTCTTAACTGGTAACGATGAGGATTTTTGTAAAACATTGTCCTTGTCTTGTTTGTACCATTTGCTGTTTGTTCACTTTAGATTATTCTAGCTTTTCTTTCATTGCGCAAACTGAACATAGTCATACAATTTTGCTTAACGTACTATAAAACAGTTCAACTTTAATACCAACAAGTTTTATCACATTTTGAGTTACTGCTAAAGAGCTGTTCAGTTCAGTTAATTTAGTGAGGAGGAGTGCATAATCTTTATTCATCATGCCCGTACGTGGTGGGGTCCAGAGTCGGAGGAACCAGACAGACATAGTAGAAGATTCTGATTTAATAAATAATGCTTGACAATCCACATGATCATTGAGTCTCAAAGGTTATGGCTTGTGTTATGGGTATATACATGATACAATAAAGAAAATCAATCACACCTTTCTTATTTTATAATAATTTAGTGTATGAAATTTTTTGCTTAAGTGATTATTTTGTAAGCCTAAAGAAAAAAGTTATTGAATTTAATAATGTATGATATTATAGAATTTTGTATAAGTCGCGTGGATATTGGCATTGATTATAGCCGCCTCTCTCTTGCTTATGCGAAGTCATTTTTATATCTGCGTGACTTATAGTTATGTTCATAGTTACTTAGTACTTACCCCTTTTATATGTTCCTTTGTTTTTAGACTATACTAATATTGTGTCAATTTCTGCTCGTAGGTCATAATAACTAAGCAAATCTCATTCTAACAAACAGAGGAAGTTTCGATAACATTATGTCATCTTAGATCATGCAAAGTTGAGATTCTGCAGATTGTTTACTTGGGTATTTGTGCGCGCTAGCTTGCACTCCCCGGGGTTTCATGAGGTGTGAACACATGAAAGGCTGCACTTATAACGATGCACGCACCAGAGCTATTTGAATACTCTTAGCTGATTACCCTTGTGATTGCTGTAATGACACCTCATTTCGTGAAGCCGGTTCGAAAAGTTTCTTGCAGTAAATTCGGGACATTAAAGTTATGGAGGCCGATTTAATGGAAAATTCGTCTAAACTGAACCTACTCCAATTAGTGAATGGTTATTGAAGTAGCAACATTTGCTCGAACAGACCAAGGCCCACCCGCGGCTGTAGAGTCAAGAAATAAAGAGATAATGAAGTAACAATATTGAATTAATTTTGTAGGAATAAATCATTATGAATGTAAGCGGGTTAACTACGAACCTATTATATGTTGTAAGCTTACCCGCTTACATTCATAATGAATTCATCAAACTACGATAGTTTTTATAGGAATAAATCAAGTAAAAAGTTGATTTGCGCGTGAAAGCTGTGAAAACCATAATCTCAATTGCAGATTATGCGGTGGTTTTACAACACAACCTCAAGCGCACTTTCACGAAGCAATCGCATCTCACATATTAGAACTTGAGCACGTTTCAACTACGTTTTAGAACACCACATCAAATGGATTTGTGTTGTTGCTTCCATTTCCTATCAATAATTTAGTATTTAGACATGCATGATTCGGAAACACTCCGTGGCAGCGGCCGTCAAATATTGTCATGGAACTGTACACGGAGGCTTGCGTGAAATTTGTAATTTCGGAGTTGCCGCCTTTCATTCAATCGTGAACCGTGTGCGAGCAAGTTGTATCAAATCAGTTGCTGTGAATAATTCTTTCATCAAACGAATTAACCTGTCATTACGAAACATTTTTCGTTGTTTTGTTAATCTAAGAACGTAAGGAAAATTTCATTTCAATTACCCAAAAAATTAAACAGGAATTGTAAGACGTTAATCGAATAATAAACTTTGGATTTTTACGTCCTCGGGAAGAATTCAAATTAATTTAAATTACTCCAGACAAATGCACAAAAGTATCGCTGGAAGAAGGCGAACTAATTAAAAGTTTGCTTCTGTACTAATAATTCGTTTGACTGTCAAAGTTTTGCGTCGTTAATTTTAATTAAAGAAACGTGGAGTTGAGTTTGTAACAATATTAAAGCATTGAAATTGGTGATCCGCTAAACTTCGACGTTCAGCCTGCGCTCGTTGACCGCCCCATTCGTTGTAATTAACCCTTCAGTGCCTCTCATTTCGCAACTTTCACAGTTTTTTCAGTTAATTTAAAGCGACATAAATCAATTACGAGTAACCGCTCGAGGTGCTACTTGTTAAAATCTAGGACAGTAAGCTCGAAGTTCGGCTCTGAATTTAGTTCGAGCCTTTTTGCTAAATAAGCTTTTTACTGGGCTAGTAGCGCAGATGGTTTGCCTGGTTCGGCGTTGCGACCGGAATAGAAATGATGTTAGTCAGTTCATTGCGTAAGGGTTGTATCCGATTCCTAATTCCGTTCTTCCTCTTCCCCTATGTCTACGTATTAATCTTGGTCGGTCTCCTCGCGTCTTTGATTAAGGCCTGCCGTGATGTATTTCTTGCGCGGTAACCTAATGGAAAGGCATACGTCAAGTGTCCACCTTATTGGCTGGCGGATTGGCTTAATCCTGCCAATGCCAGTAAATTTCGGCACCCTTCTTTTATTTTCCTTGATAGAGTTGTTGGTCCGGACAGTGACTTGGATGAAAAAGATCTTTGTTACTAAATAAATAAAAACAATCGACACAAAATCTCTAGCCCTAAGCTAAGCAGAGCTTGTGTTATGGGTGCTGGATTACTGACACATATGTACGATATATTATATTACATAGATAGATATTCTTTTTTCATAGAAAGCGACCAGAACACCCGGACTAAAAATCTGCAGATCGTCAACATAAACATTTTTCCCGAGTAGGGATTGAACCCGCAACCTCTTGCATCGCAGGCGAACCGTTGCCGACCGCCCCACAGAGGTCGTCATCTTTCGGTTATTCCAACTTTAATTGGAAATCCTTTGTTTTCTGCAATTGTTTTAATAACATTTAGAAACATTACAAGTTTAGTAAAGTCCTGTGGGTACTCGCCTGCAAAATTTTATTAAATGATAAATTTAGGCACCTTTGAACTTGACTAATAGCTACACATGATTTAAATAGCAGTCTAACGGTATATCAGCCTTCTTTTCAGTCAATATATCAATAAGATGTCACTTTTTGTTCCGTTCTGACGGTATGTTGGCACTGGCATGTTGTACCAACGGAACGTGTCGGTTGTACAACAGTGCCACGACGTTTAAGGTTCCTTCTACATATATTAAAATAATAATGATTTGCTTAGATCCTCTAATATTTTGTTATCTTGCTGTCAAAATCTGGCAAAAGACGCATAGGAACATGTCAATTCTGTAGCCGTACAATTTGTTAGGTAGTCAGGATCATGAATTATGTTGAAGATAAAAACAACGTTCGTGATTGGTTGCTAGCTTGCTCATGGAGGCTTTAAGATTTCCCGCACTGTATCAATTGTGTGTGTGGCATAGTTCACTATTCCTAAAACAATTTATCATGTCATGTTATCTTGTCAATGTTTTTTTGGTTACAAATGATTATTATGTTGAGGAATATTTGTAGAAGTAATATTTTCGTCAATTTGACTATTAAATTCTGATACTAACTGACGTTGGTATTAGATAGCTTCTTGATTTTAATTAAACGGCAAAATAAAGATATTGCGAACCCAAAAGGGTCACAAAAAAGGAAAATAAACTTTAAATTCGTTTCCGCTAATTTGATAATTTTTGACTGGTGCCATTTATTAAATAATTTATGAAGATAAGATAAAACAGAAAAAGGTCCCTTAATTTGAAGCCGAAGCAATTTCGTGATTTCGCAAATTCAAAGTCAATGCGACGGAAATTACGTCGTAAGGTATATTTATCGTTTGTAAAAATAAAATTTGTATTTGTGCAAATATTAACACGATAGCAGACTTGCCGTACGAGAATTTTGTTTACCTGTTTAATGAACGTACCTATACTGCCCTTTGCAATCAGCCTATAAAGATGTCTTATGAAGTTATGAGTCATGTCCCGTAGAAACATTTCATTTAATGTACATAACTGATCGCAACAAGGTTCCATGATTGCCAGGCAGCTTGACTGAATAGGTTTAACAAGGATGGTACCAAACAATAACAAACTTTTATAGCGAAAAACCAGCGTCGTCGTGGCCAATAAGAAATACGGATTTATGATTTGAAAGCTGAGTCTGCGAACCGTACGCAGTGATTAAAACAATGGAGTCTAGAATATTTGCTCGGCAGTGATCCCTTCGTTAAACCATATGAAAGATGGCGTGCTTCAGTCGATTATAGCCACGTCGTAACTCTTATTCGCGCTGCGTTCTATCTGATTTAAAATTAGTATTCAATACTTTATGGCCGTGCTATCATCATCAACAACGTCGGTTCTGAAGTGTTGAAAAATTTAATACCATTGCTTGGAAGTACTAAAATCATATAGTGCTATTTTTTTTTCATTTTCCCGAATGCTCGTCTTGTTATTAGGAATTGATGGGCTCGCTGTGAAATTATATATGTTATTGATATGATTCTAGAAACCGAAGCTTGTGAGAATGGGCTGAATTTATTTTAAGGTTAAAATTAATTTGAAGTTTGTTTCTTAGAGAAAAAATGCGATAAAAAGTAAACAATGATAGATTGATAGCTGTATAAAGGCAATATTTAGGGTATTAGTAGTATTATTTAGTAGTTCTTAGCGCTTGACAAATAAAGTTGAAAATGGTGATGCGTTTGATTTAGTTGAATCTCTCGTTCGACAATTTCAACATTATTTATCGGTTTTAATTTATTTTAAAAGTAAATACACCAGTAAATTAAAATCTTTATACATATTTCTCTAGATGATAAAATTACCTTTCTTACAGTAACAAAATTATAAAACGTTATCACTCAAAATATCGAGCATTTCGAGACGAAAAAGTATTTTCGTGTTCTTTCTTGCGATATTTTTTTCAAGTTCCTAGATGGTTTTTATGAAATATTTTTACATAAGTCTTTTTTCCATACACTTGACTATGAACTGTATTTTTTTTGGGCTTGTAATATGTCGCAGTAAGCCTAACTGTGCGACGAAAAAGTGGTCGTTTTTCGATGTCTGTCGTTGGGCAGCGCCTTAAGTTGATAATTTAAACTTTGAAAAAGAGTGGTAATTCCATCTCTCATTGGTCATTGAAAAGATTTTATTGGTTTAGCAACCGTTGAATTATTTTATGACACTGCGCAGTGCACTGAGATTTTACGAGTGAATCCGTACTTCATTTTCATTCAATAAATTATTTCCTATCAAAGGGCCGACAATCATCACAAATCAGTTCTAACAATCAACATCAGTTAGACAAATCACAAGTCATCGAACGAAGTTGCGTTCGAACGACATTATCCAAAACACTAGTATTTGCGGCAATTTTAGTTGGTTCACGCATCACTAGGGATTATTGGAGGCCAGCGGTTATTTTCATACGTTAAGGTTTGAAACGTTTTTTGATTATATCTGAAGCAAAATCTGTTATGTTCTTTCCAGATTGATACAATTTATATCAATTCTTTCAGATGTTTAGCCGTGAAAAGATGAAAGATAGTGTTTGTTTATGTTTGATTTAAATTTTCTATGTTGCTTATTGCTTAGATGTATGTATGTCAATTTTTTTTCGATCCTACGCCCATAACTGATACGACACGATTGACTATTTATCGTTAGATGAGTAGGATTTAAAAGAGTTCAAATCTTTATATGAGTTTATTATGAATATGATTGGGTTACCAAAATGTAAACTTCTTTATCCTACGACTTCCATTTGACAGTCACGAAGTGTCTTAAACTTTAAAAAAATTATATGATTGGTTTTATGAACGCAGAATTTAAAAAATGCATCAAATAATTTTTTTAATATAAGACAACACATTAAGCAAGCAGTGGACTTACATAGGCTGATGGTGATAGTGATGATACGCAAGAGCATTAGAGGTATATTAAAAAACATAAACATTTTTTTTTCTTTTGACTGCTTAATACTATTTTTTTTTTACTTCAACTTCTTTTTTTTATGGCACCGCTTGCTTTTCGCTGCGACTCTGCCAGTGTTAGTTATAGTATATAATTTATAAGGGGGAATTCCGTAACTACTAACTTTTTTGCATTTGACGTAAGAAAAGACACACGGCTCCTGTTCTCTGTGGTGGCGGACAAAGAATGGCCGGTAGCAAGCGTCACTCATTATATCGAATGAATCGACTGAGAGCATAATAGAAGAGCGTGCATGGCAAATTATACGCCAGCTGATGTGATTGTGATAAATTATTTACCCCACTTCATATGGTTTTGATGCCTGACTTGCTTGAGCCCAATAGTCATTTGTTTTTGAACATTAGTCATAATGATGTAATATAAAAGCACATGTTTTACCTAAATATATAGGGCATGCAAATACAGCCCGGTGGTTTTTCTAATAAATTACAATCAAATACATAAATCATCAATAAAATAACACAATAAAAACTTGGTAACTAATCAATCAGTTTAATTATGTTCTTATCCATTACAAAATAATATATACCATAGTAACATTTTGAAGTCAATAAATTGTTCAGTTTAATCTGAACAGTTGCAAAGGTAACAATTTGAGATTGTTCAGTAATTTTGAAAAAAATTTGGGAGTCATACTATAAACAATTTTACTAAGCAGATCAGTAGGTATTATCGCTAGCTCATTAAACACAATTGATCTAATTCCGTACCATTTTCTTATACTGATATATTTTTTTTACTAGAGAAAACGATCAGGCTATAAACGATATGAGATGTATACAGAAAGTATACATCTCATATCTTTTATAGCCTGATCGTTTTCTACAGTAAAAAAATATCTGTATATTTAATAAAATTGTATTATGTATATCAGTCATCTAGTACCCATAACACGAGCTCTGCTTAGCTTGGGGCTAGATGATGCTGTGTGGATTGTCCGGCATTATTTATTTATTTATTTATTTATTATAGCCGTGGGCTTAGAGGCACAAAGCTGCCCTCGTGTCATGTACATAGGTACTATTAGACCGAATTCATGCATTGTAGACGAGACGTATAACGTCTCGTCTACAATGCATTTAGTAAAAACCTACTTTATATTTTATGTTTATCATACACAAACCATTATATTTAGTATAGAAAATAAAGGTTGTTATTTAATTAACATGTTAAGCTGTTTATAAAAATCCAACTGATATTTACTTGAGGAATTCTTATCCTATATTAATTCAATTCGAATGAGCAAGCAATTCAAGCAACTTCTAATAATAATAAAGTCTATATTTTCGAGTAAAACCTACAAGGAGTAGGAGTAAAATGGCTTAACTTGGAGACAATATTTTACTCCAATAGCTGTATTTAATTTTAAGTATTCAAAGAATTTGAAAGGCAAAACATTAAATAACCATTATTTAATGTTGGCAATTAGGTATTTAGTATGTCCTCTAAATAACCATTAAATGTATAATTACTTTCGTTAATTCAAGAAACTACAAGTTTTACCAAATGCTTAAATATTTTTAAATCGACTGTATTCACAACGCCAACGCTATACTAATATTATGAGGAATTATTTGATTGTTTGGACTGAATATGCTCCGAAACTACTAGATCGATGAAAAAACTTACCATTAGAATCTGTCACAATCCTTGACATACAGGCTGCAGAATATTAGCAAAGCTAGGGATCGAAGCTAGGTATATGAAAACGTTCTTTAATAAAATAACCCAAAATGTATGTGTGTGTAAAAATTTGTAATGTTTTAAATTTATTCAAACACCCTTGCGAAACCTGGGCTGACCGCGCGTTTAATTATATTTTTGGATTGGCTCGCTCTAATCCTGAGCCGGAAGTTTCCCTCGTCCTGTTATCAAGTCCTTGGATCCAAGAACCTACAATAACATTGTGTTCTCGTGCCTCGCTGCAAAGGTGAAATAAATTGGAAAGATAACAGTCCTTACTTTTATGGGGCAATGAGTATCGCGCTCTTGCGTGAATGTTGCTCCAGAGATAATTGTATTCATTGCTTCCACATACAACTACCAACTCAGAAAGTTTGAAATTTCACCATAATATGATATCGCTCATTTGGTAGAACATCGACGTAATTGACAGTTTTCATTTTTTACAGGAGAGCGTTTTTAGTGTTTTTTTTAGTTCTTTCTTCAATTTCTAAGCAACTGGTGGTTGGATTATGATTATACTAGATTCATATTAGAGCTGCATTCATGCAATTCCTAATGTTATTTTAAGATTCTAAAAATTGTGTTTGGTATTGCCATAATTTAAAAATAACTACTGATGTGCCTGTAGTTTCGCCATTGTTCCACCAGAATACAGCCATGTAGAAAAAACTATCCATACAAAATGTGAGAGTTTGTGACAAAAAAAATAAAATTTTTGTTATTTATCGTTTATTAACTTATTATAGTATTAGAAATTGTAGGCATGTACTCATATAGTAATATCACAATTCAATATTATTGCTAAATGGTCACAAAATAGTGTTTACAGCAACTTTAAAGTCTTAAAAGTCTCATAGTCTTTGTAACTTATTAAATCTTACTTAGAAGGTGTGTCTCTGAATATCTGAAGTAACACCTAGTCTTGCAACTTCAAACAACCTAACAAAAACGGTTACAAAAAAAATATCGCTCGTAAATTCTTAAATATTACTTGCAAAAACAGTCTCAAAAGTTTATATTCAAAATATTTGTGTTCACAAAATCTTCAAATCTTAAAACTAAAATATAATAGAATTTCACCACCTTACCTCTTCCCGTGGGTGTCGTAAGAGGCGACTAAGGGAAACACACCTGGGGGCGGGCAGCAGCACCCTCTGTAGAACAACTCCACCGAACTGTGATCCCCAACCCTAATGCCCAGCGTGGGGATTATCGTCTATAACCCCCAAATAATAAATAATGCCATCTATGGTGCTCATTAGGCCTATTTCCAGCAGTGGACTAATTATAGGCTGGTGATGTGATGTGAAAAATGTTCAAAGAGGAGCTGGATAAACTTGTGCTGGATGAACTTGAGCTGAATTTAGATGAGCTACTTGATTTCGAACTAGATGATGCTTTACGATCTTCTCGCTTTGCTGGGCAATCATCTTTTGACGATAAGGTCAAAGCCAGATTTGCCAGAGGGAGAAATGAAGAAACTATAAAGTTACTTCCTTAAAAAATATGTAATTCATCATCCTATTATACCACGATAACTAAGGCTGGCTTTTTGTTTCCAGTTGAATAAATTCAAACCTATTTAGGTTTTAATTCAAATAAAATCATAATCTTAAATCAAACCTATCATTTTCGAGCTGTGTCATGGTATCAGTCATTCTATCAAAAGGTATCCTTCTTTCCATTGCACAATTTATGAACCTTTTCATGCGTTCGTTAATTATGAAAGCTAAAAAAGAAAGATAATACTTTATTACATAGAAATGACAAAATTATGGAGTTAAATTCGAGCCACAAAAATTGACAAAAGACCTGAAAGATTAGAAGAATAAAATAAAATCAAATAATTTAGTATTGCAGCCGAATATCCTCGAAACATTTCTGAATAGATATAAAATTTATATAAAAACTACGTGTATAGCAATACTTTAAAATTCTTAATTCTCTTTATAAATTTCCAAACTCAAGTGGCAACTTTCATGGTTGGAATAAAACAATGAAATAACTAGTTACCTCCCATTTAGGTCAACATTTGGCTGAAGACTTAATCTTATTGAAGAAACAATGACGTAAATGATAATACTCGCAAAAATTAGTTACATTTGCGTCAATCGCCCACTAAATATTTAACCTAGTTGAAGAAATAACGACGAAAATGATTGAAAATGAAACATTCCGTCATTGTTACCTCAAGAAAAATTAAAAAATGATGTCATAATTACCTTTACGTCGATGTAGCCCTCAAATCGTCCAAACTTCATGAGTCCTCCTGCGCAACTGACCGTTACGTCGTTGTAGCATTCAAGAGTTTCAAGATTTGTTATAAATGCTACAACGACGTTTGTGCGATTTTGCGGAAAATATTAGAGATAGAATTATGACGATTTTTTTCCAAATAAAGGTACCTCTTACAGATGTTTTGACATTCTTAACTCAGTTTTGCCAAAAACGACAATTCCGTCATTGTTCCACCAAATGAGCGATATGTAATAAATAAGTTAATAATACAGGATGATCCGCACAGCATCATCGAAGCCAAGACAAGCAGAGCTGGTTTTATGCGTCCTATGATTCATATACGAGTATACATAATACAATGTAATACGTAAGGTACTTTTTATGATACATAGAAAACGACTAAGACATCCGGAACAAATATTTGCAGATCGTACAGAAATTTATCCCGAGACGCAATTTTTTAACAAAATAAGCTTTGTTTATCTTGATTTGAGAGCTCTTTTTCCGTAATATGTTTTCAAATTAGCAAAATCTTTTTATTAAATGTCGGTCCATCGGGACAAAAATAACATTAAAACACAAAATCTAACGTAAATACTAGTTCTTATTTCTATTATTTGCTGGTCATTTTCTTGGAAAATAAAGAATAAAAAATAAAAATCGTAAAGTATTTTCTAACGTTAAAAAAATGACAATCAAATGTTGTTTGGAAATTCGTATAGAACGTATCACAAAATAAAGTGACTATCGCAATCTCCCATTACTTTTACTGGCACGATTGATATCGTTATAAACCTCACCCATTTTATTGTTACTCTTTGATTGTGTACATACGAATGTGCGTGTGTCCAACACGTTTATACATAGACGGTATCATGGCGCGTTCTGATCGTAAATGTCATCTGAAAATTTATATTCATTACGATTAGATAGCGGCCCACAAAGGCTAGTCTATTGTTATCCATTGTACCACCTGATCGATGTATGATATAGGGACTTTTATAGGCTTGAGCCTTTTGATCCGCCCTAGAAAGTATAATTTTCTGCTAACTTCTTTACTTTATGGTCTATATGACTCAGTTTTGCAGTGCCTATCCAGACTGCATGTACAGTGCGAGTCAGAATTAAGTACCCCCCTTGTCTACAAAATATTTTCGACTACTTCTAATTCCCTTGTAACTTGTCACAAATTTTCACATGCAGATATTTATCACGCCGCCGCTTAGGATCGACCCGCTCTTCCATAATACTCAAAGTCTGAAATTCTCAACAATAACACATATTGTGTCCCGCATACATTGAGATAGGGGGGGGGGGGGTTCTTATATGTGATGCGCACTGTACATATCTAGTGGCAAAATAACAAAATAACTAACCATTCACTTAGACTATGAAATAATGTACAGACCGCGTCACATATTAGTACCCCCCCCCCCCAACTCAATGTATGTGGAACACAATAGTTGTTATTGTTGGGAATTTCAGACTTCGAGTATTATGGGTGTGTGGTTCGATCCTGAGTGGCGGCGTGATAAATTTTTGCATGTGAAAATTTGTGACAAGAAGTAGTTAAAAATATTTTGTAGGCAAGGGGGGATACTCAATTCTGACGCGCACTGTACATGCAAGCAAAAATAAATATAATATGAAGTAAATGAATGTTTATAACACATCTGTTTAGCGAATAAAATGACACCATCATTGTGAAGGTGTGGCAGAACAAAAACCAAAATATAGCCAACAAAATAATAGTATAATATAGCCTTTTCACTGCAAAAACAATTAAATTGTTAAAACAAAGAAGCACTAAAGCGTATAATGGCACTAAGTTATTTGTTGTTGTATAACAAGATTTACATTATTATAAGCGAGACCGGTATGCAGCCTTTAGAGCTGGTAAGTAGTTGTACACAAATGCTGGTTCATTTCTGGTTGCATGCGAGGCAACACATGCACTGCGTTCGCGGAAAGCTAGCTCCGCTGCGGTTTCGCGATGAATAATCGCATACAAAACCGACTTACAATGGCCAATGCGAGTGTTTAAATGCCCTATTAAATCTTACGGGCTGCGTAGGTTTCTGTGGGATTCAATTACGCTTTGTGCGCGATGAAAGGCGCCGGGGCTGGCGCGTAAACTGAGCCGCGAGCCTCTCACATCCCGACACCTCTCACTCAATGAGCCTGTCACAAAAGGTGCAAACGAAATAACACCAGCGGACTCATATCGCCACCGGTACATTGAATTAATGCTAAATTAAATAAGAGCAAATAAAACCTTCCATTAATGAGAAAAGGCGTCTCGGATAATTCGAATGGCGTGACATTCCGGACAAAAGGTTAGGTCGGTCGCCACCTCCGCTCCCCAGACAGCCCGGTAGTCCTCCGCTGTCCCAGGGGTGGAGCGTTCATTTTACAAGGATTATTTGACCGTGTTACAAGCGAATCGCTTGTCACTACACGTGTCACTGCTAGGACAAAAGCGTTATTTTGAATCAATACCGACAACTAAGCGCCAACAGTAAAGCAATTAAGTAAAATGCTGTCTCTAACGTCAGATGGAAAATATAAAGCAAGAACATGTTTACCAAACATTTTTATTGAGCAGATACAAAACTATCAATATGCATTATGCAATTACTAATTTTCCGCATTCGTTAAGCCGAAATAAAGTAAACTAAACATAATCTTATCGCCATAATTATAATTACTCCTAAAGTGTACAATATAGGCGTATTAGAGTTATCGGCACTGGCACCGAAAACGGCCATCGCAACATAAACAGAACGTTTTCTATTCGGGAACCAATTATCATTTACATATCACAGACGGAACCGACACTCTCAGCACGCTGCCGGGGTCAATATATTTACTTAGAGTCCAGCATAAATAGGCCTCTCGCTCCACCCATTTTCCATCAATCGCACTTAATAAAGACCTATACCATCAGACGTTGTAGCTCTACCACCGCTGGACATGTGTTAGATTGGAGTATAGATGCATACGTGAAGTGTATAAGTACTGAGACAAGACGGCTAACCAAATCGCTTTTGTTAAGATTTTATCTCCGTTAAATACTTCTAACCATTATAGAATATCGGGCGTCTCGTTCAAACCCGCGGCAACCAATTATGGTTGTTACCAATTGAGATTTTGTTGCTTGTAGAGGTCAAGATTTTAACTAGTTAGCCGATGGAGGCCGAAGTTCATTAACACTTGGTTTGCAGAACTGTTTGTGAATTATTCATGAGCTTAAAGTAGACCAAACTGTACTCCATATGCGTTGATATGTAGTTTTGGTGTTTTCAACAATTTAGGGATTGCCTGGTTTGGCGATAACTTTACCCCATACCAAAGTAGCCGAAAAAAGTAAGAGGTGCCTTTGCGTACCAAACGTAACACACTTAAAAATATTTAACCTACACTTAAAATTCAGCAAATACTTTCAGAAGCCAATTCAAACTAATTATGAACGTAATATCCATAAACATTTTAGAGCAAACTATAATTCTAAGTCTACAATTACGATTTCAGAATAAGCTCATAAGCCCATAAGCATTTGCTCCAATAAACCGTTCACATAATTGAAATAATATTTTTGATAATCAAATTAATCCAGTGCAGGCAACTTAATTAAAGTCTTTGCTCATCAAAACAGGGTATAATTTGCGTCAAAATTGTTTCGCGTCGAATGAAGATCGTTAGGCTGTGACTCACGGGTTGTGTTGCCAGCTAGTACGATTATTTTGTGACTATCACTAACTACACAAAACGATTTATTCCTCTCAAAATTGTTAAATAAAAAATAAAAAAAATCAACAAGTGCTTTAAAATTTATACACAAATTAGTTACCACGGTGCCCATATAACAAAAAATTTGCTTGAGGCTTGGTGACATCGTGTAGAAATGAATCATCTCGTTTGTAGACAATACTGTTCAGTTGATTTCAAAAACACTAATTTCTCTCTCCACTTAAAATCTTACAATCGAACTTAAAGTTCTCCTCATCTCAATATTTGCGTAAATTTCTGGCTTGTTTTTATTCGGGCAACCCTATTCACACAATATAAACCAAGCACGTGATATTGTTTGGTTTCGTAATGGCTACAAAATAACAGGTTGCGTTGTGATTTTAACGATATTAACTGATCTTGTTTAATTTATAATGTGCTCTGGTGAAAATAATAACGGATTATAAACTACGTTACCTACAATTGAAATGGTTACTTAGTATAAACTAATCATATTATGTAGGTAGAGCACAGTATGTGTTTGTAAAATGTGATTTGATGTAAATTAAAGAAATTAAAATCATTTTTTCAGCTTATTTGGTTGGTAACACGTAAAATAATTATACAACGTATTTTGAAAAGAATTCAACATAAAATAAAATTTAAATTTCTGACCTGCCTTCCTACAATCAAACCAAATTTATCAAGATTTGAGTTTACCGTCGTCATTCTAAAACGTAGAATAAATACGTGATTTTTTGATCAAAAAAAGCTTTTATGCGTTTTTCGCCGACTGTACAGTATTATGAGACTCATCTCAGGCCAGTGTGTGAAAGGCTATGGCAACGCGTTGATGTCTTTTGTACGGAGCGCGGGGCTTTCCAACACGCTGACACTGCACGTTCAACTAGCCCTCTAACACCTCTAACAACTAGGAACATTACAGGCTCTAGGATATTAAAATGAGACAAATTTATATCCACTCTCCGATTATGCCTTCGATAAACGCAGACCGGTGATTATGATATCTCGTGGTTTAATCGTAAGATCGATACGGAGTCGCGTTCCGTTCTACACCAAACCAGTATCAATAAAAAAAGAAACTAGTTACGGGCGGGTCGTATCCGACAGTTTACGTTGGAAAATCAACAAGGTGCTAAGGCTATAAGTCGGAACCGCAGTGCGTTATCGCCTCAATCGCCTTCGAACAATGCCTCGAATGTTTCAATATAGGCTCCGACAGCATTTTTAACGTTTCATCGAACGCTGCAACAATCGTAAAATAAATTCTCTACGCCTTCTCAGAGCTCTGATTAATGTTGTACACAGTGCTGCGTCGCGTTTTTATTTTTTTCACCTCTGTGTTATTTCTCTAGGCTAATTTATGAGAGTCGGCGACCGACGCGACTCGCGATTGAGCCTCTGATTTCTCATTGTTACGTTCAAATTGTGTATATTATACTGCCGGGACACACTTATACGCTATTGCTATTTTAATAATAATATTTATAACAGCGTAAAGATTGAATTTTTAACACCCTCAGTGGCGAAGGTCATAAGTTCATTGTTGGTACCTACAACCTTTCGAAAATCTGAATCATTATAATCAAGTTAGTTCTGACTAGTGAGATTATCAGAAATAGCAATGCTTTAAGTTTACAGACAGTATTATTAATAAGGGGAATGTGTGTATGAATATAGAAATAAGGGTTAAATACTAATTCTAACTAATTCTTCCATTTACTATCAATTTCTTCTAGGAACCCAGTCTTTTCTATTCCAAGTATGCTCCCGCCAGGATATGTTTCAAGCAATTATTCGCGGATAAAAATAAAGCTCACTTACTATTCCTTTGTTGCTAGCTCTGGCTGTTCTTTCACACCTACTTAGGGCTCCGAGGCCCGGCTCGTTATACAGATTGAAGGACCGCGGTCGACGGCCGCAGTATCCGCGCGGATCACATTAAAAACTTGGTGAAGTAAGCCTTTGTGCTTTGGTTCCGTACAATTTGATCGTGGACTTCGAAATTGTTTATGTATTTATTTAAAACTTATGTGTATGGGGCGTATGTATTCGCTTTAAAGATGAAAGACGTGTGGAAGCAGTAAGTCGTTAAAGTGTTTCTCTAAAGAAGAGGGGAGGCCTTTAACCCTGCAAGATGTACGATGAAAAAACGGATGATATTAAGGATGATACTTTCATGTTTGTTACGGTAAGTAATTTGCCGCAAATCAGAAACTATTATATATGAACCCATGATTAAACCAATTTCGATTCGACTGTATTTTGGAACTGAAGTGGAGTATTTTGTATATTGATTTTTAGTCCAAAATCTCGTATTTTCCCAAAGTACCAAAACATCAAATCGAGATTAGTTTTTAAATAATTAAATAGGAAATTGTTTACGATTCGCAAGAAAAAACAATTTCTCTAGATTTATACTTTTTACAACGGAGATTAAAAACCACATAATATTTACATCGCGGCAACACCAAACTAAAATCCTTAATAGTGACACATAAAAAAAAACAATAGGTACTTGTGTAAGGCGTTAGAGATACCCTAAACCGGCTCCAGACCGTTCCTACAGGCGCAAGTTATAGAGCTTCTCCCATTTGATCGGAATGTTGTAAAGTGTGTAAGTTGTTGTTGTTGATTTTAGCCCGATATTCTAAAATATGGGGGTATGAGTTATCTTATCACTAAAATACAAATGTTTTAACCTAGTTCAGGCACAAGTATAACCTTTAAATTATAAGATATTATTACTTTTTGCTAACCTTTTGTCTTAAGATATTTTTGAATAATATTATAATTATTATGATTTGGGGCTCGTCTTCTTGATAACTAAATTATTTGAATGTTTTTATTTAATATTTGCTATGTATCAGTTTGAATTAGTTTTTAAGTGAATACAAAAGGACTTTTTAAGACTAATAAGATACCCTAAACTGAAAATTTTTAGTAAATTCCTATAAGATTTGTAATAGCCTATTCGTATGAGATTCTTAGTAAACTAGAAATTGTTATCAAAAATTACCTTTTGTACCATTCTGCTGCTAGCTAATCAAGCTATTTTAATTTTCCAGCCCTTTTTACGAAATTAAAGAGGAAAAGAAGCAATGTGTCAAAGTATCCTAGCATTAATACTGATCGTGCATATTTATAACCTTTAGATATTAATGGTATAATAAAGGAATCTTCTATTCTTTTCCATTCTGAGTCTAGGATTGGTATTGATTGTAATTTCTATTCTATTCTATGCCCGCAATAACCGCCCATTTTTTTCTTTAATTTTACCGACAGCAAAATGTATTTTAAGATACGACAAATTTTTTGAAATGTATTTCTTTATTTATACATGAAATTAATTCACATCTATAATTATAATTCAAAGTGCCACTGTAATTACTTTAATGAAATTATATTCAGTATAAAAGTAAGCCTATAAGGTTAAACAATAAAAGATAAAATTTATCTTCACTGAATTTTAATATTCATTTTAACTTTCGTTAACAAAATTCACAATTTGTTGATGTTCATAATAAATATTTTTCATTCCAAATGGGCTAAGTTAAAATACTAAGTACATATTTATAAATTGAATAGTACAAACCTTAACATTTCTAATTTTATCACAGATAGTGGCATATTGTGCCGTTTATAGTAACATGAAATTGGCGGCAAGTTTTGCCCAAACAAACAACACAGCCAGCTTGGCCTATCTCACCTAATGAGTACCTTCTTTATACATATCAGCAGTTCGTACATGGGCTTTACATACTACATTTATACAAATGCAGAGTTTGCACAATATCATAGATATTTTACAACTACTAGGTAAATCTGATTGACTCTGGAAATAATTTTATACAGTCATCAAAATGATTGGATAAGTTTAGTCAATGACTCGAATATTTTTACATACTGAGATAATTACGAGTACACGAACATTTAGTTAAGTAATTACAGAAATTAGTCATCTACAAAAAGTCAATTGGTAATTATACAGAGCTCTATTACTTACAACTAAAATATTTACAGTCTATGAGTTCCGACTAGTCTTCACAAATATACATGAGTCTATCACCAAGTCCAATCACATCACTTGTCACTCACTACACATGGACGGACATTGTGCGTGGGGATGCGCGCGGCGGCATTTGATGCGGGGTGTGCGAGGGGTGCGGGGGCAGCACCGGGTGGGCGCCGTGGAAAGGCGGCGGAGGCAGCATGTCCTGGTGGTTGCGGCCGAGGTGGTGCCTATGCATCGGCAGCCCACCCGCCCCTGGACTCGGCACCCCCCGGTGCCTCGGCCGATCCCGCACATCCGGCAACGCGAACCGCAACTTCTCCCAAAACAACCGATCGTCCGCGTGCAAGTACTTATTCGTTTTCAAGTACAGTCTTATATCAGGATCGAGATCCTTTTGCGACACTTGACCTAACAACACAATCACTAGTCTCTTCCGCCTATCCGTCATCACTTGGTGCAGAGCCGACTTTAGCTCGTAACGAACCCACTCGGTCCTCAGAAAGTTCTCACTGAGCACCATGATGGTGCGCCGCGAAGATTCCACCGCCTGGCGGATCTTGTCGGTCACGTAGCCGCCCACGTCACGGTAATGCAGACACAGTTTGTAGGAGGGCTCGCCCTGCTCCAGTACGTGTGCCAACTGTTCTGTGACCCACGCCTCGTCCTTAGTACTGTAGCACAAGAACGCGTCGTACATTTTCTCAGAATCGGCTCTGTCCATGTCATTAGCACCACAGAAAAGTCTCACACCGAATTTTGAGAAGCACCACACTTTCATGTTTTGACGGAATAAAAACACAGATACGACGACTATCAACACACACAGAAAGCAGACCGATGTGACGATGATTGTTGTATAATCTGGCTCATCGTCGTTGGTTATTATTGTCCTGTTCGCTTGCAAGTTGCCATTGATGCTGTTGTTGATACTCGGCTGGCCGGTGCAAATCGTGCCGTTCTCGTATGCGATCTTGAATCCCGTCTCTGGGTCGTCAAACATGTTTTCATTATACACGGTGACTTCAGAGGTGTTGTTGCCCTTTGAATAGATGCATTTGATACTAGATAAGTCAGTGATAGAGTTGACTCTTTTTGTCCATTCTCTGAACGTTTCCGTGTATTCACAGTCACAAGACCACGGGTTGTATGACAGAGTTATTTCTGTAATTGTGGGATTTATTTTCCATACCGATAAGGTTATAAGTCTGTTGTTATGCAGGTGCAAGATTTGTAATCGTGCCATGTGACTGAACATGTCCTTTCCAATTGTCTTTATTCTATTGTTATTGATGTAGAGTTCTCGTAGCATATCCAGACCGTCAAACTCTTGGCCTTCTATTGCCGATAGACTGTTATAATCCAATCGTAACACTTCAAGCTCTTTCAATCCATTAAAAGTTCTATTATGAATCATTTCTATATTTGAAGCATTCAAGTACAATATCTTAAGCTTTTTTCTGCCGATGAAAGCGTGACTTGGTAGCATTTTAATGTCATTACCGTCGAGGTACAGTTGTGTGGCCTCCATTGGGATTTTCTCAGGCAAAGTGTTCACATAAGCAGCGCTTGAGCACTCCACGACGTTAGCTGACCACGTCGGATCATGGTAACACGTGCAGTTGTTCGGACACGTCATTTCACAATCACAGGCGTCAAAGTCACAGCAATGACACAATGCATGGCAGTGGGATTCGTACTTGCACAAAAACTGATTCGGCGCTGCTTCCACTAATGGCACAAACGCATTTCCTCTGCTGTACAGTAATTTACAATGAATACTATCTATGTCCATCAATTTTGGTTGGGTTCGGGCTCTGTTACCCGAGTTTATTTTTTGCAGCCAATCCATTGTACAATCACACTCAAGTGGGTTTCCGCCAATGAAAAACTCGGGCACTGATTTATCTTGGGGTACAGCTGAGATTCTCAATGAGTTGGGGTCCAAACTTGTTATCTTATTTCCAAACAAATCGACCCGCGTCAAATTCGGCTTCTTGAAGAATGTGTAGGACTGCACTTTTGAAATTAAATTATCATTCAAATACAACATCTCCACGGAGTTAGGAATAGCACTTCCAGTTATTTCAGTTAACTTATTCGAACTTGCATCGAAAGTGCTGAGAGATAGTTGTGATTCAATCTCGAAGTAGTTCCCCAGTTCGGCGATCCTATTAGCATGAATATCCAGCCACTGCAATCCAGTTGGAATCATAGCGTAGTCAAACCATTCCAATCTGTTATCGGAAATGTTCAGCCAGACAAGATTTGGCAGTTTTGCGAACAGTCCCTCGATGTTTGTCAAGTAATTTCCATCAAGTCGTATCGCTTGCAGATTTACATTGCCATCAAAAGCGCCGCCTTCAATCTTATGAATTTTGTTTTTGGACAAGTTCAAAATTTTCAACGAAGTCATTTTGTCGAACACTCCTTTGCTGATATTTCCAATATTATTTTCAGTCAACCTCAATCCATACATTTGTTCCATGGTCATGAATGATGCATTTTCAATGCTTGTGATGAGATTTTCTCCCAAATCCAAAGTCTTCAATTGAGGTATTTCTTTGAGAGCCAGTGGGACTTCTTCAAGTCTATTTCCATTTATATGCAAGTCCTGTAGCATAGAAAAGTTGCGTAAAGCATGTGAATGTATTTTAGAGATGCGATTACTGTCGATAGAAAGCACAGACAATACTTGCAAGCCCGTGAATGCGTAGCTTTCTACGTTAGTCAGTCGATTGTTGGATAATGTTAATGATTGCAATTTGCTCAATGAGCTGAATACATTTTCTGGTATGTGCTCAATGAAGTTGTCTTGCATTTTTAAAATCTGCAAGTTATGCAAGTCTCTGAATAGTGCTATCTCCATTTTGGATACACGGTTATGAGAAAAGTCCAAATATACTAATCGTTTCAGTCCAGAAAATGTCGATGTGTTGATCCAATCTGAGGTCAATTCATTGTAAGATAAGTCCAAAACTAGGAGTTTAACTAAATCGCTAAATAAACCGGGTGCCAGCACAGTTATAGTGTTGTTGCTCAGGTAAATTTCTTTAAGTTCTTTTGTGTCACTAAAAAGTTCTGGCGGCAAGCTTGTGAGCTGGTTGTCTGACAATCTGATCGTTGTCAAAGAGACAAGCCCTTCCAGAGCTCTATCAGCAACTGAGTTCAGTCCATTTCCTTGTAGATATAGTTTTTCTAATGCCTTTAGACCGGAAAGTAAGTTCGGAGGCAACGTATCGATAAAATTCCTCGACAGGTCCAAGACATGCAGATTATCTCCGCACTTTTCAGTTGGGTGCTTGTGAGCAGTAGAGAACTGAAAATGACTTATGTCTCGCATTCTATTTCCAGTCATGTTCAAGTACATCAAGTTTCGCAAAGAACACAGTGCGCCGTCCGGAAACACTAACATATTATTTTCACTCAGATCTAGCCTCTCCAAGTTTTGCACATCCCTGGAGAATGCACTCGGGGTAATTTCGAGTGATATAGCCGACCAGTCGGCATTGTGTGTCCTGATTGTCAAATTCCGTAATTCACGTAGACCGGTGAATGCACTGTCCGAGAGGTTTCCGATTTTACAGTATTCGATGGTAAGTTCGCGCAATTCCACTAACTGTCGGAAACTGCCCGGGGCGAGTGAGCTTTGATAGAACATTGCATCGCTACACTCGAGCCTCAGCCGGACCGTCGGATGCGGTTGTATCGTGCTGAAGTTGGTGTTGTCCAATTCGCTGTTGATAGTCCGCAGCCTGCACTGCAGCGCGACTCCGTCGAGCTCGTTGACCCAGACACATTCGTCCGGTGCTTGGTAACGGGTTCCGGTAGTCGCCGACAAAGATGCACTCCGCACCGACGATGCAAAATTGAGCACCAGCAAGGTACTCGCGAACCAAGCCAGATACATCGTTTTGTTTTCACTCACACTTATTACATAGTTTTACTCATAATCCGTTTACACTGAAATTCCACGTAAACATCGTGTCGGCAGCGCACTAGTCCATTTTATTTCGCCTCAAGCTAGAGCGCTTCACTAGTCGGACCGGCCACTTAACTCGTTTCTCGCGAGAGTACTAATTGGACGGGATCGCGCGTCCGCAAGTACGGGATAAAATAACACGCAACACGGCCGACCACGGCGAGGTCTGGGGTGGGACTGTCTTGGAGTCAAACCTGCGTGCTGCGGCGCTCGCGCACAAGGCCGCATCGCGCCGGTTCACGCGTTCCAACAGGTAAATTCGCGCCTGATATCGAAACGTTCTAAGTGCCGTGAGCTGCCCTTCATTCCAAGCTTTATTCTTAGGACGTTAAAGTTTTTTGAAAAGTAAATCGTTCGCACACATGTCCAAGTTGTATCGCACACTGAGAAATGAAACCGCTTTTTGTAGCTTAAAGGCGAGCTTTTAAATGGTAAGTGTGAAGGAGATAGAATGACAGTTGCGGGGTAAGTTGTTCGTAGATTGGTGGGGTTAAGAGGCAGCTGGCCAGGTAGAGCTCCGGGAGATTGCCACAGTCACTGCTTGTTAACACTCCAGCTGATAGAATTGTATCGCTGATGATTGTTGTAATTTTCTCGGTAATCAGTTTAACTATGAAACAATATAAACATGCCCAATAATAATAAACGCTATCCAATACGCTTTATATTGGGTTTGCAGTTAAGAAAGTCTGTATTTTCAAATTAATTTCAAACAACTTATTAGTTTTCGCTTCAGGTTCTTAAAGATAAAGCAACGTTGTAAAATAAGTATTGTATCTTTAAAATTTGATTTTGCAATAGTTTAGCAGCTTAAATTATCTCTGAATTAAACATCTAAATTCGAAGTGTGTTAAAGGGGAAAACATGAAAAAGTTAATAAATTAGCTTAAAATAACTGGGCTAATTCGTGTAACGTAAATTGTGAGTAGCTATAATAATATTTCGCAGTATATTTTATTAAGTATATCAGTCATCTAGTACTCATAACACATCTTTGCTTCGCTAGAGGCTAGATTCTGTGTGTGATTGTCCAGTATTTTTTATTTATCTCTACAAATATTATGAAGAAGAAAGATTTCATTGTATGTTTTTTTTTTATTGATAAGTCTCCGTAACTGCTAGAAATATTTGAAATATTATTTCACTTTTAGAATAATACAGTATCCCTGTTAAACATTGGCCATAGAATGTTTTAGGAAAAAAAAGTTGAGGATCCGTATGGAAACTTGAATAATGTAACCTAAAGTGTGTGAATGCATGTTTTTTTTTATTTTTGTTAAATACCCTGACGCGGGCTGCGAGGTATTATTATTTCTAGAAATTCAAAAGGTTCTAGGATATAATTATGTCCATCGTCCGAATGCTACCTGTAAACTTATTGAATATTTAAGACATTTCCTGTGTAACACACGCGATGCTGTGATGCATCCAAATTGCACTTTCTGGAAACTGACTAATCGCCCAATGTTTTTGCTAAACGTTTTACTCGATTCCCACTCGCCCTACCCCAAACCTCTCATCAAATTAGACATCTACACTTATGCATTTTGCACAGCCACCAATTTTGTATCACAAACGTTTGATTTAACAATTTATATAAAACGTTTTGTAGATTATAATGCTACCCTGCGATTCATGATTTATAACAAACTAAACGCGCCGTTTTACTGTTGTGTTATTAGCTATTGTATTTTGATTGCCCACTAATATTTTATGCCCAAGATTTCGCTAAGTTTAATGCTGGGTTTAAATTGCTAAGTGAAATTAGTTCAATGTGACTAACTAACAGGGTTTATTAATATAAATTTCATTATTGTTGGAGATAAATTTGCGACTGTGACACTTTAATACGGATCATTTGAATGGAACAAGTAGGTAGATAAATTAAAAAGTTATAATTTACGTAGTGATATAACTTACAGACATGGTAAAGCGTAAATCTGATCAGGAAAATTTAGAACAGAAATACATAGAGTACCTAATAATTTTGTCACTTAGTAATACTATTTTAATTTCTAGTGCTAGCTATAAAATTTTAGGAAAATACAGTTGTTGGCGAACATAAGTCAAGGTAATAAATATGTAGCACTTTCTTACACCTTTTGCCAAGCTTTTTATGTTATGGTAGAGTACTTAGATGGCCTGACGAGGGCATGAATCTATTGTATCCACTTGGATGCTAATGGTGGACCGAATCACACCTGCCATTGTGCAAAAACTGTACCGAACGTGCCCAGCATGTTTTACAACACATTTCGCCGGTAAATCACCTAACACAATACACATCCCGATTTTAGGAAAATGGGACATTTAATAAGTGATTAGCCAAAGGTAATTTATAACGTATTAGCATAAAATATATATTATTGACATTAAAACTAAAAAGTTCGCATGACATTCTTAGCATTAAGTTGTATAAAATTATGCGAAATTAGAATTACTCGCGTGATATAATCACATAAAAATCAGAATAATAATTTTCTTTAGCGCCAGTGTTATTCTCTTCTCTATCCACAGTATAAATAACGCGGAGTCAATGGAGTAGTTTACGGCGCCTACTCTGTTTAATCCTGTGTAATAAATGGTCATGATCATAATTTTATTTGGTGTCAAAGAGGATGGGAGGACGCTGTCAGTGGTATTTATGCGAGGTGTTACGGGTACGGGCGCGAAGCCTGCTGTATCTCAATTGCAATAAATTATCTCCTTTGACACCCGAGAAGCGGAAAATTTGCAATCGCAACACTACCCTCGGCCCTCCTCCTTTGTGTAAACAGCGCAAATGGCTTTGTAATGGGAATCGCGTCCGTCCTACTATGACACCGGCTCAATAACTCACCGCGGCTCCCACGGCACGTTTGTCCAGGTCGCGCCTAGAACCCAACACAATACAACAGCGGGAGATCTATCCTTAGACTTTTTGTCGTAAGTGGCGAGGCGTTTCTTGTCCTGCCCTCAGAAAAGAATAGATTGCCGGTAAATCGTATGTTATTGTGGCGTTATTTAATGTTTATTTCGAGGGCTGGCAACTGCGGCCGTTACAATGTTCGTATTCAATTTAGCGTGGTTCATGTCGGCACGCAACTGTCCGGGTGTTGGATCGCTGCGTGGGCACATGTGCCTGATGTGGGTCACTGCCTTTATCATGCACTATTCAATTCAAGCTCTATTCTACAGGATGTTTAACTGTAACCACTTGAGTTAACTTCAAAGGCTGTTATTATCCTCAACTTGTTCTGCTTATTATATATACGGAAACGAACGGATATTGCAAATTATGTTAAATAGTTGCAAAGTTAGTATCGCGGCTCATACGTTAAACAATAATCAGTCTTCTAAAGTAACTTCTGAAAGTAATGTCGAACATCCTTCAAAGTAACATGTAAACGTCGCGCTATCGGGCGGGTTCATCGGCGTGTAAAATGATCCCTTAGTTGATTTCCATTGTGTTATTAATTTTTGTAATTTGGTTCCCTAATCTCCGGCGACGTGGCCGGGATCGGTGCGACACTTATCTCGGTGTCGGCGGACACATATAATCCATTAAGTCGTCATTTCCACCCGGTTGATAATTCCTCAACCACGCGTCAACCGCCTCCGGACGACGTACGACGTATTGTTAGCTACTGCTCTATCGCGCCAGGTCCTTTTCAATTAGCGTCATCGAACTCGATGTGAACCTTAACACAATAGCCGGAACGGTCACAAACCCCTGGCAGGTTCAGCGTTCCCGCCACGCACCCGAACTGCCTTTATCCTTGTCGACTAATGGACTAGTTTGTTATCTAATCGGGTACACGGCCGACCTATTAATAATTTCCCACATAATTTTCTAATTAACGTCCTGTCCGGCGAATGACTGCGGCCCATGGGTATATGGAAACGGAAATGACGTAGAATTAGGGTTAGATACGCACTATCATATACTAAGTACGTATTTGCATAACTATTTATATAAATTATGTGTTTTCTATTAGAGCTAATGACGTTTGTTTTTGTTTCAGGTAATCATCGTTAGCATTTTGAATGGGTAAACAAAAACAGTCAGATTTAGAAACATTCACTGCATTAGTACACTGCGTAATCCTTGTGAATAAGATGTGCAAACAAAGTTTAATGCGGGAGTTAAACAGTGAGCGAACATACGGTTGCGAGAGGCTTAGAATATGGGGTTGGTAGTGTGTATAAATTGGAGTGATTTAACACGTGAACGGAGCCCCTAGTGTGTCAGATCACACGGGCAATTTGGCGCGTTGGCAGCACTGCTTTATTTGTCGTCTCGGTGGCACCTGGCGAATCAGGACCCACGGGTGGCGGCTATAAAAACTATGGAGCAGACTTTCTTTCTAATTAAAAAGCTTCAAAAGTTGCTCGGTGTCTGGAGAAAATAAATTTAGAATTTTGTCAGTCTGAGATAAAATTCTAGCACTCTTATTCAATACGCTCAGCTTTTTTTTAAAAAAAAATGGCTAAATAGTGTTTTTTCTCTGAGTCATGTCAATGTAGAAGACGGACTGAGAAATAGCGATGCTTTAAGTTAATAGACTATTATGAATTATGTAAGGGTCTGTCGAAAAAGATTTCTTTAAACTAAATCGAACCATAGTCAAGTCACGATAATTTCACACAAACCACATCCACTTATAAACTTACCTTGCGCTATTTTTGATTTATGACATAGAAACCGGTATACAATACTCACCTCTGCGGGTCTCCCTGTTCTATTGTAGAGGCGCGCGACGTGCCAGCGAATGGGACCGGTTAGATTACGCATTGTCGCGGCACAATTAGAAACTGTCGCGGTGCCCAGGGCTCACTTTGTTATTTGCAAACAATCGCCTGCGACATCTGCGCTCTTCCCTGCCACAGGGCATAAGGGATAACTGGATCAAACCTTCGACAAGGACCTTCGACAAGACATGTTCAGATAATTCGTTCAGCACGGCAATTAGTTCAATATCTGTAAGCAGAAGTTGTCATAAAATCTTTTGAAAATTGGTTTCGGTAAAATTTTCGCAAATAAGAAATGCAAAAGAAATGACACTTCTTTTCGAAGTTGTGAATTTCACGCTTTAATACATAATACGATGCGAAGCCGTGAAAATTCAAACCTAAATTCTGTCGCGCACTGCTAGTCACTGACACGACAGTAATTCGATTAATAGAACAAAATTCAACGCCGCTTTCACATTTGCTTTAGCTGTTTTTAATTTAACTATTCAAAAAAGTAGTTAGCCTGTCAACCATTTTTTTCAAGGTGAAGCATTCGGTAAGCTGACTAACATATCTTGCGACCAACTTATGCCGCAAGTTCACCAGCTCTTCTTTCCCCACTGTATGGTTCACGCAGCGTCTGCCGTGTCACTGCTCGTAATAAATAGCTGGACGCTGAGCATCTGCTAATTGCGATTCATTCATTGCTCATCGAACTGCCGGGTTCAGTTCAATGGTGCGGTGACGTGGCTACTTGTATCTTATTATTTATTGGTTTTCTTAGTAGTAGAGAGCATTTGACCTGTCGTAACATATATTCGTACTTCGTACTTCGTACTGAGGTTTTCCACCAGCTTTATGCAGTTATATCTCAGGGTGTAGACATATTTTGACTTCTTTTTCTAAAACTACTAGAGCGATGTTTAAAGTTATAACCATCAGAAGATTTCCCGAGGAAATATACAGCCTACCTGCAGCAACTCAGAAATACAAAAAGATGTTTTGTATTCCATATCTGTTCCGTTTGTTTTCTCTATTTATTGAGGAAGTGGTAGAATAGAAATGTTTCAACGAGACATTTGCTGTTGTTTTTGTACGAGTATAAAATCGAAATTGATAACAAGTAGTATGTTTTCCATCTATATTATACCAGTCTTTGAATTTTTTGTCCATGAAGCGTAAAATGATGACGATAGTAAATTGTCATTACCGATAAAGAACTTTTCTTATGAGATCATACCAGAGCATATATGATGGACTCTAGGAACACATTGCCACAAGCTGGTCAGATCAGTTCTTCATTGCACTTTAGAACAAGCTACACATAAACCATCAAAGAGTTCAATCGTTACACTTATTACACCAATATGTACCCGCAAGAAGCTGCCTTCTCTAATTTATATATGAATAAATAATGTTGGACAATCCACACATCTGATATACCATAACAAAATATGTATAGATATTTTTTACTATACAAAGAATATGACCAGAGTTCCGGAAACAATTATCTGAAGATGGTACAGACACACCAGCGGGAATCGAACCCGCAACCGCAGACCTTGGCCTACCGCGCTACAGAGATCGTCAAACGATTATAAGATGAAATTAAAAATAAATCAGTTTCAAAAATACATACCGGATTGAAATAATTAATCATTAGCTGTATTGAAATATACGCTTACACCTTTTACATCTGTAACTTGATACAGCCATTGTTGCTTTTTAATAGTTGACATCCAATTTGCCATTGTCTATTCAAATTCTCGTTTACAGACGCTGAGTAATGACGATGAATGATTGACTCATTGATATAACATTCAATGGCTATCTCTGCGGATGCTAGCGCATTATCAGCAAAACAGATAAAAGATCTATTTATTCATAGATAAGGCTCGTTTTGCATTTGCTAATCGTTTACGCGAATGTTTAGTCAATATAGGGACTGCTACACGGCTGTCTCAGAAAATATTCCGGGTTGTTAGCATGGACAGTTACTGTGTTCTTCTTCAGAGTTATGTGTATTTAATAAAAAAAATAAACGCTTAGTTATCCATGCGTCTTTTTGTATCCAGTCACGTTCATTTTTATAATCGAGTATTTTATCGGCACAATTATAAACGGATGCAATGTCTTTGTGCCGTATTGGTGCAAGGTACTGGAACGCTCGGCATCTCCCGCGGTGAAATACGTGATTTCTGCTAAGGAAAATGTTAGCAGGCATCTTAGAAATTTCAATTGTAGCGTTTGTTCCGTCCGCAGTATGTGCGCACCACACACCCACAATTTGTACGGACGGAGTGCCGACAATGAAGGACGTAATAGTGATGTGGTTTGAGTGCAGAACCCTTTCATCGGTTACCCTAATTTTCTACTCGCTCCCCGAGGAGATTGAAGTTCTATGTTGTCCTATGGATATTTGTCCTCTCCTCTTTATGTAAACCTCTTCATTCAGGAGTTGGCTCGGATATAGTGTGTTTTGTGCAGAATTAGTCGCATGGATGTGGTCCGATTTCTCGAAACAAACTTACCTACTTATATAAATCTGCGGATATCATAACACGTTAAAGCCTAACAATAATTATTACGTGTCTTTGTTATTCAATAAAATAAAAAATAATTAAATATTGTTTGATGGAGCCTCGCTTCTTACAAAGTAAAGTATAAAGTATCGTTTACTGCATGAAATACTACAAGTATAGGTACAGCTGGTTTTGTTATATCTATGTGAATCTATGTATAATTTTACGGTGTGCAATAATAATAATAATTAAATAAAATTATATATACATAGTTTACAGTAAAACAAATAATAACTATTTAACATTTATTTATCAGCGTCCGTAAACAAACCATATCCATTTTATACGGCCGGCACAGCACTACCCTTCAGATATCATCGGCATACCGGCCACTATGTTGACTCGCGTGATTAAATTCTTCTTGGTGATGTACGAGCGAGCTCGTTCGACGGAGTTATTTGTCGGATTTACTTAGCTTAGCCCCACTTATATTTATTGCTACACTGCTCTTACAGAAAATATTCTCGGTTATTGGCGGTAGGGCTACTGTGTTCTTTTTTAGAGTTCTGTGCATCAGATCAAAGAATAAACGCCTGTTGAGCCACTCTCTGTCAGTCTCGACAATTTTCGTTGAGTGTTATTGATTGTATTACACTGAGCCCTTTGGTCGAATTAGGAAGTATTTGCCTACGTCACGTTACGTCATCATTAAATCATGCTGACAAAACATGGCTGCGAAAGAAATAGAACAGAGGAAGCTGGCAAAAATTAAATGATTCTCAGCAGTTGACAAATAATGGACTCCCAAGTTGTCAGGTCTTTTGATTTAATTGAATTGAATATTACGATGACTCAAGTTTTTATGCTCTACGGAGTGCGAAACCCTTAGATGAGTTACTGTTTTTCATATTTATATGAGAGCATAGGACGTTCAATAGTTTCATACAAAAATAACTGTGTGGTCGTCTCAGTACACAACTCAAGTGAGCATATTTACCTAGGTCACTCATAAACGTGGTAGTACTTTGGATATTATATCTTCATATAAATATTTTCTAAAAATTACATTTATCACAAGCATTTTTGACGTAAGATAGCCATGATATAAACAAAACCTTAGTAAAAGTTGGGGTCAGCATCCGCTCTATTTCCCTATGAGCAGCGGCCAGCGATAAAATAAAGGATAAAATAAATAAAATACGTCCTCACCTATTTCACGCACCATAAACAATGCTGACAAATTTCGCCGACACATGACTCAGGAAGGGACCGGACGCCTACTCATCCTCTACGCAAAATTACCAAGACTTTACACCACTCAGTAGTCTCACTTCGCAATTCAAAAGTCCCACATTCTCTTTTTTTTCCCGCATACTAGCAGTATAACTCATTTTCAGAACCTAATGATCCTCTGCTGAACGTTCCACTCATTTCTATTAATTTAGTCTCCGTTTAAATGTAACCACATGGTAACCACGCTGTTGTCTGAATTCCGAGTTTTAAATTGCATACATACTATGTTAGGAGTGACGGATTATCTCATGCTTACCGTTCTATTGGAATTAAGTTATCCTACCTTAGATCTACCTACCTTAGATTAGTAATACTACACCGCCTACCGGCCCGGAGATACAGCGTTATATTAGTCTAATGGTGATAAGGAGACACAAAAGGTTCGTACTTTTGTGTCTCCTTATGAATATTGTTTGTTTTATGTGATATAAACATCTTTAACTGAACGTTCTTCCGCAATCAAGGGTGGTTTTACCTGAATCTCCACTCTTGGCAGACAGAATGATGATCCCAGTTCTACCTCTGAGCTCTAGGCTTGCTGCCCTGCCTTTAGTTAGTTTCCTTAGAAAACTATTATAGCAGCCATGGTTTGAGATGTAAGGTAAAATTTTTATATTGGCCCTGCCAAGCTGAATTATGTCACTGAGGTACTACTTATGTACTGTAGGTTGGATTTAGTGGTGTGTGCCTTCTGGGTGGACAAGGACGTGACTGTTTTGCTCCGACCCATTAAATATGGCACGAACAAAGACTTTGATGCAATCTCTCATTTGAAAATACCAGGTTTGCACCTTGGTTTTTTACTCTGGCAAGAGTAATTTCCACGGATTCCATTTGATAATTATTTAGTATCAACGAATGCTTCAAAATATTCTAGGTATATATTATAGATAATCTTTTGTATTTGTCTATCAAAACATTTACTTCTGTTTTTACAGACGTACCTACCCAATGCAATTATAGTAGTTAAGTACCTAGTCTGATAAAATTTAAATTTCAATAGCTTCGCTCAAAATGTTTACTTTAACTGATAAAAAAATCATCGATTGAACATGAAATATACCATAAAATAAAAATAAACACCCCTAATTTAGATAACATAGTAAAATAACAAAGCTGTTAGGAATTCGCTCAGGAAATAGCAAAAATTATAATAAAATAATATTAAATAGCTAGAAATTAAAAAGCTGCCTTGAACCATTACTCTGTTCATAATATCAGTTTTATGCAAGGACACAAGTGAACCGTTCAGCTAATGAAATATGGCAACATGTTCCTTCATTCTTGATAAAACGGCCGCGACTGTCGGGAGTTTTATTGCTGTTCAAGTACGATAATTCAAGTTGGTTAGTGAGCGAAATAATTTACACGGTGGTCCCTTTTTTAGGGCTACCGCATTTTTACAGTTGGTGAAATGAGCTGGCTTGTCGGCTGGACTAACGAAGTCTTATCTTCACGCTCTTAATATCGCTCAAACGTATTTTATCCCGATAAACCATAGAATTTATTCGATTTCGGATGTTATCTGTTAAGATTTCTGGTAAATTTTACCAAGTTCGTAAATCGGAAGTTCCTTTCGATAAGGCCCATTGATGTTTTAAATGTTTCGAACGGAGCCTGCAGTGCCAATTATACCTTTTTATTCCATTATTCTTTTCGATATTTTTAGCACGTTAATCCTCAATGTAGCATTGAACAGAATTGTATCTAACATTAAAATGACAATGTGCCAATCACAAAATTATTATGAACTTAGCACCCTTCTGTGTACCAGTTTTTTATGTCAAAAAACTGGTACATCAAACCGACTACCATTGTGATATTAACTCTCTATTAAATATTTTCCGCATTGCTGCGGGCTAATCCCGTCCCCACAATGGGGTAATAAAAGTACATTCGTAAAAAATCTAATTGAAAAGGGGCTATTGAGAATTCACGAAGCCCGCGGATCACGTGTCAGTCATGCCGTAGTTTGCCGCAATGGGTCGTGTTATTCTATTTTAACGCTCTGTTATTCATTGGCTGAATTGCTGCTCCCCATTATGGGTGCTTCATTCATAACGCACTGTACGGATGTATTTAATCCCGGCTAATAAATATTTTGGGGTATGAAATTGTAGAGTTCCAAGAATTTTAAATAGTCACGCCCAAATCGGGCTTATTATAAAATGCAAACAAGTTTTCTTGAATAAGCTGTAAAAATGTTTTCTTAAGCCGGGTATTGGTCGGTGTTATAGGATGAAATGTAACATGTCATAGCGAACGTTCGTCCAAACAGTACAGGGAAAGAGACGTTCGCAACGAGAAATGAGACTATTTTGACGTTTCATGCTCGCTGCAAATCGTACATTACACCCCATAACCTCATTCAGTACCTACCATTATAATACCATTTCAAATATCGTGAATGTATGTAGTCTGTCTAATGTAGAGTTTATTCGCTGTTTATCTCGCACCAATAGTTCTATCCTGAGACATTGTAAAGCTGTCCAGTAGTAAGCTAAAACAAGCTCTCAGCTGCCCCAGACTTAACGTGCACGAATTAAAACCATTTTCTTTTTTGTAATACGAGTAAAAGCGGGATGAAAGCTAGTATTCAGTTACAGCATAAATAGCGGCATAGTGCAGTAGATCAGTACTACATCTCCTATGCCTTTGTGATGTTATTTTTTGCTCAATCTGTATCAAAATCGTGTAGTTTATAAGACTAGCGTCGACAGGCCGGCATCGCGTGTTCCGCACTGATCGCATCAAACGGATTTCAGTATTTATTCTACGAGTACGTCTACTGATCCGCAATGCATGGATCGAACGATGAACTGTTGGCAATGACAACGTTCCGAAACTGATGTGCGAAAGTTATTTTATTTTGTAATTTTCGCATATCGTGTGACCTTTAAATGTGTATTTACTAACTGAAAGTTTTATGAAATTTTACCAATACTGTTCATACAAAAATAAAAATTAGGGAAATAAACATTTGGGATATAATAAAGCTGGCCAATCCACACAGCATTCATTATCTAAGGTTCAAATTGAAAGATGTTAAAGCACGTTGAGTACCTCATCTGTAAAAATAAGTAACTAACCTACAATATGCATCATTTAAAATGAAGTGGTACAGTTTCGCAGTTATTCAAAGACGAATCACTGCAAATTGATACTCCCGAGTAACCAGGACGATTCGTACTCGTTCGTACCCCCTTCATAGCTCGTTCGCTTGCCCCTTTGTATTGTATTACCCGTGCAACTCGCGTCCTTTGAAACTTGAGCTGTGAGATGGGATTCTTTTGTTGTGACTCGATTTGAATATTACTTTAATATGATGGGTTCCATGTTTTTAATAATGTAAGGGTTGGAGCACCCGTCTAGTTATGTCATTTTTTTTATTCGATTACCTGGAAAAGGTTGATCTTTGGCGTGTCAGATTATTTTTCAGATTTGAATTGAAAAAATAAACAATACCAATTGTGTTTTCGAATCAAAGGCGTATTTTATTATTAAATGTTCGATGGGCCATCTATAAAAGGGTGAAATGGGTGCCTACAATCAAATAAAGTATTGTGCTTGATGTGATGACACCAGAGTATTTAAGTTGAAGTTCTTTTTTAACCTTATGTATAACTAAATAACTAATTTACACAGCATCATCGCGCCTCAAGCTAAGCAGTGAGAAGCAGCCAATATATATCTGTAATTTTCTATATCGACGGTGGAAAGGAGAAACCCTTGAAGCGACTATTTTGGAACTATACATGAGAGCCGATCAAAGTTTTTATTTTACGAAAAAAAATCATAAAAAATTACGATTTGAAGTTAGAGCGACAGGAAAAAAAACAGTTTCTTTATTTTGTATTTAACATCTACTATTTAACTCAGAAAAGTATGCTATCGTGATAAAATGATTTATGCGTCGCTTAATTATTTTATGGTAAATACAGCGGAAGGAAAAACACATTAAATGCAATTTCAGTATTTTGACAAACTCAAGGAAAAACACATTTTGCGACAAGCTATGCCTTATATAACTAGGAGGAAAAACGACTGAAGCGTATCGAGCTTATGATATAGGGTTGTGGAAAAACCAGTTAACTAAGAAAACCATAGTATGCTAAGTAGAGGAAAAACACGATAAGCGCTAGCTATGTAATAATTCAATGTTATATTTTAACTGAAGTCCCTACTTTGTTTCCCAAACATACCAATAAAAAACAAGAATATTCGGATAAAACTGTCTTTTATTGTTTTAAAAGCTTAATTGTACAACACGTTGCACTAAAAAGGCATTCCAGTGGTCCTTCAAATATCAATTTACGTTTGACCTGCTTGGGGTGTCCGCCCATTTCCAATATTTTCTTTTTAAAATACATCTTCCGGTCCATTGTGAAACTATAATACAAAAAACAGAAAAGTATGAGGGTAAAAATAATACAGCTACAAAATAGTTAAAAACTAAAACCCTACATAAAAGTATTGAACAAGCGTTCACCGGTTGTTTTTATCATTTACTTTTGATACTTCGGGTGTTGGAGGCCTTCGTTCTTACTTGTACCCTATGTATGTATGAGAGGTGTGTGCCTCCCGACTACCTAAGTATTAAATTCGCAACCTAGACAGACCATGAAGGTAGCAAAATAACAGAATCACACTCATCAAAAGATCACGCGATCAAATAATAATACAATAGCTACTCATTAAGAATGTGAAAAGTTTCTACCTGATTGTAAATAAGGTTATTACTTCTTTATAAAGAAACATTAGTTTTGGATTTCGATTAACATTATAACACGAACTCTTAAGTATTTACAGGTACTTACATTTACTAAAACACGCACTCTCTGTGGCCGCGGTTCGCAATGCGACGAAACGTGACGTGCCTCGACGGCGGTTCACCGATGAATGAAACGCCACTTTTTTTTTTTTTTTTTTTCGAATGGACTTTAATGCTGTTGACCGCAGATGGCCATGACAGCGGTACCGGACTTTTGGCGGGCGCAGAGGGCGCCACACCGGTAAAGTTAGGTTGGGGCAACATGCGCAAGGGCCACCACTTAGGTGCGAACCTCGGCTTGGGCTGTTGCCAGATGCTACATGAGGGTATGGAGGTTTCGCCTAGGTGCACAAGTGCACCTATGGGCGGAAGCGGGGAATTCTTCGTCCCCGCATCCGGCGGAGTCGGTTTTTGGTCGTGTGTGTAGTGTGCGGAAGCGAATCGGTACTAGTTGACGTCACCTCGGGGTTAGCGGCGGTGATTGGGTCAACGGGGTCACCGAGAACGTGTCTCGGTCTACGGAGGAGAGAACTCGTGGGCGGATTATCCACGGGATAATCGGGAATGGTGGAAATCAGGGGATTGTAATGATCAGCTGCCGCTTCATAATGACGCTGGGAAGCAGTATTTATGAAGTGGGCAATGGACTCGAGTTTGAGATCTCGATGGAGGTCTTTATTGCGCATGTACCACGGGCAGCCCGTGGCTTTGCGCAGAAATCTATTTTGGACAACCTGAAGGTGGCGGACATTGACCGAATGGCCAAATACCACTGAGGAGTAGGTCATGATAGGACGTACGACCGCTTTGTAAAGTGTCACCTTATTTCTAAGGGACATTTTACTCTTCGCTCGTAGGAGGCTGTTCAGCCGGCTAAGTATAAACTTTGCACGGTTGGTTACAGCGCGAATGTGGGGTTTGAAGCTGAGGCGGTGATCTAAGATCACCCCTAAGTATTTGGCTGTCTTGGCCCAGGGAATGGGTTTACCAAATAGGGTGAGGGGTCTGGGCTTAGAGTAATTCCGTGAAAAGTACACTGCTGCACTTTTCGTCGGATTCACTTCTAAATGAAACGCCACGTCACATGTCACTTCCTTTTATAGGCGACGCCATTCACACAAAGGAGACCGAAATTCATTGCTTGTAGCGACAAGACTTGTTTTGAATAGTTACTTTAAATACACAATGTCTTTAACAATGCTTACTCTAACCGACTATCGTATTTATTTATGAAGTCAGCGAAATTAAATGAACCGACGTTTCGGGAATAAAAGGCGACGTCGGTTAATTTAAATATTTATGTGGTTTTTTTTGTGACTTAACTTTAACCGATGCCACTGCTTTTTACAGCGATTGCCAAAACAACTGAAATCCATAATATCATATAACAATCATGCAGGAAAAACACATCATTTGCATCATACAGATATTAGGTAAGCAAGGAAAAACGAATGTAGCGACTGGGCACCAACGGAATAGGAGTAAGCAAAAACACCTTTAGTGCTCAAAATAGAATTTCCTATGACGGAGAAAAACGTTTTAAGTAACCTATAATATCCGAAACAAAAAAGGAAAAACACATCAAATAACAATCTAACTATAGAGTTAGTACTTCAAGCGGTAAATGGACCAAAATTGCTATAATTCTTTGTCACTTCATTTAGCGTCTGAAAAAATTGAGCCTAAAAGTAACATTACTTGAAGCGACACCAAAGTGCTCAAATCGCTACGAAACCAAGACTAATCGACGCAGAAAAAATCGCTGATTTCAAATAAGTTAAAAAGTCATTTTCGACCACAGTGTCGGTTCAAGGGTTTCTCCTTTCCACCGTCGATATGTTTGAGTATTTTCGAAAACAATGCAATTCTGAATCAAGTTAACGAATCGGAAGCCGCAAACCTATCTTGCAATATTTCACCATACACATTATTATCTCTCCCCACAAAGCTCATGTAAGACGATTGTAAAACAATGTTTTTACAGTACCGGATCGCGGTCGAGGCCAGGCGTGATACAAAAGCCTTTGCAGAATTCATAAATTTCCGATAACAAAGGATACGAAAAACCGTTTAAGGCACATTCGCAGATTCGACCGTATTACATTAGTGATATGGTAATGTGATTGTTCGTGATAAATTACGCCGAGGCGGGCCGAGTAGGCCGGCTCAGCGGGGTCTTCGCCTGCAGCCGAACGATTCCATACCGAGGTGAAGCACCTCACAATTTTTCGACAATAATGCACACACTTTTGTATAGTACAATGCGAAATGTGACATGTCCCAGCACCCACTCGCTTGCTCATTGTGAGAATTATGCGCACACTTCCATTATGTTCCTTAACTGCACCCCGAGTATGTCCACTTCTTTATTTATTGTACGATTTCCTTAAACTGCAATTCTCTTTTTCGTTTAACCTAAAAAAATAAATAAAATTGGCACAAACATATTCTCCATAAAAGTATGGGATCACTTTATAAAAATGTCTTCATATTCAAGTGAGATCTTGCGTTGTTAGCGTGGGACGATGACATTTCCCGCTAACAACCTGGAATACTGAAACCGTCAGAATACAATTTCCAATATAATTTAAAATTATAGCATTCATGAACTGTCAGCGATCAAGAACCTTCAGGCACGAATTTCGTGTTGTGACTCCTTCTTAATTGGCGGCGCGGTGGCCGTGTCCCTGTAATAAAGCGGGAGGGGCCATCGACGTTCTCGGGGACATTTCTCTCTTTGACTCATCAACAACCACATAGTCAACAGTTTCTAAAACTGTGTTCGGTGTGTCAAACAAATTAGCTGACATCAGCCAACTATCGACTACGGAAGCGCGCTGACAAGCTTTCTATAGGATAGATGTACGGCGCGCGCGTGGACCGCTCCCGACTTTCTCTAAATTGGGTGAAAAATGCTCCGTTTGACGGTCGCTTTGCATATCGCAGCAATAAATCTACAGAGCTCGTCGCGACACGGCAAGGATCCCGACTCGCCGCCTCGAACCCCACACAACACATCTACCAGACTAGGTAAATAATTTCGTCTCCTGTCACCTCATTCTCACCGAGCTCTTGATTTCCCGCGAACTCACTTTATTTCCTTTCACGGTATTTTCCAGGTCGCTATCAGGAGAGATCGTCTATCGCACATAATTTGTTGTCCGAATTGCGACTGAGCCCATTTATATAAATTACGGGTTAATTAACTGCTTTGTTTTTGGTCGAGCGCGTGAATTCGTTGAAACAACGCAGTTTGAGGGAATATTGTGTGATGTTAACCTTAAAATATTGCCTCCGTCTTGGGCTATTTAAAATAATGGTTCTGAATTAATTCAATGTGTCTTCGTAAGTGTAACAATGATCTTAAACAACACTATCTCCCACATAATCCTGTCATCTTAGCATGAACTTGTTAGTTTACGTGTTTTTTACCACTCTAGAAGAATAGAATGCAAGTGTACGACGTTGGAATGCTTTTCTCGCTCGGTAGAAGTGAAAATAACTTTATTTGATAGTGAGATAACAATATTGGTGCGGTCCCGTATCAGTTTTACTGCAGATCACGTGCGTGATTGTTTTCTCACACAAATCGATTTAGTGATAGAATATTGTTGGCTTACTGGAATCTTTTCTCTTGGTTGTTCTCGCACATTTTGTTGTGTGTAATATTATTTTAAGGAGTTTTATATTTGTAACATTTTATTTAATTCAGTCTCATTTCGAGAGATGCGAATAATAAACGAAAAGGAAAACAACATTTTTACGAGGTACCTACTCGCTTTGGTTATCGCCAATTTGTGTCAACTGAAGCGTTCTTTTAATATTAATAAAACTGCTAGCCCTCAACCCTCTGCGTGCTTTTACGGTCGGCTTGATGGCGACTTATTTGAATAAATATTTTCGAGCGTGGTCGACTCGGGAGGTTCTTTTATTTTATTACTTTGTGTAAGCCATATTACACGATATGTAACCGCGCGGTCACAGTGCGTCTGTCGCGGGCAGTCTCGCTACAGGACACCCCGCCACGAGGAGCATTACTAATGTAGATGACGCGACACTATTAGTACCCATCCTTTATCTAACACAATATGTCCTTTATTATAAAACTGAAATTAAACGTCTGACCCGTTTCGAAGTTATTCGAAAGCCGCGGGAGTCCATCACATTTGTTATGTGCGACGGCAAGTAAGTGTTTATTGGTTTATGGTTTCTTGTGCCTTTTTTGTACTGATTTGAAATAAGATTGACGAGCAATTTATGGAAATGTTTTGATGGGTATAAAGGACTATGTTTTGATTATAAATCGTATGAATACATTGTAGGATGTAAAGTTGAATTCAGCGCATGTGGTTCCAGTTTTGTTTATACAAAAGCTGAAGCTCTTTATCAATCATGTGGACGGCAGTTGACCACGATCTTTTTCTCATAGTCTTTATGTCAATCTAAAAGTTGCATGGCCACCTTCTTTTTATTTTGTTTGAAAAACTCGGTTTACTGTCCTACACTATCTGGACTTGCAATGCCAATTAATATTTTTCCAGTCCCATTTAATTAATTAACCTCTTCAAGCTATTGAAGCCGTAGAACCCTTGACTAATAAGCGGACTTCGAATGTCAAGCACCAGGGTATCAGAGTCGTTAAGGCGATGTGCCCGGGATCAGAATTAGTAATTACGAGACGGGCCGACGGCACCCGTGTCATCGTCGTGAACCTAATCGTGCCGGACGGCGTGTAAATGATGCGTGCCTGCCGCGAGCCTGAACTACCACCAACTTTACTTTTCTCTTGAAAGTGGCGCTGGCGGTGAAGATATATTTAAGAATCATAACACAATTTCAAAATAAAAGCTGTAGTTCCGATTTTGTACACCCGAACGCGTGAATTGGTGGAAGGTAGGACTTTATTAATGTCGCCGGCGATTAGCCACCGCTCGACACAATGACCGATCGCTTGAATATCGTTTTATCAGCTCTATCTGTGATAATGTTTGATAAATTAAAGTTTATAGAAAAAGTTTTCTCCAAACGTATCGAAATTGATGCGACAAGCTGAAGACAAAGCGCTCATTAGGGGAAGATTTTGTCATTGCAAAAGCTGTTTCACACATATTTCAATCAAGTACTTATTGTTAAAACGCGAACGTTGCGTGATATCTAAAAGTTTCTACGTATTTTGTGATCTAACTTATAAGAACAATCATACCAAAAGACAATTTTCTCAAAATCGATAGAAACTAAGCATGGAACCTGTGACCCGTAAGTAAGGAGGGCAACTAGAACGTTTGGCAATTACCCACAGTCAAAGGGTAAAGAGAATAGCTGGCACTCTTTTATACAAGATAGTTAATTGGAAGCGAAGATAACTCTCATATACACTTTGTCGTCTATTGATATAAGTAAGAGTAAGCAATACCGCTACGGTAGTAAGGTTATGAATAAGGGGGTTGATCTAGACATAGCTAGACTCTATACATACTGAAATTGACTATCCTATACTCTTTTCTGTACTTTAAAGTACAGTATACCGTAGTCCATATTAAAGATACTATAGCATATTATAATGCACTGATGACCTCTATGGCGCGGTGGGCGAAGGTCCGCCTGCGACGCAGGAGGTTGCGGGTTCTATTTATGCCTTGGGGCAAATACACTCGAGAGCAATGAATCCGGGTCACTCAAAGAATCCAAAAAATCTCGGAAAGTAAGAATGCTAGGTTAATGCAATAAATTGTATTTAATAGACAATTTAATACTCCTTAAATGAAAGTTAAAAAAATATGAGTCACCATACATTTTATTTACACAAAATTACATAAAGAAAAAAAACTGCTGATCTCTCCTTAAAACAAAAATAGGAAACATGAAATTTTTGAACTTTATGACGATTTTCTTGAATTTCAATACTTCGTATTACCTCCTTGTGCTTCCATTACTGCGTTTACGCGGTTTGGCATGCTGTACACCAAGTTCCTTATACGATTTTGGGGAATATTCTCCCATTCCTCTGTGAGAGCAATTTTGAGCTCAGGAAGCGTGATTGGGGGAGGGTTTCGTTGTTTTACGCATCTCCCTAGCTCGTCCCAAGCATGCTCGATCGGGTTGATATCCGGGCTGCGCGCTGGCCACTCCATACAAGTAATGTTCATCTCTTGAAGGTAGTCATTCACAATCCTACCTGTATGAGGTCGGGCATTGTCATGCATAAATATAGCATCCTCACCCAAATTGACCATAAATGGACCAACGTGTTCGTTGAGGATTTCTTCCACATATCTTACGCTAGTTAAAGAGCCGTTTTCTATGATCACCAGCTCTGTGCGACTTTCAGAGGAAATTCCGGCCCACACAAGTACAGACCCACCACCGTAGGCTACTTTTTCTTCGATGCATGCTTGCTTGAATCTTTCCCCTGGTCTTCTATACACTCTGTGTCTTCCATCGTGCTTGTAGAGCATAAATTTTGATTCGTCGGAGAACAATTTATTGCATTAACCTAGCATTCTTACTTTCCGAGATTTTTTGGATTCTTTGAGTGACCCGGATTCATTGCTCTCGAGTTTACGATCTGCAAATATTTGTTCAGGGTGTTTAGGTCGTTTTCTATGTATAATAATAAATATAAATTTATGTACTCGTATATTACTATGTATATCAGTACCTATAACAAAAGCTCTGCTTAGCTTGGGGCTCGATAATGCTGTTTAAATTTTCCAGCATTATTTATCTATGTATGTACATATAATGTTTCTATTAGCGCAATGCTTACGGTTTTAGCGAATTACGCTAGTACCTAATAGTGATTTTCTGCGTTTACGAGCTACGCAAAAACCAAAGATAGAACTTGCTTATTTATAAGCATACGAAGAACTGAAAGAATTTTTAAGGGCAAAAAAAGGTTTTAGGTAGGGTAGGTAGGTAATGCTTTGCTGCACTTGGTTTTCTTTTTAGAATTACTTGAACAAGATGGTCTTACCTTTTAATGTACTAGATGTCTAACTCTATCTGTGAGCGAGCTGTAAAGCGAACTGTGAAGTGTTATTGTCGTGGCTCTTGGGACCTAATTACTTTGTTTTGTTTCCGAGTTATACTTACGAACATGGAGTCGAATGGCTCTCTATTCGACTTAGCATAGCTATGCTTTTATATGCGTATAATTTTTTCAAAGCATTTATTCAAAGACAGTCTCTTTTATAAGCCTCTACGTTTTTAACACTTGGCAAAATCATTTTCGTAGATATTGATTTTTATTAGCACCATAAGCATTAATAATAGCGAATCATTTAAAAAAGCACGTTTTATTTTGAACACTTCCACTCTAAAATAGGATTTACCATCCTACTCACAGTTTAAAATAATATATTGCCCATCTATACTTTAGTAGGTTTTTATAGCGCTGTTGTGCGCTTTGCGAATAGAAAACAATTTTCTCCAACGATTATTTCGTATCCAACGGTGAGCAGTAAAAACAGTTTATATAACCTATCCAAGAAGCACGATTCACAAATGACAGCTTTGTAGTAAAACCAACGCAAGAACTTCTCATGAATGTGTCACGCATTCAAGCTAATGCTGCAGTGCATCCTTTTATCCGAATGCAAAGCTGCTAGTACTAGCGTGCCTCGCTATAACGATATCAAATAAAGAACAATGCATCCAAGCATATGTTTACTACATGTTTTTCGTACATTATTCAGATGTATTACACTACGAATTCATATCCCACACGAAGTAAAAGAGTCGTCATATGGTAGGTACGGTAAATACTTTATGGTAATACGCGGTGTACACGGATTTCGATCATGGTGTTCGATCGTGAGCGAGGGTCGTGCGCCGGTCGACCTGTGCAAGTTATGGCAACGAACGGTTGAGCGATTCTACTTCCAATTTAGGCTCTTTTCGTCCTATCAGGTGTAATGGCTCAGATAAACATCCGAAGATACAAATCAATTCTCAACTCCATGTAATGGGAAGCCCGTTTGAAAAGTCACACCAAAGTGAACAACCAAGATGAACACAGTTCCAAGTTACGGAAACTTTAGAAAGGATCAATTTTGTCATTTGACGAATGTCCCCAAATGGATAGAAAGGGGTAATAATAGACTCCTGTTTATCTCGCAGAGCCCATCTCTTTTGATAAATAGATTTTTTCTCAATGCTTACGGCCCAAGCAGTGTGGTGCGTCTTCATTGTGATATAAAATAAGCCTTATTTATTTGTGAAACATGACAGATAATTCAAATAGCTACCGATATAGTTGTCTTTGTTCGAGAATAATGCTTGTTTGGTTTTGTAAACACAGCATTGTGTTACAGAAGTTTTGGTTAAGAAATTTTATTAATGTGACGAATTGTGAGGTCGAGCTGTCTGTGTGATGTAGATGTAGATTGTAAGAGCCTTATCGTACCGGCGGCGATTTGCGAGCGTTTTCTCAGCGAAACTATAACGCAGCGAGAACGCAGGGACGACGACGCTTCGGGCATTCTGCGAGCTAGCTGCGATTAGCACCGTCGAACCCTTTTAAATTTGTATTTAAAACGCAGCTCACTACTCCGCGTGCTAGCTGCGTCTTCTCGGTGTGCTATATGCGCAATCGCATCGCTGATTCATTTTGGGGATTTGCAAGCGATTAGATAACGCAGCAAGCCCGCAGAAATAACCCCGCGAGCATGCCGCGCGAGCTAGCTGCGATTCTGCTTCGCAAACGCATCGCTTTGAAATCGGTCACAAATCGTCAGTATGAAAAGGAGTAAGCCTTTCGCCTCTAACATCTGTCCCGGCTTAAGTTATTGTGGACGTCATAATTCTCAGAAATATTGTTCGAGTTATTTTGGTGTTCTCTTGCAGATGTTGATTAAATTGATAACAGATTTGAGGTTCTCACAAATGGAATTTATACTAAAGTTTCAAACGGTTATGTTAATTATGGTAAAATAATAATATAATACCAATTATTTAATAATACTTTTAGTAAAGCAAACATTACTGTTCAAAATTTTCAGAAAAAGCGTCACCTGCTAGATACGGTTTCTTTTAAAATTGTATGCCCATTTTGGACGAAGTATAATTTCCAAGCCAATATAACTATTCAAAGTTGGTCTGATATATTTGATGCCCAAAGTAACATGATCCATTAATCGGTAGACAGCAAAGCACTTATCCAAACCACGTTAATAAAAACTTGAAATTTATTTCTATCATCTATATTAAGCTATTTCAGTTATTCGAGTCAAAATAAACTGTTATACTACAAGTTTACGTTGTTGTTCAGAAATAAATCGCTACTCTGTGTATCTGTGAAAGTTTCATTGATAGCATACGATTTTCCCTATTCGGAAAATATACTTTGAAAGTCGCAATAGAATGTCATTCGCAGGGGACCGACTCGCGGTCGAGTAAAGAGCATTTTATAAATGTGTTTGGAGAATAGCGATTGGGTCGCGTACTCTCGCTCGCGAAACGCACTACGATGCACCAAGTTTAATGGAAAAGAATTGAAAAGTAGCGCGTCTATATGGTAATAGAAATTGCCCGGAAGAAAGGAACACAGACGACAGAGTGCACTGCTCTGAGTTATAGTTGTTTTCTCGAAAATTGAGCGTTATTGCGTACGGTTTCCCTCGGGAATTGGCGAGTTTAGCGTGTCTTGGAGATACTTCGGCATCACCCCTTTATTCGAACCGGGATATTTACCAGTGTAAACTGAGATCATTCATATTAGGTACGCGTCTACCAACTTTTGAGTTTTATTTGTCTACTACAAGTTCGATGCGAATTCTACTCGATCAAATATTTTATTAGTCTACGATGGTAATATGAGATTGAACGAATCACCGTCAAAATAAAGTTTGCCCGTACAGAATGGATACACTGTCTTTGAATACAGCACACAAATGCAGATTGCTATAGTATTTTATATCAATAAAGTATATTTCTTGAAGTTTACGATGCGACGCTAGCTCGTTCCCACTGATTTGTAAAAAAAGTTCCGTGTGCTTGACGCGAGTATTTTTACAAATATTTGACTGGCGAGCATAAGAGGGCACTTAGCGGTCTGTCATTGTTGTGTTTCTGTGAGTGCTGGGATATTATGCTTTTGAGAATCTTAAAGTTGGCACGTCTCAGCTGTATTCTAAGAGCTTACCCACGGTACTTGATGCTGTTCAATTTCAATTACCTTTTGGTATTTAGGTTCTTGACAAATAAGCTAATTTCTAGTGAATTAGTTTGTTTATTTTCACGTTGTGCGCAAATCCCATGATGTCATCATGAACTTTCATAGGCTAACATGGATGTGTTACACCAGCACTTAACTATCCTAATGAAAGCTCCACTATCCATGTTTTATCGATGTTGATTGTTAGGTACTCAAAAGTGGGTTTGTCAACAATACGTATGCTTCAAACAAAACTTGTGGCAGGTGTAGATTGTAGGAATATTACGATCTTACTTCATTAACCTGGGAAATAGTTTTGTTGACCTTTCGGTATGGGTAGGTTACTTATCTCGTAGAGGTCGTTTTTAAACAACCTCATTTATCCGATGACTTTATGTGTCAGCTAAGTCCGTTTAGAAATCTTGCTTCTGGCATGCATCACATAGTCGTCATTAGTACCAACCGTATTTCTAATTGTAAGCGGTTTGTAAATGTCTACAAACTGATCAATATTCATGTCCAGATTATACTTGTCTAATTGCCACAAATAAATCTCAACGCTTCGATGACATCTTAATTGCCTCGGCGACAAATCACAATGTTTAGATAATATTCGACGTTATTCTATAGGTACGCTAAAGAAATTATAAAATCAGGGTTCCGTATAAATCAAACAATTTCAGCTATTATACTTCTTCGTTTATTCATTCGAAACACTCCTTAAATATTTGAGTGTTCTGTGCGGTTTCGTGCTGGTATCAGTATACTGTGAATTCGGATGTTATTTGACTGCGGAACACCAAAATAATTTGAATTTATCGGCGTGAAATTTTACTGTCATTAACGTTTTCGCCGTTCTAAACATTGGCTTTCGGTAATTGATGTTATACATTTGTTCGGGTCCGTTGAAATTCACGTTTCCGTTATTAATTTGACGGCTTGTTTATTATCTCCTATCAGTCAGTCGTAATTGGTAGAAGAGTACTGGTGACATGTTCTCATCTAAATAATGAAGTTTGCTTATCGTGCTAGTCATTTGTCTTTACGGAGTTTGGTTAATCATTTGAAAATTCTAAAGATGTTCAGGAGTTCTGTGTTATTTTATCGCAGATTTCTGGAAATTGTCTGTCAAATTCAGATATAAATAAAATATATTATTTTAAAGTTTACACCAACTATTTTATATGAAATTATCAAAGAAAATAACAATTAAATAACAATTACGACCAACATGTACAAATAACTATTTTCTAAAAATCGAAGCCGACACCAGAAGGTACTTACATATAGTCCCAAGAATGCTGGGAGCATTGCTATGGTAAATAGTAATGGCAAAAAGTAGACATTCCATATTGTATTGGCATGTATTTTATGTAAAGTAAAATTATCCCTCTGTCGTTTACTTGGTGGGCTACTAAGCTAGTAAACCCCGCCTGCCTCGCTCATTAGAAGCCATAAATCCAGAACTGTTTGTTGTAGAGTCGCTCATAATTATGAATAATTATTACTTGCTCTGTTCGCTCATAGTTAATTACAAACTTTCAGACACATACCGCTAGGAAAAAAGCACTCTCATAATAAAAAAAAATTCTTTAGCACCTTATTGGATAAATTGCGGGTTTTGTTGCGCCTGAAAATACCTAATCAGTCAGATAATAAAACTTGAGAAGAAAAAGTTATAAACAGAAATTGATGTAAAACCTACACATTTATTCTCAATGGTCGAGTATTATATTTTTATTATTCCTATAACTGAACCACGTCGCGTTTCGATACGTTAGGCACAAATGTTGTAAAATAAAATAAATTAAATATATGATAGACCATTCATTTTTTCGGAAGCACTCCAACGATGAATTGAAGAAAAAACTAAATTATTCTCTACTATACCCGAACAACTAATGAGTTTCTCTGATACTTCGTGGGCTGCCCACTATGGTGAAAAATAAATGGTGCAAAATCAAAATCAATCAATCCTGTGCAATCAAGCAAATCACATTTAATATAAAGCTGATTGTATTTTGCAGTTAAATGATTCTCTAATCATTTAAATCTCGATTAGGTCATCAATGCGATTGATGTGCAAGAGCTAATAAATGCTAAAGTCGTAGAGGAGCACAACTTTACGCATTTTTGCATTTTTAAATTAAATTGCATAGAAGATTTCTACACAAAATAATTTTTTTATAATAATATGTAGTTAACGTTGACGCGTTGTCTATACTAATATTAAAAAGATGAAAAATTTGATTGTTTGTGTGTTTGAATTGAATAGGCTCCGATACTATTGGACCCATTTGAAAAATTCTTTCACCATTAGAATCCTACATTTTCCTTCATGAACAAAGGCTAATAGAATATTTTCAAAAAAGGTAGGTATCCACATGAAAAATTAAATTTTTAAGTCGAGACGGCGCTAGTAGGCGTATAAAATTAGTGACCATTATCGACTCATCAAATTGACAAGTATTGACGTGATTAGTTTATTAGCGCTTTTTTCCTTTCGTCCACTTACCACGTAAGCTTACGTTATCTGTGGTATATTATTAGTTATTCGGGTATACATACGATGTTCTCTCCTTTCTCATAAAGAGAAGTCGCAGACAAAATATAGTATTATATTTAATTGAAGCGTCAATTTTATCGGCCACCTTTTCTAAATACGATACTATCATCATTCCAGTTACGAGCGTGATGAATGCTCGAGCTCCTTATTAGGAAGTTCAAGGATATTTCGTTTCCACTTTTATTTCTTATGTCAAAGGATTCCTTTTTCTTTTTCATTTTTATGCCTTTGTCTATACTATCTATACTAATATCATAAAGAGGAAAGATTTGATTGTTTGTTTGTTTGTTTGTTTGTTTGTTTGAATTGAATAGGCTCCGAAACTACTGGACCGAGTAAAAAAATTCTTTCACCATTAGAATCCTTAATTTTCCGTGATGAACATAGGCTATATAATATTTTCAAAAAAGTTAGGGATCCGCATGAAAAATTCAATAATTGAACCGTGGGCTGTATATTCAACCTCTTTTTCTATTATGGCGCGTCAGAATAGAAAAAGAGGTTGTATAGCGCACGGTGCTTGATTTTTCTCTACGGCCAGTGTGTTTTGGAATGTCGAGTCAATGTCAAAAACCCCAATGCTGTTAGAAAAAGTAAAGATCCGTATGAAAACTGTGAAACCCATCGTTTTAGTGTGTATAATTTCTGAAATTTTTGTTTAATACCCGTGCGAAGCCGGAGCGGGCCGCTAGTTAGTGTATAATTTAAAAAGAGAATAGATGTATGTATATCTGTTAAATTATACTTTGTATATTTCTATATTTGTCTAGTAAACTTGCAAGGTTCGTTGAAAAATACAACTGTATCAAAATTTCTAGAATAATTCTGAAAGCTTTTGTAGTAGTATTATTGTTTGCTATAGATTTACCTGTGCGTCTCTTGGTGCCAGTTTTAAACGTGCAAAAATATTCCTTCTGTTCAGCTGATTAACATAAAAAAGCTGTGAAATGAAGTTGGATATGTCAAAATTTTATGAACCCGCGATGATTTATAGAGCAGTATCGAAGCCATACCTTGTACATTCCTTTATTTAGCAATTTAAATATTAACTTCGCTATGTTCCCCATCAAAGCAGTTGGCAGCAAAAAACCTGCTAATAGTTGGTAAGCTAACATAATCACTGTACAGGTTATTATCGCGTATTTACGAGTTTACACATTCCAGAGGTTACAATGCGGGGGATCGGCATATACAGGAACACGTTAACTTTTATAGCCATTTTACGTTTTTTCTGTGGACAATGGACAGGACGCTATCAACATTAAATTAACACCTGATTAGGAAATCTTTGAAAAGTAAGTATTTTTACACTCGACATGAATATCTCAAATTATAGAATAGAATAGAATATAACTTTATTGCACCATCAATACAGTTAAAAGTTTATAATTTAATTATACACGAAATACTAACAAAATGGCACAGTCGGCGTTATAATTTGATAAAGACGTCCGATTAATTTTAGTGACGAAACATAAAAATTCAAAGCTCACGTTATTAAAAAGACTTATCGTGTTATATGCAAATCAGATTTTTTATTACCTGTTAATATTCCTAGGTAGTCTAAATCGAGTTCAATTCATTATATCATACGCACGAACGACCATGTTAATGTGCTAAATCTTCTTCATCTCTTGTGATAATAAAATATTTATTTGCCTTATAATTTCATAGATGGGATATTCGAATTCATTTGAATTTTTATGTGATTTAAAATGTATAAAATTTTGAAAGAGTCGCTATTGTTACAAATAATTTATTATAGGTTTTTGCCCATATAAAAAAAGGTATTATTATCGATTTTCGCAAAATAGAGCATCAAACTTTCAAAGTTAACAGAATAGTTTATGTCGGTGTGACTTCATATCTCCGTTCTAATGTCAAGGTAGTGATTATGTAAATCTATGCGAGTTCATTGACCCGCTTCGTCTACAAACATTATTAGATTTTCCCAAGTGTTGAGGTTGTCCGTTAAAAATGATTCATTACTAACACTAGAATAAACTAAGGTGAGATATTTGTTCAAACATTCTCACGCGTGGCTCCATGTCAATTGCTCGGTCAAACTTTTGACACCTCTCCGGGGTCAACACCATACGTGAATAGTTTTGCGCGCTTCACCAATATTTGTCGATTGCTCTCGAGTTCGACAGGTTTAGCTTGTCAAACTTGAGTGCAATGTTCTCCCCGAATAGCTTGAATATCTTCGAAATTGGTTTGAACGTTTCAGTGTGAATATCATTTTCAAATTTATCTACATCTTTCATGATCTATGAAAGTTATCACCAATTTCTTCAGCACCCGTTACGCTCCTCTATTTATGAACATTTGACGACTTTACCTAGAAGCTATAAAATAACCCTTCGATTTTTAACACAGATATAAACCCAGGGGGACGAGTTTCACATTCTAAGCGGGGGCCTGCTCATTAAAATGTGTCTTTATACTCTGTGCTCAGCTGTCGCCTTATCGCTACTATAAAGCACTCCCGATCTAAGCGCTGATATGATAATTGTAATCCAATATATTATTGTCTGTCTACTCCATCTCTCTACCTGCGAGATGAAAACCTTGAACGGGGGACTTATTTTGATAAATAACGTATGCTGACATCAAAACAAGCTAATTGTTCAGGCTAATTTCGCAATCCACGCGAGTGAGAAATCTCTTACATTATAATAGCCTTGTTGTCGCGCTAGAAAATTTCTACAAGGAAGTGTCGAGTCGTTAGCGGTGATGGATCTGCTGGGGCCTCCAGAGGCCTCGGGCGTTGGTTTGACGCAGGAATCGATTATGTTTGACGGTCCATATTCGATTGAAGGAATGCTTGCTGGTAATTACCACAGAGGTATTGTGTAGAGCACCCACGTGACATCATGCTAATTAATTCTGTCGGACTTGACGCGACAGAAACGCTAAAGAATTAGTGAGGTTTAATTATTGGCAACACCGGAATTCGTAAGCTGGTTCGCTACCTCCGGCGATAATACGCTCTCGATTTTGATAATTGATGGTTTTTGCAATATTTCAACATCATCTGTGTTATTTTATTATAAACATAATGAGATTATGTGGCTCTTTCCATATTCAAAATGATAATGAGAAACTCGAGAATCTTAACTAAAACGAGGTTCATGATATTGGCAGGCAGTTTTGCTCTTATTTTCTTATCAATTGAAATTCCATATTAAATTAAACGCTTCGTATGAAAATCGTGTGTTCTCGCGCTGATGCTAAGTGTATTTACGTGTCAGCGAACAACGAGCTAAAGGAAGGGTTCATTTTATTTGAATGTTTATTGATTTACATTTAGGTTCCTCCATTTGTATGTTAATACATAGGTGTTATTTTTTAAATAACTATTGTCTATTTATCCTTTTACCATCTTAAACTGTGAAACAACCTAAAAAATATGAAAAAGTATCACCTTATTCATCAAATTAGAAACACAAAATACTCAACTGAAAATAAATATACGGCGATTGCTCTTCATTAAAGCAGGCTTTATGATCCCTAACAAGCTACAACATTAATCTCTACCAGCCGAAACGCAAGATGTCTTGTGGCTTAATCAGCATTAGCCGATCCAATCTAGGTTCGTTCTCGCGTTTTCGATCGCCGCCCAGCGGGGGTGCGACAAAAGAATTTCATTTTAAATAAATTGCGCGAGACCGCGTCGCGCCAACGAATTAGGCTCGCATCCCCCGCCGCGAAAACTCGTCGTAAATAAGTGTCGTGCATCGTTCACTTCTGACCACGCTCAAAAACAAACCCTTGTTGTACACTCGTTTAAGGATTTAATTACTTGCTTCGTGATCGAACCCTCGGTTGCAGCATGCGTCGCCGGCGACTCCGCTCGCTCGCGTGATCGTAAATCCGCACTTCGTTAATGATCCGGGCGCGCGATGAATTACCGCTTAGTCTTGTTGACTTTTTGCACGAAATATTTTTTCCGATTTTGGTGAGCGTGGGCTTAATATAATGATATTTTACTCTTTAAGTGGTTTTTCGAGTTCATCTCGATTTATGTATCAATAAGTTTGCAAGATTTAATTTTATATCAGCCTTATCTCAATGCGCATCACATAAAGTACGGCGTTTGATGTTGCCAGTTCACATTTTGGTTCAAAGACGAATTTCGATTCACGTTCACGTTATTCACGTCATGAAGACCACTTATTTTGCACCCTTTCTTATTGTGATTGAAGGGTATCGTTCCGGATCAAAGATGCCGAAGGAGTGACGTTCAAAGGTGGTTGCTATTCCTTTGACACTCAATCATTTGGGTGGGAATCGCCACACCTTCACACCTTTCCCTTTGACCTGGCACTTAGCGATATCCTCACCCGCCCATCGTTCGCTGATTATATCAGAATTTTGATATTGTTGCTGGCACCGCGTTCTTTATTCACCTTGAGATGGTATCGATGTCATCGAGTTTAATGTAGAAGCGCAATGCCGCTTTCTGAGTCGCTTTCCGGCTTCAATTGACTTCAACTAGGAATTCTCTTCGGCCACAATGCAGGCGGTGCCGTTTTGTAAACGCGATACTTCCTTCTGTGCAAAACCACTTCGCATGTGATTGCGGCCCCTTTACTTTAATCAAATGGCTGCGACAAAGGATTGAAAGGAACGCTTCTCGATTTCGTACATGTGATCGGTATTGGCTGAGATATTCCTTTTAGGGATTGTCGGCATTTTTTATCGATGCCGCAGCGTAATGCGAGATTTTCGGAAAGCATACTTTGCTATGTTTTGGCACTTGTGATTTTCGTAAAGGTACCTGCCAAATAATCACTGAAAATACTATACAACGAAATTAAGAATTGTGATTGATTTAATGTGGCTCTTATCGGTTTTCAGTTCAGTTGATATATTATTATTAAAAAAAATACAAAGTATTTAAACTTACCTAAGTCTTTCAGATTGTTAATCATTTTAAATTTATCAATAAATAAGGACAGAAGGAAATGTAGGTACAGTCAGCTGCACTAATATGTATACACTCCCAACATTTCATATTGATGTATACGTGAACCTTTCAAATTAAAGTATACACCACAATTTTTCAAATTGATGTAGTCATGGTACTTGTCAAAACGTGGTATACAGATTTTCATAATAATGTATACACTATTTAGTCAAATAATTGTTTACCATCGAATAACAAATTAATGTATTCAAGACCACGCCTTAATAATATATGCAAAAAAAGAATGTCACAAAAATGTATTCAGGTGTTAAATATGTCATTAAAAAGGCTTTTTCACTTAAATCCTGCAAGTCATCATAAATATATACACGACCTTAATTATGTATCCATAATGAAGGGCCATAAATATGTATACATCAATTTGTACGATGTTTTTCATTGACATGTATACAAAATGTTTTATTTTACAAAAACGCTTTTTACTAAAATTCTTACAAAGTATCATAAATATGTATCCACTGCAAGGCCAAAATAATGTATACATAATTGATAGTCATAAAAATATACGTAAATGTGCATTTTACGTAGTATAATATAGTAGTAGGTCTTTTGTGACTTTTGACTTGACCTCAGTAGTGACGAAGTGAGTAAACTCAAGCATGGGGATGAAAAAACATCAATTAGGTAAATATTTTTTTTAGTATTCTTATTTGATCTTTTCACACTAAACACATTTTATGCTATTTAATGAAGTAGTTAAATAAGGCATTGTAGGCCCCTCCAGCATCAATCACTGCTTATAGCCGGTCGCGCATGGAAGAAACCATGTTTATGCACACTTTGAAAGCTTTCCCAAATGTCATAAACTAGACATGTGCTAAACGTGTCCACGACTGGAGTGGATCTGGTCCGATTCCAGTTGGGTGCGGACTCGTTTCCCGGAGTCGTGTCCGCGGATCCGTTTGGATCCGCTTGCAGTTTCGCTTCCAGTGGATCCAGCGGATCGGTTAGGATCCGCTTTTAATAACAGTTCCTACATGTCCATTGTATTCTGTCTGTTTGTAGGACACGTTTGTTTCGGTGGATGTAACGAATCGAAAGAATGACTAGTAAAACCATAGCAATTCTTTCCTTAGGGGAAGACATGTTTGTTAGTTTGATCTAATCTGTGAAAAATACTAGCATAAGTTTTTTAAGGTATATAATTACTTAATTTTTTTAGAGACTACAGTTGATTTACCTTCATACTAAATACTAGTAAATTATAATAAAGTATAATTTTACCGTAGTAGTTCTAGTTTGTTGTTTACTCGTAAATGGAACTGGATCTGTCTATCGAACACGTTCGAACCCGAATCAAAGGCCAGATCCACACAGCTCCAATCGCTCGCTGCTACATTCATTCGACTTCATGGAGCGAGACCGAAGACGCGGCCAACGTATCCGCGGACACGCCACGAACGACAAGCCGGAGCGGATCCACACGACTCCAGGAGCGGACACGACTCCAGGAGCCGTTTGACTCCGGATCTACACACCTCTATCATAAACCATGATTAGGGCTTTCTTTGTCCTACACTCATTTGTGTCCCATTGCTGAGCCATCAATCCCAACGATGGATCCGATGGGGTTGAGATCGAGATTTTTTGGAGGCCAGGGCAACTTGTTGACCATTCTGTGGTTCCATTGCTCGATACACTCGGGCGTTATGAATGGCCGAGCTGTCTTGCACGAACGGAACAGGCCCAGCACCTGGAAAGTAATCTTTCACACTTGCCCTAAACACCTCTTCCAATACTTCAGTATATTGGCGGTTGTTCATCCGACCCTCAATTTGGGTCAACGCCCCGGGACCACTGGCATGCATCCAGCCCCATACATCGAATACAACATAATCAGCAAACACAGGGTCCCTACTAGAGTTTGCGAAATCTCGTTCTCTTATTATCAAATTGCTCACAATTTCTTTAAATTTTTTGCATATCCTCATGTGAGCAAGAAATTTAAAACAATTAAAAAGGCAATATATTCTATCATTAGATCATTCAGAGTCCGTTAATTTTTAATTTAAAATGCAAAAAAAATTAAAGAAATTGTGAGCAAAGTGATAATAAGAGAACGAGATTTCGCGAACTCTAGAAGGGACCCAGTGTTTGCTGATTATGTTGTATTCGATGTATGGGGCTGGATGCATACCAGTGGTCCCGGGGCGTTGACCCAAATTGAGGGTCGGATGAACAACCTCCAATATACTGAAGTATTGGAAGAGGTGTTTAGGGCAAGTGTGAAAGATTACTTTCCAGGTGCTGGGCCTGTTCCGTTCGTGCAAGACAGCTCGGCCATTCATAACGCCCGAGTGTATCGAGCAATGGAACCACAGAATGGTCAACAAGTTGCCCTGGCCTCCAAAAAATCTCGATCTCAACCCCATCGAATCCATCGTTGGGATTGATGGCTCAGCAATGGGACACAAATGAGTGTAGGACAAAGAAAGCCTTAATCATGGTTTATGACATTTGGGAAAGCTTTCAAAGTGTGCATAAACATGGTTTCTTCCATGCGCGACCGGCTATAAGCAGTGATTGATGCTGGAGGGGCCTACAATACCTTATTTAACTACTTCATTAAATAGCATAAAATGTGTTTAGTGTGAAAAGATTAAATAAGAATACTAAAAAAAAATATTTACCTAATTGATGTTTTTTCATCCCCATGCTTGAGTTTACTCACTTCGTCACTACTGAGGTCAAGTCAAAAGTCACAAAAGATCTACTACTATATTATACTACGTAAAATGCACATTTACGTACATTTTTATGACTATCAATTATGTATACATTATTTTGGCCTTGCAGTGGATACATATTTATGATACTTTGTAGGAATATTAGTAAAAACCTTTTTTGTAAAATAAAACATTTTGTATACATGTCAATGAAAAACATCGTACAAATTGATGTATACATATTTATGGCCCTTCATTATGGATACATAATTAAGGTCGTGTATATATATTTATGATGACTTGCAGGATTTAAGTGAAAAAGCCTTTTTAATAACATATTTAACACCTGAATACATTTATGTGACATTCTTTTTTTGCATATATTATTAAGGCGTGGTCTTGAATACATTAATTTGTTATTCGATGGTAAACAATTATTTGACTAAATAGTGTATACATTATTATGAAAATCTGTATACCACGTTTTGACAAGTACCATGAATACATCAATTTGAAAAATTGTGGTGTATACTTTAATTTGAAAGTTTCACGTATACATCAATATGAAATGTTGGGAGTGTATACATATTAGTGCAGCTGACTGTACCTAATAATTGGAATAATTTTCATAATACGTATACCCTTCAGGCAAAGCCGTACCGGTTTCTAAATATTTGTATATGTTGACTTCTTTAGGATAAATCCCAAAGTTGTTTTTGATTACATAATGACAGGTCTCTAATTCGATTATAATTTCTAGCATTGCATTATAACGATTGTCAAAATCATTTGACTAAACATAAAAAAGAATATGATTTTGAGTAGCAATTGAGTTTTTGTGATTTGAACGATCATCAAAATTTATTTGTTGATTTTGTGAGCTAAATCATTAGTAGGTAGAAGGTATCTCAAATAAAATAAAAAGATATCTGATTACGTATGGTTATCTTGAGGTTTTATAAAGTCAAAGAACTCGTTATCACACTAATATGAATGCGAATATTTACGTTTAAGTTGGAGTATATTTGTCAAGCCAAAACTACTAAACGGGCTGGATTTTGTACAGATGTTGGTCTGCAGCATAGCATTTTTGATGTAACCACTTAATACCATAGACTGACGAAATGTGAAATTGTATAGGTAAAACATAGACTACCTTTTTATGCCATTAATCACTAAAATATTCAACAACGCAGGAGAACTGCATTGTTACCGTATAAACAATGCGTGCGAATTCGCGGGCAGAAACTAGTAAAATAAATAAAAACAAGATAATTTCGTCTTATGACCTTGTCCATTGTTATTTGTCTTTATAATTATCATTGGATGTTTTTTGTACTCATTTACCTTTATCATTTGCATAAAAGCAAATAATTAAAAAAAAATATACGTATTTGCAGTTAGATTTTGAGTGAAGCAAGTTACTTTCCTACTTTATAAAAATGAATTTTTCCAACAAAGTTGTGTTGATTACTGGCGCTGGCTCGGGTATAGGTAAAGCCATCGCACTACGTTTTGCAAAATTATCTGCAACATTAACACTTATTGATATTGATGAGAAAAGTTTAGAAAACATTTCTGAATTGTGCGAAAAAATCACTGGCTTTAAAGTGCTTAAATATGTTATAGACGTGAGGAACGATGAGCTTCTTCAGAAAGTTGTGAAGGATACTGTGGAGAAACAAGCTAGAATCGACGTTGTGGTAAACAATGCCGGGATCTTCAGCTATGGATCAGTACTCAGTCCCAATGCAATGCAAGTATTTGATAAGGTCATGGCAGTAAATCTCAGAGCAGTTGTTAGTCTTACAACATGTGTTGCTCCAGAGCTAATCAAACGCAGGGGATGCATCGTCAATATATCGAGTATTGCATCACATTTACCAACTGATGAATTTTTGGCGTACAATCTTTCGAAGTCAGGAGTATGTCATTTTACAAAATGTGCAGCACTAGAATTAGCTCCTCATGCTGTAAGAGTAAACGCTGTACTGCCTGGCATAGTAGACACTGATATATTTGTAAATGCTGGCTTGACTAAAGAGGAAAGTGATAAAACTGTGGACACCGTCACAAAACTGACGCCGATGAAAAAAACGATAAAGGCAGAAGAAATAGCAGATATGGTTGCCTTTTTAGCTAGTGATACTGCTAAAAATGTTACTGGCTCCTGTATAGACGTTGATGGGGGCTTAGCTCTAATGGGATTATTTAAAGCAAAGGAAGATAAGATGTTGTTGATCGAGGTTTGATCACAATCTTTCTTTAATTATAAGTTTATGGTGATATTAAACATGTTCTATGTGACATTATTGCTTTTATTCTTACACGATTTTGAGTCTGATTAAAGAATCAGACTCGAATCGATAAGGAAAGCCTTATCATTAAACATAACTTTTAGAAATACCTACATTTATGTATATATTTTTTTTATTTAAAATCGTACTCCGAATGCTTTGACCTTAAAGGTATCATTTGTGGTTGTAACTTTTAATTTAGATAACTAAATTCTCAGCCATTTAACTGTATCATAAAATTTTAAATACAAACATCATTACATCAGATGGATTTAAATATTGGATCAATAAACCTTCAAAAATATTGATTGACAATATGGTATTTACGAATCCCCATCCTCAATTCCATTTCACATGGGAGGCGGCAATAAATTGAAGATGTATCGCGCTATTAAATGTCCGCCAGATCAACTGTTTGTTTGGTCCACACGCGTTTTATGGTGGCCATAATAAATACAAGAAGCTCTCCGTATCATAAACTAATGTATGCAGGAATGGACGTTGGCCGGCGCTCGCTCACAGACAATTTCACGCGCGCTTAGCTAATGTTTGCCGAGCGATTTGCCGCTGGCATCGCGATGTATGCTCCTTTTTTTTTGCAGACTGGCCATCCGAGCAGGTTGAATTCACCGTCTCGTCGCACCCGCTTGAGCGAGATTCAAGTAGCATCCACCCATTCCAGAACGATGCTCCTCTCCTTCTACAGCGAAATCTAACGTAATCTAATTTAAAAAGAAGCTACGTAAATAAATTTAAAACGTTTCATTATTTACATTTAGATAAGCTTGTAACAATTACCGCAGTAACCTATTTGATGTCTAATTTAAATGGAATGTAGATTAATCAAACGATACTAACTCGACTCCCACCCGACAATAAATTTTTAACAATAGTCTCGACTTGTGTTCTACAATGCCGTGGTCTTTTTGGGTTGGGCACTCTGAATTAAACTAGTTTGTATTTCTCTAGAGCTGGGATCTTATCGGACGATCGCTTTCTCAACCCTTTAATATATGCGTCACCGTTTTTAGTGTAACGCATATTCGACCGGTGTGTCGTAGTAAAACTCGGGCATAACCTGTGCAGCCAACTACAACGAACTTCGTATTTCCAGAGCGCTGGAGCAATAAAGTAAGCAGTTTTACAAGTGAGTGCCCCCAGAACGAATGCTCGGGTTAGCATACGCCCGATATTCTTATTTTATGACTGAAAAATCCTACAAAGAATATTTTCAGATGAGCTCGGAGCTTTTATGCGCTATACCTTGGTCGCGGGCCATTTATCGTATTATTTCTTAGGTGCTTCGCCTTTAATTTTGGTCTGGCTCGGTTGTCAAAAGTTCCCATCGTGTCGTTAGTCGAGTTGATTTGTTACATTGAGTCCGTTGAGGAAGAATGTCCGGGCAACAAAGCGTCCGCATTATGTTGTCGCGCGGTGCGACCCGTTCCAATTAAGCGAGATTTATTTATCCTCTCGTCTTCATACGACCACAGTAAGTCGTATGATAAAGGCATTACCAGAGATTTAACTCGCAGAGACGATTGTTGCCCAATTTTCTAAACACCTTGACAATGCCGTCGTAATTTGTTCTGAGCCCTCGACTGTTGTTTACTCTGGGAAAACACGAGGTGTCATTTTGTACTACATGAGGCCCAGCTAGCTGTTCGCAGCCTATATTTATTAACCTAAATGTTTTGTGATGATCTGTACTGTATCTTGAATACGCAATGGGAATTAAAAGCGTTTCATCGTCTTTGTTAAATAAAACGAAATTTGAGTGAACCGTAAGTAATTACTTTAAAGTCCTTGATGGAAAGGGATAACGTTACATTAGAGTGGTTTATTAGTATATTTCTTCTATCCCATCACAATTGAAACTTCAAATACGTGATATTTATTTAAGCCGTTCAATAATTTACTCAAAAACTCCTTGACAGTGCATTTCAAAGGCTTCGTTTTAATAACTGGTTAGTTGATTGGGCTACCGAGCACCGCACCTTTTGTTATACAAGGACCACACCCCACATTTATCTAAGCAGTAGCTTATTTTAAATGATAAACGAGCTCTCAATCGATTTGAATAACAAGCAGGCAGATGCTCTTAATCCTTTTGATTTCATTAAATGCATGCGCCCTCAGCCCTGTCGGAAATATCACTCGAGCGTGGGCCCGATCCGACCGTAGTTTCTTCATAATAAGGTTCATTGGATCCCCACAAAATTAATTCTAAAACATTCTTTGCCCTCAAATGTTTTCTTTTTACGAAAAAAGTAATTCATTGCGTCTTGTTACGTGCCTGACAGTCGCGCTGTAGGATTTTGATTGTCTCTTATCACCGTCAAAAAAATGTCTCTTTAATAAGACCCGGTGGCTGACGGTCTTGTCAACTGAACAATGAAGCCGAATCATTGGAGTCATCTTGGAGATCTCTAATGAATTCCCATAAGACGTACCTACGCGATTGCAAAGTCATTTATTCAGAGGTTCCTCCATGAAGACGCTGAGTGAAAAATCCGTCAACATTAATCACGTAGATACTGAAACACAATTTCGTGAGGCCGAAAAATTTACATAAATAATTTATACCCAAGAGGCCGGTGTGTGCTCGACGCTTTCTAATACCGGAGTTTTGTTGGACACCATATTGCTTCCGATCTCATGATATGAAATGGAAATTCTTACATTGTTCTTTTGATGCGTAACATTTTCGTGGTGATTGATGGATATAGAAGGATCGCGTTAGATGTTATTGTTTATTTATCGTGTACGTTTATGGGTAGCAATAAATACTGACCGATCCCATTTAACTTCTTCAGATTTATTTTGCTTGTATCAATAGCTATCCATTGTGCGTGTAAACATTAATGTCTGATTGCTTTTTATTCTTTTCATTTTGTCTTTATTCTTGGGTTAAATAACTTTTAAATATTTAGAAAATAACACATTTCCTTGACACTTGTGTATAATACCTAGTCATTACGACTAGGGCATGCAATATCGGAAGGTTTTCGATTCCGGAATTGAGTTCCGATATTGGAGGCCTAATTTCGGAATTCCGAAACTGGTTCCGGTATTGACACTTTTTATTTTGAGGAAAGGATCGAGTCAAACGGAATGTGTTATATTAACAGTCTTTTGATCTTTTAAGGAATATATATCAAAATCTAACGAAAAAACACGAATAATGTTAGTTTCACATTTGAAAACTTACATAAACTAATAATTAATCAGTGATAGGTAGTGCAATTTGCCGAGCATTCATAGGGTTATCTTAACGTGGACATGCCACAAGTCCCGGGAATTGAATGAGAAATTATTATTTGTATTATTTGTACTATGTAAAATAATATTTTAAATATAAAATAATAAGATTGCTATTATCAATTCATCATATTATCAACGAAGATAAACTTGCCGCCATATCGGTATTTACTTTTAGTTAAGGCTCCGGCGACACGGATGAATTTCCGTGTCGCCGGAGCCTTAACATATGCAAACATAATACCAAAATGATTTGTATATTGAGCATATTTTCACCATGATCTGCTATCATTTGTTTTAAAATTGTATTAATGATAGGTTTCTACCACAATTATTTTTTTCAAAATACTTAACTGAAATTAAATTGAACTGAAACCGGATTTAATCAAAGAAAACACGTTTTCCTATAATTTGTGTGGTAAGTATTTTCAATATAGCTTGTGGCAGGAACCTAGATAAATACTATGCTAAAACAAATAATATCAGATCATGGCGAAAATATGCTCAAAATACAAATCATTTTGGTATTACATTTGTATGGGAAATTCATCCATCGCCGGAGCCTCAAACCAAAAATATTATGGAATGCATTGTTTCGACTTCACGGAGGCGGCGATAGGTGAAGAAGGGGTTTAGACAGTAACGAAGTTCCTTCGTTTTGTTTATCCCAAAAATCTAACATAAAGTTAGTAAAATATTTACATTTTATAAAAGGAACTTACGAAATACCGACGGTCTAACATAAACGATTCTCGATCTTTTTCCAGGAATTCCGGGGCTTATCCATACTATTTATAATTTTTGAGGTCATTAACCCTAAATTGCACTACCTATTCCTATCTCTGCTAATAATAAACACAACAATATTAATTTGGTAAACTGAGAAAAAATTTACACTTTACTTATACAATTTTCACTTTGAGAAGAAACACTATTCTTGATCGTGCGTTTTCAAGAATAACAATGCATCTAGCATTTTGTCAGAGAGCGAGCTTCTAAGTCTGTTACAAATGTAGCTTGCACTCGAAAATACTTGTTCACTCTCGATCTCGACACACAAACGCCACACGCAGACACAAAATATATTTGTAAGCTTCTGTCAGATGCACACCTCGTTGTACTCCGTTATAATACATTTGTTTCTCTACTTTCACGAACCCTGCAAGGTCAAAATTGGTAGGCAGATTCTTGTGACTTTTTTTTGCATCTATCCACTTCTTTGTCTAGCTGCTCCTCGTCAGCAGGAGACGATGAATTGTTTATTTCGAGCTCGGAGGACACGGCATGAGTAGGATTAAGGTAGTTGGGATCACTGTTTTTATTAATATCGGAATTACGATATTCGTCTCAATTCCGGAATTGAAATATAGTAAAAAACTATCCGAAATTCCGGAGTTGCGAAATTCCGGAATTTCGGAATGCATGCCCTAATTACGACTAAAATATCTCAAATAGCAATGTAAAAAATAAAAATTGTCCCCCAGTGCTTTCTTTATGCCTAGCCTTTGTCTCATTACCACTTATGACGTAGCTATAACTCCGCAGGCCAACTCTACTTTCATATTGTATCCCAGGGTTTTTAAGACAAACTTTACTTTAAAGAGATCATTGACAATGATAATGATTTGAACTGTTGGTAGGTAGCTACGTGAACCTACTGGCTTATTCCTCGGTATTTTACGCATGTGACTTGATGGATTTGATTGAATCTCTCATCGGACAGCACGTGCTTTTACCGATGACCGACGCTGGTAGCACTCTACTAAAAAGTTTGAAAAAGTTGGGCGTTATTTGTATTTTTTCGCAGCTTGTGTTACGCAGCTGTTGCACGAGCAGTAGTAGTTCTATACAGAACTCCTACCAACTTACTATTATTATAGACTGCTGCGAACCCACTTATCTACTTTATACTACCTGTAAGTGTTCGTTACGGGGCAGTGGTCCAACTGCTCTGTCCAATTAGTTGGACTACGGGCCTTTACTAGGGGTCGCGGTCCAACTATCTTTGCAGTTGGACCACGGCACCATAGTAGAGTTCCCAGGTCCAATTAACACAAGTGTTCAGATTTTACAAACATTTTTCTTTTGGCTTACAAAATAAATAGCTAATATAAAAAGCACTTGGACAAGTAAAATTTTATACAGGTAATTGTTATACAACATCAACATCACATCACCAGCCTATAACAGTCCACTGCTGGACATAGGCCTCCCCTAATGAGCGCCATAGATGGCATCATTATTTGGGGGTTATTGCCCATAATCCCCACGCTGGGCATGCGGGTTGGGGATCGCAGTTCGGTGTAGTTGTTCTGCAGAAGGCGCTGCTGCCCGCCCCCCGCTGTGTTTCCCTTAGTCGCCTCTTACGACACCCACGGGAAGAGTTGGGGTGGTGAAATTCTATGCCGGCACCACACGGCCTAATTGTTATAAAATAAGAAATAAACTGTTATTGATTTTCTCTTCCCTTAAATTTTTGGTCCTCTAGTGGAAGATACGCATGAAAATTATAATTATGTAATTAATTTTGATCTTCTATTCAAAAAAATATTTTTCACGTTAGGTAAAAATTTAATGATATAAACCGTTAAAAATATAACATTTATCGAACCATCTACTTGTTTTGAACTCTGTTAAAACCGCTGCAGGTCAATCGTGTTTTTGTTCGAGCCAGAGTATTACAGTACATACAAAAGATGATGTAGTGTGCGAAGATCACTCCCGTGTTGTAATGATGAATTGACCAAGTTATGAACCTTGTTCGACGTGCATTATTAGGGTTCCTTATCCAAAGACTGCCTAAATATCCAAAGGGCCCCTTTTACTAAGCATACGTCGCGTCGTCGTCAGTCTGCCCTTGAGATTTTATTTTTGAAACTAAATGTAGGAGTTATCTCGCGTTCTTTAGAGAATATGGAGGCCTCTGCCGAGGCAAAATATGTACTTTGGGGTGGAAAATAAATTGAAACTATTTGGCAAAAGCAAATAGTTTGAAATATATCTCACAGTTGTTTCGCAATCTCTTTTGTCTGATGTGATACAGAACCCTTAATGCAGACTTACCCTTGACTGGTTTATTTATTTTATTTATTGATTCGGTAACTCACGGCTGTAACACGTCGTTTATTTAATACCTAACTGTTTTTGTGATGAATTTTTGTGCTCTTTTATTTCGCGTCGTCATGTTTGACGTATAACAATATTTTACTCGTCGATGGATAAGATTAAATCAATTTATTTGCTGGACTCAAGATGGCAGCTATGGTTACAGGGTACCGCAAAATATGTGTACGCCCAAAGGGCAAAGCTCAACTTAAAACAGTATTATACCTACCTACTCGTTAAAACAGTGTTTTGAGTCATTTGGTTGGAATCGCCTCGGCGTAGTTCACATACGTATTTATTTTAGGTTAACAAAGCAACATTTCAATATACCTTTACATTTTATTCACTCTATTTAGTATAATATTAAAATAAATTTATTGTTTGCGGTTTATAGCACCGTCTCGCACAATTACCCTTCGTTAGCTACTAATAAATAGCACAGTTGTTAAACAGCTTTACGGGTAGATATAATTAACTGGCCCGTGGTCCGTTACGGTAGCACTACGAGCAAGTGCTCTGTTAATGCTGTGTTCACGACATATAGAATTAAGCAGTAGCATAGCTTGTGACTGAGTATTTAGTAAACTTTCTGGGAATCTGTATAGGAATCCGTATCCCTTTGTTGGTCTTGTTCGCTGCTCATTTGTAACTATAAAGCAAAATGAGGATACATCGTCGTGATTCAAACATAGTTCTTATTGCCTCCGTATAGGTACTTAAATGCAACGAAACATCAAACACGTCTTTTTTGGAAAATCTGTCACTCACTTACGGCGACACTCTTGACTGAGTGGTCGTGATTGAGATGAGATCCTGCTGATGATCCTGATGTTAGATACGTCAAGGGAGCGGTCAGGGAGGGCTCAGGGAGTAGGAGAGTGACCTCTAGACCTCTGAATTATACCCACCTTACACTTAAATAAGGACGTTTTCCTTCGAACCTGCCAAGCTTAGCTTCTGGGTCTCTGTATCACTTTATATTGTGCATGCAAGCTATTTAGATTGTGAGCCACCTAATAAATCATTAACAAGATCTTTTGTGCCTTTTGACAAAAATGAAAAAACTATATAAAACAAATATGAATCAGAACCTAGAACGCCTTAAGTACTTGGAAACCATATGAATGTCAAATGGTTTATTATTGCTCTCTTTTGACTTTACCAACACTTGTTTTTCGTTTCTTAACATTACTTTAAATTTTAACAAAACCATGTTTACAGACACGGCAGATGTGTGAGACAATCATTTCAAAATTAAAATTACTATACCTCATTTCCTTAAATGTTGAACATCCTTTGGCTATTTTAATAGCCCCTACGAATTAATAAGTTTGTTGGCCCCGCCCATAGGCGTCGACACATGATTAATACAACCAGTGCAGACTACTGCCTATTTTAAGTGCCTCTTCTTTCCCACTAGTTTCTACCACGCCTTGTTCTAACAAAGATGGATCATAGTGTATGTAAATTCAGTGATGTAACTTTATAGCACGGGCATAAAGATTGACACTTTGATACGCTACGTTACAGAATACTATACATATTTGCAAGTAAATATCTACGAAGTGCGTGTTATTATGGTCGTAAAGTTTTGTTATAAATATAAGATTAGCTGAGTGCTTAAAAAACATCTCGTAAATGTTATTTTGAAATCAAACAGCTCCCATGAAAACCAATCTCTTCTTTTCTTTTCAGCCTGTGACTACGGACTTCTCTCTATTGCACCATTCTGCAACTAAACAGAATTACCTGTGCCATATTCACTCATCCACTCTTTCCTAATGAACATTTCCGTAAAATCAATTATTATTTTGCCAAATCCGTTGATAGTTCAATTCCGTACGAATTATTTAACTATTGACAAAGCTTCATGATTTGCATGATGCTATACGGCATTGCCATATGCCCAGCGTGGGGATTATGGGCAATAACCCCCAAAGATATCATTCTTTGGCGCTCATTAGGGGTAGGCCTATGTCCAGCTGTGGACTATTATAGGCTGGTGATGATGATGATACGTCATTACTTCAGTACTATCAATATGTACGAGTATAGTCGCGTACCCTGATTACTATGGACTGCTCGTAGAATATTGCGTGTGTATTTGCAAATTCTACGTCAAACATCTAAGAGATGATACACCGACTTGTAATATACTGTGTCTCGCACATTCGATTTATTTTTATCGATTGCGTATTCATATCGATATATCATCCCAAGTGTTAATATTTAAATAATATCCATTGCATTTAATTTACGTAAATTATTCTTGAAGAAACAAGACGTCTAACAGTATTCTATTTGTTACCCGACTAACAACGGATGAGGGTTATGAGGTTGGGATACTTAGGAAGTTTTGTTTTTTCCAGGTGATCTGTACCTTATTCTAAATAACCTGCTTTAAAATTGAAACCGACTAAGCCCATGATTATGCTCTAGCTAGCCCTACCCTAATCTTTTTGTTTTTCAGGTAAAAATCTTCCGAAGCGTGCCTGCTTCAATGATAAGAGCGGACAGTGGCTTCTTAGTAAATTCTCTATAAAAGAGTTAGGTAATCGTATTTTGCGAAGATTTTTTTTCTGAAACACGCAACAAAAAATGGTAAAATACAAAGGTTCAATAGAATTAAGTAGCCTTTGCAACTATTTGCAAAGAGGGTGATTACTGAGTCAAAGACAGTGAACAATTGCTATATTAATACCATAACAAAGGGGATACAATAGAAATCTTTTTAGTTATTTTTTACCGCTTTTCATTAGTAGTTAATTCCTCTTATTTAGTTTCAAGAACTTGCGCTACAGATCTTTGTGGTTTTCGGAGATAATTTAAAAACATTGCTTTAAAGTTAAATAAAAAGAAAAAACATTTAAGCTAACTGCAGACTGTTACACACAATCTACAGGATACTCAACATCTTATGCTAAGTGGTTTCCTACCGCGTTGAAGGATTAGGTGATCTTGAAAAGTAAATAATTTGCTAGGACTGAATTTTTTATTCGTTCACAAAAAAAAAGTGTTTTTAAGCGACACGATATAAAAGGCAATAAAAATATATGTATAGTGCTTGATATAGATCAACCAGTAAACAATTTTTACTTATTACGACAACCTGTCGAATAGTCCGTAGAGCATGTTGTTAAACGAATTAGTAACAGTTTAGTAATCAAAATCGAAACACTGAATAAATCTCTATTTATACAGATTTAATGCCAATAACTAATGATAATGGTACAAGCCTAATGAGCGGTTCTTTTGACGGCTCCGAGTCATTGATACGCCTGGTTCCGATATTGATATGCATTCCACAATCATGTCGACCGGAGAATATGAAAATATATGGAATAAATCAAAATTTATTGAAAACTATTCCAGTGGAATGATTACTGCTATGTCATGTTGCATTGGTGAGTGTGGGCGGCCTACATGCCGTGGGATGAACTTCCAACGTCCAACTCTATGGGTATTTTTATTGTTAACAAATTTGACGCTCGCTGTCCCACTTGTCTTGGAGCCGGCTTCTCTTGTGGTATACGGCGCGACGGGCATTGTGCCTGAAACAAATTGACAATATCAGTCAGGTTCATCAAATTATAGACCATCTTTTATTTTCTTGTGGCGTGTTTGCAGTGGGAATGAAGGTAGCTGTAAATTATTGCATTATTGTTTAGGATTCAGAATAAAATATGTGCAAACATGCACTTTAGAATGAGATATTCTATACTTATTACAACATCGTAACTCGAGGCAATACATTGCGACAAGTATATAAAGCACCTATTATTTCATAAATGTTGCAATGTTATCCTAGCATTTCAATTGAGCTCATCATATTCTTTTAAAATTTTATTCTCAAAGATTTTGCAATGCAGTCCTAAGTAAACTGAGTTGCATAACACATTATTCGATAAGAAATATGATCTTGACGTACATCTATCTCTGGTAAATATTGACTTGCGATGATAGCTTTGCAACCTTGACACCTGAATCAACAGCGGCTCGATACCTTTGTCAGAATATAATTGATCTTTCAATTTATTGTGAAGAATGCCATCGGAATTATGTTCGACCATTACTATGGTGTTTTTTTTTATACATGAAAAGGTGGAGGCGTTCAAATTAGCGCTAAAATTTTATATGCAGTTTTTAGTCACTTCAATAGGCTTTTTATTTGCTACTCGAAACAGCAATTATTCGTATAATGTAATGCATTACGTGTGGTCTTCTTCCAAATCATACTTCAAACGCTTCCGCCAGCAACCCTATGTAAGTTATTACACGGAATTTTACACCACCCTGAACCCAAAACACAAAATGACAGTTCGAATTCAGAATCCCAAATGATGTCCGAAAGCCGAATCATCGGACTTCACAGAAATATTTTCATAGAGCAGCGTCTTCTCAAAATCCAACGGCCACTGTTTATCTTTGTAAGGCGCACTATTGTGCTCCCGGCGACGATAATTTTGTAGGCGCGCTTGTTTTTTTGTCCAATGGTATTATTGTGCCTGATGATTTTTTAAATGTTTGTATTTCTGCTCAATGTGACGGGCAATGACGTGTAGGGCCTAGTGGCTATTGTGTCTGGAATCGGTCGGTCCGCAAAGACCATTTGCTCTACACGCTTCACCTTTATAAGGCTTTATAGAGAATCATCTGGAGTTAGAGTAAACGGTCTTGATACTTTTCATTGCAGTTTTGTGTATTTTAATAAGTCTTGTAATAAACTCCAATCTGAAAATTTTTACTGTCAAATATGTAATTTGTGTTATACTTGCGTACCTAACGTTACAGATAACATAAGAGGTTTACAAAACAAAATAAACTAGTAACTGAATCAACAGAAAAAGAGATTGTTGTATACCTTACTAAAATATATTATTATATATAATATATATATGTTATAGGGATAGTTTAGTTATAGCATTAGTAGGCAAAAAGTTTTGTCAATTACATACCTACTAACTTACTAGTTGGTCAAGTATCAAGACTTCCTATAACCAGGTATCAAATTATCATATCGCTCCTACGCACATTGTTCAAAAGGTAAACATGTAAGAAATTCGTTCTTTTTGTACGGTACTAACAATTGAAAACCAGCGTAGGGTTACCAAGATTTTTCAAAACTAAAATACAAATTTTCCATTATGACCATGTTTTTTAAAGGTTTAGTTTACATTCACACTTAAATTTTGTATGAAATTAATACTAACATTGTTTCTGGAATTCGTTTAGGATTGAAATAATTGACTGTCGAAATAACAGGCAGGTGGTCCCCGGGATGGGATTTCGTAAATTTACATTATTGAAATAACTATCGATAATTGGAATGGTTTAAGGCAGATGCTATAAAAGTTCTATGGAGATCAAAGCATGGTCGCCCTACACGCCGGAATAGCGAGCCGCATAGACGTTTCAACAACTAATCATATTCTGGTGCATTTTCGGTACAAATTTTCTTTGTAGTAATGTTCGGACGTCTTTTGTGCTCCGTGTAATATAATAGGAAGTAAGCATTCACCGAACATAAAATATTGTGATGTCAACTTTCAAAGGCGGTTTGAATCAAATAACTAGTCGTAACTGGAAATGTATTCAACCGACCTTCAACAGACATTCCTTTAACGATGACTTATTCGGTTCGGCTTTTGTAAATAAAAACATTAATATAAAGAAACTGCGTTATCGCGCCTCATTAACGTGTTAATGTTTATCCGTAACCTCGTTTAGGTGTCTTAAAGATGATAACGGGACGCATAAAATTCACTATAAATTCCTTATTTTATAAAGTAAAAAAGGAAACAGTGGGGACGCTCTTAGAATTAAATATATGCTCGAGGGCATAAAATAAAGAATTTATAGGCGTCCTTTGGTATAACCGTGGTTGGTTTTATGACTTCACGGGGCGTTTGTTTTGCGTTGCGTGGATGTAACAATCTGGCTATCTCATGTCGGGTACATAGAATCCTCTTCGAGGAGGTAAGCATCACCGTCACAGATGTTATCCATTAATTAAGGAAGCTTTACTGCTGATTTAAAATATTGTTTACTCAATCGTCATTATCTTATTAATTACAGATTACTAGTTTAAAATGTAATAAGCATCTGGAACTCTATCCTTACAAAATAGCACGATCAGTTCAGTGGTTTAAGAGATCTTAGGCAAAAAATATTCACAACTTCATAAACTTTTAGAAGGATGCATCGCTAAGAATCCTTACACAACTTTAGTGGAACACAGAAGGTTTTGAAGGTATGTAGGTAGGAATAAGGCTATTGATCAGGTGAACACAGGGTCTGGCGTGACCAACGATTTAACACGTCTGGTACTTCTTATTAAGAGTGCGTGAAATTGTAATCACGAACGCAAACACTCTTAAAACTCAATATGTCGTGTTTATGGTGTATTCGTAAAATAACGAATGAATGAAATGAATTATATTTCTTTAACTTTCACATTATTTTTGCATAAACATCAGAAAACCTATTTCTGTAAAATATTGTTTTAAAGTACTTGAATTCCAGTAGAAAATTTACTTAGACGAGTCTAATATTAATATCTAGCTCATAGTAAGCTTTACTAGACCGCGAATTCTTCGGTCGCCAAAAATTTAGATTATCTATACTAATATTATAAAGAGGAAATATTTGATTGTTTGTATGTTTGTTTGTTTGTTTGTTTGTTTGAATTGAATAGGCTCCGAAACTACTGGACCAATTTGAAAAATTCTTCCACCATAAGAATCCTAAAATTTCCGTGATGAACATAGGCTATAAAATATTTTCAAAAAAGTTAGAGATCCGTATAAAAACTTCAATAATAAAACCATAGCGCTATACAACAACTTCTTTTTTTTTCTTTTTTTGCGTGCTCGCTTTTGCTGTGACTCAACTTCAACTTCTTTTTTTATGGCACCGCTTTTGCTGCGACGACTCCGCCAGTGTCAGTTATGGATTGTCATAGACATCACAATTCGTTACTGGGGTGCGAGAGGAAACTCAATGTCAAAAAATATAAAAACTTCAAGATTGGAACCATGCGATGTAGGCTATATAGCGGTGCGAGAGAAAAGTCTTTAAATGTATAGGAGGTAAAGGTACAATTTTAAAAAGGAAAGATTTTATTGTTTGTTTGTGGTTTGAATTGAATAGGTTCTGAAACTACTAGACCTTTTTGGAAAAAAAACATCATTAGAATGATAATCATAGGCTATAGAATATTTTTAAAGTTAGCGATCCCTATGAAAACTTCAATAATAAAGTACCTTATCTAACGTGTGTGTGTGTGTAAGAACTTAAAATTCATTAAAATACCCGTGCGAAGCCGGGGCGGGCTGCTAGTTTATAATAAATGTGAAGCTGACCTCAATATTAAATATTTTTGCAATATTTTTTGGGCAACAAAGATACATAAAACTAGTCAAAATCATAACGCTTTATGAAAACTTTTTTCTTCAATTTATCCGACATAATAGCGGTACAAGAAAAAACATACAAAGCGTTCAAAAAATTTGAATTAATTTGTCGAAAGCTATGGAATGGAATTCACAAACCGTCATATTGAATATTATCCATTATGCTCATATGGGAAGGCGCCGCGGTTCGCATTGTACTCGATTCGTTATACTTTTTGTGAGGCTCGGACGCCAGTCATAATGACAATGCGCACAGCTTGGCCTAGGTCCGGGATACTGATATCACGTTTCGGAAGGTCGACATGGTAGTCACCTAAACGATGAGCTAAAAAAGACTTACAATTAATAATGATCCATAGCCTGTTATCCCTAGTGTTGGCAAATTAAATAAATGATGTGCAATCTTCAATAATTCTAGGTGATAAAGATCCTACCAGTGTGCAAAAGCTACTTTATGCCAGCAATAAAATTAATGAGTTAACATTCAAATGCGAAATAGATTTACGAAGTGCTTTTAGATTTGTAGTCCTAATACTGTTGTAATTGTTATTTATGCTAGTGAGTTTCGTACGTGGGTAGCTCGTAGGCCGTTATGAACTTAATAAGCTTGAGATGAATTGAACATATCTATGATTTATGCGCCCAGTTTATGCGCTTATTCGAAGTCAGTGCAGACGCGCCAAGTGGCAATCTACTTTACGCGAATCTTATTGTGATCGAGTCGACTCTATCGACTGGTGCATTAGGCTCCGATCCAAAGCGGTGTAATATTGACGCAATCATACTTTGTTAACCGTTACAATGCAACAGTATTCAGTTCTAGAGCCACGGGCACGCCTCCGACAGAATGGGAAGCATATCGACACGATTTACACACTCTTTATGTGGCTCTCCCTGCCCGTCGGACGTGACTCGCGGACCTTATTATAATTACAGATCAGTCGATTGTTGTGACCACAAAAATGCATAATTTATAGAAGCAGAACGAGAAGCAAACTGGGAGAATGTTGATGCTTTTTCAATGAAGCCTTCGCGGCGCTTTTCATGTCACTTTTACAAAGACAATAACGAATGAAATACGAGTAACTAGGTAAACTTGCCAACTATTTGTTCGACGTAAATGTCGCTGGTAGCACGATTTAATTTATCTGTGTCATATTTTAAACAGAGAGGTATTAAAATTACTATACTGTCGGATTAAAGATAGAATAGCACAAACGGATGCCGTGTTTGATTGGGAGCGGTTTGATCAGTGTAATGTTGATTATTGATGTTTTCTGCAAAAAGGTTTTAATTTTATGACGGCCGTAAATTGTTAGAGGAGTTATCTTAGTTATGGTGTGGAATACCCAATAAACGGATATCATGAGCCTGCGTGACATTGCTTGTTGTGACTTTATGGCATCCATAAACCGGTCATTACTATTCAATACTATTCAATACTACCAATCTAATACGATTTTTATGCCTGTGTCTATTAATTGTGGTAGTTGTTCGACGAGATAGTAAAATTGAAAGGTTTATAAACAATAAATTACACAATGCGTAAGTACCTAACTCTTAAACTTTACAACTGATTTAATTAACATAAGTGATTCCGCATGTGGCATATAGATATTTCTTATATTGAAACTGATCATCGTCACAAAAAGATGCAAATTACTTTGCACTTACTGAAAAGCAAACCTTGAACTATCCAACGCTTGAAGGATTTTTGAATATTGTTTGAGGCTTTGTCAGTATTACAGCCACAGGATGAGTAAACTGTTGTATTAGTGAAAAAAATTGATTAGTTTGACCACTTGATCCTTTTTCATGACTTGATCCTTTAAGATAGATAAAAGATAAGTGTACGTTACATAAAACTGCCAATAACTCCTCGTAAGTCGAAATGTTCATCACAATTTTACTGCTCGACCCCTATAACGTGCGTGTCTATAAAAAACGTTTACCTGCCGGTTGTCCGCGTCCGTTCCTCGATATGAGAAATTCGAGTTGCAATTTAAATGCTTTGTGATGAACAAAGAGCGTGCGATGCGTTAATAATACAGGTGCATCGTTTTTCCAAGTTTAGAACCCCTACGTGACCGGCTTTATTTTACGCTTTATTCCCAATTCCCTGGGCATTGATAGCGTCCATTTTGTGTAATTGCCGTTCAAATCGAACTATTTTTCAGTGTTTAGTCGTTTTTGTGCCGTTGTCCGGGGATGTTAGATTAGTCGGCGGTACGCCCACGTTTCATTAATGCGAATCCAACTTGTGTTGCCGCTCAGCATTTGGCCGGTCGAGTTTGGACTGGCTTTTGTTGTCGATCCGCCTAAATTATCCGCTAATGTTTTCAACAGATGTCGCTGGCTTAATTGGTCTGGTTTTACATGGGTGCCACTGTTCTAAATGATTGTGCATTGTCAGTGGCCTTTTCACTTTGACCTTTCCCTTTAAACAAGTATGTTAATAAGAACAATCATCTTTTGTTATTTGAGTCTTAATATTTCGAAGTTCGTTCGTTTATGAAGGTTTTCGTGCTGAAAATCACGAAATAGTAGAAATTAATACCTAGATAAGTAACAAATACATTAGTTATCTCACAATTGAGACGTGGATGGCTCGTATCCCGCTCCAATGAAGCGAACCACTTTTGTCCGCAAGATAACTACAGTGACAAAACCAAAAAGCATTTCAAAGATACTCTAGATAAAGAACGGTCAGAACAAGATCATTTAAACCTTCAAACAAAAAACAGGCAACCTATTGTTATTTTTATTAAGCATGGTATATAAAACTGGAAGATTTTTTTTTATTTATTTTGGTGGTGGTTTATTAAGCGGCGAGATCATGCAGATCCCACAAGGGGGCCAGCACTGAAAATTTTGAATAAAATTCATAATTACAGGCCATGCTCTGCATTTCATATTTTTACAACTGCAGTTTCAATAAAGCGATTCGTTAATTGAAACTGAGTTGAATTAAAAATCTGCACGACCAAAAAATACACCTTGTTTTAAAACAAATCATAACAGCCACTCTTGTTTGTTTTATGGGTAAAAGTATAATAACGTAATTGCCCATTTATTACTGCAGTGCTATTAAACTCATTCGCTTAAAATTATCCGGCGATTTAATCGCTTGACTGTTTATTGAAAGAACGACTTCGGTCGATAGCAAAATGTCGCTGGGCGCATTCTCTCCGTGGTCAGAAGACGTGTAAGGCAAACAAAAGTAGTGCAAACGGGAGGTAATAAAAGGAGGTTGGAGGGTACCATCCCCCTGGCACGTACGGCAATTCGTTCTAATAGTCACAGCCGACAATAGCGCTATACTGACATTGTTTTGTTAGGACGGGACGTTGGGCCATGCAAAACCCGCCGCCTCTGAATACGCCAATGTCGACCGCATGAAAGGCGCCTCTGGCAGTTTTTTGCCACCCCGAGCATGGGGGTCGCTAGAGTGGTCCTGAAGCCGTAATTAATGAGCGATTTGACGTGAGCGACTGTTTCACGTCACAGTGTTTTGGTAACAAATTGTATACCTAATGAAACTCTCGGCGGGACCTCACACTTCGAATGCCTTTTCAATTACGTCACCGGCTCTCCTACTGTTTTCTACCGTAAAATGTTGTGACAATTATTGATTTCGTTATGTTTCTACCTGCCCCTATTAAGTGCCAGTCGGTTTTATGATAAAACATGAGTAATTACGTTTCGAGAGTGATACGAAAGGTATGAAGATATTTCCTGTACGTAATGTAAAACCGACTAGTATCGGTGACCCATAGAACCGATTTGTTACTATCACTTTTTAATATAGCCATTAAAATAGTTTTGCGGTTAGATCGAGTCGTATTATTTTGGCGCCTGTTATGTTACCGACTCGGATAACAAATAACTTGCGGTTGTTGTGATTGCGCGGAGCCTTCTTAAAGTGATATCAATACAAGCTTATAAAAAGCTGGCTCAATCAATAAAACCCGTAAGAAATACTCCCATCTCTTCCTTGACTTATTCTAAACAAGTTAATATTACAAAAACAATTTGAAAATAATTTTACTCTTTCAATGTACTTAAAAAAATCCCAAACATGTGCAAAGACACGTTCGTAAAAGCCAACACTAAGCAAGTGCTTCTACCACAACTATGATATGAGCCCACTTCTATTACCTAATTGAAGAAATTGACCGCATACACAATAAATAGTGACGATGGTTGATTGGTAATATTTTGTACCAGCCGTTTTCCAATTAAGCTTTGTTGAAATTGAGAAATTGTTTAACATTACTTTGTAGAATCACGAGTCGATTCTTATTAAAGGTGACTAAACCAACATACCTTCAGAGTTCCACCGGCAAATCGTACCAATTTATCTTTCATTAACGGATGGAGGTTATTTGAAAAGGACTCACGCGACTCTGTGTGTTTAACAGTAAAGTATCAGTTTACTGTTCTTCAAATATTAGCGCCTATAACACCTTGGGTGTTACCAGTAATAGAAACCAGGGCGGTCACAAACATTTAGGTGTTATTCATTCTCAGTTAGAAACCGAAGAAACCTATTTATTTGATGTTGGGACGCTAAACTATATTTTTTTTGTTGATGGCATTCAACTTTTAAGTAACCATGACGTAAGACGGCCTAGATATTTTTTTCTAAAATATTTTTACCATTAAATTTTGTGAATAGACTTCTCCATTATAGTTTTGAACCCTCAAAATATCAGTCTCCATCTTCTCTTAAGTTGGACAGTTATGAAGTTATCGCCCAACACTAATGCAATTCGGTGTCATATTTCTTTCCTCGCATTTTTTGCCCCAAATGGACCGAGTGTGTCATCTGTCTTAATTGTTTAAAAGCTTATTGTTTCCAAAAAAGAAAAAGAATAGAGTTAAATGGTTTTATCTTTTGGTAATTGCTGCAACAATTATTTCGAGCGTGAGCAGTCTGCACGTGCTTTTGCCTATTGTTGTTCTGCATGACATTCCGGAATCTAGGCCTTTGTCATAACTGGATGGCAAACATGAAATTGTATTTCGCCTGCTGTGAGTCATTTTGTTGATTAGGGTATGACGCATTTGGTTCCTTTTACGGAACAAGTAATGTATACCGTTCTGTGCAATGTTTGAAGAGCAATTGCATTAATTTGATCTTTGTTTAAAGGTAATGTTCAGTCTAGAAATATTTAACGAGTACCTATGTACGAGTCACGGGAAATATCCTCGGATAAAGCGTGCTATAGATAGATCATATGCCATCTACCCCGATTTTACCGCCAAATTTGTCACGCTATTTATGTGCAATATCATTATCACTATAAAATACAAACATACTCTGCTTTCAAATCAAATTAGGGATCCTATCAGAGATAGGAGAAGTCGCTGTTTCATCTAGTTTTTATTTACATCGCCACAATTTATGTTACTCGAGATAGGGAGTTGTGAACTCTCTAATCGAGCGGTAAATTTTCTCGAGTTCAGAGCGTCTACTTCATCGTTCGGGAGTACGAATAGTTTGCGGTTTCTGTTGTTCATTCTTGGCCTAGATTATGCTCGCGAACTTGCCAGCTAGTGGGTAACCTAGTTGATCTTAAATAGTTATTCATTCGAGAAAAGCATAAAAATTCTATGTTAAATTTATATAGCATTTTATAAAGTTATTTTGAATAAGTTTCGAGAGCTAAGTACTTAATTGTTTATGTATATTAATTACAGACTACATTACAGAATTGAATTTATTATTAATAATTATAAAATAAAACTTATTTTATTTTTAATAATGATAAAAAAAATAAGATCTTTTTGGTGTAATCATGCAATTTCCTACAATGCAAATTCTTTTTGTCTCAATGAAATTTCAAAAAATTAAAGAAAAGCATGCCGTGTGGTGCCGGCAATAAATTTCACCACCCCAACTCTTCCCGTGGGTGTCGTAAGAGGCGACTAAGGGAAACACAGCGGGGGGCGGGCAGCAGCGCCTTCTGCAGAACAACTACACCGAACTGCGATCCCCAACCCGCATGCCCAGCGTGGGGATTATGGGCAATAACCCCCAAATAATGATGCCATCTATGGCGCTCATTAGGGGAGGCCTATGTCCAGCAGTGGACTATTATAGGCTGGTGATGTTGATGTTGAAAGAAAAGCAACAATATTACACTGCAAACGTTTGCAAAACATATAGACTCAAGCAGGTTGTTTTAGCAATATTACCTTTATTAGAATAAAGTATATATTATAATTTAATTATCGAGATATAGTTGCTAAAGCAATATCCTTAAGCTTTAAAGCATTGTACAGAACTACTACAATAATCCCTATTGTTAAGTTATGTATGCAAGTTATTGCATCTCCACCCAGGTGGCCTGTTATTTGTTCAAAGGATTAGTTATTTTTAAGGTAGCAGAGCAATAATGTAGTTGAACAGAAAACAATTGCAAAAAAAGATGAAAGTGAAGCCGCTTTTTCACTTTCTATTGCCGCAACAAAAGATTTACCTACGTTATTCATAAAGTACTCATTTATTTTTAAATTTTTAATACACAGTCTGCTATTGTCTAGTCAAAATATTTTTTGGTCAAGTAAACCCTTTTGCGCATTTGCTTGTTTATTGTTTTTTTATTGCGGCCCTAGCCGACTTTACTTTGCATAACATTCTCCTTATACCTACCCCCCCGATGCCCAATTTATTTTTCCCAAAATATTATAAGCTTTCATTACGAATAATTAAACTGACCCAGTTATTAAACCTCGCTTCGAACTGTTTACATTAGATTTTCATCACTCCGGTAAATTAATTTTCAAACAAAAAATATTTGTTTGTTCCCATGCTATGAAAGGCGCGTAAGGAGGATATGTTGCCTCCGGGCTGTTTACTCTAATAGCAGGTTTCCAGAAACAATTAGTCGGGGCTCTTTGTAGAGCAAAGAATTTTATCGCTTAGATTTATTATATTTGAGGAGGATTTTATCGCCGGTTCGATTGTTCCGTACATCGGACCCTCCCAAGGACCATCGGTTTAAGTAACCAGGTAGAATCGAGCATTTATCAGACGTTACAGTTTTTTGTCTTTCCCTTTGTTATTTGAATCCCTCGGATGTTTTAATCTGGCGCGGGCCCATCAAACCGGTCATTATCCAAAACTTTGGGGCGTATTGCGTCCGGGTGCCTAGTTATTACGGCTGTTCTAATAAAATAACCCCCTGTATCATTTACAAAATTAGATATATCGCTAAATATTTTATAATGATGGACTTGAAATGGTTTGGGTTGGCAGCGTTTACGAACGTTTGGAGCGGGAGGAGCGCATCGGGCGCCGACCTGTAATGGCATCTATTATGTTTTGAATTAAAACAGCATTCTGTGCTCGTTCTCCACGTCCATCACTTGCCCACCCTGTCACGCCCAAACATTATCAGGTTAGCAGAACATTTTCTATTTTTGTGCCCCTAATTTCCAACCCTTCTCGCGTAGACGTCTCCTTCGCTGTACACATCGTTTCATTTCATGCGATAAGAAACGTAACACATAATAAGAAAGCTTTAAAGAGTATTTTTCGTGGAATAATTTGAATTCATACCGAACTTCGAAGCATTTTCATAGCACATATTTTGTCGTCGCGGCCGCATTATGTTTCCGACACTTCCCGACATATTGTCATAACATCCCATTTCATTTCACTTCGAGAGTCGTACTGAAGCATTACCGAAGTGTGAGGTTTCGTTGAGAACCGGAAATGAGTAGGAATTTTCCTTGGAATAGCTCTGATAAAAATATTTGCTGGAAATAGTACGCAGGTCGTACAATAGATAGGGACGGCGACGGAACGCCCCCGGAAAGAATCAATTATACAAGGCTGGGCCGAAGACATGTCGTCGATTGGGCGAATTGTTTGTTTAATAACATTCGCTGCTACTATAAAAGTCAGGGTAAAATATTTGTGGGTTTTGTCCGGCGGGTCTTTTGTATAAATGAAGCAGTAGACATTTCTGTTGCTATTAGTCACATTCCTTTCTGTTATGTCTCTATTTGTGGCGGATGCGCATGAACTTTTTGTTTGGAATCGCTTCCTGTCTCAGCCTGTTAAACTTTTTTAATAGTTTTATCATTCTATTGAACAGGAGTGATAAATTTGGCTTTTGAATAATATATTTGTCATGTGCATAAAAAGTATACGTTTGGGCTATTTGTAAAACATAATTTATATCCGATTTTTATCTGAGAGCAATTTTCGAAAGTTAAAAAAGACATTACTATTCGACCTCTACTTAAATGTGTTTTTTAAACAATTTTTAGTTCCCACAGAAGATCTCAATTTACATTTTATGCGGTCTAAAACCTATTGGGTGTTCAAAATTAGTAGTCTTAAAATGCAATAAAGCACATAAACTAACATCCTTGTTACGTCATACGTGATAGTTTTCCGAAAGGCTCTCCGCACAGTAGCTGGGATCCATGATCAACCCATTTATATGCAGTGGGTATTAATATGTGCTTGGAATACGTCGACAAAGCTGAAATTGTTTTCTAATTTGGATTCTTGTAATGGGAGTATCTTGAGCTGTATTCCCATTTCTATGAAATGATAACAGATCGTAAATGCGATGGGTAGTGTTAGTTTGTAATGTTTGTGCCATGGATGATATGCTTTTTCTGAAAGATGCTAGTGACTTCTTTTCAGGGTAAACAAGATGAATTCACCACCAATAGGTTGTTAATATACGAATGCCGTTAGGCCTGGTGATAATCATAACGATTGTACATACTCCGCACGAGGCCGTTCTCGACATTCGGATGTATAAAAGTAAATGGATAATGTAATATTCTCTGGCTTAAATTAAACGGCTGTGACTCTTTATTCTCTGCGTTTTGTTTTGCTCAAATCGATTTGATGAAAGGTTATGAAAGTCTATATAGGTACAGCCGTGGACTAGCATAAGCTGTGGATGATTTGGTCAAAGAGGCTATTTGAAGTTATTTAATTTCAGGATCGGACTGAGACTTTGCATGCATAAAGCTACTATGACGTAGGCATCCCCTAAAGCGAGCGAAGCCGCGGGCAAAAGCTAGTCATCAGATCGAAGTCCGTCGAAGTTGCTCTCCTATTCTGGTTATGGCGAACATTGTATTTTTTTACTAATATGCAAAGGTTAATTATAGTAGTTTGATAATATTAGGTTAGATAGAAGCTGTGTAGTCGTTAACGGTGCCTTTAAAACTTTTCTTTTAACGAGGGTTTACCACCAGTAGTAGAAGTAATATTGGTTGTAGTTACATTTAAATCTTAACCAGCTGAAAGCTCTCTTGCCTAGCAGGGACGATATGCAACTAATTGCTATTCGGCGGCTGTATTACCGACCTCCAATGAATGAAACCTCAATAAAACCCTATTTTACTGCAGTTTCCTCTCTCAGTTTCGTTGGCATTCATCCCGAGAACTACCAAATCATTAAAGGTCTGTATTTGTTGATTTTTTCTTCCCAACTCTTTGTTTGCTTTATGATAATAGGTGTTCGTTTCAACGCGCTTGGTCCGCAGGAGCGATGTGGTGTGAAACTTAACGCCTCCATTCAGGCTTCTTTTTATAGAGGCACTTGATTTAGCGAGCCAATGTCGTTTTTAATAGACTCGAATGAGATTCGCTTTTTACGAACGTGTTTGTTTAGTTCACGGTTTTCGCCTTTTATAACGCAATGCTAATGAGTACAAAACATTTTAAAGTGAAGGGAACATAATAAAGACTTTCGTTGGATTTATGAGAATAGCGCAAAATATATATATATAAGGACAAAGCTTGTCGTGCAGTGGAATCTTCGATTAAATAAATATTATTGACCGCCAAAGTAAATAGTTTAAAGCTAAGCTCTGATTAATACATCAACACAACATAGTTTTCAAAACCACCTCAACTTTGTTTGCTAATAACTAAAGACTGCATCCTTATCGGGTCTAAAGAATTCCTTAGCGTCTGAACAGTTTATACAACTATTTCTGGTTGCTCTTTGAAAACGAACTAACACTCATTAAAAGTTATACGCGACCACAAGGACTCTCGAAAGAGAGGCGAAGTGAGGCAAAATGAGGCAAGCCTCGGTGGGGTTTATCAGCTAACTCAAAGTGCTTCAAGGGAAGTCTGTCCTGGACATTATTCCCTGTTGTGCCATATGTACAATAATATTAAACCAAAGCGGCTATACATATCGCTTCCAGTCTTGGTACAAACCTGGGGATGGCGCGGTCTAGTGTGTTGCAACTGTTAATGATTTATCAACACGAAAACTTACAAAAAATTGCTTTGGATCGATCAGGCTATTTTTTATTCCCATCGAAATTGAACGCTTTTACGCTCTGCAGCAAATAACAATATAACTTTTCTGATTGGTTCTCCGCCGCGTCCTTCAGTTTGCACCCGACCATCACGGACATTCGCAGACGAAATGCTCACGTACCTAATAGTTTTGTTGTTATCGTCGGTTTCTAACCACTCTTCAGTTGCTTCTGGGACGTTATTAAAAAGATTTTGGCATCGAGCCACATTGATATTGATCTTTATGCTTGGCCAGACGGCCATACCAGCGCATTAAGTGCCGGGGCGATCGGTTTAATGACTTCCCATGTTTGTAAGTTTTGGATACGATATTTTATGTTGCTTGATCGTCCACGTTGACTTTTACTAGTGTTGTTTTCGTAGTTTAAAATTTTATACACTTTTTATTTTATGTACAGTCATTCATTTAAGTGTGAATATTCATGAGCTGCGGTCCCAGAGATAAACGGGGTATATATTAATTGATGGATGCCTTTCTTAATAATTTTTCTATTTCTTTTTATCGGCTCACTAAGTATATTTTATCGCGACTGTCATATTCACCATTATTGGGAATGACGGTGGTCCCTACCCAAAAAACATAGATAACAACTCAACGGACATTTCGGCTAATTCAGGGCAGCTGTGTGCTTATCGTCCTCGCGAATTGGAATATATTGTTTAAGCCGTGTGTGTAATTATGTCGGTATGCGTTGGGCGACACCTGCGCTCTATCTGTCCGATCAGACCGTGACGGTACGGGGTTCTTTCCAAAAACAATGGAAATGGCAAAAAGCTGAATGCGGGTTAGGCGACCGGGGTGTGAAGGTTCGGTGCGGGCCCGACGGGGCGCCTGAATTTATGATCCAGCCGTGTCAGAGCGCTAATGAACGCACTCCGCTCTTTATTGAGATAACGCTCGCAATCTAGCCTCTATCGACAATGTAAAAATATACAGTACAGCAGCCGGCGGATCCTTGAGATAATTGGCTACACTCCGTTACGCAGCACTCTCATTTTCTCGATTACGTGCACTGCGTACGAGCGACGCTGCCTGAAGACCTTATTAACCTATAACAGTGTCAATGTGTGCGTTTTATCGCTTGAATGGAGCATCTTACATTATCACTAAGCTAAATTATATAATCTAGGTTAAACAATCCAGGATACCTACCATCTTACTTCCAAATTTCATTTATATCCACTCAGCGGTTTAGACGTGCCTAACAGATAATAGATTACTGTGGTTTTCAATAATGTTGATCTTGTATAATATTAGTAAGTATGGATTGTTTCCTTACCTTATCTTACTTTTAACTACTTAGTATCTTGAAGTATCAATGTCCAACAACGTTCTTGCAGTTCCGATCGTCGTGTAAAGATGTAGAACTCTGCGGTAATCAGACGTCCTTATCTATACAATTGACGCGTGACACACCGAGTCAGTAGGTAACTTTTATATGAGTTGTATGTACGCGTGTACTTCTAGTTGGTACTCGTATATTATCTCGTGTAGTACGTACTTACATTGATTTCTGAATAGGGTTGTGGCATTATAAAAGTTTTAATTTTCATGTTAGTTGATGTTCTGTGTCAACCTTCAAAGTTCGCGGTGTTATTACCTGGTTATAATATTTTATCAATACCTACCAACCTAGTCTTTTACAAAAATCAAGTCTTAGTTTTGACATCGTTAGAAGAAGATTGAACTATTGATTTCTAAAAATATAAAAGAACTAGCGACCCAAAATAGCTAAATTCTGTCGTTATCCTCTTCTGCTCATCGATATCTGACGAACAGCCTGATACCTACTTGTTCCGTTCTTTCTGATTCGACAACCATAGAGAGAACGGTCAGCTCATATCGGTTCGATCTGATACGCAGCAGTGATATAATCTCTGCTCACGGCTCAGCCACTGGTCTCTGATGTGGAATGTGCGCATTCCGATGAATATTGTTCTGTAGACAGATGGAATGATTAACTGGACGTATCGATTGCAAATGTTTTATGTTGTTCTTGCCAATCTTTTTCGCATCTCTGGGTTCCCACATGAAACAAGGGGATGGAAAAGGTGCTGATCAAGTGTCATTTAGATAAAGTAACAGGTTCAACAGCATCCCTTAAAACAATGACTTTTACGTCAGTAACTTGAATACTGACGTAAAAGAAAGTCAAAGTTAACTCCAAATTAACTGCCATCCTGTCTGCTAGACATCAAGATAAACATGTCCGCTTTGGGCCATGTAAGCGTTAATCCAAGTTATGTTTTTTTTTGACAAAAACCAATATAAAATAATATGATTAACGCGGATGTGAATAATGAACCCCAAGGATTACGTGCCTTACAGTAGTGAGACACGTAACGTCAGAATATCATTGATTCACTCACATGTTCCTAGCATCTAAGTGAATTCCACACCTCAGTCAACATAAAATAAAAGTATAATGCATGAAATTGCAAAGATTAAAAATAAAAACATTTAATATTTGCAACTTGTATTGAGTAATTGTATAAGTCATCTAGTACTAATAATAGAAGCTCTGCACAGCTTGGTGCTGTGACAATTGTCCATTTTTTTACAATCGCAACGGTTATTTTTTTCGAATCTCTTATTATTAGTATACAATTTTACATTCCCGACAAGAGTTTCTGAGCTTTATACATAATATTCAACAGGTGACATATTCTTATTAGAAATATATACCTACAACTTTACTACGTTTGCTAGTTAGATCTCGTTTACAATTTCTTAAATTACTGTTTATGATTTTGTCTTATTAGAAATCAAGGTTCGATAAGTATTTTAACAATTTCCTTCTTTGTTCACAGGTATGGAAAAGCATTTGTTTGGTGCATGTAGCCAAATAAGCAAAAGAACCAAGAAGGTAACAGTTTCAATTGTGACATCGGTTTTTCCCCTAAAAATAGAGATTTTCTGAACGGAATCGGGTCCCAAAAGCAGATGCTCTTAAAAAAATATTATTTCAACAAATAAATTCCATTTGAAGTAGATAGGAAGTAACAAAGTTTTGAATATTCCTTATTAATAAATTTGACTTAGAATAACTTATCTTCCACATCCGTAGATAAGGCTTGTTATAATTCAGATCAAACTTTTTCATTTAAACATTCCTCGCTCGAAACTTTTGCACTCAACGAAATATTTTTTCTTTGAAAGTTTTCAAAATTGCAATAGTCCGAATTCCTCTGCTGAGTGCCGCGGGCGGTCGCCAAGTTTTCTTACATAAAATAACGGTTTCTATAGAGCTCCGATACGAGCTAACGAGTAAATTACATAGCTCGGAAGTGTTTGCGGACCGCCCATTCGCTTCGTCTCTCCCTTGGCCCGATTCGGAAATTCTCCGCACGGCGAACTATTTTCTTTGTATAAAATTATTTTTGTTGGTTCAAGTTCTAAAGTTCTAACGTACGTTAAATTCGTTTGAAATAATATCTCATGTTATCGTTAATTAGAAAAGTTTTCTTACCCGGTAATTACATCGTGAATAAATATTTAAAATACCGACAAGTTGTATATATAGAATGCATCAGTAGGATTACGAAATATCTTGATGCCAGGAGCGTTTGATACAGTTGGCTATTTTTGTCGACGTGTCTGTAAGCCCGGCTAGCTCAGTCGGTAGAGCATGAGACTCTTAATCTCAGGGTCGTGGGTTCGAGCCCCACGTTGGGCGGTTATTTTTGCACAAAATTTTATCTTTTCACGTTGATCTGGTCAGTTTCCATTTAGTATAAAATTATTTCTAAAATGTTTTGAACTGATCATCCTAGATTTACACGAGTAAATTTAAGGTATGAGAAAACAGTGATATCAAAGACAAACATCATTTTAACAGTCGTGCTCGTGCCTAGAGGCTTCTATAAATTTCTGTAAATATTTTTCACTGTGTCACCTTAGAAAACCATTTTAATGGTGTTACATGTTCGTCTGATGGATAAAATAAAAATTAAAACTACTATCACCTTACGCAATGTTCGGTCGCGGTACCGTTAAAGGGTCAGCGATGGACAGTCAACGCTAGTTTGTAGTGGTTCCCACGTACCAGCTACGACTAAATTACTTGATGTGTCGCTTAATATTGTTAGATTCCTTTCGATAGCTCGCCGCTACTTTTTGTATATTTATTGGGAACTTTTTAATGATTTTATTTTTAACACAGATAACAAGATATCTATCTACGGTGATCATCTCGAGCTACGTGCATACATTAAATATGATCACAATCAAGACTTTTGTAGCGGTATGACTGAGGGAGATATGAGTAAACACTGTATGAAATTGCTTTTACTGCTATTTTCGGGGAAGCGGTCGTGTTAATGTTACCATTTTTACACAGATTAAAAGCGCATAATTAAGCTAAGTAAATCCCTTTTTTGAACTCAAGTAATAGTTTTATGTGACCAGGAATTTAAATAGTGCATTATATAGATTCCGCAATTTGTTATCGTCATTTAAACCGAGTCGATAATATCCTTGCTGTATGTAAATCCATAACAAAGTTTGATAAGTTTTATGTGACTTTTGAGAACTTATTGATATGCATAATTTATCTGACATTTTATGATTTTGCGCATAAAGGTTAATCTATTTACAGCCGCTCAATATGTAAATTGTTATTGAAAATGACCGTTTACGCGGCTGACGGAGTTAAGTGTTTAACCACAGCCCCGGGTTAAAGTTCTACCTGCATTTGAAATTACATTTCAATCTTACTCTACTCTCTACCGTTACCTTAAGGACGTAGTTCGCGGAAACCTTTGCCCTGTTCCATTTTCCATCCTGCTTCCAAGTACAACAGACCGGTCATTTGTTTATGAAATGGTTGCTAAAAGTTTTTGCAAACCCTACTCTTCCACGTTGGCATTTCATTAATAAATAACCTCTCCCGAAACCATCATAAAACAGTATCAGCATTGTATCTTCATTTAAATATAAATAAGAACACGCAAAAAGGTAAAAATATAAAATACCTGACAGCACAAAAACATCGAGCGGCTCAATCACTCCGCAGTCCGCGAAGTGAGCGAGTCATAACAAGCGAAAGATTGAAATGAGATGATAAAGAAGGAATCAGAAATCTTGCCGAAAATGCCTACCTACCTATTATGAGGCGGTAATTTTATAAGGGATTCTTTCGACGATATGGGAGCAATCATTACAAGGCGAAGGCAGAGCCGGTGCATCGGAGCGCGCTTTTTGCGAGATCTACGCGATATCTTTGAATATGCGCCGGGTATACGGATCACTGCGCGCAAAGGCATTTTGGTATCCAATTCACTGATCCCTTGTTTTATTACATTCTTAGACCGCGTAAAATCAGAAATCTTTATCACATTTAACATCAAAGTTCTGCCAAATTGGCCCGTTATATTCACTTGTTGTGTATTCCAGTTTTTAGTCACCATGTTCTTTATTGTTCCGTGGATCGAGTCCGCCGGCTTGTTAACGACCTTTCGGATATTTATTGTATCCTCTTTAGAAAACACAATTTACAATTCGTACGTACTCCTCACAAATAAATTCTGCCGTAAACAAGTTTGAATATATCGAGAAATTATATCATTGTTGGGATGGAAACGCTGGTTGATTTTAGCTGAATGAAAATGAAAACAAAATAAAAATGTTTGAATCCTAAGCCAACATTGTGGCTCCTCGCACATAACTCACCCACGAGTCAAGTGTAAAAACAACAAGTCGCGATTGTTACGGAAAGAACAATCCCACTGATACAAGATAAAGGCGAGCGCGTGAAATAAATTTGTTTATAGCCGACGACCAAATGGTATTTAATTGGCGTGTCAACCGAGTAATGTTACCGTGCAGACGGCCCTCCTGATATACTTCTCTGACACATTCCTTATTGAACAATACGATGGAGAAAACGTAAGGTCAATTTAAAAGTCATTTTAATTTGGACACGAGACACGACATGTACCCGAATTGTGAGCGCAAATTTCCCGGCCGTCGAGATTTATGGCGGAGGAAAAAATCGCAGCTGCATACGATAAATCGCTCACTCTTGACTCCAAAAAAGTGGAATAGAGCCCGCTTATTCTCGACAAATAGACTTCCATGAGCTTGAGCGCCGGACCATCATTTGTACCGTTGCCTCGCATATTGTTTCTTTCATAAACGATGAGAGGGAACTTTCAAACACGACATTGAATTTGTATTGTTACTTTACTAAACTTATGTGATATCTTCACACATCTATTTGGCTTCAGTAACTCGAGTCTTACGTCCGCAATCCATAATAAACTAGGAGATTTGTCAGTAAAATGTATGATCTAAGTACCAATTAGTTAATCGATGCATTGAAAAATAGACGTTGAATGATTAGTCTGCTGAATCTTGTACGATCTTAAACTTTTTTAAATTACATTATTTATGTACAGACTGCTTTTCCTTTAATATCTAGCGTTAAACATTTCTAACCATTAAATCATCCGCATTATTTTTATTATAAGTATTCTTATGTTTATTATCGTTCAAAATATTCCAATTGAAAAACATTACATAATATCTCCCATCTATTTTTATCGACATTCGTGAATAGAGCCGTACTATCGCATGTATTGCCCTGAGTTGATATAGTGCCTTCTTAATCACAGCCTCGTTTGTCTGAGATTTATGCCACACCTGTTGCGCCAATTATTTATTTACACCCGGAAGTCGTTTCTCGTGGTTCATTACCTGGTTTCTTCACTGAATCTTGACCTTTGGAAATGGGGTTGACGTTTTCATTCAAAATTGATTCAATTATTTTGTATATTCTTGGTCCACTGTCCGTTCTTCACTCATAACTATGGAAATTGGTTCAAAGCTTAGTTCAATTCAGATTATATCCAAGAATTCAAATAAATTTAAGGCGTTCGTTGAATTATTTTTGAATCGTTTACACCTCGTCATTTGAATATTCATGCCCATCCATATAATGACCATTTAAACAATCCAAATCCTTAGTTATTTTATCTATCAGTCAGATTAGTTGCTTATTAGATTTTTCGTATTCATTTAAATCATAGAACCAAAAATTATACCGAAAATGATAACAGAATACTCGATACACGTTTTTACGAGTATAAAATTGCGCTTGTGACATTTTCCCACAAATTATCTGGTAGCTCTATGAATATGCAATCAATATTTAATCGGATTATTTATTTCAACACGCGACTTGTTGAAAGACGTTTTTTATTCACTCCTTCATACTAGATTACTTAAAAAAAACAACGATTACGAATTCTCCGGTCATAAATTACACATAACTCTAGATGATTTAATACCGGTTCCTTCGAGTTGTATATTTACACTACTTTTGCGATGTTGGAAATAATAAATAGCTTGGATATTTTTTGTTTCGGTGTGAAGATCGAGACGGGCAATTACTCTGAGCACCTATCAGATGACCGTAATTTTATAATTGAGATTGTCATATCGTTGGTATGAGTGAGCAACCATCTACATATAGTATATTGAGTTAAGAAGAGTTAACCGCTAAACTTTTTATGGCTTTTGTCAAACTGCAACATAGTCTGTCTTACGAGTGTTGATGTTGAAAACCTCGGCCCTTGATGTTGAAAACCCTACGCCTTAAAGACTACGAAAGGCGGCGCAGGCGTTAGAAGTCCACCCTTACCTTACAAAATTAAGTGCTGTATAATAGCATAGCTGATTGAATAATTACTGCGTGTTTTATATTGACGTTTTAATCAACAATTAATCGTCAACACTTCGTATCGATGAAGGAAGGAACCGTTTTACACATTGGCGTAAATATAGCTGTGCTAATTGGTACGTGTCAAACACACACAGGCTTAACACCTTTGCGCTTGTTTGAGTTCCATGTTTGCTATAACGCTTTTGAGAATGTGCAAATATTTTATTGTTTGTTCTCACGACAGGTGCATGGAAAATTCTAGATTTAGAAAATCAGATTTCTTAGGAAAAATATAATTGCCTAAACAATGCTCAAAACAACGTTTATAATTTACAGAGTTCTAGGAATGAATGCTTTTGTAAATGAGGCCCGTACTGGAAAGCCCGATCAATTTTAGAATGTTAGCAAAAAAATACTACGAAGGCATGAAATGGTTATGCGAACGCCTTATTATAGTCATTAGTCCGTGTGTGGATTATCCGGCATTATTTATTTATTTTATTTATTTATATTACAATATGGCGTTTGAAGGCAACAAAAGGTAATATTGGGATGGTTTAATTTAAATGTTTCGAAGATTAAATGTATAGGTAGAAATAAACGGCTATATTCCAACTGGCCGTAATGTTAACTTCTCTTGTACTAAGGTATAAATTAAGTAGGTAAATATATCACGCATTCCATGAGTACAAGTACATTTACAATGTTCACGTGCTATTAAAATATGTAGATGGGGCATATCATCACATTTCTCATTTTTAAGACTCAACAGTGCACACGGGGTCGCGCCGCGCCGCCGGCCCCACAGTCGACCGTGATTTATCTGTCCGCATCTTGAACCTGCGAACGGTCTTACTGTCTTGTTATTTATAATTTATTTTTAACGGTCACCGATTTGTAGTTGTGTGTATTGGATGTAGAAATTCGTGGTCGTGTGTACCGTACCACACGGGTGGAGTGTTAATTAACTTTTTTGTAAGAAATCGTGTGATGTAAATTACACGAATTTAACACAACAAACTTGTGTGCTCGTTATAGGATAAGTAGGTGTTGATTGTGCACAAGCACAACATATGGTAAGCCTATGTGAGCATAGTATTTTTATGTTTTTTTTTCTTGTTCGATTCAATGCATTTTTGTTCCGCATACGAATCTTAATCACCCAATTGTTTTTCAGTGCATTGTAGCACGTTTTTAAAAGCTGGCACGTTTGCTTTTTTTTCTTGCAATTATGCACATTGATGTCACAAACCCAGTTCTACGAAAAAGTTTACGAAAAAAGAGACAAACCGCTTTAAAAAAAAAACACTAGATTATATCAATCTGGTTGCTATTTAAAATATCGACTGCGTTAAAACGTAGTCCCGAATTAAAGGTCACACTTTCACTGCAATCTTAAAGTCCGAATTTCACCAGCCTGCTCACGTCAACACTACCTGAACTGCGGCATGATTTGACCGTCCGATACACGAGTAGATTTACAGTACCATTCGTTATTTATAGCGTTGTCCGATCTAGATGTAATTTAGAGTTGTTGCCGGGCATAAATCAGACTCATCTAACATCGACACAGATCTACAGGTCTGTAGGTACTTGTTTCACTGATAAAACGAGGATTATCTGGTTCGGTTTAATGCTAATTGGGATATCAAATGTTTGGTAAGGGTATCTCATTGTTTGTGAAATAATTAGCTAAGTATGTTATGTCCTAAAATAACTTAATATCTTATTAAATTTAACGATAGGTACCTTATGTACTATAAAGATTATTTAAAGCCAGACAGAAAAACGTATCTCATTTATATACTAACAAAATCAAAATCAAAGTGCTTTATTTCCTTTAGACCTTACATGACTCTTGGAAACCACAACAAACACCAACAAAAATTGCTTCCAGAACTTTAATGTGAATTAAATAATTATCAAGTAGATGTCATTCGTAAGATCCACCGAACCCTGTGTTAATCACAAACTTGGAAATTCCTATAAGCTCCTTATAGAAAATTTCTAAGTAGAATTAAATTATGAATAAGAAGGGTTCCTAAATAGCCTTATAGTTATTATTCCAACTGCTTGTTACAAGTTCTACTAAAATAAATTACTGGTACCTTGTTATTTCCATTGAAATTTAAATACCAAAAAAAGAAAAGTCGAGGTGTAGTTTGTATCCAACATAATTGCAGTAGCCGCTAAAGTTTTTTCTTTGTAGAACTAGTAATTGTTATTATTGTAAGGTATTGAAACGTACAACTAGCAAGATGCTTAGCAAAGCTATTTACTTCTTGGAAACAATATTAAAGTACTGTCTATAAATATATTTAATAGAAGGACCATCGTTTTCTTGTCCTTTTTATACATCTCCAATTAGGTATAGAAAGACCTTCACAATAACCCAACTTTTAGGATTTTTTTGCATTTTTAATATTACTAACCTGCCTGTTAATAAGCGGATACCGCAGCCTTATGAAAGCCTGCAATATCGGGAACATTTCTAGATGCGTTGCCGATCCATTCCATCCAGTAGTATAGTTTTATAATACTTTGAGAGGTATTTTGGAAGTAAGTTAAAGGTTTTTAGCTCCTATTGGAAACTGGCACCCCGAGCTGAGAATCAATAGCCTGTCGTCTTTAGAAAATTCTTGCTTTGAACCAATTTCTCTATTAACTGCCGTGAAAGCTGTTTCTTCCATTCAACGATATTATTTTATCGTGGAAATTATTTGATGAAAATAATTCGTTCTACTTCTTGTATTTATGTTTGTAGCAACTGAAAATAATGTATTAATATCTATAGTAATGCTCGACAATCAACACAGCAAGAACTATCGCATTGTAAGCAGAGCGTACTTATACCTCGCTAAATGTATTAAATATCTAATCTACCCGTTATCTCCCCAAAAACATACTTAATACAATACATACAGTAACTACGTACTATGAGGCGTGTAATTTGTATTCGTCAGTACATAGGTATAACTCGGGGAAAACTGACGAGCTCCTTGCACTTTATGGGCGACGTTGTATGTGTATGGACTAAACATTGACTCTCTTTAGACTCTTCGCTTATTTTACTGATTTCCTATATAGCCTCCATTTATAGCAAAAAATTTTTAGTAACATTTAAATATTTTTATTGCACCATTAAAAAAACTTTTCCCTGTTATAAAATATCAAGGTTTTTTAAATAAAATGATACCTTTACATTTTTATTGAAGCAATAATAAACACGGACTTTGACATTTTCATTGAACCAATAATAAACATGACAAAAACAAGTGCTACCATTGTAACCAACTTGTATCTCCCATTAAAAATGACAAGTCGTCTTATGAAAAAGTAGTATGAAAACTAGAGTCTATTAAAAGAGAGCACCAACAACGCGCTTCCAACCCGATATGGAAACTTAATAATTTGCTTGCTGTCCGTACGTACCGGTATAATACAAGTGGGCAGATCCAACTCCTATCTAGATGAAAGAGCACCCTGCAGATTAAGCGTACCTCACGAAATTATTACTCAGTTCAGAATTATTTTTCTCGGAAAAGATAGATCGCTTAAGCGATTTTACGGGAAATTAATTTTGGCAGTGAGCGACAGGGCACGGTCGCTGCTTGCGATGATTTGTTGCGATCCCACAGAGCTCGTTACACTTACCGATAATGACGGATATCATTTACTCTAAAGGCGAGAGGTGAGCTTGTTACTGGAGTTCCTTATCGTTTCTTGGTAATAAACGCGAGCGGTTCCAAATTAAAATTCTACCAAGAGTTTAAATATTTGTACCCGCTCTAAATGTATTGACCTAAATACTCGTATATGTATCAGATACCTATTGATAAAAGATTAATATCCAAAATATCAAACAATATAATAAGATACAAAAATACTTTATTGTACACCAGAAAAAGAACATAACATAAGACAAGTACAAGGGGTGGCCTTATCACTTGAGTTAAATCGATCTCTTCCACGCAACCTTGAATTAATGCTTCGGATGAATTTCTGAAATTTTGTTGTTGGGAATATGCGATCGCGCGAATCGCAAGCTCTCAGCTTCGCCCCAATGGCCGGGGTCGGGCTCGCCGCAGCCGACGGGAGTGCAATTAATCCACTGGTAATACTATACGAACTGGCTGTCATCGGCGACGTAATGCATCGTGATTTACGCGCACCGAACAAGCCGTTAATCTTATTACCACTTTCAATAACTTTATCATCGGGTATTCTAAAACCACGCCATTATGTACCTTCCACCCGACGCGCAGGGACCATTTACAATCAGCGTAGACTTTCGGTAGGAGTTAGGAAGCTTCCCACGAAATTTATTTTAGTCGACTTAACGATTGTGTCCGCCTCGAAAAAGCGGAAAGTTAATACGCCCGCTGCTTAACTTCGATTAAACGGTTATAAAGGCTTAACGATTGGATCCTCCTCAAGGGTCCCAATTAAAGGTAAATTTTATTCTTGCGTGGCGGCACTGGCCGATCATTCGGGTGCGTTATTAAAATAAATAATCTTCTGTTCTAACGTTTTGAATCACGAAATAGACTCGCCCGAGGACGGTGTTCGTGTGAAAATACTTCCCATTCAGCCCGCAACGCCGCTGGCGTCACGAAACTGTATTCAAATTCGACATGTTACCCCAAAATATAGTAATAATAAGATGTAAATGACGAGACCACTGGCGTAGAGAACAGAAGTCGTAAAAGGATATACTGAGATTGTAATTTGCATAATATTTTCATATTATGAACTTCCTTTCCCGCGGCCGGATTTGTCACGAGCTTGCATAAATGCGTGGCGGACTTCTGTTGTACTGCTGTATTATTGACGTATCCATTCTGAATTAATGTGAATCCCTCCTTCCGCTCCAAAATGCTCTACCTGCTGAGATGGTGGCGGTAACAGGCTTCTTAACCATATGCGTCGTTAAGTGGCTTGTTACTAGCACATTTCTTTAATGCCTTGTTATAAGTGGACAAATTTTACGCTACATTAATATTCATGAAGGTCCAATTTAAAACGGCACTTTAAATGTAGCAAATCGAATCTGGTACACAGTTATACGCAGTGCACGGTGAGAAATGGTCCATATCATCATCATTAACAATGAGAGCGTGGCGCCAAGCAGTCCCACACCAGCGGTGGAACTCGCCGACTGTCATGCATTTGTATTCGTCCGATGTCGCTCACCACTCCATCTCATTGAATAAAAGTAATACAACGTGAGGTCCGTTTATTCAATGAATTATTTATATTTTTTTTAATTGAGTGTTAAGAGACGTTGATGTCCGTCAATCGGTAATTGCTTATTCATTCGTTGTTCGTGATCGTGACACAAGTGTCTTGTTGTCAGCCGCTGTCCTGAATATAAACACGATAATCTGCCCCTTTTTAATTTGAAAATAGACAAGCTTATTCCATCCGCTCTTGTTATTTTTAAACGGATTAAACTTGCAGGAGGACGGCAGCCGCGTGGCTTCCGCGAAAATTCGCACTTTCTGATGAAACTATTAACAGAATTACCCGGTCCACGACCATTTTCCGGCCCTCGACAACTCCGCAAAGGAAAAAACTTGGCAAAGTACAAACTAGCCAACACAGTCCAATTTAGCGACGTCCGTATAAAGTTTAATGTACCCAATCTGAAATGTCGTCGTATTCTGGCATTTTAACTAGGCGTATGAGCTTGGACTTTTTGCCTATTTTGTTGGGTTTATGTGAGTGGCTTTTATTGACCTCGTTTTCATGTAGACGACACCGCTGACATTAGAATTAAGATGATCTGACCAGAAATCTAAAACAAAATCTTAAATGTAACAAAGAAACCAAACCGTTACCATTTTTCTATGGTGTAAACTCAAAAATTCTGCAGGCTTCTGATAAAAATGTGGTTGCAGTTACCCAGGAAACCTGAAAATATTGATACGTAAATTCAGCTAAGGTCGAGAATGGCAAACGTCCGAACTTGCAACTTGGTCCTTTGACCGGTACGTTAGTGTTTGCTATGTAACTTCCGTTTGGATCATCAGTTGTAGGCTTAGCCAACTGCAATGCAAAGGACCTGTGACTGAGACCCAGTCAGCGCTAATTATTATGTTATGTTTTCTTAATCAATCCTTTGTAATGGAATGAAAGCAAAAGTTACATGTATTGTTTGTTGATGTCATTTATACACCAGCATTACAGTGTTTTATATATAAATACAAAATTTTATTTACTTATTAGCCTGATACGATATGAGATGCATGGCGATCCTTTCCAACTCTTGATATTAAAATAAAGGTATTTCCTTAGATATTTCCTCAACTACAAGACTTTAAGAATTTACCATCAACTTGAAAGAGTATTTTAATCGCTCCTTAAACCCAGTAATGTACAGCATTCTCAACCAAATCTCATTATGAACTGAATAGGTACTCGTAGACAAAAGAAATGACAGAAATACTAATTCATAACAAAAAAAGGTAATGAGGTACATACCTACCTTCAATCTTCACACCTCTAAAAGATCCATGAAAGTATTGTAAATAGTAAGCTTTCTAAACTCCATTCCGCTAAAAGACTTAAGTTTAACTTGCACTTAGACCACCAGATGTGTTCGGACTCACAACAACTTGTCAAATTAGATTGGAATCTAGGTCTCGCACACATTGCTAACAAGCTACGTAATTTAAAAGTGAAGTCTACGCCACTCTATAACAATTTCCCGATATAGTTTCAGGAGTTGTTCCGGTCAGATCCCCCTTGTTCTGATCCACCTTTCATGATTATTATTAACAATTTCCAGACTGATCCACCTATTATTTTGTTCGTCCGAACGGATCCACCTAACTCCGGGACTCTTGTGTTTATGTTGAGAAAGCAAGTGGTTCGCTTACGCTTGTGTTGTGGGTATTTTCTATGTATGTAAAATTAAAATTATCGATCTATGTAATGTTTTGTGTAATACCACTTATTGGTATCGCTGCAAGGATTTTCCAGCGTTATAAAAAGTTGTAAAATCGATCACCCCAGATCGATGAAATGTATGGAGCTTTGGCTGCAAACATTGTTTTAGTCAGGGACTCTTTCGCTCCATGTTCGCCTGAAAACTCGGTTTTATTTAGGTCGCGTGCGGTCGTCCTTGATCTAATCTAAACTTTGCAAATTTGTGTACATTCTCGTACATCACGCGGTAGCGTATTATAATATTCACAACACGTAAACAGGGCGCAACACGCGACGACACCTCTTTTGATGTCATACACTGCTAATAAAACACTGTACGAGACATGTTTGTCATACAAGCTAAATTTGATTTTCGGCGTGATTCTGTATTCCGAGAACCCAATTTTGCCGCATCTTTGTTTGTAGCACATGCGAAACTATTTCCGTTATCCATTCGCGAAGTTTGGGACTGAAGAGATTTATCCACGACTGACTTTTCTGGGTCGCGTCATGACACGACGTCAGAATCATGCTACTTTATTTTATGTGATGCGATTACATACAAAATGTAACCTTTTCCTTGTCAGAAAAATGGGTGTCTATTTATTTGATTCTTAACTCACCTCTTTGAAATCCTTTTTCTATTTCCGATCGTAGTCGGTAGATCGAGTCATCCAATATTGCACCATTGCGTCCGTCAATTAAGGCAACTCGCTGTTTCCCTCTGCTATCTACTTTAATTTGAATTCTACCATCCGTTGTTCAAAGTTTCCCATACAAACCTTGTGTCTGCCGGGAATGGCGCTGAACTAGTGGTGTCAAAGATCGACAACAACGCGACGGTGCAATATCGATATAAATTAGACTCGAAAGTTCCACCAAGAACAATACTGCTGTTGAGGTGGCACGTTGCATCGCATTTCCGGTTTCTGGCTGCACTTTGCCTTTTACAGCACAACTTACAGAATGCTTACGCTTAGGGAGTACACTGAAATGAAGTTATGAATAACAAAATATTGTTCAGAAACGCAAAGAAAGAAAAGAGAATAAAATAATGGAGCCTGGAAAAAGCTTGCGTCTGCAGGGAATCCGTTTACGAATTATACATGAATTTTGTGAGGCTTTTAAAGATTTTTTTTGTTTTGTCGTTATAATTTGTTAAATAACATACTTTAAATTAGTTTTTTATTTCAATATCTTAAAATTTTCTTTGAAATTTTATTCATTCTCTTGGTTTTATCATCAATTGTTCACTTGATTAAGTAATCGTAAAAAATATAGCTACCCATAGAAGACACGTCATCTATGTACAAGCGATCAAGTACCTACCAGCATAGTATTCTTGATATTGGACTGGAAATACAACCCTACGTGATAAGCCTCAATCGACATGCTGGCTATGTAGGCAGCATCGCCAGATAGTCGCCACTATTGGTGACACGGGCTAATATAAAGCTGACCACAATACAGGAAGAAGGTTGTATTCGATTAAAGTGGGGAATTCCGGGATTTAGCCACGAGTACCTGATGCAACAGAATCAGTCTATATCGAACCTGTCGCTGGATTTACTTATTTCTCTTATAACTTGTGTATGAATTCGAATCTATTTGAAAACTCGTATACCCTTAGACTGCCCAAGATTATGTTCTTAGACAGTTCTCCTTACTTATAATTGAAATTTTCTTTTACTACTGAAAATCTACCTACGTACCTATGTATGAATGAAGAGTAATGTAATTTTTCCTTCGCGTTTCGATCGTTAACGTCCAGACTTAAGTAATTGCTGGTCAGGAGGTCATGTCACTTCGAGAATTCCCAACTTTACAACACGAAATCTTTAAAAATGTCCACATAAAATTGTCGCAGACAAAATGAGAACGTCCCATTTAATTAGGTAGGACCGCTATGGCATCGGTTGCACCAATGTTAGTCACCACCCCCCCTTGCCTTCCCCTCTCGCGCCCTCGTTTGTTTCCAACTACCCGCAAAGGATTTTAACGAGATTGCTCCAGAGCGTTTTATAGTTCATCTCATGAGATTTATTTTACTGTGATTTGTAAGACATTTTTCATTCGCGGAGATTAAAAGAAATTCAGCCATTAAAAGTAATGGTCGGTTTAAACTGCGAGATTTATTTTGAGATTTCAGGGGTTAGAGATTTAGCTCGGATTTTATAGACCGCTAAATTAAAGATTAGGTTTATTGTAAGTGACATGTCACATTGGTGCTTTCCCATAGGGACGCTGGGGAGCAATAAACTCACTAGCATAAAGCTAGCTATTTTCGCAATCATCCAAGCAAGGTTAAGATGATTGTGAAAATAATCTCAGATAAATAAGTAAAATCAACAATCATTTATTAAAAATGTTAGAATAACCTTTTAAGGCGCTATTTTAACTTAAATTTTACTTTCAAAAAATGGACCAATTACTGGTAATCTCCATTACTAAGTGGGTAAAACGTGAAATTTTCATTCCAGCATTCCATGCTAGCCGTTAAATAAAGTCCACCCACACACATTTTATTACTTTAGAACATTAGCAAACATATCCGAATGCCCTTGTACATGTATAAACATCAAGTATTCACTACGTAGGTAGAGATTTGAGGTTAGGTTACGGCTTTAGGCACTTCCCTTAACTTTGTTATTTCATCCCACGGGAGCCACTACAATCTGAAAGCGCAAAACCGAACATCAAAGAGCGTATAAACGCACTTCATTCCATAAAGTTCCATAACCGAGGCGTCGTCGCCGGCGAAGGGGCCAACACAACAAGACCTCTTTATATTCACTTTTCGACCCCGCTTTCCCTAATTTAAGTTTAGCGGCAGAGGTCTGAAAAGGTGGTGAATTTATGACCGCCAAAGCCACGGACGGTATCGACGCGTTTCCCATCTAAATGGAGAGCGGCTCACGAACTACCCGCAGCTATTGTAAACAAGCAGCGTTCTCTATTCAAACTATCGTTACGCCCTGTATTCACGGTTCCGATATTGACGATCCGGAAAGGTTTCATGAGACTGCAGCTAAAAGTTTACCACACTGAGCTTCATTTACGATTAGATACAAAAGAACTGCAAAAGTTGCGACACCTCTAATGTTTTCAATTTCGATAAATAATTTGAAATAAGACACTTTAAAAACGTTTAAGCGATAAACGATACAGCTTATACATCTAATGGGAACAAAGACCCCTTTTAATTTAAACAATGAAAATGCAAAGCGTCTAGGTAAGTGCGAACATTTGCCACAATGAATTGTGACAGTATAAAAGCTTTGTTTGCCGCGAAAATGAAATTCCAAACGAAGTCAGTATCCGCCAGAACGGTTTGTGTTGTTGGGAAACTATATTCCTATATATATTTAAGCAAAACTTTTTGTCCTGAAAGTTTGTTTTATTCTGATTAGTTACGAAAAGAAACTTTCTGTGACAGTCCATTACTGCGACAATAATAAGACAGTGAAGACGAAAGAGCGCAGCACTCTGGCTTTTTGGAATCTCGCTGTTGAAAATGCATTACCCTAAATGTCATTGTGTTATACTGGCCCCGATCTCGGGAACACCTCAATTCGGTTTCGTATTTTCTTACAATTTTATTAAGAACTCGTGAAGGTTTACATTTTAACGTGTCAAGGATGATTTTGAATTTCAACCCTGGCCACTATTGAATCATCATTGAAGCACATTAGTCATTTGTATTGGCCTTGATTGATTACCAAACAGGGTTGTTAGGTACCTTAACATCACCTCCACGAACTCGGTTCAATATTTTGTTGTGAACAAAGCATATTAAATCAAACAGTTATAAGTGAAAATATAGTTTACGACACGATTGGTATTAACGGAAAAATATCATCATTGCATTAATCTCAAATATCATTTTATTTTTAATTTGAACTTGCACCCATTTAGCTCTTGGAATTTGTTGAAATTATTGTAAGTGGCCACCTTGCTATCGTCAATTATTATATCATCATCAGTTTACTGCAGGACATAGGTTTCTCCTGTGAACCCCATATCTGCCTGTCCTCAGCTTGTCGCATCCAGCATCTGCCTGCAGTCTTTTGCAGGTCGTTATCCCACCTGACCGGAGGTTGTCCTACACTATGTTTGCCGAGTTCGCGGTCTCCACTCAGAAACACGTTACCCCAGCGGCTGTCGGTTCTTCTAGTTTCTTTTATAGTTAAGACTTTTTGGTAAGTTTTCCATTCATGCATAAATGCATTTGTTTACATAAAATATCTTGGATTCAAAAAACGATTGTAACGCTTGTGAAGTGTTGACCCTGTTCAGCAATTTCTGTCGCTGGCTGCTAGTACGTGCTTAGATGAGGTAATTCGACAGAAACGATCGTCTACTAAGCTTAAAGTTGATTTACAATTTCCGCTGAAAATCGCGTAGCTTCTTTGTAATTTGCTGGTAAAATTTATGGCGGTGATGCTGCATTCACGACGTTATCAAGGCGCGTGGATCCACGTGCGACTAACAGCTTTAAGAATTCGCGCGTTTTTACTGCATAACAATAAGCTGGGCAAGCGTATGTTGAACTATGGCGTTGAGGGTTCTGGAGGTATACACAACTGCGTGTAGTATAAACAGCGCGACCAAATAGGTATGCACCTTTGTATTTGGTCGCGTCGTTGCATAGAATTTTTTTCAATTCTCAGTCGAAAATTTTCCAGTTTCGCATATATCACATTTTTGAGAGCTGTCTGAATGAATTTATCACAGTTTCAGGATACAACATTTCTTTCCGTTCGAATTCGGTGTAACGTTCCTGTTCAATTCAAGGATCGTAATGTTTACTATTCTGGAACTGGAAGAGAGCTACAAATTATCGTGTAACTGGACCGTCTGATTGCGGTACCCTAAAAATCGTAAATAATCCAAAGAGCACAGAGCTGGGTCACGATGCGCCCCGGGCGCGGCCGTCATCGCAGCTCGCGAATTTACGGACACACTTCGAAATTAATATCGCGCCTATGGGATCATGTTAAAAAACGGAAATTTTAATGCTCCACCTCTGGCTTTTTAGCGATATCTAGACCAATAACAGTATTCTTTTTGTATTAGGAAATATCCGGAACTCGGCTTCACCAATTCAGATGACTACCTATCGGACCTTATCCCGTTTTAACAAACAATGGTTGAAGATACAATTTTAGTGCATAATAATAGGGAATCAAACCCATTTTTGAAAATTGCTTTTTTTAGATTTTATAGTGCTAATAAACTTAAATATCTAATAAAGCACGTAATTTGACGAAAACGCTGGACGCAGTAGACGCCATTATGCTCAACCAGTTACAAAGGCAATATAACAATTATCCGCTGATCTCTAAAACTAACCTAACAAAGTAAAGGTTTCTTGTTCGCTTCTTTACTTTACCTTAAAAAGATTGAAGTTAACAATGAATCAAAGTAATCACTTTATTTTCCATTTTTATTTCACATTTAACTTGTATTTTGTGACGTGTCCAAGAGTCCTGTAAGGTCTAAAGGAAACCCCCGATAAAGCACTTTGATTATGATTTTGATCATAATGACATTTACTTTACAGACCCGTATGTCATAATTACATGGCGGCAACTACTAAATGGTTCTAAAAACCGAACACTGAATTATATTTTAAAATTTATTTTGTAGTTTTATGAACTGAAACAAATTTTTAGACTGCTTTTTGTCTAAGCTATCTTAATAATTTTTTTAGAATTTTTTCTCATATGTATATAAAATACTCTATTCGATATGCTCTTGATACGTGTCCAAACCTACTTGGGCTTATTATTCTATACTACGTCAAATAAAAGAACCATAATTTTGCTTCTCTGAATGTACACTGTACAGCAATAATAAAGAACCTGATGTTCCTTTTCCTGTATTAAGAAAAAAGATTCGAAAAGTGCGAGTGTAACGCTTAGGGTTTTGATCTTTTGTCGTATACATAAATATGTTCCAGCCAGTTACTTCAGGTAATTCCTACTTACCTATAGGGAGTATACTCCCTATAGGTAAGTAGGAACTACCTGAATGTTTATGCCGTTTATTTAATGTATTTCAAAAAATTTGACACTTAGAGAATAGACTAATAGACACTGTTTTGTAATGCCCAAATACATACCCTTGATTTGATATCTAACTGAAGCAAATATCCCCCACTAATTAATTATTATTTAAAATTTCACGTCAAATGCAATTGTTAGTAAAGATTGAAAACACGACAGAAAACAACGAGATCATATTATGGGCTTTGAAACCGATATCAAAAGCCTACAAATGAAATTGACAGTTATGCTTGGAGATATGGGTAAATGTTTGTTTTTCTTACCACGGAACCTCTGAAAGATGAAGGTTGTAAAACTTGCTATCATAATGACAATCTACGCTTTCTCCGTTATCTCTCATTAACCCAAAGCGCAAACAAGTCACAGAATAAACGTATCATTAGACGAAAAGGTCAACAGTTACAGCTCCAATTTTATAAGGCCATAATTTTCGACGAAATCAGGCACACGTCCGAGCAATTTGAGAGGAGGTCCTGGATATTATCACTGGCGTGGTCTTGTTCACCTCATTGCTTTTGAGTGACGCGGAAGTAAAAAAAATCAGATCTGTATTATTCTTACGAGATGCCCAAGTTACCGATCGTACCACGTCACAATCGGTAACTTGGTTGGTGTTTTTAGGTTGTTGAAAGGCCTTTCGGTTGTATCAGCTCTTTGTTTTCCAAGTTTTTATATAGTGTCCCTGAGCTATCAAGTATGAACGGATTTAGACAATGGGGCCAATTAGGTAAGTACTTCAAGTATCTAGAACACTTCAATCAAAACAAACCGTATAAAATTCTCTCACTAAAAGTTATCAAAAGGTTGGAGGTCGGCCCTTATTAAATCTTTTGGTCCTTAGTTATTTTGAGCGGGATCCCACTTGTTTCAAACTAATTCCAATTATTTCCTCATCAGTAAAATAACATTCATAACATATCAAAGTTTACCCCGTTCAAGTGGGTAGACATAAAATAACAGTTTAATTCAAAGGCAATAGAGCGAACCAACTTAATTTTCAGGCTCACCGCAGTTTCCTTTGTATGTAACCTCGATGGATTAACGAACTTTGCTTCAGTTCGATAGAGAGCCCTGATAAACATGACTGAATATTGTTGATTGTACTGTGAATGAAATTTAATTTATGAATGTTTGCGAAATCTTTTGAGCTTACCGTGCCAGCGATTTAAAAATCCTGAAAGGTTTTACTTACCTACATGTTGAATAATAAAACAGCTGAATCGAATAATGGAAAGACAGGCAGGCTCGGGTCAGGCTAGCGAGGGATCAGGCGTCCGAATGTCTAGGCGCCATCGCTCGGAAAACCCCGTGACCCCCTTTAAGCCTGATTAATGGCGAGGCTTTAAGCCCGTCGAATCCCAATGTATTTTTTCTCTGAACGTAAACCTCGGTTTTTGAATTTTTCAAAACACGATAGGCCACTTAGCGAGGCCGTGTCTCAGCGATCGTAACTTAGCTTTACTCGATACGATGCCCTACCATATCGGATCGTTCTTTTTGGACAGGATTTAGTGAGAGAACTCACGAAGCTTGGCGACACCGCTCGCCTGGAAAGATGCTGGAGTTATTTACAGAGAATCGCATTCGGGAGCTTGCCCGCCGTGCCCAATATTTATGTTGCGCCCTCCCGTCCTCGAGAGTTTGCCAACAATGCTCGAATACATTTTAAGTAACGCCTACAATGCAAGTGATGTCGTATTTTTCACAATATTCCATTTTAATCCGACGTACTGTATTCGGCATGTCAGATTTATATGTGCCATTTACTGAAGCCACAGAAGCCAGTTTGGTCAGTTTTTACCCGCAGGGAATACAAATGAGCCTTGCTTTTCAATGTAACCTTTGGCCTGCTCGTTTATTTTACTCATTGCCTAATAAATATCAATATGTGTAACTATGTAATTGATTACGTAGGTACCTGGTTTTAAAATAATGATAACGAAAACATTGAAATTAACTTAACCCAAAATTCCTCGTCCTTACATTGTTAGCTTAAATTTTGTTGAAAAGTAATTGGGAGTAGATAAGAGTCATATATTTCAGCGATATGTTCCATAAATCGTATTTGGGATTGGGACGGTCGAATTATTTGTCCGGTAATTCAAAAACCTTGTTCACTGGAACTACGAGTTCGATTTAATTTGGATCTTGTAGTTGCATTGAGTGCTGCCTTTGTTTTAGCACTTTTCAAGGAAACTTGGACCTAAGCAGTGTTCAGATTCCGAGATTAGTTCACTTTGTAGACGTTCTTTGAAAAAGTTTTCCTCTGTGTCCGATAATCAGTTTTTTGGTCTTTGGATTCTTGTTTATAGAGACAAGGAGCTATTTATCTACTAACCTACTCCCCAATTAATTTGCGGAACATTATTGTGTCTTAATCATTATAAACAAGCATCCTTCGCTGCTTAAACGTAAATTAATTCTAAACCGAGCTCCTCAAAGGAGCAGACGACAATTTTGTTATCCTTTAGTCTCTGTTGTTTCGCTTCTAGCTCGGAATTGTCAATACCTTTGTGACCAACTTGTCATAGTTATATGCACTACACTCGGGAAGCGCTGCCGGCAGTTTGTTGTACAGTTTAACATTGTTTCCTTTTCGATCAGCAGGTACGGCAAAAATGCTTTGAGCCTCTGTGCCTCCCTAGCCGCATTTGTTTTATGTCTCTGCGACAGCGTTTAAGCCGAATTGAAGTTTCTTACCTAAAAAGTTTCCTGAACAATAGGATTACTGTTGTACTAAATAAAATATCAAATTACCTTAGCGTAGATAGCATAATTAGTTGGTGGTAAACTAAATAAGATTGGTTAAAGTAAAGTTAATGAGGTAAATTATGCTAAGCAGGTCTGTTACTGCCAATGACAGCAGGTCTTTTACTACCGCGTTCCGTGTACCTATTTCCAGTGTCCCGTGTAGCCTCAGTTCCAATTACTCTTTGGAATCGGTGTCCACTGTAATTGGATTGGACTGGCAACCGGCCTTGTTGGCATTTTAATTGTGCTATTGTGACGATGGACATCGTCTGCCGCCGACGACACCGTTCGCGCTAGACAAACTACTTTTTCCTACCTCATCGACATAAACAAATGCGGACGGCCATCACGAGCATGCCACGGAGCATCAAGGTATCTTTTAAACTCATTATCAGGCAAGCAAACATTTTAATCAAAAAGGCGGCTTTTTTATGCTAGATTGTGAGACTTCCCACGATTGGAATAGAAAATCGAGAGACAAAAGAACTGGCCCGTTGAAGCGTCAAAATATTTCCACAAAGGACACAAGGGCGTTGTTTTAGGGAACAGGGACATTAATGAATGACTGACACGTATTTTGATTCGATTTCGAAGAAGCGAGGGAAGGGCGGCTCTGTATCAAAAACTTAAAGAATTTTGAAGAATCAGCGTCCGGATCAGCCGCAGTTTGAACCTCAGAATTAAATAAATTAAATATCCTGTTTAAATCTAATATTGTCGTGTTCTACTTGTCCCAGTTTTTCAGAATTTGTGTTAATTTTTGGCTCAAATTGAATTACAGATATAAATAATTCTTGTGTTTTTGTTTTACGTTAGCATTATTATTCGCTACGAAAAGGCATTGTCGGCGCGACGCGGCCGCATCGGAATATTTTATACAAATTTTAGAAACAAGAACAAGGTCCGAGTGACAGGTACACTTATTTTTGTTCCTTATTTTAGCTTAGCAAAGTTTTATCGGGGACCAATCGCGAATGCGGCGTGTCGTAGGAATGAATAAAATATACATTTCTGCGTTTAGTTCACCCGCTCGCCTCCAAATGGGAACTTTGGACGCTTTAATGGAGTTGGGAAGTTTGGCATTCGTTTCTATTATACCCACGGAATTGTTTGTTGTCTTTGATTCAAATTTCACGCCTCAGTTAGCTTGTACCAAATCTCATTGGTCAATCTATGCGCTCTTTGAAGAAAGTTGAATTATTTATTTAATGCCATGTTGTGTATTTTCATACAAATCCTTAAATAATTGCCCTTGTTAAAGCTAAAAAGTTTGTCTGAATTCCGGAATGATAAACATTCATCGTGTTTAGCCGCTAACACGGTCAAACGCGCTGTCGCTCATTCCCATTCTTTGTTTTATTTTATTTTGTAGAATTTTTCTCGGCCCTAACTCACTTTTAAATTTGAATTCTTTCCTCTTATTCTGCGAAAAGGTATCGAATACTTCGCCTTTGTATCACTTTTTGTGCTACGCCATACTTTGTTTTGATTCAAATATTATTTATAAAGTAGCGATTTTCATGAAAATAAAACGATTGTTTACACAACTCAAAATATTGATTTCGATGGAATCGCTAACACATTTTTTGTGCTTGTAAAAACAACTGATAATTGCGTCGTCGTCTGTATTTATGACAAAATTAATAAGTACCTGCGTATTACTTACTAATAAGTGTATTCGTTGTTTCGTTTTGTAATTTTTTTGCACAAGGTAATATTATTTGTTCAAAAATAATCGCCCGAACAGGGACTTGAACCCTGGACCCTTGGATTAAAAGTCCAATGCTCTACCGACTGAGCTATCCGGGCCGTGGCGAAATTGCCAAAATTAAGTAACGTGTGACACCACGCCAATATTTACACAGTTGGAATAAAAGAGTGCGTTTATGTTAAATATATTAGTGATATATATTAAGTTTGATTAATTAGTAAATGTGTACCAACACATGTCATGCTCATAGAAAATTAAGTAACGGAATAATTCGATCGATTTCGAAGGTAGGTAGCCATTGTTATCATAACCTCAAAATAATTTCCAATCGGCTATAGGACCGAAGCAAGCGATCCATGAAAATTATAACGGTTTCGGATGAAACAAGAAATAACAGTTACGGTTTATTTGCACGGGAAAAACTTTCTAAATTACACCGCAGGAAATAATTTGGGCTTATTGTTTAAGTTTTGTGGCGAATATTTTGTATAAAATAACAAACAAAAACGTTAATCGATTACACTTGGTGGCTGATTTTGATAGATTTTAGAAAGCGAACGCTGTGTTGCCTTTCTGACAGATTTTTTGCGGAACTCCAATTTAACTCGGGCTAAGTGGACTTGAGATCTTTCGCTATATTTTAAGATACAATGGTAGTATAATAAATTATATTTGGCAGCCTTCTGACCTGATAAATATAATCCGCTTATACTTTTCCTTTATCGGTAGGTAGCCAATTAGTTGAAGAAACAGCTACAATAAATTAAGAGTAATCCAGTGCGAAAGTATTATTTAACAATGAAAATTAAGAACCGAAATATTTCTTACTTTAAAATTAATTGGTACCTAAGATCAGAAATCCAAATAACAAAGCAACATTAAAATAGAAACAGAAATTGCAGTGACACTAATCGTGGTGTTCCCCTTAATTCGAGTATTGTGTGCGTACGTTGAATTTTTAATGACTCTTCGGTCTCACACGACATAGGTGTAGGTTAAAAGTAATTTCGGGTTTTTTCTCATTATTAATGTATATTTTCTATTACGATTTCGTAGCAATAACAACGTTCGTAGTTTCACGTGTTCTTTTACATTACAATGGACATTATTATGATGCGACATCAAGTCAGTAGGTTTTCACATGTCTAAATATCATGTACTTAAATAAAACATAAAAAATGTCTACTTATATCTAAAAGATCCCAAAGTTTTATCAATAAGACATGGCAGTCATAAGTTAATATTTTGTCCATACTAATTTATTTATTTAATAAAATTAATTTTCTAATATTATAAAGAGGAAAGATTTGATTGTTTGTTTGTTTAAATTGAGTAGGCTCCGAAACTACTGTATCCTGACTACTGAATCCAAAATTTTCCGTGATGAACAACGCGATGGAATATTTTCTAAAAAATTAGGGTTCCGTCAGTCATTTTGTTAAATACCCGTGCGAAGCCGGGGCTGACCGCTAGTAAGCCATAAAGGAATCATAAATTATTATTTAGATGTTTATAAAAAAATCATAAAACTGCTATACTACACATCAGTATCAATTTAACAATTGACATACAAATTATATCGTCAGGCAGATGTTTCGTAAGTAATTGGATTGTCTGGCCCTATAACAGGTAAACTATTTATATCTGTATATATATTTAACTACGTTTGGACCTGTACTCCCAAATCGAGAAGCGGTGCTCCATAAAAGTGCATCTCTGAGCGTTCAATTAATTTAGCCAAGAGAATTGATTAAATGTCAGCTACCCAATTAAATTATCTTGCCGATCGCAAATGCATTGCAAGAGGGGTAGTATTTTTTCACAAAATACGACTTAAAACTAAATTACATCTAAAGGTTCCAAGATAATTTTAATGCTGCATTTTAGTAGTAATTATTTATGGGACATTTATTCATTGGTATGACTATTCATACCAATGAATAAATGTCCCATAAATAATTAAGAATAAAAAAGAGGGCTAGTTTGATTTTTGTTGCGTCTTATTTCTTACTCTATTACAGATGAGAAATACCCCGTATTCGGACAGTCAATCGCTAATATATATAATAAATTTTAATAAATATTACTGAACAAACATTATCTAGCCTCAAGCTAAGCAGAGCTTGTGTTGTAGGTAGGTACTAGATAAAATAACTATGTGGTGATACAGTTATAGTAAAGTAGTCGTGACTTTTGCGTTCTGCAATTAAGCAAATTCATTCGTAAGGCAGAGTCAAACCAGTCACTCATCAATCCTTCGCCGCGAACACACAATATCCTTAATTAGGAATATAGAACATCGTATTTGTAATATATGTACTCGTGTCTAATATAGAATAGACTCAGCTTAAAGTGAAAACCCATCTTTCATTGTATCCAACCCACAAAAGGTAATTTATAGGCTAATGAACATAAACTCAAAAACTATATATACCTAAACACCATGAATATACATACCTATATCTGCAAATCGCAAAAACATTTATTCCGAGGCATCGAACCCGAAAGCTTCCGGGTTTGCTCGCTGCGCCACAGAGGTCGTCCGAGAGCATAAATATATGTTTGTTTATTCCTTTTACCTAATACGTTAAATTAGATATGACGAAAATGTAATGAAAAGCAAAATTCAGAGCTCGCAATTCCGAGATCTAAATACGGATAACCTACGGAGTTGCAGCCGCAGCTTAGATCTGCCCGTCGTCGTCCCGAAACTTCGCTCAAACGTCTGCTCACAAAACTTTCTGAAACGTTACTGAAATTCAATACTTTATCAAAATAATTCATATCTAGCCCAACTTGGTATTTTAATCACAGTTGTATAAATACGTTACCGTTAACATAAGTGGTCACGTGATTAACTACTTGTGGCCTTTTGTAAAACTGCTGGGTAAATGGTTAAAAAATCATTTCAAGTTTTTCATTCCCTATCGGCAACAAAGTCAATAAATGTTTTCGGATAATGAACGCTATAATTTCATTTCTTTCGACACGTCTGTTTTCAATTCTATTGTAGGATTTGCAGGACGTTCGTTTACTAAAATTTATGGGTATGGTGTAAGGTGTAACTAGCGAGGCAATCAGAATGCCAACAGGATGGATCACTCGTAAGAAAAAAACGGGTTTGTTTAACGGTTGACAGTTAAATTGCACATCTACTTCATGCAAGACGTATGTGCAGTAGCATGATATTATACTTGTCATACGATGGAATAATAGGGAAAAGGACTCTAAAGCAATTTTAAAACGCAAGGCTATTAAACTGTTCTAGGCATAAATTGCGGGGTTGAGAACGAACGAATGTCGTATGCAGAAGAATGAACCGCAATAAACTTAATCATAAATTACTGGAGCAGGTAAAAATTTGTCTTACGAAACGGAAAAGTATCGTCAAAACACCTTCCCAAGCTTTGAACCTATAACCCTTAGCATACTACCACATACTTACCCATTACTTAAGCCATTTGATGCTGATAACTTACTACCGAAGTCCATCACCTTTAGTATAAAGCAACATCGATCACGTCTTGATTATTGATAAACGATACAATCATAACTGTTTAAGCACTGCCTCACATCATTGGACCGAAAGTTATTTAGTAATCTTCCAAGTTCTCCGAAACTTAGAGCAAGATAATTTATCGTCAATAAAAGCGGCCATAATAAAATATTTACCAGTTTTTGTCATAGATCATTGGCTGTATGAATGGGCGCATGCATTAGCACCTACGACGTGTAAAGCCCCTTATAATTATGAAGCCTGTGATTTTATTCGTTCGATCCGTCTTGTTATTTGTCATCATTTCAATAAATACACGGCTTACGATAAAAATGTTGTTGAAGATTTTGTTGATGAGTCCATACAGAATGTGGATCTAATCATACGCTGGTGCCGTAACGTAGAAGGAACGAGTAAACAAAAATGTATAAATTAACGAATCAGCACAATTCTTGCATGAGTTGAGCACATGCCTATATATTACAAAAGTATTGGTACTGGCTATTATTTTGGTCAGCGAACTAGCATCACCATCCAACGTGGCAATGCTGCCAACATTCTGGGCAGATTTTTTAGAAATAATTGATATATGTAAGTGTACTGTACATACTACTTGTAATTGTGTTATTTTGTAAGTTACTGTAATTTTTCTTATTGTTTCGCAAATATATTTGAAATAGAGGCATATCAAGAAGATATGTATATAATTCTGATAAAATTATTATCTTTTGAATCACGGCCCGTTCCCTGTCCGGCGACAGGAAAGTATTATAAAGAAATACTTAAATTTCTAACTGTTTCTCTTAATTCATCTAAATGAGAAGTTATAACCGTAGTATCGTAAGTTGTAAACTTAAAAGTGCCGAAAGGTATAAATACTTATAAAAAATTGTCATTACTATTTTGGTGTTTTGTAGGGAGAGTCGTGTTAGAAGATTTATGCTTTTATTATTAAAAGAGTTCAGTGTCAGAAAACGCATTACTTTTTTATTTAACCTACATATGTTATCCCACTACTGGATAAATGTCTCTCCCAAACTTCCAGTAAACGTGTTCATTGACATGGTCCCATCAATCTACGTGTACTGCGCGGAAATTGTCTCGCCAGCTTCTCCTAGGCACAAAAACACAGTAACGTTACTATAATAATAATCACACCCAATATAATAATAATTTTTGACAATTCACACAGGATTATGTATTACTGATAGTATAGTTATGCTGTGGCATAATTTAATCCTTTTACATTTTTAATTACCATTTCATTTAGCTAGCCTACTTACTAGTAATTCAGTTTGTACTAGGATTTTTGTAATAACTATCCAGTCAGGAAGGGTACACACGGATAGCAAAGCTGTAGATAATCATAATAAAGTGTATGAAATGGAGGTTTACTTAAAAATTGACGTGTTTCGTTATACTTCGCCGTTAATAAATCCCGTGTAACCCGCTCATGCTAATAGGGACCCTTTCTAATGTGTCTCATTTTACTTGTACCTACACATATCCTATATTCAGTGTCTCATACATTTTCCTTCGCGCAATTACATTCAAACATTTTACGTCTTTAGTCGTCGGGCAGATTGCTTTTGAAAGTGCCATCATCTTGAGCCCTTTCTGAGCCGTCTCGTTATCTCGCTTTAACTGTCTTCACACATACAAATTTTATTTGCTTCTTTGCGTTGCCTTTGTGAGCAAATTTTATTTTTGCGAAATTAGCTGTCTGAGTCTTATTGTAAGGCGGAATCCAATTAGATTTGAACGTTAAGCTTTCGCATCGCAATCGAATTCCTTTCAATGTGTCGCATACATTTGTCATCGGTTGTTTTAGGCATTTTCCAATTTGTCATGGGTTCTTATCAGAAATCCTGGGTTTCTCAAACATCCGAATAATTTCTGTACTTCTATAATCAATTTGTTTATGGTTTCAACCGAAATCGCCCTGCACCATAAAAAGGTGGTATTTTATTTGTAAGATTTGCTTAAACTCAGAAACAATTTATTAAAACTACATTCATAACAGCCCGAGCGGCATGATTATCGCATGGCAAATTATTCAAGTTATCATTGATGCGCGAGCGACGCATCAACTGCACTCAACCATTCCAATATACTCAAGTTTATCTGGTAAATATCTCCGATTTACTCTGAACCTTATTGCACAGATATCTAGGTTTCATTTACAAGTCTGTAATATGGAATGTCTTCGATTATACGGTTACTGGATCGGACATCACTTGTCTTGGAACTGAAAACCGGCTCTGGTCCGAGATAAAGCAGCATTGGATATGTCATTGCGCATTAAGATTGTTTTGTTGAAGGAATAATTTAAATCGCAGTAGTTTTAGTGCTCTTTTATTTGAGTGATACTTTGTCATTAATTGCTTCGGCTAAGTGCTTCGTAGAGCCTTTTTATTTGACTATGAGAGGGCTTTTATGTCAAATGCGTCCTTTATCCGCGCTAGCCTTTTAACTTGCAATAAAGAGAGAGGCACGTAAACAACTGCAGCTGTTTTTAGAATAGGCGATTACAAATCCGACAAAAAAATTAAAGTTGTACATTTTGTAAATATTTACTTGCTTTGAACCTTTAAATGTCAAACGGATCACGAACTTATTGAAATATTTAGTCGATTAATATAAGAAAGCCACTTTTTTGTTCATAGAAAATTATTTAAAAACATGCCTGTCCGTATAGTAAATGGTTTCAAATAAAAGTGTTGATTTGTATTGTTATCCATATTATATCCCTCACCGCATACCTAATAATAATAACATAATGTTAAATTTTCAATAGCAGTTTCGACAGCTGAAGGTACAACCCTACATATTGATGCCTAGAGCAATTTCCACGTCACTATGCACTTTGTCATTATGCATCTGAATCGTGACGCCTCAAGACAACTTGCAATTATTATGTATGTAAAAGAAATTCTCACTTGACACGCACAGGGGATGGTGTGCAGTAGTGTTCAACTATTTTGTCTACAAATTTGTTGAAAAGCTATTGACGTAGGTACTGTCAAAGTAAATATTAAAATATGGTTAGCTTATTTAAAAAATGGAATCAAATTTAGGTAATATGGTTAAAAGTATCGGGGGAGAGTATCAGTAAAATGCAAAATAAATTAAACATTTTGGAATATAAAAGCATATTTTGCTCAAAACAACAATAACTTTAAAAATCAAGTACCTACCGTAGTTCAATAGATATTTATATCAATGAACACCGCAAAAATACCGCAGATGCCGATAGGTTCGACTCCGTGGACGTCGCAATTCCCCAAGTTCACATTATTATAACGAGGTGGCGGTGCCCCAACTCTGCTCAAAGGAAAATATGCCCACGGCCTTTACTATAACAGCTATTTTGGCTAAATAACCAAGATGGAGGCATGCGATAACAAGCCGCCGATAGCTGAACCCGTATTTTATTTATATATCAGGCTCGCCTCTTTTTCAATAACGCATTTTTCTCCTTGAAATTTTAGTCTTTTATGGTATGGGCGCTATGCTTGTTATTTACTAAAGTAATTATTCCGCTATAAAGCTGAATATTCAAGGTACAAATTGCCAATCTGTGTGATATTTCCCACCGTAGGTGTTTGCACAGTCAATTTGCTTATGAACACTTAAAATTTCGTGATAAGGAGTTTTGTGTCAACAATTTTGTTATCAGACACGTTTATGATGATAAGTTTCATGGGTGAACGACTTCCCATTATGATGAGAGATTTCTTATTGTGATTTTATTTTACGATGTAGATGGTCTTATTATGTTGTGGCAACACCACGTGTGTGTAAAAGAGTGATAAATGTTATATTACAAGCAAAATAATTTTCCCTGTAATCAATAATAATAGTGTGTATTGTATATCTCTTAACACGCAGGCCAACAAATAGCAAACTTAAAACGTTGTTAAATGAATAGGTATTTGACAAGATGAGTTTTAATGACATTAAACATGGAGCTGCTATTTGCGTCCCTAAAATATTTACCTAAATATTAATTTATAAAAATGAGTTTACGCAGTAATTTAAATTTTAAAAAACGTGCGCTGCTTTTTATCATTTTAGTTGCAGTTCTTGTGATCAGTGAGCGTATGTAATTCTAGCGTTTTGTATAGAATTCCGAGGCGGGTGGTGGTCCTCATAGCCCCGGGGTTGGGGTTGCGATGCCGTCGCCGGGTTCATTAAGGAGCCAGTCGGGATGGCATTGTTAACGTTTTTAATTCACGTGTCCAGCGCACGCCTTCTACCACTCCCGGTACTGCTGGGAAATCTCGCTGGAAAATTAACGCCTCAATTTTTTTCTCGTTTACGCGAGGCGCTTCCATTTTATTTATTCCACGCTTCGATCGCGCCGCGGCGTTTAGTTAGCGCTTGTGTTTTTATATTTTATTTTGTTAGAAACTTCCGTGATTCACTTACTTGCGTCTATGGTTTTAAATTAAATTAGCAAGTTTACCTTTGAAGTTACGGGTCACCTTTATGATATTATTTCATCAAAAAGCCCTATTGATCTGTAATTAAAATTTTCGTTTAGTCATAAGTCCCATCGGGAGGTCATTAAATAAAATGTACCCTACTTTCGTTGTTTAGATAGAGTAGAAAACAGCAAAAAGTTAATTGTTTTGAGTGGCAATACATGGACACGTCCGGCCGTCTCCGTCCGTCAGACGATTCGTAAGTTATCGCGTTAGAAAAGCGTACGATCTTAATTAGTTATCACGCCTTCGAAGGCGCCTAGCATGATAGCCATCGCTCCCTTGCCACAATTTGTTTCCCTTCAGCACTTGTTCACAAAAACCAGCATAAGTTTTTGCCGCGTTTTATTCATGTGTTACCTCGTGATGTATGGTGATTGGCTTCCCTGTCCCGCCGGCCATGTATCTTATTTATCATCATGATAATTCCCCAATGCGTTGCTCGAGAAACAATATTTGCACGCTCACATTTTAGTCCACGTCTTGTATTGATTAGATTTGTTTTTAAAATTAAACAGTGCGCTGGCGGCGAATTTAATTAAACCTGTCAGTGCTCCAAACATATCTATGCATCTATTTTTTGTCATGCACCAAACAATGCTATGAAAAATTGTTCCATTGTTACAACATTAGATAACACACTCGCCTTGTAAGATTTAACTAACGATGAATTGCCGTTTGCCGGATTATGATTGTTCGTTTGTTTGGTTTTTTGCGATGCTTGCGTCCAATTTAATATTTACTGCTTGTCAAATATTGTTTCGGTTCGCTGCACGCCTCGGAGGCGATTCTCGCTTATTACTTTTATTTACACACTCCTTGTCGGAATGCATTTTTACGACTGCAATTTGCCCAAAAGTCTGACTCGTTATGAATTCGCCGGAACGAAGGCTTATAGTATTTATGTTGATAATTTATTTGGCTTGAGTGTAGTGACTTGATAAGATTCAAATGGGGCAAACTCGTAGTAAGAAATCCAAAAGCAAACGTGCACACGTAAGAGACCCATACACATTCGCGAAACCTATAAAGTTATATCATAATATCACATTCATATAAACATTATTAAATGCCTACACTCAATTTGCATGGAACGCAGCAATTTAATGATATTATTATAATGTTATAATAATTAGGTCAGCGCGTGATACAAAGGGACTTATTTTGCATTGTAATGTAATTCGTTGAAAACCACAATTGTCGAACCAAGTGTACCACAATTTTATATTCACGCTACTCATTTTTGCTCATTTTGTTGCTTTGCCTTTGCCTGGGTCTTGCGTTATAAATCATTTGCGTAACAGGATTTTACAGCACCTTGATTAAAGGTTATATATTTGAGTGAATCAGGCTATAAAAATACTGACTTCGTTCCTTAAATATTTTTTTTTTAAATTTTTCTTTCTTATTATATTTTGTTTAGTTCTTATTATTCTAAATTCTTATTTAGATAGACAGTAGACATAGACAGTGTTCACAAAAAGTATGTAATTTTTATGGTAAGTAGAGTCTTAAAACCTGAATTATGTAGGTGCAGGTTTATCTATACTAGACACTAGAGTTATCACAAGTGATGATGTGAGTTGTCTAATGTTATTTTTTATAAACATATTGATTTAAAAACACGCTCAATACCTAACACAGTTACGCAACAGGGCCTTTATTCACTATTGCCAATCCCAACGTGTTTCACAGATATGACTAGACAGCGGCGTGGAATCCAACAAAATTCTATTTAGAACACATTGTGACGTCACACGGTTTGGGCAAGGAATCTCCTATTTCATATAGAATAAGGCCCTGGCACATGATTACCTATCCAAAAAGAGATTCGTCAAGTTCACACGAAACAGTGGAACAGACCCGTCGATAAACAGAGACGGCCGCGGCAAATTGAAACGCGACCGACTGTGAAATGGCTACGGTCCGACTTCCTGTCAATGCGGCAAGACGGCGCGGGCGGCTACCGATACTGCACTGACGATCTGTGCTTTGTTTTATTTAATGGATTACTGTCCTTTCATATGACGAATTACTGACTTACTCTTCCCTCGGTAAAACGATCTGCAGATATTTGTTCTGGATGTTCCGGTGTATTCTATTTACTTATAATAATACTAGCGGTCCGCCCCGGTTTCGACGTAGGAGGTCGCGTTTGATTCCCAACTCGGAACAGATGTTTGTACGATCTGCAGATATTCGTTCCGGGTGTTCTGGTTGTTTTCTATGTATGATACAAAATATCTTTGTTATATATTGTATTATGTATATCAGTCATCTAGTACCCGATACAAAAGCTCTGCTTACTTTGGGGCTAAATGCTGCTGTGTGGATTGTCCAGCAATGTTTATATTTTTTTATAATCTGCAATCTGCTTGTACCATCTTAATTACTTGTAACAAACCTAAATCTCTTACTGTAAATAGGTTACTTGGTCTTTTATAAACTGTTACTTAATCAACCAACCTTCGAGTTAGCCATCACTGTCTACGAATAATAAATAACATAGCGGTCACAAAAACCACCCGGAGAAAGTCACAAAGGGAAGTTCTAATAACGCCATCAAAATTGAATGGACTGTGAAATCACGGAGAAGTTTTCCGAATGACGTAATGAGAGTGGCAATTTGTTTTTCCTTACAAATGGGAGTCGTTCTCACCTGGCTGAAGCAACAGATGTGGTTTGGTGCAAGTTATGGAAGCTGAACTGGATATTTTACGGGTCTCTTGTAAAGGTTGATAAATTTGAAATGGATCAGTTATTTACCTGTAGTTTGTTTGCAACAATTTGCAGTTAGCTCAATTGTAAATACTAGTTCTTAAAAGTAAAGTAAAAATCATTTATTTGCTAAACGTGTGTAAAAAGGTTACATAAATAGTGATTTTTAACTCAAAATGTTTGACCAATATACATTGACGTCCAAAATAATTTGAGTATGTCATGCAGATCCTAATGTAATTGTACATAGCAACAGCAGATTTATAAAAGAGTATTAATTTATCGATTCTAATTTGGTTATTTAACTGTAATTTTGATAAATGAAAAATAAAAATTATAATGAACTTTAAAACAAACAAAAAATCTTTCTTCTTTATAATATTAGTATGGATAGCCTGTACATTGTTCATCAACCAAAGAATCATAAAAACTGTAGTTAATTAAAATATCCATGTATGTAGTTTATTAAGATTTCCAACTTCAATGTTGAAATGCAAGCTTCTTGCACCATGCCCGTAGATCCTTCTTTCCTGAAGCCCCTTCCAGTGGGTACTTGAACTGAACGATCATTGTCGGCGCCCGCCCAGCATCGCTTAATTATCACAACGAATCGTACGTCGCTAACCACACTAACTTCCCCTCGTTGTCATCGCTGTACGATCATTTTATACCTGCTGTCAGCCGTGAAGTTACTTTGTTGAGGCGGTTTTTTTGTCGTTATTTTCATTTATCTTTCTAATGAAGATATCTTTCTAGTCATAAATAGAGCGCCCAAGACGAAAGACAAAGACCTGTGCATTACATTGTGTTAATTTTAATTATGATCTAAAAAGGTTTCAGAGGAAACTAAGAGTACCTATTATATCATCAAAACCCACCTCATTAGCCAATGTCACATTTTTTGTAATTTTTTTATTGTTTTGTTGTCTGTGCAAAAAAAAATTAAATCTATTTATGTATCTGTCCATCTATTTATTTATCTATCTCATTGGGTAAGTGTGGGGTAACGCTGGAAACAAAACGTCGCGTCCTAAAAATAACAATCCATCTAACTTTAAAGGGTTACAGCGTTAATTGTTGTCTATAAAAATACACGTAAATTAGATAAAGCTGTGGACCGTCTGTTTTGATGTCACCGTCTTAATTTCTGGCCATTTGACGTATGGCTTATTCCATTAGTTGGGTAGGTGCGTCTTTATTAGTTATAGGCGTAAGTGGTACAGGTTTATTATATCAATAGAGGTCCTATGTCTCGATGCAGTCTAGGACAGCTAGGTTGCTGTTTCATATCTGAATTACTTGATTCTCTTTTATTAACACTCTTGCATGGTCTTGGTTACTTCGGTCATTATTGCTGAGAGACTGTTGTTATTCACCACACGGTGTTTATATGATATTATTGAAAAGAGATAAATTTTCCTGTATCCTACGAAATAAATGAAAAAGAGCTCTTAGTTTTTTAGGGTTCCGTACCCGAAAAATGGAGACTATTGCTAAGTCTTCACTGTCTGTCAGTCCGCAGCAAAGAATATAACTAGAATAAATATGATTTAAAGAAAGTTCCCATATAAAGATTTTTGGGCTATTTTGTTCTTTGTTTTTGTGAAGTCGAACCGAAATAAGTAGACTGATGAAAATTTTACAGTGTTTATAACTGTTGCTGCTTTAACAACAATTTAAAGAAATTCACTGTAAAAAAATAATAATAAAAAGGACTCATGTTCATACATTATATCATTTTCATAGCAACATTGGGCGCGGATATACTTAAATTAAATTAAGGGCTTTGTTTGCTCTTTTTTCTTTTCGAAAAGTTGTGTACGATAGTATGGAACCCTTCGTGTGCGATACTACTTGCAATTGGCTGGTTTTTTGACATTGTATGTTTTATACGAACGATGCTATCATTTGGTTTGTATTTTTTAAGTCGTTTCACATCCAGCTGCTATAAATTTGCTGTGACGATAAAGACAAGACCTTATCACTATAAAGTGGCATCGATTGATTGCGGTAACATTACTATCAACACCCCTTATCGAACTAATTATTGTGGACTCTATTTTGTGGGAGCGTACATCAAAAACCTTTGCCGAAATAATGATGGACCGAAATAAAAGTTACAGTCTTAGAGATGGAAAATTAACATGCTTTTTATTCAAACATGGGTGATTTTAGTTCATTATAAAATTTCTCATAATTTTGATGGCCGTTGCTGGATGAGTGACGAAGACTATAAAATAATTTATTACGAGAAATGGGTCCAAATGGTCACAGAACTTAAGTAATGTTTTAAAGTCTCATCCACTTTAAAATTTACGATTTAAACAGCCGTTAATTCCAAGAACTTGCAATAAAGTAAGGAGTACGTAATCAAAAGAAAGTTATTTTAAATGAACCCGTATCTGTTTAAAAAAGGACTATAAAGTGAGTTAGCTCTACATTAATCGAGTCCGTCTGGTATGATGTCAGGTCGGTTTTACATTGTTTACACTACCTTCATAAGAGTTATGTGCACAAACACTGTCCTGAGGCTTTCTTAACGAGACATGATAGACGCTTGATGCGGATAGGATTTGAAACTTTCTTTATACCCTATTTTATACTTCCCACATAACACCTCATCTGAAGTCTGCAGCTATTTAAAATGATTTAGGTTATAAACTGAATTAATTTATAACTACCTAGAAAAATAATATTTTTGGTTAGTATAAGGGATTGAGACATAGTCAAACCAATAAGTTAAAGTTCTTTAACTTGAGAATTAAAAGAAAGAAAATTGTATTGCTAGTTTGTGTGGTGTGAAATTGTAACAAATGCTTATTTTTATTTGAACCTTGCGATCATACTCTATGTTTATACAATAGCGTTTAGTATTTACCATAAATAAGCCGTTTCAAAGAACGTTCACTGACCAGCTCAGTATTCTATTTTATTGTATTATTTTAAACCTGAAAGTCTATGTCATGGAACATTTTGATCTTGGATCGTGACCGTTCCAGTTCCATTGTCGTTCCCGTTCCGTTGATATGTTGAAGCACCCTCAACCCACACTCCCCCCCGCAAAGATGTCTACCTTAATCACTCATATTTATGCGGTTTTTATGTTCGCCTTAATGAAAGCATCCTTTGAAAAGTTTTATGTCTCCGTATGAATTGGCCGAATTTTAAAATGTAAGTAATAAAATATCCAAAGGACGTATTTATTGTGGGTGGAATAAAATTTAATTTCGCTGACCCTAAGAAAGTGGGTGGGTTGAAGTTTTAAATTATGCATCGCCTTTTAAACTATTATGCGGTTTTTGTATGTTTGCATTAAGATGGGTGAGCATAAATTAACTAATACCTACTCTTCTATACTTTGACAAGAATTTTGCACAGCGCACCAGCATTGCTGCACCTACAGCTGGCCACATAGCCAATGCAGCCAGAGTGCAAGGACATGAATCTTTATGGTTTTTATATGGATCAGTTCAACTTCGTATCTCTGCAGATAATTCAACTGTTTAACGTATTGAAAATACTTAGCTTGCCACACAGTCTCCAACGACCTAATCAGAAAGTATTACAATGCAATACAAAAATGTTTTATTGTACACCAGAAACATAACGTAACAAAGACAAGTACAATAGGCAGCCTTTTCGCTTAGAGGCGATCTCTTCCATTCAACATATTATACCATCTTGATTAAAATCAATTACGTTTCAATGGAATGTTTTTTGATCAATGTTTCGTACCTAGTTAAATTATTAATCAGTTGTCGTGTGTTATATAACGGGTATTTAATGTGTATCGTATAATGGTCCGATGATGGCAATCAATGAACTGATCTTTTTGAAAATTTCCATTCTATCTCGATTTTACCAAACATAACACGTGAAAACAAGACGTCTTATTGAAACGTCACTTTCTAGTAGAATTAATTGCTATTTAGTGGAAATACACTGTTGCAACGCCACGCAACTAGACGAAACGCGATGCTTATTGAATTAAATCAAATCGTATCAATTTGACCAGAATCACTAAACACCCCGCGTTTTGTTGTGTCGCTTTGTCGGGAATATAACCTTTAATTGTCTTAGGGTAAGCATTATTTCACGTGAAATATACAAAGCGATCAGACTCGGGGAGAGTCTTTGCTTCCGTAAGTCATTTCTAATTTAACTCCTGATGGGTAGTGATGCGTAAAATTGACGCTCCACAAGCAACGGGATGATTTTTGCGTCATCCAAGACATAAAGGCCTATAATTGTTGCGCATCGGGCGTAACTAATACGAGTGAAATGGAATGGGATACCGGGAACTCTGCCTATTTCACCAAGGTTAAACCGCTGGTTCGGTGGGCATATTGATATAGTTAGTAGTATAGTTTATAATATACTATGGATTTACTATTTAGCAGTTAGTAATAGTAGGTAATAACACCACATTTATTATTCCGTTATGATAAACAAATTGATAACTATTAAAAAATCTAAAATTGACTCGTTTACCGCTTTACACCGTTGATATTCTTTTTGAAAATGCAAACGCTTATAAACTGTAACTAAGAAAACTCAAAATAATTGTTTTTAAATCCATGCTTTTTTGCATTTTGTGGTAATTAAACGACCTAAAGCCAAATACATGGATACGAAAGTAGTTTGCCAGCTATTTGTCTAACATTAGTGAAACAGGCCCTAAGAAGGATCGTAGAAAATAATTTATCCGCCATAGAACAAAGGGCGGTGTACAATGGAACAAAAGATTCTTTGGAAGCCGGGCCTGCTTTCTGATGGGAGGCCAGTATTCTGAATCGATTGGCTTTAGGACGGATGGATTTCCTTACCCCCGACGAATAGATTACGTAAACAAATGAGAGTTTCTGATTTTTTTCACTTTGAAATGTGTGAGGAAAGCGCAATTTGAAGGAAAAGCGTTTATGTGTGACTTGGAGAGAATGGATTTCAGAAAAATATATTCGAAAACAATTGGACACGGATCGTGATTTTTAAATTAATAAGACAGACAGGTTCTTAGTATTGATGAACATCGTGTTTATTAATACCTACTAAATTTATAAAGAGATTCTATTGTTTGTTTGGATTTAATAGGCTCCAGACTAGTGGACCGATTTGAAAATGTATCCATTAGAATCATACGGTATCCCTGATCATAGGTCATACAGTATATATTCAAAAATATTAGAAATCTGTATGATAACTTCAATAAATATAACCCAAAGTGTATCTTATTTTTTTATAACTGATAGACTCCCGTTTGACTACGATCTCACCTGATGGAAAGTGAAGATGTGGCCGATGGTCATAAACATTGAGTAAAAGAAATACGATGCCCAGCCTATGTTTTTGCTCAGCGTTAGAAGTGACTTACGCTCCGTCAAGTAACGCGGGTATCTCGAGATTTTACGAGGGCACCGTTGGCCTCTGCAGATGTTGTGCGGCTAAGCTGATAAGTACTTAGGTTATCAACCACAGTCAAGTGGCCGTCTGCCAGTTTATCGGTAGTTGGAGCTCCTTGGCGCCACTTTCTGTGATTGTAGTGAAGAGAGATAAAATTTGTGGGTTTGAGATGATATGCCACATCTTCTTTAGTCGCTACTCTCAACGCGAGTAGGTATTCGATTGTAATGTAAAGGTGGATTTATAATTAATAGGCAAATGCTCATTCTATCCCCACTTCGTCAAATTCTTCACGGAGACAACGCATTATTTCGATGTTTCTTCTCTGATCCGAGTATCTCTGATGTACAGATTTTTCCCCTTATTCAAAATAGCCTACTAACTTAGAGCATCGCTATTCCTTATTTCAATTTATCTTTTATATTCACAAAAGAGTGAGAGTTTTTTGGTTTAAATACCTAAGAAAGACGAAATATTGAAAATATTGTTCTCGCTTTAAATTTTATTCGTTTTTTCTAAATCCACCTTTACAGGACATTGAGTAAAAAGTTATTTTAAATTATTTCCCCTAGTCCAATACTTACCGAAACGAGCTTTAAAAGTTTCTAGTCGATTTAAAAATAAAGTACAGAGAAGGAAGTTTTCTGAGATAAGTGTCGAGGTCTGCGTCTACAAGTGTCGCTCGCTTTTAGTACATAGACGTGGCGTACACGTATGAAAATATTCAGTTATTTTCAGTGTGTTATACTTTAACATGCCCCTATGCTGTTATTTCCTTAATAAGATAAATCAAGCCTTCATTCACCGTCCATAGAAATGAAAAATATTTTACTGAATCAAGTAGGTAGGTACAATATGAATAAGCTGATATTAATATAATAAAAGCGTTATCAATTGTATTGAGGTTTTAATTTTTAATGTTACCGGGTTAACTATGAATCTAGTTTGTGTTGGAAGAACACCAAAATTTCGTCTCCTAACGAGGGATCATCAAAGTGAGTGCGGCTGAAGGCCGCTTGCTTAACCCGCTTATTCGTAATGAATTCGTTGAAACTAGAGAGTATTAATTTTTATTTTTATAAAACAGCACCATAAATCGGGAATGAAACCCTCAATTTTCCTCAAATCGCTGGATAGGTGACAGGAAAGCGACCGACGACGACGGGACGTGCAACTGCTTCGCGATAGTTGCGCTTGCCGCAAAAATAGGGAAGTTTATCGATCATTCGATTGCCGTCGTTATATTTCATAGTCATGTCCATAGTAAGAACATGTTATAGATGAATATGATAAAAATCATTTATTTACTTAAACATGTGTAGATATAAAATTTTACATACAGGTATGTTTCAACATGTGTTACCCATGCAAGCATGCAAGAGGAGCGCTAACTGAAATAATAATTGAGATATTAAAAGAAATGTCAAAAAAAAAATCTTTGTTAATAATTATGATCCATCGCCTCTCCTATAGCTCTTAGGTTTGCTGGAAGAAAACTCTTTTTAGGGTTAAGAACGTGCCATACCTCAGCCAAAATTCAAATTTCGAGCAGGATGACAAGATATGATTTTCGTATGAGTGAGAAGCACAGAGCGATAGACGTGCTCCGTATTTTGCTCCGCCAAAACTGTTATGCCTAATTACAAGTTATTTACACAACTAATCGAAAAATTAAAAAGACGAAAACGAAGAATTCTACTACGTTTCTTGACAAAACAAAAATCCAACAAAAAAATGAGGTGGTTCCTGAGATAAATAGCAAAATGTGTGCAAAACATGTATTTTTCAAAAAATAAAAGTATCGAGAAAATTTTCACCAATCGTGTTTTTGAAAAGACGGAATCCAAGATAAAAGTTCGAATTATCATTTACCTAAATATGAAGGTGGTAGCTTTCACAGATTCTGAGATAAATAACGATTTCTAACTATAAAATTACATAAGGTACACTCGCTCGCCTGTGTAGTGTGTACATACCCTTTTAGTTTAAGCTCATGCTATGTTGTGATGCCTGCATATGTAAAATTATATGCTCATGCGTACAATAAAGAATAAAGAATGATTCTATATTTTAAAATTGTTTACATTTTTATTAAAATTAAAATGTATCATTTAGAAGGTCATCAATTTTATAATATCATTGTCTACTGCACAATTTCTTAGTAATTTTTTTATTTTTATTAAAAACAAGTTCAAAAATAGCAATTGTTGATGAGGTACAAAATCAACGACCTCTCAAAATAAGCAGCACTTTTCAGATTCTTAACGTGTTACAATGCTCTCCGTACTTGAGTGTCAAGTACACAATTTCGGTTACGACAAGAGGCCATCGCATTTTCAGTAAACGATAACCCCCGTTTACGGTCGCGATTGTATCGGCTATTCGATAACTCGAACATCGAGAGAGTATCGGACCGTCCCTAACGTCCCTCTTCGATTTTTGCATTCAGACGCTGATTTTACTTTTTGAATTTGAAACTTACGTACGTGGTCTGAGTGCAAAGTTTGTATCGTACAGGCACTTCGTTTGATATTAAAATTGCATGTTACGGGAGCTTTCCTCCCACTATATACGGTGGTATATCAATAATTGAATATTCAGACAACGACGTGAATTACTTTCGTGCTTTTTATGGTTCCGTACCCACAGGATCAAAACAGAAACCTATTAATAAGCCTCCACTGTCTGACCCACCGAACTTGTTCCATCAACAGATTGAACTGTAAACGGACGCTGATTTCAGACAGAAATTTTCTCAGAATGTGTATATCTATTACCTCACGGTAATAAAAATAAATACTAAAATTAATGGAGGGTCTCATACTATAAACTTGATTTACATTATTCTGTTGACACTAGGTAGATAGTTGAAATTTTGACAGAGTATGTATAAGTCATTAATAGAGGCCTCTGTCCAGCCAGTGAACTAATATGGGCTCATGATGATTTTGATGATGACGTATGACTTTGGCTGCTATAAATACAAATAATAATGTATAATATGAATAATTAAGGGGTCCAACGACGAATTTGTTACAGAAGAGTTCATGTAATTCCTATCACGGTGCGGTGTCTTGCCATCTTTTCCATTCTTATTTTTTCTACAGCACTCGGAAAAGGGTTGGTTTACACATGGACATAAAAACGACTACGAAAATTAAATTTCGAAATGCAATACCCTAATATAATAAAACATTTCTGCAGTTTATATTTTACACCCTATTATTTAAATCGGTCATAACTCGAAAATTTATAGGATTCGAATTAAATTACTGTAATTTTAACAAGCGAAGTTTTATTATTGCTGTATGTACATACATATATGTGATATGATTTTTTGACAAACCTAGTTAGTAGAGTTTATACTAAAAATGTACGTTATTTAAAATATTAAAAAAAAAACAGATTTGAACTAAAAAAATAGACTTTAATTTAATTAAAGAAACTCTTTTCTTTTTTTAATTTTCTTTACGAGCTGGTAATTGAATACGTTTATAATTGTCGTGGAACAAGCTGTGCGGTCTTTTAACGAATGCCGGTCTACAATAAATTGGTGCATGCATGTAGCAATTTGGTAGGACAGTATTTATTATGCAAACGACTGTGAAACAGGTTCTGTATTGTATTTTAATCACTGCGGTCTAGATGATTAGAGTGTTTCTTGTTCTGTATTGATGCAGCAATATGTTCAGTTTGTAGGTAATTTTAAAAAGCCGATGATAAAAATATAACTACCTATGTGTTTGTATAATTTGCTTTTTATATGTAATAGTATTGTATTATGTATATCAGTCATCTAGTACCCATAACACAAGCACTGCTTAGCTTGGGGCTAGATGATGCTGTGTGGATTGTCCGGCATTATTAATATTATTATTTTACTATTACAATTTGAAAGTTTCTCTCCATGCTGCTACAGGCTAGACAAAGCCTATTTGCACCACATTGCTACTTTTTAAAAAGACGCCTTTGTCCAGAACCTTCTGAAACACAAGAAGTAACACTACAAGCAAATTTACGACAGCAGTTACTTAACACCGTCCACGTTTAGCAGACAGGTAACAATGCTCTGCCAGCGCTGTGATAATCTCGAAAGATTTAGGGTCTATTCTACTTTGGCATGCTGTTGCCGGAACGAAGCCGGATCGAAGATTTGCCACGAAATTTTCGATATCAATATTGGCAGTAAGTTCAGAGTACTAGTAGCAGTCATTACTGTATCTTCGTACTTCATCAGCAGCTTCTTGAGGCATGTTTCCAAAAGAGTAGTAGAGTTTTTGATTGTATTGCGTCATCTTTGAGGTTCGAAAAATATTAATAGCATTGAAAATTATTAGCACGCTTAGAAAGTAATAAAATTAATCGTCTGTCAACGACTATGGATTTCTTCTACGACTTCTTCCTCACACTACACCTTACACGTTACGAAACGGCTCTGTTAAAAGACCAGCGTGGGCTGTTACAAGTAACCAGCTCATGCTGAGACAGAGACCGTATTGTGACTCATTGCAAAAGTAAGTCTGTTTTCTATAATTACTGTTTTATTTTAACATGTTTTTGTATTTAATTTTGAGCAAATAAAAAAAAAACGTTTTCTATATTAAGTATTCAAAATTCACTTTAGTGTGATAATCTTGCCCTATTGGCATGTTTAACTTCAAACATCTTTCGTTATAAGCTTAGCCATCGCACAAGATCACTGCATTTCCAAGCGTGCGGACTTACACAAACCGTATTTCTCAGAGTTCTTTTCTCGACCCTCCATTGTCCCGGATACATACCGTCCCGTTCCCATATTATACCTACATATCTGTTCCCGGCACGTAGCGATGTGATACGAACCTTCAGTCGGGACTCGTGTCACAGAATAAACTGTAGTAACATCCTATCGGGTTCGTGCACCCGTCCGTGCAAGTCCTATCGCTCTTCTGGTAATCCGATAATAATGAATGGAGTACAGGAATCCTAGGAAATGTAGCGTGAACTGATTTCAGGTTTGCTGTGAACTTGAAAGTATATTTTTTAAATGCTTCGCTGTCGTATTCTGTTGCGATTTAAAGTTGCGTGACTGTACACCGTCGATCGTTCAGTTACTTGTTATGTCTAGCGTAAGGTTGTTAATGTTTCCATATTAATTTATAAACTTTTAGCGTTCGTTGCATATATCTACAAATTCTGAAATATATTATTGTTGATTATTTGCAAAAAAAACTTCGATGTTATTAAAAAAAGCCTATTGTAATTCAGGGAATCCGTTGCGTGGCCAAAACAGATTTTAGACTCCTGTACGGGAATGATATACGTTAAAATAAGATTAAGGAAATATCGCGTAAGTAGGTAATTATGCTTAAGGTACTTTACTAAGAACTGAAATAAAAATAAGGAGTGCTACCGAGAAAGAGCGATAACTTCTCAAGTTTGTACTTAAGGTAATTTTAAAGCTCGTATATTTCTAGAAAAGTAAAATCCGTATCGCGATTGCTGCTCTTATTAGTAAGCGGGGTCATTAGCGCCGCACTTGCCATTGCCATCTGTTGTAAAAGGATCTTAATTATCTGAGGAGCCCATACGGCACCATCACACGCACAGTGTGTCTTTCCATCAGTAGGAAAACTTTATAAAAATAACAAATTTCTGGCTGGAGCACAAAAATTCCGTTTGAAATCTTCTTGGGCGTCCTAATATATAATCTGGCTAAGGACGGACTTCCGCTTGAAGGATTCCGTACCATAAAACATTTAACAAAAACATTTGCTGTTGCTTTGTCATTAGCATTATTATCTAGCGTAGTAGTTCAGCCATAGCCTGTCTTCACTCTTCACCTAATTACATCATTCTACCACTCTACACCTGACCAAAAAGCTATAAAAAATAAAAAGAATTAAAGAGTAGGGGGTATCTTCTATTCTGATCTTGCGTGTAAGGTAACAAAAAAGAACTAGTACCAACTTTATTCACAAGTTAACGTACTGTCTGCGAAGCTACCGCCGCCATAAGGCACCATCGTGGTTTGCTGGTATCTTGCCAATCTACCCGTCGTAAATATCGCACACGGCGCGGCCGGCGTCGTGTCGTGCCGTCGTCGTCTCGTCCCCGTCACGTTAATAAATCCCTTTTAATGAGGAACGGCCAATAGCCCGATCTGATCGAAAGTGAACCTCGTGCCTCATTCTGAAAAAAAAGCCTGGCTATTTTAAAGATTTCTTTATTGGCGTATGCGGGCGTTGAAATTTTTCGCATATTACTGAAGTAAAATTCTGTTTATTTGTAGCCAATTTGACAAATATGTCAGAATGTTTTGTGAAAGTTATGTAGTAAAAATGAACTTGTGAATAAAGTTGGTAGGTTCTTTGATTATTTTGGTACCCTGCACGCAAGATCAAATAGGTGGTACGACTTGCGTGCATAACTCTTATTTTATTTTACAGAATAATGATTCCAATGCCGCGATGAAAACCACGTCGCAAAACCACTTATATGTTTTTTTCCACATATTTGATTTCATAATAATATTTTTCATCATCAGTCATTTATAACGGGATATTTACCATAATTTGAGTTTTGAGTTTTCCAATATTTCGGCACAGATTCATTCGCTATGATCACGGTACAACTGAAGGCGTGTTAGATTTTATTGGCAGATATTAAAAATAAATCATTTTGGTACCTATTATAAGCTTCACTCATATTTTAACTTTCCCTATGGCCTTATTTTATATAGCATAGGTTTTTATTATACTCTTATTTGTAAATTACCGCTGTTAGATAACTTTAAAAATTACATTCAAACGAAAACAATCACAAACCCTTCCTTTTTTAATATACTTTATTAACACACGCAGTACAAGTGCGTTTGCAGACACATCTGTTCACTATACGGCACATGTAGTTCAAAAATAATATTGAAATGCTGTCCATCACAATAGGTCATACTCGTACAATTAAATAAGCGGAAAAACCCTGGCAGTTCCTGACAGTATGTTGTGCCTACGATTGCACAACACGGTAAATTTTCAGTATTTTTCTTCATTGTTTGCGAGCGCTTTAAAATTGGAAATAGACGAAAAATGTTTTGCAATTGCAATCTATAAAAAAAACTAACACTGAGTTTACCCTTGCTATTTTGAAAAATCGAAATATTTTACTGCGTTTTAAAAAAGCACGTGTGTTGACTTTGGTTTTATGATTTTGTTTCTATTTATATTTTGTTCAACCTTTGTTCGTATAAAGATATGCCGCAACTTAGATAATTTGCCAAACCACGGCTGGAATGCCCTTGATTTAAACTTCTGAAAGCCGTTCACCACAAGCCAGACGTAAGATACATTAATCCTACGCAAATAGGTATACCTCAACACAGACTAGATCTAACTAAATATTGGATAGAAACTCTGTTTTCGAAAATCTCATGCAGTAGAATTTAGTATTTGGGTTCACAACAAGCTCCAACCTATTTAGAACGTAAGCAATCTGTTTCTGATTCTCTTGTAATAAATTAAGCTCTTTAATAATAATGAGCTTATTAAGCCCTTATTTCTAAGCCTTATTTCTATACATATATGTATTTATCGGTAACTAGCGGCCCGCCCCGGCTTCGCACGGGTATTAAACAAAAATTTCTGAAATTATACACACTAAAACGATGGGTTTCACAGTTTTCATACGGATCTTTACTTTTTTTAACAGCATTGGGGTTTTTGACATTGACTCGACATTCCAAAACTGACACTGGCCGTAGAGAAAAAGCAAGCACCGTGCGCTATACAACCTCTTTTTCTATTCTGACGCGCCATAATAGAAAAAGAGGTTGAATATACAGCCCACGGTTCAATTATTGAATTTTTCATGCGGATCCCTAACTTTTTTGAAAATATTATATAGCCTATGTTCATCACGGAAAATTAAGGATTCTAATGGTGAAAGAATTTTTTAACTCGGTCCAGTAGTTTCGGAGCCTATTCAATTCAAACAAACAAACAAACAAACAAACATACAAACAATCAAATCTTTCCTCTTTATAATATTAGTATAGATAGGTACGTTAATTGATTGAACTTTAATACCCTATGTAGGCGATTCGACCTTGACTTATTTTGCACCACTCTTCGGCCAGGCGGCTGCTGAGCGGTGAATTTTTTGATGAGGAAATAGATGCATCAAATGTAGAGTGATGTTTGTATATTGTTAACCTGTTACCTTCTGTTAGATTTATGTTGACCCTCTATTGTATTTTATATTGATTTATGTTCATAGTTATATTAATTGTTGCTACACTGTTTTTTAGCCGTGAAAACCTTAATTTAAGCTTTCTAGGATATATTCTCTTAATATTATTCTGTGTCATTAAGCTTCTGGTTTTCCAATAAATAAATAAACAAATAAATAATTAGATACTACTTATTAACACAGAACTTTTAACATGTCTTTTGACACTCAGGCCTCTTCCAGACCATTTTCATAGAAAAATTTAATTTCTTTTCATTTCATATATATGTATCTACCTAGTGGGCCCGCTCTGACTTCGCACGGGTGCAATGCTGATATAAAAAACGTCGTCTTAAATAATTTTATCTTTTAAAAAAAACGCATCAAAATCCGTTGCGTAGTGTTAAAGATCTAAGCATACATACGGACAAACAGATAGATAGGGGGAAGCGACTTTGTTTTATACTATATACCTAGTGATTAGTTGATTATTAACTTTATTCCTTCGGTACAATAAACGTTTGTCTGGGAATGTTGTTTGAAGGTATTTTAAGTAATTAAATGTCAAATGATGTTAGGGGTTGAATTAGATACGAGTACATGTAATATTGCACCACAATTAGCACATCGAGCACAAAATCGAAAAATACAAAAAACTTAACTATGCATAATCCTCACGCTGGGCGTGCGTGTTATAGATACACCATTTTAAGCCATTTTTCAGCCAACTATAGTTTCAGTATTGTATTAAAATTTAAGGGATTTTACCTAAACTCCCATATCGAGCTACACTTGAAGTGTAGCTCGGTAGTTAGTTTTTACAATACAAGTTGTTGTATTGTAAAAACTAAGTTGCAGTTGTGCAACTAACCTCAAACCTACCGTAGGACTGCTACAGTAGTAAATAAAGTCAACTACTAAGTTAACTACTGTGACCACTTATCTCTGAAATATAAAAAAAATAAAACTAGAAAATCATAATACGAGTACAACTGGAATACACTCGTTAGGTAGATAGAGGACGTTGAATTCCCTCACCCCATAGCAGTCACGGAGTCGAATATACGGGGTGTTTCGTACGTCAAAGCAGCTTAGTACAAGCGAACAATTAAACAGCGTAATCCAGCTTAGTGGTAGATTACCAGCAAAAGCCTTATGTTCAATAGGATTAGTAGATTCTACTCATAGCGATTTATTAAGGCCTCGGCAGCGCTAGAAACAAAGCTGAAAGATTTATTCTTGATTTGATATTTAGATCCAATCCTGAACATCAGGGATCTGTTTCTGCACGTTCGCGTACGCTTCCAGTATTAACTTCAAAACAGAATTCGAAATAACGATCTTCAATAAATATCACCTCCTAAATTTATAAAATAAGATAAGATAATAATTCTTTAGACTCGAAACTTATGACAATGAAAAAATAAAATAAATTTAGATTCAGCAAGATAAATTTAGTTTATGTGAAACTAGAGAAAATCTTTGGAAATCATAAGTTTTCTTTTTATTTTATAGATTGAAATAAACCTATACTTACAAAACATTGTAAGTCGCAAAAAAATAATGAAAGAATACTCTGTTAGTTAAAACTACTCCTAGTTTGTATCTTTAGAAGGAGATCTAGTGAAATTTGTCGCAAATTTGCCGCGTCCCGATGCGACCCGACAAACAGGGTAAAACCGGGGATGAGAAAGGACTACGGAGATAATCCCGGCAGATGTCCCGAGACGTCCGGCCCGTGACAGGATCCGATCCGGATCCGCCGGATAAGATCCGATCCGGGAGATTGTCGACGCTGATTTGCACCAACAATGCCTGCCTTTTACCGCAGTATCACAACAACACTGCTGCGGGATTATTTCACTGTAACAGCACCCTTATATTTTTTTACTAAGCTGTCATTTTCCCTGAGTTTATCCAACGTCATAAATGCCAACTTTTTATTAAATGAAGCCCGTTTTTCTTTTGAACGAAGCTGCATTTCGATTTCTTCAATAAGTAACTTAGCTACGAACCTATTATAATGTTGTAAGAACACCAACGTTTAACCCGCTTACATTCATAATGAATTCATCAAACTACGATAGTTTTTATAGTTAAAAAGTAACTTAGCGTCTATTAACAAATAAAATTACTATGATCTAACTAAATAAAAACTGGTATTTACTTACTTAGTATTTATTTACTTTTATTTACTTAGCCTCTGTTTTACTGTATCCTAGGATTGGATTTTCGGATTTTTGAGATTTTTCACTACTCTTCCCTAGATTGAATATTGAGTTTTCACAGCCATTATCGATGTAGATAACGAACAGCATGTTTTGAAGATATATCAGCGCTTATGTGGCTACTGTTTGGCACAAATGAGCATATAATAAATTGACATCCTGTCTGCCGAAGTCCGGGTCTAAGCAAAAACAGACTCATCCCAGGCGCTAGCTGGCGGCGTTCTTGCTTAATTTTAGGTTTCGGCCAAAGGAGCTGGCCGTTTTTACCAACAACAGGGTTCTTGTGTCTTTTGTATCTTCGAACTTACCTACCTATGGCTGTCTAACACTGGTGAAATTTTACTACGATTCCACTGAAGAAAGTCCAAAACAACTGCATTAAGATTAGTTAATTTTTAATAAAAGTTCAAATTGCTAACCTGACAATGATGTTATAATATATCACGTTTTTAAATTTATCGGACATGTAAAAACAAACTTTCACCATAAAATTGGTCCTCCAATTTTAGAATCCATTCCCTAAGGCCGAAGCGAACCAGAAACAAGCGTTTTCCACATCATGTTCTAAAAAAACGGCTGTCGTCTCTCTCTTGATTATGTTTTATGTATTTTCCATCTCTATCAGAGCTAATGCGATTGTGCAAGCTTCTTGTAGACATTTGCAAACAATAGCTTGTAAGTTGCTGTGTCGTTCTGCACATCTAAGGCACCGGAGATTAGGCGTCAAATCTAACAAGATTCTGTTAAGCAATGAGTATCTTTACGGTATAAAAAGGAAAAGCTGTTTCGCAACATGAACTATGGTTTGCTATCGTTTAAAGGAGTGAGTACGATAGGTTTTCAAGTTTTAGGAACTTGTCGCTGATTAGCAGTTTTGTCTTAGACTGTCGTACTCGTCGCCTTGAGGTTATATAGGAATTAGAGAAGGTATTATGTATTTGGCAAGGAAATTTGTGTAAGCTACTTTCGGTTCGGCAGACAAACTTTAATTTTCTTTTAGTCTTCACTATTTGCTTTTATAAAACCTTTTTTTATAAAATCATAGTACTTACAAATTATGTATGAACAAGCAATCCTAGCAATGTGTGTTCCGTGCTCAAAAAACAAATCAACTAAAACTAAACCATTACTTGCACCTATACCAAAACCCACGACTCCGTAGAAAATGTTTTCGTTAATTGATTTAACGTGTTCACCGCCCACTGTTTCACGGTTCACGCTAACAAAAACAACGCTCCTATAGATTTCTGTATGATTGCTTCGCTACTGATTGCTATTGTTTGCATTGCTAAGCACCGTGGCAGTTGATTTCGTTTGAACGTGAGTGTACTGCGGTCTCTTTGTCACTGGTTGTGCTGGTATGGAAGAAGGCATAGTACTAGTTTATGGAATTTCCAGTCTGTTTATCCAATGATGCTTTTATTTTAAAGTCGTTACCTACTTTTTGTGTGTGGTTGTTGCTCCAAAATAATTTTCTGTCGAAATGATTTAAATCAGGAAATTAGCTAGGATTTTAGAAATACACGTGTTTTGTACATATCTACAGGTATATATACTTATATATACGTGTTTTGCTTAAATCACTTTATTCTGTGGTATCAACGAAAGCTCTGGTTTTCATGTATTATAGTGAAGATAAAATGTAATTCTTTTCATATTATGAGATAAAACATACGTGTAACATATTGTCGTAGCTTAAAAAGCTCACTATCATTGAGACGTATGGCTAGATAGATAGAAAATACTGTATACCACACAAATAAAGAAAACATTACAAACAAAAATTATAAAGGGCGGCTTCCAGGCAACATTGGATTGGACTGGACATGAAGGAATGATATAAACGTTGGCAATTAAGTAAAACAAAATAATAATAATAAACGAATACTTACATATAATACTACACTTGGACGAAGTTCTATTCCTTATTCTGTGGCATGACGACATTAAAATTGAGGATAAGACAAACACAGGAAATTACGATTTTTTCCAGCTTTGGTTGCGCATCATAGTTTAGTTTACGGTTGGTGACTTTCTTGTCATGAGTCAAGCTTAAGTGAATCGTTTCGCTATCGGCACGTATTTTTAATAAGGGTTGCAATGAAATAAGAGCTGGTCACTGGCTGAGCATACTTTTTTCGGATGTGAAACTTTATGTTTGGAAATAAGGTTCAATAGAATTGTGTGCGTGTGCGCATACCGATATCTGTCTAATGCCGATCTAATCCTCGAACAAATTAGCTATATTTCCTGGGAAACTTTGAAAGTTATGGTAAGTAGTGGATAAGTACTTATACTCGAAATGTATTTTCAAATACTCATTAAGTCAGCCATTTCTCCGATAGAAACCACTTGAACTCAGAAGCTAAGCAAGTAAATTCTCACTTGCAATCAACGAAATTAATTCCCAAGTAAACGCAATATCAGCTGATTGACGCCAACTGCTAAGCATTATTCAATCGGCTATCTCACGGGCTACTTAGCGGGTAGATAAGGTCGGACTATAAATAAATCACCCAATGGGTAATCACGTCCAGGACGGATAGTTAGTTGGCGCAAATTAGCGAGTGCGCGCGGAGATAGCAATGTTTGTAAATACGCGTGGTCCGACTTATAAACTTCAGCGATAAACTTTAAAAGTTTATCCCTTAGCATGGTTTCCTTTCTTAAAGAAATATGCCTAGAGCTACTTCGTAAAGCCTACTTCAACTATTTCAAGACAACTGCTTATAGGTAAATGTAATGCCTACTCTTTTTGACTGCTATTTTTGCTGTCTTTTGTTTAACACGTAAATTCTTATAGAGATTCAAATGCGGCTAATTTTAATTACCCAGTCAATCTGTATATTGGCCAAAGAATGTGTGAAAAAATACATTTTTATTTATTAAGAATAAACTACTTAAATGAGACCATATTATCTAAAGTATTAAATATTTATTAATTCCTTTAACTTCAATAGTTTACGCGATGTACACAAACACCTCGTCATATTAAGGGAGCAGTAAGTTTGTACCTACAGTTTTTTTAATTTTGGTACCTCGTCTTTCATAAATACTTAAGCAACAATCCTAAACCTAAACATATCACGTCCGTTCTATCGTAGTAAGTAAAAAAATTTTAGAGCTATGGAAAACTTTACAAAACAACTAAACTTCTCCCTCTAACTTGCACCATTGATTACGGTTGGCGTCGCGTGGCTGCGCATCTTTTGTTCTAATTATTAGCTCCCACCCCATAAAGCTTCAGGATGTTCTATAAACTCCTGTAGTTGTTCGGCTTAAGAATGGGATGGTGATATACGAATCCCAATAATCCATCTCCTTCGCACGCCTATATCCTCTTCAATGTTTGATAGTAATTTTCCGCTCCACACTTTCTGAGAAATGGTCATCGATAACGAAATGCACTTCAGTATTGCGGTATTTTATAACCTATTAGGAAAGTAATCTGTTTAGACAGATTCCTGTTTTTTTTGTTGAATAAAATATGTATTTACTATTGAGAATCTTTTGAGGTTTGGATTAAATCGAAAAATTACGTGTTCCATGCCAGTAATATTTATAACTGAGCCGGAATAAGTCGCTGCTAGCTGTGTGTTTTCTCAGATTATCCTTGAAATGCTTATTATTATATCCCATGTTTTTTTTTAATATGAGCTTAAGGGAAATTTATTTATAATGCCAATAACCTTCTAACCAAATTTCGGCTACAACAACTCGGCGAGACTAGCCAATTCGGTATTCAAAGCTTTTCAAGTTAGTTAGTTCTTCAAGTGCCATTTGTCTAGGCGAGACTGAAAGCTGTAATTACCCCGCCACCCTTCTTTGCTTATTTTATATTCAGCGTAACAACTTTCAAATTGCTTGACAAAGAAGCTATAGATTATTTTACATTGGATACAGGTTTAATTAACAATAATTATACAGGGAGTTTCCAAGAATAAATAAAGTAATGGAATAAAGTGCTCGGGGAACGCTGCTCCTTGAAAATTCATAAATATTTAGAGTGAGGTAGTTTCCTACGTTTCCTAAAATCTAGATTCTTAGTCTTTGATTTAACCCTTTAAAACAAAGTTATAGTAAATAACTCGAGCGGAAAGTGACTGTCGTTTAAGATTTTAATACGTTTATGCTACACCCGTTGCTATTATTTTTAACCTGTAATTCTTTTCTATCTATCGTGCCTTTGCAATTTAAAAATTTGAAAGCAGGACTCTCAAAGAGGTTTTATGGTACCAACTTTACTAATTAGTTTGAGGCATTATTCGGGAGATCACCACAAACGCTAGATCTGATAACAAAACAATAGACAGAACAACCCTCAATGCAATAATCAGGCCTTTGATATACGATTAGACATAGAGTTGTATTTGCTTTGGTACTTTAGCACGGATTTTCTTGTATAGGTAGGTTAAGGAAATATTAATGGTAGTGGCTCAATTTCAATGTAATTTTCATATTGTATTGGAATGCTGTAGGCAGGCTTAAATTTGGGTAATTAGCAAGTTAGTACCTATCTAGTAGTAGGTAGTTTTTGTTCATTGTGTATTTTGTCTTCTTGTTTTCACTGTGGTTTTTACCCACAAGAATGTTTTGTGATTAAGCTTTTCTTTATGTGTGAGTAAATAGGTACTACCTTATTAATATTTATACCTATATCAAATTTATGTTCTTTATTTGGTTTAAATGTCTAATTTATTAATTTAGTTATTTGTAGTTTTAGTTATTTTTTTTCTCCTACTCATGCCTTACCTACCTACATCATTTTCCTATATCGTACTTTGTTTTGTCTTTCTTAATTTATGTCAGTACTGTTCTTGTGGAGCTGAATAAATGTATCTTTACATTAACTTTCGTTCGTTTTCACACCAAATTCAACCTTCGGGTATTGCTAATTGTATTGCTAATTGTTGGTCTGCAATTATTTGTTCAGGGTGTTCTGGTCGTTTTCTATCTATAATTAAAATATCTATATAATGTACTCGTATATTATTATGTATATCAGTTATCTAGTACCCATAACACAAGCTCTGCTTAGCTTGGGGCTAGATAATGCTGTATGAATTGTCCAGCATTATTTATTTATTTATTCTTTATCATCACCTTCATAATTCTTTTCCTGTATGCTTAGTTTAGCCTAAGCTTGAACAAATTGTCACAACTCTACGCTTTACTGGCTAAAGCACAAACTGAACCAGTTTCCTTGCAAGCGTTTTTCCCTATCACTTCCTACCATTATCAGTTTGCTACGCAGAGTCGTAGCCTTATGCCATAGCACAAAATCAATACAGCTTGATCACTTAAAGTACAACGTCAAGAAAGCTGGCATAACTGTTGTTATAAATATTTTTGTTTGTTTCAGGTATCTTTGTACTTCCAATGACTCCATCTGCTTCCATCTGCTATCAGATGTTTCTTTGTAAGGATTCAAGGTAAATTTAAAACCGCTGGCATGTTTGCCTACAAATGATCGAATTCTTTGGTATAGTTATCTATACTAATATTATAAAGAGGAAAGATTTGATTGTTTGTTTGTTTGTATGTTTGTTTGTTTGTTTGTTTGAATTGAATAGGCTCCGAAACTACTGGACCGAGTTAAAAAATTCTTTCACCATTAGAATCCTTAATTTTCCGTGATGAACATAGGCTATATAATATTTTCAAAAAAGTTAGGGATCCGCATGAAAAATTCAATAATTGAACCGTGGGCTGTATATTCAACCTCTTTTTCTATTATGGCGCGTCAGAATAGAAAAAGAGGTTGTATAGCGCACGGTGCTTGCTTTTTCTCTACGGCCAGTGTCAGTTTTGGAATGTCGAGTCAATGTCAAAAACCCCAATGCTGTTAAAAAAAGTAAAGATCCGTATGAAAACTGTGAAACCCATCGTTTTAGTGTGTATAATTTCAGAAATTTTTGTTTAATACCCGTGCGAAGCCGGGGCGGGCCGCTAGTATGTTTATATAGTTACAGTATAGTTTATATAATAAACGACATAATTACAATAAACATTACATAGAATATACTGATAAACATATTTGGTAAATGTAGTTTAGGTTACCTTCAGATGTGTGACGATTTGTGAAACATTGTTTGTAGATACTGGTGGCAGCAAGCTAAAGATAGGGTGATGTGGCGTTCGTCAGGGGAGGCCTATGCCCAGCAGCGGAGCGGCTGATAATGATGATGATCAAAAATTCTTGCATCTACGTGCATAACCTATCTGCCTTATAGAGTGCTCGAACTGCTCTCCTTCAGCTACGACCTAACTAATGTCTCCTTTTGTGACCGCTCGGCCGGTTTTAATCAGTTGTTTATATTATTGCCGGTGACTGCGATTTAATCGTCCGTTTACCGTTTCACATTGTACGAATATCTCTCCCGCTTTGTGGTAAGGCACAGGACATTGGGAGATCATTTTAAATCTTCAGATATGTAGCTCGCTCTATTGTTTTCTTCCTCTTGTGAGATTAAGATTCTTTGACCTTAAATAATCCGGAGGACGGTACTTATTTATTTGCGCAGAAACTTATGATAATCGATCTGGACCTAACATAATTAGTTCCAGATTTCTATTCTTGACTTTCCGAATAGGTAGGTTGTAAAACCGCAAGTATATAACCTACGCCTATGTAAGTATACCTATATTAATCTGTTGGGTCAAACGACCGACGATATTTGTTTAGGATTAAGAGATTTAGCCATGCGTCGAGCTTGGGACAGCTTGCACTGTGAAGCAGCACGGTAATTTTTGGAGCTTTAAGCGACAAAACATGGTCTGTCATGTTAAATGCTACGTTCCACTGCACTGCAATGGCTTGTAAAGTATTAAAATTTAACAAGGATTACAACGTGCAGATTGTTTGAAAATTAATTTCTAATACAAATGACAAACTGCTGCTTAAAAAAAGCATATTAATTCAAAACTTACCTCTGATATGATCTCCATATGACTGGCAGATTGTCACCTAAAGTAGGTGACAATCTGCCAGTCATATGGTCACTTTCTAAAAGCAGTTGGTTACTAAATACAGTTGGTTATTTGGAACAAGGAAGCTACCTTTTGTAACTGACCTGCGGCCCTGCAGTTTGTGGTTAGCTCAATAATGGTCCACATTCATTTTTTGGTCTGTAGACGAAATTTTGTTTCATCCGGAAAATATAAAGCAAGTGCAAATTGCAACAAAATGACTGCCTTTTTATCTGCATTCTTCAATTCACCTGAGAATCAATAAATAACTCTCTGACTCATATCTAACAATGGTGGCGGTTACGGCACACATCCCTTGTTTTCAAGACAATTTATGGTGGATGATGAAGACAATTCTCAATTTATGACATTCAGTGATTGCATTCCTGTGTACATTCACAACTCGTTGGTTAAAGCGACAAAATACTTCGGTGAGTACTTCACTAAATTTAAATGATGGTGTACTGTCGAATGCATTTTCGCAGTGCGCATTACCACATAAACGATAAACAAAAGCTGCGTTCACCGCACAATGTTGTTTGTTTAATTGTACATGCATGATAACGTGACGATCCCTCGCCGGGATTTAGCAGTTACGAAGGCTCCTGTATCGGTTTACGTGGTTTCTGTATACAACTCTGTGATTACGTAATACCACACGAAGGGGCTTAGTACACATTAAACTTAGCTGTTCCAAAGTTATTTCGAGCAAACTAAAAGGATATTCTAGAGACCTCAATTTACCGACCTGAGGCTATTTGTAATGTGAGTTTTCTATACCTACCGAGCTTAGCTTTGGTTTGGGGGTCTGTACGATTGTTTTTTTCTGTAAGGTTTATTCCATTCAATTTGAAAGTCAAATTTCCAAAATCACATCAATTTATGCGACTTTCAGATTAATCGAATCAATTCTAAGTATTAAATAGAACTCTGTGAATATAATTTTATTTACATTTCAGCTTACTAAATGAGAATATTATAAAAGTTGACGACTACAAATTTGATTTATGCTATCCTTTAAGATTTATGCTAGGTACCTAAAAAAGTTCTTTGTCATCTAATATTCGATTACTAAGTTCAAATTTCGACTTTTTGAAAAATATGTGAAAGCTTACGATCAGTATAAAAGTGGATGTGGCGTGAAGATGTTGTGAACTTACATAAAGACTTGTGTTTTATAAGAGAATCTCATAATTATGACTGATTTGGAATCCTCTAACCATTAGTTAGAGATAGAACCTCATCATATTAAGGCGCCGGTAAGTATGAAGCACCTAAAAAACCGGCTATTAAAAATTGGCACCCTTTGTTCACGACACAACCGAGTTCCAACTCCAACACTGTGAGTGATAAACAGCGCACTGTATGCCAAATGGCGCTCGAGTGCACAGACAGGACAGTCGCATCGACATTAAGATAATCCAATGTCCGTCCACTCGTTAGTTAATTAAACGCGATACGACGTCGCGATCGGCTCGATTAATGACCTCAATTAATGTAATCGGGATTTCGCAGATTTACGTGCGCTCTCACGACGGTGTCCGTCCTGAGGGACGTGACCCGATGCAAATGAATGGACCACTTTTTTAAAGCTGTTGAAACTTTTTCTATTCGACTGTCCAAGATCATTCTTATCGGTATTGGGTGAGTTGGGATCAGGGTTAAAGTAGGGACTTGATATTGGCGTTTCCAAGACTCGCAAAAGTGTGATTATTTACATGATTTCATGGCCTCAAGGTTTTCCAGTATTCCTTGATGGCGGAAAATTTCTATTGATAACCACTAAAACAAGTAAAACTAAAAAATAGAACTTTATAAATGATTCCTATAAGTTCTTATTACCGACAAAATAAATTCTGTGAAGAATTTTAAAGACATTGGTATTTTAGAAAATTCCCATATAAACAGAAACAAAAATACATTATTCTCTTCGAAACATTACCATACAAACACTGTAGAACCCATTTACACGGGCCGCGGTCGTAATTTGCCATGGAATTGAAACGGCCGCGACAGAACAATTTGATTGTGAGGCAGTTTAGCAGGATTCAGAAAACCTAGTGTCACATAATGTTGACATTTTATCGTTTAGCGTCCCGTAGAATGTGATCTCTTGAGAACGGTGCGAAAACACAGAATGTCAACTTGGGTTTTTATTGTAACCTATTAGTAGATGTCATTGATTGTAATTATTTAGCACACGCTCGTTTTGTTCGCGAGCAAACTATAATGATGATTAAATGAAGAAATTGCGAAATATAGTTTATATAAGTAAAAAAACAAAAAAAAAACCTTAAAGGTAATTAACATAATTATAATATAATAAGCACTTAACCTAGGGGGGGGGGGGTCTTCCACTTCGACGAATCTTAACTGAGACAACATGTGCACAAGACATATATAGGTACATAACATAAGCCTCCCAAAGATTTCCTAATTGACTGGCCCTACTTTGCCCGATTCATGCGTTTCCCTGCGACATCTAGGCATTGACGGTCTACCTAGTGGCTTTTCTTGTTAGCGGGCGCGCGCAGACACTGCAGCGCAGGTGGCCCGTGGGCAACGCTCTTAAGCGGCTGCAAACCGTACCGTGTTTCAATCCGAAAATGCGTGTGATCCCTACCTACTATGGATCACAGGGATCACACGCATTAAAAAAAACTCTTAATATCTTTATTCTTAATTATTACAAATGATTCACATAAAAGTAATGCGTCTACTACGAAACGTCGAAATTCTATAATACCTATAGGACTTTTTGTATAAAATATTTTCATTCTATCGACTTTAAACAACCTTTAAACCGCCGTAATTCTGGATTTTCAAATAAATTCAAGAATTCATTATGATCAATTACACGGAATCATTATTCGATAACAATAATAATAATAATACATTTTTCTTATATTAATTAGCAGGAAGTTTAAAATACGAAAGCTCCGGTTTTGATGAAACCGAGTTCACACAGCTGTATACAACGCAATTTTATCGAGCATTTTTCAACAACCTAAATTACGCATGACCGCTCGTCTAGACGCGACAACCGCTACTGACAGCACCGCGAAAACCCCTTATAGCTCTCGTAGATGCGCATGTTTGTGTAAGTGAACCGTTTCGAGCGTTTGTAGGTAGTTTCCATACTGTCTATATGTATACTGTGCTTCAAGTTTATTCATTTGTGTGTACACAGGTATTACATTGATGTTCACTCATTTAAAATTAAGCGGACCTACCATAAGGTGTACAAATTTTACACAATAAAGAAAAGAGCTAAAAATAATGATATATTCCCATCCGCCCCATTATCCTCCCCATCAATGGGGCAGTTGGGAAAAACAAAGATTTTAAATATAAGCAAATGATTGCTAATTAAGTTAATGTTTTAGTTTTTTTTTTATGTGGCACTTGTACCTTTAAGGCCTTAGTTTTTATAAAAATAATTATTGTAAAAATGTGATTATCTCACTGTGATATAAAATATTTAAAACAACTGTATTTAAGATTAGAAAACTAATTTCGTATGATTTTTTGATTTCTCACTGTTTTTCCTAAGATTATTATTTGATTTTTAAATTAGCGTAGTTTACGAAAAGAAATATTTACAATAAACCAGAACTTGATTAGCTCAAATAAGTTGGCCTTTTTATTTCCTATTGTTCCTACTAACAGTTAATTATGTAAATAGGAACAAGAGTATCTGAATATGAATAGTGAGATTTATTCTTTATATTATTAAAAAGTCAATGGGGCAAAAAATCCCATCCACCCCATTGATTTGAATGATGGGGCAGATGGGATTTTTTTTCCCAACTGCCCCATTGATGGGGAGGATAATGGGGCGGATGGGAATATATCAAAATAATCTTAATAGAGAAACTTATTATTTTAAATACTTAATTGGAAATAGTGCTTTTTATAATTTACACATTACTAAAATGTCAATTATTATTATTTATGTCAATGGGTAAATCGTTATAGATTTATGACCCAATGGCCAACTGTTCTACGCTTTATAATTATCACACTATTTACAACATATTACAAAATATAGAAGTACCAAATTCTATTTCATTAGAGCTTAATTAATGGACAGCTTCACAAATGAACTATGTAGAACAACTGTTTCGTAGAACTCGCGTTCTCTAATTCCGTCCATTGAATTCAAATTGAAGAGTAAAATGCGCCAGACAGGACAGACTGTGTATTGGCAGAGAGCATTTTAGCTAATAACTTAATTCCTATGGGAGTTCCCATCTGTTTCATACTCTACTGTTTTATGGTTGACGGACACATATACACTTGGAAACAGATCATCACTGAGTGGTTCTCCTAGAACTATCCTAGATAAATCACTGTCTAGAATCTAAACAGCGATAAATCTCTATCATCAAATGCGTAAGAATAATATTTGAAATTGGTTTCTGGAAATTCTGTAATTAACACAACTTTTTTCTCTGCTTAAATACAAACATTTCTAAGGCGTTTATACCACCTGTGCTGCATTCTAACAACGTGTTGGTGGCATAGACTATTTGGCTTGACAGACGGTAGGCGCCGCCGCCGCCGACATACGCGGCGACTAGATGCCAATCCGTTGCCGAGTGGATATGTGTGCGCCAACCTTTATGTGTTCATCGTTTGACGGTATGGTGCTATGAAAAACTTCGGCGTTTCAAAAATTTCGTTTTAATTTTGCTTTTAACGGATTTTGTCTGCGATAAGTGCTATTTCATTTGCTTTTGGAGAATCACTGTATGCTGCGAGCTATTGAATGCATGGATGCTAACTCGACAAAGCAAGTTAGGTATAACGTGTATTGAGTGATAGGACTTAAAAATAATAAAATCCCGTTTTAGCACTCAATTTTATTTTCCTTGCTTCATCTTGTGACAGACGTCTGGCAAATACCTAGTCTAATTTGGTTCGAAGTATACACAGAATATGTATACATAATATTTTTTTATTAATTCAACGGTTGATGTAATGGCCCAGGTACTGTAGAACATCAATCCCTTAAAATAAGTGAGAATTTCATACTTCCGATTTCCATAACTTTATTTCTTTAGGTTTACGAAATAAACACAATGAATAAATAAGAAGAAAAAAATCAACAGTTAGGTAATTACAAAATTTCTTAGATCATTTTATGTGTCGTTATTTTATTATTATTCACAATGTTGTCCAACTATACATACATAGGTACATTTTGTGTGTAAAGTTGGATAATGTTGTTGATTCACTGGATTTGGATTTACAGTTAGGTATGAATTTTTTTAAAAAGATATCGTTCATAAAATTCTCCTTTTTATAAAAACAATTAGGTACATTGTCATAAAAAGACTACGGGAAATTCTAACCGTGATAATTATTTGCATAAAAAGCTTCTGGTTTTATGCCTCAGTTTATTTGATTGTCTTTCACAGAACATCTTGTTATATCTATGAGCACGCATACAAAGAATTCGTAGACGATATTTCTGCTGGAAAAATACGTTTCCTAACACGAATTTTTATGTTAAATATTTTCTCCTTTTTTGAAGCGAGCGACTCACATGTATAGGAATAATATCAGTTACTGATATAGACATCCAGCTATAGAAATAGAACGAAAGAAAAACAACTCACAGCAGTATCTCAAAAAAGTGGAATATTTTCACCTCATCGAACCCGGCTCAGCTATATGTTGTCTGGATGCAATCAAGGAAATTTACCTCTTTGCGCCGCAAAAAGAGCTTTCCCTCCGTTTGAATCGGTTTTATCCGATAGCTACTATCGCGGTAGAGAGTATCGCTCTACTTGCAAATAGCTTTTGATTCGAATTACTGATTTGTGACACATATCGTATATTGGATTCAAAATGAAGCTTATTGGAAACGACCTATCCTAATCTTAACATATACCAACCACCTCACTAATTCTGTTAAATTATATATTCTTTAAGCGTCTTCTGATATGATCTGTATCTAAATCTCCCTACCTACTTACTGTCTGTTGGCCGTCAACCATTGTGTATCTTTTATAAATTCGGTGTAATGTAATCCGATTTTTAAGATTTTTGTTAGTATAGTGCGTAAGCCCTCCCATTCGGGTTTCTCCCTATCTTTTAAAGGAAATTAAATAATGTATCAAAAATTTATGTTCAAGTTAATTTACTTAGGTTAAAGTACCGCAGGAATCGAATAAATTATTGCCACATTATCTGAATTTTGGATTCATCATAACTCGCAACTCCTTCCGCTTGCTTCAACCATGGTCGTTGCGGCGTTACGTTCGCAATATCTTACTGACTTGCTATCGATTTGGCCGGTATTGCAGCTCGGTAAAACCATAATGAATAGTGAGTTAATTGTGTATGTTTAAAACTTAATAATATTGGATTTCAGGTCTTCTAAAAGAGATACACTATGAACCCTTACGTGCTCTATCTATTGAATTGGCACCGCTACACCGTTTACTGGCCCAGTCATGAATATTCCCCACGCGAAACACACGCGTAGCTCTGGGCCTTCGTTTTAGACCATTTAGCTGTTTAGGGCAACTGCAATTGCGAATAGAATTGAAACGTGGTAATCACCATTGTAGACCAGGCCGTTGAACGTAATGGTCGTTGCGTGTGGAGGCTATAGGGTTGGCTAGTCTACGTATGTTGTTTAAAAAATGTATAAAACAAAAAAATTCGATACATTTTTGCTTGCAAAAAAAAAATTCCATTACTGAAATGAAAATTGTTTCCATTACACAAAAATAAAGCAATTTAGATTTGGAATATCAGATCTAGACAATCTCGGTTTCAAACAGGATACATATTTCGGTTCAGTCCCCATTCACCAGAAATCCACTGACTAGACTACTATGTAGCTAGACAGCGAATCAGCTTTTCTTTTAATAAGTTTGAGGTTCCTGAATTCAATTACTCTTGCAGTTCTTAAGAATCTACATATTTCTAAATACTGGAGGTATCCATCCCATCCAGCCCACATAAAAGTTGAGGACGCTCTCAACCATCAATAGTCCTACTCCGTTACAAGTCAAAGAGTTGGGCTGGTTAGGCAGGGCTAAAATGCACATTAAACAACACTATCCCATTCGAGACGTCAGAGCAGATCTCAATTTACCCACCTTGAAACACTATTTAATTTGTATTCTATTGAAAAACACCTATTAACAAGTTTGACTTTAACCCAGACCAGTCTCGAAAAGTGCCCGTTGAACCATCGTGCAGCACGGATAAGGTCAAAATTACTTCGTAAGGCAAGTTCAAAGTGATTCTGCGAACTAGTACAAGATAGGTGAAGATAGTATAAACGCTGTTATTTACACAGAAACGTGTTCGCATGCTTTGGCGTTGTAGTGCTAATTGAGTTGTTTATGAATACGGTCAGGATTCTGACAAACGCCTAAGGCACGAACTTTAGGTAAATTATCTAATTATGTAGTAGGAACTAAGTACTCAATAAAACTATTCCCTAGCTCTTTTCAGCTTCATATATTATCAGAGTATCAGCCTAAGAGCTGCCTGTGTATTACAAATAATCTAAATCTATACTAATATTAGAAAGAGGAAAGATTTGATTGTTTTTTGTTGTTTGAATTGAATAGCTTTCGAAACTACTGGACCGATTTGGAAAACTCTTACCATTAGAATGATAAACATAGGCTAGAGAATATTTTGGAAAAAGTTAAGGATCCGTATGAAAACTTCAATAATGTAACTCAACGTGTAAGTTTGTTTAAAAACTTTTAAATTAATATTTAATACCCGTCTAAAGCCGGGGCGGACTGCTGGTAATAAATAATTATAAGACGGAATATAAACGACACAATTTATTGATCACACGTTAATAAATAAATTTATAATTTTAAAGCACACAGTCCTCGCAAGAGTGATGTCAAATGCTATAAAACGGGCCCGCATGGTACGGCGAGCACTGATATCATTTTCTCGACTTGGTGGAGTAAATTGTAATGGATCAATAACAAATTTCATGAGTAAAGACTATAAGTTATACCTACATACTGTTCCACAAAAAAATACATTTACTTTGCGGAGCGGATTTCGTAGATGGATAAGAACAACATTTTTCCTGAATACCGACTTCTCGGACTATTTTTCTGTGCAAATCTAGTGGGAGTATGTAAGTCAGGCCTAGGTAGTTCTAAAAATTAAACGTCACAAAAAGTTTCAATTCAATATCTAATCATAGAATAATTCAAAATAAAGAAAAAGATCATCAGATTGTTATGCAAAACTGCTTATTGAATAATCACTAGCCAATAAAAGTTCATAATGATTTTAGTCTACTGAACGTGCACTCTTAATCTGATGGCCCGTTCTTTGCCTACACCGTGTTCATGATCTACACTCCCTGATGTGGAAATGCGGCTTCAGAGAGGCCAAATTAAAAGTTCAGAGAGGCCAGCGGCCAGCGGCCAGAGGCCAGCTTCAGAGAGGCCAGTGCAGTGTGATGCCTGCTCGGTAACAGACGTTTCACACTGCTCAGTCTTGAATTATATTAATTCGTGTTTCGTGGCTAAAGGCCACTGTCCGCTGTAGCTATGGGTTCTAAACCGCTCATAGCCAACGAGCTACTGGCGTTTGTTGTGTACGCCATCGACACCATGGATGAGGTGAGCATCATCCAAATCTGTAAGTCCAACTTTACAGAGGAGGATGTCAGCTGTGGAAAGGCTCTCCTGTTCCAAACGCTGGGAAAGATGGACCGGATGCCGTCACGCCGAAGAGACGGAGGTGAGAAGAGTCTCCAGGACATCATCACCATCCTGAAGGAGACGGATCCTGACGACGTGCCCGACTTCGTCGCGAAGGAGCTGCGTAAGCTGCCCCCAGTGACGTTCGACCACGTCGATGTGACCAGGCTGCGGAAAGATGTGACATCATTGAAGGCAAGCTTGGCTGACGTCGTGTTGAAGTTGGAGGTCTCGCAGAACACCATCAGCGAGCTGCAGTCTGAGGTAGCGTTATTACGTAGCGCTGCTTCAGTGGACAAGTCGACCGAGATATCCAACGTCAACACTCGCCGAGGAGGTCAACGGAATGTGTCAGATAGCGTCGTGTCAGCGTTTTCGCCTTGCGCGGCTGACACCGATGCCGTCAGGTCGCCGTGCCCTCCCCGCCCGCGCCCCGCCGCCTCTCCGCGCGTGAGCCCGACACGTGCGCGCGCCGCCCCTCCCCCCGCGCGCGCATACGCTGCCGTTGCTGCCGAATGCTGCATGCCCGCTGCGCCCCCGCTGCAGGTATCGACAGCTACATCAAGAAGGGAGAAATTGACGCAGCGTCGCGAATCTGTTCGCGCCCCTGCACCCGTTCCGGCTGCTCGCGAGAGAAAGCCGCGTGATGCTGAAGGGTTCACTGAGGTAGTGCGGAGGAAAAGGAAGCCCAGCAGCCGAAACCAGCGCGGCGTCGCACCGACCGGACCTAACTACTTGTTGCAGCCGGCCGTGCCTGCGACGTTGCTCTACGTGTCCAGGCTTCACTATACCACGAAGGTGGAGGAGATCGTGGAATATGTGAAGACGAAGACCAACATCTTGGTGAGGGTCGAGCGGTTGGAGTCGCGTCATAATGATTTTAAATCATTTGTGGTGCGTGTTCCAACTGCGAATATTTCGACCTTCACTAATGAAGAGTTCTGGCCGAAGAATGTGCTGTTCCGGCGTTTTCGCGGACGATTACCGGTCGCAGCCACATATTGCGTCATTACGTGTTAGTAATTAGGTTTATTTTATATATGTGAGGTTAAGGTATATATTTATATGGGCCTTAGTTTTTAAGTATTTTCCATCTTGTACTAGACTAATGTTGCCTGAAATAAATGAATATTATTATTATTATTATTATTAAAAGGATTCTATGAGCTTGCCCGGATTAGAAACGCCTCAAAGCCTAATTGCAGCTTTGTATCTGAATCGCCTAATTGGACTAACGTGTTTTGCTTTAGCTGTACGAGGAATTTCTAAAATAGACAAGGCCGAAAAGTGATACACATTTGAGCGAACAATTCTGAGCGAGCTTTTGACAACTTGTGAGCGCATCAGGAATGGAGAACGGAACTTAACTCGTACCTAATGTCCCAATTCCAGTTTCAGACCAAGTTGCTTTGTATACGTATCTTTGTCGACTACGACAACTTTTTCGATTTCAGCTGCTTTCGTACAACGTACACACATAGTTGGTACCAACCTCCGTAAGTTTAGGCATTCACACCCAGACTATGGTGTCAACCCGAAGGGGCGCTACAGCTACACGCAGTGCTTGGTATGTGCGTCGTGGGCACGCTAAGTGATATTTGCCTATCCCGCTTCCGCCGTCAACCGAAAACACTCCCTTAGTTTAGATAAGAAAAGTTAGTCGTACATAAACACTGCAAGTGTAGGATCCTCGATATCACTTCAACTTGTTTCCACCGCCGCGGTCGACAGAGATTAATCGAGCTACGCGCAGAAGGCCGTATTAGCTATAACGGCATCCGGAAAATTGTTCGATTTTTCCACTCACGCCCCTTGTTGTTACGTCTACGTATTGACAATGAGCCGCGCGTGATACAGTGAGGGATGAACGCGACACGGCCTGGTTTTTCAGTAGGTCTTACTGGGGCTTATGGATAAACGCTGTTTTATTTGGGAATCTGGCGTCGTTTCAAGATCCAGCTGGCTTTATGGCTGTATTCTAGAACGGAGTTCAAGTCGTCATTGTATGCATGGACGGATTAAGCCATGTTATTCTTTGTTGTTTTAGCTAAAACGAAACCTCGTTTTCGGGCTTAAAGACGCCTTTAGAAGGTTGAGCCTGTTCAGTGTTCAGTGACTTTTTTCCTTGACTGTGTATTTTAAATTATTCATTGATTGTTCGAAAAATAGGTACGTACTAAATAGCGGTTATACCGCCGCTGGATCGGAAAAGTACACCTTTTGTAGAATTTCTTATTTGGATTAGATCTGGACATAGGCATTCGAATGTGCCGTTTTGTAAACCGCCTAGCCATTCTACAGGGCTGATTCTACGATCCCGAGGCGACAGTTAAGTAACCCTGTGGGTATACCTAACTGCACTAGGTACATCTATGTCTGAAACCTGAATAAACAAGTTCAACGTAGGTACCTCTAGCTACGGAACTCTGAAAACAAACTTAACATTTTGAGAAAATACGTTTCCATTCTTGTGTGCCTGTGGCCTGTGGCCTGTGCGGCGAACTGTTTATATCCTCGGAAAATTACAACAGTGCTTTTAATGTAGCCGTACTGTGCTTACAAAAGAGAGGTCGAGTAGAAATTAGGTATTCATGGCTTTCTACAAGAAGTAGGTTGGGGATTTGATTCTGTGGAGGTATTATTTTCGCAGACAAAACAAACACGTTAATGTTGTTCGTTACGTGTTGCCACGAGGTTCTTCCATCGGAAAAGTAGCTTTCCGCAAATTTTAAACAATTTTTTATTAACTTATTTAAAACTAACCTTTGGTTGCCGCGTTAATTGGTTGCGACTAGTCGTTTGGTTCGAGATTACAACTTCGTCGAAAGAACACAAAAAATTCTAAATCGTACTGTCTTTTTACATTTTTCAATTAATTCAGGTAGAAGGTACCGAAAAAATATATGATCTATATGAGACATAAGTATCGAAAAATCATAAGAATAATAAGTTCCCGAATATCTATATAACGCTGCAGAATTTAAATTGTTGAGTTGACAACATTTAATTTTGGGGATAGCTTGTCTTAAACCTAGTTATAGTCACAGAATAACATTATAGTAGGTACTAACAGTTTGGGTTTTGTACCCCTGTGAATTCCGTTATGCACTTTATGGGCCTCTCAGATTTTGCACCGCTATTTTACCTTAAACTTTGTAACACTATCAATATCTTTATGGTTAAACTTGTCTGTAGTACACAAAGTTAAACTTTATGTTCGCTTAAACCATTTTACCCTTTGATGTTTGAGTTCTAAAGCCAAGAATGATTTTACAAAATCACTTCATTGATAAAGTTATTAAAACTTTCATTGCCCATGCCATGCATATTCATGTTGATGCAGAAAGACCTCGGGGCGCGTACCATTGAGACGCGAGACCAGCTGAAAACAGTGGTTGGCCAGTGAGTAGGACGGTCCATGACGCATGTCCATAATGGCCTGGTTATGGCCATAATGCTGGTTCAGGATCAGCAAGTGCACCGCTGGGCAGTGAATTGGTTAAGAACTAATTCATATGAGGTCTTTGATGCTATCGACGCGTATGGTAAACTGAAAGAAGTAAGAAAGCGTTCTTTAGCGTTTGCAGTAAGGATAGGAGTTACTGGGTATTTTTCCAAACGGTTATTCGAGTTAGGTATTTACGTCAATAACGTTACAATGATACTTGATAATGATATTATAATAATGATACCTATAATACTTGATAATACCTTAACATAGCCTCCTGCGAAGGAATTCGTCGCCTGATACTGGCTTGTGAATAAATAGATTATAGGCATGTATATCCTAGGCAACCACAACTTAACAAATTGACGATGGGGAAGCCCAGTAGAATGAGATTTCTAGAAAATACATATATAAGCTTATGCTTTAGTTAACAGAATTTTGCTGCGTGTTTATTATTTTTCAAATTAATGTGCACACGATTTAATAGTTAACATGCGACCAATGGCCATGCTATTTTTGTGCCTTTGGTTTATAAACGAAAACATAAAAATGCCTGGGTTTCCTAATTGACGTGTATTTGTACAGACTTGCTGAAACTCTTGCACAATATTATACAAATCTCGTTAAGTTGGAAGAGCTTAAAACCGTCCTAAATAAGTGCCAATAATAGATAGTTCATGAAGTATTTATCAAGCAGTTTTAGAGTACTAGATATTTTATTTTGCAGTACTGAGTAAAGTAAAAAGCAATTACCACTGGTGCAGTAAAACTATGTGACTAACCGAATCAATCAATTCGAATCCGCCGTATTCATTATTTACATGAAAACAAGGTAAAATTAATATAACAAGCTCTTGTCTGTGGCTTCATTTTATGAAAAGTATTAGAAATTAAGTTAGGTATAAACTGCGGAAATTTATTAACGACCTCTGTAGCGCGGTGTGCGCAGGTCCGCTTGCGACAAAGGTAGGATTATATATAGAAAGTGACCAGAACACCCTGAACAAATATCTGTAGATCGTACAAACATTTCTCCCGAGGCGGGAATCGAACCCATAATATTGTATTATGTATATCAGTCATTTAGTAGCTTTGGGACTGTGTGGATTGTTCGCCATTATTTATTTTATTTATTTACTTATACATGGAAAATCATACAAACACCCGAACATACAACCTCCTCCATTATTGGAAGTCTTCTCTCTCTCTCTCTCTCTTATATAATCCACTTTTGATCCATAGTTGGTTAATATTTTATAAAAAATATGGTAATTCTACAACCTCAGCAATAACAAAATTGTATTTGAGCAATACCATTAAAGTTATTATTGTTAAATTAAATACAATGGTTATAGTTTAAAGACGTTTCAGACAATAGATGCTCAAAGGTGAATCGTATATCCTACATTGTGAAATAGGGTGGATTAAACGATTTACTACATTGCCTACGTCAGCCAAAGAAAATTACCCCACACTGAGAATATTGATACCGAATATCCACTAAGCTTATTATATTTCCTTCAATGCGTTCGCTTTATACATGGTGTCCATGATTGGAGCTTAATATTTAATAAAACGAATGTTTATCTATTTCTATGGCAATGAGATGTTTTCTGTTGTAAACTATAAAAAGATGTTTTTCTTTTAAAAAATAAAGATGATATTTAATGATGAATTAATTGTGTCACAAAATAGAAAAAAATCTACTCGTGTCGACTCACGAAAATTGGAATATATCAATATTACCAGAACACAACTATTACTTTTTTCTGTCTTTGTTCTTCTGCATCAATTAGGTATACAAATATCACTGACGTTGTTGTTTGATAGTGTATAATATGGGCCAATGACAACGTACCGGGTCGCATCCTTGAACTTGGTAGTTAGTGTCAAAGACTTCACGAATAATTGGTCATGATCACTGAATAAATTCACTCGCAAACTTCGACCCGAACCAAACAAGATCCAGTTTAAACTGCTTTAGCTCCCGTTTCATGAACACCCTGTATAAGACGTTTAGATAGATTTAAGTGGATGTTATTTCGCTAAACTGAAACGTAATTGCCCGTTCGGAGTTATATAGGCGATATGACTGAAGGCGGAATCAGCGTATTGTGTTATTCGATATTGACTTTGACTTAGGGTTATTGTGATACATTTTATGAGGCTCTAGACTGACAAATACCGCCCAAAACAACAGCAAATAAACGGCAAACACCGTCCGTTTTTATGTTACCAAAGTATTATTTCCATTGCGTTTTATTGCACAGCTGTTTTTTTCTGTCTGCCCAAATCTAGATATAACAATCTGAACAAAACTGTACATCCATTGATACGGAACATTTTACTCGCATAGCTGCCATTGGTGATTGACAGCCGTCCACCGATTAGATTATGCCAGTAGTTCTAGTATCTGCATGTACCTGGTCTACATGACCGCGTTTTGTATGTAAATGCCCTCGCAGTGGACACTGGCTTCTTTTTGCGACTGACGCCTCGGTATCATCGGACCTCGCGAATATATGAATGAAAATCGTGGCTTATCCATTGTGGATTTATTTGCGAGACTGTGACGGAATACTTCTTCATTTGGCTCATGAAAAATATATTAGGAGTTTGAAATTGATGTTCTGCTTGTAGTTAGATAGACTTTGACTGGATTCAAAGGGGTTTATGTTGCATGAAAGTCCAACGAGACTGCGTGTGTATGTGATGTTACAAATCACTAAAGTGATCATTTGCAAGCAAGAGTTGAAAGACCAGCATTGACTTTGAACTAAATGCTTGAAAAATACATTTTAATACCGTGAACTGAATTAGGCTTAGTTGTGTTTCAACAGATAGTATATATCTTTCTTTGAAGTTATCTTAAGTTAATGCAGACGAAGCACTATTAAGGCGCTATCACGAGCCAAACTAGCGCCGATCACAAACTCCCAAAAAAGTTTGAAATTTCCTTTGTTCAACGAAATAATAAGATAAAATAGGTTAGGACGTGGTAAGGACGCTGATTTGGGTCGGGGTAGGACCTTATAACGCTAAATATCAATTTTTATTTTAATTGAAATACTAACTGTTGAAAAACCGTGTGGTGCCGGCATAGAATTTCACCACCCCAACTCTTCCCGTGGGTGTCGTAAGAGGCGACTAAGGGAAACACACCGGGGGGCGGGGCTGGGCAGCAGCGCCTTCTGCAGAACAACTACACCGAACTGCGATCCCCAACCCGCATGCCCAGCGTGGGGATTATGGGCAATAACCCCCAAATAATGATGCCATCTATGGCGCTCATTAGGGGAGGCCTATGTCCAGCAGTGGACTATTATAGGCTGGTGATGATGATGATGATGAAAAACGGACAAACTAGTTTCAATTCTATAACAGGTTTCAATGAAGATAAGTGCACCGATCGGCGATCTTTGTAAAATATATAGTTTTGGCATCGTCACCGGTGGAACTAGCGATTAATTGGCTGTTGGACGTTGTTACTCGCTCTCAAGATGGGCATTAAAGGGACTGGACCAGTCTGCCCGTATAGAGCGGGGTTGCTATGACTGTGTTTACACAAAAATCGGGCTGTAGCATGGTATCTTAATTCACGGATGATTCTCTTATCAAATGTTGTCATATACCGCGTAGTTAAAGTATAAAGTTCGTATAAAGTTTAAAACTAGAATAAAATTACAAGAGATTCTCAGATTCAACTGTAGTAAAATATTTATCCCAATTCATAGAGATGTTCTAGTCCAGAAGGATCTTCAATTTCCTTAAAGTGACCCAGTCTTCATGTTCATCTAGTCGATATTCCACTATGCTCTAAGCAAGACTAGTTTTTATTCGTTTTGTTCTGTCGAATGTACTAACCACTTGAACAATAAAAAAAATCTGGTACCGTGGTACCCAGCGACGGATGAGTAGCTAAAAATCTATACAGTCTTCTTTAGCATTAAAGTGTTAGCCTGTTTTCTTCATATAGCGGAGTCTATTGCAATTATACGTCGGTAGGTGAAGAGCGAAGCCCGAGGCGTCGCTACTCGCAGACGATCAGATTGATATCGTACCGGACACAAAAGAACGTTCAGTGAATAATAAGCCTTGGGCATGAAGAGAGCGTTCCCAATACCAAATCAATTTCAAGTGAGAATTGCGTGCTTCAAATTACAGTATGGGGTACGGATTTTATTTGTTGAGATCCGTTTTGACCTGAATCTTTTGTGTGCAAAGGATTAAAATTGATTGCGATTAAGGACTGAGAAAGGAGACTAGATTTTTAGGTGCCTTTGGTCCTTTATTAATTATTTTTCAATGAGATCAAAGTGAAAAATGCCCATGCTGCCGAACTTTTGTGGGTGTACCCATTTAAACAATATTAACATTTTTTGTTGTCTTGGAAACTTTATGTTGCTTTTGAAAATCTCATCATTGTTTACCTATTGATAGAATGTTCTTAAAAGCACTAAGAGAGAGCATTAAGAGTGGGCCACTCATTCGAATAGACGAGCTTTGATCTTAATCGATTTCTCTTAGATTTTCCACCTCGCTATTTCCCGGCCAATATCAAGGCTTCTCCGTATTATTAAATGTACTTTTTAAAGTATCTGTGCTTTTATGAGAGTGCTGCCCCGTTTCACCCAAGACTTTTCTACCCAATAGGTATTTTGCTCCGTTCGACCCAAAATATTTGATATGAGTTCCCCTTTCTACCCAGACGTGGCTCTCCTCTCTTCTTTTTATAGGTATCTGAAAGATAACAATGACGCTGTTATTCGCCCTGGGGGATTCGAAGACTGAATATCAGCGCTAATGAAAGAACATTGGCATTTCCGGATTATTTTTCCATCTTAAAATTCCGTGAAATGGGAAAACTAAAACTGCTTTAAGTGGAATTTTATGAGAAATTCTTTACCGTTGGCTTTTAGAGCAAATTGAATAGAAGTCTTTCGTTGTGGGAATTTATTTTTTTGTCTGGAATTCTTTTTAATCGATGTATTTTGTTAGATTGGTACTTCATAAACAGTATTAGAATGGAACTAAATTATTTTAAATTTTTGTTCAGCCGGAAAAATCGGCTAAAAACTATTTGGACAGTGTAATATGTTTTGTTCGGCTGTAAAACATAAGCCTGCATACTTGATTGGCAACAATTTTTTTGCTCATAAAATAACCACTGGTCCATGAAGACTATTAACTACTTTTTTGGAAATAGTCTTCAGCCTTAATAGTCCCTAGTGGGGAGAGTAATATCACCAGACGACAATCAGCCGACTTAGTTAAATTTTACTTATTATTTCATAAATTAGTTCTGCAACCAATAAATAGACAAGCTGAACATGACGCTATGGCGCTCATTAGGGGAGACTTATATACAGCAGTGAACATGGGATGATGATGATGATGAAGTAAATGACTTCTCTAAATATTTCATCCGTTGCAGTAAATCTACTCTACATGATTGCATCAAAAATTCCAAACCTGGCTATAGTATTTACCCACGTATGTGGAATTATGCCCCTATTCTAGTAGCAGTATAACGACAGTTCAACATACTGAAATTGCACTGCGATTTCACAATGGTCATACAATTTCTCGCAGTGATGCTCGTGCATAACTCTTTCGAACTATTTCGTGAACCATTAAAGTGTAACATAGTATGCTTAAAAATCGGATCTGCTGGCTATTACTGAATTTTTGTGCCTTGGTGAATTTATGCGTGAGTGCGGTAAATCTGTTGACTGCAATTTCCAACTGTTTCTTTTTTTTGGATGAACCATTGATGTTAAACGTAGAAAGTCGCTATTCCATTCAAAAAGTTCGGTTTGATAAAGCTTGTAAAATACGAGTTACTTTTTACTATAAGTCGATGGACGGTGCTTACCTTGCTTAGGTATAAGGAAACGCATTTTTTCACTCATGTCAACATTCGCAATTTAATCAGCATTTCAAATTTTTCGTTTAATCCTAAAATAAATTCTACATGGCAATGTAGAAAATATAAAACGAAGCCCTGGATATGAGCCAACTGACTATTACGTACCAAAAGCATCTTTTCTCAAAACACGCTTACAAAATCGCAAATTCTTGGTTTCACATCATCATCCACGCTGCATATTCCACGACAGGAGGCTGCGCGAGCGTCCGATAAGCGGTTTTGATTTACGACTTATAAACGCCACACTTCCGCGGCTCGCCTGACAGGTTTACACACAACAAGCTGCCTGGCGCTCTATTCAACGAGATACGGTGGAGTTACGAGGTAAAAACTTGGACTAACTTTAATCTTTCTTGAAAGGAGAAGTTTCATAAAAGTACTATCGCTGTAAGGTTGTATATTTACCTGCAGAAGTGTTGATGCACAGCAAGACACAGCCAATTTTTAGGTAGATATTGGGACGTGCTTTCTTGTACATCTGTTATGTATAATAAATATAAATGTGTAGGTACCTTGTGTAAAACACCTTAGTTTTAGAAAAGGAACCAATGAAGATAATGTTATTATGCCACTAACTCAAAAAAGGTAGCAGAATTTATTGATGAATCAACCTCTCCAATTCCCAATTTAGCCACTCGCCTCGCTAAAGTTTACGTCCAGTGCGAAACTGTCAGAGGTAACGAGTCATGCGGAGTCACACTGCCATTTTTCATTCCGCAAAAGTCTTCATTCATTCGTTAATTCTATTTTATGAATGTCATAAAACCGATGCGTGGTCCACCAACCGATACAGACGTCAACCGACAGGTTTATGTGTAATTGTGCTACAGATTGTATATTACTGTCCATCTTAGATTTATTGTGTTTTGATACCTCGAATTAATTTTAAAAGTTGATATCTCGCGGGTAATTTATGGCTGTGAAACTTGATGCCATACAGCATCCGTTACACAGTTCGCGTTGTTTACTCAGACACATTCTGATTTTCGAGATTAACAGTCTCTTTAAGAATTATAAGTCACCAGGGCTCGCTATAAAGCACCTAAAATATCGTTCTATTCTACCAATTCTACCACTTGGTCAGTTGTTATGATAGATAAAAATTACATTGTTATTTTTATCAAAAAGGTCTTATTAGGTATCGGTCAGGTTCCTAAAAAAATATTCAAAGTTCTACAGTCTTCTTCACCTACCGATAGTTTAAATAATACTTGAACTTAAAACAATTATTTACCTACCTAATAATCATGAAACTTTCAATAAAATCATACTTCAATTTAATAAATTACAATGGTAATAATTGAGTAAACTGTATATTTAAATTTAAGTTTAGTGTTCTAGTATTTATTGTAAGCATTAATGTATTGTTATTATTTGTTTCACTTAAATACCACCGTCTATATTATTCCTTCATGTCCAGTTCATCCCAAGGTTGCCTGGAAGAGATCGCTCATAGCGATAAGGCCGCCCTTTGTACTTCCTTTACTTTAAGCATGTCTGTTTGTAATGTTTCTTTATTTGTGTGGTATAATAAAGTATTTTCTATCTATCTATCTATCTAAACTGTAGACAATCTACAGGTACAACATAAAACTAAATCGAATATTCTATTCCGAATATGTGCCAGATCAATAGTCGAACTTGACACACCTCGTTCATTGTGGGTGGCAACTAAACGTTTTAATTCGCGTTCAACAGTAAAGCCAACAACGAACTTCTTTTAAGACGAGATAAAATATCTGCCGTACTAATTAGCATGTAAATTATACGAGAAAAGGGAAATAAATAGACCGAATCTTGGAGGGTACAAGTTAATTATCTTGTTAAGACCTACGCGGTGGAGTTGTAGCCTAAATATATACAAAAAGAAACTGTGTATATACCTGTCCAATAATATTAGGTCCTTACATATGAAATTGGCGTTTTGTATGGGAGGAACAAAAAGTCGAATATTTTTTAATATAATATATTTAATTAATCAAAGTATGAACCATTATTTTCTATGCACTTTTGCCATCTTATAGGTAGTTCATTGATCCCTTTACTAAAAAAACCAGTCGGACGGGAATCAATAAAATCTTTGAAGGCGATTTGGACTGCCCCATCGGAGTTGAATTTTTTCCCTTGCAAGAAGTTATCCAAATTTCGAAAAAAATGGTAATCTGTTGGAGCAAGGTCCGGGGAGTACGGAGGATGTCTTAGACTTTCCAATTGAAGCTCTTCTAATTTAGTAGCCGTCTGTTGCGCAGTGTGTGGTCTAGCGTTGTCGTGAAGCAGCAGTGGCGTGGAGCGATTGACCAGCCTAGGTTGTTTAGCCGCTAGCTTTTCCATCATGGTTTGCAATTGCTGACAATAGACATCAGCCGTAATAGTCTGGCCAGATTTGAGAAAACTGTAATGAACAATACCGGCACTAGTCCACCAAACGCTTACAAGTAACTTTTTTGGGGTTAATTTTCGCTTGGGGCAGGATTTGGCTGGCTGGCCAGGATCCAACCATTGCGCTGAGCGCTTCCGATTATCGTAAAGAACCCATTTTTCATCACAGGTAATGATTCAGTTTAAAATACCTTCATTATTGTGCCGGTTTAGTAATGTAACGCAGCAGTCGACGCGCGTTTGCCGGTTTGCTTCAGTCAATTCGTGAGGTACCCACCTTTCAAGCTTTTTAATCTTCCCAATTTGCTTCAAGTGAATTAAAACAGTTTTATCACTAACACCGCAGCCTGCAGCTAACTCGGACGTGGTTTGCGATGGATCCGCTTCCAAAGAGGAGAAATTTGTGATTAAAGTGGCCAGTACGAAAAACGCCAATTTCATATGTAAGGACCTAATATTTTAATAGGTAGACTTAATTGGTAATTTAATACCAATACGTATTAGCGTCATTGAATTTCTAGATCCATTCAAAGATATACATAATATACTAACACAGCAAGTAAAATACTCTTATACGCACGTAAAAACAGGTCCAATATTTTGGTAAATATGACAGAACTAGCTTCTTCCAGAATAGTTTTTTCACGTAACCTACACTATACATATTTATTTAAGGTCTATTTTCGTTATGGCCTTTCCATCCGAGAATATTCCAACCCACCACTATACTCATAGAAATACTAATATTTGATTGGACCACCCCGTTATTAAACTCGGTCGAGTTTCAATATGTAGCGTCTTCAAATGTTTACCGTCTGAACGGAAGGCCCAAACAAAGCTAAACAAGGAAGACGCGATTATTACTCTAATACTTTGAGAGCAAATATATATCACACGAGAATAGGGAAATCTGTTCTTACATTATGGGAGGTTCCGGATTTAGCTTCAAATTGCGGATTAATTCGGGATTCTCCGCAGTATTTACATTTTGCTCCCAGATTTAAGGAAAAAAAAACGTGCATTGTTTTGTTGCAGGTTCAATATTAACGCTACAAATCCCTTCCCATAAGGATTTAGAAATATGATAAAAAGTAGGTACGACTTTTGAGAACTAAATCATTTATCTTCTCATGTAATATAAATTAGATCAGAAAAAGTACCTAGATAAACTTTAAAAGATGGTGCTTCATGGAAAGCTAGTTGTAATCTGAAATAATTTCGAAGAAGCAACGGAGAAATACCTTTCTTCATTCTCAATACTCTGAGAAATATATTTATATATTAAAGAATATTTATCGGGTATTTATAGCGTACCAAATAAAAACAAAAGGTACGCGATAAATACCCGATAAATATTCTTTAATATGTCAACAAATCGTGAAAGTTTAAAAAGTTTTAATCTATTTATAGATCATAAACCTTTTGAAGTATTTTACATTACGTTAGGTAACGAGCTAATCTTCCTAAGCTCATTTTAACATTGGTCCATCAAGGTCGGATATTTACAAAGCCCACTCAAGAAGCTTTTCCAAATTACATTACGAGCATCCGCCATTTTTAGAATAATTTTCTCTTCGTATTTTTTGCGCTGAAGTACCGATTTGGGCATATCAAAGGCGAAGTGACCTTGTGAAGGCTTTTACTTTTTTTATTATTCTATAGTTTATATGTAGGTTTCTTCTAGGTAGGTAAGTGGAGTTTTGAGTGTTCAATTAAGTTTTTCGACTTCCAATTAATAGTCTCTTGGTTCTTATAAATAAATTCCGGTATTTTTCGCAAAACAAGTAACGTTCTCTCTCCAGCTTTCTTGGGGACATTGATTTGACCCTCCTAGACTCTTCACATATCATAAATTTAATCCGAAATTAGCAGAGCTTATTTTCCTTATGTACTAGTACCCAACTAGTGAATTTATAAACTGCTTAGAACCAGGTAAATATTTGTTAGGGGAACTTATCAACTAAATTAAGGCCAATACAGCTTTATATACTGCGACAGCGAGCCACGGGCAGCTAGGTACTATGATGGTACTATAGTAAGCTACTCCAGAGATAAAATCAAAATGATAACCGATACTCTCAACTCTAAAGGCTACAACTTCATCTATCACACCAAACACGCTCGATTGACTCGCGAGACTGATGCGTTGATTTACAAGGCAAAAAAGCAGATGAAACTGTCATGGCTGAGATGGTGACGTCCACGGGATCTGATTTCGGCATCTCTTTATACCCTACTCCCGGCTTCTTCGTTTTGCACGTCATGTGCAACCGTACGTAGGTGGGGTATGGAGCAGCGAGGGATTTTAGGGATCCCTAGTGTGAAGGATATTTAAACCTTTTCAAAGATTATTCGCTGGATTAAGTAAAGAAATAAATTAAATTGTGATTTGAAACTTATAATAACTAAGCATGCTTACTTATAACAAATTTTTGACAATGAGTAGAGTCAATCAGATTAGAAATAATAATTTTGATGTATAAAGAGTAGCTTTCGAACGATAAAAATTGAACTGGAAAATAATAAGATAAAACAAATCTTTTCTTGTCTAAAAAATCTTAAATAGTTTCCAGTTCATAATATTCTTTCTAATAACAAAACACTGTCATCCTCTTCTAGCAAAATAACCTACTGCTGGGTATTGTCATTTAACCTTGCTAGCCTTCTATAGATTTTTAAACTCCACAACTTAATAGCCTCCGTTTGTCTGGTACTTTCCAGATCCAGCAGTGCCCAGCGACTTATGATGGATTTAAATACAGGTTAAGTTTACATGACTCTTTTCATTCCAAACCATCTTAACAGTAGAATGGTCCCGGTTTTTTAAATTATGGGAGCATTTGCTGTAAGTTCATATTAAAATACCGATATCCACATAAATGCTACAATGCCACTGACAGGCACACCGATCCACAGACACATCGGTACAATAATACGTCAAATTTTAACAACTCTTTTTGGCAGGCAACTTAAAAATCAAAATATCGAATCAAAATCCATTGTAATATTCGATTGAACCATAACAAAGATGCGACATGACACGACTTGGCCAGATTTTTTACAAATTGAACCGTTCTAGCCACGCTTCGGTTGTTTTCGCCTCAGTCTCGGTCCGCATTAGCAATGTTTTACGCTAATCGCTCTGGTAGGCAAACATGCAAATCGTTTTACGTTTTAAAGGTTTCTCAATATTGAGGTGCGCTTTAGAGCGCAGTCTAGTTCGGAAAGAAACCGCCGCCGTCGCAGTATTTTTAGACTAACAAACCGACGAATCAAATCCATCCCCAATGCATAGGTTTGATCCCTTCTCTACTCGTATCTCAGACATTATCACAAATACAGACTTACAATTTTGCATGTTTTGTAAGATCCAAGAATATAGTGTTAAAGGTATATTATTGAGGTCTGAGAAGTGCTATTTTTGACAACTGACTCATTTTTTTATCATTTCTTCAGTCTAGATTGTTTCATTAATTCAACTCCTATCTTGTGTCATTTCAGTTCCAGTTTTTAGCTTTTGTAGTCGGTTTCAAAATCCGTATGGTCTCGCCTTTTTCTGTAATGTTTTCAATATTTTATATCTCAGCAGCTATTAACTTGAAATTTAAATAATAATATGTATTTTTTTCTGGGGTAAACATTTTCTTGATTGGAGAACGCAACTCGGCAAACTTAGTGTAGGAAGCCATCGGGCCAGGTGGGATGATGATCTGCGAAATACTGCAGGCAGATGCTGGATGCGACAAGCCGCTGTGGTGCTCATTAGGGGAGGCCCACAAAAGCATTTGGCAATCAATCAGTTCGTAACTCATCCTATTGTAACACCGCAATCACAGATGTGTTATAGTTGTGTTGCTGGTCCAATTAGTTATCTAACCTCTTACTATAGTCTAGACAGCTTCAATACTCAAAGGCTAATTAGGCTAAAGATCTATGTACCTACTTATGGATAGCCAACGATGTCAGTAATCAGGCTGAAAAGCTGGTTTAGTGACATCATTGTCTTCAACCTGTCATAGGCCGAAACTTGCTTAGACAGCCTCAAAGAAAATCAGATTATTGGATGCTTTGAGTCATTGTCATTGTGACATATAGGGTTTTTACTAATATATACTAATATAAATAGTCTTAACGAAAAAAAAAAACAACCTGGGTTCAAAACAAGAGTGTATACAGGCGGTTTCTTTTATAGGCCTTCGTGGTACGTCCTCGCCACATCATCACTTTCCAGGTGAGGTGGCCGTCAAACGAAGCTCTATTTGATTGAAAAAAGATTGCCCTTTTTTTGTGAAAAAGTGGTGTAATCATTACCTAAAACATAGCACTATGGCACACACGTTCTCGTTCTACAATGCACCGCCAGAGTAGATCAAACCAATACAAAGCAAAACTGCTTCGCGTCAAAAACACCGCAAACCACGGCAGAAACATAGCGAGTACTTCTTCTAGGATCTCTTTCACAAGGAGCTCTAACGCGAGTTTTCCAGCACTTTGACTAAGCCAGGTGTCCTCCCTTCAAACTGTGACATTCTCTGCGATGCAACGTTAATTGTGTTGCGATTCGATAATCCGATTTAGATATATGGTAATTGGCTGGAGAGCCACTCGTTTATTACTCGTTTAGTTACCTGTTAGCTGCTTGACTTGTTTAATTAGCTACCGTTTTTGCTCGCGACTGTAAGCTGACTTCGAGGTGGCATCTTTGATAGATTTCTCGTGTGAAGCTTTATTCGCATTTACATAAGCGTGTAGGATTAAATATTGCAGGCTGATTTGTTTTATCTCGAGAATTATAGGTATTAGCAGGAAAAATACAGTTAATTAGCTTGACAATAATTTTATTTCGTTTTTCTTTTAAGGTATCAAGACTCTGTTGACAATTTATTTAAGTTCGTTACTAGGTAAGTTTAGTATTTTATTGCTGAAGTTTTATCTGTGATTTGACTTATTATCTAATTTTGTTTATTTATGGTACACTTTTTTTGGTTCTACCATGTGTGGTTAGCAGGTTGATTATGCCATCGGCGTTATAACCAACTTTTTTATGCTATTATTAAATGTGTGCATTTCCTTGCACGTTAAACTCGTGGTAGGTTTAAAAATATAAATAAATGTACCAAATCTATCTCATTACAAAAGTGATGAATGCGCAGATTGAAGTCTTACATACTTTAAAAGTTCTCTCTCTATATATCTAACTTAAAAAATTAATTGACGTCTGAAAAACCCATAATTTTTTGTCTTCCAAGTAAATTCATAAATACTAGTGGACAATATTAAACAAAATGTTTCTGCAGTTATAATTTACTGATTACCACAGGCTCAATAAAACGGTAGCACAACCACTCAACCGCATATTTTTTTCCATGCGGTTAGATGATCAATTAAGTAGCATCTATTATACCGAGATGTCATGCCACTCAGTCTACGCTAAATGGCATCAAGATGTGTTTGCGATGGTTTAACTATCGCGTTTGTATCTTAAGTAGTGTCACGTATGAATACATCGAGAGGTTCGGAAAAAAAATGAACACCGCAAAGTGTTTAGGATCAAAAGACTTTAGTAACCGCAACAGTACTCAAGAACTAGTTTGTTCTCGTGCAAATTTAAAAGGCTGGTTGTTTATTGGTACTTACCTACGTTTAAAGCACTAGTAATGAAATTAACTAGTAAAGATATATATAATGATATATAACGCATCCCTTAATACTGCGTTGAAATAGTTTATTTATAGAAATATACTTGTAAAGATACTAAGGTGGTTCACGTGAAATCCCCTAGCCAGTTTTTGCTGAGTACCGATTACAGGTTACCGCTAGACAAGCTAAGAAGTGGGTTGGGTTACGAGCAGGCTTTATTGGCATTCACCATTACGCCTTACCAGGAGTTTTTCAAAATACCACTAGTAATGTTCGTCTTATAAGGAAAAGAGCTAGATCCGTCCAGAACCCGTCGCTTTACTCGTATATAGACAAGAGCCAACGGCAGCATTATTAAAACCGATGATTGGAGCAATAAAATAACCAGAATGGCGATGACCGCTGACACCGCATCTTCATTACGCTCCACCGATGGGTAATCGATTACGGGACGTCGTTTAATGTACTCGATGACAACCCGGCCCAAACTTTATCTGGACATCGCATGCGATCGCAATAAAACTGTCAAACGGCTTGCTCCCGATATGACAGGTAGGATATCTCCATTAGTACGCGTACCGTCGTCACGACCCGACAAAAAGAACCAGTGAAATATCACGAATTCGAACCGAGATTCATACGTGGTAGGTGAGTTGTAGCGTACCGATGGACGCGAACTCATAAATTAAAACCGATCATATTTGTTTTTCGAACGAGCAGGTAAATAAAATTCCAATCGACGGAGCGTAAGCTTGCGCGGTGCGTAATCAACGAAGTTTGACTAGTGGATCGTCCGTGAATTCTTTCGCGATCTTGCAGCTTTTATTACTCTAAACTTTTAGCAATATCAATAAAACTCTAGGAGTCATAAACTAAATAGCATGCATTAGGTATTCGAATTTTTCAAGAACAAACAAATGCAGTAATAAATTCTTTTGTTTTTGTTCTGTCGAGACACAACTCAGACAGCTAGTTAAACTGTAAAGTGGAGGTCAGTAATTAACGGGTGGGATCAACGAGCCGCCCAATGCTAATGGGACTTTCCACGTCAAAGGGCTAAAAGGCGTCGGAGCGCGTGTGTCCGAATAAAGACCCTAGTAGTTCTCGCCGCGACCTCGACCCTCGTCACACGCTCGATTAGCCTAACTTGCACACACACTAATTATTTTTTTAAGACATTCACTCAAGTTGTTCAAATAAAAGACGACGTCATTTGTATCGCTGGCGTACAGCCCACGCTCGACAATGTACCGAAATTGAATTTCCGTACGTGGCGCGTCGATTTATTGATTGTACACAACGGGGAATGAATGTCTTTTTATAGCGGCCGAGGAGAATGCGTTGTTTCTGGTCAAATAGTTTTCCTTTGTCAATAAATCTTGGAGAACCCGAATCAAAATGTGATGCGGGTTACGACATTTTACGTAATGCGTTGGGATTGTAAAACTTCAATTGCATATCGATATTATGAATGATGTGGGCCTCGACCCTTTGCCTGTTACGTACTGCGCTTAGATAAGAAATGACAGTTTAATTAATTATTCGGTTAGATTAGTCAAACGACCCGTGAAATTATGAGAAAAAGCATCCGTAAAAACTTTTGGAAATAATTCTTGGACTGTGAAACCAAAGTATGTTATTCGAGGCTGGTGATATTATTTTCACAGTCATAAAATTGAGATTTCATTGCCTAATAATAAATATAATAAAATTCGTACCGTATAAATCTTTGGTGGTAGTTTTTATATGAATCTGACACCTCTTAATAATCAATTTACGTATTTTATTTATAAAATGTGAAAGTCTCTGGAATCCTTTTCATTAAATAATTGAATGCATAAAATTTGAGCGTTATTCATTCGTTTTGTGTATAAAATTTATTATTATACGGAACCCGTATAAGCTCGTAAAACAAGGTCGCTGTTATTAAGTGACAAATCGTTGGATTTTGTCGCAGCGTAAAGTAATAAAAGTCACAATAATGGACAAATTATACACAAAAAATTTTACTTGGCGTCATGTTATAGTAGGTACTTTTTTAAAGCAATTTTCGTCTATTTAATGCTAGCATGGTCTTGGCTTCACCATAATTTTTATGTACATATCTTAATGTCTAGACATTTAATGGATTTTTCCAGAATCTGCTTGGCTCGTAAGTACAATATTGTGACCCGAATTAAGGTTCCTAATCATTATTTATGAACAAAATCAACGATTTGCAAAACTATGACGTCACATGAATTCGGCGTCACATGTATTTAAAACTTTCGATCTTTAAAAGGAACAGGAACTTAACCACAATGAATTGAAAGATTCCAATATAAATAAAAAGTTAAAATTAAAGTAATTGCAATTACATTATTCCATTAAAACATTGCCATGTTTTACAAATAAATTAGCAATCGAATCGACAATGAGACCAATTTATTGTTTTGTTTGTCAATTTAATTGTTAATTCATCATTTTGATGTCAGTTCGGTTAATTCGTCCAGCGTCAAGTTTTATTGAATGTGATAAAGATTTTTGACTAATGAATTTTATACTGATTTCTTTCCTAAATCATTCCTATTAACACGAAGCGTTATTTTGAAACAAAATCAATATAAGACCAGAATCATTAAACCTTATAAATAGGGGTAAATTACGGAAAAAATAAGTCTTTTTAGTCTGTAAACTTAACTTTACAGTAACTCTTTGCTAATAGTTTATTAGATTGTAAGCTAAACTACAAGCGTTATCTGCTCACGACAAACGTCGAAACATTTGTACTCTCAAATGCCAGACGGTGTCGTCATCTCATGTTTAATTGCAAGTCTGCTATGGCGAAACCCTTCCTGATGAGAAGTAGACGATTTTATGAGCCAGTTCATTACCCTTTAAGCTGTACAAGTGTACATTGCGGACTACTCTGCTCGAAACAAGCCTTGTAAAGTCAAAACTCCACAATATCACTAAGCGAAATTGCATCTGTTGCTAATTTCAGCAGATATTTCCTCTATTAAAGCAGTTAGTTGATATTGTTCAAATTCCAAATGCGCCTGGTACTTTATTCAAGGCCCGTCCCACACCAAAAGACCCAAAAGTTGCTCTAAATCCAATTAGATTTTAAATAACTTTAGGTATGAGTTCCATTGGATTTGTGTACGAGTTTTCATATAGGCATAGGCAATCTCTTCGACGATAGGCGAAAAGAATGCTAACGTTGAGTATTTTACTATGTTTTCCTTATGGGCTACCTTAGTTTGAATTCGTTTATTAGTTTGGGCACGTTGAATTTGACCCCTTTACATAAACCCACATGACCTGATTTCTTTAACAATGCAAAGGTTTGCTTTATCAAGTTTTCAGGAAAACCTTTGAATAAAATAGTTACTTACTAGTTGCAGGTAAACATTATGTTTTTGTAATATTTGGAATTCTCTGTTTCAAAATCTCTCTAGTTTCAAAATGGTATTACTTATAGTAAAGCCAGAGTCATTATTTTTACGACCGGAAATTCAGATTTCAAAAGCTTTATTTCCACCAAAAATGTAGATTGGTTACAATTTACAGAAAATTTTCCCTACTACACACAATCTTATAAGATATAATGTAATTAGGATGTGACATTTAAGAAAAAAGCGTGGTCTTCTGATTTCCATTCTATTCGGAGTTCTTCTTTAAAATGACATTTTGGGAATGATGTACTATACTCATCACTTCAGGGAACTGTACCCCTAGTTCATTTATTTCAATTTAATGAGATACTAACAAATAATGCAAAATCCAATTGTACACAACCAATGCACTGTAACTGTGAACTTTCGCCATTTAGATGGGGCAAAGCACGGTCTGATATTTCACTGGAGTTACGAAAGTCGTTAATGCAATACTTAGTCGTTTTGTAGTTTCAATTGTATGGAAGTTCTTCGTGTTTAATGTGACCATTAGGGGGAAGCGAACACGTATGTTTGCGTTGGATACCTACGTTCGGGACGTGTGCCAGCAGTGTCAGTTATATGATACCCGAATTGTTGCGGAATAGGATTGGAATTGCTGCTTGTTTATGATATGAGTTTCAATGACTTGCGCACTCACTCGTGAATCTGAAAGTTACGAAGCATGGCGTTATTTTAGTCTGGAATCATACATAGGTGTTATCATCAACAAAAACATGCAGTGCCAACAGTGCAGTCGACTTTATTACTTTGATATTGGTATTTTAGACTGCGTTTTGTACATATGCTTATTATGGAGTACGGCTTGTCTTCGTAACTTATATTTTCTGTTTTCACAGCACATTACTATCTATTATAACCTCTCAGAATCTGCAAAAAAGTATTGTGACTTAATCCAAGTAGTCAAACAATTTAAGTGAACAGAAAATCAACGAATTCGTATTATATTTTAACGCTTCGTTTTTATACTTTTTTATAATTATTAAATTAAAATTTTACTGGTCTAAGATCTTTAAGAAATAAACATTATTGATTTCCTATTTCCTAATACTCACACACCACAGTAAAATAAGAACGTTTCTCAATCCAATTGCCTTACTCAAATTTAGGTACGCAACATGGAGCGTTTCCGTAGATAGTATAATCCGTAAAGTACATGTTTTAAGTAGCAAAATAAACCTTGAACTCGCCGTGCAATTTTCAAGCAGCCCAACGAAGCAATCTGGCTGAAAGCTGTGGCGTAGAATATTGTTTATAAACTGTGCACCCCGGCATGCCAGGATACGGTGGAATTATCCATGACATACTATTGGAAGTGGCAAGAGACGTGGCACCTGATTAAGATAGAAATAAATGTTTCTAGAAACTTCTAGACTTCCAAAGTACGAGGACAGGTACAGAATTTAATACCTATAAGGAAGCATTTTTATCCACCTCCTTTCCTTCTCAATTGAACCACCCTATATGAGCGGAAACAAAACTAAAAAAAAATTAAATCCATAGATTTTTAAACACTAGAGAATACTTTTCAAGAAAAGATGAATGGAAGTGGCAGCCTTATCGCTTTAAGCGATTTCATTCTGGCAATCAGGACATGCGGGACAGTGGGACATTAGTTGCTAATTTAGAAGAAAATGCTCATGTTTTCCCTTAAACCTGCTAAAGAAGGATATTTTATTGCCACTATCATCCAAAATATTAAACTGTAGTATGCTAACCACTTCATAACAGTTTTGACTCTATGTCGCTCCCCGTGCATCGAACGATGTTTTGTACGTAATAAAGCTGAAGTAATAAAGTTACATGCTACAATGTGCATCAACCAGGTGGGGTGGCCAGCAAATTGGCGTCATAGCGTAACCGGGCATCGTCTCTCGTTCCTATTGTACAGTCTTTGGCACAATTAATGACAATGGCAACATTGCAATGAAGTTACTAGTATTAGCCGCAGCTGCTAAAAGAATGATGGCAAAAATTATGACCTATCAAGTGTATCGATCACAATTAAGATCGATCAAGATTATCAATTGATAGCCCCAAAAATACTGAACTTGCCGTTGTTCTTTGTTGAGCTACTTTTGTTTTTATAGACAGAGAATCAGGACTAGTTATTGTCAAGTCGCTTTGGCTTCAGTTGTTACATGATCAAGGCCCATGAAACTGTGCCGAAATAATGGAAGATTCAATACTTAAACATGAAAAATAAAATAACCGTCGTAAAAGACTCCCGTCATAATGGACCATGGAGCGTTGAAAATCGTATGAGTGAACCACGAATATATCCAAACGACCAGTAGTTTACCATATCTTATCCAAGTTTCATCGAACTAAAATAATCCTCTGAAGAGAAAACCGTTTTCTTAATACCACAATTGAACGGGTTTCCAGTTAACTCTAAAGAACAAATTAGATTTTCCACTTCGCACTTCTGCATTCAACCCCCCGTTGGCAAACCGCTGAATAACCCAATACCCTGCAACCAACGCAAATAACAGTAACGAAAGCACGTTTAATTTGAACTGCATTAACAATACAGTCTAAGTAGTCAAGATAAATAAACAGTCTAAAGATCCAATAGCTGAAACTCTTACCCGTAAATTAAAACTATTTTATTATATTTAGTATTTTGTAGGTTCATCTGAAAAAACACTTCAAAGTAAACTGGTTTTTATAAATAAATTTAATTAAGACGGCAATAAATACATTTTATTTGAACCCTTTACATAGCATTGCATAATCTGTTCTTTCATTCCTTAACGAAAGAAGTCCCATGATATTAAATATTATTTTATTTCAATATTCTATGATGATCAAATCCTTAGACATGCTTAAGACATGCTATATGTAAAGAGCCGAAGAAGCCCAAAAGCCCTATATTTTCCGATACACCTAAATCCATTATCTCAAGATTTCTGATTTATATACCTAACTGAAATCATAACAGAAATGCTTCGTCTTTTAGAGGGTAGGCGATAAGGCTGCTCAAAGTTCTTTTTGTTCCAATTTTAAATGCCTAAAGTAGCTATTTTATATATGTATGGAATGCTCCAGCCGTCTCACATGCCTTTGTCACAAATGTGCCTAGAACGTCGCGGTCTCCATTTACGTTACGGCGTTTTAGCTTCAGCCACTAGTCGTGTTTATGACATTGGGTTTGGCAATAACCGTGAATGACGGCACTACAATGTTACACTCTCACAATTGTCGCAGCTTACCTAATCTGCATTTGCACCCCCGGGTTTTATTTCTAGTGCTATTGGCATGGGTATAATCCTTTGAAGGACGGTTTCTTAGGGACGTAAATAAATCTTATGTCACTTTTAGCGGCTGTCCGTGGCTTTGCTCGTTATTTTTAGAAAATTAAATAATACATCAAAGAACAATGGCAGAATTTGGTCTGGATTTTTTTTTGCGTCCATGGATCTGATGCATATGAATCAAATTTAATAAATTTTCTACGATTTTTCAATTATTCACTCCTTCTCGTAAAGGCCGGAGTTACTTTATGATATTTAAAAGCTTATCAAATGGTATTCGAATTAGGTACATTCGAAATGTTACCATTTTATTAGTGGTGCGGGTACAATTATTGAATGCAATGTATCATTTGTCTTTGATTTGTCTTTGATAGTGTCATGTTGTCAGCGGTTGTCTGTCAAGACGCCACAGAATCTCTCACAGAATCTAGAACGTAGTGGTTTTATTCTCTTTGACAGAATCCTTCCGAGACTTCGGCGTTTTTCATTTCTGCTGTTTTGTGTTTACATTTTGGTTTTCTATTTATTTTTACCCGAATTGCGGAAGCCACAGGCGACGTACATATGTAACACCCGACCTGGACTGTTTATGGACTGATTGATACTGCCCTGTGTCTGGCTAGTGCGTGCCCTTACAACAACAACAACAACAGCCTATAATAGTCCACTGCTGGACAAAGGCCTCCCCTGATGAGCGCCATAGATGGCATTGTTCATCATTTTGGGGTTTTTGCCCATAATCCCCATGCTGGGCATGCGGGTTGGGGATCGCAGTTCGGTGTAGTTGTTCTGCAGAAGGCGCTGCTGCCCGCCCCCCGGTGTGTTTCCCTTAGTCGCCTCTTACGACACCCACGGGAAGAGTTGGGGTGGTGAAATTCTATGCCGGCACCACACGGCCAGTGCGTGCCCTTAGGACTCCGATATTGTTGTTTTGGGTGTTCTGTGCATTTTCTATGTAAAATAAAAAAATATCTATTAATGTAGGTATACCTATATATATTGTTTTAAGTAAATAAGTTATCTAGTAGGAACTCATAACATAACACAACCTCTGCTTAGCTTCGGGCTAGATGATGCTGTGTGGATTGTCCAACATTATTTATTAAAACCCTCAGTTTTTTTGTGTTTACGGGGCAAGTAGGTAGGTAAGTACATTTTTTTTAATACACGCCCAGCTTTCGTAAACATACGTTAAGAAGTTTAGAATTTGTTTTGCTCATTTTGTTTATCATTTCTCATTTCGAATATTTAAGGTGGCGTGGTCTAATTGATAAGACCAAACCCAAGACCAAACCACATTATCCATTTCTTTATGATTTGATTTCAATCTGCGATGTTTTATAGACAATTATTGTTTGACGTTTATTCATAACCAAACAAATAAATTCACACTGAAATCTTTTTTTTCCGGCTTTCCCCAAAGAAAATAGTCTCATTTATAGATTCTGGAGCTAACCCCAAATCTTTTAACATTTTTTTCATTACGGTACGCTTCAATTTGATCCCAGACAATTCTTAGTATGGAGACCTGCCATTGTTCATTGAACATAATCCAACGATCATATTAAATATGTTCTCCATGCAATAGTATTTGCTAGGCATGTTTTATCCCAAACATAATAATGACTTATTCGCAACCCTTTATGACACAATTAGGTTAATCACTGATGGGTTATTATCTAACACTGTATGGAAAGTTTTGATAGGAGAAAATCGTTCAGTGTTGTTACTGGAGACCAACATCTGGTTGGATAAGATCTTTCGTTTTAAATCATTTTATACGCCTCTCCTCGTTTCATGGTGCAATGTATTGAAATGAAATGAAAAATGTTTAAATAGATAGATAGTGTTTATTGAACAGAAAAGATTACATTTTACGGTAAGTAGCGTTTTAATCCTAAATTAGGTTTATCTAAATACTAGAGTTCTCTTATTATTATGATCCAAAAACACGCATAAAATCTACATAGTTTGTTATCTGTATAATTTGTTTCTGTACATACTATACTTAATGGATATGATATGTTGACATGAGTCGGGGTTCTCTTTTAAGCATAAATATGCTTGTGTTAGAGAACCCCACATTTCCATTAGGTCTACAGAATTTACTTAAGTATTAGAAATACAAAACAAAATATTATTGATTCTGAGATTAAAGTATTGGGCCATCAAATCAACTCGTGCACTCGTTTATGAAGAACATGTTTAATCCAAAGCTAAAGAATTAAAATTTGAGCTCAGTTAATTTAAAACGGTCCTTAGAATTCATTAAAAGCAGTATCATAAAACTCTTCTAAAAAGTCGCTGACAAGCTCACTTAAAACTTCACAGTCACTTAAAAATTTAACATTGTTATATTTATCAAAGCATATTTCTAAAGTTTATAACTTCTAAATGTACTTAAGATGTACACTTTTCAGTTATTATAAAGTTTCACGTTTCAGTTTTTAAGAAATATCAACTTTATTAGTAACTTATTCTAAGGCGTAATGCCAGTATTGATTTTATTTAATTTCTTAAGATGAACTGGGGTTAGACATTGCTATGCCTTTATTCACTATTGCCAATCCGTATTTAGAACACGTGACGTCACACGATTCGTACACGGAATGTCTTTAGTAATAGAGAATAAGGCCCCTGGGGTCTTATTATGACATAGGAGATTCCTTGCCCAAACCGTTTAACATCACAACGTGATCTAAATACGGTTTTGTCCGATTCCACGCCGCTGTCTTGTCGTATGTGAGTAACGCGTTTATATTAGCAATAGTGAATGAAGGCCTAGGACGTATCTATGTCAAGCAGCTGCCCCCGAATACTCCAATGCAACTCAGATATAAGGTTATTTTGACAGATTTGTATGGAAAACTGACGAAAATTCACTATACTAAAATAAATAAGGCTTGAACACATTCTTACTAAGGCCAGTATTCTAACTTGTAATTCAGTAAGGAGTCCACTAAAAGTTATTAAGGCACAATTGAGCAGTGCAGCGGTTGTGCTATCAGCCTAATTGAAAACTGTATTGTGGTCGCCAGCGTGTGCCGGGCTTTATCGGATAGTTTATTATATACATTGTTGGCATAGCAACCTTCCAGTACATCAAGTTAAAATAAAATATAAAACAATTATGTACCCACCCTAGATATCTTTATCTTATATAAAAAAAAAACAAAACCGTTTTCGGACCCAGCGGGAAGTTTACTTCCCGTTCGTCCCCTCTGGGGACGAAACGAGGGGACGAGCGGGAATAACCCTTAGTTTTGACCTGTTTTTAATATTTGTGGGATAGATACGACTGCCTCGAAAGTAAACCATCTTCTTTAAAACTGCAAAAGATTCATTCAAAACGGATAAATAGAGTGGGACGGATAATCAAATAAATGACTGAATCAATGAAAGAAAAAGCGACGGACATACATTACATAAAGCATAGAACCTCTTCTTTTTTTTTTAAATATACTTAAACATTTATAAACTCAGGAAGGTTGTGACACCAAAACTTATGTGCTTTGTACTTTTACTTTTTAAAACTTCCATCGAGGTGTAGGTTTACGACATTCACTTTGGTATTTTATGTGGTTATACAATATGGACGAAATATCACTAGATAGAAACGATCTAAAAAAGCGGCAGGAATCTTCAAAATTTATTTTATTTAATTGGGCATCGACCAACCTTAAATATCCCTCCTATAACCTAAAAACAAAATCTTCATCAAACAGTTATCTTACTATACTAAATTTTACTATGTAATCGATTTACAATCTGACTAGAGTGGAGCGCAGGGCTTGTAAAATTTTGATCCCAAATTTGAACATTGCATTCTGAATATGTGAACATTGTGATTGTTTTCAACTTTTGCCATGCCGTTAGATGATCGATAAAAATCTGTTCTCTGTATAAACGGAAAGGAAAACGCAGGCCGTGTTGCACCGCAGGGCAGTGAATAAATAAAAATGCATTGAGTAAAACCGACTAAGTGCTCGTACACGGCGGGTTCCATACCATTGCAAAAAACAATTTTGCACCAAAAACCCAAAAAAAATTTTTTAAGACCAATAAAGTAAAAAATATCCGACACGACGTATTAAAATTTACTCATTTTACTACGTCATATTTGCTTTTTGTTATTCTATTTTTTTTTTATTAATACAAAATAACGAAAAGCCGACATGACGTAGTAAAATTTATTAATTTTACTACGTCATGTTGGCTCTTTGTTATTCACCTGAATACAAGATGCACTGACGATATCGCGGACGTCGCTAGGCAACCCTGGCTGGAGTTAGAGTAGGACAATAGGTGAAGTCAGATGATGATTATGATGAGATGCTTCAGTTCACGGTAAACTTTGATGTAACAGATTGAACCTTATTGTTACAGTGCGCAACGGCTACTCTTGCGTGCCAGTAGCGCTCTCCGAAGGTTTGGACATCAAGCTAGGCACGACCGTGTCTGAGATCACCTACGCTGGTCCGGGGGTCACTGTGAAGGCTACCAACTCCAAGAGTCCTAATCAGACGCAGATCTACAAAGGTATTTATAATATATATTAGGTACTAGCTGTCCGCCCCGGTTTCGCACGGGTTTTTAGCAAAAAATTATTTTTCATGCGGACCCTAACCTATTTGAAAATATTCTATAGTTCATGTTCATAATATGTTCATCAGCGAAAATTTAGGATTCTAATGGTAAAATAATTTTCAAATCAATCCAGTAGTTTCGGTGCCTGTTTAGTTCAAACAAACAAACGAAAAATCAAATCTTTCCTCTATAATATTAGTTAACATATAGATATACATTTCAAAGAGAGTAAACCGCTCAGATCGCCTTCATTATCTTCAGAAATCAAGGGGTTGGAAAGTATATAGAGTAATAGAATGCTGTGTCGACTGTAGACCGTACCTCGGGTAGTAAATGATTTTCCCTCTTATGACATTTTCTGTCCAAAGAACCATTACCTAGCTCCCGTTTCGAAAATGACAACTCGAACTGAACGGCCAATGAGTCAATCCATTGTAACCAAGCAGTTTCATTACAAGCACTGTGGTAATCGTTGTAGGATAGAGCCAGGAGTAATGTCACAGTCTTACCATATCGTTGGCAATAGAACATAACCAGACTTATTGTAAGGAAATAACAACGAAAAAATTGCTTCACATTCCATCATCAGCCTAGAGATTGTTACCATCTCCTGCATATAATATTTTTCAGCCCGTTAAGTACTGTTATTTGTGGGAAATGGCAAGTCTATTGCATCCAGCGAGAGTATTGTACCGAGCGGAAAGAATTTGTTAACTAAATCATCATTGACATGTATCTAAATCACATTAAAATGAGATTCAGATAGGGAAAATAAACATGTGTTTGACACATAAGTGATAATATGAATCTACTTGTGCTTTTTTTTTCACTTCTTCCATTAGATGACAAAAATTAATAACACCATATTTCTTATTTTATTACAATTTACTGTATGAAATTTAACTTGTCTAAGAGCTTATTTTGTAACCCTAAAGAAATTAAGTTCAAATCTGAAAGTATCGTTATTAAGGCAAACCACTCTTAAGTTACAGTGTATCTTAATACAGTGCTGAACATGGTAGCGCTGACCCCACTGTCAGGGTCGGTCTCGTAATTACAGTAGTTTTAGTTTGAATTAATTAAATTAGTTGTTTTTGTTATAGAACGGTTTGCTATCTTCATTTTACTCAAAGATTCTGGTTTAAAAATTGTTCTGCTTTCATAGAAATTGACTTCAAACGCTAAGGTAAAATGTCAAATTGTGTCAATCAGAGGCGTTGCCATTGTTATGGTGAAGCAATTGATTTAGTAGAATTTAGGCCTACCTCTGGCATTCAATGTTAAATTATAAGGTTAGTCTCAATATAACCTAACAAAGTGATTCGAAACTCAACCTGCCATTAACACGACAGCAGCACATCCCTCAAAACAACAAAGAGCGTCGAAAAATAATCTTCTCACATTTTTTGTCTGAACATTTAATAAAACGGAGCACAGATTTATCTGAGCATCGGAAAGCTGCTTTAAAACACTCGTTCACATCGATTTTAGCCCCCGGCACGGCGTTAGCCATTCTACGTCCCAAATACAAAAAATCAAACGTGCCCTCCTGATTATAAAAAGGGCGAGCTTAAAAAGAATAACATGCCGCGATAATGGGGACTATGAGAAAAATCCACAGCGCCAGCTCCTTGTCATTTCTTTGTCGAGTGATTTGCAATTCTAACGCGCTAATTTTACTTTGACGAGGCGCAAAAATACGGTCGGGCAGTGTTGACCCGCTGGTCTTCCCCTCCTTGACATAGTCAACATTGTTAAAGTACACCATCTTGAAATTAATCGAATTTGTTTTAGGATCATCCAGTCAAGAAAATGGCTGCCCATTTCATCACATTTATTTCTGAGATAATTTTATCTTCGCTCATGGGCTAAGACCGGTAATTGACACATATTTTATAATTGTTTCTTTTGTAAATTGTTTTAAGCTAGTGTACAGTAAGTAAATAATTTTTCGTCTATAAACTGACGAAATTATCATCATTGTTGGTTTAATGCGTTTTCAAAAAAATTGGATTGTTGGATTTTTTTTACAGTTTACCGTAATAAATTGTTTTTATGTATTAGATGAATTTATTAGATTAATTAGATAAGCTGTTCTAAGACAAAAATTACAAGGGGAGTTCCACAGGGATCGATATTAGGTCCAATTTTATTTATAATATTTACTAATGATCTTATAAACTACATGAATAATAGAGTACCCGATCTGCGTTTGGTTGTTTTTGCGGATGACACAAATGCGATTGTGTCAGCGGGTTCAGTAACGGATCTTACGGCGAAGCTTAATAACGCACTAACTGAGTTCAAAACGTGGTTTAAAATAAATAATTTGATAATGAACATGAATAAAACTAAACTAATGTTGTTTAAGACTACTTCTAAAAATAATGAAAAACTCCTGGTTAATTTTAATGACATAATAATTGAATCAGTTGACATAGTTAAATTCCTAGGTATTAATATTGACATGTTACTTAACTGGAAATCTGAATTAAAATCTATAGATAGTTACTTGAGCTCTGCATGCTACGCCATAAGAAGTCTCAGAGATGAAGTCACACTGAAACAATTAAAGCTAGTATACTTTGCACTAGTTGAATCCAAGCTTCGTTACAGCATTTTATTTTGGGGAAACAGCTATAACTACAACATAAATTCAGCATTTGTGATGCAAAAGAGAGCGATAAGGACGATGACACGCATATCTCAAACGGATTCGTGTAGGGAACATTTTCTTAGTCTGCGTATACTCACTGTACCTTGTCTCTATCTATTAATTTTGCTCACATTCCTGGTAAGACATTTTAACTCTTTTGAAACCCCTGAGGCAAGGGCAATTAGAGAAACGACAAGAAGAAGGGATATAGTTAAGCAATTCATACCTAAGCTGAACATATCAGAGCACAGCGTACGACATCAGGCGGTTAAAATGTATAATATGTTGCCTTTCTCCTTTAAAAGTATATATGACTCAAACGAATATAAAAATAAATTTAAAGAATTCTTGTTGAAGAAGTGCTACTATTCTTTGGAAGAGTACTGCATCGACAAATATAAGTCCGATAATCTGTAAAGATGAAAATTTATTATATTTATTATAAGACATTTTTTTTTATGCTTATCTTTGACATTGTAATTACATACATAATAATATGATTTTAAAATTTTTTTTATTTTATTTTAAAATTGACATAAGTATATTAATTTATTAATTTAATTATTTTTTTTGACATGGAAATTGACACACTAGAGTAATTTTATATTATATTATTATTAGTCGTAGCTTAAGTCTTGGATATTTATGTAATTGTAATTTTTGTTTATGAGAGATGTTTTAGTAATAGTTAAAATTCCGACACAATTGTAAATTGTTTGAGAATAAATAAATGAATGAAATGAATGAATATGCAAGATCATAGAAATATCTAATTCTTCCAAGTAAATATTTTAAATGGAATCCAGATTTGGTTTCTGACATAATTTTATTATGGTATCCTTGTTACTTATACGTTAACAAGCAAAATGTAATATTAGTTACTCAACATAGTATCTTCTATGCATTTTCAAAGAGCGCGCATAAGTTCATACGCCCTAGGTCAGAGAGTTAGTTGCGACTCTGAATAAAGTTATACAGCGTGTTCACGCCTGAGGCTCTTCCGTCGCATTTACATACAGGCGGAGTCTATCGTAGCCTTAGAGGCGGTGCCTAGAAGTGTTCGAAACGTCATGTTTAATATTTTTGGGTTCCATAACTCAAAAGGGAAAATACTTAAAAGAAAATACCCTTATTGCGTCACTCCTTTATCCGTCCGTAATGAGTTTTTTCAGGAACGCGTGGAGTTTGAAATTAATATCAAGCACTCAGATCTGCAATCCTTGTTCTGTAATTTCTATGTCAACTCAATAAAATTTAATGCTTAAAATACTTAAAATAAACAAATTAAAACTAACGAAAGGCACTATAACTATAGAATTAACAAATCAACAAAGTTACATATTATTTGCGATGTATCCACGAATAATATTGATTCCCGTGATAGGCGAATTAGTATGCACTTACAAGGTTATACGGAACCTTGCTTGGTGTGCGAGTCTACTCACACTTAATTGGTTTTTTATATTTCTAGTTTCCTTAGAAGGATGCCTATACAAGTTTCTTGTAGCTAGCTCTATTTATGGGCGGCCTTGAAGTCAAGAAAAAGTATAATATTTTTTTTTATTAACATTCAAGAACAGTGACAACTGTGTAAGTAATAATATCCCAATAACCGGTTATTTGTTCGCTGATAATCTTTATAAAAATATAATATAATTCAAGAGAAAGAACGAGAGATTCATTGATAGTTAAAGCGACAAATCGTCGTTGAAAAAATCGGCAGTAAGTCATTCTATCGCTATATTAATTAATACGAAAAACTGTTTAACTTAGGGTTTAGATAATGCTGTGCGGATATTCCAGCATTTTACATTTATTTATTATTTGTTTAATAAGGCTATTTTTTGTTAATTCAAAGATATGCCTCTAAACTCTGAAACCCTTTTCCAATACCTCTCGAAATAAAAATCCGAGTATTTAATTCATCAAAGGTGGTTTTGAACGAAGTATTTGATTTGAACCAGCGGTAACCTTTGTGATAACAAAACACGTGCAAACTTGATCCCTCTACATGGTACTCAAATACCCTTTTATGTTTTCCCCTACTGGTCAAGGCTGCGCCCTTTTCAATACACAAAACAGTTTTGTGTGGACCGAACAGTTACCATAGGTTTTCATAACTTGTGATATGAAACCGGCAACTGAATAAAGTATTTATAAGCACGTTGCTCTTAAAAATCGTTGGATTTCTTAAACTCTTGCTTTGTGTGCATTTAAAAAACCGAGATGACTTACTTTAATAGTTATTCGTTGTACACCAACTCATAGTTAAATTTTTATTTCTAGACCAATCTTTTCTGTTATGTGCAAATAATAATATATAAATAGCCTTTATTAACAAATAAAATTACAATGATCTAACTAAATAAAAAACTAGTATTTACAATTGAAACAATTGAGCTAACTGCAGACTGTTGCGAACAAACTACAGGTAGCTCAACTGATCCATATCAGTAATATAATATAATATATTACGTACCTACCCTAGGTTTGCAATGATATTTAACGTTTGGTAATATATACAATCCGTTTGTTTATATATTCTATGAATATATACAATCCGTTTAGTAAATTTTTAATAAATATTTAAACAACGACCTTAGCGAAACTTATGGTAGAGGCAAAAGCGATTCTAACCCGGAACATCAGGTATTGTGTCGTTTACCGATGTGATTGTGGAATGAAACTGTTAAGCCCACTGTTTGCTGGTCCCTTAGGACCCGTACAATTGTATGTACACTCTTGGCTAAAAGCTTTCGATATTACGAGACGCGTAGGCATAGTACCAACTGGGAAAACGCTTGTTGTAACAACATAAAAATATAAAGCGAGTAACAAGGTTGCGAGGGGCTTTGTGTGGGAAATATGCTTTTTTGGAGAGGGAAATGGGACTGATTTAAGTGGCAAGAATGGTATTACCTACTTATTGTATTTTTCATGTAAATAATTTTTGTGAATTGTATTAACGATTGAAGTTACTTTCAATTTTTCTGTACACAATAGTAATGTATAGCATAGCAGCGATAAATTTTTCTATGGATTCAATTGATTGAAAACATAATCATTGTTCAGTTTTCATTTTATTCCACCGTAAGTACATACGAGTACATGTTGATACGCTTGATGTCGTTTGTTTTCTGATTAATTTTGGTCTTTGCTTACAACTTAATATCGGCTACAAGGCCAATGGTGAAAAATCATGAAAGAATTGCCATTTCTTTTTCATTTTCCTTGAATTTAAGGGAAAGTCGCGGGTTCAAGTCACGCCGAAATGGTAAATTTTTGGTCATTATTTTATTTCCAAGGCCGAATTATTTATACCCGGTATAAAGCAAAATGACGTAGGATTCAAATAATTTAGTAAAAAATCTCAAAGAATTCTGTAAAAGTCAAACTTTTTTACCTAATCAACGTAATGGCATTAACTAAATTTGATTTCGCATCGACTCGAGAAAATGAAGACCTTCGTACATTTTTTCAGAGATTGGTTAAAAAGAGATTTGAAGCTTTGAATAAAATCAGTCTTTAAGTTAATTTAGTCGCTCTTTTGAATGTAGTATTTTAAGTAAATGTCTGGGGACCAAATTATATTAATTTGGGGTCTTTAGAACTTTTCTGTTTAATTTGGGACAAGCTTCGAATCTCGCTAGATGGACCCAGGGGATATTATTGTAATTGTGAAAAAATCTTCTTTCGTCGTTAATCATTTTGTGTAAAGGCGAGACCCTAGTTCATTTCTTTTTTTTATTTAGTATTTAAACAGTAAGATTGGTTGGAATCGGTATTTTGGTTAAACGATGTGGGATCGTTATATTTTTTGGTAAGATTAGGTACATATGTTTGTCCACAAGCGCATTAAGAAGTTAATGTATTTGTGGACAAGCACCAGTTTTCATTCTCATTCGCGTTTTCATTAATTCACAGTTTCCTAAACCTTACAATTGAAAGGCTAGGGTAGTTTCATGGAGCACCCTCCATGAATAACTTTGCTGCAAAACAGCAATCCTGTTTTATGGTTATGAGTTACGAGTAGGTACGGTCTACACTTTGTGATTTTCCTGTCCATCAAAAGGTTGTCTGACCGATCGCTATTAACGATATCGCCGCTCATTGTAGCGATGGATGTACAGTAAGAGCAATTTCTTGGCTCATTGTATGTATCTTTTTCTGTTTTTATTCCTGAGTTTTGTTGTGTTGTAGAGAATATTTGTATTTTAGGGGGTGCCAGAAAAGGTATCGGGCACAGTTTTCGACTTTAGCTTTAGGTTGACCTAAAGAAAGAAAGAAAGAAAATACATTTATTTTTACCCATATACCTATTCCTTGTTCCATCACCAAATACAAAGTATGTAATTGAATTTTCCTTCAGGTGACGTGATCCTCTGCACTTTGCCCCTGGGGGTTCTAAAGGTAGCCGCTGCAAGCAACGGCCAGAATCAGCAGAATTTTGTCAAGTTTGACCCACCATTACCGGATTGGAAGGTAAGGAACAGTGACTGAAATCTCTAGCTTGTGTCATCGTCATCATCAATGGCCTTTACATACACGATGTATGGTTAGTATTAGTTAAGTGATCGTCGGCACATATGTACTTACACATAGGAAGGCGTTCTAAGGCGTTAGGGGAACGAATGCGGCCGCATTTACATCCGTGCGTTGCAATGAAATGGTAAGTAAGGTCACGCGTGAAAGAGAAAAAAAAAGGAAAATACGGTTTAACTATTTTTAGCTTAACTACCTATTAACTATGCTAAAAAACAATGAATCAATTGAGAAATAAACAAACAAAATAAATTTATTTGAACCCAGTAATATATATATATATGTAGGTAGAGACAATATATCATAGATAAGGGTACAGAAAACAGGGAATAGAGAAGAGAACTTATAAGATACATAATATCTAAACACAAAACGAACCGAAACGAAAAGCATAGTTTTACAGGGGGTCCAAATAGGTTTCAGCATTAGGCCGCTTCAAGCCGAACCTATTAGCGACGCGCTGGTTTTCAGACAGGACTTGCTTTGGTAGATTTAGGTTGTAAGGAGTGGCACGGGATATTACAATAGAACATAAGAAGATAAGAAACAAGAATACTTTGACACACACAATTGTGGTTTTGAGTTTATCGACATAATGATGTAAGTAATAAATCTCTTGATGACAATAGACTATAAAAGACCATAGAACGTGATTACATTCATGAACTCACTTTTGTCATCAAAGGAAGTTTCCCTGTTCTGGCTCCATCGTTATCAACCAATCATGCTATCAAATGTATTTGACGTATTAGTTTTTCTCAAGTGTACTAAAGTAACTGAATGTAATAGAGATAAAACATATGTGTCTAAAAAAACTTTTTATTACCGGATTCTTACAGGTACAGTTATTTTAGCGGAAAAATGTAGCAAATTTAGATATTAACCCAATGATTTTTTCTGTACAGGTTGCAGCAATCAAACGTTTGGGGTACGGCAACCTGAATAAAGTGGTTTTATGCTTCGAGCGTACTTTCTGGGACCCGAGCGCTAACCTCTTTGGACATGTTGGTACCACGACTGCTAGCAGAGGTAAGGTTCCATAAAACAATCTGAAAGTTTTTTTACTACTAAGTACCTCGAACCACTAGCCACAAGCCACTCTCAAAAGTTAAAATTAATCAGAATAACAAAATAATATAACAACAATCTAAAGTTTTCTTTAGATTCTTCTTATATGCAATTATTGTATTCTAGGTAAGATTGAGAGGGTCCCTCGGAACTTTAATCGAAAACAGATCGACTGTTACTTACCTACCTGTTATAAGAAATTCACCGCGTTGCCACAAATTACTCTGTAGACTGGAGGATACGAACAGATAAGGCAGGAGGGGAAGATTAAATTGAAAATCAATATCGTATTAAAATAATCGGGATGGGAAAACTTACTAAAAATTCCTACCCATTCACGATTGATTTGAAAACAATAAACATCTCTGCACACTTCCAAGGCTTAATTTTAACGGCAATACTTGAACAGGCTTGCTCATTTAAAAGTGCAGGCGCTTGTAGTTTTTAGGGTTTTGCCATCGGTTGCAAAACCCTTATGAAATCGCTTTGGGTCTGTTTTGTGTTTTGAATCCTTAATATCTCAGAAACTACTGCAGCTATTGACTTGAAATTTGTAATAATAATACATTTTGTGCGCCCGCACATATTTATAGAAAAATAAATGAAAATAAATGAAAAATCAAAATGAAGATTTTCCATACAAATTTTGAAATCGAAATTTTAAATGGAACGTACAAAGTCGAAAGTGGTATCAAATGAAAGGTACTCGTTTGTAGATTTCAAAATAGTTTTTGAAATTTCGGTAGATTTCATACTTTTTAAAATATTTTGAAAATGGTCAAAAAAATGACCGTTCCCCCCCCCTTATCTCCGAAGATTGCAGAGCGATCGACGTGATATGTACCAAGTGTTTGTAGGTATTGATCTATATTTTATAGGAAAAATATAGAGAAGTCTGTAAAAATAATACTTTTTGAAATATGGTCAAAAAAGGGCGGGAAAAATTTCTAAAGGGGTGACTACCCCCCCGAGTTGGGTATCAAATTAAAGGTATTGGTTTGTACATTCCAATGCAGTTTCTGAAATTTCGATAGATTTTATACTTTTTGATATATTTTGAAAAAGGTCGAAAAATTGACCGGTACCCCCCCTCTATCTCCGAAGATTGCAGAACGATCGATTTGATATGTACCAAGTTTTTGTAGGTATTGATCTATATTTTACAGGAAAAATATAGAGAAATCTGTAAAAATAATACTTTTTGAAATATGGTCAAAAAAGGGCGGGAAAAATTTCTAAAGGGGCGACTACCCCACCGAGTTGGGTATCAAATGAAAGGTATCAGTTTGTACATTTTAATGCAGTTTTTGAAATTTCGATAGGTTTTATACTTTTCGAAATATTTTGAAAAAGGTCGAAAATTTGACCGTTCCCCCCCCTCTATCTCCGAAGATAGCAGAGTGATCTATATAAAATGTACTAAGCGTTTGTAGATATAGGTCTATATTTTACAGGAAAAATATAGAGAAGTCTGTAAAAACAATACTTTTCGAAATATGGTCAAAAAACGAATTTTCATACAATGGGGGCTATTTCATTGAGAGCAATATCAAATCAAAGGTATGGATTTCGACAATTCAAAACAGGTTTTAAAAATCGTCTAAGTTTCATACTTAATGAAATACGTAGAAAAAAGTCGAAAAAATAATTGTAGGTACCAACCCACTTACCTACCTACTAATCTCTGTAGTAACTGTAATAGTAGGGTTCCACAGCGCCACGAAACCGTTGTTCTCAAAATTTTAAAGTCCATACCCAATGTATTCCACTGCGCTCGAAGAATATTTAGATAATAAGATTATTGAATTCATGAATTCCACCGTGCTCCAAAAAAATATGAGAAGAGTAATGTATCCTGGATAATCCACACAACATCATTTAGCGACAAGCTAAGCAAGCTTGTGTAATTCGTACTACTACGATATCTGTTATACGTAATAAAGTATATATAAGTATCACATTAGATGATTTATTTTTGTGTACGTAGAAAAGGACTAGAACACTCGAACAAATAATCTGCAGATCTTACAAATATTAGTCCCGAGGCGGGAATCAAACCGCAACCTCCTGCGTTGTAAGCCCACCGCGCTAACAGGTCGTCAATATACGTACCTACCTAAACGACAAAAGTTCAAAACCCTCGGCGCGCGAGTTACACTCGCACTTGTCGTACTTGTTTAAGATGCATTTCATTTGACTATTACTGGTTTTACGATCTCAACGCGGCTCCCTTGGAATGAACACCTTGGACAGTATTGTATTTCTGTATTACTAATAATGCAAGAATAGAAAAATAAACAGTGCTGGAGAAAAAATCTGAATTATAGTTAAGAAAAGTACTTAGTAAAATTTAAAAATTGTAAGCAGATGTCGTTTTCTTCTCGAAAAAATCTTTTTATACGGTCTACAGTATTCGTCCTAGCGCCTTATCAACAACCGCTCTCTTCTAGAATATTCCCCAATTTATCAAGATTTGTTATCGTCCTATACGCAAGCTGTGTACAGTATTTTGCGCTACTCGCAAGCCTTCCTAATGGTAGAGCTCGTAAATTATTTCCCGATGTAAATAGTGAACGTGGAAACATCAGTGGCCGTGATAACGAATTAAAAGCTGAATTATTTAATGCGAGTGATGTGACAGGGTAACTAAATGTGAAAGCCGGATTCGAGCGAAGCTACAAGGATTCGTTTATTTGTTTATGATGCGCAAAAGCCGTACGATAATTCTGCAACAGTGTTTTTAGAATGATTCTGATTCTTATGATATTGGAGGATTGCTTCATTACCCGTATACATTCAGTTCTAAAAGTAACAAATTAAAGGCTCGGGTTTTTTTATATACCGTTTTGTTAAGCATGTGGGTCCAATTTTTTTATAGTAAGTCATCATTATTATCTTGATGTAAAGCAAATTATTTTCCGTCTATTTATTTCTAGCCGGTCCGTCCGCGCCTGCGGAAACCGTAGCCGTTATAAATCACGAGGACGAACCAAGAGCCGTTTTTAAAATGTTATGCTTTGCTACACTACTCTGTTAACTTAATTATGTCTCTCCTTATGGGAATTGTGATGCGAGAAGCTGGTTACTTCGTAGCAATTTTACAGGTCCCTAGTGTCTATGGAGGAATTTTGTCTATGAAAGAATTCTTCAGTAGAGTTGCAATGGTTTTCTCGACCTGCAGAATTGTGTTTTAAATTATGCATTTCTTAACTTTAGTGCCATGGCTTTAATTCAACTTTAATCAGAATATGACTTATGAGGTTTTGTTATATTTGGATTATTGAGCTGCTAAGTATAATCTGGATTAATTACACAGAACATCAGCATTATATAGCACCAAACTAAGTAAAGCTTATATTATGGGTATATTTAATAGATATTTTTTAATCGATAGAAAACATGGAGAGAACAGTACACCCGGAACTAATTTCTGTAAATCGTACAAACATTTGTCCCAAGGCGGAAATCGAACCCGCAACCTACCGCGTCGTAGGCAGACTTTCCACTGCGCCACAGGTCGTAAAAGTATTTGTGCTCAGCCTCTTATTATTCGACCAATGTGAAGCATAGTTTCAAAACTCAAGTAAATACCTATTTATGTCTTTAGATTGTAGGTTTTAGTTATAATTATAAGGTTTCTTATCTTAACATTCTACTCTTGGCAATTCAAAGCTTCCTTTTCCGCTTAACAGCCTTCTTTTTGACCATACTCGTAATTAGGTAGGTTCAAAGTTTTCCCCTACTTTGTAAATCTGCTTTTTTATACCAATTTAATACAGGCGTGTTGTTTATAAGCGTTATCGGATGCATCTCGTGTCTTCGAAGAGTTATGTGAGAACGCTAAAGTATGTATCGGCGAGAAATCAACATTGCCCTTTTGTGTTGTTTATTTGGAACAAGATAATGTTAATAAGTATTAAATTTTGGGGAATTTGTTGTATAACAACGTTTCATTAAAAGTTCCTTTGTAAATCTAATTTTTTGTGTCTTAGATAAGTATCCTTTGCTTAGGTTATGTACCTTTTATATAATTTCTTATTTCACTGATAGGTAGGTATTTGGATTTGGAATCTTACGAAGTAAAAAGGCCATAACGTTTACTTGAACCATCGTCATCCACAGCAGAAGTTAGCCCAATCTATAGGGTCATCCTTAATTGTGACATCCATTGAAAGGTAAGGAACAGTAAACTTTTCGAAATCATCATCAGCATTTCCATACAGCGATGCAATGCAGCCGGAGTCTTAGGGACGCTTACGACTGGTATTGATATGGATCAGTTGAGCTACCTGTAGTTTGTTTGCAATAGTTTGCGGTTAGTTCAATTGTTTAGGTTTAAAGAAGTTTAAATCGTAAATACTAGTTCTTATTTGGTTATTTATATCAAATATCACAATACTTGTTTCCTGTAGACTTAACAAGACCCCTAAAATACAATTTAAAAGCTAAAATGGGCAATACAGTGATCACTTATTTTTTTTTAAGGTAAAGAAGCGAGAAGCTTAGTAGAAACCTTTACCTTTTCAGATTGTTAGTTTTCGTGTGTGAGCAAATCTCGTCCCAAACCTTATTATCCTGTATAAATATGATATGATATTTTATAATATCAGATAATCTAATAAATTATTTATAGATTTTATCCATTTATGCAACGCACTTGGATATTTGTAATCTTGTGTGGCCTAGTAGTGAACGGGCACGAGAGTTTATTCTTATTTCATGTTTTAAAATTATGTATATCGCAATTTTTAGGGGACCGATTGTTATTTTTATCAGAGTACAACGAGTTTTCATAAATATATTGAAATGGTACCGTCATTATGCCTATTTATTTAAAATATCAAATTTTCTTCTACCAATATAACGTAATTCAACTTTCTTGATATGAAATCATGTTTTCTACTCAGGTGAACTGTTCCTTTTCTGGAACTTATACAGCGCTCCAGTACTTCTGGCGTTGGTGGCCGGCGAGGCTGCCGCTGTGATGGAAAACGTCACCGATGACGTCATCGTTGGACGTTGCATCGCTGTGCTGAAGAGCATCTTCGGTCACGCCGCGGTGCCGCAGCCTAAAGAGTGTGTTGTAACCAGGTAGGAATTCGGACGTGTGACTCTTGCCAGCTATATATGTAGTTCTGTTTGGTTATTTTCTTGTTTTGTTAGTTTTTAGACCCGAGATAGATTTGCGGACCTTTAAAATATTTCCTGTTCTAGCCTTAGTACCTAATAATATGTACGCATTTTGATGCTGCAAACTAGCATAAAATAAATATTATAGAGCGTGACACACCGTTCTCTCACTTCCTCAAAATGTTATTCCTTGTATTGCAGGGCTTCGGAAGAGTTAACAGAGTTATAATAAAAAATCTAAAATAAAACATAGAATTATGTGTGTAACGTATTTTTACACAGTAAACCAAAATTGTGTTCTATGTATGTAATGTGTGTTTTACGTAAGAAAGGAAAAATACTTGCTTACTGACCTCCGGTTGCCATAGTCTAGTTCTGGTGTTTCGCCCAGTATGTTTTAAGCTATAAATATTAAACAATAACACTAATATTACAGATGGCGAGCGGATCCTTACGCCCGCGGTTCATACAGTTTCGTAGCGGTAGGATCTTCCGGCACCGACTACGATCTACTCGCCGCGCCCGTACCAGGTTTGGACGGAGAGAACAGACTCTTCTTTGCTGGTACGAATTGAACCTAGTTTTGAATGATTTTGCGGATCCTTACGCCCGCGGTTCATACAGTTTTGTAACAGTTGGTTCTTCGGGCACCGACTACGATCTACTCGCTGCGCCCGTGCCTGGCTTGGACGGAGAGAACAGACTGTTCTTTGCTGGTACGAACTGACCCTGGTTTAGAATCGTTTTGTCATCAAATAAACGTTGCCGCATTGGTCTTTTCCGCGCTTTGTCGATGAGTTTTGAGTTTTGCTACGAACCGTGTAGAACTCCACATGAGATTTGGCAATCCATTGCAGATGAACAGTCCACATTTGAAGAAGACCCGAAAACAGTAGGAAATAAAAGAGAGCTTACTCTTTTATTTCCTACTGTTTTCGGGTCTTCTTCAAATGTGGACTGTTCATCTGTTCAGCGAATGGAAAGGTCCCGTGGATTGGATAACAAGTGACGATTTAATTTTTACTCGGAAAGTGGATGCTATGCCTTTTAAGTATTCTAAATTTGTTCCTTAGTTTGAGTCCATAGTAAAAGGTTGTCATTTGTAACGTAAATTACTGATAAAAATCACCAGCTTAGTATTCACTCGCTGTGAAATATCATTGCCATTTAACGTGGCAATGCTGCCAGCATTCTGGGCACTCATCTTTTGGTGCCGGCTTAAATTTTTAGGAAATATACATAAGTGTAAATAGTAGATTTACATGTTTTATTATTTAATTTTCTAATTTTTATACTTAAATAACACCATTCATCATCAGCCCATGTTAGTCCATTTCCTGGGCATAGACCTCCCCTAATGAGCGCCATAGCATTCATCATCATAAATAACACCATAAGCTGTTGAAATATATGTACACTTATGCTGAAAATCCTTTACAGGCGAGCACACGATGCGTAACTATCCAGCAACGGTTCACGGTGCGTTCCTATCCGGTCTACGCGAGGCAGGTCGATTGGCAGACCTCTTGCTGCCTCAGCCGCCGGTCACCAACGCCACTGTAGCCGCGGCATTGAGCCACGGCTCTTAGAAGTAAGATTTTTAAAGTAGAACTGGTGGGTAGAAAAAAATCCTTTTTTATCATCGGTGTATGTAATCAGAACTTACAATATTTATTCTACTTAAATATCAAAGTTATTATCATTAGATCCATCGTCGTTAGCCAAAGTGAAGGTGTGGCCTTCACTTTCCATCAGGTGAGATCGTGGTCAAACGCAATTCGATCAGTTATAAAAAAAAATCAAATTGGTAATAATCGTATATACAGTCGGAAATATAGTAATGTTTGTGTAGTTTTTCCTTCTGACTTATTCTTCATACACTGCCTCCACGGTTTGATGGAAGAAAACTCTTTTTATGGTTAAGCTCGCTTATTTACATACCCTGTTCGTTTTAAGTTGTACGAACTTAAAATAAAATAATAAGTTCAAAATAATCTAAATGTTTTTAAGTGATGATGTTTTTCGTTCTTTATTAAAACGTAATTCAATGTGCTACTATTTTATTAATGAATTGTCCTAATAAGTCTGATGGTTCTTATAATGTCTTTGTTTACTTGAGAATTGGTTTTGACGGTATAAAGTTTGACTGTTAGCATAGTTAGTATAATTAATTTAATTCATATTTACTTAGTACCGCTTGATTATATCTATAAGAATTCAGCCAAAAATACTTATTTTTACTTTAAAAATCCTTTGTAGTGTTTGTGAGTAAATGTTTCGAATTCATTATGAATGTGAGCGGGTTATCTACGAACTTAGTTTGTGATGATATCCCTCGTTAAGGGATAACACGTTGGTGTTCTTCCAAAACGGCTATGCTCGTTGTTAACCCACATTCATAATTAATGTAGTAAGTAAAGTTTGAATGTTGGAGCAATCGATCGATGTATTAAGACCATTACTTAAGGCTACCTGCTTACAAATGTTTAAGTCTTTCTAAACATTAAATTTACGACCCATCTTAGTAATAAAATAAAATGGAAATCTAGATTGCATCTAGATATGATCACAATTTGTGCGCTGTCGGTAGAAAGTAAGCTAAGTCTATCGTAAATCGACCAATGCTACTGTTTCCTAGATTATTTTTTAGTGTAATGCTTTTAATAAATGATTTTGTAATAAATTATAAGCTAGTTTTCCTTTTAAATTAGCAACCTACCTACCAACATCTTTTTTGCACCACAGGTTTTGGCTGTGAATATATGTATAGCGTTTGATTTTAAAAAAAATTACAAAAAAATGTGCATCAGTGTATTTGAAAAATAACAAATTTCACACGAAACTTAAATTCAACCGCCCGCTAAGCCCATAACAATAAGTCGTAAATGGGTTAATTTATTCCGATCCTAATGAGCGATCGATTTTACAACCACAAAAAGTTAGACAAAACGCATCTTAACGAAATTGACACAAAAGGTGTGTTCCCTTTGATTCGATTAATTGGACAATCTCTAATAAACAAATACACCTGCTCGTCCACCTGTTTGAATTTAAATGACTGTCTCGTTTTGACAAATGAGTTAGAAAGAGATGCAAGATCTGTCGGCATCTATTTAGTCTAATGATTTGGAAGAAATCACAGGTGGAAATGTAGGTGGATTTTTAAAGTAGATCTACATTAAATACATACAAAGTATAATTTTATTTAGGCTTTTGAAGGTGAAGGAAGTTATTCCACCCAAATCTTAAAATCATTTTTAAATCTAAGTTATATACCTACCTAGGCATGTATGTAGCTAATTAGATATCATATTAGGTGAGCTTTATTTTCCGCGGTTACTATACCTTCACAATAACAAATTAATACGTAATAAATTAAATATTTTTCCCAAAAATATTTGATTTCGGCGGGACTTGAACCCGCGGCCCTCTCTCAGTACTGACCGCTAATAAATATTTAATTTCCTAAAGATACCTCGACTGCGAGGGCTTACGCACTATATTAACAAAAAACACGTAATAAAATAGGTTGTTTGACAAAAAGCAGGGTCTAAGACAATCCACTAAAGATATAAATATCAGGAATTGTGTCCTGGATTCCGTAGGTACTTTTTGCCATGGGAGACAATATCGGATTGATAGGATTACACGCGCCTTGTGGTGTCTGCCACAAGGTGTGACTCATCTGAATGGGACGCCAATTTAGAGCAGCTTGGCCACACTGGTTCACCTCGGAGGACTGACCCCACATTGATACTCAAAGCGTTTCTGGTATGTCCCTGTCGCGCTGAGAAATACCGTTTGCGCGATCTAGGATCTTTCGCAAGCAAACCTATTTTTCTTTATAAAGTACAAAAAACAGTAGCTGCGATTACTTTTTGTGATTTTATTTACATTTTTATTGCTTACTTTTGTAAAAACTGGGTAAAACAATAAATTAAGTTGTTTTTTTTTTTTTAATAAAATGTATAATGTTTTCATATTTTGTTTATTATAAGTACAACATGAATAACTGGTGTAAATTAATATGGTAATAATTTTAACTAAACCGGATGCAGCTGCCACCACATTTTTAATTTTTCTCTAAATCATTTTAAACGGAATCAAAAGTCATAACTAGTTCATGTGATAAGATCGTAACTTCTGTTACCCATTCAATTTGTCGACAGCTTTGTAGAAGAATAATTAAAAATGTAATTAAAATTGCTATAAATTCTTCAGGCCAGCCCTAGCGCAAACTAATTTGAATTAATTAAAACGAATAAAATTCTTGCACTTGTGTTTAAATAGGTAAGTTCATTCACTAGGTTATACTAAAGTCAAAGACTTATGTACCCATTTCTATAAATAAATAAAAAGTGTTGGAAAATTCATAAAGCATTGTCTAGCCCCAATGTAAGCAGAGCGTTGCGTTATGGGTATTAGATAAAATATACATCTACACTAATTTTGTTAAGAGAAAAGAGTTTATTGTTTGTTTGTATGTTTTTTTGTTTGTTTTAATTGAATAGGCTCCGAAATAATATAAAATAATAATAAATATGAGTACATAAATAGATATTTTTTTATTATACTAACATGGAAGACGATCGGAACATATACATATGTATGCAAATTAACTATTTGCTAGTAGTTAATTTCTATGAAGGGAAAATAAACTGTTTCCATGAGTAAACTTATTTATTTTTAATATTTAAAAAATCAGTTTCTATTACGGATACGGCTGTTATAACTTTAAACAGCGCCCTCTGTATAAATATTTGGGAAGCTTTTCGAAAGCTATTAAATTGCGCGCGCAGGATTTTCAAAGCTGAGCTTACGCACACGAACGAGGTATTTCTATGCCATCTTTGTATCTTATCTGGAACTTTCTCAATTTGGACTGCATCGTGGTGCGTGAGCTTATTTAGTTCATCAGTAAATTTTGAGATGGCGTTCACATTGTATCGGCGCGTGAGTACTTTTTTTTATTTATTTATTTAACAACTTTATTGCACTAAAACGGTACAAAGGGTGGGCTTAATGCCGAGGCATTGGTGTCAATTCAGCGGTCACCAACTAGCCTAAACTAAACTAAAATTTGAATTTAGAACCTCTTTAGTACAAGTGCTATTCAGATGATACCATTTTAGAACGCACTAAACTAATTATAGTTTGACAGGACTAAAATCGATTTAGTTGCTCAATTTAGTATAGTTGCTACTTTTCGTATTCTGTTGTACCACTTATGTGTCAGATTTCAACTAATTTTGACTAAAAATGTTTTAATTTAGAACACTGTAAAACGTTGCCTACTAATTATAGTTGGTGTGGCGGCAGTTCATGTTTTCCTGCATTATTCGATTTGTTGATATTTTTATAGAAATATTTGAAATCAAACGCTGCCTAGCTTTGTAAAAATGAGTGATTCAAAGGCATAATTAGTATTGAGTACCTATTTATATAAACACATAAAAGGGAAGGAAATAAAATCAAAAGTCATGAAAAGCTAAGTTTGTATGGCATTTTTTTTGACCGCGCAAACCAATTTATGATGCCTGAAATTCACGTTTATGTTTAAAATGCTGCAAATAGATTTTTTTTTAAATGAAGCGTGTCTCCTTATACGATCTAATAAGTTCAAGTTTTTTCTATTAGCTGTTAAGTTTTGAGGTACATAAAATATTTTCACACTTAGATTTCGTCATGTGTGCTAGATTACTTATCAAAAGTGACAGAAATACCATTATTAGTCATTTCTCAAGCTTTCTTTTTAGACACTAGCAATTTTAAAATAAATTAGGTTTCATTTATTAATGCGTTCAACTATAATTAGTCTGTGTTTTATAGTACCTAAAGTAAACATCTCTTAGTAGGTCAGACGATGATGGAAAGTAGGAAAATTTACTTATGGTGGGGCTTTAAAGCAAAACAATAATTATCAAGAATATTGAGGCTAGTTACAGCGTTAATTACAACCATGCATAATTAAAACACCAGTCTGTTTTTAAATTTTATTTATATTATTTACAACAAATTCTCCTCTTGAAGTATTGGGGTTATCCAGTGCTCGGATCGCCTCGGCTAATACTCGGGATGTTTCTAGAATTGAGGCCAATCGTTGGCTGTCTGCATTGAGGACCTCCACCAGCTGAACAGTAGCAGATTAACAGGGAAAGGCAGGTCTAGTGTTCTGCGCCGGAACGATGGGATTTGAACGGGCGCTGGCTGGTCTGTCTGTTGTTTGTAAGCCCTAAAACAAAAACAGTTTAGTAGGTATTCAGAGACCTATAGAAACTATAGTACCACCTAGAAGAGTATAGGCATGTATGTATGTATATATATACTATAAGGATATACAAGTAGTTTTACTATTACCTATATACTTATCCTTTACTAACATTCCCATGCGGTGTGAAAAGATAAAAGACACAGATACAAAATTAATATACCTACTTAGTATGGCTGGACATAGGCTGGACAACTTATTATGTTGGTAACTCACAGCTTCTAATGCACCAAAATCATGAACCAAGGCATTGCGGACGATGTCGAGGATTTTGTCGTCCATGTCATTGATGATGGCCCGGCCGTCGTCGGGTGGTCCGGCTCCGGCTATCGATAGGTTGATTTCTCTGGCCTTTTTCGTCGTTTTGGCTACCATGGTAACCCAGAGCTGAAATCATCCAAACATTTAAAAAAATGTTACAAAGGTAAAGCTATTTTACCTAGAAAATAATCAGGTAGGATTATATTAATATAGATCACTAGTTTCTGCCGACAGCTTCGAACGTATTGTTTAAGTTTATTTGATTTCTATCTATCCCATATGAACGGAATTTCGTGATAAAGAGTAGCCTAAGTTTTATTCCAAGCTTAGAAATATCTACTTGCATACAACATTTCAGCCTTCAGTTGGTTGTTATGGCGTACAGAGTTATAACAAAATATTCGAACTTTCGCATAGTGTTAGGTATACCCAGGTATACCTAAGTAGGTCGGTACTTACATGTTACCATTCTTCTGCGGACCTGCTGCAACCATATCTATTCAGTTCGTCACTGAGCGAGGATTACAAATCGACAAACTCTTGAGAGGCTTAATTTTCCTGTAGGAAAAAGAAAACGTCAGAATATACATACATAGGTACAAATACTTCCATAGGTACAAAACAGTAATACATATTGCAGGAGTGCAGAAAATGTAGTATACTCGTACAGTCTGGCTAGACCTAAAAACATGTAACTAGGTACGTAGGTATGTGATTAATATGAAGGTATCACAAATTTTGCCTAGGTAGGTAAAATTATTAAGCTTACCTCTCATCACCTCTATAAGCGTGGAGACGCTCAATAAACATCTCATGTTGTTTTTGTTAATCCTTTTTCTTCTCGTCATCCATTTTTATGCAAAAACCCAAATTGAAAAACAAATTTTCCAACAACATAAACTTCCGCGCCAAACATGCGCACAGATAATAAAAATCGGTCATTTCATTCATTCCATTCATTCAAAAAGACTCAAAAATATATCTTACTGGCAACACCTGCAATTCAATTTAAATCGATCTATGAGCCTATGTACTAATTTTAGAAATGTACTAAAACCGTGTGCAACTGAATAGTGTTTTGAAGGTTCTAAACTAAAGATAGTAATTTTTAGTATAGTATCGTTTAGTTTTGGGTCGCTCCTGAATAGACGCCATTATCTACCTACTAAATACTTTTAGAATAGTATTTTTAGTAGGTTTGGTTTGACAATTATGGATAAAAGTTCTACAAATTTTGGTAAGAAAATATTTGCTTAGTATCTTGAAACAGTCGTGCCTTAGTTAATTTACTTATTAATAAGAGAAAGCACACATTTTACTTATTTAAGAGAAAGCACAGATTGTTACGTGGATCAAATTGTAAGCAACAATGGGAAATGGCCTATGATCAGCTAGGTCAAATGTCAAGGCTAGAACTTCCCTATCACATGCTATGACATGCTATTATCAAGGGCAACCAACGTTAAGAAAATTCTGCTATAAAAACAATCCCATACAATTTCTTCTCATTACCTTCAAAATAATCATAAGGTTCATGTCTTCAGACGGCGTTAAAGCAACAACAGTGATCATGTCAGTGTTTCCATTGCTATTTATATTGGTGCTTGTATTTTCGACAGCGAAAACGGACTTGCAACAAAACTCAAGAAACTTCAAGGATTTCGTCACAAACATGATAAATGAGCAAAGCACAAAAATACAAACTCTGCTTAAGAAAATTCAAACCAACGCCCAATCTGTCCTTGAAAAGATGGAAAATATAAAAGGAACAAATATACCGATGAAGGAAGATAAAAACAATGAAAACGGACAGGTGGAGTCTCCGCTGAAAAATCTTGAAAGTGAACCTTATTCCAAAGGTCTTAAAGAATCGAGGAGCTTTAGTACTCATTACGGAGGAACTGGTTTTGGAGCTAGTGGTAACGCTAACTATGGAACATCGACATACCATCATCATTCTATTGGCTTTGATCCTGTAAACATTGTGGTTTCCTTGTCTCTTCTGTCATTTCTGCTGCAAGCGTTGCAAGGACTTCTTGGTAGGACAAGACTGCCTACACCGGTGATTGAAGCCAGGGCAATGGCCATTGATGACTGGACGAAAAGTTATGAGAAAAAACTTGCGAAAGACAAATATTATTACAAGAAGAAATTTATGAAAAACTATTATTAGATTTTTGGGAGAGGATGTTAATCGTAGGTATGTATTGTAAGTGTAAGAACTCGTTTTACTTATTTATGTACTGTTTTTTATCTATACTAATATTATAAAGAGGAAAGATTTGATTGTTTGTTTGTTTGTATGTTTGTTTGTTTGTTTGAATTGAATAGGCTCCGAAACTACTGGACCGAGTTAAAAAATTCTTTCACCATTAGAATCCTTAATTTTACGTGATGAACATAGGCTATATAATATTTTCAAAAAAGTTAGGGATCCGTATGAAAAATTCAATAATTGAACCGTGGGCTGTATATTCAACCTCTTTTTCTATTATGGCGCGTCAGAATAGAAAAAGAGGTTGTATAGCGCACGGTGCTTGCTTTTTCTCTACGGCCAGTGTCAGTTTTGGAATGTCGAGTCAATGTCAAAAACCCCAATGGTGTTAGAAAAAGTAAAGATCCGTATGAAAACTATGAAACCCATCGTTTTAGTGTGTATAATTTCTGAAATTTTTGTTTAATACCCGTGCGAAGCCGGGGCGGACCGCTAGTCTTAATAAAAACAATAAAATATCATTCTATTTGCATGTTTTTGTTGATTATGCATTTAGTAAAAGATCGCGATCAAGAACTTTGTAAAAAAGGATGCTTAGAGCATTCTTTTGCAAAAGTAAGTTTCCATCTTTGAAGCGCCTACTTCATTTGACGAGCAATTTTATCTATTCCCTGTATAATTTACTCAGGAGTTCAATATAAACTAAAAGTATCTTAGAATGTGATTTCCTCTCTAGGTAACTTTTTTTGTAGTACAATCAAAATATTAATTATCTTACCATGCAACTATGTATAGCAAAAAAAATATGTCTATGTAATAAATTTTATTATGTATATCAGTCATCTAGTACCCATAACACAAGCTCTGCTTAGCTTGGGGATAGATGATGGTGTGTGGATTGTTCAGCATTGTTTTTATACAGTCTATCTGTCCATCCAGCAAAATTCGTAGTAGGCGGTCCAAATATCATGCGCGGCCGCACGCCAAAAGCTTAATCCTTTCTGTCCACGAATCCCGTCAATCTTAATCCATTGTATTTTTTGTCACCTTTCTGCACAAAACGGAACCAGATTCTAAATTCATATTTGACATAACAATGCATCCGTCAAAAAATGACACTGCCTAAACAGATGACAGCGGCAACCCTTTAGAAGACCCCTTTATCTGATTTCTTAGTTATAATTCAACTGCAATTTCTTTAGTGAATAGGTTTTGTACTAATTTGACAGTTAGTTGACAGCTTCACAAAAAGCTATTTTCGAGAACTGTTATCTCAATCTGTGACTGTTTGGAATTTGGATCACCTTTTGTGTATCTTTAAATGATTTGTTCTGTAGATTATGACCTAAGTTCGCTATTCTATTAAGTATTTTTTTTCTTAACACTTCCTACAAAAAGTTTCGCAGTATCTTTGTTGCCAATATTTTTCATTTGATCATACATGCCTCGGTCTAATTTACCATCTGTTAATCAAAATTTAAATTTGTGCCTCAAAGCGAGATCAAATGCCTTCGTTATTCTAGTAGGTACTAATATCATTCTGTGGTAATACTCCATCGAAAGGGTCATAATAACCACACATGTCGCCAGAGGACCATCAAAGGCCGGTGACTAACCCCTTGCATAATCTCAAATATAATCACAATGACTTCGTATGTCCCTCATCTATAAACATTCATCAGGAAAGTAAGAAAAATCCGATAAAGTTGATCGGCTGTTACCTTGGCACAGAAGAGGCACACACAATACTTGAGCTACTGGTAGATTGTATGCGTCAGCCTGCAGTTAGCTCAATTGTGTCAATTATAAATACTAGTTATAATTTGGTTCTGTTAAACAATCCCTATTTAAGTTCATAAATAACGAATGGCTGCACAAAGAGGTAAAAACTACTGAACGCATCAGGCTAAAATTTTGCATACAGGTAGTTCTAGGCCTGAAACACTTTATCCCATAAATCAGTTTCCATGGGATAGAAATAACATCAAAATGTTTTTATCAAACACCGTTCAAAGCCGCGGATAGAATTTAGTTACGTATAATAAGTTATTTTAGTAATTTGGTTTAGTTTATAATAACTATTCGTTTCCCAAATAAAATACTTTGTCACATTAAAGTTATATCCAAACCCAAAACTCGATCTTGTTTGAACTACCTATTAGTGTATTTCTTGTACAACAAATCGACAATCAAGGCATCTATCATAGAAAATGAAAAGTACCAAATTTTGACTGATAGCTAGCAATCTGTATAGGTAAATTGCCCAAACCATTGATTCATCTAGAATAGAAAGTATCATCTTATAGTGCGGCCAATAAGTTGAATGATGTGCCATACTGTCTTCCGGGTTTTGTACCATGGTCCCCTTTTTAAACCGCTTATACTAATTATATAAAACATTGGGTACCAACCTTATACTCGTATTTTCTCCCCTGTATACGCACATAATAAGCTATTCCATAGCTATATCCCCTTTGCATATTATTATTTGTTTGATCTTCGAGAGAGGGGTTTGAAAGGTACTTATGAAGCTGGTAATACGCGTTTTAAATTATCTTAGCTAAGTCCAAAATATTGTATGCATTTAGAGTCAGCTTTGTAAGTTTAGTGAGACATGGTTTTAGACATATTGTTGTATAATGATATCTTTCTAAGTGAAGAAAGAAAGAAAGAAATAGTTTATTAGACAAAACCTACAAAAGACAAACATAGAAAGTTATTACAATACTATTGGAAAATAAAACAATACACTAATGCAAACACAGAGAGATTACTTAAGTACGAACTATAAACTAGATAGGTATAACAAAATCACAATTAAACAGTGGGTACTAAGCAGCTCATCTGTGGACAGGAAGACAAAAGGGTGTGTACGTAGGCAATGTCTAACAGGTCTTGGCTCAGCGTAATGCCCTGACACAAATAGTGGCACTATTGTAAAAGGGCGCTGGTTTTCAGCCAAAACCAACGACAATGACGGGCACGAGTTCAGAAAAGGCGCAGAATACAATGTGTATGTAAAATTTGGTTTCTGAACGAAAAACAAAAAATAATATGAAATTCTGTGTGATATTTGTCAATGTCACTTGTCGGTCAGTCAAATAATATTATCTAATGTACTCTGTGGTCAAATAATGAGTTATTTTTCTGTTCATTTTACGCGGCTGTTTGTTTGTTAAAATGAGTAAAAATCCCCGTTCAAGTGTGATAATAATGTGCACCGCTGGAAACAACAAGTTATAAACAAGGGATACTTCGAAAAACACTGAGTGGAGGATTGAATTCACAGCAATGATCGGTAAGGTAACTAGCTACCCCTATGAATTAAGTTGTGTTGCAAGTAAAAGTCTTCGAAGCTTGAGTCTAAAAGTATATAATGTTTTACAGGCACGGATTGGCGGCAAAAGGACATTCCAGCAGCTCGAGGCCGCGAACCTAAAACTACCACGAAAAGCCACTGACTTGTGCCTTGGTGTAACAAATACATTAGTGCATTCTCTTCTGCCGAACCTAGAACCATGTTTCGCCCATAAAAGTTTATTGTAAAGGTATGTAGGGGTTTTACTAGAAATTACCCCAAAAAGAAGAGTTGCTAGATGGAGATTCCTACGTGCACTCATTTTAAGCATGTTTGAAGAATTTAAAAAAGGAGTTACGTGAGCGCGTGGTGGTACGTGAAAACAAAAACGCGCGCATGCATTTTGCACTCGCTGTACCAGCCTTTGAGTGCGCTTGAGCAAGCACGGACCGTATACTACATCACAATAATTAAGCTTGGAAAGAATAAGGGATTCACAGAGGGTAATTCTTACATCCTCACATAGATACCTACGGATCTTATATAAAATTTTTAACCGGTAGAAGCAGTTACGGACACATTCAGAGACATGTTTCTCGAAGTGTAGGTTAGAATCCATTATAAGCCCCAAGTTTCTAGCGTCCTGTACATGGGCCACCTTTTCGCCATTTACATGGATATTAATTGATTTTTCTGACATTTTAAGAAGATTAACTCTTGAACCTAAAAGCAAGTAAAGGGATTTCTTTGGGTTAAGAACTAGTGAGTTTAAATTAGACCACTGGAATACTTGTTCTAAATATTGTATTATGTTATATCAGCCATCTAGTACCCATAAACAAACTCTGCTTAGCTTGGGGCTAGATGATGTGGTGTGGATTGTCCAGCATTATTTATTTATTTTTAGGACATTATACTAAAACTATATGGTTTTCTCAAAATCATTGAATTTCTTTGTCGTTAATACGTATATTAGCTTATATTATTATTTAGATTTCAGATTCCAATTACTTTATTCCATTAGGTTTACATAACTACGCACTTTAGGCACTTAGACATCTATGTTTCTTCTCAATTTATGTGTAATGCAAATTGTATTCTGTTTCTATAAGTGGTAACTTATTAATACCTTTACACATGTCTTATAATATTTCAGTGATGTAGGATCCCCCAATTAATTGATAAATAAATTGCCCTGATGATAGATATATTTTCTGCAACATTTTTATCAAGATGATTGATTTCAAAGACATCAAGCACGTAGCATTAAATTAATCTCAAATTTTGATAAACATCACACATAATTTACATAATGTACGCTCTGTAGGAACACTCTCTTTAATATCATCAACCTCTTAACTCTCAGAGATATTCTGACAACTTCAATCAAAGTACTCAAAGGCGGGCAAATATAAAATTCATTACTGCACCTTTCCGTTAATTTGTCCTCTTACATCCCTACATCCCCTTATACCCAAGGGATAAGATGAGGGGAGCTAATTTCCTTTAAACCGTGAAGACGTCAAAGGCTATCCTTGAGACGGCATGGCACTCCTCTTTTTGTAATTGAATATGAAATCTTTCGCGCTGTGCACGAGCTGAATTGATAAAGTTGCTGGATTGAATAAGCCGCAGCGATGTCATGAAAAACCTAGGCCTTTGGAAAGATACAGTGCTAGAGTTTATCTATCAATACTGTCGTCTCGGCTTAACAAATCAGCTTGTTTTAGCTTTTGATGTTGCAAAAAAAAAACGGTCGCATTTGGTAAAGATTAGTCGTATTTTGCGCTAGTGTTTGGTCAATTTGCATACAAGTATCTACTTTTGCGTAGTTTTTTATTTGCCTGTACATGTATTCCATGTTATTATATATATACGTGCCTATGTATTTAACGTGTTATTCATACTCGACGCACGAAATGGGACAAATCGTTTATGTAGTTTTTTCGCAAAACGCACGAACTGACACTTACTTGGCTGGTTTCTTCAAGTCGACGATGCACGAAACACAACTAATTAATCCTTGTAAAATTTTATTTGTCGGATCCAGCGGTTGTAAATCTTTAATTTTTCCTGGCGGAGAAAAACTTGCAGTGAGCATCGAGCTCTCCCGTCTCGAGTGCGCCACCGTTCGAGCATCTCTTCACATGAAATTCATAATTCAAAGATATTCCGTTCTTTTTAATATATTTTGATATTATTTTGGTCACGCATACCACATTTTTCTTTTAGTGAGTGATCTTTTATTAACTAATCCCTAGGTCTTTAGGTTCCTTAGGTCTACCGACGTTTTTTTATATCTTCATTCTTCATATTAGGTTTAAAGTTAGAAACAATCCTTTTGTCGCCGGTCTTTTGTTCTATTAGTGGAAAAATTATTATTAGATCGTATAAAAACTATAATACCCCTGTAGAGTACAAAAATGTACCATATCCGAGAAAATATAAGAATGGATAGAATTAATATTTTGTTCCTTATGCAAGTGCATACAATAGTGTTCATTCCATTAAAGAGTAAATTTAACAAATATAAATTGTTGAGATACCCAGAGTAGGTATCTCTACCAAGTAGAGTAGTACCATCCAAGATACCCTAGAGTAGGTACAATCTAAAAAGAATATTAGTGAATAAAATAAAAATCTACATTAATGTTATCAAATTCTTTATTAATATATACAATACTCATGTCTTCACTCCGTAAATCGTATCTGTACGAATAATAAAATAAAATGTAGGCTCACAAATTCTCAGTAAATTTGTATGGATGGATCATCCTTATTAAAATTTCCACTCAAATCGAGTTTTACTTGAATTAATCCAATTGAGTCGTTCTTTTAACTTTCGAGGGGTGTTCTTAGATGTTTCTCTTCAATGCACCTTTGATGCTATAATGTTTTTCGGTTTTCGACTCCACTTGATAAGATATAATATAAGTCTGTTTTCATTGGATGAACGAAAAGAATTAGATTTTAATGCGTTGGGTTTATTTTTCGGTTTTGTGTTTGTGTATTGTAAAACAATACGCTTGAACGTCAGAAGGTACCTAAATAGATACTAAAAGGCAGTTTAGATTTAAAGAAAAAAAAAATATATTTTGTGTTTTAAGAGATTCGCTCAATAAAATTAAATCAAAAGATTGACCGCTCGTAGATAAAAGCTCTTGAGAGATACGATTCTCATAGTACAATTCGAGTAACTTTACTAAGTACATCATTTTGGACTTTGGATAATAAATATTGCTGGAAAATCGGTCAAATCGACTTCTTACCAAGAACTTCTTAGCGATTGTAAATATAACTTATATTTTTAACTCGGCTTATGGTGAACTTTAACTTCTTTATTTCTATTGAAATTTGGGTAAACTTTAACATTTTCTTAGGTTTAAAGAACTTTTATTTCTCATAAAAACTTTACAGTTCACTTAAAATGAGATAAATCTAAACAGTAATTATGTACTAAATCTAAGATTAACTAAATAAATGACTCCTGGGCTCTGATGCTTAACTAAAGGTATATGATGATGACTAATGATTTTATTTATGAGTTTTATATTTATATTATAGTTATGTTATTATATTATTCTATTGAGTAGACATGTGCCCTCAGCATATTTTTATACACATTAATGCTATCACATTCTTTTATGTTATTAGGTAAATTATTAAAAATACGTGCTCCTTCTGAAAGAATCGTCTTTTTTCCGTAGTTTGTACGTGTATTAGGTAATTTTAACTTAATTTTGTTCCTAAAACTATATTTACTTTCTTTTAACTGTAAAATTATATTTGATTGTATTGACTTTGATGTAATATTTTTTATTAGAAGACATGTTTTAAAAATATATAATTGTTTTAAATTAAGTATTTTTGTAATTTTATATAATTCTTTTGTAGGGGTGTAATATGAATAGTGATATAAAACTTTTATAATTTTGTTTTGAACTCTTTGAAGGGGTTTTAAATGGGTGTCAGCAGCTGATCCCCATATTTCAATAAGGTATTCTAAATGGGATTTTGCTAGAGAATTGTATATTGTATTTTTAATTTTAGCAGGAATACATTTTGCGACTTTGCGCAATGCTCCTAGCAATGATGTTAGTTTTGATTTTACTTCTCCAATGTGTGGCTTCCAAGACAATTTATCATCGACCCATAATCCCAAGTATTTTTCTAGATGTGATTGTTTTATTATGACATTATTTATCGACAGTGGCGTAAAAGAAGGTATCGGCTTGTTTTTTGTAGCAAAGATCATGAATGAGGTTTTTGAAGTATTTATTGTCAGCAAATTGTATTTGAACCATTCATTTAGGGCGTTAAGATCGTTTTGAGCGTCGTCGATAATGTTGTGAATGTTTTTGTCAAAATAAAAGAGGCAGGTGTCGTCTGCATAAAGAGTCAGTTGTCCTTTTAATCCTATAGTGTTTATATTATTTACATATATAAGGAACAGTAATGGGCCAACTATTGATCCTTGTGGAATACCATAAGTGACATTTCTTACATCACTGGTAAAGTCATCAACTTTTACCACTTGTCTACGATTTGATAAGTAAGATTTGAATATGTCTAGGGCTCTGTCTCTGACCCCTATGTTATCAAGTTTCTTTTGAATTTCCACTAATTTTGGGAGAGCTAAGTTGTTTTTCTCGAGGCCAAGAATAATGCTAGTTCATGAGATTATATAGATACCTACTAAAAATATTTATAGCTCTTTAGTAATCCAACCGATTTAATTGCCTGCACGAATCTTGAAGACAGTTTATTATTTTATTTTCGTCATCAATACAAAGCCAAAAATACAAAAAAGAAACATTCACAAAACACCCCTCTATGGTGTACTAATTGGCAAATATTTTGTATTGATCACAGCACCGCGATGAAAATGTAAGGAGATCGAAAACTTTAAACTAAATATGTAAATAACCGTCACATGATGTGGTGGGTCACATTTCCCCTTTACTATTACAAGACAAGACAAGACCGCAAACTTGCAACAAACTTCCCAGACATTTGACGGAAAACCCGCACGACAAAGTTACTGCAAAACTACAACGCTCTATATGTACCTGTGTTGCTGGTCTAATTTTGAAGAGTCTACACATAGTAGGTACAATGAAAGTCGCTGGCCCGCGTCGGCAAGTTGACAAAGCAATGTTACCTATCATATTCATTCATTCACTGAAATATCGCACCAATCCGCCAGGCAGTGTAGGCTGGACACGCTCCGGCTCTGCCCGAGTCCTATAAAGCTTTCCTCATGAATCACTCTATCTATTCAAAACTCATCGAAATCTGTTGTGTAGTTTTAAACATTGAAACATACATAGGGATAGACAGACAGCGGGAAGCGTTAAAGCTAAGGTCAGCTTTAACGAGCTCAACGCTCAGATTTGATGCACGCAGCTGCTGTCGGGACTGAAGCCGTTGAGTGGCTGAAGTGAGGGTTTGTCATGTGATCTAGGGGTGGGTAATTAGCTAATTGGTATACGTAATCATGCCCAGCCACAGATTTTTGATCGACGCTGGAAATCTCAAAAATTGTGCCAAGTGCAGCGGTGACCTGTTTGGAATGGATATATGTAGGTACTTATTAAAAAAAAAAACTGAGTTTAAGTTCAATCAATAAGTTAATTTCTAATAGATTAAGATAGTTTATTTGCTTGAACACAAGTAGGTTAAATATATGTTAGTAGTATTTTTAGAAACAATTATATTCTACTATAATCTTAGATCAAATGTTATAGTATTTTGTATTCTATTTAACTAAATAATATACTTGTTCGATCTTTGCTCACAAAATATATGTAGGGTAGTTTAATTAGCGAGACTATCAGCCGATTTCAAAATACCCTCTGCTTGTGGAATCGGTGAATGAATACTGAAGCGCTCCTGCCGTGAACGGGCGAATGAAGTAAAAAAAGATCGACCGGTTCATCTGCAACCGCCATTCGTGGTGGACATATTTACGTGAAATTTTGAAATCTGGATATCTAGTCATCTCTCACTGTGGTTTGTATTGCCGTGCAATAACTGATCAAAATAAACATTATTCAGGCGAGTGAAAAGCTGAGTAAGCTGTGTTTCGGAAGCTGAGATCCTTGCATGGTGTGGAGAATCAGGTCAGTGGTCAAGCTTTTTATCTACCCTATGTAAAACGAGCAAAAATCTGGATTTACGTTAGGTATATACAGCATCACAGTTATTTCACCCTAAAATTTTAAGGTCCTTCGATATATATTTTTTCTACCAACCCCCTATTCAGACTCTACAGTAGTGTAGTTTGAGATGAGACAAAGCAGACAATGCCAAAAATTTGAATTTTAAAGGAAATAAAAGTAATATGTTCATTAGCAAAGTTAGATGATGTCAAAATTATGTCATAAAATCATTTACATTTACATTATAACAGCATTTCTTAATTATTAATTGTTTTAATTTTGTCCTAATAATATTGTCGTCATGATCTTTTAATGATTTAGGTATTTTATTATAGATCTTACGTGACATACAGACTAAATTGTTTCATAAAATCATTTAAATTATAACAGCATTTCTTAATTATTAATTGTTTTAATTTTGTCCTAATAATATTGTCGTCATGATCTTTTAATGATTTATGTATTTTATTATAGATCTTACGTGACATACAGACTAAATTTTTTCGTAGGAAAGCTGTTTTACTATTAGGCATTTGAATTGTACTGCTATCACGTCTATTTCGTTCCACAAAATCAGACTTGCATGGGGAAAACATGGGGATGTTTTCGAAAAAATAGTGCCATTTCAAATTATATAAAACGAAGAAAGTGTTAGGATCTTGGTCTCAATGAACAAAGGTCTGCAACTGTCGGTAACGCGCAGACCACATCATGTCCATATCACAACACAGAGCAATCGGAAACAAGTCTGTCTATGGCAGAAGGAAACAGATCTTAAATTCAATATTGATAAACATAGATTATACATATACATATGTCCCGATTTAATAGCTAATTTTGTCAACACTAAAGAATCCACTACTATCCTCATATTTTTAAGGTTTAAGATTTTGCCATGCACTCCCTCCTCAATAAGCCACCCGTGGACAAGAGAGTGCCCATGAGTCATAGGCACTCTATACAGGGTTACTGGTTATTCGACCTATTCCTGCTAGGAGGTTGTGGAGGAGGTTATTTCCGTTGAATTAGACCATAATGTTCTAGAGCGAAAGTCAACCGTTTCTGAGAAAAAAAATATTGAAGTTTTTCATCAATAAATAGAGGTTACGGGGTTAAAAAAATATTAAAAAAAAATTATCGGTTATAATCAAATTTTTATTTATGTTTTATTAAGAAGACAAAACATGCGTTCTTTTAAAACACAAAAACTACAGATGTATCTCACCATTAGGAAATACTAGACAGAAACATCATGAATGTTCAATATTTTCTTTTAATTAGGTCCAAAAGAATGGCATTTAAAAAAAAATATGCTAATACATTTGGCGTGCAGATTATTTTAAAAACATGTCCATTCTTTCAGCTTTTTAGAAACGTATGTAAACTTGGGATCGGTTGTAGGGCTTAAGGTAAAAACGCATATAAAATGGTCCAGGTATCGAATTACGCAAGCATTTGAAAAATTGTTTATGTATGAATATAAACAATGAATTCTCGGAATCTTTCTAGGTACCTGATAACTATCGAGAATGTCAAGTTAGAATGCTTTTAGTCAGTCATTTCGTACTGTTTGTTTGTAATAATAGGACGCTATTTCACGTGTGCTCTATGTTCCTTTGGATACATCGAAAAGTAGGTCATTCAAATAATTTCTGAAAAAAAATCATTGGTTTCGTAAATTGAGATAAATTAAATTAGCTGAAAATTTTACTATTTCTTAGTAAAATTTTCAGCTAATTTAATTTATCTTTTTATGATATTATCCTAACTGGGCAAAAAACCTTTATCAACAAAGAAAATTACAAATATCTAACGAAATAAAAACTAGTATTTACGATTTAAACAATTTAGCTAACTGCAGACTATTGCGAACAAACATAGAGCACACGTGAAATAGGTAGCGTCCTATTATTACAAACAAACAGTACGAAATGACTGACTAAAAGCATTCTAACTTGACATTCTCGATAGTTATCAGGTACCTAGAAAGATTCCGAGAATTCATTGTTTATGTTCATACATAAACAATTTTTCAAATGCTTGCGTAATTCGATACCTGGACCATTTGATATGCGTTTTTACCTTAAGCCCTACAACCGATCCTAAGTTTACATACGTTTCTAAAAAGCTGAAAGAATGGACATGTTTTTAAAATAATCTGCACGCCAAATGTATTAGCATATTTTTTTTTAAATGCCATTCTTTTGGACCTAATTAAAAGAAAATATTGAACATTCATGATGTTTCTGTCTAGTATTTCCTAATGGTGAGATACATCTGTAGTTTTTGTGTTTTAAAAGAAAGCATGTTTTGTCTTCTTAATAAAACATAAATAAAAATTTGATTATAACCGATAGTTTTTATTAAAATATTTTTTTAACCCCCTAACCTCTATTTATTGATGAAAAACTTCAATATTTTTTTTTCTCAGAAACGGTTGACTTTCGCTCTAGAACATTATGGTCTAATTCAACGGAAATAACCTCCTCCACAACCTCCTAGCAGGAATAGGTCGAATAACCAGTAACCCTGTATATTAAAGATTACTACTCACTACGAATACTCGTATTGTCCACAGCATGGAAGGTTCTTAATCACGACACATATCGTCTCATAGTTCCTTAGCCTGATCACAAGATTGCAAAACTGCTAATCACTGCAGGTATAAAACACTAATGGCTCTTCACCTGGGCTCAATAAGAACTGACAGTTTAATAACAGCTGTGATAAAGCTAGATGGCCCGTAGCTACAACACAAGCCTATTGGGGTTGATATGTAAGTATTTGGACAATAAAATTATAAAACTACACCTATTGAAATTAGAATGATGATATATTAATAGGAATAATTAAAAGGAAGGAACGATTAAGATTATTTTAATCTTGGTCGTATTGACAGATAATATCGGATAAAAGGGATCCAGTTCATAAAAGTACTAGTAAAAGTACATGCGGTAGTTCCACAGTAGGTACAGAAAAAAAAATACTGTAGGTCACATAAGGTTTTCTTTTCCCAACCTGTTTTAATAAGGTAGCAGATTACATCCTATCTTTTTTAACAAATGGTCATTACTCCACGTCTGTAGGTTAAAATATTCCTATAGATGGTCTACTGCATTTACCACTAGCCGTTTAGACACTTTTTAAAAGCCCCGGAGGTGTGATCGAATCGCGAATCATATTTGACAAGCTTTTACCATAATATTATCTCATTAGGGACATCAGCTTTCGAAAATAGAGTTTATGTGCATCTGTTGTTCCATGAGACGACAGAAAGTAACAGATTTTATCTTAAACACTTTAAAATCAATAAACGGTGGGCATTTCGTAGAAGTTAAGTAGAAGCTTTAAGAAAAAACAAAACATGATTCCCTCGCAAGGTATAAATTTTCTATGGCTCTCATTAGGACTAGATCCATGAATAATCTATTATTTTTGTTTACCTAAGTATTTTAATTGATGTTTAATGGAAATTTAATACGATTGATTATACTTGGAAGTTATTTAATTTTAAGTTAAGAAGAATCAAGGTAATCCGACGTGAGTAGAAGGTACGGTAAATATATATGTACATAGTTCGTTGAGACAGAAATGAATGCCGCTCTTAGTTTGAGATTAAAATAGTAAAAACCACGACATTCAAGAATTGAATAGAACATTGCAGTATTGCACCATCAATTACACGTCAAACAAGAACTTATTACTAAACATTATCTAGCGTGACACAATCGGCGACTATAACAGCGATTTATAACGAAGGATCCCTGCCATCTCTTGTTTTAATTATACCTACATACATATAAATACCCAGAACACATATTTGCGGTCGTACAAAAATGGTTAGGACGAACGCGCGACCTCATGCGTCGCAGGCGGAACATATCGCTCCTGCGCCCCTAAGGTCGTCAAACTATAGCAAACATTCTCTCCCATGTTCATTATGTTGTGAACATGTGAGAGAATGTTTACCAGTACTGCATTGATTGACGTCGAGGCACTTTTAAATAACAGTTATTAAGCCACGCTAACAATCGGTCATCGGATCTGACGTTTTAAGTGAGAGGCTTTTAAAACTACGTCACGTAAAACCCATTGATTAATGAAGTGTGTGAAGTGAGCTTCAACTGGCGAATCGTCTAAAATTCGCCTTTTGAAGCTTTACTTGACGTAGTTTTAGAGCCTTTTGCTTTCAGTTCTTTGCTGTTCTTTCCTATTAATAATTTCTATTCTATGGATCGTTATTCTAGGAATCAACATAGAATCATGAAATGGGGTATAGGGTATAGATCACTTATCTGACGTTATAGGCGAGAGCTCACTTAAGTGAGAACTCAAAAACAAAGATTTGAAAGCAAAAGGCTTTTAAACTACGATTCCTAGAATATCGGTTCATAGAATAGAATGCTGAGAATACATTTTTGTTTTTGATTAGCAATAGTACCTACCAACCTGTTAAAAATATACATACCTAAATGAAAAGGCAGAAATTGCATCGAAAAGATTAAAAGTTTTCAAATTGGGTTTTGTTTATTATTTATTAATAAATTAGTGAATGCAATTCCTTTTGACAACCTCTGTGGCGCAGTAGGCAAAGGTCTGCCTGTGAGTAGGTCGCGGTTTGGATTCCCGCCTAGGAAAAAATGTTTTTTCGGATTTTCTGATCGTTTACTATACACGGTGTAACAAAATATGTGTACTAAGCAAAAGGGGGTGAATTTCCACTCCCCAGGGGACCAACTTTTGTTCCACGACTTTTCGAATTTCGATCGGTATTTTGGAAAAAACTGCATCAAAGTTTCAACATGGACAGCTGATTTTTTACGAAGTGACAACCCTAAAGGCAGCGGTTTCTTGTACCTATGACAATGACGTCAGTATGGGCATAGATGTAGAGTAATAGATAGCTAGATAGATAGATTAGGTAGTCTCCCGCCCCGCCATAGCTGAACTCTACGAAGATAAATACCTACCTAACTGCAGTGGAAGTAGGTATGTATAGGTTACCCAGATAAGGAAATAAAAGAGGGAAAAAAATAAAAAAATAGTATATTTAAAATAGGAATTTTTAATTTTCTCCCCCCCCACAACTGATCACCATTGGGGTCTGAAAACTCCCCCTTCGGCTTAGTACACATAATATTTTGTTACACCTTGTATATTATTTTTTTATTAGCTTCTCAGACTGAATATTTTATTGTTAACGTTAAAAAGAGATCGGTTGAATAATAAATATAATATCACACAAGCAAATTTACCTGAATAATATAGATTCTGCAAATTTATCCTTTGAGCTTACATAATGATTTAGTAACTAAGGTTCACGTTTCATAAAACCTAACCTTTAGGATGAGAGGAAAAAACGAAAACTGTGGCTGGCGGCTGAGTATTAAAATCAATTATTCAGAGGAGCACGAGGTAAAATAAACAGAGAACATAGAATAGCCCCGATAACTGGTGAGTGTCTGGCGCAGCGCATCAGCATTGCCATACTGCGAGGGATTGCAGCGACTTGGAGACGCTTTCCACTGACATCTATATACATATATCAGTTAAGCCACCTGTAGATATGTACAATGTAGGTAACATTGTTTGTACTTAATGCAAATGTTTCAATTGCCAACTTTACAATTGAAATAAATATTAATAATTTTTGTAAAAATCTGATTGGTGTTTTTCAAAAATTACCGCTCATATTATTATTGTGAATTGCCTCCATTCCATGACTAAGACATTTCCATGAACTAGACACTGGCAGAAAGGTGGCAAATCAGACACATTGCCATATCGAAGAAGTCAAATCGATATTATACATATAATAATAAATATATAAGTTATTGAATAAGTGATTATTGATTATCTATAACCCTGTATACGTTACATAGCACGGTGCAAGCGCCTTCTTTCTCTGTAGTGGTAGCACGAACACATTTTTGTAACAAGTTACATTACGCCCTAACACCGGTCTGAACTCGACAAAAGAAGCTTTATGTCACAAAGCTTTTTTACTGTTTACTGACATATCGTGTGTCAACAGCCCCAAGAGTGAGATTTTGTGGCAACTCCGTATAGATATGACATTCAACGACAGTAATAATGCTGAAACGTCCCAAATTGAATAGGGTATGGAACTTCAGGGACAAAGGGATAGGTTTGTAAAAATATCTGTGATGGAATAAAGAAGTAGGTAGGTTTTCATCTTGTTTTGGATCGTTCGGCTTATCTTTGTATCAAAATATAGAAAACTCTTTTATAAAGAAATAACGTATCCAAGTACAGTCCACTCGCATATTCACGAAACGAAATACGTATGTATTTCGTTTAAGGACGTTCACGAAATACGTACTCGTATATTTTTCGTTTAAGTAATTTTGGTTTATGATTGCACCTTTTATTAACCTAAGTATGCTACTTTACTAACCGATGTCCATCCAAAGGTTGCCTGCAAGAGATTGTTTTCAGAGATAAGACCGCCGATAGTGCCTCACTAGATCTAGGTAGTAGTTACTGTTGTCATATTGTTGTATAAGGTGCAAAAAAGTTATTATCTACTTTTCACACAAGTCCTTGCTATGCTTAAGCTATGGTAAAGTAAGATTTAAATGTGTTCGCCAACATCGTATCGTACATAAATATATGTATTATGCAGTATAAAATAAAATGAAATATATTCCAGTTGCACTTAACTATTACTAGTAAGGATTGTTACAATCTTTATAAGGACATAGTACAGCTTCATCCAGAAACGCATCCCGTAAATCAAAACCGCAATTACATGAACATAGTGCACGCACTTCGCAGCATAACGATTACAGTGTAATAACAATTTATAAGAGAACATTTTATAATAATTACATCAAGGTATTGACAGACCCATTAATATCTGATCCAGGATGATGGTGGATAAAAATATGTGGAGAGGTATCTCCACATTATTTTTATCCACCTATTTTTTTCCACTGATTTATTTAGTTCTGTGGTAACAGAACTAAACAATAAAGCAGCATGCTTATGCATAATAACAATAATTGGTATTTATTATGCTGGGCACTTTGCCTTCTGGTTTAGGCTTAGGTTTTTAGGAAATAGATTATGTTAATACTAGTTGTAATGGTTTTATTATTTTCTTATAAATTAATTTTCTTTGAAAGTCCGATGTTGTCTTTCTCCAAGACAACAATTTTTATATTTTGTTGTTAATTTAAATTCATCACCTTAAACTTATAACTGTTTGTTATATCTGTTATATCTGTTTTTCATATTTTGATTTCCTATCGGTAGGTAGTAAAACTTTTATGGAATTAAGTCTTTCCTCATTATTATTTCAACAAGTTTTAGTTAATTTTTAAACCTTCGAGTGCTTTAATTTAAGCAAGAAAGTGTGTGATGTGTTGGTTTCAAATACCATCCGCGCAACATATTATAATATGTAATGTATGATAATTATCATTCCTATATGGTTAGGTTTTTGTCATGTGATATTATTATCAACATAAGTGTTCTCTACCGACTCCATGCATGTCTTATTCTCACAACACACTGATATAGCAGTAATCGCGATGCTTTTTAATTATGGCTAAAGATACATTGCGGCTGGCTTCAATGGGATACCAAATTAATGTGCTGATGAATACACACCTTATTGGTCTGGATGAAGGTCCAATTTTCAGTGGGTCAGTAACGTTCAATGGATAGGTTCAATGGAATGGTAGTACTTAGTATTTACATTGAAGGGGTGTGTACACTCAATATGTAAAAAAATAATTTTAATTAAGCTGAGAAAATTGATTTAGGAACTTAAGCTGAATGTATTTGAAAGCTATCGCCGAAGGCCTCTAGCATGCAAAATCTCGAATGTTAAAAATGGTGGATTTATCTCTGTCAACCACAGAGTCTGTTAAAAACTAGCCAGAGAATAGTGCGGTTTTGTCTACACTAATATTAAAAAGACGAAAGATTTGATTGTTTGTTTGTTTGAATTGAATAGGCTCCCAAAGTACTTAACTAATGTAACCCAACGTATCTAATTAATAATTTAGAAGTTTTGAATTATTTGTTAAAACCCGTGCGAAGCCGGTGCGGACCGCTAGCGCTAGTGAAATACTTATATTCTTTGTAAAATGGTTTACTATAAAATGAGATTATCTAGATGATGAAAAAGTTTGGGACGAGTTTTGCTCCAACTCGAAAACTAACAAGGCCTTGTTTGCTTTTACTTTACCTTAAAAAGGTTGAAGTGAACAAAGGATTAAAGTGATCACTTTATTTGCCAGTATTACTTAACTTATTTGTACATTGTGACGTGTCCAAAAGCAAAATACTTTGAGATAGCGATCGATGCACCTCATAAAGTTTGTAGTAATTTCATAGCAATACGCACACGTTGAAATATTTAAAAAAAAATTATATGCCTAACCTTATTATATATTGACCTTATTACTATCGGTCCGCCCCGGCTTCGCACGGGTTTTAACAAATAATTCAAAAAAATTAAATTATTAGATACGTTGGGTTACATTATTGAAGTTTTCATACGGATTCCTAAATTTTTTAAAAAGATTGCTTCGTATTCGTTCATCACCATCAGGGATAGTGTAGGATTCCGATAGTGATTTTTTTTCAAAAGGTTTAGTACTTTGGGAGCCTATTCAATTAAAACGAACAGTCATCATTCCTCTTTATAATATTAGTATAGATTTAGGTAATACTGATAAACAGCAATGCTTTAAGTTTGCAGACTATTCTGAATAAGGGGGTAAATAATATCTTTCTATTGAGTTTTGATACGAGTATAATCCCTTTTTGAACTATTCTCCCAAGCAAGTTATGATAAACAAAAAGGTTATTCTTTATGTGATATACTGCTGTTTCAGTTTCTTTGCTTTTTATAGAGTTTGTTATAATAACAATAACGGGAATCGCAATAGTTTCGCAAAACAAAACACCAGCCCAATAAAAAGTAAAGGCTACGGCCGTGTTAGGGTTTATCTCGCTCACATAAAAAGCCGCCATTTTGCGGTTATAAGTGAATTTAGTTAAACTTTGGTTTAAGCTAGAGTGACGGCTGGACCGTCGAGTTTTAATATTGCTTAAGGTTTCTCATAAACGGCTCTCGACTATAAAGTTCACTACAAATGATATCAACATTTGGGAGCCGATATTGTATAACTTCAGGTCTATTAAAATACTTATTTTATAGAATTTCCTAATAAATACCCAATGATATCAAAATATGATTTTATCTTATTTTATTTTCATTAAAACTTGGCAATAGTAGGAATATTTATAAATAAATAATAAATGAACTATTATAAATTTTTTATTAATAACGTCACTAAAGCTAGCTAACATGGGCTGGACAATATTAAACAACGATAATAAGTGCTTAATTATTGATTGTCGCACACTAGAGTTCAAAGCACCGCAGTGCAGTGATGAACAACCTTTTTAACATTTGAGATAACGTGAAATAACAAGTGAATGTTAGCGCTTTTGACGGGATAGTCGAAGTATTTTACTAACCATCGGGTTTTCATAACTAGCGAAATGTTATTAGCTATATTTTGGTTAAAACAACGTATTTGGAAAATTTGTCGTTCAAAAATTCCACGAATCAGCGTACAAGATTTCATCAAATGTGTGATTGGTTTAGTTCCTAGAAGGTTCCAGAATTTGCTTTTATAGGACATCTATTTATAAGACATGTGTGTCTTATTTTGGGAAATATAAAAGCAAATTCTGGAATTAGATCATTTTATCCATTATTCCTTGAAAAACTAAATTGGATAACATTCGTTCTCGATTTTCCATGATTGAATACTTACCACAATAACTAGAAGTTGGAGCAATTTATTTACTTATATTGTTTTATTATTATTATAATAGTAACCGAAGTGGTTATTAAAGAACCGTCCGTATTTGTTGGAATTGAAAGGGTGGTTTAACACATTCATTGTGAATGCGTTAAGGGGCTATGTACATAGATTCTACTTATTTGTCTTGCAATAAGCTGATCATGGAATCTGTTTCTGTAACGCCGATGCGGAACGCCAACCTATATTGTTTCATCTAAGTACCTAGTATAAAGTAGTAGAAAACTTTAAAACCTAGATACGATTTTACAGAGCAGTGTAGTCAAAGGCCCTAGCTATTTATCTATTTTTCAGAGCCCTATATACTCAACTGACATTATCCAATTAGTCCACAAGTGAGACCAATTTACTGCCTACTCCATTATAAAATTTTAGAAGTATAATTATAGAATTATAGAAGTAAAATTATAGAAGTAAAATTATAGAAGTAAAATTATAGAAGTAAAAAGAAACAACATTTACGTCTTTTCCTGAATAACTGTTAAAGGTTTATGAAACCTGCAATGCGTATGCGCACACCACCGGAGCGCTAAGTAGGTATATGACTGCAGGCGCACCGCACCATAGCACTGATTGCACCATAATGTACCCTACCCATAAGCTGTGCAGATTTCGTACAATCTTTTAAATCTTACAACATTCGCACTAAAAATCATGGTCAATATGCCAGTATTTTGGCTAGCTATTACACCATGAAAATGTAGTAAAAGTGCAACTACGTTATTTGACATAAAAGCATGATAAGTAATACAAATCATTAGACAACCTTGAGATAATTTGTCTATGGTTAAGCGGACATATTATTTCTACGACATCTGTGGCATAGTGAGCAAAGGGGCGCCCAACTTTGTGAGTTCGGTTCCGGCCAACAACGAGTGTTTTCAATGTACCACAGATAGTTTAGATTTCAGATTAAAATAACTTTTCTTGAGGCTTAATAAAATAAGTGATTACACAAGTCGAATTTCATAAAATAACAAAAAAAAGGTGTTTTTCTCTTCCCTGCAAGTTTTTGTCCACTAGTGGAAGAAGTGAATAAGTAAACATTAGTAGGTATTTTTATGTATTAAGTACATAAATGTCTATTACAAGTTTGTTTTGCCTATCTAAATCTTAGGTTAACGTGATTTTCATCCATAAGCTCCTGCGTAGGATGCGGACCTTCGCTCACCGTGTCACAGAGGTCGTCAAAGTCTATCTATCACTAGTATTATAAAAAGATGTGTAATGTAATGATGAACTATTTTGTAGATATACAGCATTGCGGCAACAAGCCAACTCAATCCTAATCAAGAACAAACCTAATACGTAACTCGTAAAAAATTCTTGCAGGTGTTCGTGTGTACAAGCAGGAAGAAAAGTCATTGACGGATTTACGTAAATACTTTTTTTTTATTTTTTGTTTGTTAAGGACTTTTACTTGGAAAGTATGTCGGTAAATCGTAACCTTCATTTATATAACGTAAGGATGTTTTCTCTTTTTCTTTCTACAGAAAAAATCCTTCAGTGATTACTACAAATACAATTATTACTCAAAAATATGTCAAAAAAAAATTACAAAAAAATGTGTTGACAGGTTAAAAATTTTATACTCTGGTGACTTTTGATGTACGAGTATGTAGGTGCTTTATTATTATTATGAATATTGATAAAGACGTTTCAGTAAATCCACATTAACACACTATTATTATAAATGCGAAAGTTTGGATGGATTGATGGATTTATGTATAATCATCATCATCATCATCAGCAGCAGCCCATATTAGACCACTGCTAGACATAGGCCTCCCCTAATGAGCGCCATAGCGCCCTGTCTTCAGCTTTATGTAGAGGTATAATAAGTTATTAATAATATATAGTAATAAATTATTATACATAGATACATCCATCAAAGGCGTGAATAATTATTATTATTAACCCTTCCCGCCAAACTACTGTACAGATCGCGTAGAATTTTTGCATAAATCTTTATGCATTAATGTACTTATGTAGTTCTAGACCTGGTCATATGGGCTTCTTTTTATCTCAGAGATGGACGTAAAGACATGGGAGGAAGCTAGTTAATGAATAAATCAAATGCCAGTTACACCCGACTGTACCTAACAGAAGTGAGAAAGAATCAAATCTCGCTTGGGGCTATAAATTCTCGTTTCAGGAAAACTAAATGGCTTCACAGACTCTGTTAGGTCTTCAGGTAGCTACATAAAATATTAACGGCTTGTTGGGGTAACTATTGAGTGGCGTCGTAACGTGAGGAGATTAATGTTGGAGTAGATGTCTACGTGTTTTTGTTACATGTGCATTAATGTATTCATAAGGTTTTAGGACTTTGAATTTGAAATTTCTCCGTAGAGGAGATACAGTGTAGGACTTGATAAACGTAGTAGTATGATGCTCTGTGATAGTTTTATCTTTGAAAGACTGTGCGGAGGCGTTACTTACTCGTTGATGTGGGTAAAGAGAGTGCTGCCCCGTTCAACCCATAAAATTTCTACCCAATAGGTATTTTGTCCCGTTCGACCCAAAACCAAAAATTTAAGTGTGCCTCTCTACCCACACGTACTTATTCCAAAATATTTGTTTACGTTATTATCTTATAATAACACATATATATGGTTGCGTTGTTATGGTGTTAGGTAATTACGGGAGTTTATTTCGACCAACCATTATCTATGCGTGAATGTAATTGCAATTTTAATGAACTTCAAGTTCTTTTTATTGCATTTTTAATGGAGCAAATAATATATTACCTGATTTGACTGTTCTGAATAAAATAATATTTTCGTTTTGCGGGATACGTACTAATAGCTAATTTCAATTTCTTAATCTCACTAGAAAAATACCACCACGGAATCATTGTTTTTCTATACGAATGCAAAAAAATCATCCGAATCGATCCATAAATGATGGACAAATCGACGACCATATAAAAAAAAACCCTACATAGGTACAGCTGAACATAGAACCTTCACCTTTTTTCTCAGTTTAAGGTCGCTGCACACGGGCCACACGCAACAGCCACAAACGCCGCCACCAAAAGCTAGAAACGACACAAAGCGAAGCGAGTCCTTTATAAAATGTATGAAAAATACAGGAAATATGCCGGTGGCGTTTTATTGCTGTGGCCGGTAGCTCGTGTGCGGAGACCCTTAAAAGCTAAATTCGGACGTTTTTTTTCGCATCTTTATTATACCTTTACATAGTGAGACTCAATGCAGTAACAGCCATTCAAAAACATGAAGGAAACATACCGAAGCTAGCTTAAATCGAATTGCTTACCAACTTTCACAGAAATGCATTTAGGTCTTTAACTTTTATTGCTCTCACCGTTCACAAAGGACTTTTTCCAGCTAATTAAACATCCAAGTTGATTAATAAGTCGTCCTTAACTATTTAACAAGCGACTATTGTCTTGCAAAAAAGAAAATGGTGAAGTACGAGTAGAGTTTGCTGTGAGGGTTCCATTTATGTTAAGTTATAAATACATTCCTAAGTACGAGTAGGTATAGACGGTGCGACAGGTTTTAACGACCTTTGTGGCACGGTGGAAGGTCCGTCTGCGACGCAGGAGGTTGCGCGTTCGATTTTCCTCTCGGGACAAATGTTTGTATTATATGCATATAATTTGCGGCGGGTGTTCTGGTCGTTTTCTATGTATAGGTATAAAAAAAAATATCTATCTTTGAATATGAATATTGTAATTTATTGTTTATTATTAAGTAGGTATATCAGTAAACCAGTACACAAGTTCTGCTTAACTTGAGGCTAGGTGATGCTGTATGGATTGTTTAGCGTTTATTTATTTTAAATATTTTCAACATGGTTTGCTATTATTTGTATTAGAAAAGTATTTATTTAGGTTCTCGCCACAAGCTTTTTCGAAATACTTATCTACACAAATACTAAGACATCATTGCTTTTTGATAAAAAAATACGGGTTTAATTTCATTTGAGAAAAAAAAATTGCCAGAGATCTGTGTAAATACTATTTTAATACAATATGTATGCAGGTCATGGTGAAAATTTGTTAAAATTACAAATCACTTTGGTAGTTACTACGTTTTTATGGCAAATTAATCCGTCGCAAGAGTCTTAAAGTAAATAAACAATCGAAATATACTGTTGTTCGCATTCCAATTTCAAAAAAAGTGCAATAGTGGTTCCGTGTGGTTACTACGGAATCCGACAAAAAAGCGAAGTCAGTAAAAAGAAAGTAAAGTCGGATTAAAACCGGCGCTCAGAGGTTTAATTGTGCTCTGTTTAAACAAAACTCGATGGAGGTTCATTTCCCGAAGTAAGAGGTCATTTGTAAGGTGACTCCATTCATTAGTTGCTCAAAGGTTGAACTCTTTGTGGTTGCTTTGTTGGTACCTATTTAATTATTAAGGCGCTACCCCGATCCAAATAACCACACCTATTTTCAGGTTGTTTGAGTTTCAGCCTAAGGTACCATTGGCCCCGGGTTATTTTAAATATCCACAACGTGTTGTGTTGCGTATTCCTTTCGTTAGATTGTTACATTGTCATTGTATCTTATTTTAATGTCAAACTTATCATATATGTACAGTCAGCGACAAATAGTTATGAACGTCTAGAATAGTCAAAATGATCTGAAAAACATAAAAGCAATTTGATGTAAACAGTTCGAATCTATTGTTGTTTGCACCCAAGGTGTTCAAAATATCTAACTACTCATTGTTTCATATTTATGTGAGCAGTCAGGTTGTTCAAAATTATCTTAGCAAACAACCTTCCTGTTTTTATTATAGCCATATCATTATTTATTTCAGCTAGCGCAAAGTAAATGAAAAGACACTCAGTCCAGTCGCGTTTTTTAATAATTGAAATAGTATTATTATCAAAAAAAGTATCTAAGACGTGGTACGAAGCCCAACTTAAACTTTAACGGTTTGTTTTTTCAATGTCATTCTATTATTAATTAAGTTATAGATATGTCGGTTTTCTTTTGTACTTATAATTGGGTACCGAAAATTCTCGGAACTTTAAGGTATTAATTTAAATTATATCTTGTGTAATTTGCGTTATTACACCTATACATAATTATTTAATTGTATAAAATACCTAAAAATACCTTAAAAACTTTAACTACTCGGTAAATAGTATAATTACTTGAGTATCCCGTGAATAGACTTTTATCAACGTCAATGGGCGGCGGCGTCTCAAAGAGTTGCACCATGGGTAGTTAGTTACAGTAGGAGATGTGTGGACTAGCGTATAATATCATAAATCAAAATGTTTACATTTTGGTAAGGAAAAAAATAAATTACTACGTGGGGAAAACGGAGGAAAAGTCCATTGTTAAATGTATGGATGATACTACAACAAGTTGGTTTGAATAAACATCAGTAGGGCAAGCACGGGCTTTCTTGTCTAAGGTAGAATAGATAAAAATTACGTCACTTTGTCATCCAATGCGTAAATTATTTGAAATTAATTTCTTCAACTTCAATAATGTACGCAATGTATGGCGATGCGATGTCATTATTGTCTATTCTACCCTAGAGAACAATCCCCGTGCTTGGCCTACAGATCAGCATTGCCATACAACGTGGCAATGCAGCCAGCATCTTGGGTACACTTCCAACTGGTATTGATATGGATCAGTTGAGCTACCTGTAGTTTGTTCGCAACAGTCTGCAGTTAGCTCAATTGTTTCAATTGTAAATACTAGTTTTTATTTAGTTAGATCATTGTTATTTTATTTGTTAATTAAGGCTTTTTGCCCTTTTAATATTTGAATTAAAACAAACAAGATATACTGGTGATCGGAATGCTGTCTTTAATTTTGGTCAGAATTAGCATTACCATCAAACGTGGCAATGCTGCCAGTATTCTATACATGGCCGTCTGGTGACGGTTTATACTTTTACGATAAAGATATAATGTGTAAATACTTCTTGTGAATGTTTTATTCGGTTAAGTACCGTTGTTTTCTTTGTAAATAAATACGTAAAAACATACAATTAATATTATTTTATAACTTCCTGAAGCGCTAAAAAAATATTTATAAGTACAGAATAACTAAATGGTGCCTATTTATACCATTACTGCCTTATATCTTATTACTTTAATTAATATAATTTTAATTTATAAATATTAACTTATAACCTATCCCCAAAGTAAGCAGAGCGTCTACCTTATTATCATACTTTCACCCAACAAGCTCGATAATTATCAAGAGCGTCGGTTCACAAGCCACGAACTGTAAATTCCAATACAGGGAGCTGGTTATTCAGTAATTGTTCATATCTACAGGCAATGAACAATTAACGTTTCCCTACGACGCCGACTGGGAATGAAATTTTATCGTCAACGCGAGAGAATTCTGCCTGAACTGATTGACGTGATTCTTACCTTTGTTTAGTTCAAGACACATCTAGAGTTGTAGCGCGAGCGTAGCGAGAGCGCCAATAGTTCTTGGGACTAAATCAGTTACTTTTACCCGAGGTAAATACTGTGCCTTTCCCAAACAAAATTCTACAACACGAGAAAATAAATAAAGATCGAATTGCTGCATATCCGCTTTTTTTTCTTTAGCATCAGCCATAGAAATGTGATAGCTTTCGGTTGAAAACGATTCTCCCTAGGAGTGAAAAGTATCACTTTCAACCCGGTCTTCAGGCAATTGCAGACCTACTCTCAAAAGTTATTTTACGAGAACTCGATTGTGACTTTGGGGCCTTTCTTGTGTCACCTAAAGTCACAACAAAGTTAGCGACACAGCTCGGTTGGTTGGTGCTATATTTCAGTGTAGGAGTGTTCGAATATTCACACTGAAATTTAGACAGCTTACAGTGGTTTGTCAACGTCTTCGGCCCCACGAATTTGGTTTGTAGATTACATCTCTATCAATATTATAAAGAGGAAAGATTTTTTTGTTTGAATTGAATAGGCTCCGAAAGTACAGGATCGATTAAAAAAAAATTTGCATGCAATCCTACATAAACCCTGATGTACACAGGCTAAGAATATTTAAAAAATTAGGGATCGGTATGAAGACTTCAATAAAGTAATACAACGTGTGTTATAAAATTATACCCCGTTGCGCTCTGGGTTAGATAACAATAAGACGCGCGTTGTTAAGAGGATTGCACTCCAGTCACCAGAGCAGGAAGATACATCTATGTTTACGCGTGAAGAACTTCAAGACGTGGTTCAGGATCTTTTTTCTAAGCAAATGGAAGCTTTCTTTGCCCGACTTGATGTGCAAGTAAAAAACACAGTCACAACAGCCCTGGCTCCTGTGACGAAAGACATTCAGGAACTGTAGCAAACTTTGCACCATGTTTCTGTTCAATATGAAGGCATAGCAAACAAACAGAATCTTATATCTGACGCCGTAAAAGAGCTTCAAACAGAAAACTTAATGCTACGATCCAATAACCAGAACTTAGCTATGCGACTTAACCAGCTGGAGCAACACGCCCGCAACTCCAATGTTGAAATACAGTGTATGCCTGAAAATAAGAAAGAGGACATTATCAAAATAGTATCCAATATTGGAGACACCATTGGGTGTGAAATCAAGGCTGAGCAGATTTTGAGCTGCAACCGTATTGCTAAGATGAATCCAAAAGGCTCTAGACCACGCTCGATTATTGTACAGTTTAATTCACCGAGGCTCAGAGATACATTTTTGGCTGGCTGCATCATGTATAATAGAACACACCCTAATGACAAGCTTAACAGCACGCACGCTGGCCTGGCCAGAGAAAAGTCACCCGTGTACGTCACCGAGCATCTTTCTGCTGCAAATAAGGCTCTTCACGCTGCTGCTCGTCTAGCGGCTAAAGAAAAAGGCTACAAGCATGTTTGGACGCGTAAAGGAAACGTCTTCATGAGGCAGACTGACACATCTGATTATAAGCTTATAAGAGACTTTGAGTGCTTGCAAAAGTTAGACTAAGTTGTCCCAACCTCAGTATCCACTTGTCTATCCAATAAAATCATGGATTCCACAGTGTCTGTATCACAGGTTTCCCTTAGTATCTACTATCAAAATTCTCGCGGCCTTAGAACTAAAACCAATGCGTTCTATCGTAATTTATGCTGCTGTAGTTATGATGTTATAGTGTTAACGGAAACTTGGCTTCATAGTGGTGTATTCAGTAGTGAACTTTTCGATGATAGATTTGTAGTTTACAGAAGGGATAGAGAGAACTCTGGATTTCATAGTGGTAGGGAAGGCGGTGGTACTCTTATAGCGGTGTCGCGACGCTTTAGCTCGTCCAGAATGTTGAGTTGGGAGAGTGATTGCGAGGATATTTGGGTCATTATTGACTTACCTCCAAATTATAGTGTACCTAAGGTTGCTATTTGTGGTATTTACCTTCCGCCACCGATCCAAAGGGTATTGCTGGATACTTTCTTTGCTAAATCTAATGAGGTCTTGGAGGATTGTGATTGTCCGACAGTTATTATGGGTGATTTTAATTTAGGTGGGATTAATTGGATTCAGATTAAGGAGACACCTTTTGACGTAAGACTTTCAGCCATAGAACAAAGTCTTATAGATTTTATGTCACTGAATGGGCTATTGCAATATAATAACATCATGAATAGTCGTAACAAAATTTTAGATCTAATTCTTACAAATAATTCGAATTGTTCAGTTGACTTGGCTCCTACTCCGTTATCAAATATTGATCCTTTTCATCCTCCAATGTCATTCACGTTACCTTTTACCGCCAGCCTAGACCTTAGGTGTAAGTTGGACGTATGCTTTCCTAATTTTCGCAAAGGTGATTATAATTCCATAAACAACTATTTAAGCGAGCAGGCCTGGTCGGAAATTTTCTCGGAGTGTGAGAACGTAAACGAAATGCTAACTAAATTTAATGACATAGTTAATAAAGCTGTTCTTGAGTTTGTACCCACACATAAAGCTCGTAGCCATAAATATCCGATATGGTTTAACAAAGACCTCATTAGAACCATTAAAAGAAAAGATAGGGTTCGGCGTCGCTTCTTAACGTATAGGAATCCTTTTGATAAATTAAGATTACAAACCTTAAACAAATTGTCCGACAGTTTATTGACAGACTGTTACAACTCCTATATAGCAAGTGTTGAAGACATGATTGGAACTAATATTAAATCCTTCTGGTCATTTATTAAATCTAAAAGAAAGAGCATTAGTAATTATCCTAAAAAAATCATGTATGGGTCTAAGATCACATCTGATGGTGCTGAAATGTGTAATTTATTCGGTGAATACTTCTCTTCCGTCTATAGCAGTGCTAATTCAGACCACGGTAATGTTAGCACGTACTCGCACACGGGTGCTGAGACACTAGCCACGGTGGATATAGATCGCGAAACAATATGCAAGAAACTAAAAGCTCTAGACCAAAACAAGGGCGCTGGTCCAGATGGTATTCCAGCGTTTTTCATAAAGTCATGTCTCTCCAATCTAGTTGAGCCTCTTTATTTAATCTTCAATACGTCGATAAAAACCGGTATATTCCCTTCTTCTTGGAAAACTGCAAAAGTGGTCCCCATTCACAAAGATGGTGACATCAATCTGGCTAGTAATTATCGGCCCATATCTATCCTCTCAACATTTGCTAAAGTCTTTGAATCAATAGTATGTCCTGTAATTCAGTCACACTTCAAGCAACATATTACCCCACATCAGCATGGCTTTGTTGCGAATCGCTCTACATGCACTAATTTGGTCTCCTTTACTGAAATGTTAACTGAAGCAGTTGACGAACAAGGTCAGGTTGATGTTATATTCACTGATTTCAGCAAGGCCTTTGATAGAGTCTCGCATAATATCTTAGTGTCTAAACTATCTTATTATGGCTTCTCGGGCTCTTTTTTGAACTGGCTCTATTCCTATCTTCGGGATAGGAGTTTCTTTGTCGTTATGGATGGACATGATTCGGAACTATATAAAATTATGTCTGGGGTGCCACAAGGCTCGCACTTGGGTCCTGTTTTGTTTAATATTTTTGTAAATGACATCACTAATTGTTTTAATAACTCAACGGTATTTATGTATGCAGACGATCTCAAATTTGCCAGAATCATAAATGACATTTTGGACATCACTCTCCTTCAAGATGATCTCAATAGACTGGTAGAATGGTGTGTTAAAAACGGTATGCTACTCAACACTAAAAAATGTTTTCATATGAAATTCACTCGTAAACACAATATTATAGAGTCCACGTACGTCATATCACACGAAAGAATACAAGAGATAGATGTGGTCAGGGACTTGGGGGTACTTTTCGATAGGAAGCTGACGTTCATACCCCACATAGATCACATTGTTAAAAGGGCTTCTAAAATGTTAGGGTTCATTATCAGAAACGGTAAAGTATTTCGTAACCAGAAGACTAAGATCTTGCTCTACAACGCACTAGTTCGGAGCACGCTCGAGTACTGCAGCATCGTCTGGCGACCGCACTATGCCACACATAATCTAAGAATCGAAAGAGTACAAAAGCGTTTCATGTGGCACCTGTCGCGCGCGACACTGCTTGCCAGGAGAAGGGTCTCGTACCAAACTAGGTTAACCCATTTTAAACTGACTTCCCTTTTGACCCGGAAAGACCTACTCGACCTTAAATTTATATACAAATTATTGAGAAACGAAATTGACTGCCCGTTATTATTGCAGAAAATACGTTTCAGGGCGCCCTCCCGTTACCCTCGCCACAGAATAACCCCGCTCGTCCCTCCTCGTAGAAGAACTGTGTTGGGTGCTAACTCTCCTATCCCCCGCCTCTGTAAGCTTGTAAATAAATGTGATCTGTTGGATATCCACTATGATAGTCTCACCAGCTTCCGCCGTTACTTACTGAATACACCTGGAGAATAATCTCTTCCGATTGTAGTACCTACTGTACGAGTCTCATTGGAACTCGTACACTCGTACTCGTCGTTACTATTGTTCGCCTGCATTTTCTTGTCCCTTTGTCTAGATAATATTGATTACATTTTCGTTACACTTTCTTTCATATAAATTTGTAGTACCTAAGTAAGCTGATTTAATCATTGGTTGTTATATTGTGTAAACTTCCTTGCTCGCTTTTAGAGTGATTAATTAGTTATAGTCTGTTATTAATTAGTTATAATCTTTGCATGCTGTGTCGGCCTGTAAGAGGTTGGTACACTTAGCTAAACTTATTTTTTTTAAATCCTAGAATCTTGTATTTTTTTTTGGTGTACTAGCTGTAGGCTAACCTAATTGTAAAAATAAAATAAATAAATAAATAAATAAATAAAGTAATACTCCTGCGATGCCGAGGCGGACCGCTAGTTATGTAGGTAATAAGTTAAAAATGTAGAATATAATATTTTACATTATCCCAAAACTTTATATCGTAAGGCATTTGGTTGTCGTCATACCTCAGTATGATGACTTCCCTCAGGAAGGTCACGGGTTCAAGTCCAGTCAAAATAGATTTTTTTTGGATATACGTAATATCATATAGTACCTACTATTACCCCGAGTACAACGGCTTACGCACTATACCTACTAACAACAATCTTAGAACGAAGATAGTACAATAAAGTTCAAAGATTATAAAAAAATACAAATTATTTAGAATGTTCTACTTATATACTTATATGAGATATGTCTTGTATATTAATATATGTATTATGCGGCAATATCTGCATACCTACAGATACGTCGCATAGTATATTTATCAATATTGATAAATATGTTTCTCAAAAACATTCATGTTAATTTAGATAAAAAACAAAACAAACAAAAAAAGCAAAACAAACATGTACCTAATAGATACAAATATTACATACAAATAATTTACTAGTGGTTTGACACACTTCTTCCACAAGTGGTCAAAAAATTGGAATGAGGAGAAAACCTATACATCCTATTTCTTATAGGTATTATAACCATTTTTCTGTATGAAATTTTACTTTGTATGTGTTTATTTTGTTAACATCGAAATAAAGTTATTGAATGCTAAATTATCCTACACAAACTGGGAGTTTCATTAGTTTATATACAAAAAACATTTAGATGTGAAATACTGGCAGCTTAACCCTAAAAAGAGTTATCTTGCAGCCTCATCATCACCAGCCTATAATAGTGACGACCACTGTGGCGCGGAGGGCGAAGGTCCGCCTGCGACGCAGGAGGTTGCGGGTTCGATTCCCGCCTCGGGACAAATATTTGTACGATCTGCAGATATTTGTTCAGGGGTTCTGGTCGTTTTCTATGTATAATAAAAAATATCTATCTATTTAATAATATTGTTTTACGTATATCAGTCATCTAGTACCCATAACACAAGCTCTGCTTAGCTTGGGGCTAGATGATGCTGTGTGGATTGTCCAGCATTATTTATTTTTTATTTTTTTATTTATTTATAGTCCACTGCTGGACATAGGCCTCCCCTAATGAACGCCATAGATGGATTGCAATCTTGCAGCCTACTTCTACCTTATTATGATATTAAATTTAATGTAACACAAAGAGTCACCGGCTCAGTTTATTGTAGTTACTCGTATATAGTTTAAAGAAATCCAGAATTTACTACAATTATTGGTAGCCACTTATCATTACATGCCTAGGTTCGCCCGGTGGCTTTAAGCAAAGTGCTCGTTAGTGTTTTTGCTGGCGGCACTAGCAAGCCGCCCTTCATTCGGTCAGACGTGCAGAACTTTAGAGGAACTGAAGTGGTACTAGCAGACTATAGGACTGAACGCACCGTACAGCTTTAGATATATAGATTTAAAATACTTTATTATACTTATAATTATCATCATCAGTGCATATCAGTCCACCGCTGGACATAGGCCTCCCCTAATTGGCGCCATAACATCGTCATCCCACCTAACATACCAAATAAAGAAAGAGAATAATACTAACAGTCATGCTTAGGGTATAGGAAGTATAAAGGGCCTTATTGCTACGAGCGATTTCATTCAAGCAAACATTGGGATAGTCTCGACATGAAATAATGTAGACGAATATTTATTTGCATATGAAATTAATTATTTACCTAGATATTAAGAACAAATAAAACGGTTCATAAATATTTTGACTTTCCGCTAAACTTAAAGCATTAGTGTCTTCTTACGTCAGAGTGAGAAATCACAATAATTAGCAACTGTATTAATTAACCAGACCATTATGAATGTTGGACCTATATGAGATTAGCCTACGAATATTTTATAAAGTTAAAGAAATAATTATAAAACAAAGAAGGTTATCAACTTTTACGGTGATAGATAATGCTGATGAAGGAATTTTTGAATTGCCTTGTTGCGGTTTTGCCGTACGTAAGTATCGAAGGCACGCAACAGAGAATCCGATTTATAAAATCATCTTACTAGTAGACCGTTTTCTTTATGTTTTGGATCCTGACATAATGAAACTTTAAGTATGAACAGTGTTTTTGTATGTTCACACATAAACGATCCCTGTGTTACTTCCTCTGACCAAAAACTTAAAGTGTGGAAACCCAAAGTTATTTACGTTTATTGCAATTATTATTGATCCATCTAGAGCAGGTGAAGTAGTGTAAAAACGTTATTAATAATATACGTTATTAAGAATACCGACTGTTTTCAGAAAAGCCTTTAGAGCATACTATAAAAAGCTAAACATGGCTCCTCCAAGGCGGGTTTTGTCTAACCAACGTGCTTGGCAGATGGATATCGTTTATCGTGTTTATTTACCAATTTTTGCCGACGTATCAACAGGATACACTGTCATGATCATGGAATGACTGATAGTCATCAATGCGATACGTACCCGTTAAAATAGTACTAATAATATCAGATAGCTTTAACAATATCTACGAGTATATGTATAACACTTTTACTAAAGGTAATTATATAAAAAATACGACAATACCACAGTTATTGTAATAGTTTATTTTGGTTTTGTGTTCATTATTGTGTGTGTTGTCAATTTGATTATTGTTTTCTGTAAATTAATGTAAGTAATTGATTATTGTCTCCTAATTGTGTGAATTTGTGTGTATTGTCTCCTAACTTATGGACCTATAAAGTCTAAAATAAAGAATTCTATAATAATTACGTCCCGTAACACATCTGGTCAATACATTATTTCGCGACAAGTCCTTTGGTCCAATGCACACCTTTACAACTGTCTGCATTATACTTGACGTATAATTTGCACTCATCAAATTTAGATATGTTATCGCTGTAACATAACCCTCCAATCAAAAGAGGATCAAAACCCACAATTTCGTTAAAAGTGACGTTACATTATCCTACAGTTAGGTACTATCCAAACAGCATCCAACTCTATTGTTTGTCCGCGGAACCTTTTTATCCAGATTTCCCGAGGGACAATGTCACTTTCTTATTACGAGAATATTCAAACAGATCCTTAAAGGGAACAGCCAAATATTGGTGGTTATGAACGGGCTATGTTTAACAAGGGAAGCTTTTAGTGTTTGAGAGTAGGAAAGCTTTTTTCTGATAACATCTACTGGATTTCTTATTCACTTCTTCCACTAGGAGACAAAAAAAAATAGTATAGAGAAATCAATAACAAATTGTTTCTTTTTTATAATGATGTACTGTAGGAAATTTGACTTATCTAAGTGCTTATTTTGAAAGCCCAAAGAAATAAAGTTATTGAATCTGAATGTGGATGTATGAATTGTTGGTAGAATATAAAATAGTAGTTATGTAAATCTTGTGCTGGAAAAAGGTACTCACTAGGACACGACTATTTTGGTGGTAGGATGTAAATATATAAGTAAATAAATATTACGCTGGAAAATGGTGGTAGTGTTGTGACCTGGCCTGCTAATAGGGGTAGGCTTGATTGTAAGGTGAGTTCACAGTCATCTAAGATCTTTTCTTAGTTACGAAAAGACTAGATATTCAACAAAGCTTGTTAGCGAATCAATGCGAGCTATTTTATTGCCTTATCATGATGATCCCTAATTTAGGTGTAGAATTTTCAATTTAACACATTTGTGAGTGGAAAATAAATAAAAGATTAGAATATTTTATTCGCGTCACATAAATAACTTAATTTAAGAAAATACAATAGTGACTATTAATATAGGCGAGTACATAACACGAAATGGTCACCGGTTACTGTCTTATTTATTTACTAAACCGAAATGTTCCACAGACGCTAATTGTATAAAGTCGTCATAACTTGTTTAATTGTATTATCTGCGCTGTATTTTTATATTTTTTTCTTCTTTATATGTTAAATGTTTAATATTTACCTACCTGTTTTGGCCAAATAAATTGATCTTTCTTTCATTAAATGCGTAGTGAGATCAGGGTAACTTTACTCAGTAGGTACACCACGCTATTTTAATTACCTACTTCTTCATAGGGGCCGAATTACATATATTTTATCCCAATGTAAATAAAATCTTCAAAAAGGACTGAAATAACTTCTGAATTTGAATTCAGCATCACCACAGACTGCCATCTCGTAGATAAGCAGTCTAAATTATACCAAGTTTATATTATTTTGCATTTTATGCGGGATTTGTAGCATCTTATTTGCGGTGAACGTGCAATGGTGTATTTCATAAGACACTAGCGATCCGACCCGGCTTAGCACGGGTGCAATGTAATGTAAGTTATGAATGTTATGAATATAAACCAACCTCGTGAATTATAGAAAATAAAAAAGCCATAAGATCCGTTGCGTAAGCATACTTAGGGACAGACAAAATTACAGCGGGAAGCGGCTTTGATTTAGACTATGTAGTGATGGTACAACGTCTTTGTAGCACATAGCATATACAGTATCACTGGAGACTGTTAGTCTTATCTAAAGAGATACTCACTATTGACTATATTATTACTATACTTTCGACATTGATAGCATGATATTTGCAATCGAACCCTTATCTGCACGCATTACCTTTGTATTGCTATTTATTATTTTTGCTTTCGATTTGATACTTTCGAGTCTACGTGTGTCTCGAAATGTATTTCTATTCTACTATCAGTTTTAATTTCTAGAAAATTCGCGCCATCAACATCAATTTGTAAGTATTTTAAATTCAACTGACCGGCACATAAAACCTTCTTCGTCTGAAAATAGTTCATTATTTCAACCCCTCTCAATTCGAGCGTTCCACTAAAATTGAATTTAACTCCGCGTTTAATTTAAATTGATTACTGTAATTGCAGAACAATGGAACTCGTTTGCACTCGTAAATAACGTATTTTCTAATTAATTACTTATTTAAACGTGCTTTCAATCTGTTATTCTTGATAAAATGAATTTAAATAGCTTTTAGAGAGAAAAGCTACTTCTGTTCCACAGATTGGTGAGTTTTTTATACTGGTCATAAAGATACTTCCCCAAACCACTGGTAAAATTTTCATGTAATATTATGTAGCAAAACATATAGCATTAAATAAATACGGAAGCTTTATTAGTACGGGAATGTTACTTGCGGAGCGAAATTGGATTTCACAGTGAATATTCAATGAAATGAATATATGTATAACTGTACATGTGGCATCATTTTGACGGACATGTTTTTACATAATGTAATCCGAGTTGACTTTGAATCGATTATTTTCATATTCTATGAATAAATTGACTACATTCAGACAGAAGTGACCTAAATCCGAACAAAAGCCAAGTTGGGATTTCCAGGTCAATTGTTTATAAGACCCGTTTGACATTACTACTTTTCCCTAAATAAAAACAAATTTTCATTTATTAAAACGGGGCTTATGATAAGACCAATTTCGGAAGGTACGAACATTTCTTGAGTGTTTAAACAAAAAAAAAATAGAAAAATAATGAAACAAAGTTCAAAATAACAGAACTCCAAACCAGTCACAAACTGCGACAACTGGATCCATATTCTAACTGGCTCAATCCAAGCAAAGTTTTATAAAATCTTATAAACCCGTAGTTCTGAACTTCTTATCCAAGCTCTGCAGTTCAACGACAAATCGGTGTTAGAGTTTCCGAGTCTCCTTGTTTATTAACTGTTTGTTAATGTTTTCAGGTGGTTGTTCATGAAGAAATAACCGGATAAAGATCACTCGACAGAATTACTGTCAAGTGACCCTTAAAGACCAAGGACTTTATAGATACCAAGGATTGTTTATTTAGACCAAAAAGAGAGTATGTTATTATACACAAATATTGTGGCTGGAGCCGAGTACAGGCGAACCAGCGTAACCGTCGCGAGCGTGACAGTTCGGTTTCGTTTCGTGACATTTGCGATAAGTGTCATCACTTACAACTCTGTACTTGTACGTTACATTATTATATATTAATCTACTATAATATACTAAAAACTTAAATGGTGGCATATCAGTTTGTTTTATAAATAACAATAGGTACAATGTGATATACCATAATTAAATTTAAGTGTGACGTCTCATAACAATAACTTTATGAACTATGGAATAACAAAATGTTTGATTGCGAATACGGAAATTAATTTGACAAACATTGCATATAGCCTGCATGTGCTAGTTTGATATTTAGAAGTCCCTGACTAAATCCTAACTAATAAAACAGATTCATCCTATTCGTTTGAATAAAATCACAAAGTGACTGGTAGACCGGAAAATTCGACTGTGAGTTTACATGCGGGCGACGTAAACATAGAATATGTAGACTTAGGAAACTCAATCGGAGACTCCGACTTGTCATATAGGCTTTTAGGCTCTGGTAAGTACCTAAGTTCGTTAAATTTTGAAACAAAGTCTGCATGATAATTTGAAGGTGTTTCTCGTTGTTCTCGTTGATTTTAGAGTAACTCTACTTCAGTACTACACGATCTGCATGGTGTATCACATTATTATATGCAATTGGATAGTCACAGTGGCAAAGAAGCGCACAATTTGACATTTAAAAGTGTGTGTATTGGTCTTTACATTATTTTATGTAACTATTAGTGCTTATGCTGGCACTGTTTTATCCGATAAATGGTCACGGGTTTTAACTATGTCAAAATATCGAGGTCCATAAACGGTTTCTATTCTGAGAGAATCTGTTTCAGGTTACCTTGGTACAGACATTGTAAAGTCCAACACATAAACTTAGCAGCGTGAAAGGGATTTTCTTATTCAAAGCAACTTGTAGGTGAGGTACCTATTCTGTGGTGATTATGTAACAAATCAGACTCAGACAACTTTGATTGTCTAGAAACTCACCACGAATAGTCTATAAATAAATTGGATTTTTGTAAAAAGTCTGCTCCGGTTATTTCTAAAGGCTATAAAACCCGGTCGTTATAGGGGGCATAATAAACAAATGCACCGTATACGGGTGGTCGGGCGGCGCGATATGTTGACACATAGCCACCCCTCCAGTTTTATTTGTGCGCCTACTGGCTAGATTAACTGAGCAATTTGGATTTCGGAAAAGCGTGCTGTCTGGTGATTACGACCGTTGCAGTGAATTGTAAAAAATTGGGCATTTTACGGTGTTTGCAACGTTTAGCCCATGTTTTAACACTTTGTGGTGCTTATGAAAAACATCTCGAAGTGTAGGGCGATGACGTCGTCCTGAAATAAGAACTAAAAAATATTATATTTAATAAAGTAAAGCCACTCAAAATTTTGGTAGTATAAAAATTGTAGTATATTATGCTTGACTTTTTATTTTATACAAATTTACATGGCATTTAAATCGAACCCTTCATTTTCCGGAATCCTAAAATAAAATGCGAGTAAACCGCGAGATCTCCTCCTTTTTTTAAAAGTGTTATAGATAAAAAATATATACATGGTGTGTGCAATTTCAGGTTGATAAGACCAATACTAAAGAAGTAACAACTACGGCATTACTGCCGGGCCGTCGCATTATGGAAAATAAGGGTCATTTGCTGATCAAAAATATGTTACTTGAGACAGTAAATAAGCTCATCAGAAAAAAAACACGAAATACTTTTTAGTAGTCCTAGAAAAATAAATGAGTTAAAATATTTTTTTTTTACATTTTTTGTTTCTTTAACCGATGATAAATAAATGAATAGACAACTCTAAAATAACGTAAGTTGTAATTTAGTAATTTGTAATGTATGATTATCTTTTCGAAAACCCTTGTTCAACTTAAATTTTACTGGAATTTAGCATGTGTCTGTGCATTTGTAGAATCACTTTTATATTAATATAGATCTATCAAAAATCTATGAACCAATGCACCATAACTGATAATAATTATGGTAACACCTGCAAATTAATACCGCAAATATTTAACGAACCATTCAATAATTACTTGACATTCAAAATTGAAATATTCAATTCAAAATTGTTTGCTCATTTATTAAAATTAGTCACAATTAGTAGCTCACAATAATTAGGATAGCGTTAATCAATCAATGTGGTTAAGTGGGAGTTTGGCCTTTACTAGTGAGACGCGTTGTTGGTTCGATTATGGGTCGAGGGATGTTTTGCTCTCTGGTGGTCACAACGTAATAATAGGACCCCTCAGTCAGCTGTTATTCTGAGGTTTACGGATGATGATAATGTCAAGGGACCTATCAAACCTCTGCTGATGCTTATAATTGTGTATAATTAATAATATTATAATAAGCTATTGTATAGGTTATCAACAATGATAGGAATGGAAGGCAGTGTTTTAATAAACACACGCTAAACTTCGAGGAACAGAGCTAAGAATCGACGACTTCCTTATAAAAAATAATCGGTTCTGCACATTCGGGAAATTACTTAGGTACATTAAAATTACGTGTTATTCGGAATAAGTAGCTGGTCTATGTTTACTTTAAAATATAATACTTTTAAGTTTGCGACTATACTCGTAACACTTTCGACGTTTGCTCTGTGGCGCGGTGGGCGAATGTCCGCCTGCGACGCAAGAGGTTGCGAGAACGATTCCCGCCTCGGGACAAATATTTGTACGATCTGCAAATATTTGTTAATGGTGTTGGATGGATTATTCAACATTATTTACTTATTTACAATCATAAAACTACCTATTCCTATCACTGGTTGCCAGACTGGACATCTCAACCATCTTTATTTGTTATTTTTAGTTATGGAAAGAAAAAGAGTTCTAACTCTAATACAAATAAGGTAGAAAGCCCAAAGTATATCTACTCACAATGAAATTTAACTTACTTAACATTAGTACTTATTCATAAAGCTTAACTTAGTTAAGTAGTTCAATAAATATTTCAGCAAACTCCTCTTCCCTATTTTTGCACGGAAAATATTTTTGCTAGCAAGTGTTGATTAAAAAACCGTTTTCCCGTAATAAGGTAATTTTAATGAAAAATCAGCACAATATTTTGTTGGGCCATCAAGTTTTTATGATGCCCTATTCGAGTATAATAACGAGGGCCGTTATGTCGGATTTCGTGATAATGTTAAACAAACAACCAGTAAAATGTGCTATTAATTTTTTAAAACAGTTTTTAGGGAGTTTTATATGGAGCAGTGTACTAGGTATGATTACAGATTGGTAAAGATCAAGTGTGAAAAATTTATGAACGGAGAAAAAGATTTCTCTTTTTTTATGAAGAGATATATTTACTCTAAACGTATATATGTTTGAAATAACTAAAAAAAAAGGTTTGTCGTTGTTGGGACTAGAAGTCTTATCTAACTTAATATCTTAAAATCGCAAACAAATATGTTTTCAATACAGAGTATATTTCATGTTTCTGTAATATTATGAGGTACAATAATAAAGAACTTTCTATTCATTCAGATTCAGATTCATATTCAATAACTTCATTTCTTTAGGCTTACAAAATAAGCACTTAGACAAGTCAAATTTCAAACAGATAATTATTAAAATAAGAAATAATTTGTTATTGATTTCTCTTCACTTAAATTTTTTGTCCCCTGGAAGAAGTGAAAAAGAAACCACTAGTACATTCATATAAAACTTATGTGTCTTATACAATTTTTGTTTTGCCTATCTAAATCTAAGTTTAATCTGATTTAGATACATGTCAATAATTATTTAAATTGGTACCAAAAGCTAAGTACAACATTCAGTTTCTTACATGCTATTGTTGGTGTAGAATGGAGCGATATCTAGCCAAGCATTAACATCATTAATATAATCATCTATCGAGTAAAAGGCTTTCTTGATAGGATTTTCTTTTATGTACTGTTTAAATTTACGAATAGGGAGCTCAGTTGCTTCAGATGGAAGCTTATTATAGAAGCGCACGCAATCGCTAATAAATGATTTCCCTACCTACGCAATCTGTACGATGGGATGTGTAATTTGTTCTTATTTCTTGTATTCTTAGAGTGAACATCACAATTTTTTAAAAAGCTTTCTCTTTTTTGTGGGTATACATCAGATTTTCATAGATGTATTGCGATATTATTATTGTCAAAATATTTATTTCTTTGAATAACTCTCTCAAAGAGTCGCGTGGGTTCAATTTATAAATAGCGCGTACCGCCCTTTTTTGTAGAACAAAGATAGTCTGGATATCAGCCGCCTGTCCCCAAAGCAAAATACTATAGGACTTTATACTATGAAAGTAACTAAATATATATAAAATATAATTTTATTGAAAGTGGAATACAATCAGTGGTGAAATCAGAATACTTTAGGATCACAAACATTAGTATATTGTATTTAGTTTTGTACTACTATTTGAAGCTGGTGTAATATTTTCTATTGATTTTTGCATGAAAACAAATAGCAGGAAATTTATCGAGAATGAAATAGCTACCAAATTTGCAAGAAAATACAAAAATTAGACCAATTTCAATACCCAATTCCAATACCATATAATTAATACTTGGGACAGTTACCGGTATTAGAAAAACTTTCTGCTTCCACCAAGCTTCGTTTATACGATGCAAGTAACATTTTCCTTTTTATTATGACTAACCTTTCAAAAATAATCTTATTAGATAATTATATTCTCTCTTATTTATAATAGGTGCCAAACTTAAAACATTGCTATTTCTTTCCCTGTGTACTTCTATTGAGAAGTAGGTAACTAAGTACTTCGCAACTGTTTTAGTTAGCGGAAGATATTATGAATAAGGGGTACGACTTGGTTTCAATTTTCGGTGAGTACCACCGACGTAAATGGGCGCGATTGTGCCCTACCTTGTCAGTCATCATCATCGGCCGGACACCCACTGGGTTCAGGGCATTTTACAGGCCAGTTAAATTGGTCCTCTGCTTGGTTTATCCACAATTTTTTCGCCATCCCAGCACGATATCGTCTGGAGTCGTCTAGCCATTTTGTTGTATAATGCACGTATACGCTCGTGAAATTTAAATTAGTTTTCAGGTTTATATAGAGGGGTACCAAGACAGTTCTTAGGTTCTTTGGTAAAGCAAGCGATAACGTCAAAGTCATTAATGGTGTCGATTCTGTTGTTTAGGATTCCTAACTTAAATTTTAGGTTTTTTAGGTTAGGTTAGGTTAGCCAATGTTGGTTTTTGATAGGTACCTAGGTGCTACCTGCTAAAACTTTACGCATGCTGGATGAAATCCATGAAGATATGGCTAGGTTAGGTACCAAACGAGGAAGTGGCAAATAATACACACCTTTCCCTCGAATTTACCACTGCACCTACAACAAATCCATTTTCCACTTTTCACAAAATAATCTTCACGTTTTTCACTAGATCTGTGCCAAAAAATATTTTTTAATAAGTATAAATTTTAATCATGAGCAAATTAGATGCTTTCTAAAATTAGGTGGACGTTTCTTATCTTAGTTAAAAATGTGATGCAAAGAATAGGGTTTTAGTTAATTTACCTATGTTGAGTTGTTTTAGATCTGTCGTTCTAATTTGAAATCTGTCAGTCTAAATTTTAAAACATAGAATAGCTTTTGTCTATTTGATTTTCCTAAATCCTAATTTTAGCTAATTTTAGCTAATTCTAAAACAACAGAATCGACACCAATATCAAGATTTGATTTCTAACTCAGGGTGCTTTTTAGTAAACGTAAGAACGGGACTGAAAGTAAATTTGTGTAAAATTTTAATAGATCGTTTCATTCGTACCCATAACAGAAGATCTTAGTTTGAAACTTGGTGGTGCTGTGTGGATTGTCCAGCATTTTAATTTTTATTCGCGAGAATCTTTCTTTAAAAACATATACCCGCTTCCGTTGTAGCTCCCGATGTATACCAAAAACGATGTCATAGATTATACAGATTGAGGTTTTTCTTTTAGATTAAAAAAATACTGGCTGAAAATACTGGAACAAAGTGAACGAACGTTAATATCAGGTGGATAAATATTGTTAATAGGCAGGCACATGAACAATATTTACTTTGCTCTTAAAATGCGGAAATAAAGTACGCATTTGTGGAACAAAATACTGGTTTACGGTTGTTTTCCGTAAACCATAATTTTTGATAATTTAATGGTGTCCAATACTTAAATATAAACCGCTTTGTCTGAGTATAACCGATATCTAGGTTTATGTAAAATATTCTATGTTGGTTCTCTACTTAAAATATTAAACAAATATATACAGGGCGTCTCAAAACTATGCGACATGAAGGGAACGTACCTTAAATATTTTGCACTAGCTTTTGCCCGCGACTCAGTCAGCGTTGAAAATATAAAAAATAGAACTCGGTAATATCGCGTGTCCCTGTACTAGCGGGAACATGACACCGACATAAAAGTATCCTATGTCTTTCCTCCCGGTCTAGACAACGTCTATGCCAAATTTCATCAAAATAAGTTCAGAAGTTTAGGCGTGGCAGATGGACAAAGTTACTATCGCATTTATAAAATTAGTAAGGACTATTTTGCTGAGAGGAGATTTGATTTTAAGTAAGTACTTCGTTGTTTTTGCGAATGACCGGAGCTATGGAATAACGACATAGTTCCTTCAGATCACATGTCTTAGGACGCCTAGACAAGAACGTTCATCTTAACTTCTTACAAGCTTTTTATAACTTGCCCTGTAATTTATCATTGTAATTTGTAATTTATCACATTTTACGTCATGTTTCAGTGTGTGATAATTTTGAGTTCGTCAGAATTTTCTTTTCAAGCACATTGTATTTTTTTAAAATATGCTTCTATTTTTTTTAATATATGTAGTTAATTAACATTTTTTTCAAAAAATAACAGGATGAATTGTTGCGATACAATTCCCCTGAAAACAAACTTTCTATAAGATCATTATCTCATCTAATCGTGACAAAGTAACGTCTGAATGATTTATTGAATTTTTAGTTTTTTATGCTGTTCTGATCAAGTTCAGATAATTTCGGAAAGTTCAGTCTCATGTACTCGTGGCCTATCTTTTTTACGCCACATTATGTCCAACCTTTGACACCATTAACATTATCTTCCATACTCTATTCCCACAAAAACAAAGTCGAAAATCCGGTGATCAAAACCGTTACAAGCACCCATTACGAGCCAATGATTGGCCGAAGATAATGATCGTGGTTATTCGACCCGAACGCATCGGATTTCGCATCACGTAGTGTTGATTGTGGAGCGACAAACGGCGGCCGCCGGCGTTCCAATTACCAACGACATAGACACCCTGTACGTACTGCGGGGTTGAGATCAGAAATATTGGAAACCGAGGGACTGACGGTTCGCTGGTAAATTTATAATTGCGGAAAACACTGGTATTGAAGCAACAGAATTGGTGTAGCGCTGTTTCGCTAAAAGTACCTAATAATAATTATTTCGTTTCTCACCGGCAATTTTTAAGATTTTCAACAAACAAATTAATCAAAGTGCCTAAGTGAACTAAAAGTGTGGCAAGGTACACTCATCATCATCATCATCATCATCAGCCCATATTAGTCCACTGCTGCACAAAGGCCTCCCCTAATGAGCGCCATAGCGCCCTGTCTTACACTCAGCAAATAAAAATATTCCTAATAAATCCCTTAATTTCATGTAACATAATTGCCATTCATTTACATATTGACGCACATAGGCACGAAGAACAGCGCATTGCACGCGCGCAATCCTAGGTTACATCGATGAAGTTTAGTAGTAAAGAAGTTAAAGGTACTGAGAAATATTTAATAAAAATTGTTGAAAGACCCTACGTTGCATAAAAGATGATTATTATTAACGGTCTGTGTGATCCCACCCACTCCGGGCATAAAAAAAGATGCTTCCCAAAAATTATGTTTCCTTCTCAGCATTTCACTTATTTTCAAGCTCTTTATACATAAACAGTCAGTCGTTAGTCAGCATAATATATGTAGTTTCCAAAACTCCTACTCTACGAAGAATTTTTTGATGTTAAAAGATTAGAAAAAACTAACTCAAGAATACAACGTTCTAGCATTATTATTCTATGATCCTTTCCAATCCCCAATTCTCACTTATCAGGGGCTAATACCACCCGAAGGGCGGCCAATCTGCCTTCCCGCTTATCTCAATTTAATGGCTTCCGTATTAATACCGCCTTTGTCTAATTCGAGCGTCCTTCGGCTGGGCTATTGTTTAATCGACCGGTAAAAATTTATGTCTCAGTAATTAACATAATGTTGGGGTTTTAGTCAAGCTTTGCAGGGTTGCTTGTTTTGCAACTCGTAAAATATTGTCATTTAGATATGGGCGTTCGTTGGGCCTATCTTTTAGTGCTTGTGGCGGTCTGTTTGGACGCTGGGAAGCCAAATTTTCTGGAATTTGTTGGTTTTTGCTGTGATAAGCAGAGAAATAATAATATGAATGGTCCAGATAAATTTATAGAACAGTTGTTGATGTTGTAGTTTAAATTCCAACAAGATACGCAAAGCGTAACTAACATCTATAATGTTGTCAAAGTGCGAGCAGTGTACAGCGCAACGATTTTTTTATTAATTCTAAAATGAATGAAAATTCTAAAGCCAGGGAAAGAGTAAGTAATTACTTCGTTCGCAAAGTCTGTTGTTTTTATAAACAAAACAATAATACGAAAAAAGGTCGGTTATTTAAAATTTCTGCCCTCGGAATGATTTTAAGCCTCTCTTATTTAAGTCCGGAGAGCATTTTCATTTTCAAATCTCCAACAAAATTAAGTTCATAAATAAAACCTCGGGCAAGGGTGGCTCATTTGGAGCGATATCACGTTTACCCTCAAATCAAAGGAACGATATAATCCCAAGCATTTCCGTGGAAATGGCGACAGAAAAATTGCGAGTCAAAGCCATTGTTTCCAATATCGACGAAGGGGAAACTTTTATTGGGCACAAAGTGGGTATTATTCACGGAGTCGGGTCGGACGCAATCAACCGGGTTTGAACGAGGCTGACCGGTTTTGACCAGACCGGATGCGACGCCTCCTAATGTTAAGATATTTTTCCAAATACGCTGCTAAGGGCAATTTTCAAAGAGATCAGTCAGATCCGTGTTATGAGCGACCCTTTTCGATTACCGGAGCTGTAGATCAAAAGATCGCAATTATGAGGTTATCATTTAGATGAAGCGGGAGGAAAACGTGGTGTAATATTGGATTTCATTGGTTAATACGAATATGGCTCAAGGACAGGTGAAGATCGTACTACGTACGTAATAAGTACTCGAATTGGATCAAATGTATTCAGATTTGATGAGCATTCGAATAATATTTTATTCGAATGCTCATCAAATGTATGCCCCTGTAACTCAGCGACCCAAACCCAAAGTGTGTTTTGGCCTCCGACACAAGACATATCCAGGCATATCCGGTTCTGAGGTGGATTTTGCTAGCTATAAGCGTTGAATTCACGGAGATCGGCTGCAACTTCGTCGATCCAGCGATACCTAGGGCGGCCGACTGGAGTCTACACCCGGATGGTTTTCCTTTATCCGCCCGCCGCCGCTTCATGACAGCCCCATCCTCTTTTGACGTGCCCTAGCCAGTGGAGGCAAGCGCTCTTAAACTCGCCTATGGTGTTTGTTCTAATGATATAGGTAGGTATAAATTAAATTAAATAAATAAATAATGTTCGACAATCCAGACAGCATCATCTAGCCCCAAGCTAAGCAGAGCTTGTGTTATGGGTACTAGATAACTGATATACATAATACAATATATTAACTAGATAAATATTTTTAATATACATAGAAAACTAACAGAACAACTTGAACAAATATCTGCAATATTTGAATATAATAAAAATATTTGTCCCGAGGCGGGAATCGAATCAGCAACCTCCAGCTCGCCGGTGGACCTTCGCCCACCGCGCCACAGAGGTCGTTAGATAGGTCGTCGTATAGGTATAGTAAGTTGAAACTTACAAAGTTACTACTTATACAAAAAGTTACACTAAGAACATAAGAGAGATAGCAGAGTTGCACAATGGGTGGACTTATTAATAACAGCGAATACTTCCAGAAAATGTTGAGATGGACACAAAGCAGTATATTTATTAGGTATTTAAATTTTCCTACAATAGATAAAAAAATATATATTGTGCTATATTAGTATATTTTTTTTTATAAATTAGGAATTTTTAACAAAGAAAATTATAAAATATCAAATCCAGTATTTACAATCGAAACCATTGACCTAACTGCAGACTGTAGCAAATAATCTATCTACATGTAGCAACTGATCCATATTAATAATAATACATACGAACTAAGTAATGTATTATTTAGTATTATATTTATATGTCATGATGTCGCCATACCCCAACATTCTTTGTTATTGTGTATACTTTTTACCCAATATAGTGAAACATTTTTCAATAGCCACAAGGCTCCCAGACCACTCATCTTCAGTTATCCCGATTATTGCGAGTAGAGCCAATATTTTCAAGCTCCTAGACTGAAACGCGTGAGGAATCTTAATATAAGAAATGTGGACCGTTTGAAGATTGCACTGATTTCAAAGATATTTTATTATACTTTGTCTAGAGTTATAATACCCTATCTCTTTAGGGTATTATATTATAGATCTGTGCACTTGGGATTACAATGAATCGACGTCTGAAGGACTTATTGGAGAACACTTCAATTAATCTTCGTAGGCTTTGTTATTGTGCTTATTTTGTTTGAAGATAATTTCATAACTTTATCGAGTTGAGTCATTAGTTGTTGATTTATTTGATTTACGAGCATTAATAACGAATAAACATTATTATAGTCAGTAAGTTGGTACTTATGCAATTATTTGGAATTAACCTTAATTTATTTGGTTCAGGGGTTAGGCCTCATAGATTTTACCCTAAGACGACCGATGTGCCGCGTCTGGCACGGGTCCGCCAGTCACAAATGTTTGTACGATTTTAAAATATTTGTACCGGGTGTTCATAGTATTGCTTTTGAGAAAATACTATTTATGTATTATACTGCATTAAGTGTACTCAAACCACAAGCTCTGTTTAGCTTGGAGCTAGATGTTGCTGTGTGATGTGTCCTGTGGTATTTTATTTGTTTATTCCTATATTTATTTATAGGTTTAAAAAGAACAACAATCATTATTTTAGAAAATAAACTAAGACTGCAATATGATTTTAAAGCTACATTTCTGTTGTATTTTGTAAAATCTAATTAACGTTTACTGTTGCCTTTTATGTGGCTTGCCACATATTAAAAGTTTTTACTAGACTTTTGTGTTTCGTTGAAATTAAAAAGAATTTCAAGTGTTAATTTGGTTTACGCTTTGTATTGTAGCTTTTTTATTTAAGAAATAGATACGTTACTAGTTTTATAAAAGAAAAATCCGTACCTAGAAATGGTATTGCAACCCATTTATGTCTCATGTATGTATAAATACTGTACTCGTCTATGTTTTTACATTCTAATACAAGAACCGGAGAAAAATCATACTTATGTACGTACATAGTCTTACTAAGTTAACTTAACTAACAAAGAAAATAACAATTAAATAACTATATAGGATTCAGTACTTACCATTGAAACAACTAAAGAAATACGATACAATACAATACAAAAATACTTTATTCTACACCAGGAAAATAACTAAACAAAAGACATTACATAAGACAAGTACTATGAGCAACTGCAGATAGTTGCAAACTAGCTAATCTGACCCATATCAATACTTTGTTAGATACTTTGAAATAAATAGATAAGTAACAGTCAATCCAAATATTAATTTTTTAACAATAGGTAATTATATTTCATAAGTACATAGGTTAATAAATACATCTTAGTGGTACATTTTAAAGTATTTGTTTTTATAGAAAATATTTACTACAGCTTGGATTCTTGTGAGTTTCGACTGAATACACATGACTTTTATGGTTAGTGTTCTTCAATTTAGCTCTATAATGGACATCAAGATATAGGACTAGGCTGTCCCAAAATGCTAGATTGGGTTAAAATTGAGGCCTTACGCCGGTTTTTAATAATATCAAGTCGTGTTGTAGATAAAAAGTATCGTATCGAATACTACATCTGGAATACAGTTTCTCGGTAGAAATTTTTATGTACATAGCGGACAAGCACGAGTCCGCTAATCCACAGGCTGATGCTAAATTCAATATCCAACAAGTTATTTCCTTTAAGTACTGTTTCAACAAGTTAGGTGTCAAGAAGGTACCTAAGTTATGTAAGTTTATGTGTTCGCAGTCTTACGTTACCTTTGTTTGTACCAAGTTTTATGTTTCACCACAGGAGAAAATGCCAGAAATTTTGTTCTTGAGATTTGACGCGGCGGTCGCTGACATATCAAAAAGTAACGAATCACGCAAAATCATTCGAAAACTATCATAGAGTTCAGTGGATGGTTGTCATACTATTCAAAGTAATTCCTCTCGATTTGGTAGGCTTGCTGCAAGGCGCGAAATGTATAGGAAGGACTCGAAAAAGAAGAAAGTTTTCGAAAGGAATTGCGCACAACTCGGACTAAGCGCTCTGTATGCCAACACCTATGTAAGTAAATGAATAAAATAATGCTAATTCATACAGCGTCATCTAGCACCAAGCTAAGGTACTTACTGTTTTCTTGTATGATAAATTTATTTGTAGTCACACAGATGACGGTTTGTGTAAAAAAAATATTCTATTGACGGTAGCAAAATGTGATTCTGGTCGTATAAAATTTTATACTATAAGACTTAACACGTACCGAGTCACATCGCTTCGCGAGGCGATTCTATAGTGTGTGGAACCCTTTCTACTAGCGCGTACCAAAACTTGAGCTCTAGATATGTGATCAATCAATTCATGGAACGATGGCTGAACCATCATCCACCAGTGGACCGACAATGACAGGCATTCAACCCGATTTACGCCCAATCGATTGAGAAGTGGTAACATCCTTAGCTGCTGAACCAATCAAGTCAGGGTTCATTTTACTACCCTGTGGATGGAAAACAATTTTGAGTAACAGGGAGCAATGAACTTAACAAACTGATGTTTTCTATTTGATAGGAAAACTATAAAATCGCCCCGGATATGATTTGTTTTGGTTTGTAGGAAGTAATTTTGACTGAACATTTTTGATCGTAAAATTTTGGTTATCTGGCTGACAAAACAAATATAGTCACGTAAAATTTTATGAACCATGTTTTGTGTCTATTAATATTTTGAGACTATAAGGTTAGAAAAGTGTACATATATGGAATAGGCTCTGAATGGATATAGTGAGCTATCTAGCCTTAAAGTACAGTAGATTTTTGTTGATACCCTGCGATTGTAAGCTATACGGAATAAACCCACCCACCCATACCATTCCGTAGATCTTACAAGCATATCGCAGTACCTAAGTGCTTTGATTTCAGAATAAAATAGGCACCATAGTTTTTTTCATTCCGATTGTTCCGATCTCAGGATTTATCTGCAAAGCGCTCAGCAGTAACTCATTTCTACCCCGCAGCTACTCTGAAAAGGTATTATTAAAATATTCTGTGACTGCACGCCTGACTTGGCTCTGTCTTGCTCTCTGATCTTCCACGTACGAAATCCAGCCAAGCCACTTTGAACTTTATATCAAGACTTAAAAGTATTATTTCTCTCACAGAAAAGGAAGCTTTAGTTACTTTTTGCAACACTAATTCGTAGAAGCTTCAGAATTTTTATGGGTCTGTAAATTCGGATTTTTGGCGGTGAATTGTACCTTATTTCTTGGTGTGATGGTTGAGTTTTGAGCGTTGTTGGGTTATTTCTTCCCTCTCAGCTAAAGGGAGTCCCTGGAGGCTTGCTCCCGAATTCCTCATTTATCATGCTTGTCACGCGTTGACCATCCCTCGTATACACTACATAGGGGTATAGCATTATATGCAAGCAATCTAGACTCGTAAACTTTAAAGATTTTCAAGGAGACCTCTTATCAGTATATGAGATTTTTATAGGTATACATTATCATACTAAGTATTACTATAGGCCTCACTTTAAAACTTGCCTCCGAACATACGCTAATACATTGTTTTTTGGCCGAATTTCAGCCACAGAGATAGTCTAAATGGAAACGTGCCATGTGCATTTCTACACATTAATAATAGAAAGGCTGTACATAGTGTGTTTGAAATTACAGGTCCTTTCTCTATTCCTTGACTCTCATAATCCAGTGGGACGGCAAGGTATTGAACAATGCGAAACCACAAAAGCATACGTAATGCCTCGGAACCAATAACTTCCATTAATGTAGTTCTGAAGTTAAACATCGGCATCTAATGGAACCCCTGAATGATTAATGCATACCGAGATCTCTAGAGGCGATAGTTTCATAATATTGATTGCATCTGAAACTTTGAAACTTCATGACCAGAATATGTCGCTTCGATTATGGCAATATGACGATACTTCGAAAAGTTATGCCTATTATATTATAGAACTAGCGGGAATATATTTCTACTAGCGGTTCGCCCTGGCTTCGCACGGGTATTAAACAAAAATTTCTGAAATTATACACACTAACACGATGGGTTTCACAGTTTTCATACGGATCCCTTACTTTTCTTAACAGCTTTGGGGTTTTTGACATTGACTCGACACTCCATAACTGACACTGGCCGTAGAGAAAAAGCAAGCACCGTGCGCTTTCAACCTCTTTTTCTATTATTTATGACGCTACATAATAGAAAAAGAGGTTGAATATACAGCGCACGGTTCAATTAGAATTTGAAAATAATGGTGAAAGAATTTTTCAAATTGGTCCAGTAGTTTCGGAGCCTATTCAATTCAAACAAACAATCGAATTTATCCTCTTTATAATATTAGTATAGATATATGTAGATAAAGCAGGATACTGACTGTTGATAAGTAGCATAATGTAACGTGTAACATGTATAGCGAACGTTCGTGTGGGTTAAAACCGTTACGGACGTTACGCATTACGTTACGCTGCGTGTTCTAAAAAACACGCCGCCTAATGTTTTATTCTTAATTTATTGTGACTCTAATATAAGCTGCATGGTATTTAAAATCGTATTTAAATATTAAATGTTTGTACGCTCGAGTTAGTAAATTGTGTACAGCAAAAATTATAATTAAAATCTTTTGTATAACGACCAGAATAACAAAGAATAAGGTTTCTCGCTGCGAATTGTACATTACGCTCCGTAACAGCAATCCGTACCCGGCTTAGTAAGTATTTATCTGGGGTAATCTACAGAACAGATGATTATAAGTCGCTTCCATTGAAGTTTTGACTGCAGAACTAGAATTGTACAGAATAGTTTTTGATCACAGGTGACTTAATCAAATAAAATCCATGTAACCATAAATTTAAGAGATAGAATAGCTCGAATTCTTTGGCATATTGTAACCGTCCTACTTAGAAAAGCCAAATTCTTTGAAGATACGTTCTTACAAACTTTAACTTGAACAGACAAAGAATTCAATGAAAACAATTCCACGCTCGTTGCCAAGAAACAAGATTCTCTCAGATATAAATAAGACAGTATTATAGAAAACAGGGCCATCTTTCCCACTTAAAAACGCATGTTTTTAAATAGGAATTCAATTATGGTAAAGATTTTCTCTCTTTTATATGATTCAATGACATATGTATTATGGTATTTTGAGAACTTTTTGGATTAGGTTAAAAAACTGTTTTGTTCTTTTTTTACTATAAAAACTATCGTAGTTTGATGAATTAATTATGAATGTTTTGTGCTTACATATTATTACCGCTTTTCAGCCGCATCACTACTAATAAGTTTGCCACAAGACAATAGTAAGGGTTAAGTCTGCAGAACAAAACATACATGATGCTTATATTAACTTATAAAATTAAATATAATAATACAATTGATTTACAATTGATTTTTTTATTTAATTAATCTTTTATATAAAATATTTGATTCTATGTGCTTGACTCTACTAGAATTTTTACATTAGTTATCGTACGACGTTTGTGTGCGTGACGCGTCAGTTGGTTTCGACGGAAGATCAGGGGCTCTAGACAAAGTAACATTTGCGAATCGAAAGCGATGGTAGAAACGTACAAAAATGTATGGATTTGACATATTCCTTCGATATCACGCATCGCAACGACAATCATCATAGCTCAAATGATGGCGAAGTTCAATTGGTAGACAAAGTAACCTTTGCGTAGCTATCGCCTTGTCTATACGTCTGATCGCATCGCTAAATGCCGATAAGTTGGCACAATTGGTTGTCAATCTTTTGTTGTTAGACTGTCATAGTTTGATTGAAGTATTGCGCTCGTATTTGTGTTATTAATTAATATTTTTCGAATTATTCATGCAAAAGCAGTGCAAAAGAGATTGTGTTGAAGGTGCGTGCCTTTTGTGAGGAAGAAAAGGCAGACCATGCCCAGTTAAATCCATTAAATCTAGTGCGATCTCGCGTTGCACCATCAATGCAACTGGTAAGTAAAATAGGGATACCAGCTTTATACACGATACCTTTAGAATGGATCATAAGATTTACTCACATAAAAAGATAAAATAAAAAGTAAATTATCCAGGTTATTTAATTTATCTTGTTATGATATCCCTTATTTGTATATATACAAATATTGAATTTTTGAATTTTATATTATACAAATACAAATTTTATGTGTCATTTTCAGTCATGTCGGAGAAAACCACGAGTAGAATACATAATATAAAGAAGCGAAGCTATTGCTGCCTGCAACAAGTCAATTCTGCTGAAAATCGTCGTGGATCTTGAAGATTTCGATTTATAAGAATTTTTTGTGTTGTTTATTTATGTTCCTTTTGACCATAATTAGTGTCAGAACAATTTCAATAAATAATTTAAAATTTTTATTGTTTCATAATTTAAAACTTTCCTAGTCCTAACTACTTATATATTTATATACAAATATGAAATTAAAACATAAACACACGTTTACATAATGGGGTAAAAGATTCATAATGTTGGCAATATCGTGCTGCCAATATAATGCTGCCAATTCCTGAGGCAGGACAACTTATGGTGTACGGTCTGTAGTCTATAGTTATCGAACTCAATCATTTGCTTATTTCGTCCGTTCACCGTTCATGAAATGACGGGTCAAATAAAAAGGAGTACCAAGCCAAGTAGGTTGTTACCTATAACTTCAGATAGAATTTCTGTAAACAAACGTGATACATAACAAAAAAATTGTTTCGATTTGGAAGTTTAACCAATCTTTTGAAATACTTATGGCAGTGTTTATTGTGTAATTAAAATCAATAGAAAGAAAATAACAATGGTTTTGAGCTATATAATTATATTATTTAATTATTTTCAACAAGTTCTTAAAATCATGAAGAAATAAATAATTAGGAGAAAATACATATTTTACGACACTCGTATCATCTCGGTAATATTGGAGTAAATAACAGAAATTCAAAACTATTTTGCATTTTGACAATAGACGTTTTAGTTTGTATTGTAATTTCTTTCGACTCTCGCCCTTAGAAGCCAAATGTGTGAATTTTTGCCGATCATATGCAAAAGCTTTATCTTGTTTTTTTCGTTGTTAAGTATATTTTTAATCCCTCGTGGACACAGGGAAACAAGGGTGCGATCGTGAATGCTACATCCACGCTAGCGCAAGGCTACTTAAAATTTTGACGTAATTCCAACAGCTGTTTATGAAATCGCTGTTTCGATTCGATTTCTACAGGGTCTTAGCGTTCGCTAGTGTATCCATCAAGAGAATAGACAACTACGTGAAGTCGCTTCTCAAAACTGCCACTTGGCTAGGAATTTGATGGAAGTGATCGTTCGATGTTGTCAATCGGTTTGGTGAAATCAAAATATTCGTACATTGCCTACCAAAAATCTTGACGTTTAATCCATTTGAAGGTTGCCATCGCTAGAGCGATAAGAATTTTCAAAATCGAATCGCTTCATAGCGAATGCCGGTTGGCTAAGGACCCAGCATCGTTATTCTTTCGCCCAAATAAGGCTAGGTTTCACCACATACGCTGAATCAGATGCCATTGTGTGTTACATGTTATCTTACGATTAATTGTTTAAGTCGTATAAACTTGCAAAATTGGATATTGGTGGTAGTGTGGTGCAAAACTGCGAGAAAACTGTTCAAAACGAATACTGTGTACCTACTGATACAAATAAAGTTGTCTATAACTCGAATCATCTCTATTTCTTTTAGTCCTTACCTGTAAAGAAATCCTGGTAACGAGATTTGCACCGAAGATAACAGCCCTCCATTGGTATAAAGCGTAAAAAGAAAATAAGGAAACATGCCTAAGTTATATTTTTCAAAAACAGCCAAACTTTTCCCAACCCTCGTTTCTCATCAAACAATTTAAAGGTGTCTGAAAAAGGCGTACAAAACGAAATATAACAACGGCGTAACCACAATAGCAAAACGAAACCAAATTAAGGATTCCAACTCGAATATCTTGTGAAAAAGGAGGCAGAAATTACCGTGGGCTGTGATTTGAATTTATTACCCAGGGGCTAATTTTATTTCGGCGAGTATGGCTCTAGCATCTTGCGCATTGCAAAGACAGTCACAGTATCTCGTTTTACCAGTAAATAAACTTAGTCATTTATATAAACGTATGTTACATTAGCTTATAAAGTTTTTGTTACAAATATCAGGTACTTTAGTAACATAATTATTAGTACTATTTTAACGGCTATATATCGTGTTTATTTAACTTTTTTTAATTTATTTTTTAATTATGTGTTTAGATTGCGTAAGTTTAACAATATTCTTTACTTTAGTAACTTTAAAACTTCATAATGTGAAATCATAACCGAGAATGAATACTTACGAAATGTGAAAGTCGTAAAGTTATACAGGCTGCCTGTTTGAGTTGATTTGATTTTTATTAAATAAATTACATGTTTGTTTTGTATATCATCTAGAACTTCAACTATAGTTATATACATAAACTATAATTTAAACCTCTTAAAAACTTGGAAGTCGTTCGCGAATTCTGAAGTTGGGATCCCTCGCATCTTGATACAAGATTTATCTTAGTAAGAGTGAGGAGTTCGTAAACTTACTTTTATATCAATATATATTTACAACTAATAACTCATTTAAATTTATAAGTACTTACCTATTATACAAGTTTCTCTATTTTGTAAATAAATATTTTTGTTTGTTTGTTTTTTGCCAGTGAGGATTGGGTATGAGAGAGTATCCTATTTTGATACATGTTATTTAATTTTGTGTTTTCTTCCCAATATTATGCGCATGACACTTCCTTCTGGTCGCAAACATACCGTGCATTGCCAAGACAATATTGTGAGGGATGCCTTAGTTTGCAGACTTTGTACAATCAAAACAAAATTGAGTTATGTAGACGGTTCTTTTGTTTAGGTTTTCGTGGAAAGCACGTGTTGTAAAGTCGTGAACAGAGAAAATAGCCTGATAGTGGAATGAATGGTCATTTGTGTTTGTTTATATATAAGTAGTATAAATAGTAGTAAGATAAGTAGAGACCCGCTCATCATCATCACCTGCTGATAAAAAAAATCTCTCTCTTGAATCACTTTCTCTAAAAAAACCGAATCAAAAACTGTTGCGTAGTTTTTAATATCTTAGCATATTGGACAGACGAACAGCGGGAAGCGACTTTGTTTTATGTAGTGTTATCTAGTTTTAACTTGGTAAAACTAGTTAACAAGGTAAGGCATAACACTTACACCAAAAAACTTTTATTTATAACGTTCATATTCAATTGAAAGACCTCTGTGGCGCGGTGGGCAAACGTTGCGGGTACGATTGCCGCCTCGGGATAAATGTTTTTACGAGCTGCAGATATTTGTTCACGGTGTTCTGGTCGTTTCATATATAAAAAAATCTATCTATAGAATATATTGTATTTTGTACCATTATCCAAGATCTGTTTAGCTTGGGCCTATACGATGTAGATTGTCCAGCATCATTTAATATTATAGATCAAAGAAAAAGTCAGCATTCTGATGACCTATTTCTTGATGGCTTGTTTTATAACTAAGCTCTATTCTTTTCATAAATTCAAAACCTGTAAAGCGTACCAACGTACCCCTTCGATACATTTTCCCTATACCACTCCACGCCTCCGCGACCCATTAGGTAAATAGGGGCGCATAGAATACGATTCAATGGAAACAGGTCGGTGATATCAGTAAATTTACCGCAAAAGCCTGGACTACGTAAACAGCCTCTTAATAATAGACAAGAGAGCGTAAAGAAACACGGTTCCGTTTAAATTGTGTTAGGTTTCATATAAACTAATATTATAAAGAGGAAAGATTTGTTTGTTTGTTTGAATTGAATAGGCTCCGCAACTACTAAACCGATTTGAAAAAAAATCTACCACATTATGCTTTTCTGTAAATACCGAATCCCTAACAAAATAAACTTCTAAAATAAAACTAGGTTTTTAGAATAACAAAAGCAACTGAGCCATACATTATTATAATCACTGTATAAAATGAAATAAATACAACGATTTCCTACAAGAACTCCAATTGCACAGGTATTGTGTGGGCCTTTCGAATCCGTAAAATATTAAAATGATACTCTGTTTCAATACAGACATGCTTCTTGTTAAATAATAATTTATTAAGTGGTGCCGTAAGAAAAGCAGCAAAAAGAAAAACAAGATCCGCTTTTAGATTTTTTATCGAATATGTGTTATACATACCTTCACCCACCGTGGAACAGAGATTGTCAAATGACTATTTTATATAATTTTTCTGAACCTAAAACAACTCCTTTGTTTGGAGAAGCAATGTTCAACAGAGAATCAATTTAAAACCTTTGTGCCGTGATGTATAATTTTAAATAGTACCCAACGAATTGTGTACACTAGTTTATTTGGCAAATTGTATAGACGACCTCTGTGGTACCATAAGTGAAGGTCCGCCTGCGACGCTGGCAGTTGTGGGTTCGATTCCCGCCTCGGTCAACATCAAACAGTGTATTAGTTATCCTTCCAGGTTTGTATGAAATACGAGCGACTTGTGCAGTGCCACCTAAAGATGTGCGCTGTGACAACATTTTGATTATTATTTGTATCATGTTTGTATCACTCTTTTTTGTGCGAACAATAAACAAATGCACAACAAATATTAATCGCACAGGACAGAAAAGGCTGGCAAAGAATTAAGGATGAGGAATACCGGCTTATTCCCAGAGGTCCACGAGTCCATTGTTTTCAAAAATCATAGTTTCATACATTGATTCCCACCAGGTCCAAGACTGTTAAAAATTAATAATAGTTTTGTTCCCAGCAGGTCCACGGAATATTTAGTACAGTCGGCAATATAGGCTTTGGTGAGATGGGATATTTTGCTTTTCTATTAAATAAAAGACAGTGAATAGATAAAGCAGAACTCTTTTTTGGATTAATGTTTTGAAACTTACGCGATCTGAACACTAATGATTAGTAATTAACGGGTATTTATCGCGTTTCTTCTTCTTCCTGAGAAAGGAAGAAGAAGAAGAAAGGAAGAAGAAGAAACGCGATAAATAACAGTTAATTACTAATCTTTTTTGGATCACTGTGTGATCATTGTGTAACATGGCTGCAATGATAATGATGATGATGACTAGGCACTCAGACATCGTTTGGCTAGGTGTTACCAACTATTGGGTAATTAAGTGGATCCTTAGAGATAATTATCTAAAGCCATTCATAATAATTAAGAACAGGATGCAAAAAGCAATATCTTACTACACCTATAAAATAAATCTCGAAACCAATCGTATTTAACGTAATTTCCGAGCAAGAGACATTTAGCAGCTCATTTTAGTCTAAAGTTATATTTATGGTCTAGTAATGTGGTATAAAATTATGCTCGATAAATTATTGCGTAATTTTATAAATTTTATTAATTATCGTAAATACACACGCACACTAAAAACTATGGGTAGGGCAAACATATTTTTAGTGTCCGTCGTAATTACCAAGAACCTATGAGAAACTTGAAAAAATTCAATAAATAGCAGGTAAATAATCACGATATACGGTTTCCTTTATAATAGTACTAATAATAATGGGTAACTAACTCCCAGTTAATATTTTTAACGCTGATCTATTTAGATCTATAAATTATTAGAATGCTGGCTTTTATACCAGCGTGGCAATGCTGCCAGCATTCTGGGTACTCTGCTTGCTGGTAACAGCTTGGAATATAAGGAAATCGATATTAGTTTAAATACTATAATAGTTAATATAGTGAAAAAACTATAATATAATAGTTATCTATTTATCAATATTAGTATAAATAGTATTTAATCGCTGTGGATTTTGTTTTGAAACTAAAAATAATGGTTATAAAAAAATTACAACATAATGTTATTTTATTCTATCAAAAAGATTTTTCTTAGTCGCATGTAGTTATAGCAGTGTAAAGATTATTATTGGTATGTTTCAGTAATTAATTTAAATGTGTGAAAAAATTATTATATCAATCTTAAAAATTAAGCTAAGTAGGTATATCACGATATACTTTACATAGACTTAATAAAAATAGAAAATAAAATACATAGCTAAGTTTTGGTATCGTGGTTATATGTTAATAAAACACCTCCTTTATAATAAAGGAGATTAAAATGTAGAAAAGTGTTATAAAGGCTTTATATATTATATTACCTTTAGTTTACTCTATTAAAATATCCCAAAGGACATTTTGATAGTATTTTATACGACCCACTCGGAACTACATGAACATTCTTTTACATCGCATCGCGAGGGCTCAGTACTTACACAACAAGCTTTCTAATAAAGAAAATAATCTGTGTTAAACCCTTATTAACAATAAAAAATACAATCAAATAACCAAATTGAACTAGTATTTACAATCGGATTGCTATAAATATAAAGTACCCTCATGTTTTTTCAGCAATGTTATTTAAACTTAGTTATTGTAATTTAGTAGGTGCTTAAACAATGTTTTATAAGTTTGTGGAAATAAATATTCTTATTCTTATAAGGAAGTGTACCCATGCTAGCTGCATTAAACCATCTTCTTAAAAGATATGTCTGGTATTTAGTATCGAGTAGTTAAACTATTTATTGTTATAAACGATTGATCCAACTTCAGACTGTGGCAAACAAAGTACAGATAGCTCAACTGATCCATATCAATGCCAGTCGGATGTGTACCCATGCTCGCTGTACCATGCTAGCTGCATTAAAACATCTTTTTAAAAGATATGTCTGGCTTAAATTAGTATCGAATAGTTAAACTATTTATTTCTAAATACCTTCGATTAATAGGGCTTAGTGGATTTGATTTGAATAACTTAACGTTAATAATAAACATAACAAACAAACTAATATCGATGGTATTAACATAAACATCTTTAAATAATTTCCGTTTTCAGATCCAATGCTGAAAAATACGGTATGTGAAATATAGTGTTTATTCATCTGTTCTTTGTTGTCTAATTTTAAAATCTATTTTCTAAAGGGTATTGGTCATACGTATTGAGATTCGATTAAAACAGATTTTTTAAAACAAAAAGGATTCGATAAATCGAAAGTTTAAAACCAAAATATTCAATTCGAATGTGTTTAATCCATGTTTCGCGCTAATCCACAAGCAAAATCTGCCCAAAAACCAGTGGGAAAAAAAGGGTTCAAAGCTTTAGCCGGTACATCGTACACTAGATTTACATATTCATTGATAACAAGGACTTTATTTTGACAGCCAAAGTAAAATTTACGATCGCTCACCGTCCCGATAAAAACACCTTTGTCACTAGCCAACCCGGTACTCTACGGTTTTATGAGCAAATAAATTTCAAACACTATTATGATTCAAATCTGGCTGGACCCACAAACATAGGTACATCCTTTTTATCGAACATTACATATTCACAAAATATTTCCACTAAAAAATACTCGATTCCTTTCATTCGATAAGTTTATGGTCTTTATTTAGTCACGTTTATATAGCCACTTGTGATTAATAAATTATAAAGTTATGAATTTTTATGCGTTCGAAGGATTACCGAGGTTTTAAGGCTGAAGCTGTTATATTTTTTATGATTTCACTGTATGGGAAGCATAAATAATGTATGCTGCATCTGTTGTCATTAGTCAAAGTGATGACTTACTTCCTATTGATACAAAAATAATCCTAATAATTGATAACTTTTGTACAGAGTTATGATTTACTGATCCGTCGTATGCTCAAACTAAACAGCTGAATTTGAGTTTAAACTTTATATTAAAACTCACACTACCTGCTTTCCACTGATCAAAGCCACTAGACACCTATTTTCGCGCTAAGCGTGTTAAATTCAAATCGCCTACACATCAAGCTTAGGCAGTGCACACAAACGTTGCAATCTTGAGGGGTTTGCTAGATAAAGTAAACAAGCCCCCCAGGCCGAGGTGAGAGGCCGCGGCAAAGAAGAATAGTAACTGACTTAGAAATGTTTCACTTGATATCAAAAGACGGCCTCTTTGCTATCTTTACACCATTCATTCAAAGTTTTCACTTGTTTCACAAAACTCAAACTTGGAACACCGTGAACAAATGATTGACGCCGTATTTGAATTTAAATTTAAATTTCAACGAGTGTCTTTGTGGTCAATCAAAACAAGACGTTTGCAACCATGGTATTATGTATTATTATATTTTTTCCAAAATTTTTGATCGCAAGATTTGATTAACATTTATAAGGAACACATTCATTATAACATGCAAACCTTAATTACAGCCTTATTATAGTTAGAGCGAGGATTTCCATTTATTAGGTCCTTATAATTACGTTGATACGAAGCCATAGACTTAAGTTTAAGTTTGGTGTCTTATTTGCCCAAAAATAAATACTGTTTTGTTTTTTTTATAGACGACGAAAGGAAAACATATAACACTGTTTTAAGTTAGCAGACTATTATCATTAATGGGGTACAGGATAGAAAAAAATTTAAAAAGTTTTTTAGTATTCCAAACTTGAAAAGCAGTTGTCTAGTGACACAGCTCAAGAGCCTGCGAAAGACCAGCTCTAGGACAAGTATGTATGTACTCAGATCAAAGGGCACCATTGACCCGATTGTAGCCTGTTAGCGTTACTCTCGGTTGTCACTTTGTCACTTTTGCGCTTGACATGGTGACAATGAGAGTACGTGTGAATGAGATAAAGTTCTATGAACCTAACCGATAAAGGCAATTGAAAAAAATGGGATTTTTTTTTTACTTTCCTAGAAGCTGGCCTTCAGCGCTGGTTTTTGACCTGTGTTGTAAAAAATAAACTCCAACATGCATCTCAGAGATTCTTCAACCTCTTCATGGACCCGTTTGCTTTCTGGCAACTAATCCACAGTGGGTTATTCTGCTATCAAATAACCCCAAACTTTTTGACTAGGAATAAATTTATAGACTGCCTATCGATCGACTCCAGCATGTGGATACAACTCATTCGTAAATAACGCATAAACCCACTAATGATGCTTCTTTGATGACCCGAATATATTGGGAACCGTGCGCTTCAGATCTATTTAATGAATCTGCAGGATCATCCACATCCACTTTTATAGGTTCGAAACCTATAGGGCCGATCCAAAATTAGGGCCCTATTAAGAAGAAGTTTAAGCGCCAAAATATCGATCTGAATTTTTATCTAGTGACCAAACAAAATTTCCCCGTGTTATCCGACAAACTTCCTTTTTATTTACAAAGCACAATTTTTCTGACCCAGGAACGGGTCCTTGGTTGAAAACTCACCTTTGATGCCTTTCTTGTCATGCTAGTTTTTCAAAACTACAAGTTTTCAGAACAGAAAATGTCGATTTTCAAAGACTTATTTACATCTTAAATTATTTGTATATCTAACCACAAGATAATTATTTGAGTATGTCTACTCTTTTACCCAAATTATCAGTTCTCTTAGCTGGCACGCAACATTTCATAGTCCGCATTACGTTCGCTTTCTCGTCGAAATTCCCGATTCGGCGATATAAGAACTATTTCCGTAACTCACATAACATTTGTGCTATCATATTTAAAGAACCTTTATTTTGACTTTGAATTTTAAATAATCCCTTGCCAAACCGATGAAGACCAAATTTTCATCTGATTCACGTCATAACATAAGTAAAGTGTGAAAGTTGGAATTAATATTTTCATGTTTGTGACTCCTCTACGCCAGACCTGGTACACGATGCATAAGCTTTGAATACTTATATGTAACAACTAAAATTGTCACTAACGCATATTTGCAGCAAATAAAAAACAAAATGCGCAGCGGAAATAGCAGTGAGTGGTGTGATACATTCATAAATAAGTCGAAGCGAAAGTACATCAGTAGGCCAAGCACGGGGATTGTTCTATGGTAGAAAAGACAATAATGGCATCGCATACATTGCGTACATTATTGATGTTAAAGAAATTAATTTCAAATTATTTACGCATTCGATGACAAAGTGACGTAATTTTTGTCTATTCTTCCTTAGACAAGAAAGCCCGTGCTTGCCCTACTGATTATAACAGCTATACGGTGTAAAGGAAAAGGAGCACTTTTTTATATTTGCTGCGTAGGTACCTTCATAGAAGTTCTGGATAATATTGACACATTTGTGTTCAGGAACAGTGCTTAGAAGCGGGCAAAGAAGAATTAAATAGAGGCGTGAAATAGTCTACTATTAAAATAATATCTGAAGAACAGTATTTGGATATCGTTCTCCTGTCGTTTATAACACTTATGTCTCCAGAAATAGTGCATGCTTAGAAGCGGGCAAAAGTAGAATTTACTAGAGGCGTGAAATAGTCTACTATTAAAACAATAACTGAAGAACAGCCTTTGGATATCGTCATGTCTGTTCTCTTAGGTTACCTTATCCATCACTCTGGTTTGTAGACTGGTCTACATTTTACTTGTACCTACCCCGCGTTGGACTTTCCAACCATTGAAATATGTACTTGCTAAATCCGCACCGTATGTAACAGTACTAAATCAATGTGATTTGTTATTGAGGTTCTAAAGCTGTTTACGTCACTGGACCCACATAAATCCTGGTGGCTAAGGAAATTATTCCTTTGCTATTACGATTGGGAATTTCAGTACCACAGGACTCTGAGGTACTTTTACAGAAAGAAAGTAGGTTTTATTTTATTCCGATTGCCATTGGTGGTGTTTGCCTAAAACTAAGAGCTGTTACATGCATGTAGAGCCACAAAATCTACAATTTTAAGCACTACATAGTATTCTATCCCCTTATTCTCTAAATTAGGAATTCATTGTAAACTGGACGCATTAATGCTATTGCAATCTAGTTTTATTAGGTGTAAACATCAAGTTAACATTAATATTATAATTTCAAAGCAGTATTCTTGTTTAACTTCTTAGTTATAAAAATTTGGTTATTCTCATGTGTAGCGGCGCAGAAAATTGCAGTTAAATTCCAAATTTTCAATTTCAATTTCAAAAGTTCTTTATTAATAACATAACACACATAACATTGATACTATTACTAGTGTAAATTTTAATCCTAGAAAGTAGGTACAAACTTAATCTTACAAAAAAAAACGTTTTAGAAGCTAGGGTGGGCGCTTGTCAAAACTTACGTAGGTATTTTTACTCTTCGCATTACAAAATCATATTTACTTAAACGTAAGTAGATGTAGTTTTTTTTTTAAAATAAATAAATAGAAAATTACATTCCTACTAAATATGCAAGCTTTAGAGTAGCATTTGCATTTGATAACATAAAGTAGTAGGTAAATTCCAAATTGATGTTACTTTAAAACACAAAATACGAAGTGTTGGGTTGGGTGACGTATCGCACATAATGAACAGTCTTACCACTTACTTGCATAGTGTATATCATCAACTAATATTTTTCGTTTCGGATCTCTGAGAAACGTACTCATAATTCCAAATATTTTCATAGTAGGGACGGAACAGGTCGTGAAGGAAGTTCTGGAGTTCATGATATCCGTTATTTGTCAACTTATTATTTCGAAGTAGGTAGATCTCCTGCAATCATATAGAATAGACGTATAGGTTTCTGGGGCTGACTTCTGCTAACCAATCGCTTTACTATGACAATAGTATCGTAGCAGAATCATCCATAGATTAAAGAAACTCTAGATAATACGCGCGGTACTATTTGTCCAGTGAGATCGATAGATTGGTCAACCTTGACACATTTTACACGCGTCCATCTGTAGTTTCAAAAATGCAGAAATATGCCATTATGAGACGATAGCATTGTTATGATACGCTTCTAAAAGTAAGAAGTAAGTAAATTGTGCAGTACTACATAATTGTACTAGAAATAGTCACAATCGGAAAACGTTTGGGCACTTAATTCCAACTTATCCGAAAGCTATAAAATAAGTCAATAATTTCTCGGCTCTTATTTAGCAGTTGCAGAAATTGTTGAGGGATTAAGACCTTAACGCACTTTAGTTTGTAAATGAATTAAATACGGGCTGATTTCTCCATCGTTAGAATCAAAGTACTACTTCTATTGAAATGGAAACGATTCCTAGTCAGTTCTTGGTTAAACTAGTTTTCGACTTAAACGAATAAAATCATTATGAATTTAAGTCGAAAACTACTTCGTTTAACTTTATGTGGTGGTTCATTTATTGGATCAGTTATTATTATTACTAAATTAAACTTTAGTGCAGTAGTAAAAGAAGCCTTACAGATTATAGGATAGTATTACGGGAAGGTACAAACTTTACTAGAAGGTTCTAATTAGTAAGTACCTATTGAGTTAACTGAATATTATCTAATACTGAGGTATTTTATAGTGTTTGGGGAGTTCAAAGAAGGTATGTATAATCAGATACGGGTTTTAAACCACTTATTCATTCATTAATTGAATAAGAGTCATAAAGTAATAGTCATTTATTTGAAATAAGTTTATCTAAGTTTAAATAAGTTTATCTAAGTAGATTGTTTGCAACAGTTTGCGGTCAGCTAAATTGTTGCAGTTGTTACTAGTTATAATTTGGTTTTCTTATTAAGTTATAATTATATTTGTCAATAAAGTTTTGAAATAGTAATTTCAAGTAAAAATTGGTATGATTTAAAATTGTGTTTAAACATTTATACAATTTAACAAACTAAACTGTAGTTCTAGCTAAAGTTTGGTTCGAAAAACTTTTCGTTAAAAGTTTTTAATTGCCTAGATCTACATTCGTAGGTACTATAAGAACTTTATTAAACGTTTTCGCAATCCGATAAACATTCAAAGCGACTTTTACCTTTTTAAAATACTGAAATAACCCCCGACTCCAAGTACAAAAGGCGACCGTGGCTACCAGCCATCTACAAGAGTAATGTACAAAACTCTGCATTCAGCAGGTAAATAAATTTCTCGAAACACTAAACGGATGTGAGTTTTATTGCTGCTTTGGGCATTTATAGCTTAAATCGATGGTGATCATGTCTAGGAGAGTTTACTATTCAAACATGACGGTTTTACTTGCCTGAGGTAAACAAAGAGGGTTTTATACAGAATGATTACATTGCTGCTGCATTTTAGTAACTTGCAGCGTTACGTTACCTGCGGGCATGAAGATTCTGTTCAACTGAGCATATCGTTTGAAATGTTTAACGAATCTCTGATTATGTTGTAAAAATTGTTTTTTAATGAAGCAGATCATTACAGTACATCACTATTAAAGTCCCGTTTCTTTCTCTTTTGAACAAATCATAACTACGATTTACGATTTTCATTAAATATTTGTAATGGAAAATTCGCATTTTAACAATTTTTTTTTTTTTTTTTTGCTTCGACTAATTTGAAAACGATTGCATAAACGCCCTAAGCACCCTGTATAAAACGCAGCAAAGCAGTTAATCAAGTTCTTTATAGCCGAAGTCATAGACCCAGACGGTAACTTGTCATGATGAAAGTGGATATCCACGCTTTTCTATATTTTGAGTCTAACAGTTTACGTTACAGATTTGCATTTTGATCACCCTGTAAAATTAAGAAAAAACTTGTAATGATAGTTTTATACAGAAGTCGTTCAATATTTTATTTGATTGCCGGTTGAATGATCCTGACCTCGAGTTACAAATTGGATAATGTTTGTACATTATCTAGTTGGAGTCAATGTAACTGAGGCCCACGAGGCCAATGGTGACAAATGTCCGTGTAACTAAAACTATGCAGATAAATTCCGACTTCTACCGTTGACTTTCAGCATGTAGGAGTCAAAATGAAAGGCATATCATATTCCAATTCTAAGTGGGGGAACTGGGACCTACACTGACATCTCGCATAAGGGTGTATTGTGCAACCCAGAACCCCCATCCCCCTGCCTAACCAGCCTAACTCACTCTGAAGGAGCATGACTTTTGGCGATTGAAATCGTTACAGCTTTAGATGTTGATGGAGTTGATGACTCTTCAATCGTAAGGTGTATCATAAATAACATAAGAGTGAATGAGACTGTGCATGAACAAAGCCAAAACTGATGAATGAACTATGCAAAAATGTTGCTAGATGAAAGTACCAGATGCAAAATATCTAGTTTATAAATAACAACGTTTCTAACAAAAGTTAGTTATTAATAATTGGCCCGTTGCGCCCGGTGCGTAGAAGGAACCCAAAGAACTTTCAATGCAGTAAAAAAGGTGCAAAAACCTTTCGATCCTTACATAGTTTTTAAGCAAAGAATATTTATCGGCTATGTTTCGAATATAATTGTGCAATATATCAACTAGTTTTTCCTTCAATTATTGCAATTCGCGCCAGCATCTGCTGTCTTTTTAAACATTCCTGTATAACGATCTCGCTTGCATTCTGATACTTATATCGGTAAGATAAGGTTCATAATATCAGACCGAGCTGAGATGGATTTGGCAAAAGCGGATAAGTGTCAAAGATTTCTTTTCTGAAACAATGTTGCCATAAAGTTTCCGTTGTGTATTCTTTTGTTTTGCGTGAGATGTGTTGTGCCGATCACAATAATGTACAGAAGTTTTCGAATGCTTACAAATAAGATTTTATCAGATTTTCTTTTTTGCAGGGACCAGAAAATACCTATGAAATCTTTTCTAATATATAATACAACGATATTAACCGCTGTTTTTTTTACTGAATAATAGAATCTGTCCAAATATATTTCATATTGTTTTTGTAAGTAAATTTGAATTGATTAATATTTTTTTTTAATTTCGGTTTATATCCACTTGAATAAGAAGCGTTGTATTTTTATCCTGATATAAACGCATCTTCCTTATGCAGGACAAATTTGCTCAAATAATGGCAAACATTATCGTCCTATTTTTGAGCCTCAATTCGAAATACGAAACTAGAATGTGAATAAATTTTGAGTTATACCAATTTTGCTGTCAGCTCACAGGATCACTGTGGATATATTGACATCCAAAGGATCGTCGCGAAAATTAAGCTCAGGGATTCGGAGCAAAAAACCAGACGAAAGCTTGATTTAATGGACCATGGAAGCATCATGCGTAAATAAATCAACGGTTTTTCAGTAAAACTTAAACATTTTATAGGTACGTTGAGAGGTGAATTCATTTCTAATGGCGAAACTCAGTTAATTGAGATAAAGTTGGTCTTCAAAAAGGGATGTTTTCAGGAAAATTATTGAACTTTGATGCTATCGGCATACGATCAATATTGACGTACAGAGGCATTTTTTTTTCTTTTTAGCCCTTTTATTTTTTTATTAACTTTATTGACACGATACTTCAAACACGTAAGTCTTATTGTGTACCTAAGCCTACCTGTATGTTTCTATCAAACGAAACTCAAAGCTAAGTAAGCTCGTAAAAATGTACATGCAACTATAGACAGTTTGAAAATACCAAAATACCCATCGTAATATTGTAAACCACAATGACTGCTCCAGAAACGGATTTATTTTATTAAAATAATACAACCCACGTGATCGTATGTTCGCCAGTCAATGGCTCGTAACCAGTTCTTCAAGATCTCTCGGTAGTTCCTACATTGCATGAGGAGACGTAGGGGAAAAGAAAATAACTGTTTCTAGATAAAAAATTCTAGATACGTTCTGTCAAGGACAAACACCTTTGTCTAGAACGGATCCGAGTCATCTCTCTCTCTGTATTTATAATTCATCCAAAAATTTCCCAAACGATTTACAGAAGATCAGATATTAAAAAAGCACTACCTTTTAAAATAAGCAAACGATCATGTAGAACCTTTAAGTGCTCTGAAAACTTTTTCTAGCGAAACACCTAGTAGATAAGTTTTACGTCCAAGATCGTTGGTAACAAAATCACGAATTACCCATCCCTGTAAGGACATAGTAAAAATCATGAGAAATTGCGGGTAGCCAGGGGTCAACTAGACCAGACGCACCGTCGAGTTAGCAGCCCACGCGATAGCTTTATTGGTCAGAATTGCCTCTAAACGTTACCAATGAGGCGTTTGTTGTAGTATATTTACGACATTTTCATACCGAAACGAATTCGATTATCCTTCTCAACCTTATCACAACGAGTTAAGATTCATAAGAACGTTTTATCTTTTCATATGTATCCTACTTGCCCGTTGTGGCCGCTTTCGATACAATAAAGTACATGATAAATGAAGGTTCGCGCTGCGATCGTGATTGTTGGGCCCAAGTTATTCACAAAATTGGAAGTCAAAACCTAATTTTGATAAAGAATGTTGGTTCATATTGACTATATTGACCGTTTGAGCGGCAATGTTGAACAAAGTACGGTTTGATTGGATTTAAATTACATGAAATACTGTTTTACATTTTTATGGCATACGGAAGTGATGACGGTGCCTTTGTGTAATTTTTTAATATACTTGGGCTTCTTGAACATTTTCAACTGGATATTTTATCAGTTAGCTATCGGGTTTTATATCATAAATCAAATTTCTACGGAATAGATAATATGGTCTTAGGAACTGATTTCTTAAAAATTAGGATCTCTTTTACTTCTTTTAAATAATTTTATCTCTGATCTACTTTGAAGAATTTACTTTCAAAATAATTAGTCTCTGAAGAAGATAATAAGGAAAGCTACAAAAGTTTTAGGTGTTTTCTGAATGTCTTTTATTAGTTTGCTAGTGACAATGAACTCGGCCTAATGAGCGATGTAAAAGTTTATGAGTAGTAACTCTATAAGGGCGCCAGAATTACGATCTTGGGGAAATGCGAGATTCATATGAGTCAAATCTAATTTGTCTCGAAATATCAATAAACAATATTAAAAGAGAAGAAGCATTCATTTGCTTTAAATTATATTTATTTTTATATTTATTGAATTCTATTTTTTAAGTTAAACTCATTAGTAATACATACAACTTGTATTTTTCAATAAACTAATGCATATATTATAATTATGTATACATAAAGTTACAAAAAAAGTTGCTAAAATTTCCTATAAAACGTTTTTACGTTATCTGTGTCTCAATATGGTTGTAACAATTTCTTCAGCCAAGTCTTAAAAGGAAGAAAGCTACAAAGCATTTTCTATATAAACTAAGCAATTTTTCAACAGCCTTAAGTCCAATCTTGCTTGAACTTAGATTACACTACCAAATTGTGTCGTCTACTTCAAACTTAAACCCAGACTTAAGTCTGGTGTTATTAAGCCTACATTACACTTGGACAAACTAAGATTTGCTCAGAATGAATTAAGTTTACGTCTTTGCTGGGATTAATTTTGGATTAAATTTGACAGAATTAAACCAATCCCGAATTATCTTGAGTTTATTCGGGGCATTTGAGCTTTGTAATTGTAAAACTTGAGCGGAATGTCTAGCGATGTGGAAACTAACTTTTCACTTCTTGTAAGTACCTAGATTCGTTGCCAGCTTGGAATATTGTGAAATCAAGGATCAACCTATTTCCTTATAATATTATACCGGTTCTCTTCGCATAGTCTTCAATTTGCATAAGATTTAGTAGGAACCTCTGTGTAGGTAGGTAAGTTAACGTTTACCTACGGATAATGCGTTTGTGAAAACAACTGCATAATCTAATTAATCTATACTAATATTATAAAAAGGAAAGATTTGATTGTTTGTTTGTATGTTTGTTTGAATTGAATAGGCTCCGAAACTACTGGACCGATTTGAAAAATTCTTTCTCCATTAGAATCCTAAACTTTCCGTGATGAACACAGGCTATATAATATTTTCAAAAAGTTAGGGATCCGCATAGAAAATTCAATAATTAAACCGTGCGCTATATATTCAACCTCTTTTTCTATTATGGCGCGGAGCCATAATAGAAAAAGAGGTTGAATATAGTATAGCGAACGGTGCTTTCTTTTTCTCTACGGCCAGTGTCAGTTATAAAGTGTCGAGTCAATGTCAAAAACCCCAACGCTGGTAAAAAAAGTAAGGGATCCGTATGAAAACTGTAAACCCCATCGTGATAGTGTGTATAATTTCTGAAATTTTAGTTCAATACCCGTGCGAAGCCGGGGCGGACCGCTAGTGAAAATATAATTTTATACACAATGATTGGAAAATGGATATAAAAATATTCTAATTTTTAAGTTATTGTACTACTTCATAAGTAAACTTTCCTGTTTATGTTCACGGTAATCAAATCACGTAAGACCCAACCTACTTACCGTTCACTGTTACTCGTACCATACAAAAAATTGTGTTTTCACGATTTTTACCAAATAGCTCATAATTATTTCAGTTCACACTAAGAAAAATGATTTCAGACTAAAGAACAATGGCAGAATTTGGTCTGGACTTTTTTTTGCGTCCATGGATCTGATGTATATGAATCAAATTTAATAAATTTTCTACGATTTTTCAATTATTCACTCCTTCTCGTAAAGGCCGGAGTTATTTTATGATATATAAAAGCTTATCAAATGATATTCGAATTAGGTACATTCGAAATGTTACCATTTTATTAGTGGTGCGGGTACAATTATTGAATGCAATGTATCATTTGTCTTTGATTTGTCTTTGATAGTGTCATGTTGTCAGCGGTTGTCTGTCAACAAGACGCCATAGAATCTAGAACGTAGTGGTTTTATTCTCTGACAGAATCCTTCCGAGACTTCGGCGTTTTTCATCTCTGCTGTGTTTTGTGTTTATATTTTGGTTTTCTATTTATTTTTACCCGAATTACGGAAGCCACAGGCGACGTATGTAACACCCGACCTGGACTGTTTATGGACTGATTGATACTGCCCTGTGTCTGGCTAGTGCGTGCCCTTAGGACTCCGATATTGTTGTTTTGGGTGTTCTGGGCATTTTCTATGTAAAATAAAAAAAAATCTATTAATGTAGGTATACCTATATATATTGTTTTAAGTAGGTACCTATATAAGTTATCTAGTAGGAACTCATAACATAACACAACCTTTGCTCAGCTTCGGGCTAGATGATGCTGTGTGGATTGTCTAACATTATTTATTAAAACCCTCAGTTTTTTTGTGTTTACGGGGCAAGTAGGTACATTTTTTTAATACACGCCCAGCTTTCGTAAACAAGAAGAGAAGTTTAGAATTTGTTTTGCTCATTTTGTTTATCATTTCTCATTTCGAATATATAAGGTGGCGTGGTCTAATTGATAAGACCAAACCACATTATCCATTTCTTTATGATTTGATTTCAATCTGCGATGTTTTATAGACAAATATTGTTTGACGTTCATTCATAACCAAAAAATTCAAACACTGAAATCTTTTTTTTCCGGCTTTCCCCAAAGAAAATAGTCTCATTTATAGATTCTGGAGCTAACGCCAAATCTTTTAACATTTTTTTCATTACGGGACGCTTCAATTTGATCCCAGACAATTCTTAGTATGGAGACCTGCCATTGTTCTTTATTATTCGACACAAAAAAATGTTCATGTTTATCTCTAATGTCTTTCTTTTGCAACCATCAATAAAATACATCAATACCATAAATAATAAATAGCCTATGTTTACCTTTCCGAACATAAAAAGCGTATTAAAATTTATTAGGGAGCCGTCGTCTCCCGTATACAAACAAAAGGGGTATGTTAATGCATAACTATTTGATGTTTCTTTGAGTTCTTTGGAGTTTGCTATTTGTTTTGAGTTCAGAGAACATTTTTTGGAGGATCTTTGTTCCTGTCGGCTGTTTGTACAGTACTTTCTGCACTTTGGAGGATCTTTGTTGTATTTAAGTGTTTGTGCGAATGGGGTGTAAAGTATCACAGGGTTTTAAGTACCGTTTGTGGTTTTCTGAATTACTGTGTCATTTTTTTTCTTGATTTCCATAATAGAGATTTCTACCTAGACCTAACTTCCTACTCGCGTTACTTTCATCTTCACTGTAACTATAATATTGAAATAAGTGGGTATCTGTATTAACGAATTTTTATTTTGTTGGTACCTTTATTTATACGACTAACTATTTCATAATTTTATTAGTTGAACCAGAATTTGTTATAGGTATCGTCACGGGTTGTCGTAAGTTTAATTTTTCCTGCTTAATACAACAAAAAACAAACTGTAAACTATTTTCCATTAACTTATGGAAAAATTTACTTCGGTTCTTTAGTAATTTTGGAGCTTTTTGGAATATACAAAATTTTGCTCAAAAAATTCTGCTTCCAAAATATTATTAAATCAAAGTCGGTTTGATCATGATTCATTTAATTATTTTTATTATGATTACTCAAATTTCTTTAAAAACGTTACCCTTATAAAAAATTCCCAATTAGTCCGCTCCAAATATCACCCCAAGATTATTACAAAACATGATTATTTACATAGTACTTCAATGTTATTTACCTAAGTTAAGATTAACCAGAAGCGAATCGTGTTTACGTTCGTCGTTGCTATGGTTACTGTGTTTACCGTAAACAATGCCTTGCGATTGTTTTTCCTTCATTATTTAAGAGGAAATATTTGACAGTTTGTTTTTTTTTTGTAATTAAAAATCATCACCTAGCCCCAAGCAAGGAGAGCTTGTTATGGGTACTAGATGACTGATATACATAATACAATATTATTTTATTACATATATTATATATAAGATATTATTTTTTTATTATACACAGAAACGAATTGACTTTGTTGAATTGAATATGCTCCGAAACTATGTACAGGACCGATTTGAAAAATTCTATAACCATTAGAGTTTTACTTTGTCTCTGATGAATATAGGCTATAGAATATTTTCTAAGAAGTTAGGGTTCCGTATGATAACTTCAATGATGTAACCCTAACGTGTGTAAAAATTAATATTTTTTGGAATTTTTAATAGCCGTGCGAAATTGGGGAGGCCCAATTGTTTATCATAAAATATGTATCGTTCTGCTATGTAATTTTTAAGTAGTGCCGGACTGTCCCTATCCATAGACAATAGCAGTGGAGTAAGAATTCGTCATCTCTTCTCTTGCTAGTGTTTTCTTTTTACGTCTTATACGTGCCGACAAGAATGTACCTGAAGAAAAGGTTTAAGAAAGATGTGTTTATAGGCTCAGTATAAATAAGTACTTATAGTTATTCTGTTATTTATTGTAGGTATTCGTTGATTATTATTTAAGTGCCACCGTCTAGTGTTCCTTCATGTCCAATCCACCCTAAGGTTGCCTGGATGGAGATCGCTCATAGCGACAAGGCCGCCCTGTAGACTTTCTCTACTTTAATCATGACATGTCTGTTTGTAATGTTTTCTTTCTTTGTGTGATTTGACAATAAAATATTCTCTGTTTATCTATCCATCTACCTATAGATTTTTACATTAGTATGCAGTTAGATCAACTGTTCCCTTTCTATCATAACCAAAAGAAATAAATTATTATTTATTATTACATATTATTAATGCTGGACAATCCACACTATCATCTAGCCCCAAGCTAAGCAGAGCTTGTGTTATGAGTAGATGACTGGTATACATAATACAATATTATTAAATAGATAGATATTTTTATCATACATAGAAAACGACCAGAATCCCTGAACAAATGTCTGCAGATCGTAAAAATATTTGTCCCGAGGCTGTTGAGCTGTTGATTGATATCTGCTTTCTGAATTTTAGACCATTTATTCCAACTTCATCCCACTACGTTTTGTAAGTTTAAAACCGTCATGGTCGAATACTTCAATAGTTTATCATCACAAAGGTCGTGATGTGAAACGATTATTTAATTCAATTCGACTCATAACTTCCCGGCCACATCAAAGACTGGTACAGTCACGCATAAAACATCTACATATTTAATCTTCAGCCAATCAAAGGATTTCAACATTAAATGTGTCGCATGTTCTCTCGTACCAATAACACAAGATTGCTTACTTTGATGCTAGATTATAATAATAATTAAATGCTAAATAATAATTAAACATTATTTGTTTATAAAGGCTTAATCGATTAACTTAGTATTTTTACGCCTTAGCTAACTAAGAGAGATGTTTGTGAATATTTTCCTGATTAAGTAACAAGCAGTTCTTATATGCCTGTTTGATTCATTCCTCGTTTCTTTTATTTTAGCTTGATGACAGAAACTGGACCGATACTAAGAAAAAATTTAATTTTTTCCGTTGCAGTACAGTCAATAACGAAACGCCCCGTCCGGGTCAAGCGTCAATCAAAACAATTAAGCGTAAAAACAACGCCCACGCGCCTACAAATCACGAAACTATAACTATTACCCTAAGGTTTGGTGCAAACGAGTGATGCCATATCGATCAATGGCAGCCATTGATCGATATGGCATCATTTTATCAGAACGCAATATTATATTATATATACATTTTAAAAAACAACGTATGGTATACAGCCCATGATGATTCCTTCCATGCTAGAGAAAGATAATAGCCACGTTTCTGCCTAGAGTTGACATATGTAAAAACTAAATTATAAGGTGTCTGGCAGATCAATAAAATTGATCTTGTCAGACATACTACCTACTAGGTAGGTGGCTGTTGCTACTCAGAATATTTACATTATTTTGAATTTATTTCTGATGTACCCTGTGTACCCTATTGACCTACATAATATGGCTCTCGTGTCTTGAAGAGAATATATTAAATTATTATTATTATTAACGATAACACATAGGACTCCTTTGACGACCTATATGGCGCGGCGGGCAATGGTCTGCCTGCGACGCAGCAGGTTGCGGGTTCGATTCCCGCCTCGGAACAAATGTTTGTACGATCTGCAGATATTTTTCAGGGTTTTGCTATGGATGGTAAATATATCTATTTAATTTATGTATTATGTGTATTAGTCATCTAGAACCTTTAACACAAGCTCTGCTTCTGACGGTAGTTTAAGTACAGTTGCTTAAAAAAGTATTTTGTCTTCAGCTTATTTTATTTATATTTTAAATTGCGTCTTTAGACTCAACTAACGAGTGGCGCGTTTGCATAGACCCCTAAACTCAGTAACATGACACAGTTCCGCCAAAAATCACTTCGTTTGTTGATTGAAAACGTTTCCAATAATCCATAGCACGCCGTTTCGACAGATGACACATGAGCGTTCACCGCGTGATGGATTGATGACCTGTAGATATTTGCTATTTGACTGTACCTAGAGGCGTTAGTTTTACTTTTAGGTACTTAATATTGTAAGTAAACCTACTGTTACAGCACAGGGCAGCCAGTCTTAATGGAGGCTAGCCATGTGCACAGGTTTCATTACAGTGCATGAGTGTGTACGCAAACACCGGCGCACTCTCTTTTCCCTCGGTCTCATTATCCGGTCTCATCGCGGCAGGCCGACAGACGGCGGTGGCTTAGTAATAAGGTTATGTTTGAGTACGGGACCCTAAAAAGCAATTTTTAGAGGCATTGTTTTAGTTTTATGTTTACATACATATGTTTACGTCAAGCAACTTAGCTTGCCATAGTAAAGTTAGCAACAAAACTGTCGAAGGTTAGTTTTAAGATCTCCTTGTAGGTACTTCAAAGTGCTTCTCGCCGCTAAAAGCCGCATAAGTACCTCGAATTATTACAATAGCACTCCTCACTTTGTGCTTTTGGCATCTTATAACTTCTGAACTTTGTCATAGGTACCTAGTTAACAGTTGGTTATCTAGTTATGATGAGCTGATGAACCGTACGATAGTAAACTGTAACGGTAAATCATGAGGGTAGGTTATCTAATCCTAAAAAATGTATAGATATGCTTTTAGACTAATCTGCCGTTATTTTTAATGTAGTTTTAGAATAGCCGTGTGGTGCCGGCATAGAATTTCACCACCCCAACTCTTCCCATATATCTGTCGTAATAGGCGACTAAGGGAAACACACCGGAGGGCGGGCAGCAGCGCCTTCTGCAGAACAACTACACCGAACTGCGATCCCCAACCCCAGGGGTAATTGCCCATAATCGAGATTATGGGATTATGGGCAATAACCCCAAATAATGATGCCATCTAAGGCGCTCATTAGGGGAGGGCTATGTCCAGCAGTGAACTATTATAGGCTGGTGATGTTGATGATGTTGATTAGAATTCCATGATAAAAGTAGCCTAAAATGTGTTGTACAGGTATATTCTAGACATTGACTATCATAGTGACACAGTTTATACTAAAGTCGAGATATTTTCGTTATGCGATTCAGAAATTTCATTAAATAATCCGAATTCAACCAGTCGCTAGTCAACTCTTCGCCACAAAACACACATAATCCCTAATTGTGATTCCAGTCATTTACAGAAGCCTCCAAATACAAAGCACGTATATTTGCTTATAGAATATCGTTAATGTAATTTATGTATGTGTATCTCTAATTATTGACTAGACTCTTTAGTGTTTATGTAAACAAACTCTTTCATCAACCCAAAATTGTCTATACAAATATTATAAATATTTGATTGTGTGTTTGAAATGAATAGGCTCCGAAAGTACAGGACCGATGAAAAAAAATTTCACCATTAGAATACCTAATTTTCTCTGATAAACATAGGCTATAGAATATTTTCCAAAAAATTATAGAACCGCATGAAAATCGCAATTTTTGTTAAATACCCGTGCGAAGCCACCTATAATCTATAAACTACTAGTGGTGCGCCCCGGCTTCGCATGGGTATTTAACAAAAATTTTATTTTTCATGCGGTACCCAATTTTTTTGAAAATATTCTATCTATAGCTTATATGTTCATTAGGAAAAATTTAGGATTGTAATGGTGAAAAAATATTTTAAATCGGTCTAGTAGTTTCGGAGCCTATTCAATTCAAACAAACAAACAATCTAATATTTCCTCTCTATAATATTAGTAACTGTTCACGAGCGCGTTGGAAGATATGTTTAAGACGCTGGACTGGAAAGACAAGGGCATCAACATAAACGGCGACTACATCTCACACCTGCGATTCGCTGATGACATAGTCTTAATGGCGGAGTCGCTAGAGGAGCTGAACCGGATGCTGGACAGTCTAGCTTCAGCCTCCCGATGTATCGGTCTTGGCATGAATTTGGATAAAACCAAAGTCATGATCAATGCCCACATTGATCCAAGACCGGTGATCGTACATGGCCACCTTCTCGAAATTGTTTCTGAGTACACTTACCTCGGGCAGATTTTGCAGTTGGGTAAAAACAATTTCGAGAAGGAAGCCAAGAGGAGGATCCAGCTAGGCTGGGCAGCGTTCGGAAAACTACGTCGAGTCTTCTCGTCATCCATACCGCAATGTTTGAAAACGAAAGTTTTTAATCAGTGCGTCCTACCAGTCATGACCTACGGAGCTGAGACGTGGACACTCACGATAGGGTTGGTCCACCAGTTCAAAGTCGCTCAGCGCGCTATGGAAAGAGCTATGCTCGGAGTTTCTCTGAAGGATAGGATTCGTAACGAATACATCCGACAGAGAACTAAAGTCATCGACATAGCTCAGAGAATTAGCCAACTGAAGTGGCAGTGGGCCGGCCATATTTCGCGAAGAACCGATAACCGCTGGGGTAAACGTGTTCTTGAGTGGATACCGCGACTCGGTAAACGTAGTGTAGGACGCCCTCCGACCAGGTGGGATGACGATCTGCGAAAGACTGCTGGCAGATGCTGGATGCGACAAGCCGAAGACAGGGCGCTATGGCGCTCATTAGGGGAGGCCTATGTCCAACAGTGGACTAACATAGGCTGATGATGATGAATATTAGTATAGATAGTAACTAATACAAATAACGTGTATTTGCCTCTAGGCTAATTGCAAGTTCAAAACAAGGACTCAATTCATGGTTTCTAATTCATGGAATATCGTAAATCTACATCGAAAACACTAATATTGGTTTTGCTAATGTAATTATTACTACATGCAGAATTTCAATAATATTTGCTCGTCATTTGATGTTAATTGGTGCATAAACAAAATTGTTATTATTTTGGGCAAAATAATTTTGGATACTCATATTAGCTGCTTTTATCGAATCACTTCACTAATTAATTAAATTTGATTTGATCGTCTAAAATGCTACATTTTATTTTGTTATTTAATTAAAAAAATAAATTACATAGAAGGAATTACAGATAGAAGAAAACTGAAACCTTTATAATTTTTTTTTTCCATACACTGGAGTTTCTTTCATCTTAGTGTTTCAAGGGATGAATGCGCGACACAATTAGGGATTGCAATCCGGATATCCGGATATCCGAATTATCCGGATATCCGCTAATTTTATTATCCGGATAATGGGAGCTCCTTTATCCGGATAATACGAATAATACGGATAGTTACCTACAGTTGATTTTTCTTATTCACGACACAACACTACAACGCATCCAGCATTTTAGAAATGTTATACATATTTAATGCATACAATACTTTGTGTTGTTAAAATAAACATATATTAATTCGTGCGTGTTTCTGAATCTGAAGCTAACAAGCAAGACCTACACTAGCGGTAGCGTGCAATCGCAACACTATCGTTGACACTGGTTGGTCAGTGAATCGACGACACCGACACAGACCGAGGTTCGATGGAAAGAGATGTTTATTTAATTTGATTGATATATAACATAAACTTGTGTGTGTACACTTGTAGGTTTGATCTCATGACTGTGTTGTTTCTTTGTTTAAATCATTTTAGAGTACCTATCTAATAAAACAGGAAGTACGTTACGTTACGGAGGAAGGATTCGTATTTTATTTATGTTAAAAAATAAGTTCGATGGAAAGAAGTAAACCGTTTTTATTTCATAGATATTTTAGTTTTTCAACCCATATGATCGATACTCTTATATATAACCTCTATGTTGTTCAGTTTCTATGCGAATAGCCATGATGACAGATTTTGAAAAACTGTTCTATTATATTCGAAACTACATATTATTTACAACGAATAACATTTTTCTGCAGAAATTAAAGGTTTAATAGGAAAACACTAACAATTTAGTCTTATAATTTAAAATTCGCACCAAAACGCCTGTCCGTGTCATGGCGTCGCTTGTGACGTCACGTCTGTGTAAACTAAACGTAAACACTAGGCGTTCATTGAATAATTTTGTTATTTTGTGTTATTAAATATGAATTAGAAAGTGTACAAGTGGTGTGCGGTCCCTCAGTGTAAGAATACATCAATAAAAACTCCTAATAAGTTACTTGTGTTCGTTCCGCATAAGAAAACCATACGGGACAAGTGGCTTAAACTTGCAAGGCGGGATTCAACAGCGATATTGCCTAGTAGGTACTACCTTTATTTTTGTGAAGATCACTTTGACGTAAGTTTTTATTTTGTTTTGCAGGAATTTTAAAATAGTATGTGGTATAATGATCTTGTTTGAGGTCTTAATTTAATAATAATAAATAAATGTTTTTGAGGTTAGGTTTCGTCTCGCATCACTGTGATCTTATTATGTATTTTATTCAAATTTCAGTTGCCAAATGATATGGAGAATTTATGGAATATCATTTGATGGGATCGGTGTCACAAGTCCGCATGAAACCTTAGTGAATCCTTGTTCCATCGTGACATGGTTATTTCACTTTCGATTTAATAAAACCACTAGACCTAACTCGGTGAAAACAAAGTTGAATCGTAAATAATACAGATAACCAGTGCTGCTAACAAAACAAGATGCTTGTATCGTCGTATCCTACGAATAGGGTCACAGTCGCCAGTGTGACTTTTTATTTTTATTGCATTTTTGGAATCTCCATTATGATTTACATCATACCAGTTTGAAAAAAATTAAAAAATACTAAAAATAAAAAAGTTATTAAGGTTTTAAAATTTGGTCACAATTGTATTGATGGATTTAGCCCGACGAAAAAGTTAACAAACAGCTTTGGCACTTTCTTCCACGTGAAAAACGCAAAGATCGCAAGTATTTCCCGGCGAATATGGTTACATACTCCAGAGTAACCATGTAGCGCGGGCGAAAAGGCGCGCGGGCGCGGATAACCGCACTGTTTGTCGACTACGAAGTGCATTTTGAATAGTTTGGCTAGGCACATGAATTGTCTTTGGCTGTGAAAGCACGGAAAATGCTAAATTTATATGTAATGCGAGTAGTGTACATACATAATTATGTTCTAACAACCTACTAAGGTATAATTATATCTTGCTAGTTTCTTTGTTAATTTTTCTTCTGTGTGAAGAAAAATTTCATCGTTAAATCGATTTAAGCCATCTATACGTATATAATATACGTATCTACAGTATTAGTATAGATTATAATTATATGTAACGAATTTACATCTTTCACATTCGCGAATGCGGATGCAAATAATCTCTTCATTTGCGAAGTACTTATTTTATTATTTTGTTAGGAATACCTATTCCATTGTGAAATCTTAATAATATAAATAAATGAATATTTGTTTCAGGAAGTTTTAAAATACTCCTTTAAATGGACTGGAACGGCTTATACATGTTTAAGATACGTAGTTGGGTTTTGTTTTGAATTCTCTATAACTTTTTAATATAGAATATCAATATTTATGAAATTATCATACGCCTTTCAGGTTTTTTTTATAAAGGTCTCTCAATAAGAGCTGAGAACAGTGACACAATTTGTTTGAACTATAAACCAACAGTTGTTCGAATTGTAAAAATATTTCTGACATTTGGTAAATCGGCAATTTAAAAAACTAACAAACTAAAAAAATCTTTAATATTTTAGTAAAGGTTTAAATTATTTGAATTATTGTATTGGTTTTGTATTTACTAAAGTAATGAATTGATTGTAAGCTTTTCACATGCGGTGCTTTAAACCACAACTATTTGCCTTTTTGTATAAAAATCACTTGGAAATTAGAAAATGTAAAAATTGCCAGAGTTCCCGATATTCCATTGACGACTAAAAGTTTGAAACTTTGTATAAAAGCTAGATAATAATACAAAATACTGAAATATGTATAATAGATACATAGTGTGCCATTTGTACGGCAAAATCCTTACATATTAAACTATTTGCTTGTCCAATCCAATGTGAAAAATAAAATAAAGAGAAACAGGTTTTAAGGATTTTCAAGAGAAGTCAATAATTTCAGGATTTTTCGACTTCTACAAATAAGGTCATCAGACGACAGAGTCTACAATACAGCGAAACAAATATGTGTTTTCTTTTTAATATTATAACGTGAGCAACCACATAGTAGTTGGCTTCAGATAGGCTCATTGACGAGTTCTCTAATCTGGATACAGTAACGAGATTGATAGGATGAATAAATAAAATGCTGAACAATCGACCAAAACTTGTGTTTTGGGTATCAGATGACTTAACACAATAGACCTTATAGATATAATTTTTTTTTACTATACATAAATAAAAATCATCCAAACACTCTCTACAAACATCTGCGAATTTTAATTCCATTACTTGTTGTTTTTTTAATAGACTAAGCATTTAAATACTAAATAGGTTAGAAAATTAACAGCAAAAAATTTTATCGATGAATACGCCATGCCTTGGCTCAACAATAATCATGTAATGAATGCTCGTATAATGTAATGACAACTAGCTGACTCGCTTGTAATTTTATTGGTGCCAAACCCACCGAAATCGGAAAGACGCTTATGATATCATTTTTATGTCCGTTAATTAAGTATTCTTTTTTTAAAAAGTTTCCAGTATATTTTTCTATTTAGTGAATTTGAAGCAGTCTTTTCATACGATATGCTTTAAACATTCTACCTTATCCCATTTTGAGAGAAGTTTCAATAAATCTTCAAACATTCATTCATTGTTATTATTTCATTAATTTAGTGAATTGAGGTTTTATGCAAGACCAATCGGATTGAACCTAAATATCGGGAAGTTTGACTTTTTTCTACCCTAATTTAGAGATATGAAAATAGACCTTAAAATAATGTTTAACCATTTATTGTATATTCAATACATAAATAAAATTTGAGGGCATTACCAGCGCACGTTAAATAGTAACAGTCATTTAAATACGTTACCAAAAATTACAAATCCAATATTTCAATAACCGTTTTTACAGTTTGCGGAAATATTTTCAAAAATCCTGAAAACATGTTGAATAGTTTTGTATTTTAATTGTTCTTAGCAGTTTTCCTTAAAATAAATCACATAATATTGCCTTTTTAATTTACTGTTCTATCATTACATTACATAATGAAATTTGAAGCCAATAGCACCTTGCATTATAAAGTTATAGGTATTTCAATACAGAATGAAATTATAAATCTCAAACTTTAATTACCCGTTTCACTAAATTTTCAGGAATATTTTGAAAAACCCTGAAACAAGTGATCATTATTCTCGTGTGTTTAGTATTCAATGTAAGTATCTAACCAATCGAACCACCACCGGTTACAGAGTTACAAAAAACACCAAAAACCTCAAAACCCCCTTTTACCTCTTTAGGGGTGGAATAAGAAAAAAAACCCTAATTAGCGGGTATTTGTGTAGTTAACGGTCCGGCCAACCAAATTTCAGCTTTCTAGCTTCATCGGTTTAGGCTGGGTGGGCGTTGTTGCCAGAAAACTCCATTATTTATTATAAAATTACCTTTTTTATATGAGTACCTACCTACCATTATAACTAAAAAATTCGTTCCAATCATTGCATTAAATCATGCCTTAAGAAACCCTAGACGAGTTTTACATAGTTTACGAAAACACATTTTGTTTATTATGTCAACAATTGCACAGTTTTATACGAACTCGGTTTTGGCTTTCGAATGATTTGTTGCATTTTAGCTGTACCTACCAACCAGCTGTGACAAATCAGCAGTAATAAATGTATAAACATTTTTCCCAAGGCGAGAATCGAACCGAACAACCTCCAGCGACGAAGTCAGGCCTTCGCCAGCAGCTGCGCCATATAGGTCGTCGATTAAGTGCTAGACAAACTAAATACATTTAATATCGTCTCTGGGTGTACAGCGCATCCTAAGTACAGCATGAATAAACAATTTCTGATGCAAATTATCAAGGTACAAAACCAAATTATGAAGGACAATAAACTATGACCTTCGTAAAATGTGTAATTGTCCATCATAATCCCGTCGAATAAGTTTACAAAGTCGTTTGTTACCCCCCTAGTTGAGGACGTGAAGCGAAATCTGCGTGGAAAACGGTCACAATGGCGCTGAGTATAACGTCGATTTGAAACTTGCACGTGGAACAAGGTGCTAAGGGACAAAAACTAGGGAAAAAGGTTTTTTTTATTTATGAAACCTTTATGATAATTTAGCAGAAAATAAGATAAAACGGTTTAGCAAAAAAAATCACACTCGTTCAATAGAAACTTTGCGAAATAATCAGAAAAAACCGTCTCCTGTAAAGTTGGTGTTTTGCAACTGTGACCGTATTCGTAGGATACGACGGTATAGTCAACTCAGAGATGACGTCATTTGCTCTGATTGGTGATCAGCCTATCATGGCAGATAAATGCGTGTTTTGTATTCCATGACCTAAGTTTTATTAAAGAAATAAATAATTTTAGTGATTTTTAGTTACTGTCATCATGCCTAACGTTTTTTAAGTATAAATTATTTAATACTTATACTTTAAAAACCCATTTCCCTTGTTGTTTTTTTAATTTTTATGTATATTTTTCAATTATCCGAATTATCCGAAATATCCGGATATCCGAATAGTAAGGCTCACTACTATCCGAATTATCCGGATACGAAAATTTAACGGATAATGCAACCCCTAGACACAATTCAAAATTCAATCTTTTTAGTAATGCTAAATATATTATAAAATTATAGCCCTGAATAAGACCGATGTGTGCCAAATTTGTACCTTCTCGTCATAAATATATAGGGGTTCGTTTGTCCACTTATAGAACTGGTACTAGCAAATCTCCATGTTCTGCAACGTTGATTGTAATTTTGCTTTCTATGTTGTGCTGACAGGAATCTTGTACATTTACTACCTCTTATAATCCCTTTGATATCCATATGTTAAGTGCTCGTTAGCCCACTTGTTGCTTGGACAGATTATGTCAAGAAGTCTTAAATGTTTTCCTTATATAGTGTTGTAATAGCAACAGCGTAGGTTGAGTCCAGTAAAGTAAACTGTAGTGTTATATTTATCAATTTATTTTTAGGAATGTCTACAGCTTCTATTTATACAAAATAGGTTACAAAAATATGACAACAAATGCTAATAAACAGCTATCACGGCAAAATAACCGCATTAATATGTTATTTTAACGAAATAAGCACAAAAAATCGAATGAAAATAATTTATTATTTCTATAATTTCGTTAGTAAGCTCACTATGCAATGTGAATATTCTTCTTTTATCTTCGACCGATTATAGTATTCCTTCATATGCAGTCCATCCCAAGGTTGCCTGGAAGAGATAGCTCGGCGTAGCGACCACCTCTGCGTTCGCTCGATTGCTTATAGACATAATTATGCGTCGTGAGCTCAGAAGTCTTACTCTGTATGGATTTTTAATTCTGATAGATTTTATCACTCCATACTTACTATTCTTCACTAAAATAAAATATTTACCATCTTCGTTCATGACAGCGTCTCAAAATTTATTGATGTTTCATTAATGTTCATGTTCCCAAAAAGCAGTTGATAAAATGATGAAGTCACTTAAAAACCTATAAATGCAGGACGGTGTGGGCGTCAGAGTTTTTATCTTGAGGATTATGGGTATAATCTGAAGATAAATTTAAGATTTGCGAGATACTGTGTCGTTTGAATGGACACGGCCTGTGGAGGAAATAAAATAACCTTACTTTTGTGTTTAATTTTGAATCAAGCTATGACCAAGAGGATTTTATTATGTTGATGACCTGTTGTTTAGTAGTAATCAGGTAAATGATTACTGAATAAAAACTAATAATCTTAAAACTATATGAAGTGAAAAGCAAACAAATCAGTGCACTATATATTATTATGTTGAACAAAGGAAATGAAACAAAGTAAAACAAGGACGACAAGTGCGAGTGTAACTCGCGCGCCGAGGGTTTTGAACTTTTGTCGTTTAGGAAGGTACGTATATGACGACCTCTTGGCGCAGTGTGCTTCCAACGCAGGAGGTTGCGGTTTGATTCCTGCCTCGGGACTAATATTTGTAGGATCTTCAGATTATTTGTTCGGGTGTTCTAGTCCTTTTCTGTACACAAAAATAAATCATCTAATGTGATACTTATACTTTATTAAGTAGTTATAACAGCTATCGTAGTAATACCAATAACACAAGCTTTGCTTAGCTTGTGGGTAAATGATACTGTGTAGATAATCTAGGATACATATCTCTTCTCAAAAATTTTGAGAACAACGGTTTTGGAGCGCTGTGGAACTACTATAACAGTTACTACAGAGATTAGTGGGTAGGTAAGTGGGTTGGTACCTACAATTTTTTTCAGCTTTTTTCAACCTATTTCACTAAGTATGAAACTTAGACGATTTTCAAAACCTGTTTTGAATTGTCGAAATCCATACCTTTGATTTGATATTACTCTCAATGAAATAGCCCCCATTGTATGAAAATTAGTTTATTTTATTTCAAAAAGTATTATTTTTACAGACTTCTCTATATTTTTCCTGTAAAATATAGATCCATATCTACAAACACTTGCTACACATCACGTCGATCGCTCTGCAATCTTCGGAGATAGGGGGGGAACGGTCATTTTTTTGAACTTTTTCAAAATATTTTAAAAAGTATAAAATCTACCAAAATTTCAAAAACTATTTTGAAATCTACAAACGATTACCTTTCATTTGATACCACTTTCGACTTTGTACGTCCCATTTAAAATTTCGATTTCAAAATTTGTATGGAAAATCTTCATTTTGATTTTTCATTTATTTTCATTTATTTTTCTATGAATATGTGAGTGCGCACAAAATGTATTATTATTTCAAATTTCAAGTCAATAGCTGCAGTAATTTCTGAGATATTAAGGATTCAAAACACAAAACATACCCAAAGTGGTAATAGGGTAAGGGTTTTGCAACCGATGGCAAAACCCTGAAAAAGAACAAAGGACACCAGAATCTGTATTCGCATCTTTGCCTCAATTATCACTACATAAATCAATCTGTCTGTCCCTATGTATGCTTAGATCTTTAAACGTACGCAACTAATTTTGATGTGAGAGGAAGGTTTATATTATTTATGAAACAATATTAGTATCAGCACTGCTCCCGTGCGAAGCAAGGGCGGGTCGCTAGTACAATATAAAATAATTATAGAGCCATTTAAAAAAACTTACAAAAGGTAGCACAAACTCCACAATGTAAATTTTGAAATTCCGTTTGTAAATAATTAGATAAAATTGGTGGCTACACTAATTTGGGACGGGATAGCGCCTGAACACTTTAACTGCCCAACAATTGCAGCCAATCCAGCGCGAGTAGAATGTCGGACTGTATGATCCACGTGTGCGTAAGCAATGAAGGTGTTAACTCTGTTTCTACTTATCTCTCTGTGGTTGAGTCAGGGTTTTTTTTGTACTTCATTTCTCGTAGGTAGATCCAAGATATTAGGAGACAATCACTTCCTATCCATTATTTAGTTGTAGCTAGCGACCCGTGGCGGCTTCATTATTGCTAATGTAATTACATATAAACTTTCCTCTTGAATTACTCTATCTATTAAAAAACCAGCAAAAGCCGTTCCGTATTTTGAAACATTTAAGCATTAATAGACAGCCGGAAGCGACTTTGTATTATACTACGTAGTGATTTGCCTACTTACTACCTACGTACTTTGACTTGTGTATTCCAGCAAAATTAACATGTCTACTGTTTCATCTCAAATGATTCCCACTTTAGAATTTCCTATTAGTGTTTACAAAGGCAGAGTCAATACTATGCAGTAGCCAAGCCAACAATGCCCCTTTTCAATCGATTATGGTCTCTATAAGTAAAGTGTTAGGTTTAAATTCGTCTCTTGTGTATGGATTATGAAAATGAAGATACGTGCATTGTCTGTTTACAAAATTTTTGGTGTATTGACATTGGCGTGAGAATTGGCTTCTATCGTCCGTAACGCTGGTAGGTTTATTCTTTACATACTACTGTGAAAAATATCTGTGAAACATTATTACCTCTTTATAATACACAGGTTTAGCAGATAGAATATTGTAAGAGAACCATTCAAATTATCTCCAAAGAATCTGCAAGGTACATATTTGTTTCATAATAAGAACTTAATCTTTGATCGTTAGGCTGGAAATTCTGTATAGTTAATCAGTCTTATCTAATTTACAACCTACTATTCAGGTAAAAAGTTCAGGACATCATCATCGTTAGCTTCTACTAGTCCACTGCTGGACGCAGAGGTCCTTAAAATGATTACCAGCATAGAGCCTAATATGCGTAGCTATATAAATAGCGCACACCTCAGATTGTATAAGTTTGTGTTTGTGTAAAGTGTTCACGTCGAGGAACCCTAAAAAGATTGCTAAGGATTAATCAGTTTGCTTTTTTTTGTGGGGATTATGGGCAATAACCCCCAAATAATGATGCCATCTATGGCGCTCATTAGGGGAGGCCTATGTCCAGCAGTGGAATATTATAGGCTGGTGATGACGATGATGATGACGAATCAGTTTGCTTGTATCGTTAGAACAATAATTAGTTCGATATTATAAGGTTCAAACAAAGTGATTAGTAAGCTTCTGTGAGTTCCCTATTAAATTTCAAACAAGAGTGCCTCCAGTGAAGCGTAATAGTCTTTCCAAGATGAAGCGTTTTCAGTATCTAGGTACAAAATTTAAATAGTTCTGTGTACTAAAGGCATTTATATACATAGGTTATATAGCTAGATATTATGCTTTATGAAATTAACTATGTATTATTGTACAACCTACTCATATTTTTAAGAAAGCATCTCTTATTATTAAATCTGTTCACAAATACCTACGGATTATAGTTGGTAGAGTTTAATAACGTTTTTATAAATGGTTGACAAAACCTACGCGCGTAGCAAAGCTTTACCCAGATTAACAAAGCTTGCGTATCAAATCAAACATAAAGTTCAGGAAGTCACGCACAATGTCACCAATTTTGATAAGGTGGAGCGCATGTGTGGTCTTATTTTATTGGAGAATGTTTCAAATAAAAAACAGATAGACGGCTGGCTGTAGGTTTGTATGTTCCATAAATAAAAAAAAAACATTTACGTTTTCATAACTTATTTTCTGTTTATGTAAAACTTATAAGAAAGTTTCAGCAGACAAACAAAATTGTACAAAATTCTAAAAGGAATCCTGAGAATAAAACTAACTTTTCAATAATGTAGCATTTTATTTATAAATAATAAGTTACAAACTATAAAATGTCTAATTAATTAATCATATAGGGTAAAACAATAATAATAATAATAATAAGGAATATAAAGTGCAGATATAAAATTTTAATGTTGGAATAGAGTATTTATAGAATTATTTTTAGAATATTTTCTTTAGTTATCAATAAATGGTTTTCATAAATTGTAACTCTGATATATAATTAAAAACTAGTGACTAGAATATTTTACAGTTACACATTTGAGCAGTAATTTTCATTGCGTGAAAACAAAACGAATAATATTATAAGATAGGGATAGGTACTTATAGATAGGTAGTGTAAATTATGAATCAGAGAGGAAAAAACTTATAAACCTACGATCAATATAAAAATATACAAATTGTGTGTTCTTGTAGTTCCTATATTTATTTTCAGACCTTGCAAAATACTTATATATTTTTATCAAAGGAATTTAGTGACGACCAAGATTGGAAATTTATACAATATTACGAAATTCAATAGGATATTATCTTGTGAAACTATCACCATTATAAAAATATTTTTTTATACATATAAATAAATGAAAAACCGCCTTGAAATAAAATCACAGCAACTGCTAATTCCCTATCTAAATTTAATAAGTTAGATCTATCTACTCTTCTAATTCAACAACAAGTTATTAGTATTTCAATAATTATTTTACATTCTTGTAACCTACGGAGTTATATCGACATGTTAATAAGCTACAGAACTGTAAGCAATCTATACAAAATCCTATTTACAAAAATGATACTATGATACTAATGATACAAAAATGCTACTATCTGTATTTATCAAATCTATAGGTACAAGCATGATTCATCAGGATATTTTCTAAAGTCATTATGCTTATACAAATAGGAAACTTGCTTTTGCCCGCGACCTTGTACACTTTTTCCTTGATAAAAACTAGTCTATGAAATTTCTCGGGATCCCGTCCACTTCCCTGCTAAATTGTGCCGTTCAGACGTAACTAATTGCTTTTGATATTATGATTTTAACATGGACTGTGTTCTTTTTCTGGTAGGGAGGTGTTGATATTGAAGAACAAAGTGAGCTGATCCAATTCCGGTCGATAAGTCGACGGAATACATTCTAACTTTGTCCATAAATGGCGCATTACTGGATGCCCGTCATAAATATTCATTTTCGGGAACCACGAGGAAGTTTTGTACTCAAGTCGAAGATATTAGCAAATTTATGAGCAAAAATATTTCATACTTAGCAGTCTGTCGACTAACTTCGTTGATATGATGTCTAATATGGCGATACACTTTAAAATAAAAAGTCGTATATTGATACTTACTAATATAAAATATGAATAAAATATTAAAACGCAGAAAATAAGTCATTAATAATAACAAATAATGCTGGACAATCTACTTAGCTTGGGGTAGCATCATCAGCCCCAAGCCAAGTAGAGCTAGAGTTATTTATGATAACTAGATGACTGATATACTTTATACAATATATTACACAGATTATATTTTTCTATGTATCTAAATTTTATATTTGTCCCAAGCAAAACTTGTTTTATAACTTTACATTTTTACAGTTCTCACATATCCCGTACAATATTATATTACTCAAAGGATAGTACGGGTTGCAAGAATACTAACCTAAATAGAATATATTTATATGTATATCCTTGACAAGAAAGCTTACTCCTTAAAATGTCCGAAATCGTTGTTCAGTTTTTGTCACCACTTCAATTCACACATTATTTGTTCATATCATCATCACAGCACAGTATTTTAATAATTTTTAACCACAGTCACTTACAATCATTTTCATGTCCATCTTTCGAAATTCAAACTGATAGTTTAGGTATAATTAGAACAGGTGTATTTGTAAGCTTCCATGCTTCACTTTTGCACTTTAAATTGTCACTCATCGTGAATATAATTTGATCATCAGTCGCTCTCGTATACAGTGGAGTTGGAGCTCTGTCGATGGCTGTATGGTGATGAGAATTCCACCCTGGCATCTGGTAGCCAGGTATACGCAGCGCGTTCCGAAGATGCGCTGAAACAAAGGAAAAATCTGTTATTTTCATAATATAATCAACCCTAACAAGACACTGTTAGATAAAAGGGAAAAGTGATTGTTTATTTTTGTTTCGTGCTGGATAGATACTTTTTGGGCTGTCGTGTTTTGACTAAACTGAGATTACGGTTCAGTTTTAGTGTTAAAATTTCAAATTAGTATCATCATCATCTTTCTTAGACTAATATTATTCAAGTTTGATTCCGTGAAGTACTGCATTATAAGGATAAGGGTATTCTCAACGAATGTTGTGATGAATATAAAGAGTAAAGATTGGATAGTTTTAATTTACAGGGCTCCGAAACTACTGGTTTTGATTACTGATTTGAAAAATTCTTTAACTATTAGAATTCCACATTATCTAAAAAATATCTAGAAAACTTTAATAATGTAACCCAACGTGTGTTAAAATTAAAAATTATTAAAATTAAAATCTTTTGATTAAAACCATTGCGAAGCTGTGGTGGACCGCTAGTTCTGAATAATTAAAAATATTCTATTTGAAAAAGTTTTGTCAACATATCTATACCTACTACATATAACTGCGTAACAAGGTACCTAGTTTGTCCAATTATCTTTCAAGCCCTTCCTATGTCGTAGATGTAACTTGCCCGTTCAATGTTAATCGGGAGCAGCATTTACATTCAGCAACAATTGAAACATGTTCGTTGGACAAAACAAAGGCGTAACCAGACTGAGACACACACTGTTTGTATTGTAACAGTCCGTTAGTTTATCCCATTTGGATAGATACAATGAAGCTGGGACAAAGGTGGGACGGTTTGTATGTTATGAAAACTTGAGATGACAGGGACTTCATTTTGACATTACAAGTTTTGGTACCAATAGTTCAATCAATCACCATCATAAATAACCCAATTATTATGCTGGACAGTTCAGCATTATTTAGCCTCAAGCTAAGGCAGCAGAGCTTTGTGTTATAGCTACTATAGAACTGATATACATAATATAATAATATACGAGTACATAGATAGATATTTTTTATTATGTATAGACGTTTTCTATACATAATAAAAAATATCTAAATAAAATAAAATACCAGAACACTCTGAATAATTATTTGCAGATCGTACCTACAAATATTTGTCCCAAGGCGGGAATCGAATCTTTTTTATTGTAATGAATTTAGATTATTACTGCGTTTGCTAATGTATAGTTGCTAATAATATGGCAATTTAATATCATCTAACTAACGAAGCGTTCCGGCTCTGCTCGGGTCCAATGTTGATACAAAATCTTTCTCTTGGATCACTCCATCTATTAAAAAATACCGCATCAAAATCCGTTGCGTAGATAGTTTTAAAGTTCCAAGCATAGGGAAATACAGACAGACAGCAGGATGCGACGATGTTTTATTCTATGTAGAAAAAAAAAGAAAACGAAAGACATTAACTTTGAAAGTCTTGAACCAATCAATTGTTTGCGAAGCTTATCACTCTTATCAGTTAGCACTGAGTTCGAAAACATTGTTCGTAATCGAAATTATATAAAATATCTTCTCTGAAGGTCAAAAGAGTTAATGTATTTGCGCCTTGAAATGCCACCATCGAGCACTTGGGTAAATAGCAGCAATGTTTATTTTCACCTCTAGCAAGGCATGTTCTTTTAAAGAACCCCTACAGTTCAAAGGTTATTGCACTTTGACACTTGTTAAACTTTTGTGATGTCATTTTAGAAATAGAAAAGGAATGTAATCTAATTAATGCCAGGACGATTTAAAATTGAAAATCTTCAGTACATAATATAAAACAAATTCGCTTTCCGCTGCCTGTCTGTTTGTCCCTATTCCTATTCAGGTCTTTAACATCAGGCAACGGATTCAAATGCAGTTTTTTTAATAGATAGATTGATTCAAGAGGAAGGTTTTTGTATTGCACCCGTGCGAAGCCGGAGCGAGTCGCTAGTTAGGTATTCATCAAATACCCTTTAATTTACAACATTTGTTACAGTTTTTTGATTCCAGACACCACTAATTTAGTTCATGCGGTTTATAACGGCACAAGTATCATTTACACAAGGTACCTGTTCTACGTAATGAGTCAGAATAAAGCGATAAGTATCTGAGACGGCGAGCGCAAAACCTTACAGCTCAGCGGCTTCGGACCCTGACAGCTGTCATAATCATTATGTCATTACCCCTGAGCAACGCATAGGACGTGCATTCTACCATAAATAATTGCGTAACAGCTAATAATTCCATTCATGTTGAAGATTTTTACATTATCCGTGACGATATTCTTATGTCCACTGCAGGCCTTTCCTGCGATGCGATACTAAAACTGCAAAATCAAAAATATAGGTTTTTCGAGGTTTGGAATTTATTTTTTCAATTATAGACTCCGTTTATCAGATCGTTATTTAATTCTCGTTCATTTCTTTATCATAAAATATCACCCAATTCTCTACGACAATCTTTGAAATGTCGTTGACGATAAAAACGCGAAATTATCGTGAAATATACAAAATGTTGACTAACTTGCCGACAGTCCAGTTTATGTGACAAATTATTAGAATACTGCGGTTTGCAGTTTGATTAGTTGTAAGACTTGTACCGACAACTTTGTAGCACCTGCTTCCAACTTTAAACTAGATTAGCACCTCATCTTAACGCCTCCGTGAGCATTATGGACTATTTAGTTACTGTTTTGTGCGGTCGTGTGTGAAATGGCTCAAGTTTGATCACTCATTTGAATGTGGCTTTGAACAGACCACACACATATTGCTATAAGCTACTGATTTCGTGAATTCGAACCTTATGTTTTCTTTTTTCCTTCCGCAAAGCTTGTGAGTTAAATAGAAAGTAGTTAGGTTGTCATTGTAAATTATATCTTTTTTTCCGGTTCAGGTTTTCATTCTGACAAACTCAATGGTATTATTCCTCAGTTCCTCCAAGCTCTTAACAATGTTATTTACACTCATCTTTTCCTCGAATACGGCTCGTTTTTTAGCTCAATGTGAAAAATACCAGAAATTTCATCCGGACGGTTCGTGGATTAATTCAAAGGGCACTTATTTCGAATTGGATTTTGTTCGTCGCGAGACCGTCACCTTCATTTCCTCAAATAGTGAACGACTTGTTCTCTATTGGACTTCTTTTGATGTCAATTATTATTGGCGCAAAGTGATTTTCAAATTGTATTCTCAAGGGTTTGTACAGGCGGTAGCTTGATGAGTGTTCTTCTCAGATTGCTATCATTGGTAGGTACCTTTGTGAATATTGTTTATTTTTATCAAAGCCAGTTTCTTTTAGATTTCTGATTGCAATAACTCATATTGTTTAGTAAATTAAGCACTTAAACAAATCATATTTTATACAATTATTATAAAATAAGGTGTTATTGATTTTATCTTCTTATTAGTTTAAGTTATCAAAACATTCAAAGGTCCTTCAGTGTTTCCTTAATATTTAATCCATCTTTTTAAGGCGAGTTTTGAAGTTAAAAATAGGTATTGCTAGAGCTTTTGTTTATGAATCGGTTAATTTTAATCAGTATTGTCTGTGTTTAATGAGTACATGTCATGTATTGTTATTGAATATCGTAAGCACCACTTAATCCTATGTCTGCAATTATTGGAGCGATTTGCCCGTCTATGGATACGTGAAGGGTGATCGGTCAATCTAGATCTCTATTGTACGTAAATCTGTTTTCTAAAAGACCCGTTAGCGAGACAAGTAAATAAAATATAACGTTCTTGAGACTGTCTAAAATATCCTTCCTGTTATTGGGAATAATACATGTAACCATTGAATCTAATTTCGTAAAATTTTCCGTTCCTGATTTATTTTCCGCAGATAAAGAAAGCAATTAAAAAAAGGTTTCGAGCAATTTGTCCTACACAAAACCACTTCACAAAATATTCATCTGAATTCGTAATTAAAACAACTTTTCGAATTTAAACTTTTCGTCGACCTTCGGAGTAATTTTATTCCCTTTAATTCTCAGTGATACCCACCGAACCGATCAAAATTCGGACAGTTACGAATGTTTAAATGAATGAATATGGTTGTCTTTCTTGCGTCAACACTTTGCGAATAATTATATGAAACGAGGCAATGCTTCTCTTCATGGTAAATTTGACTATGATAGTCAAATTTAATTTACATTGGGTTCTAGGCGTTCAAAATGTCTAGTTTTCCGGCCGTTCTTAGTTAAATTTAATCTCACTTAAAACTTTATTTATAAAAATATGTCAAATTATAATAATTGTTTATATTAATAGACTCACCCTGACTTATGCCAAGCAGAGAAAACAAAGGTTTCTTATAGCTACACGCACAAAGGTTCATTTAATTAGGCTTAGCGATTTAAGGGTTCATTAGTTAATGATGACACATCAATTTATCCGTAGATCCTTGGTCGATTCAGAATCAAAATCAAAATCAAAATCAAAGTGCTTTATTTCCTTTAGACCTTACAGGACTCTTGGACACGTCACAAAATACAAGTTAAATAAGAAATAAAAATGGGAAATAAAGTGATCACTTTGATTAATTGTTCACTTCAATCTTTTTTAGGTAAAGTAAAGAAGCGAACAAGAAACCTTTACCTTGTTAGATTGTTAGTTTTAGAGTTGGAGCATAACTCGTCCCAAACTTTTTTGTCGTCTAGATAATCTGATATTTTATAGTAAGCTTTTTTGCAAAGTATATTTTTGACAATCTGTTTGAATTTATTTATAGATAATTTTTGCAACTCACTTGGAATTTTGTTGTAGAAGCGTATACATTGCCCTTTAAAAGATACATTAATCTTACGTAGCCTAGTAGTAGGCAAAGCCAGTTTGTTCTTATTTCTAGTATTTAAATTATGTATATCGCTATTTTTAATGAACTTATTGATATTTTTATGAGTGTACATCAAATTTTCATAAATATATTGACATGTTACTGTCATTATGTTTATTTCTTTGAATTTTTCACGCAAGGATTCTCTGGGACCCATATTATAGATTGCACGAATAGCCCTCTTCTGCAGCACAAATATGGTGTTAATATCTGCAGCGTTCCCCCACAGCAGTATGCCATAAGACATAATACTATGGAAGTAGCTGAAATAGACTAGTCTAGAAGTATCAACGTCTGTAAGATGAAGGATTTTTTTGACTGCATACGCTGCAGAACTAAGTCTCTTCGATAGCTTATCTATGTGTGAGCCCCATTGAAGTTTACTATCTAAAGTTATTCCTAAAAATACAGTACTTTCTACTATTTCTAAAGATTCCTCTTTTACCTTTACATCGGCCTTAACTTGTTTTACATTGGGTAGAATAAATCTAATACATTTCGTTTTGGTTTCATTAAGCAGAAGATTATTGACACTAAACCAATTGACTACTTTTGAGATTGCATTATTTACATCGTCGAAATTTGTGTTTTGACGTTTAATTTTAAAAATTAGTGAAGTATCATCAGCAAACAATACAATCTCGTGATTATTCTTAACGAGATGAGGGAGGTCGTTAATATAAACAAGAAATAGGAAAGAACCGAGGATAGACCCCTGCGGTACACCCATTGTAACTACAGATCCCGAAGACCGTTCCCCATTAATGTCAACTCTTTGTATCCTGTCACACAAGTATGAAGTAAGAAGATCCAAAGAGTTGTCTTTTATTCCATAATGATGCAGTTTCCTGATTAATGTTTCATGGTGTACACAATCAAATGCTTTTGACAAGTCGCAAAAAACGCCTAAAGCATCTTGCGACTTCTCCCAAGCATCAAAAATATGCGATACTAACTCTACACCGGCATCAGTAGTTGACCTGCCGCGAGTAAACCCAAATTGCTTACAGTGAAGCAGGTCATTGCCATCGAAATGCCTTAGCAATTGATGTAAAATAAGTTTTTCAAAAACTTTGCTGAACGTTGGCAATACTGATATTGGTCTAAAGTTAGTGGGGTCAGACCTACTACCCGATTTAAACAATGGAATTATTTTACTATGCTTCATTAGATCAGGAAATACGCCACAATCAATGGATTCATTGAATATAAAAGCTAGATCTGGTGCAAGTGTATCAATCAATGGTTTAATAAGTCTAACGGAAATGCCCCAGAGATCTGCAGTTTTTTTTACATTTAATAGATTAAAAGCTTTTTTAATATCAGTTTCATTGACAGGATTGAAATTAAATTTATTTTTGCATTTGGGTACATTTTCTATAAGCAAAGACTCAGCGATAACTTGAGATGATTTTAAGCACTTTGTAGTAGAAATTGGAATGTCAGTAAAAAAGTCTATCGATTACTGTATTCACTAAATACAAGACATCCTTACTGTCAATGTCAAGTCAAGTTTTTCCTTACTGTCAATATTAAACCAGTTAGATAAGGAATTTGTCTAAAGTACAAAAATTTATTTAATGTACAAATAAGCTGCTTTATCTATTGATATGTAGCTTTTAAGAGTGTCAGTAATTTATAGTGTCCATCTTATTTCCGTTGGGTTTAAAGTCACATCTTAGTAAAAATATTCCTACTATTTCGTCCCTTCCCCAGGTTCTTTCTCTCCAACTTTATTACTAGCTACCAGGCAAGCATAAAATAAAGATGGTTAACCATAACCAACTTCGGTGGCATTGGCATAGCGCAGTGAGAATTGTATGCGCAAACACGTCGCGGTCAAAATGGAAGCCCTATTGTGTCAGAATGTACCTATTCATTTGTATGGCAAGTTCAATATTGACAGAAGAACTCGTTTTGTGTGTTAACATGGTACAGCTTTTTCGTGATTAAAATTACCCAGAAAACTGTTTGATGATTCGGCTGATTGGGGATTTTTGTTTTAAATAGTTTGTAGGAAATAATTTAGACGGTTTATCGTCGGGTTGGCTCAGAATAAGCTATTTTACCCTTGTCGACATAAATATAATCTTACATCGAAAGTCATAACGTTTGTCAGGTAATTCTTAAGAAAAATTACGATTAATATGGCATTGTATATTTGTGAACGCAAGAGATGTCAATTGCGTACTGGGAAGGGATTGTTAGATTGATTTTGCTGTTTTGGGTTACTTCAGAGGAGATTTTATATTGAGAAAATTTAAGTATAGCAATAGTAGAGAGTGTAGTGTAGTTATCAACTACACTATTGTATAGATATATGATTTTAAATGATTAACACATCGGCCTACAAACAAATACCAATTTGAATGGCTAGTACCTACGCTAGGAATATGAAAGTTTCATGCTAAATAAAAGACGCATGAAGCAAAAAAGTAATGAATAATACTTAAATGAACAACGACTTGTGTGTCCATTGGTTGCCCATGACGCATACTGAACTAGTGCAATATGCAGATCAGAACGACGGGGCAGTGAATATTGTTTTAAAATGCATACATTGCATTGTTGATCGTTGTTCGAAAAATTCCCAAAATAAAATCAGTTTCGGATTTCAATCGCCTGCAACATGACATTTACTACCGACTTATATCGGAATAAAATCGTTTCCTCCAAACTTTATCGCCACAGTTTCCTTACGCGAAGTTAATTTCAATTTAATTTCAAGTTATTGATGTTGAAACTTCTTTGGTGGTCCACTAATTAGCAGCGCGCCTCAGAACATTCTCTGACGATGTGTTTAGTGCGTTACAGGTTATAAAACTTGCTTTGATTTTATGATACGTCTACAACCACGTTTATAGAATGTGAGATAAGCAAATGTTAGTCGTTATTGGAAATACCTAGAAAAAGATGAATTAGGCTAAAGCTCTTCAAAATTTAAATATTATACGTATGTAATAATTAATGAGGATGTCTCATTAATCGAAGTGGCCCCATAAAATATTTAAAAGGTATAATCCGCGTTACTTAAAAAACAGTGTCATATATAGATGTCAGTTTAAAGTTTTTTTCTAAACTCACTTACAGTGTTTGGTATAAAAACCCGACTTTCAACATAAAATTTCAGTCGCAGCTTTGGATAATAGCTTTGACTTTTGGATTGCCTCCCTCGCCTGTGAATATATATAATAAGTATTTTTCAGACATTAACCTGTATGTAGAAAATAGAAAAGAATGCACCACTTCATTATTCGATCAAACACCTTAAGTTTAAAATGGTTAATATCGTGTAAGACACGAATTAGGTAACTACCTTGGTACAGTAAAATATCAAACAGTATCTAAGGTACATAAAAAAAACTGTATGAGTTGCGCAAAAGGGAAGCCTTCTTGCTTAACTATTATCAGCTACTTGAGCTATCTCAGCTATAGAGTGCATAAGAGAACTCACGAATTAGGTATAGCTGGATATACAAAGCGTACCTCATGGAGAAAGTAGGTGATAGATTTTATTCACAAAAAAACATTTGTCACAGACAGGTGCAACTTATTTGATATCTACGTACGTGCTGTTATAAACCTATAAATCAAAAATACAAGCTATAAAACTCCTTTTTGATGGCTACACTACTGTAGGAGCAGTCTTGTGGTATCGTTATATAAGTTATCAAATTATAACTAAACTAATTTTCATTTAAATGGCTTTTTAAACTCTAACCGACAGGCTTACGATTCGACAACTTTTTATTGGCTTCTAACAATATTTTAAAGGGTATAACATATTTAATATATTTTAGGTTGTTCAGAAGTGTAAATAGTATTTCGATGTAATAAAAGCTAAAGTTATCGTGAGAAAAGTATAATAATTGAGTAGATAACTTTTTAAGTATCGCTTACTAAGGCTCATAAAGAAATATTTATAATAAATTTCAGGTCAAAACGAATATTTACCTACATTTAAAAATATAACTGGTTTAGTTCCTTCAAACTTTGACTATAAATTAAGATGGTCTTATCTTATCTGAACAACGCAGTTATAGTGATGCTTACTTCTTGTGAGCAGTTTCTCTTAAATCCGATCTCTATAATTCTAATATTCGTGTTGTTATGAACCTATAGAGTGTAGAATCCAGTTGTAGGAGAAACAAAGGTTTCCTTTTCTAAGACTGCTCAAAGACTAGACAAATGGTCTTCCACACGGTCTACATCCACAAGAAGTCTGTGACCATCTTTAAAAATTCATGGTAACTTCTGTGATTTTCATTTGTTTTGGGATAACTCTTGCTAACTCTTTTTAGAGAGAGAGAGATTGAGAGGATGTGGTATAAGACCTGCGAGAGTTACAAGCGGAAAACTGCGAGAAGCTGTATAGTTCATACCGAAATGGCAACTTCTTTTATCGGAGTGAGTATAAGTACCTACTTTAGTAATATTATTTGACAAAATTCTGTTAAATAAATAATGTCCTCAATCAAAGAGTTTTGTTTTTGATTTTTCCTTTGACTGTACTTTATTTGCCTTAAACATTGGATTTTTCGATCATTTCGAGAGCGGTCACATTCGCCGGAAGAAAGATAAAAAAATTAAATCAATCCGGCGAATGGGACCGCGGTCCCTTTATCTAGCGGTTCCAATCGACGGAAGCCTCAAAATTCCCAACATATCGAATAAATAGGTAAATAACCCAATGTGAGATCTTTCATAGCAACTAAATCACGCTAGGTAATCGTAGAAAAAGCTAATTCCTAACACTCTCAAATCTGCGATCACACAAATCAAAGCCGAGATAAAAGGACTATAAATTACACCAGCAAACAATACATTACCACAGTAACCATGGAGATTAGATACGCCCAAACAATATTATCATCCCTATATCAGTGACCGTTCTTGCGTTGTAGTCCTGTGTATGTAATTAATGTGGTGGATAGATGTGATACTCATTGTATTACCTTGTAAAAAAAGTCAACTTTCATAGGAGATCGGAATTCTGGCTTTCGGTCGAATTAGCATTTCCAATCAACTTGCCAATGCAGCCAGTATTCAGGGCACTCAATATTCTGGTGACGGCTTAGATTTGCAGGAAATATGTATGATATGTATAAATTCTAGTTTTAATTGTTTTATTTCTAATGTAATTTCAATAATAGAATTATAATTTTAATTCGATTATTGTAATTTTATTTGTTCGATTATTGTAATCGTTATGAAGAGTGAAATTGTCCATCCTTGAGTGGTTCGAGCCATGAATATAACGTTGTCTGTTTGTTTGATTTGACAGCCTATCAGGTTTATGTCCAGATGCTGGTAATGTGCAGGATTATTAAAGATTACACGGCTTCACCACGTAAGACCACGGCCACGGTACGAATATTTCATAGAAATAAACAGAAAATTTCAGAATGGTAGCAAAATGAGTTTCGTTTCTGTAGATGTTAATTACATTTATACGTATGGGTGTGCCTTGGGGTTGGAAGTTTACAATAGTATAGATCTCTGAATTGGCTTCAATAGACATCGGAAATTGTTTAAAATTTCATTCACAGAGTTTGATTACTATTTATACAGCTTAGAAAGAATAGAGTTCGTACATTTTTAAATTTCGATTTATTTATTTTTATTATATTAATAAAATTAATAATATTATTAATAATATGAAGTCTGCTTAGCTTGGGGCTATTCGAATGGCTGTGTGAATTATCAGGCAATATTAAATATGCAGGTCACGACAGAGCCTACAAATTTGCTCACCTTGGAGTCGAAACCTAGGTCTATAGACCTAGGTCCGTAAGGGACCGAGGCTCTTCGGGTTTTCAAAAAATTACCTAAGCGTCTGTGTTTGGTGTGATAATAAAGTCCTGGTACACAAACCCATGGCTGTTCTCATTTAGTACATGGTCTCATAATTTTGATGTTTTGATAAATTAAACAGACTGTTTCCATTAAGCTGTGACAATAACCTGGTGCCAAACACATTTTCACTCCCTCATTTGCACCCCATTTCGTGGGACTGCCACATTCACAGCAAACCAATTAGTTTAATTCTCGATACATAATTGTCAGTTTTCTGTTTTATTTGGCAGCGTGTGAAAGATAATCAATCTTTTGTATTTTTGTAGGAAAGCAAGACGTGTTTACCGTGAAAGACTCAAGTGGGACTAACCCGTAGGTACCTTGACGATTGTCTACTCAACAACATAGGTTACTGAGTTCTAGTATCTCCCTTGGCACGGGAATTATTATCTAAGGTAGTAATAAAGTCGTATCGTCATACATTGAAGACATGATTGAAGTTGAAGAAATGAACTTCAAATAAATTACGCATTCGATGACAAAGTCACGTAATGTTTCTCTATTCTACACTAGGCAATAATCAACAAGGAAGAGAGAGAATATACCGTGTACCAACGTACTAAAAAGGCACCAATTTAACAATTCTATCAAACTACACCGAGACAGCTAAATCAACGACAACCTCTATTACCCTAAATTCACTAGTTATCGTTGAATTCAATGGAATTTTTCGAAAAAACTCGCGTGACCGTAATAATAGCGTGGTAATTTTATTCATAAGCCACATAATTTACTGCAATTTTATAAAACACTTTTGTAACTACTTGCTTGGGGCATAACCAAGCTGTTGAAAAGGTTAAGCTACTCGTAGAGTACCTACTTATTATTGGTGATCGTCTCAAGTAAGCTGAAGTATTTACTATAAGTACGTGGAGTACTTTAGGCGTATTAATATTTTTTGAGTGTGCATACTTTATTTTGCAACAAATCTATGCGATTTGTTGCAAAATAAACTTTTAAAAACACGAGAAAAACTCAACGAGTTTAAACTTTTACTCGATTTCTCAAATCTAGAAAATTTTATAAAAATAATATAGGTTTAATATTGAGGCAGAGCAATGTTTAAATCTCAGGTAAGTTCTGTATTTCTAAGTTGAGCCAGCTTTTGCCGCTTTTATTTCAACAGAATGTTATTGAATTTAATCCTGTGCAAGTCTACTACTCCAATATCTAATTAAGAGCAAAATCATAAATATCATTAGTCAGGATGGATTCGTTATCCAGCTTTTCCAATCTCATTTGAAACTTCAATAAGTAATTCATTTTGAAACTTTCAACTAAATTAATAAAGCTGATGATCTCGGAAACTTAAGCACGAACGTAATAACTGTGTTGAGCCAATAATATTACCATTCTGTGGATTTGATTGAATCCGCAAATAGCTTCCCATGGTAACCACGTAGAGAACTGAGTAGGGAGATGCTATTCTGAATCATCGATATCGATGATATACGTCTATCTTACTAATTAATTAAAAGGTGGAAGCGTGTGAAGATTTATGGATGAAAAGATGTACCTATTTAAATTATATCCCTAAATTTACAACCATGACTGGACTTGAACCAATAAAAAAATATAAAAACAAAAACAAATAACCTTTGAAATCATTTATTTTAGTTACATGACGGGGTAGATTGAGCTGTCATTTGCAATCACCACCCACAAGACTAGTTGGGATTGCAAAACGTCAGTCCTGCCTCTGAACCTGAGAAAGAAAGGTAATTAAATTCATAAAATAAGTATTATCTTACGAATAGTATGACCTGATAAATACAACTATATAATTATGCAATTGAAACAATTCAGCTTACCGCAGTCGCGCGCGACATTGCCCGCTTTGCTTTTAGTTGGTCCGTCATAAAATGAAAACAAAAAGGCCTTCACGTAATCTAAAAGTATCCTTATGGATCCAAATCAATTCGTAAATTATCGAAATTGATGGAATCAATTTCAAATATTCTTCGAAATCAAGGGATATCAAGGGATTCAATGTCAATCTTCGTCAGCTAAACTCAGTGTTGCCAGATAGGGAAACCAAAATTACAGTGTTAGAGCCTTGAAAATACAGTGTTTACAACAAAAATACAGTTTTTGTCTAAATAAAAATGCAGTGCATTTTACAGTGGAATTAACGTACAATTTTTATTTATTTCTATTATCTTACCAACTAAACATTCGATCATTCACTGTCACTCTCGTTTAATCCAACTCCTCTCCCTGTTTTATAAATTCCCGAGTCAAAGGCCTTAAGCATTTTGTCTGTTGGGTTAAAGCAGACATGATAATTTCTGGTAACAACAATAAAACTCAACTCACTCAGTACAAAACAAAACCCCTCACTCCCACTCGTAATATTTTTCTAATGGACTCTGCAATAGTTACCTTACCAATTTAAATGACACGTTTGAAATATCAGATTCTTATTATCACGAGCTCAACTTCAATTTGGTCGGATAATCACCGGTATTATTATAACGGGCGGGGAACTCCCTGTCCTATCGAGGAGATTCTGCTTCCGGGTGCAATAACTGCTACCGGAAGAGGAATCTCCTACCGGAAAAACACCATAGACAAATTTGGTAGAATTCGCGTCAAAAAAAGCGGGAGTGTATTTGTAAGGGGCGTTTTTAGGGTTCATAGCGTTATGTCATCATCATCATAAATAGATTTTAGGTGAGTAAAAAAATACAGTGCTCTCCATACACTGTTTTTTAAGTAATACAGTAGACAGTAGATGGCGTAAAATTACAGTAGATCTATTGTAATTACAGTGCATCTGGCATCACTGGCTAAACTAGACAACCTTGATAGGCTACGCTAAGCCTACTGGAGCGCGATAACTTACATAATTTCGGATATTGTTTTTAACAGTTTTGTATGGGGTGCTTAAAATAAAATATCAACAACATACGACGAACTAAATTAAGTTTCCTTAGGTTAAATATTTTTTATCGATAATTATTCCTATACTTTCAACGATCGCTAGCACGTCACTAGTAGAGGAAATGACATAGTGCGTGATATGCGGAAACGTATTTAATGAAACGCGAGGGGTGCCCACTTTATGCGTGGGGCCGCACACTAACGCAGCGTGTACGTGTGGATAGACCCAGAGCTGATGTGGTTAATATTTACTTCATATAAACTCACGCAACAGAGATTATGATGATGATGAACGGACGTCATTAGATACGTACTTAAAAAAAATAGTCAATATAGTTATGTTTTAAATTGAAAAAATATAAAAAAATATTGGTGGTGATAATAAAGGATACAATACGATAACGATCCTGGTAGAAAATTAGGTCTTACGAGGAAAATGTCGTTAAATTTCGGTTTGAATGTGGGAGTATGTTCTTTTTACGAAGGTTCAGTCACATTATATACATTTCAGATTTCAATAACTTTTTTTTATAGGCTTTCAAAATAGGATTTAGAAAAGTCAAATTTCATACAGAAGCTGATTATAAAATAAGAAATATTGTGTAATTCTCAATATCTGATAAAATAATTTCAATGCATGGTGATGTCCTCAAAACCTAAATTTCTATGTCGACCAACAATTAATTAAAGAGATATCTGTTAATTTCAGTAAAGATGACAATAATTTATTAAATTTATTTTAATTTTTTTTAAGGGCTGTGGTTTTTGTACTAAATACCAATAATATAAAATAAAAATGACTAAGATGTCTGTTACAAAATCCTACTGAGATACATTATATAACTAAAGATTCAATCTGTAATTCACGGATGCAGATTTTTATAGAATGACGTAAAAGTTTTACCTCTAACTCTTGTGAACCCACTTCTACTTGTATTACACTGACCTATATGTGTGAGTGTTATTACGAGATAATGAAACGTTCTTTAATTAAGATATTTTTGACGAAGCCGTATCCAAAATACCTGGACGCCTTTATATTTTAACGTCAATCGCATGATTACTTCTGAGATTTCATAGTAGTTTTGACCGCATAATACTATGCGTGCGGGCTAAATAAACAAAAGAATGTAATAAGTGGGTACTTACCTACTTTTAATTTCTGAGAAGTCCAAATGAAAATAGTGTTACCTGCGACCATAAAGATAAGGTTCATTTTATTTACTTTATATCGCGTGCAAGAACTTTCATTTAAAATTGGTTTTCAACATTCGCACCTATTATGCAATTATCTACAAACTTAGTACATACTTCACTGTTGAAAGGTTTACTGGAAGTTCTATTTACTGTTTGTTGACTGAATTATTGAGGTTTGGCTTTACATGTTTGGAATATTATTTAAATTATTTAATCACATTATGTAAGTTGATATAGAAGGTATTTGTAGGCTAAGTATTTTATTATGTAGATATAGATGTAATGTAAATATTAGTTTTTTATGTAAGTACCATCGTCTATAATAGTGGTGTGTTTATGTACCTATGTTATATTCTATTCTCTTTTTTTTTATAGCTGTATAAACAATAATTATTTTTATATTAGCCTTTGTGTTAATTTTTAGATAGATAGAACTAAAACACTAATCTGAATATCTTCTTTACCCACTACAGTGAAATTTGGTTATTGTAAAACGTTATATGAATCATTAAGTGGGTGCGTAGAATAGATACTTATAATATAAGTATATATTATATAAGTAAGTGCTTGAGAGATCTATAAAAAATACATCAATATTAGTTCACAATCTCTAAAACACTCTTATCGTACTGGGTCAGTATGGTATGATCTATCGAATGTTTGTGGGATAACCAAAACCTCTTCATCAGTAACATCCTGCTTTCGTACGTGCTAATGGACTCTCCCATTCTTTGATGTACTTTACAAGTGATAAGAAGGGCTTATCTTATTTTCCCAAGCTTTGGTATGCAGATGAAAGAAGGAATATTTAACTTTTGTAAGGAATTTTTAAATATACATAGTATTTTATATTATTTTGAAAACGACAAGAACACCCGGAACAAATACAAATATTTGTCCCAAAACGGGAACCCAACCCACGACCTCGTAGACCTTTGGCTACCGCGGTACAGAGGTCATCAAAAATAAGTAGCGAAAATATTGAAAGTTATTACGAAAATTCGTTTATTCCCTATAAATCCTTGGTTCTCAGAAAAGTGAGGTAAAAAAGTCACAGCGCTTTAACAAAGGAACATTGCATCAAAACTATTAATAATGTTGCGTTTGTACTGCTATCAATACAAACTTCAGAACTAGCCAATTACTAGTTTCTTTATACTAAATATGAATTGTCCGATATAGTTAAATCTGATCGCCACAGGGTACCAATTCCCACAGCATATGGCGAAATCGGTATTCAACTGCCAAATCGCTACAATAGTTGACATAGCTTATTAACGAATGTACTTTAGCTAAATAGCCTCGGGGCTAACCTATAATTTGGGAAATTTGGGGAGGGACAGCGGGTAACATTTAGATTTAGATCAATTTATGTACATACTCCCTAGAGTGTGGTAATTCTGAACCGTAGTTTGATATTGTGAATAGCATTGCATTTAATATCAAGATATTTTGAAAGCAGTTTTTTATAGGTTCCCATCATATTCGCATTTGTATAGTGTGAAAAAAGATTTTGGTGGTCAAGTGCCGACGGCAACTTTGTGTGTCTGCTTAAGCTATACAAAATAAAATTAATAATATATATCTATGTACTGGTATATTATTAAGTACCTATATAATTTATCTAGTAACATAACACAAGCTCTGCTTAGCTTGGAGCTAGATAATGTTGTGTGAATTGTCCAGCACTATTTATTATTGTATTGAAAATGCTTTTAAGTATCATAAATAGCCAATGATAATTTTTTAATTTCTTGTGTTTAGCAATATTAGTAAGTCATAGCAAGTAAAACAAAATAGGTTATTATTTAAATATGCAATAAGACCTATTTTGCTATAAGTCTTATTATAGCAACTAGTTTGGATCGCGGAAGCCCTTACGGCTTAGTTTCTGGTTCAGATTTCTAAGTACTGACAATTTGCTTGACTGGCTTCGTAAAAGTTAACTAACTTTTGCGTTCACACAATTCTTAGATTCCATTTTCTCAGCTCTCTTGGTTAATTACCAGCGACCCGCTTCGGCTTCGCACGGGGCCAATGCTGATATAAAAACCATCCTATTGAATCACTCTATCTATTAAAAAATCGCATCAAAATCCGTTCCGTAGTTTTAAAGATCGATATGACGAAGTATTCCCGTTTGAGCACCTATCATATCACATCACATATCATCATCTCATCGTAGGTGCTCAATGGGGAATAGAATCAAATTTTATTTCTTGTTCCCATTTGAGCACCACGTTAATAAATTGATTGGTGCTCAAATGGGAATACCTTTGGTGCTCAATGCATAGGTGCCCAAAAAATAGGTGCTCAAACGGGAATACTTCGATATGACATGTGGACAAACAGAATGAAAGCGGTGAGCGACTTTGTTTGTAGTGAATTCTTCGATTTAGACATTTGTTATAACAATAGAACTGATCAATAGTAAGCTCATTGTCCAGCGAATTCGTTATTTTATTGAGAGCGATCATACAAAGCTTTGTGTTGATCGGATAATTACTCGTTAAAATTATACTAATTAGGCTGAATTATATTATGGGAAATACTCCATGTTGCATAACAGTTCGATAATTGATGGCAACACTTATTACTATACTAACAAAACTTACATGCATATTGTTAGTTTTCTTTTGTATAAAAAATAAACATTATATTGTGTTTTATCGCCCTTGGGATCTAACAACTACGACTTCTGTGGCGCGGTGGATGAAAGTCCGCTTGCGACGCAGGAGGTTGCGGGTACAATTCCCGCCTTGGGACAAATGTTTGTACGATCTGTTGGTATTTATCCCGAGTGTTCGTAGTACACAAGCTTTGTTTAACTTCGGGTTAGATGATGCATGCAGTATTATTTATTTATTTATTTGTAATCAACAACCAACAGGAGCTTTGGCAACAAACCGAAATAGAGCTATAGATCCGTGGCATCGAGATATTAAAGTCACTGAATGTGTTACCATAGTAATGCGAAAATTTAGTACTGTCATTGCCCACCCCACGAGACATTATAATAATGGTTCTAGCACTGAATAAATGTAGCCGCGCACTCCGTTGCATACGGGTCGCACCGCAGAGGCTGGCCAGTGAAATATTGTCAATGGGCCAGAAGACACTGATAGGCAAATAGAAATTAAAAAATTTTATATTGTGTTTGGCTTTTTGGCTTTTTATAGATAATGACAAATTACTTAAAGTAATATTCAGAATTTAGCGAAAAAATATGTATTAGACTTATTAAGAGATACATAAATGTGAATTGTATTCTGTTCACTTCTTCCACGATTGCACAAAAAATGAGTAATTTCAGGAATTAGTAGGTACTAAACGAGGAAGGACAAATTATGCGTAATTTTTGTACGTATAACTCAAAAAAATTATATCCCTAACAAATAACTCATTTAACCAGCAAAGCAAATTACAGAACTAACAACTAGTATTTAAACTTTAACTTAAAAATACTATTAACTTCTCATAGAGAAGTAAATCTATAGGTATATATTATTTTATATAAAATAAAGTCTCGTTAGTTACACTATTTAAAACTCAAGAACGGCTAAACTAATTTGGCTGAAAATTAAGTAGGTAGGAAGTAGATGTAGCTTAGAACCAGGAGACGGACATAGGACGCTTTTATCCCGGTCTCATGTTCCCGCGGGATAGTACAGGGACGTGCGGACGAAGTCGCGAGTAAAAGCTAGTAGTAAATAAAAGTCAATGCTGGCTTTAATTGCGGTCAACGAATTAGTTAGAGCATCGCCATCCAACGTAACAATGCTGCCAGCATTCTGGGCACTATGCCTTCTGGTGACGGCTTTGATATCTCAAAATTATTATAATAAGTTAAACTGGCATTTGAATTTTTAATTCATTTAGATTGTGCATCCTTTTATCACTAACGACCACATTGCCTTCAAAAAAACTGCAACAAAATATGACAATGAATTGAATGTCATGTTTAAATGTGGGGTGTACAAATTTAGTAAAGCGTGAGTCGTGTGCGCATTGACGTTTGAAATTCGGGGTGTGCCATTATTTATTACAATTTAGGACAGTTTAATAGTTTGTTGCGTTACCCGTTTATGGCAACGGCACATGTTTTGTGAATTATTTTTTATTAAAGAGTATTATGTTGATTATTATTAGCAAAAATATGGGTTTGCTATTCATTAGTGGTGTTTGTTGTTCCCACGGTGTTTTGTTTGGGGTGTTTTTTTCTAATATACGAATGGAAATAAACTATAGTCGGTTTATCTATGATGGAATAAAAAAATCTCGTTTGAATATCAATAAAGAGGTTACTTGGCTCTTTTTAAAGTAAATCTTAAAATTATGAAATGTTCAGGAAAAAAATTAACCATATTTGTATAAATCATAAAAATTTAACTTTCCGGGAACAGGTGAAATGAAAACACTGTCAGCCATGAATGTCTATGTGCGTCTATGTGTATTACGTCATAAGTTTGAAATAATTATATATTATTTATCAGCGCTGTTACGTCATAGTGCCGTGTGGTGACGGCATAATAAAGAATTTCACCACCCCAACTCATCCCGTGGGTGTCGTAAGAGGCGACTAAGGGAAACACACCGGGGGGCGGGCAGCAGCGCCCTCTGCAGAACTACTCCACTAAACTGCGATCCCCAACCCGCATGCCCAGCGTGGGGATTATGGGCAATACCCCCAAATGACAAGAACCGCCACAAAATGGCCCCCAGTTCCCGGCCGCCTCGCTATTCCTGGCCATGGTAGCGGCCACGGTAACGGCGGGGCAGGGGGTGCTAGGAATCACCGGGCTACATTAGGCTACCACACCCCACACACACTGACCCTGGCAACGTTTAACGGACGCACTCTGAGGCTTGATCACCATCTAGCGCAGTTGGAAGTGGAGTTAGAGAACATTAAATGGCATGTTCTAGGGTTATGTGAAGTCCGTAGAGAGGGGGAGGACACCGTAACCCTAGACTCGGGCCATCTTCTCTACTTTCGTGAGGGTGATAAAACATCCCAGGGTGGCGTAGGTTTCCTCGTCAATAAGGCCCTCTCTAACAACGTCGAAGAAATCTCCAGTGTGTCGACCAGGGTAGCGTACCTGATCCTTCGGCTGTCTAAGCGCTACAGCTTGAAGGTCATTCAGGTTTACGCACCGACCTCGACACACTCGGATGATGAAGTGGAGGATATGTACGAAGACATATCCAAAGCCTTACATCACACCACCAAGGCTCACTTCAACGTTGTTATGGGGGACTTTAACGGCAAGGTGGGAACCCAGACTGGCAACGAATCCCGAATAGGCCCGCATGGTTTTGGTGTTCGAAATCACAGGGGACAAATGCTCGTCAACTTCCTCGAGAAAGAGGGGCTGTTCTTAATGAACTCTTTCTTTAAGAAACAGCCCCAAAGGAAGTGGACATGGCGGAGTCCCGATTCTGTGACAAAAAATGAGATCGACTTCATCATGACGGATAGCAAGCATATATTCAGAGATGTCTCAGTGATCAACAGGTTCAATACCGGATCTGATCACCGACTCCTTCGAGGCTCTCTGAATATAAATTTGAAGCTTGAAAGAAACCGTCTGATGAAGTCCACGCTCCGACCGAACCCAATCCAAATCATGGCGGGCACCGAGAAGTTTCAGCAGCTTCTCGGGGATAGATTCGCTGCCTTGGAACCCACTGATGACGCTGACGAGACCCTACACAATCTGGTTGAAACGCTGAGGGACGAGGGCATCAAGTTTTGCAAAAAGCAGCGTACTGGTAAGAAGTCCAAACTCTCGGATGAGACTCTTGGGCTGATGACAAAAAGACGGGAAACCACCCAAGCGACTTCGTCAGAGAGGTCAGACCTGAACAAGCGAATTGCGAAGATGGTACGACGCGACCTTCGGAGCTCCAATACACGCCTCATCGAAGAGGCGATAGAGCGAAACCGAGGGTCCAAAGTATTCACTCAGCAGCTTGGAAGGAGCCACCTGACGAAGCTTTCAACGCACGACGGAAGGACCGTATTGTCGAAGCCGGAGATATCGGCCGAGATAGAGGACTTTTATGGCCGTTTATACGCTGCACATGCTCCCCGTTCCCAACGAGACGACCACGATTCTAGAGCCACCTTGATACGCCACTATACCGACGAACTGCCAGACATCAGTCAAGACGAGATCGTGTTAGCTCTGAGGCAGCTTAAAAATGGAAAAGCCCCCGGTGAGGACGGAATAACATCAGAGCTTTTGAAAGCTGGAGGATACCCTGTTATACAGGAGTTACAGAGCCTCTTCAACGCCGTCCTTCACAGTGGGAGAACTCCAAAGGCGTGGAGTGGGAGTTTGGTGGTGCTCTTTTTTAAGAAGGGAGATAAAACCCTTCTTAAAAATTATAGACCCATCTCGCTCCTAAGTCACGTCTATAAGCTTTTCTCACGAGTTATATCGAACCGTCTCGCCAGGAGACTCGACGAGTTTCAGCCACCGGAGCAGGCTGGGTTTCGCGGAGGATATGGTACCATAGACCACATTCACACAGTGAGGCAGATTATACAGAAGTCCGAAGAGTATAATCAGCCCCTGTGTCTGGCTTTTGTGGACTATGAGAAGGCCTTTGACTCCGTTGAAACCTGGGCTGTTCTACAATCCTTACAGCGATGCCAAGTAGACTATCGTTATATCGAGGTGCTGAGATGTCTCTACGAAGCCGCTACGATGAGTGTCCGAGTACAGGACCAGCAGACTAAACCGATCCAACTGCGCAGAGGAGTGAGGCAGGGGGATGTCATATCCCCGAAACTGTTCACGAGCGCGTTGGAAGATATGTTTAAGACGCTGGACTGGAAAGACAAGGGCATCAACATAAACGGCGACTACATCTCACACCTGCGATTCGCTGATGACATAGTCTTAATGGCGGAGTCGCTAGAGGAGCTGAACCGGATGCTGGACAGTCTAGCTTCAGCCTCCCGATGTATCGGTCTTGGCATGAATTTGGATAAAACCAAAGTCATGATCAATGCCCACATTGATCCAAGACCGGTGATCGTACATGGCCACCTTCTCGAAATTGTTTCTGAGTACACTTACCTCGGGCAGATTTTGCAGTTGGGTAAAAACAATTTCGAGAAGGAAGCCAAGAGGAGGATCCAGCTAGGCTGGGCAGCGTTCGGAAAACTACGTCGAGTCTTCTCGTCATCCATACCGCAATGTTTGAAAACGAAAGTTTTTAATCAGTGCGTCCTACCAGTCATGACCTACGGAGCTGAGACGTGGACACTCACGATAGGGTTGGTCCACCAGTTCAAAGTCGCTCAGCGCGCTATGGAAAGAGCTATGCTCGGAGTTTCTCTGAAGGATAGGATTCGTAACGAATACATCCGACAGAGAACTAAAGTCACCGACATAGCTCAGAGAATTAGCCAACTGAAGTGGCAGTGGGCCGGCCATATTTCGCGAAGAACCGATAACCGCTGGGGTAAACGTGTTCTTGAGTGGAGACCGCGACTCGGTAAACGTAGTGTAGGACGCCCTCCGACCAGGTGGGATGACGATCTGCGAAAGACTGCTGGCAGATGCTGGATGCGACAAGCCGAAGACAGGGCGCTATGGCGCTCAATAGGGGAGGCCTATGTCCAACAGTGGACTAACATAGGCTGATGATGATGATGATGATGACGTCATACGGGTTGTAAGTAAACAATTAATATTTACTAAAAATTCAACATTGTAAAACTACATAGCAAATTTCACTTGTACAGGATCCGACATGACATTTGTATATAGTCCTATAACGTCACATGGTAAATATTAAAAAATAAGCAAATAATATATTATATTCAAATCTTTCAGTTTTAATATGTGAAATCGATAAATATTGGTTTTTAAGTCATATTACGCAATATGTGTATTTCTCCAAATTTTATTTGAGTTAAGTCGCCTAGTATACCGACCTTGCATTATTAATTTATTTAACCTTTAACTGGTGACGTCGGGCCTCACAGGCCCGAGAGCACTAACGAAACGTTATTTCACCCCTTTCCCCGCGCGTCCCGGGTTTGTGCGTCTCAGTAGCTTCGAGTTTAGTTGCGCCCACGCCGTGGACAGGGATAATAGTGTTGGCAGGAGCAAAATCGGTGAGATATGCGTATTTAAAGTTTTACTGAGGCCTCTCAGGCCCTATGTCACCACTTACGTAACTTTTTTGTCAGTGTTGTTAAATTGTTATGTTTGCAGGTACACGCTATAATATAGCGTGTACCTGCAAACATAAAGGATGGATGATACAGAACTGCCTAGAAAATGGCGTAGAGTACTGGAGCAGAGAAATTCAATACCAAGTACTAGTAGACAAATTATACCGGGAACCAGTTCAAATGTCGATCAACAAATCGAAGAATGGTTGGGGTGTGAAGATTTAGTGGTTCGGAAGTTGATGATTTAGGAGAAAACTATGTTCCAGAATAAATTGACCAGAACTCAGACACTGAAGAAAGCGCATCTGATAATGAGGAGCTTGAACCACAGCCAAATCAAATCAGTAAAAATTTGTGAAGTTTACCCATTGTCAGTTTTGTGGTTACAAATTTGATAAGAGATTTATGTTATTTTATAAGATGATTGAAGTCTATACTAAGATTTAAAAATGTTATTATCAATAAGAATGTTGATTTTTGTATTTTATGACCAAATATTGATCTCACGTCGTTTTTTTGTGATAATTCGACAGCTAATTTTGATATGTCTATTCTTAAATAAAAATGATAATTAGATTACACAAAATCGTTTTATTGAATACCTCAATATTCATATGAAAACAAATAGGTAGGCTACAGTCATTAACTTATGTACATCGTGAATTATGCTTATATTCATCCGAGGCCTGTCAGGCCTAACGTCACCACTAACGTTACTCAAAAACCACGTCACCAGTTAAAGGTTAAGGTTATCTAATCAGCACATTTTTAAATGTTAACCGATATAATAGAAAAATATGGTCATAATATGCTTTCATGAATATATTTTTATCGCTTTCTATTTAAAATAATCTCTGATACTGATGAACAACCTGATATGTAATCCACAGTTCTTTCTACTATTGTCATTACTTTTAATATTGACCCCGCATGTCCCACCCCTTATAAAAAAGCACAAAGAGTCATTTGAGATTATTACATCTTTCCACGTTTAATTTTGTACACAATGCTACAACAACAAAAGCCAACAACATTTGTACCGTTTGCACTTCAATTGATAACAATAGAAGTAACCGCTTTAGTTGCAGCTACGGTTTTCTATAACAATTTGAATGATAAAAGTCTGATTTCCTGAATGAAGATATATTAGTCCAGTTGGGGTTAAATTGTATTAAAACTATGATTAATGATTCATATTAATGTGGCGTAGATTAAGGCGCGGGCACACGCAATACGAGCTTCCTACTGAATTAAGTCTTTCATAGCCAGAATGTTCACTCTGAGGGTTATGTTGTAAATGTGGCTTGACGTGTGGAAAACATGCAGGCGATTAATGACAACCCGATACAAGTATAACATAGCCTAGCTAGAGTCTAAGGAGTAATTAGGCGATTACAATAAATTCCTTATCTCTAAAGCTATCATCGACCCATACTCAATGTATTTTTTTAAACAAACCACAATAAAAAACTAAATTCACAAGCTTGGCGTCGAATTACAATAAAATTGTTAGCAATATTTATTAAAAGATCACAATTTTAAAGGGAATATTAATTGCATATGATAAAACACGAAATCGTACAGTGGATTGTTTATAGGTTTTTGTTTATACTAATGTTATAAAAAGGTTTGACTGTCTGTTTGTTTGAATTGAATAGGCTCCAAAACTACTGGATCGCATGAAAAATTCAATTTTTGTTTAAATGATTCTGGTATACTTACTGGTATGTATCAGATATGGATAAATAATAAATATGGATGACAATACGATGATGACTCTTACGGCGCGGTGAGCGAAGGTCCGCCTGTGAAGCAGAAAGTTGCAAGTTCGATTCACGAAGTACAAAATTAAATATTTGTACGAAATGCAGATATTTATTCTAAGTGTTCTGGTCATTTACTATGTATATTATATTGAGTATATCGGCACCGGCACCCATAATACAAGCTCTGCTTAACTTGCCCAGCAATATTTATTTCTAATTATTTTTTATTTTTGCACCCCTTGGAGTGGAGACCCTAGGTCCGTGGGGTACCGAGGCCCTCCGAGTTTTCAAAAAATTATTCGAGCGTCTGGTCGAAGCGACGTGTGACTCGAGAGCTGGTCAATATCTGGCGCAGCGCATCAGCATCGCCATACAGCGTGGCAATACAGCCAGCATTTTGGGTACACTTCCAACTGGTATTGATATGGATCAGTTGAGCTACCTGTAGTTTGTTCGCAACAGTCTTAAGTTAGTTCAATTGTTTCAATTGTACCTCTAAATACAAATTTTTATTTAGTTAGATAATTGTAATTTTGTTTATTATTTATTACGACCCAAATCAGCTAATCTTTTATAAGCAATCCTTCTGCTTAATGTAGACCAGCTATTTTGTGCTTTGATGTTAGTTACTCCGTGACATAACTAACTATTAATTTTCATCATCATTACCATGTTAGTTTCAGCTGTAAATTTGACCTGTATTTAATCGGCCGTGTAATATGAACATTGCCGCTTGCATAAACAAGTTACTTGCAAGTTATTTCATTTAATATTTTTTTTAGATATTGAGGTACCAAATATAGTAGGAAAATAGTACTACCTACATACAAAAAAAATTAGATATTTTTTAAGAAATTTGAGATTTATTTTATCACAATTGTTTCTTTTTACAATACTATTTAATACATAATAAGGTTATTTTATAGTAATTTCCTAAGATAAAAATGCCATTCAATTTGTATTATCTTATGAAATAAATATTATTCTAATAACTGCTCAGAATAAAAACCCTAATTAACAAAGAAATTTACAATTAAATTACCTTATAAGATAGTATTTACGATTGAAGCAATTGAGCTAACTGTAGACTGTAGCCAACAATCTACGGGTAGTTCAATTGACCCATATCAATACCAGTCGGGAGCGTCCCCAAGACGCCTCCTTGCATTTTGCCTTGCTGTATGACAATGCCGATGCGCCAGATACTCACCACCTCTCCGGTGACTTACCGCCAGAAATAAAATAAAATAGGTCTATATATAATAAAATTATGAGTCTATACTGAATGCCTCATCCTTTATTGAGAGACCTACAAATCATCTGGCAAACATAACACATTGGATCGGATACACCGGATGTCAGAAAGAAGCAAGTAACACTTCACAGAGAAAATGTCAACAATCAAGACAAACGAAAGATTGTTACTCAGAAATTAATATAGTTAGCAAACAGCAATGTTTTATCAACTCATTATGGCTAGGGAATTCATTTCTTGATCAAGTTTTACCGCTTTGCCTTGTTGGTCTTGTGTAGTGCAAACAGAATTATGTACTTTCATTGCCTGGGGTACCGGCAGTGCCTACCATTAGTGTTGTGACATACATTTCAGATTCGGCCAGTTTAAAATGCCTACCAAATAAAAGGTGTGCTTGAGGAATTTGGAGAATCACTGGTTTTGGGCAATGGATTTAATCGAGTATTACATTAATTTTAATTGTACCAATATTCTTTTATAAATAGTTATCGTAGACAGTGGGTAACTACGGGAAATCAGAGGATTTCATGAATAACAGAATCTGAGTACAAATTGACACATAAGAAAGGTGATCACTAATTCATCCAGTTACATCGGAGATTTCTTTACAATCTTTATAATATTTTCAATGCTGTTGTAGATAAACTAATTATGATTATCTTTTACTAACGTGACCCAAGAGATTGGTATCTGGTGCAGTCTACCAACATTGTTTTACGAGGCCATGCAGACAGCGTTTTGGGGTATCCTAATAATGTAATAATAGTACACAAATACGGATCTAGTTATAGTTAAATATTATGGTTAATATAAATACTAGTTACAGTTTTTATTCCGTTCTTTCATTGTAAGTTTCTTTGTTATTTAAGTATAATTAATTTAATTAATTAATTGTTAGTTTTTTTAATTGTGAATTTAATTGAATTATCTAATTATATTTATACCTTTATTAATGAGTATGGGTCAATTTCTAGATATAAACTGTCAATCTAAGAACTTAAATTCTACATTAGGGCTGATTAAAATACCCGAATTTTCGATACTGTCTCTTTCATTCGTAGCACAACACTAGTCAGATCACCCGGCTCCCTTCGATTCTGTGATAAACAAACTTACATCGGCGTAAAGTAAACACGCTCGTAAATTTTAGTGGATCCGCGGTTCCCGGGATACGTCGAATCAAATTTTCACCACTTTGCCTCCCTTTTCAATGTTTCATCAATTTGGATTTATTGGAAAAGTTATCGGATCGACGAGTTTGAACTGGTTGCAGTTATGATGTTGATTGACTGCCTAAACTTTGCGATGTTATGTAGGTAAACTTTATGTGGAGTTTTTGACTTAAAAAAAGAAACTGTTGGTATTGGTAAGTACCAGTTGAGAGGTTTTTGTATTTATAATATTGGCACGGATTGCATCGTCCGAATTTTGCTATTAACGATTTTGTCTTTTAAGCGTCTATTCTGTATATTTTGTGGCTTGTTAGAAATAAAAGAGTTTTTCCACTTTAACTCAACCTATTCAGCGACATACATATAATAAATGACATTCAACTATACGTATATATAATAAAGTATGATCTGTATTCGCGACAAAGGGTTAAGTGACTCTTTGAACTCGGCTTAACTGCAAATATCTAACAATGTTAACATAAACTGTATCAACCACATAGACAATGATGATGTTGATATACCGTTACAAGTATAATGTCTGATTTTGCGAACGATGGTTAAATCTAGAATGAAAGGTTCACAAATATTTGTTCTGTGTCTCGCTCGAGCTATAAAATTCCCTCATTCGCGCAAACGTTCTAATCTTTTTTTGAAAATTATTCGTCCGATAATGCGCAGAAAGTCCGAGCAATGCTTTTGCACACGGGTTTTTAAATTAAATAAAACATAAAACCAAAATTAAGTCAAACAGCCATTTATCAAAAATTTAATCAAACCAATTGTAACCAAAATCAGTAAACCGAACCCTTTTTATTGACAAACAGCATGTTATATTGCCAATATATTCAATTGAATTGTAAAATTGAAAAAGTGCCTGCTCCAAGAGCGTGACGAATGGAGTTTCGTTGATAAAATTAGCATAATCGATACATCGAAATCATTGATGCACCCCAAAAGCAGGGAGAAAAATAGCAAACAATTTTGCACTTTAATATTAGAGGCATAAGAGCAGATACCACTTACGTTACATCTGATATTGTGTCATTTTTATCAGAAGTAATAAAATCCGGTCATTGACTTAGCACTATTTCCGTGATATTTGCTACGTCTCAGTGATTCCATTGTTTGAATCAGGTGGAAATTTAATCACTCGAAGTGCCATTTGAATTTTTATCTTATGATTGTGTCCCACTGCTGGGCAAAGGCCTCCCCCTGGCCCCTCCATGCATCTCGGTCCTGAGCCAGATGGACCCAGGCATCGTCGTAGGCGTCCTGTTCGTCACGCCATTGCTTCCTCGGTCTGTTTATTATTTAATCTATTTATTTTTTTGGATGACACAACTAACATGCTTTTTTTCGGCTCTAGAAAGCGGCTCAGTCAGCGTATTCTAGCATTCTCCCAGCTTCAACAATAATGTGCATTAGATGTCAACCGATTTATTACCGTTGCAAGTTTATTGGCAATACTCCATACAAGTTTACGTGTGCTTAATGCAGGGAATTGAAATTAAGTATTATTTGATGCAAACGACCGCATATAACGACAATTATTTGATACGATCTATGTTGAACCATTGCGTGAGCAGCTCGTTTATTGAAATGTTATTGTTTGCTTACGTATAAAAGTTTCAAACCTATTAGTCTGATTGTTAGGATAATGAGTTTTCGGTTACGAAACTCACATTCAGATCAAGTATTTATTTTTCCGATGATGTTGGATTGTAAGAATTCTCATGTTTTAAGCACTACGTTTTGCAAAGCAATTTGGTTTGATCTTTAGTTATTTCTTATTCAACGTGACTTCTATAAGGTTTTTCTAAAACACAGCATATTTCGGCATTGTTTCAAAAAGGCAATTCTGGAATTCTTTGTGTCATTATTATATTTGTTTAGTTTTGTTTCTAGGTACCTATTTGCGTGTCGGAATATTTTTCTATCCTCTATCTTTCTTTCTAGCAGACGACTTGGGTTCGTGGCTTAGGCCCCCAGTGGTCGACGCACCTGTGGTTGACGCCCCCGATTCTATTAATTGTATTATTATTATTATTTGCACTTTTGCACTTAGTACAGTAAATGCCAAAAGTGTATCTTACATACCGTTTTAGAGATTTTTTTTTAGATAGTTTTAAGTAATTGTACTTTACCAATAAAATACTTCTGTCTTTAATCCTACTAATGTTATAACTGCAAAAGTTTGAAAGTAGGGATAGATGTAGAGATGAAAGATGAGATGAATGTTTGTTACTCTTTCACGTAAAAACTACTGAATGGATTTTTGCGATTGGTCTGTTGCGTGACGTTGGTAAACGGCCTGACGGTTACTTGTCCTTTAGACATTTAGATATTTTATTTATTGAAGATTAACAACGTACTGGCCTCTAAAACAGAATTTGAACAGAAGGCTACGTTCCAAACATCCTGACATGCGGCGCACGCAGCAATCAAATTTTCGTTGACAGATTTAGCAGAAGAATATGGTTTTGGTTTTCCGTGTAAAATATTTTTTTAATGTAATCTTTTCATTGATAAATCCAAACATTATGTTCACGGTTTTGAACTGAACACTTTCGAACTTGAAAACTGATATTAAAGTTTAGTGTGCCATCTCACAATGTCGAGCGAAGGTACTTCGCAAGGGCTGGTGCGAAGTAATTATGAAATGGTAAAAAATAGACTAGGGGGAAAAACATTGCTACATGCTGGATTTGCGTATAATTTTCATAGAAATAATAAACACGATAGTGTGTGGACATGTGTAAATAAAAGACATGGCCGATGTGGTGGTTTAGTGAAGTTAACTAATGAAAGCGATAATGTTCAGATGCAAAAAGGGCATAAGCCTGAGTGTAAGCCGGATTTATTAAAAAACGAGATAAAAGTTGTTATGAACGATTTAAAACAAGAAGTTACAACAAATTTTAGTCCTATACAGAAAATGTTTGAAGTGAAAACTGCAAGATTACAGAATAAAGGGCACAGTGAGAAAATTCCAATCTACAACAATGTTAAAAAAGCAATCTACAGAAGTCGTAATACATCCCTGAATGTAAAAAAAACAAGATTTACGGATCCAGCTGAAGTTGTTATACCTGAGATTTTTAGAAAACACATGTTAGTCGATTATAATGAGGATGGTAACAGGATCATCATCTTTGTATCAGAAAAAGCTTTGGAAGATATTAAAAATGTACACCACTTCTTTTGTGACGGTACATTTGATTGCTGCCCCTGTCCATTCAAACAGATTTATACGATACATGGAGATATAGGAGACAATACAGATGACACCAATATTGTGCCAATATTTTACGCGCTACTGGTCACTAAAGAAAGAAAGACATATGAGATAATGTTCAGAAAAATTAAAGAAGCTTTGATAGAATTCAAGCCCTTAAAATTCACTCTGGATTTCGAAATATCAGCAATGGTCGCAATAACTAACGAATTTCCCAATGCTGAAATTCATGGATGTTTTGTACATTTTCAAAATGCCATATACAGGCGGGCAAAGTCTCTTCGTTTATTAGATCATGAAGAGACCACGCAGTACGTTAAACTGTGCATCTGCTTAGCCTATCTTCCTGAAGAAGACATTGAAGACGGATGGCTTTCCATAATGGAAAACAGGTAATATAAGTATTTACGCTTCAAAACTTTCAAAACTTCAAAACTGACTTGGGTTGAATGCTCCCTTGGGAATATTCCACGCGGGCAAAACCGCGGGTACAAGCTAGTACAAAATAAAAACATTTCTAATAAAAATAGTTATGGTTATGATATAATATATTAAAAGCTTATGCCTTTTATGCCTGCAAGTACATTTGATAAAAAAAATATTCGGATTAAAATAAACTGACCGGGGGCGTCGACCACAGGTGCGTCCACCACTGGGGGCCTAAGCCACGAACCCGACGACTTGGGCTATATAGTAGCTCATATCCATATCAAACGTTTCGATGCCTACATCAAACCTAATTCCCTTCAAGACATGAATTCGGGCAGTCAATGTCTCCGACTTAACCCAATAACCCGCTATCAATTCTGTCTCCTTGGGTAAGCATATCATTGTCAAGGCGGTACTGAGGCTGCCTGTCTAGGGTATTGTGATTCAATTATGGGTACAAAGTGGGTGACGTAACTGGTAGTGCTGCGGTACTATACAGTCAGTAAAGTACTTACTAATGCATTACTAGCTCCTGCTGGGGGTTTCGTACGCATTTTTTTAAATAGAACGTGTAATGGTTTTCTAGGATGTCTTTATGTGTGTAAAATTTGAGCCCGATCCATTCGGTAGTTTTAGCGTTGTCTTTGCACAAAGATAAAAGCAGAAATATTTAACAACCTATTTTTTTACACCTATACACGTTGGGTTACATTAATAAAGATGTCATTAGTATCTAACTTAATTGTTTTGAAAATATTCTTATCAAATATTAATAGCTTAATTTATTATCAGGGATAAAATGTAGGATTTGAATGATGAAAGAATTTTCGAATAGGTCCAGTTCCAGAGCCTATTTAATCCAACAAACAAACAATCAAATTTTCCTCTTTTTAATATCCCAGCAGTCCTTTGCACTTTTTATTTCTTTTGAAGATACACACAAAAATTTCAAAAATTATAAATATAAACCTGTGTATAATTTTAAAATTATTAAAATTTTCAATAGGAACCCTATCTTTTTGAAAATATTCTATAGCCTATGTATCAGGGTCTAAATTCACCCTGATATTTTAAATGAAAGGATTTGTGAAATTGGTCCCGTATTTTAGAGCCTATTAATTTCAAGCAAACAAACAAACAGTGAAATTTTTCCTCTTCATAATATTAGTATAGAAGTATAGAGGTATGTACGATAGGACCCACAGTCGCCAGATTTCACATTCGTCAGAAACTAAAACCAAGACATATGTATAATCCATTGTCTAATTTAAAATTATCGCAGAAAAGAGTTTTATTACGTTTTGTTTGGTTCGTTTTGAAGACAATAATAATGTCTATGAAATAAGATAGCGTGATAGTTTTTGAAACGACCATGATTTTTTTTCTTAATCACAGCGAATATAGGTAAACTATTTTCTACGAACCCATGATAGAACTAACTTGGATTATTTTGAATTTCGGAACCATTTTGGAATAAGGTGGATATTTAGTGAAAAATCTTTTTTTGTTCCCAGTATTACCTATCCGATATTTTTATTCCTTGTAGAAAATTACCACAAAAAGATATTGGAATCGCCCAATACGAAATGAACCTTTAAAATATGTTGGAAATAAACGGGTTAACAACGAAACTTATTTGTGCTGGAAGAACACCAACGATTTTCAAAAAATTAGTGCACTGAAAAATACAACATAATTTTTTCGTTTATTTCACCAAAACTCAAAAAATTCTAGGATTTATTTTAACCGAAAAATGTTTACAAAGGTAAATAAACAAATGGTACTTCCATTTGAATACATTTCAGTGGAAAGCGCAGTGAGCTGAATTTATAAGCGGAATTAAATATTATCATTGATCATGGATTATTCTAGGAAGTCAATGACAACGTCTGAATTTCTTCCGATTTTAACCTTTTCGAAGAAATAAATAAATAATGCTGAATTATCCACACAGCATCATCTAGCATTAAGCTAAGCAGAGCTTGTGTTACGGATAAAAGATGACATATACTTTAAGAAAGCTATGGTTGATTAGATTACCAATCGACGCTAGCTTTCCAATCGGTAACATAGGTTAGCGCAACCGAATGTTTGTATAATATTTAACACAGTGCTAAAACTGACACTAACTTCATGTTAACTTAATAAATTTATTACTCCATAACTAGCTGTTTGGTGAATTATGCCCTAGCTCATCTGGCGTTTCCATTGTCAGGCTCTATTCATTGACTTACGATCTAACACTGCAGTATTAGCATGCTGTAGGCCATGTGTTACTGTGTATTTTAGCCATAAAATATTAGTAGATTTTTTTTTTTCACTTTCCGTTGCAAGTCTCTACAACCGGCGGATATTATCTTCAAGTATATCATAAAGTTGTTTTTTATTTACTTCCTTGTTATTTACTTCTAATTTTTGTAATTCTAGCACGCTAACCATTTGCTTTATATAAACTTTGTGTTTTGGTCGGCAGGTAGATAATGCCTCGGTATTAAGCCCACCCTTTGTACCGTTTTAGTGCAATAAAGTTGTTAAATAAAAATAAATAAATAAAGTAGTAGTGTATCATATAGTGCAAATGAGTATATGATGATACCCGATAAAGGGCCTCTGTGCTGTTGGCTATGGCCCCACGCAATCCTTCCAAAGGACCGGGTCATTACATGGGCTGTGATCATGGAAATGAGATATAATAAGTGTGAGACCTTTCCGGTATTTAAAGGAACCCATCCTGCATTCTACAAGCCACCGTCTCTCGCTTTTAATACGACTCCCTTAATAAGACTATGTTTATGGCAGACGTCCACACTCTTCTCCATAGCTAGATTAGCCATTACATCTAACCCATCACAATAAGCTGGTCTTTTATCATTGACGTCAGGAATGTCGTATGAAGGAGTTAGGGTAAATTTGTCACCGGGTAAAGGTAGATGATGGTTACACTGGATAATATTAGATCTGCCTAGGTTAAGTTGGCCAGCAACATAACATACATGTTGGCTATGTATGTAGCAGATTTAATGGCAATATGGATACGTGACTTATCGATGGAGTCTGTATGCTTCATCAGTATCTAGGTCTTGTTTGAGCTCACAAACATTATTAGTTCAGTTAGAAATTGCAAAATTAGCGATGGTAATGACGTCTGGAATGTAAATTGGAATTATTAATGTAATAGCTCCTATCTTGTCAATATTAAAGCCTTATGTACGGCTTCTACAAAATTGATTCAATTCATTATTTCAGAGATATTTTTATTTCTGTAATATTATTTAAACGAGATACAGACAGAGTATCAGGAAGTCGATGACGTCAAAAATTTTATAAATAATGCTGGACAATCCACACAGCATCACCTTGCCCCAAGCTAAGCAGAGCTTGTGTTACGGTTACTAGATGATTGATATACATAATACAATATTTAAATAGATATACCTACTTATATTTTTTATTATACATAGTAAACGATCAGAACGTCCTGAGATAATTGCAGATCGTACAAGCATTTGTCCCGAGGCAGGAATCGAACCCATAACGTCCTGCATCGCAGGCGGCTTTCGCCCACTGCGCGACAAAGGTAATCAAATTATATGTATAGATGTCTATTGATTGTTTATTAATAGTATTAAGATTAATGTGTTTTAACAGGTAACGTTTATATATCTCTGGATACATAATATAAAATAATACTATTCAAACTTTCAGGAATTCCTAAATCACGATTATCAGTGAAATCCACCGGCAAATGTGTCAGTGATTGACTACCATATTCACAAAGTATGAGAATGCACGCCCATGCTAAGTGATTTGTATAGTCAAACAACTACAGCCGTTTACTTGTGTTATAGTGCTCAATAAATTGTTTCAAACGTTCCCACAAACTTTGCAGTGTAAAGTTTCCAAATAAACGTCTGAAAGATATTTTCTAACTAGCTGAAAGAATAGTAACTACAGTTCTAGATGGTTTATTACCGTGGTCGGTGGTAGTTTCCAAATAGTTACCTTACAGCACCTTAAAGCTTTACGAAAGGGTTTTTCTATGCAGTATGCATCTTATAGTTCTTATAGTGGTAAAAATATGCATGGGGGCATATTTTTTACCAACAAGCATTAGCTATTTTAATTTGAAGATATATAAAATTTTATGCAAAATATTTAAAATATTTCCTTTCTGTAAGTATGATAAATTTACCAAGAACCGTGTTTTTTATGTCTATGATTAAACTTAGATATAATGCTAAGTTTAATCATAGACATAAAAAACACGGTTTTTGGTAAATTTATCATCATTTTAACGACAGTTTCATTTTATAAAATATGTAATGAAATAGACTAATTTAATAAGGACTCGAGTAACATGTTGAAGAATGGAGTCGAGAGAGCAAAAAGACATAAGGCATCAACTCCTACACCTAAACTCAAACTTGACATAGACCACGTTACACAGCCATCGATTCCCCCAACAAGCCAAAAGAATAACATTTCAACCCGTCAAAAACTAATTTTGTGTGAGTTTTGAGTTGCATAGAATGAGTGAGATGGGATGAAAATAGATCCTTTTCGTAGCTAAAAGTTATGTCAAAAGTTTGGGAGTCGGACATCTATCGGTTTGTAAATTCAGAGCAAAATATAAACGTTATATCGTACCTTCTTTCATACTATATATGCATTCTGATAATTTTGATTGCAATATGGAATACTGAAACTACCAATCACTTTATTCAGAGGTTAATTAACAAAATACCTAATCAATAATTTTATGTTTTTTAAGTTTTGAAATATTGAAAAAAGTATGAAATAGTCATCTAGACTACAAATACAATCACTGTTATTTGTAGTCTAGATTATTATTTAATTAACTACGACACTTTAGTAATTTATATTTAGTTTAGGTACTTAGTGAAGATTTATCGATATTTAATTACGAAGAAGACGTTCTTTTTTAATTTTTGTCCTTCGTTTCTAAGTTTCAGATTTTTGATAAATGTTATTATATTATATCAATAATATATTTACACCAAAAAAATAAAACATAAGTCAATTGTCTTACTTTCTTCAAATTACTCCATCATGCGCATTTCTGTATGCAATAACAAGTCATCCCTGGCTGACCAATTTCAGTTCTTGGGCTGATGTAGGCTTGTACAGCATAAAATAGCTGGCTAGTAAACTAAATATCACACTTTTCTTGCAATTTTTTTTAAGAACACAAGATACATTTATATATTTAATTTAAGTACATAGATTTTTTAAGTACCATAACCCGACCAACCCGAATCATCATCATCAACCCTATCCACACCCACATAAAATCTGATTCGAAGCTGTTCAATCACCAAAGGTCCTGCTCCAGAACTTCAAGGAGCTGGGCTGGTTAGGTTAGGTTTCTCTGTTTTGGTAGGGGGATAATGCATAATACACTCCCATGCGAGATGTCAGTGCAGATCTCAGTTCCCCCACTTAGAATTAGAACTAAACCAACCCAAATAAGCACTGCTTGGATGAGCTAGGAAGTCTAGTCACAAGCCGTAGACCACCACTTACCACCCTCGGGGCAATAAAATAGGCCCTGATAGATTCAGATTCAATAACTTTCATTATGAATGTAAGCGGGTTAACTACGAACCTATTATATGTTGTAAGAACACCAACGTTTCATCCCTTAACGAGGGACTTCATCAGGGTGAGTGCGGCTCACGTCTCACGTCGCGCCCGTACCGCCTCAATACGCTCACTTCTTCAATAACTTTATTTCTTTAGGTTTACAAAATAAGCACTTAAATAAATAAATAATGCTGGACAATCCACACAGCATCATCTAGCCCCAAGCTAAGCAGAGCTTGTGTTATGGGTACTAGATGACTGATATACGTAATACAATATTATTAAATAGATAGATATTTTTTGGCAAATAGAAGAAGATATTCGCCAAAATCAGCTCCGAAACCTCGTGTTCAGTATGCCAAACTGGCTTGTAGCTTTAATCAGAGCATGAGGATGCAATACCTGTTATTGAAATTAAAAAACTTGTAAAAAACATATAAAATATTAATTGGTTTTTGGATACTAAACTAAAGATTGCTTTATAATTTTCAGTTACAATACTGGAAATTATGTATATAGAATACCAAAGTTTCAAAATTGTCAAAATTTGCTGTAAAACGATTTTTATTTTAAATCACTAACTTCTATGGTTTCAAAAAAAATTCGTTTTACAAGCCAGTGTAGTACAACCAAAACAACATAACACCAACAACAAAACGAACAGGCTCGTCACAATCCTCAATCAAAGCTCCCCAATCATTAAACAACGCCGGCTTAAATAAATAAATAGTTGCAAACATTGTGCAAATGTGGGGATGTAAAAACATCAGATAGGGTAGGTACAAATACCGGTTTGTTTTGATTGGACCTTGTTTTCTTTTTAATATTGTTCCATGTTCAATGAACATTCAGTCTGTCTTCTATATTCTTTTATCTTTCGAATATTTATATACTCATATAATTTTAAAATATCAGAATTTTACCAGAAGTGTTATTATTCTTATTCTATATATAAAATTTGTTTTATTGTACGATCTACACATATTTTTTTCAGGGTATTCTGTTAATTTTTTATCTACAGACCGCGGCACATATAAGTACCCTTCCAATCTCAATGTATGTGGCACACAATAGTTGTTATTGTTGGGAATTTCAGACTATTATAGTATTTTGGGTGGGTGCTTCGATCCTGAGCGGCGCCGGCGGCGGCTTGATAAATTTTTGCATGTGAAAATATGTGACAAGTTACAAGGGAATTAGAACTAGTCGATAATATTTTGTAGACATGGGGGGGGGACATACTTAATTCTGACGCACACTGTACATATATTATAAAAAATATCTATGTATATAAATCTGAACATTTTGAACCTAACGTTGATCCATATCTCCATACCCTTGTTCAACCCCTGTTCGACGTTGCCTATGACTTCAATGACTCTACTTTGACTTTGAGCGGCTGTTATAGAGACAATTGTAACAATATCAACATTGTTTGAATCTGACTGATTGTTTGTTAGTTTGAAATTGAATAGATAAGACATATTCCAGCCAAGCGAAAATGGTTTCGAACTTCCATCTTGTATAAGATACTGGTTCGCCTTTGTTATTACTTATAGGATAGTAAAATATGAATTATTATTAATACTATTTATGGGGTTTATTTACCTATTTGACCTATGAATACCCATATTAAAATAATAACGTGTTAAAAAATCACGTAGGTTTTCAAAGTTAGTGTCACCAGTTTCGGTTATTTTATAAGTATTGTGATTCTATTATTTTTGTAATTATATTGTATAATTTTAATTTTGCTTTTTAAGGACGTCAGCTGTAAGATCTACAACGTTTTTAGTAAAAATAGTATTTATATTATTATACTTTTTTTTTACTATTTTATATTTATAATAGCTATTATTATTTTTAAATATTGATATTATATTAAGATGTCATCTTGAGCGTGTGACTAACACATTTTCTTCGATTGTTGGCTACATTTTGATAACGAATGAAAAAGTAAAATAATATTAGCAATTGCTTAAATAGTATGAGTGATACTCCCGAATGCTTTTCTTAAATCATTAGTGAGTGGTTGTTTTAAGTGAATTGATAATGAAATTAAATTATGATATTTTAGTACTTTTCGTTACTTTTTTGGATGATAAAATATAGGATCTGGGAGTTATTAAAAAATAGTATGTGATGCTGCATTAATTTTCTTTTATCCAATGTTAAACTCCACGTCAAAAAGTATAAAAGTTTATTTATTATTTAAACCCTACAGCAGGTACTATCGCGGACACCGCTTCATTGCCCTATAAATTGCGAATCGTAAAACTGGCCACACGTTGTATCCCTAAAATTAAACATTTAATGTTATAATGAATTACCTCTGTTATGAAACGTTACGACCTCTATAAGTTTCATATATTTTTATTATCTCAACCGTGAACGCTACACCGGCAATTCATTTATTAGGACTGACAGTGAATTGTCCATAAATAGCGGTGTAATATTTCGGAAACGAATTTTGCAGGCGAGTGTACCGCATCGTGGTGTTTTCACGTAAGTAAAGTATATTTCACGCACACATGCAAATGTTTGTGTGTGTTTATGTGTGAGTGGGGAACTTTTGATCCCTCGAAATAAATCTCCATCAGAAAATAGGGAGGGCTGTAACCGGCTTAAGCTTAACTGTGACTAGTGGCCCCGAACCCAACTTTAAATATATTGTAATAATGATAAAATATACTAGCTAATTTGGGACTCTATTTATTTTGGACTGAGAGCTTTTTATCATAGCGCTAATGACACAGCTTATACTAAAGTATCTGAGCATACGTTTAATGTTTTTATTTTAACTTAGAGCTTACTTAGCTATTATTATTTAGCGAACTTTTGGTACAGTAGGTTTTGGCAGATCGTGCAAACATTTGTCGCAGAGGTCATGCCTTTAGTTTTAAATATAATATTTATTATACAACAGTGTCTTTGGGTTCGTAAAATACCTACTAAGTTCGCAAATATTCAAACACAGATGCTTATAAAATATCCAAATAAACCATTTGTAATCAAAAACCGACTCTAATTTCATAATCATAGAGCTTAAATTCGTTTTATAAATTCAAACTAGTGATGCGCCTACAAACGCGCTTGGTAAATATTTGTTTCATATTTCTGTTTACGTTCGAGTAAGTAAATTGGTGTTATTTAAGCTCGTAATCCGATTTTAGTTGGCTCATCCTGTTAATGTACGTTTAGACTAAAACAAGATATAAAACTAGATTTGACAAAGTTTAGAACATGAGCGCGTCTGTAGATAAATCTATAACTATGCTAAATTATAACGAGGAAAGATTTGATTATTTGTTTGAATTGTATTCGCTTCAGAAATACTGGACCGATTTGAAATATTTTTTCACCGTCACCTTTAGAATCGTACATTATCCCTGATGAACATAGCGTGTCGAGTTAGGGTTCTGTAAGAAAACTTCAATATTGTAACCCAACGTGAGTAAATTTTATACCCGTGCGAAGACATAATTATATTGTTTTTTTATAAAACATACTATTTATCAGGTATCGGTCGTGTGCTTTTTCCTATTCCTTTGTTAAGGCCTTATCCAAAGAAATTTCCAAATTGGCAGTTTGTGTGCTTATAATAGAATAAATAGGTATATTTTTGCTTATTTTTAATTCATCTGAAGGAATTTTGTTTAGGAGATACGAATTTTTTCTTTTGTCTTCCAAAGTCTATTTTAACACAGCTAATTTGGGTCGGGAAACGCCTAAAAAAATGTTTTTTGTTCATAAAACATTACGTCTTTGCATTTCTAGTGTAATCCTGGCCTTATACCCATAGCAGCATTTCTTTCGCTCGATTGCCGATGTGAAATCTTTTAAGTCGATTTTCTTCGATAGAACTCGCTTTGGCCTCCTGATGTGTAAAATGGGGTTTACGCTTGATGACGATTCATAAAACTTTTATTAGGTTTGGAAACTCGTGGCGATAAAGTTTTGAAGGATTTAAAGCTAAAATGCAATTGGAATATGCATTGAAGCTCTTTTTAGCATACCTACGCTAAAAACATTTGATTTCCAACAGTGAATTATTTTAAGCCAAGAGACCAAGGCTTAAAAATCGAATGATAAGGAATCGGAAAGCTTATGTTACAGTCAGAGCTTAAAAAGATTTGTAGAATTTCAGTTTCAAGCTATTTTTGAACTTATGAAGTACGGCTGTATAAGCGACTCCTACACAAAAGATAAACAGTACCTACAATTATTATGGAATACTCTCTTTCTATCCGAGAGATTCTACACCAAAATGAAACACAGGCTGCACAAACAAGGCCAAACATCATGTATTTCATAGGTTTAGAAAGCCAAATACCTATTTTATGTTTCAAGTACCTACTTATCACAGAACTTTGTTTTAATATTTTTTAACGATACTAGTTTTAGTGGTTAGTTTATTGGGTCTATAGTGCAGTACTAGCTAGATTAGAACGCTTGAACAGCTATAGAATGCATTATGGATATTAGCGGGTTAACTACAAACCTAGTTTGTGTTAGAAGAGCACCAATGTTTCATCCCTTAACGAGGGACTTCATCAGGGTGAGTGCGGCTCAGATTGCTTATAGTTTATATTTCTATGCGCACAGTAAATCTCAAACAGTTTTGGATTTGTGAAACTACAGAAGAGTAAAACCTATGCAATAAATGATTGGGAATTGAGGGTTGAATAAGGGCTGGGAGTGGCCTATGTCCAGAAGTGGACTGGTACATGATGTTTGGCACTGTTAATGTGTGGTGACAATATGTTCAAAATTATGCAAAATCGCACGTTTTTGTATTATTCCAGACAGTAATGACTATCTAGAAAAATGTAAAACGATCAGATTACATATAAATTAATAAAACAGTAAATTATGCTAGACAATCCAGATAGCATCATCTAGCCCCAAGCTAAGCAGAGCCTGTGTTATTGGTACTAGATGACTGTGATACTTAATGCAGTATTCATTATAGATATATTTTTTACTTAACAGAAAACGACCAGAACACCTGTAATAAACATCTGCAGATTGTACAAACATTTGTCCCGATACGGGAATGGAGCCCGCAAACCCTTGCGTCTGCGGACCTTCACCCACCGCGCCACAGAAATAAATACTGTTAAATTTTATTGTATTATTTTATTATGCTTAACAAATTTGCGTAAATCATGTCGTTAGCGTTTCTGAGTGCAACCCAATGCGGTGTCCCTGGCATCGCCATTTTAATGGAGAATAATATGGACGATCCAATAATTAATTTATAGTGCGTATAATATTTTTATGGTAAGAGAATTTCGGAATTCAACATGATAGTTTTCGAATTAACACAGAAAAACTTGTACAGCAAATTTTAATGTATCGAATGACGAAATTTATGCCGTGCCGAGCTATTAACAAATGTTTATAGAAAATTTATCTGTTTTTTTTCAGTAACTTTCGAATTCTTTATAAGTATAAGTGTAAGTTTTTTTTTACCAGTAACAATTAAATAACGTTGAAAATTACAGCACTTAATAGAATAAAACAATTACAACTAGTATATACAAAAATTCAATAAGAATAGGAAATATATACATTTGATATTACTTTAGTTTATAAATAGCTTGACAATATATTTTGTTTTTATTTTAATAAGTAGGTATTTAATCACGCAACAGATAGCAGTAGACGTGAGTAAGGAAGTATTAAAAAAACTGCTTCCATACAATTCCTCCTCAGTTTATTACATTGGAACTCCCTTGTGGTATTTATTATATTATTGAATTTAATGGCATCATTTAACATTTCCCGATCCTCATCGGGGACCGCAATGTGTCCATATTACGCAATAACTGGTTCTGGGTTCCGTATAAAAAGCATCTACCCTCATTTACAGACATATGTTCAATGGTGAACACGTCCCCCAAACAAGAAGTGCTTTACTATCATCAAGCCTGGCAACCTATTTGGAGATCGCAGTGGAGGCGTTAATACACAGTAATGAAGGTGTTACAAAAATACAGAAGAAAGCAGCTGCTCTCTCCTAACACCTAAAAAATCTTAATGGCAGCGAAAGAGGTAACGGTGGAAAAGTATCTTCCTAAATAATATTTTTATCTTCAGAAATAAATCTACGGAACCCAATTATTTTTAATACTGTACTTAAGTATTGACTACTCCATTTTTTCCAGCCATTAGACAAATATTGATGCGGTAAGCGATCATTCACAAGCCATTGCCAGCAACTGTCTAGCAGGTTCATTGTTAACTGCCGTAAAAACGTTTTCTATGTTTAAATCACGGCTATATTATTATTTATGGATATTGGTTTTTGGTTCCCCTAATATTTTATACGGTATTGATTTATCTATTTTTATTTGTTAGGTATCATGAATTCTTACTAGGTGTTTTTGCTAAGGAAGTATTATTTGAGTCATAATGTTTCAGTATAAAAAACTCCAGTCATGAACTGGTAAGAAAAACTTTCCATTATTTATACGTAAATTTCATACTAAAACAAATTATCGAAAATTTTGTTCGTAATTCAAACGAATGTTTGATTTTCAAACATAATTCGTTACCAAATTTAAATTAATGCTTAGAACATGTAAATTGCACGTTGTCATGTGTGGTGTGGTGGTATATTAAAATAATTGGAACACGGAACAAAGGATGTACTATTAAGCTATTATAAACTCTATGGCGCGTCACTTAAGACCCGATTTTAATGGAAAATGAACCTTATGACAGTCCTAGCAGCAGAGCTAGTCAGCGTAAATCGAATAAAATAGGAATAGGTTCCTCATTTTGTTGATCCAATTCTGAGCTCCATTGCTTCTTTGTTTTAAGATTCAAAATCCTTTAAATTATTAATTCATAGAGCGAACTTTCAAGAAGCTATTGTGTTTTTATTCTGTGGTACAGACATGCTTACCAATCCATAACAATAATGAGGGTCATTGTACATTGCATTCGTAGGTATGAATTTTGAGGTCACCACTATCAGAAAGGGGTTGGACAGTTTATCATGGTGAATAAGCAGAAACTTGATTCCCACTTCATAATGCTGTATTTATTTTAATTTAAAATTTCCTTTGTATTTTGGCTTTGAGAAGTATTTTTACGGTAGCAAGTTGGTATTGCATGTTCGAGTTTTAAAAAATACCTATTTTAACTACCTACTTCCTTTGAAGTAATGATAAAATATGTATTATTTCAGATGTATTCAGTAAAAACTTGTTTTTTCGTTAACGTTCGATTTAAACAGCTATAAGAAACTGACTGAAAAATACTGCAAAACGCAGTAAAAAAGCTCAATTTCAACAGTTTCCGTCGAGATTAAACCCTAAAAAGCGAACAATACCCAACGTTCAATTTAACACCTCAAGCTGTTGAATTTGCGTCCGAAACGCGTAACGTGGGGTAAGTCTGCCAAAATCGTATTTAAATTCACGATCTGGGCGGCAGATAAGCAAAATCATGAGTTTGGAAGGGTTATGGACTTCGGCAGCGTGAGGCCGCATAATTCTGTTCTGCGGGCGTCCATGGGCTTGTAAGCTGTTGGGAAAGGATTTGTCGTGAAGAGCTCTTTTGTTTTTGTATGGTGGCAGTTTGTTTGGTCGGTTTTGTTGGTGGTGGATTTATTCCCATGTGTGCAGGGTTCTTAATTATTTATTGCACCATAAAATATACAGTAAAACATTTAGATGTAAGATAGGCAAAGGCAAGCTTAACCCTAAAAAGAGTTCTATCCAGCTATATTAGGAGAGAGAGACAACGTTATAAAAGTGGGTACATGTGCATAAAAGGTTATGCATGAGACCAGACCATTGATATTCCAACCAGTTCATTATATAATTGTGTAGAATATAGTCTGAAATTGATTTAGCTAAAACAATGTTATGTTATGTATGACAAAACGTAGCTAGCAGGACATTTCCGCGAGAGGTCATTAGCACGAGTGGGCGTAAGTGTGAGTAGACTTTTGCGTGAATAGAAATGAGTAGATATTTACGCAACTAGACACCACACCGGCGCGAAAAATCACAAAAATATATCTCTCGAAATAGACGCCGCAGAGTGTTGCAGATTTCACCATTGTGTAGGTTTGTAGATTTTCCTCTCTTCTGATATTTCTTATTTCTCCCACTTCCTTCCCCATAACGATAAATATTTTCACGTAGATCTTCGTAGCATGTGCTACGATGCTAAAACGGACGGTTGTTGTAGCATACAAAAGACTAACGGCTACCCACTTTTCTACTACACACTAAATTCTTTTTAGCGTTGTGTAGTGGTTAATTCGCCAATATTCTAAATCGAGTTTTTTTAACAAGATGTAGTTTTCAGTACGATAAATGAAAGCTCTTTTCTTTGAAAATACTGACGTTTCCCTTTCTTTCCCAGTAGATATTTCATAGACTACAAAGGTCTACGTGTATTACGATGTTACACCGGATGGGCGGCGAACCAATGCGATTTAACGCATTCATGTCTGTGTACGACATCTAGAGTTGCTTGTGTAATATTGTAAAGAAATGTCTGGTCTTCTAGTTTATGTATCATCATCATCATCATCAACAGCCCATGATAGTCCACTGCTGGACATAGGCCTCCCCTAGTTTATGTATAATCAATAAATATTAAGCAATTTACGCGATCTGAAAATATTATGAATAGTACTATTATAATAACTGCCTTTTTATCTATTTTTTTCGACGTTTCAACTGGTTTACACACTGTTATGGTCACGGGGTCACTTGAGTAGGTACTAGAGCTAGCTGCGAAGCAGGGACAGCATTATTTGGTACTTCCGTCGCTTGGTTTCGATACTTGGCATGTCCACCTACACACTGCGAAGATACAACACTAACCGTGTAAACTGTCGAAACCTCGTAAAAATTGGTAAAAAACGCGATAAATTCTTCTTAGTACTATTGATAAATAATATGTATATAATTCTCTAATTGTTTTTAGTTAAAAAATATAAGTAAAGTAGTGGACTGTAAAACTATGGGCAAACTGTACATACAATTATAAGAACGGATTTGGCTAATTTATTGCTTGTAAGTAGTTTAAGCCTAGAATTGAACGTAGCCTACGTTTTTATTTCATAAATCAGGTCTCATGGGATATAAAAATAAACTATAAACCATACTTTGTTTCCATACAAACAGCGTGCAAAACCGTGGGCAGAAACTTGTTTATAATAACACCTCATATCGCAGCTGTCTGACATACTTTGATATTTTTATCATAACCAAAATGTTAATTCAGATCTCTTTGATTTATATCTTTTTTGTTTCTTAATTATCTACCAACCCCATAATAATTTAGGTGCCCTAATCCACCTCGCCGCGGGATGCCGTGCCAAAAAGGGGAGAGATGCGGAAAGGGGTAGGAAAGGGGAAAAAGAAGGGTGATTAAAGATAAACAGTTACGTGGCAGCGATTGCTGGCGTAATTTGCGTTCGTACAATCTTTGTAAGTCAAACGAGAGTTATTACTTGGTTTTCCAGTTTGATTCACATTAATTTCAAACAAATGCTGGTTAATCGATTTTATGGGCTTGGGTTCTTGTTAGGGTTTTGCCATCGGTTGCAAAACCCTTATGAAATCGCTTTGGGTCTGTTTTGTGTTTTGAATCCTTAATATCTCAGAAACTACTGCAGCTATTGAGTTGAAATTTGAAATAATAATACATTTTGTGCGCCCACACATAGTTATAGAAAAATAAATGAAAATAAATGAAAAATCAAAATGAAGATTTTCCATACAAATTTTGAAATCGAAATTTTCAATGGAACGTACAAAGTCAAAAGTGGTATCAAATGAAAGGCACACGTTTGTAGACTTCAAAATAGTTTTTGAAATTTTGGTAATTTTTATACTTTTTAAAATATTTTGAAAAAGGTCAAAAAAATGACCGTTCCCCCCCTTTATCTCCGAAGATTGCAGAGCGATCGACGTGATATGTACCAAGTGTTTGTAGATATGGATCTATATTTTACAGGAAAAATATAGAGAAGTCTGTAACAGATACAGAAATATTTTAAAAAGTATACATAACAGTTTTTGAAATATGGTCAAAAAAGGGCGGGAAAAATTTCTGAAGGGCTGACTTCCCCACCGAGTTGGGTATCAAATGAAAGGTATTGGCTTGTACATTCCAATACAGTTTTTGAAATTTCGACAGATTTTACACTTTTTGATATATTTTGAAAAAGGTCGAACAATAGACCGGTACCCCCCCCCCCCCTTATCTCCGAAGATTGCAGAGCGATCGATGTGATATGTACCAAGTGTTTTTAGATATCGATCTATATTTTACAGGAAAAATATAGAGAAGTCTGTAAAAATAATACTTTTTGAAATAAGGTCAAAAAAGGGCGGGAAAATTTTCTAAAGGGGTGACTACCCCACCGAGTTGGATATCAAATGAAAGGTATTAGTTTGTACATTTCAATACAGTTTTTGAAATTTCGATAAGTTTTATACTTTTCGAAATATTTTGAAAAAGGTCAAAAAATTTACCATTCCCCCCCCCCTTATCTCCGAAGATTGCAGAGTGATTGATGTAAAATGTACAAAGCGTTTGTAGATATAGATCTATATTTTACAGGAAAAATATAGAGAAGTCTGTAAATATAATACTTTTTGAAATATGGTCCAAAAACTAATTTTCATACAATGGGGGCTATTTAATTGAGAGTAATATCAAATCAAAGGTATGGATTTCGACAATTCAAAACAGGTTTTGAAAATCGTCTAAGTTTCATACTTAGTGAAATAGGTTGAAAAAAGCCGAAAAAAAATTGTAGGTACCAACCCACCTTTAGATTAGTGGGTACTAATCTCTGTAGTAACTGTAAATAGGAGTTCCACAGTGCACCAAAACCGTTGTTCTCAAAATTTTTGAGAAGAGATAGGTATGTATCCTAGATAATCCACACAGTATCATTTAACCCACAAGCTAAGAAAAGCTTGTGTTATTGGTATTACTACGATAGCTGTTATCTATACTAATATTATAAAGAGGAAAGATTTGATTGTTTGTATGTTTGTTTGTTTGTTTGAATTGAATAGGCTCCGAAACTACTGAACCGAGTTAAAAAATTCTTTCACCATTAGAATCCTTAATTTTCCGTGATGAACATAGGCTATATAAAATTTTCAAAAAAGTTAGGGATCCGCATGAAAAATTCAATAATTGAACCGTGGGCTGTATATTCAACCTCTTTTTCTATTATGGCGCGTCAGAATAGAAAAAGAGGTTGTATAGCGCACGGTGCTTGCTTTTTCTCTACGGCCAGTGTCAGTTTTGGAATGTCGAGTCAATGTCAAAAACCCCAATGCTGTTAAAAAAAGTAAAGATCCGTATGAAAACTGTAAAACCCATCGTGTTACTGTGTATAATTTCTGAAATTTTTGTTTAATACCCGTGCGAAGCCGGGGCGGGCCGCTAGTACTTAATAAAGTATAAGTATCACATTAGATGATTTATTTTTGTGTACTGAAAAGGACTAGAACACCCGAACAAATAATCTGAAGATCCTACAAATATTAGTCCCGAGGCAGGAATCACACCTCCACCTCCTGCGTTGTAGGCCCACCGCGCCAAGAGGTTGTCATAATACGTACCTACCTAAACGACAAAAGTTCAAAACCCTCGGCGCGCGAGTTACACTCGCACTTGTCGTACTTGTTTTTATTATGTTAAGCTTGAAAAGAACAGTTTATTTTTATAATATAAAACTGGTTTTCATGCTATAAAACTGGTGTTCATACTTATCGGCAGGTACCGAATTTGGTACCGAAATACTATCTTTTGGTACCTACCTCCTGTTACCTTATGGCACACGTTCTGTCAAACACTGCGTAAATACATTATGAATTAAAGCGAAAAAGTAAAAAAGTCCTTTGAAAATCTGGTCTTAGGCTTAACCAGTCCTCACGGATGTCCTCGGAAGATCGGAGGGCGCAAGTGTGTCGACGCATGTAGCGCCCCACACAAAAGGCCTCCCAACTCCCATGAGACAAGTGTCATACAGTCGGGCCTCTTACCATCGTCACGCAACATATCACTTAGTTCGAGAATAGCTGATACGTTAGCGGTGACAAAGGCCGGATGATGCCGGATGAATCGCCGGATGATGTCGTTAAGGCTGGCTTGGTGAGATGTCCGATCGGCAGCCCAGCGGCATAGTACACGATAACCCGTGATGATCGCTGTCGAACAGCTTGTGTTCGATAGCAGTACCGCACTGGCATTGATAAGGCGCGCAACACCTCGGACCCATAAGTGATGTTGCGATATTTGATTGGGATCTAATAAAATGCCAGTATTATATGAAGGAAGTGCTTGCAACCATGTCCTGACTCCTTTAGGTACGGTCAGGAGAGGGGCACGATCAGGAGAGGGGCACGATCTACAAAGCTGGAGCACGTTTGTATCAAGCAATTCCTTGTCAATCACATAGAGGCCCGTCCCATTGACGTTGCGACAAAAGAGATTTTGGGGGAGCAGCATCGGGGCAAGCACTATGCCAAGCCGTTCGAGCTTCGTCAAAACCGATGATAAATTATTCTTTTTTATGTTATCTAAGCCTTCCAAGAGCTCGCTGTGTTTCCACAATTGACAACATCTTAAAGAATATGTAAATTTAGGTACAAACAGGCTAAATCGAATTATTTCGAAACAAATAGCCATTATGGCTATTAAGAAGTCTGTCCGATGTAACGTAAAAAAAAAAAAAAAAATTCTCATCCACAAATGGCTGAAAAGACTTATCAGTAATTGGCGAACCAAGGAGTCAAAGTAAATTTTTTTCTACGTAGCAATGTTGGACGCCCTACTATTGATTTTTTTTATAATATCGTTGGTCTAGATAGACAAGAGAAATAAATGAAAAGCACATTAAAATATTTAAACCCAAACCTGAAACTTGAAAATATAATGTCTGCTTAAAATTCAAATATTCATTGCCGCCTTAAAAACATTTATTGAGTTATTTTCACAATAATGTTAATGGCAAGACTTATCTCCTTTGGTTATTAAATATAGTAAGGCTTAACAAATTGCTATCGAAAACCTTAAACTGGTAATAAAGCATATAGTTACATCTTATTTTTATATCTCGTGTGCGTAAATAAAACATCTTCATATATTTTGAAATAATGAGGGTATTTGTCTAACTCAAGTAGATTTTTTCATTATCTTTAGTCCTAAATAAAATTGCTAATAATTAGATCTCATCAACAATGTCCTTTATTTCTATAAGCTTAAAGTAAAATTTGAGTAAACAGGGTCAGTGCCTGTGTGGTTGCGTTATTTTTACAAAGAAGCGGGATTATTAGGGGCTCTTCCCTTTGAGGTTTGGCTTTTGTTCTTGTTAAGGAGAATTTAGTTGGGTATTAGGTTGGAATGAGGCTTTTAAACTTTCTCCAATTTGGCATGATTATGTTTTCTGAGGCCATGTGATGGCGGCATAGAATTTTACCACCCCAACTCTTCCGTGCAGGTCACATCATCGTCAGCCTTATCAGTCCACTGCTGGACATAGGCCTCCCCTAATGAGCGCCATAGATGGTTATCGTTTGGGGGTTATTTCCCATAATGCCCACGCTGGGCATACAGGTTGGGGATCGCAGTTTGGTGGAGTTATTCGGCAGAGGGCGCTGCTGCCCGACTCCCGGTGTATCTCCTTAGTCGCCTTTTACGACACCCACGGGAAGACTTGGGGTAGTGAAATTCTATGCCGGCACCACACGGCAAAACTGATAAAACATGTATCTTCAGATAATTATAGGTGGATTAGAAGAACCAATAAGATTGCCTATTAACGTTTTAACGTTATGCACGTTTTTAATTTAAATGACATAAAATATATATTATATTATTTTTCTAATATTAAATAACGTGATCATTCATTAATTCATTATTTACTGCAAAACTTATTTATTACATCACACAGTCTAACCGCTTCGTTTGGGACATGCATGGCCCATGACTCCCCATGGCCAAACGTAAATAAAGATAATAAAAAATCATCTCAAATGCCGACATCACAATATTACTGCAAAAAACCAAACCAAACAGCACAGCTTCCGTGAAATATGAAATAACCATCATTTCTATGAGTTTTCCGCGAATACCTGTCAGGGCTACGTTATATCTATTCTAATATTATAAAAAGGAAAGATTTGATTGTATGTTTGTTTGTTTGAATTGAATAGGCTATGAAACTATTACACCGATTTTAAAAATTCTTCTTCTTAACAACTACCTTAGTGGCACGGTGGGCAAAGGGCCGCCTGCGACACAGGAGGTTGCAGGTTAGATTCCCGCTTCCGGACAAATAAATTTACGATCTTCAGATAATAATAAGTTACTACTATAAACTATCGGGAATATTTCCGATTTGTCCGTAATATGATTATAGGTACGAACAATCGGGATTATTTTTCCAAATGTTCCTAGTAGGAACGCTGGGTGCAGGGAGAATCGGGAATAGGCGGATTTGTTCCAGGTATTCTGGTCGTTTTTTACATATATAATAAAAATAATCTATCTATGTAATATATTGTATGTACTAGGTAAACCTGTTAGTCATCTATTACATAACATAGAAGCTCTTAGCTTAGCTTGGGGCTAGATCATTTATTTATATATTTTAATGAAAACTATAGTAAAATGCGAGTGAAACCGCGGTAATACTCGTTGCTAGCATTGGCTATATTCGTTCCGGTTGTATGTACCTAAGCGAGCTTGTTAGCAATCCATGCGGATGGCTACGGTAGTTACTGAGAATGTCAGGTGGTGGACGAACTAAGGACGGGGGGGTAGGGGCAAGTTTCTTTGCGAAAATGCTTATTATAAAATATCAGATTAACTAGACGATAAAAAGGTTTGGACGAGTTTCTCCAACTCGATTACTAACAACCTAGCAAGATGGAGCTTTTTTACTGTCCCTTAAAAGATTGAAGTGAAAATAAAATCGAAATGACCACTTTATTTTCTATCTTTCCTTAGTAATTTGTTATTGTGATATGTCACAATTAACATTATTTTATATCTGACTATGATAATATGTCACAATAAACAAACTGTTGGATATTATCCAAGAATCCTGTAAGTCCATCTAAAGGAGATAAAGCATTTTCATGTTGTTTTCATCAGTTCAGTTGCTCAGTGCTGGTATCAGTTTTTACGTCATGGTTTTCTTAAGATATGAGTGAATATAATCTTCACCGTGATAAACCGTCACGTATAAAACGTTTTTAGGGTAAATAGGCCTTTGTTCGACCTCACGCCATTGTTTAGCCTTAAAGTATGCTAAAGTACGCTAAATTGACCTTCCTTATTATCTTTGTTGAAAAAGGCCTTAGAATATGAATTATTATTATTTTCCATAGAGTGAAACTAAACTAATAAACGGCAAAATTAAAAGATATTGGATTGTCCTTATTCATTAACTACAACGTCACATCCTGAAACTGATTTTTTTATCTATATTTTAACTCCACTAACGACTACGATAATATTTGTAACGCCCCTTAAAGCACCATCTCATTACGACCACTAAAAAGATGTATCGTATTAAAATCCCATTTGCAATATACGATGTAATACTAACTATATTATGAAATAATGTACTTTACGATATTATTATTTGTAACAAGTTTTGAAGTAATTTTAATACGAATATGAGCGATGTCCGGTTGGGTTGTATCGTAAAAAATGATTTTTTGATTGGACGCCCTGTAATCGGTGTTATAAGATGGTTGGATTTATATAGAGCTGTTTAAAAATTACTCTTTGAACCGGTTCAAACAAATACAAGCGAACTTTTCTGAGTATCCCTTAGTTGATATTTTTAAACTAACGCGATCTGAACACAATTAAGTAATTATATTTTAATGGGTATTTATCCCAATTTTTACCAATTTTTCCCGAACTTTCAACAGGTTTACACACTGTCGTGGTCACTGGATGACTGACCACTACAGTGACGTAAAAGGTAAAGAAAAAAACTAAAATAAATAATTATAATAGTCCTTAACAAAAATTCTAAACCAGCATCTGACCGAATAAATAATAATAAATAATGCTTCTACTTCTGGATACTTCACACATCATTATCTAGTTCCAAGCTAAGCAGAGCTTGTGTTATGGGTACTAGATAACTGATATACATAATAATAATATGATGATAGGTATTTTTATTATACATAGAATACAACCAGAACACCCTGAACAAATATTTGCAGATTGTACAAATTTTTGTGCCGAGGCGGGAATCGAACCCGCAACTTCATGCGTCGCAGGCGCATCTTCGTCAAAAATATAATTAAAGCTGTAATTGTTAAGTTTCTTAGAAATAGCTTTAGTGCTTATTATTTATAGCGTTCTTTGTCTGAAACAATGGTCTTAATGTGGGAATATTAAGAGTAAGTATTATCAACTCTATGACATTACCGACGACATCAGGTCATCGTTTCAAGTAGAACGTCCCACTGACGGATGCCCACATGTTGTTGACCCTGCCCTATTGTTAACCATATGGCTAACGATAATATCCCTTGTAAAATTAGCGAATTCCCTTAATCTCAGCTAAGCTGTTGACAGGTTTTTGTATTATCGCGTTCACGATTTACTCTTTTGTTTTTTGCATCAAATCAAATCATTTATTTTGCACAAGTAAACAGGTTTGATATGTTACAAGTTGAACGAAGAGACGACAAAAGTTAAAAACTGCGGCGTAGTCTCTTCGCCCGCCTCCTGACATGACTTTACAGTAGAGCTTTAATAACGAATTAATAAAAAGCTTACAATATATAAAAATAGCATATCCTTGTTATAAGACTAGCGGTCCGCCCGGGCTCGTACGGGTATTTGACAAAAACTTCAGGGCCGGGCGGTGCGCTAGTTATCTATACTTCATTAGAAAACAATATCCCCGCTAGGGAGGAAGGCTAAATATCATTGATTGGTGGTGATCACAGAAGACAGCCATCCAGTAGGGCAAGCACGGGCTTTCTTTTCTAAGGTAGAATAGAGAAAAATTACGTCACTTTGTCATCGAATGCGTAAATTATTTGAAATGAATTTCTTCAACTTCAATAATGTACGCAATGTATGGCGATGCGATGTCATTATTGTCTATTCTAGCCTAGAGAACAATCCCCGTCCTTGGCCTACAGCAGTGAAATAACATGAGCTGATGATGAAGGCTCGTCAGTATTCCCATCTGTTCAGCCACATGGCGCCTCTCCGCGACATCTAATAACGCGAAATTATGGTCAAAACAACGGTCAAGTCAATTATCGAGCATAGACAAGGGTGGACGTGATAAAAACAGATCTTCTAACACGTAATTACATAATTGGGCGCCCTTGCCGCCTTTTGTAACGACGCCGCACGAATATGGCAGAAGAAAAAAATCTAATTGTTGATGGTATGTTAGTATGGATAAGGTCTGTCTGCGAAGTTCGAAGAACTTTGTAAGTCCCTTCTAGTACAAGTTTAACAGAAAAACATAAGTAGAAATACTAATATTATAAACGCAAAAGTTTGTAGGTATGGATGGATGTTTGTTACTTTGTCAAGCAAGAACTACGAAACGGATTTTGATGAAACTTGGTACACAGATTGTTTGACCTGGATTATAACGTATTGGCCACTTTTAACCCGAAAATCTCAAGGGATTGGATAAAACCCTGGGCATCCAGCTAGTAAATAATAAATAAATAACGCTAAAAATTTGCCGAACATCATCTAGCATAAAGTTATGCAGAGCTTGGGTTATGGGTTACGAAATGATATATTTTATACAACTATCTATTGTATATAGGTAGTATAGATAGGTATTTTGTTATTAGATATTAATAAAAAGCGACCAGAACACCCTGAATATCTGTAGATCGTATATTCATTCGTCTCGAGGTGGGAATCGAACTTGCGACCTCCTGCGTCAGGTAGACCCACTATGCCCCAGAGGTCATCAAACTTTATAAATTAAGTGTGATTAAGTATTTTTCAAAAGCAGAATTTGGCAAGCTCCTAGCTAATACCAAATGATTTCAAGTGGTTTTTAAGGGTTACAGGTGCTTTGGTAATAGTAATTCTGATAAAAAGCAAAGAATTGACTTACTTGGTTATTTAAAAAATACTTTGTAGCGTCCTTGTGAAAGAATGTAATCTACTATTTTGATTATAATTATTATTATTCTGCTATGTAATTAACCTACAACTTTACAAAAAAAAATTAGCAATTATCTGCCTCCTGCCTGACATCATTGATGATAGTATCATAAAAACAATAATAATAATTCTGAATGATTGTAAGTAGCGCTATCACTGCTAGTCCATAAGGTGTTGTATGATTTGACATAATACGATACGGTTAAAGACAATGTAGGTTTGATAAAAATGGGGGTCTAACGAGGAAGCGGGGTCGAAGTAAGGGTTGAAAATCTCAATGTTATTAAATATGCTTCCTAAAATCTAAAACCGTTTTTCAAAGTGAAATAAAGTTTACTTTCGTCAAGTAATCTGCAAAAATATGTGATGAAAATAGTTAAAACCGAAAACCCGACTTAGAAGGTGCTTAAAAGGAGCAATCTCTGACTACCGCTGATAACCTAAATTTCAAAAGAAACTGATGAAGTCAACATTAACTATTATAATTATTATTTAGGTGGTTGCTACTTTTTATTATTTATTTTTAGACTAATGGTCTGATACGAAGTGTCTTAAGTCAACGGAAGAAGACAGACTGAGAAATAGCAATATTTTAGGATAGCAAACTGCGTGAAAAATGGTTAAGACACTGACGCAAATACATAGTTTTTACAAAATATTTTAATACTTAAATGTTGTGTTTGAAATTTTATGAAGTATCGTTCGTTTCCCGCGTAAATGTGTACAAATAATCAGAATTTAATTGTTTAATATGGATTCTTTCGATGCTCCCAGACTTTCGGGTCCAGGTGAAGTCTTATCCACAATAATCCACCGCCGCCAGCGCGTAAAATAGAACAGAGGGCCCCAAAACAAGTTTAATAAGAATGTGGAAGTAAAATATTTTCTGTACCGGAATCGTTAACAGCGTGTTGCGGTTGAACTGTCTGACGATTCCCTTTTAATTTGAAGCCTGAGCAAGGATAACAAGCCGACTAATTATAGTCCAGAAAGAACAAACAAGGCTCTAAAGGATGGTTTTTCAGATGCGACTTTTAGTCGTGATTTTACAAGTTCCTGAAGTACAGGACAAAATTAATACATTACTCTGTATTTTGAAATCACGAAGAGAGCAAAATTCTAAATTTAAACATAACTAGTTAGTTCTAACTCGAACCGAAATAATATTGAAGTAAGTGGAGTAAATAAGGGAATTCAAAAGGAAAGTACTTCTAGCCGGTGTGTATGTTAAAACTGGTAGGTTTTCTAAATGGTGGTTTCAATTTTGCGATACGGCAAAATGGTAAAAACGCATTCTTTCAAAACGGTTTGTGTTTTTTAAATAAAAAGTGTGAAACTACTCTTCTTATAACTTGAAACGACACAAATAAACTAAGATACAAAACAACATGCCGAATTCTCGTCTCAAAATTTTTGTTCATATAGCACTCATCATCTATTTCCTCACGATGAAACGATGCCGTGCGGGTCGCAAAGTTGAGTCGCATCTCAAAAACTTAAATATTGTTAGAGTTCAGGATTTAGCACCATATGCTGTAAATAATTTGGCGTTTATCTCAAACTACAAGGGTTTGAATCATCGCCGTGATTGGCTTTGATATTTATGACTATGGTGGATAATCAAGTTATTGATTGGCTCCAATCAGCGTCAGATTGGATACGTGTTATATTTTTCCTTGAAACGTATTTTCAGTCATATAAAATTAGAATCCTGAGCATTAGCGAGGAAATCAAAAGAGCACGAGATATTGTTAAATTACTACATAAATATGTTTAATTTATTACAAATAATACTCAGGTATAAATTAAGAAAAATTTTAAGTAACGTTGCTACAGTTACTTAAGTTTTTAACAAATTAAAAACGGTTGTATGATGAATTCTGCACCATAGAGGTTGAAGTAAATAATTTTTTAAATCATGTTTTAACTTCACAAACTTAGTGTACACGATTTTCTAAATTTAATTCTCTTTATCCTCTAGCGGCTTTTTCACTTAGATATCGAAGAAGAAAAGCGAGCTTTCCGAGAAGAAAAGAGAGACAGAGGGAGAAAAAATGAGGTAATAGCGCTATTTATGTAGGTGTTATGTAGTTACACAAAATAGTAATATAAATAAGTAGGTACATTATGTTGATTTATCTTTTCACTGTCACACTCAAGAAATTGTGATTAGGTATCTCGGAACTTCGTCGTTCTAAAACCTGTATATTTAATAATTTAGATAATAGCCTTCACAGATAGTACGTTCTTATTTTTAAACTTTAACATCGAATAAAATAAAAGATTAAACATTCACAGAATAGTTTCCAACACCCTGCATATTAACATAGAATCTAAACTAGAACTATATTGGCTAATGAAACAGGAACTATAATATATTAACTAGTATCCTGAGCATCTTGAGCTAACACTCTCAAAGTTCAAACTACTTACGAATTAATACTGCGACGCACCACAATGCTTCTGTAATAAACCACGCTCCATCAAAGATTTTGAATTCATTACGGAGTTTCAGGCTAGATAGGAGGTACTTGAAGCCGAATCTAAGCCGAAAATCTATGCTACAGAATATATTTGTTCTGGTTTTGCTGTTCGTGTTCTGACTTATTGAAAAACTCACTGTAGTGATAGTTCGTTTATCTATGTATGTCGTATGTTATAGCCAATTTACACTCATTCACCATAATTTTGTTATACTTTATTTGGTTTCATCAAGGAGTTATAAAACATGGGCTTGTTTTATCAGTTACCATTTTAGGACTTGCTTTGGTGTGTCTACAATATCAATATAATAATCAGAAAAACCTTACAATGTTTTTGCGCATATTTTGTCAATTTAGACTTAAATAAAAGGTTACCGGGATGGTGACTGGCAGACTGACCAAGTCAAACGAAGACGCGACGAAGCATTTTAAATTATGGTCTTGTAGAGATAACAGAGAACTAAAATCAAGAAATAGAAGTTGAAATATTTCCACCAATATTAAGTCCAAAGCCGAAGCCGAAAAGGAACCTTGGTCCGTCTCCAAGTTTCCAACTAGAACTCCTATTGGCCACGCTCGGCTACAAGATTCATCCTTGTGTTATGCATTATTAATGAATCTGCATGTTATTACGGGGATGTGTTACGGATACTGCACCGAAGTGTACTTGCTACCCCTTTGAGCGCAGTTTCGGGTAATCATCTGAAATTATGCAAGATATTCTTGCTTTTAGGGTATTTATTACGGATTATGCTTTTGTTATTATGAAGGATAGCTTGCATAACTTATAAGATCACTTTGTTTATGTATAAACGTTCAGTTGCTTTTTGTGAAAATTTTCAAGTAGCTCTCAGAAGAACCTTAATTTCTCCATAATTATAATGAATAATTCCACGATCTTAATGAAGTTAGCTGTAAATTTACTGAACATTTTATAAATAAATAAATAATTAATGTTAGAGGCACAGTGGAAATAATTACTCCAATGTTGCAACTACTTTATTGATTGGATATTGCGGTACAACAAAAATCACACATTTGCACACAATTGCACATTCTAGCCACAAAATAGGGAAACTATTTAAAAGTGTTAGAAATATAATATTGGCGTTGCATAAAATTCCATTCAACACTAACATAATGAATACCTACTACATTGTAATTTGTAAAATAACATATTTTTCAGAAGTTGGCAACCTGTTTTGTCGTCTTCATAACAAATTCATTTTACACAATTCATAACAATTTACAACTGCCATCAAAAACATCTGTAAACATTAAGTTCTTTTAGGTATGGGCTGGGTTGTAGGTGTACCTAAAGTACCTACTAAATTACAAAAAGTCGTAGTAATTTTTAACAAATTTTATCATTTTCAAATAGCCATCTTCAGTTATTTGTGCTTTATTTATTTACAAATAATCATTTGTCGTTTCCAGATCTTGTTTTTATTATGATTGACTGAAAAGTTTTACGCAATCATTGAACAACAAAGTTTCCAAGAACATTTTGAGCCAGGTATTAAGGAGCGACCGTTTTAATTAGAACCATCTTATCTTGTCATGGAATATCTGCCCTGAATATAAATAAGCTGGTTTATTTACCAAAGCGAAATTTTCATGAACATTAATTAGCCTATTTAAGTTTAGATGTCTGTAGACGACCACCGAAAATATTAGTCAACAAAGTGCCTTAATTATCTTTTCATGTCACATTTTAGTATGCGTAGTAATTAAGCGACTACGGTTACAAATTACAAGGACAGTCTTATATTTTTCATGTTTTATATTTTGGTTTAACATAAGCTATACTCTTAAAATTAATGAAAGCTCATGAATATTATGAAAAAACTGTTTATCTGTTTGTTATTATAATGCATATTTTCAAATTCCAATTGTAATAAGGCAGCCTTATTAACAGGAAGGTAGATAGTGTAGATATATGTATGTATATATTAACAGGAAGGTAGATGTGGAAATAATAAAACTATCATTATGATATAATAATAAAAATAGTAAAATATGACAACGGGGAAGCAAAACTAATATTTAACTGCCATAAGCCAGTTCAACCAAAACAAACAATATATGATAGTAATTATCAGATAGATTTATAAATTGAATGAAAAATATCCAAACATAAATTCAATTCTTGGAATAGAAATAACAATTATGATAATTATCACGCCGACGAAATTTTCGTCTTCAACATAACCGTAACTAATAATTAAGATCGTAAAAAGGTTATCTTAAAGGAACCAGTAAAGTTTAAACAAAATTACTGTAGCTCTTGATTCAAAATCAACGTTTGTATCTTATTATTTGATATTTCTTAAAATAAACTTTATTTATCTAGTTATAGAGTTTGAATTACAACAACAACATCAACACTAACGCATGAGTTAAGGTACCACATCTTATAAGATAAAGTATCTAATTCTCACAAGACCATCAGCATCAAAATGAAGAAGCGGTACAGGTTTCTGTAATCAAATTAATTATAATTATAAACAATTATAGACTGATTTAGTGAATTAACGAAAATATAGTTGGAGAGATAGAAAAGGAGACGTAATATGACATTGAAGGTGTTAGACAAAGATGTGGTGCGGACAACGCCTACGTTTCTTTGAATTCATGATTCGGTGAGAGATAAAAATCGTCGGTCTTATTCGTCAGAGTTTTTTAATTACTGAGGGGTCCTACATGTGAACTGACGGCAGCCATTGTGTGAAATAAATACTGCATACAAAATGAGACTTGGACATTGAGAAGGACAAGTCTTAAAGAAAAGGAAATGAAAACTTCATTATTCTTGAACAGGTTTTTGTTTTTGTCAATACGTACTGCAAACTTTATATAATAGTAGTTATGTAGTATACACACACAGACACAGAAATAAAGAAAGTTCTACCATCTTGTATAAAACTTCTTTTAAAACTATTGAAATGTGTATTACCTGTCCTGGCATAGACAAATTAATTAGACCGTATAATAGCTAAGAGAATTAAAATATCATATTTTGTCTAAATATAGAATGGGGTTGCTGCTTGTTATAAAATTATCGTCGCTTCTAACCTCACTGTCATTAAAAGGTATTAACAAAAGATAGCGAATAATCTCCCATTCTGCAAATCAACATCTAAGTGGCTTCCCGTAATAATTTACATAAATTAAATAAAGGTTAACACCGTATAATTGGAATGTCTGATTCGTAGTTGCAGAGCAAACAAAATCATTAGTAATGCTAATTGTGGTGAAGTATAGCCTGCTGGCAGCTTTTTCTTTGAAATTATACGTCGAAGGGTCGTTGAGAAAATTACCCGGTTGGAGGGGAAAGTTGAACTATCGCTTTTATTTTATCGTTTAAATTTGAAACATTGTTTCAACCTCAACCTAGCTTTGATAAAAGAGTTTTATAGATGGCATATAAAAATTTATGACATTTTTCTCACGATCATAGGCAAATATTTACTGCCTACTGTGTGAAGCAGGTGTATAAACTCTTTTATTGGGACCAATTTTAAAAAATCTATAGCTTCAAAGCTATTGAAGTAGATCACAATAGAGAGGATATGTGACAGACCAGAGGACCTTCTGACTGAAGTTTTTGAGTACACGGCAACAAAGTTACATTTTCTGTTGACTCTCACTATAATAATACTTCATATATGTAGTAATAGAGATCAAAATTCAACGAATGATCTCTAGCTAAAACCATTTTCGCTTTGGTATCGAATGACATGTTCAAAAATGTCTCCGAGATAGATTTTTTGACAATGCAGTGTAATTGGTGGGTTGGGTACCTGGTCTCGTTGGCATTGTCATTTGACAATACCTTTGGTTTTCACAAAGGAACATTACAGAACAAGAATATCGAAGTAATTTGCCCATTGAATCCTTTGTTATTGTACCAGGAGCTTGAAGCGTTTTGATTGGGTGTTAATTTATTCTAACGACACATATGTACAGCGTGTAGGTAAATTAGAATAAAAAAGTGGTATGTAGATTGAGAAAAGTATTTATACAAACCTTAGATCCAATCCAAAATATAATCAGACCAGACATGAAAAAAAAGAAAAACATTGTAAAAAAATTGCATAAAACGGTGTTTTTGCTGATTGTTAGCAGCATAAAAGGCATAAACATAGGCATGAACATTGTGCAAACTTTCAGGTTGTAATAACTAAGCATCCTACAAGATTTAAGTAAAGTCGAATTTCAGAGACCGCAACATCTGGTGTATACTCTCTACCACTAGAACCTGGTAGATTGCATTTTGTAGTGTCACCAGTATTTTATCAACCTTCTCTCTATTGTCACAAAGGTTATTTTTCCACGTAGTGTGTTGTCAAGCATACATAGAAGTTACGACCTTTTAGCAAGAACAAAAGGTTCAATCTGTTGTCTCCTCTAGTACTATAGAGCTATTCAGTGCAGATGCGGATCTCGGTAAGAGACAAACTCGATTTCCTTGGGGCCAATTTGCGGAAATGAAACGCAGGAATTACAATATTAGAACAATAAGATGAAGATGTGATGGCTATGTATCTGAATCCTTGGCCACTCTTGCTCCTAGACAGTCCTATTATGACATCCTTTTGATATCCATACAAAGCTTTATTTACGCGACAAGATTGGGTGTTACATCACATTAGGTCCACAAAAGAAAACATATAAAATATCCAAACTCTTCTTTGATTTGGTTTACATAAATTTTCTAGAGAATGCGGTTTAATAAATCAAAATGTTGAAATTATATCTAATACAAACACATCCATATTAAAACAATAGAGCCAATACTCCCATCAATTTCAACGTACGTATGTGATAATATCTGGCACAGAATAAACATGAGTAATAAGTAGGAGGCTTCGATTAATAAATCAAACATACCGTTTGATTGTTCTGATTCGTTATTGTCTCAAGTCGATAACGGTCTTTATTTACACGAGCTTACTTACAACACTTATGTACATATATATCGCTAGCGTCTATGTCTTTGAGTATACATTCTGACATATGTATATATTCACATACCTACATAGTGTCAATATAGATTGAGGTCTGTGTAGAGAAGAACATTATTGAAGGTAAGGCCTTCAGTAATTTAAAGTCACCCTCTGAAAACGGTAGCAATTAATACTAGCCAACCCCAAAGCTCCTACCTGACAGTCACACACATTCGAAGATACTTCAAACATTCCGAAGACACTCCGGATTCTCTCAAGATCCTGGTCCTAAACAAACATGTTACGGGTGTAGTAATTGCTCACTGTATTTACAGTCTTTTATTGTGTATTGGATCTCAAATATTATCTTTGGATGCATCAGTTGTTTTACCTACAGCTGCGATCGATTCGAGCTGAATTTAGAAAGTTAATTTAGCGTTTATTGCGATTTTGTTGTGTTTGCTCAGGACAGCAAATACGTGGTAAAAAATATGCGACTGAGCAAACATTAACTGCCGAAACTAATATTTGCAACTTTTATGGTGGAAAGATTGAAAGATCCCCATATGATAACAGAAACATTAAAGATATACATTGTTGAGATTGATATATCGATAGCCACAAGATAGTTGCAAAGATAACAATCTACCAGAGGCGAAGACAAAGAACGTCGGACTAAATTATGTTCCAGTTACCGAAATTTATAGCTTCTTGACTTTGGATACCATAAAAGTGATTTTACCCGCCCATAGCTACACCCACTAACAAACTACTTAGTTGCCGCTTCAAAGAAAAAAATAGCAGTGAGTAAACTGATATGAATGGACCTACCATCGGCACTCTAAAGTTACAGCACTACAAAGAGGCTACCGTGAAATCTGAGACAAGGAAACAGGCGACAGTCCACAGCTTGGGATACTAAAAAAACACTTTCAATCGAGCGAGAAAGAAATTCAATATGCCATTGCAACGTGGATTAAATTTTGCACAATCTACAGCCACAATCGGCAGATGTTGCCAGAAATTTTACTAGCCATTTATGTGATGAGAACCTCAGAGGGAAGTTAAAACTTCAACAATTTTGCAGAAACAGTCAAGATAAAGTTTCCATGGGTAACAAATGAAAGTTCAGAATCATTATACACCAAATTAAAATGATTAAATTTTATGAAAATATTTTAAACATATTAAAAACATTCCAGAAATAAGATCAGAATATTAACAAGTATACTATCCTATAAAATTTCCATTACACAAATGCAATGTTTGATGCGTTGTGTTTATCTTAGCTGTCGTGGATACCAAGGTTTATGATAGTCGTTAACATCAGTTTTCAATAAAATAACAATGTCAAACGAGTATATGGGAAACAAGGAGTTCAACATTTCCGTATACGTCCCAATAAAATTGATTCATGCAAGTTACTTTACAAACTATAACAAACCCTATCAATCGTTTTAAAATAAAACCATACTTAAGCCGTAACAAATAGCTACAAAGTGATATACTAAGTTCAAAAGTGGACAGTGCCGTGGTTAAGTTTGTCAAGTAATTTGAGACTGTCCCAGATCCACTAAAGGGGAAAACATTGAGAGTAAATAAAGTGAGGTACGCGGTACGGCAAACAATCAACCAGTCTTTGCAGACATGTAATCGGATACAAAATGATCCTTGGTAGCACTCAAGACTGCTGCGACTCAACTCAACACACAGTAGTCTTGCTAAAGGAAATTACACAGCATTACGCCGGTGGGAGATAAAAGGGAGTGGTTGGGAAATCGGGACTTTCTTTAGTTTCCAGTCGTTGTACAAGGCAAACACCGGCAGTGTTTGAATTTTATATGAGCTTCTCAGAAGTGATAGGGTACGGTTGGTTGCCTTGTATAGAAAGGTTGCTTTTAGTACTCAATGCTGGTAAGGAAATAGACATCAGTTTGTAAAATCGAAGGTACTTTACGAAAAACATAGTTTTAATTACATTGCTTTTAAACGTTCAATTTAAATATTTTTTACAATCTGTTTAATGAAAGTTGATGGAAGTGTGAAACTTTTATCAAACGTTGTCTAAACTTGCAACCCAATGATTTACCCGATGATTTTACTCATTACGAGATTCAGAACCTTCTGTTTTAATAAAGCATTCTGTTATGTTCAACCTTTTCAAATGTGGGTGAATGATTCAGCATCGTAGATATATCTGAGTTGTTTATCGCGTTTGTATATATCTTCGGCCGCTGAATATGCAATTTTATGGTTATTCGTCTGAATGGTTCGATTTGCGGCGTAATCTGCTATGATTGATGGGCAGTGTGACTCTTGTGATGTGAATGACTTGTCAAAGAATGCCAATTTGCAAGGGTACCTATACATCTCATGCACATGCATGATCATGAAAGTTTTTATTGCGATAGGATAAAAAGAGCGTTTCAAAACTTCATAATATAGGCATTATGAATTTTATTGACCCTCGAAGCACGAGAAGGCCCAAACATAGTTTATAATTCTCACGAACTTTTTGTAATGATCAAAAAGGTTACCTCTTTTTATCAAAAAACCAGTAGACATTGGTGACATATCCAAGATCTTATCCGAACTAAGCTTTCGTACAATACCCGTTAAATAAAGGGCACACAAAAAATGATCGGTATCAAAAAGCACCAGTAAATGGGGACAAAAATTCACAATGCACACACGCGGACCACCGGTGACAAAAAGCTAAAAAGTTTTATCCGTGTGCGTAGCAAAGGGTTTGAACCTATAGATCTTTTAAATTGAATGGATTGTGTTCAAAACGGACGCACAGAAAACGCATTTTATTTAAAATGTTAATAACAGAGCGGCTCGTAAAACTAGCTCTATTTTTCTTCGGCCTTGTCTATCTGATCTTGTGATATCGTACTCGCCTCTCGAGCACTCTCGTTAATGGGTACCTATGAGGCCGGACCCGCATTGTGTGTATACAGGAGATTTCTATACCGGCGACCCTACGTGACAAACTTTGTCCCTCCCTACATTCAAATATCTGAAGGAGCAATTGAAATCGGAGATGTTAAAGAGAATTAGAGCGGGGTCTTTTCGAGCTCGTTTTGTTTCGTGCGCGTTCCAAATCGGGGCTTCTTTTGAATCTCGATCGAGCACCGAACTGGAAGGGGGGAGCGTTTATTAGGATTCCCTATGGCCTACCAATCGGTTGATGCGACATCGTAATCTAATAGCTTATTAATGAAGGGGAAGTTTTTATCGACCCTATTTTCTATCGTAGTTAACTTTGAAATAATGGATGGCGTCTCGCTCATTTTATTTATTGGCGGGTCATCGAGCGGTATCGCTGTCTTGTTCTACGTACGCACCGCGAAGTGGGTAGGTTGGGTATAGCTCCTCCCACTAAATTTGTTATACAATAAATGAGAGAAGCCGCGGCGCGGAACCGGCCGCGAAGTGTGAGGTTGTTGCGTAAAAACAAACGGCAAAAACCCGTCAGCAAGAGAGATATACTGTTTCGCTTAGCAAGCTTTTATGATCCGAGTCGGGCTAATATACGAGTGGTAGATTCACGCCATGGATTATGCGTGCAATAAAGAGGATAATTTAAAATTACGTTCTACACTGCGTTGCTATTAACCTTAACTTGATAAAATATAGCACGGGATGATAACACTAAGCTTTTTAAATGAATGCTTGTGCAATATAAGCAAATGAGGAAAAATTCAGAGAAACTGGTTAAATCTCAATTTAGAGCAGATCAGTGGGAACAGAACTGCACAAGTTAAAATGTAATTTCATTAGGTGTTAGTTACGCTACTGCTTGTGATAATGAAAGGAAATGATTCGTTAGTTTCTGTTGTGGGCGTGTAATCGCGATCTGATTTTGTTTTTGTAGGTTTGTTACTTTATTTAAGTTTTAATTCACCTTGACAATACAACCAACCCTTAAATAAAAGTAAGTTCGAAGATTAAGCTACAGCTTAAGTCTTTTTGGCAATCAGACTAGTAGAAAAAAGCGAGCCATTATTATTAAAAAATATATTATTAATATTTACATTAATCATCAAATATCGACTCTTCCTATAGCCGATTAAAAAAATATTATACTATCCACAGAGAAATATTTAAATAAACAATCTTACATCTCTATTTATTAATAAGGTTGCCTGGAATAAATTGCTTTAAGCAATAAGGTCGCTTGTTGTACGTTTTTTTATATAAGATTATATAACTTTTTTTATTGATGATTATAATAAGTCTTCATTCATTCATTCAATCCAGAAAGCATATCTAGTCCCACTCCCAAGATCAGCAGAGCTTGTGTTATGGGTACCTACTAGCTGACTCATAACTTTAATACAATAAACTTCCATTAGATGTATTTTTTTTATTAATGCAAATTAACAGATCTGTTAACACAGTTCTTTCTTCCTCTCTCTAAATTTCAAAACAGCCACTTTAACGAAATAAAAATAAAAGCTCACAAGTAACCGCAAAATGCTAAACAACTTCAATAAAACTTTACTTAGATATCAACCGTTAATCGCAGAAGAGAAACCTACACGATAGTTAAACCATGCGTGCAAAGTGGTATTAAGTAAGCTACTACGTACACTATTTACCGATGTTCCTTTGTAATCCTTAATGGACTTGTCATGTTATGGTAATGAGAAACACTGAGATACGTCATTTTATAAGAAAATACCACCTATGATCAGGGCTTCTTATCGGCAGTTTTGATAAATAGAATGACGGTTGCAGGGCATTGATGGGGATGAAGATAAGAGGCATATGAATGATTTGTATATCAAGTTGAGCCTTTGGAGTGAATTTATTTATTGTTTGAACAAAATCAAAGGCATATATATAGACAGTTCGAATAATATGGTATATATCTATATTATATACTATAGGCAATTGTAATACTAAAACGTTTCATTAACAAAAAGCGGTTTTATTGTATTTTATTGTGTCATTTATTTCTTATAAAAAAATATAAACATAATTCGGCAAAATAATTCCATTTATCTATACCTCACTATTGCAGTTTATTTATGAAAATAATTATTTATTTCTTTGTTGTGCGTGTTTCTCGTAACTGCCAAGCTGAACTAATAAATTTATTTTATTCATAGACAAAATAAAATGAAAGTTAAATATCAAAGGCCAACAAAAAAATCTGTATCATATAAAGGCGAAGCATTTAAACACTTCTAGTAAAATAAATTGTTTTATCTTCTCAATGGTGTTAATGACCTTAAAATAAAAAGATGTTATCTATTGAACTGAAGCTAATAAATAGATCACTTCTACTGTCTTACTAGTAAATTATGTTGTTCATATCAATTTCGAATATAGTATTGATAAAACTCTTAATTTCAATAACACCATAAGTGATAAGGTCAACGATAAATAAAACAATTAGATTAGAAATATTTTTCTCAGACATTTGGTATTTTAAAGATTTAATGACTTCCTCTGTTCTCTGTCAGTTAAAGGAATGTTTTTAAATGAAGATGTTACAATGTCAAGATAGGAAAACCAATACTAAAATTGACATGGACACGTACAACATTGTAATGCAAATATAGAACCAAATAGTCCTAACAATAAACTAAGAGCATTCCAAACTCACGTATCCCTTATGAGAACATAATTTGTCCTGCTTGAAACGAAACACGAACAAATACAAAATGGTACCTGTTACAATGATCTAAGTGCTCACGGTGATGACAAATACGTAGCTATTGTTGAATTACTAAAGGAACATAAAGACAAAGACTCACGTAATATGGAAAGAGGTCGCGGCTCGGCTCTTTAGTAACCACGATTGTAGGAAGAAAGAAAAGCTTTTGCGAGAAAAACTATTTCATCTCGTAATGTTTCAAATTCTTAATGCTATTGAAACAATGACTTTTAAATCAGTTTTGAGAAGTTATTTGGAAAAAGCATATGGATCATAATAATAATTCTCTTTCGTAAATACATCGGACAAAGGAATATAAGATCAACGATGAATAATAAAACAAACTTACATATTGAAAGCTAAAGTACGTCGTCAAACGAATTTCGTGATTAGATGAGAAACAAAATGAAACAAGAGTTCAGCAAATATTATTGAATCGAAGAGTCTATAAAGAATTGTATTGTCCCAGGAGAATAGTTACCTTGATATTTTTTTATTTTCAAACTTTAGGCAAACTGGATCACAATACTTTCTCAAAGCAGGTCCCACATTTACATATGCTATTCCATCCATTCCCCTATAAGCTCACTCATTCAAACCTGCGACGCATAGTAAGATAAATGTCGTGGTACACAAATAAGCAGGTTCCATAACTAAAACCTCACATATACCGCACTAGGTGTATACTAATATTTATTTAGATAGGGATAAGGTTTAAATACTGTTGGTCACTAGTCAACGTAGAGTACCAATAACCGTGTCAGAAAATAGTCATCTTGAGTCGTAATTTATTATGTTTAGTTCGGCTCGATCCATTGACTTTTGTGGTCGACCGTAGCTTCCTTTGTCATCGAGTCGAGAGCGAGTGGCATGTAATATGAATTAATAAGCACAAAGAAAGATTATTATGCATTTTGTCGCAACAAGATTCTTAGGCTGCGTATTGTGTTTGAGGAACCCCGGAACAAATTTTGGTGAATCGCGTGCCAGAGATATATCTTTTGATAGTTTGAATAGTCTTTGATCCATTATCGTCGCTTGTTATACAATTTTAGAGAATCTGGACACTGTAATGGCAGATGTTTAATATTTAAAAGGCAGATAATAAAATATTTCGCGTACATTTTTAGAAGTTTTGAACCTGACCAAAACATGGTATGTGGTGTAGAAACTGCTACTCAGTAATATAAAAGACGTCATTTAGTACTACCACACACAGTAGTACAACTTTTTAAAAACTAATTAGGAGAGATATAAATAATCGACAACAATGTGTGACAAATTTACATCTTTACTAAAATAATGTGGTTGTCTCCCCAAATTTATAGAGAGATTAAGACGAACCAATAAAAAACTAATTTAAAACTGGCTTAGTGTCACATGTGTTGAAAGACTAAAATAAGATAATGTTTATGAAATCCCAGTGATAAGTAACTTGGGGTTTGTTCTAAGCTGTCAAAAGTTATTTTCATAATGAGCAAATATTATTCAGGGAAATTTTAATATTTTTATCATTAGTAATTAAGAATATAATTACGTTGCAAGTTTATTAAGGCGATTTGATGGCAAGATCTGGTTTACAAACTTTGTTTTTTAGACAGTGGTAACATCACATGTGTTAGGTACATATATAAAAATAATCTCTGAAGTATAATTTTGAACAATCTACACAACTTCATCTAACAACCAAGCTACGCAAAGCTTGGATGGTTTGTACATATATGGATCAAATACTAATGAAATAATACTGAGTTTATTTATCATAAACACCATGCGCAAATAACAGTATCCAAAAGGCGGATAACGGTCTATATTTGGAAGCCAAAAGGACTTGCAATGCCTGAGGCTGCTTCGTGCCAATCCTTTCCAATGTTTTATAGGGGTCTGGACCAACTGTAGACTGTTGAAAGTACCATGCTCCTCCTGTTTTTGATTGGTTTGTACTCACAAGCAATATAAAAATGACTTATTTACTAACTAACTTCTGTCCACAGCTTCGTTTAAGTTATTGGGATTACCATGAAGGCTTTTTAGCATTCATGTTAATCCAGCTCTCGAAATAAATCTATGCAAAATTTTTTTTAGCCAAATCCTTTCAATTGTGCTGTCGTGGGGAAGTGAGAAGCATCGTTACGTTCAAATTTTTTGGTGTTAGTCTGAAATACACTCCAAAAGCAGCTATTGCAGAGGAAATCTCATTAAATCTCTAAGTGATAACAAACTTAGGTACAAACTCTCTCAAGTAATTCTTGATAGCAATAACGCAATTATGTCAATTATTTCAACTAAGTTCTTCTCTATCGAGAAGTCAATTAGCTTAATAAGTGCTGAGAAAACAAACAAACACGGCTGTGGTTTTAACTGAATAATTCATTCACTTGAATCAAAGTTAGTATTTTCTGCAAACTCTCTCTGGAAGCCATAAACTAGCTACTTGAAAATGATTTTTACTTGGATAGTGAGATCTGAAATTAAACTGATATCAGTAATCAAAAAATTATAAACATACAATAGTAGTAACTGAAATCCCAAGACTTTTTATGACAACTAAGCCTTCACAAATATCATAAAACCTTCTTATTAATTAGTCAAGAAGCTCACTTCAAAAATAATTCGGCCGTTATAAAGATACTCTGATTGAAAACTAATTCGAAGTTGATTACGAGATAACGACACAGCTTCCGAATAAAAATACCTGACGTTATGAGATCCGGTAGTTTAAAATCGACGGATCCATAAAAAGTAACTAACTCAGATTTAATTAAAAGGGAACCATCAAAACTTGACATTAACCGATTCAAAATTTACGGCACCGCTAAAACAGAGAGCTGCTATATATCAAGCTAGTCTTAATAAGAAAATTATGTAAAACAAGACCATTACAATTAATAATTCGGGTTGGAATGAGAAACACATCAATACAAGTTTTTAACGAGCGACGATGAGGTGTTTTCTTCCGTATGATGTGTTCAACAAATGTAACAAAAATACAAAAAGTCAGGCGGTAACGCTAATGACTGTAATTTCATGTGTATTAATTTAATTTTGTCACTCGTTCTCGTTCCTTTTTATGGTTTAATACTTCAGGGTAAATTGAAAATAACAGATAAAAAATAAGATACGTATGAATTTGCTCTAGGCAATCCTGAGAAAGATGAATCTATACTAATATTATAAGAAGGAAAGATTTGATTATTTGTTTGTGGTTTGAATTGAATAGGTTCCGAAACTACTGGGCCTTTCTGAAAAATTCTTTCACCATTAGAATGATAATCATAGTCTATAGAATATTTTAAAAAGTTAGGGATCCCTATAAAAAACTTCAATAATGTAACCAAACGTGTATGTGTATAAATTTGAAATTCTGTTAAATACTCGTGCGGGCTGCTAGTAAAGACAAATAAAATTCAATATTTAAACTAATTTAGTTCAAGCGATATAGTTCAAGCATAAATAAAAACTAAATTACAAATGCTCAAAACCTACGAAGTACACTAGGTCCAGTATATTTTTACAATAAATAGTTCTCATTCGTCAAGTTCTCGCATTATTCCCAATAATTTGTCCTCACTCCATATAAATCACACTTGACACGTAATATTTCGTAAAATAACTCTTTAATTTCATGCTCGAGGCAGAATAAAAAGGGATCATAAAAACACTCCCGTTGCCGCCATCTTGAATCGGCAGCCGTTATGCGCGCACGCATTTGTTTGCATCCAGGTGTTCCGCTGACAAAACAATCGACGATCGAGCGCGAAAGGGGCGGAGGGCCCATTCATAAAATTTTTACGAATATCCACCAAAAATAAAAGTGAGAAATTCACAAAAAGTCGAATGCTTTAGATACCAGGTAATATTTCATAATATTAACTACTTATGGATGGGAAGAATGGGAGTATTATTTTTTTGAGTAATTGGCTAAGTTATTGTGTTCGACTCTCCACTTCGATTTTTGGGACCACCTTTGATCCGATGGGAAAATTATATTTTACATTTTATATTCATTCTATTGCTCGTTTGAACTTTGGGGACATGCCTCTATAAAAACCATACATTTCAAAAAAATCTTTATCGTAAACTTAACTTTTCTTAACAAAATGTATGAAAAACCCAACGTGGGTTTTTTGGTATTATAACAATCTAGGGAAAACAAAAAGTTTGTACATAAAATCTGGATATTCCCAAAATGCTCCCCAATAATCGAATTTGGTTTAAACATGAGTTCGTAGATATTACTTTTCAGTTTATTTTAATTCTAGTCCAACGCAGAAGAAACCTCAAAAAAAATATGGCTCCAACACTAAACATTATATATCATCATAAAAAAAGTTACAAAGGGTTCTACAAAATTAATAATTCTCTTAGAGTATCATCTTCTAATATCATCTTCAAGTGCCCCACTAACTTGGAAGAAAGACGTTGGTGACAATGTACCCGTTATACTTACACAGTAATACATCTCATAACCTTACCTATTAAATTTCTGTCATCCATCCATATAAATGGGTTTTGTGTTTTGAAATGCTTGGGCGAAGACAACCCTAAAACCACGAATAATTATGTAAAATTTCAGCCAGACCTGATTTCACTTGCTGTTTTCTTTTAAAGCGCTGTAACCGGACATACGTTTTTTGTGAAGTGAAATGCAAAGACAACGTTAAAACTACTAATCATATTATTGTAAAATTTAATCCAGATAAATAGAATTTAGTTTAAATTTTTGGAGTGATGTTTACCTACATTATGTAAAATTTATACCGATCTACAGTTCTTGTACTACAGGTCTTTTATTACGAATAAACAGGTATAAATCGTAACCGGAATCTGGTTATTAATATCGTGTAGCTACTCGTGGGTAAGGTTCACCCTGGTCACTTGAAATCTTAAGAAATATTGATTTTACGTAGGAAATCATTTTGATTAATGTTTATTTTCAGTTGTGTTATTAAATATTATCGAATGTAAATTTCCCAAATATAATATAAAAACATAAATCAGTATAGGAGTAGAAGAGAGTTGTAGTTATTGTTAGGGTTTTGATAATTTAAAATCACTTAAAAACTGACTTTACTTAAAACTAAAAAGTTAGTAAGCTAAAGTTAGTTAGTAAGCTAAGTTTTTTAAAGAAACAAACTAGAATTACAACTGAAACAGTTCGGTTAACTTCCGACTGTTGCAAAAAATCTAGTAGTCGTTCAACGTAGTATTTATTGAAAAAATAGTTGCACATCTATTCCAACTGTACAATGCTGCGGTGAGCTCTGAATAAATTATTTCCTCTCCGCGCTAAGTGGTCAGTCCACAATGAGACATAATGGATGACATATCTCCTTGTATATTGAATGAACTCCCGCCTTGTCGCTTAATATTTGTAAATCTATAACTATCCTTTGATGTTCTCAGTTTTGATCTATCACTGAGATTACTACTGACTTACGTTGAGAAAACAGGTTCTGTTTAGAATTCGCTTTCTCGAGCATAATATTTTACTGGACATTAACATTGTTTATTTGTTAGTTTGTCACTGTTTCTTTTTCAGTTGGATATCGTTTGGCTTTGTTCTTTTCTATTCGTAGAAATATCATTTTGTTCTTTTATAGATTTCATAAACTATTTTTTGGTTCGTTTTGAATGTTAATCTTTCACATTTCAAATACTTTTAGTGAAAAAGGTAGCCACTTCAACAATGTTAGCCCCACTAATATTTTATCAGATAAGACCTACAAAATCCAACTTGCCATTCTTGCCCAAAAATAAATAAACGATCCGAGACGTTCCAAATCAATTTCAAAGATTTTTATATCAATCTCAAGAGCATCCACTCCCGAAATGTCATCGACAGCTCATGATTTATGATATCGACATTCTTGGGCGTCTGCATCCAGACCTTTAATTTTTTCCAACCAGCGGTTACTTTGTGAGCATTTAACGCTGATTAAACTGTAAAATTACTAACGCAACGGCTCTTGTGACAGATGCGGCAGAGAATAATAACATTAAACACACGGAGTTTAGATTTTTTTCTCCTAGTCGCCGTGTCGTGCGGCGCGCTTTGTAGCAGAATCCACTTACAGTACAATAGGTATAATGGAGTCTTTGGCAAATTGTAAGATATACCGAATTATTTGCATTGATGTGCACTGTTGCGCAGCGATCTTCGGTCCAGGGTCGGCCTTGGGGTTTATGAAAACATGCAACAATAAGGGTGTATTGATAGGTGCATCGATACGGTTAGTTTTTGTGGTTGAATTAATTTCGGCCTGGACTTTATTTATATTATTTATTTATCACAAAAAAAGCTTATCTCGTCTGGTACTAAAATACTATTGTACCTACGTATATATAGCAATAAATTATACTATATATAACTTTAGTGGCCTTCGTAGTTATTGCATTTTTTAAAAATGGCTTATGTATTATTTTTGGGTTCGTGGCTTAGGCCCCCAGTGGTCGACGCACCTGTGGTTGACGCCCCCGATTTTATTAATTGTATTATTATTATGATTTGCACTTTTGCACTTAGTACAGTAAATGCCAAAAGTGTATCTTACAAACCGTTTTAGAGATAAGCTCAAATGACTTTTAAGTAATTGTACTTTATCAATAAAATACTTCTGTCTTTAATCCTACTAATGTTATAAATGCAAAAGTTTGTAAGTAGGGATGGATGGAGAGATGAACAATGGATGAATGTTTGATACTCTTTCACGTAAAAACTCCTGAATTGATTTTTGCGATTGGGAGGTGGTGGGTGATTGGTTGCGTGACGTTGGTAAACGGCCTGACGGTTACTAGTCCTTTAGACATCCAGACATTTTATTTAGAAATATTATTGTTATATATTATTATTATTTTTATTATTTATATATATTATTATTATTATTAATATTATTATTATATATAAATTTTTTTTTAAACTTATTACGTACTTTACACTATAAAATTTTAAAATAAGTTTGTTTGTTTGGATGTTTGTCCGTCAATCACGCTGAAACTACTGAACGGATTTTGATGAAATTTGTTATCAGACAGGGTATGAGCTGACTTGGGTGATATGGTTATGATATAATATATTACAAGCTTATGCCTTTTATGCCTGCCAGTACATTTGATAAAAAAAATATTCGGATTAAAATAAACTGACCGGGGGCGTCGACCACAGGTGCGTCGACCACTGTGGGCCTAAGCCACGAACCCTTATTTTTCTTGTATAACATATGTATGTAAATGCACCATTTCATATATCATAAAGAAATATTTGATAGTATTATGTATCTATGGAAAAGAAAACAATACCAATATTTAGCTCTTGTGCTATTTCATCAAAAAATACTATTAACAACCTTATTTATTTATTAAGGCTTTGTTCTAAAACGAACTTTATTTAGTTTCCTTCCCTTCTGCAAATTGATTTGTTATTGGGTTATTACCAGCAAATTAGTTTGGCAAATCAATTAGTGGCTCTGCTAGTACGGTAGCTTATATTAATTAGATTTTTCTCTGGATCTCTGCTCTGCTTAGCAAAAACAGCAGATGTCAGTGAGTGGCTGCATTACAGCCTGGTTATGATCAGTTTTTTTCTTTTTTGCTAGCTTACTAACACCATCTGTGTTCTTACTGACTATACACATTAATGACTGTGGAGAATGCTCGTGATTTTATTCACTGTGACTAAGATGGGCTAGTCATGATCAGATGTGCCTATAAAAAATATGCTTCTTTTGTATTGAATTGATTTCATAAATTAGTTCAAATACAACAGCGAATAAATCAAATATTTTAAATAAACAAAAATGTGTTGGACAATTAACCTATTATCTAGCCCCTATGTATTTATAATTTTATTCTATTCTTTAATCATTTTTATGACTATATCAACGTCAACCTTGGCTTTTTCTTAGAATAATATGACCTTATAGCCTTGTTTTATTATATTCCAGGTATGTGGGCATCACAATGTTTGAGCCCATGTCATTCAATGATTTTTGTCTTGTTTATCCTAAATACGTCATATCTTCAAGTACAATAAGCTGTCGCTTTATACTTTCCTCAAAATAATATTAACATTAGTCCGGTAACGCTTTCGACTGTTATTGATATGGATCTCCGTGTAGATGTTTGCAACAGTCTACGGTTACAACAACAACAACAACATCAGCCTATATCAGTCCACTGCTGGACATAGGCCTCCCCTAATGCGCGCCATAGGTGGCGTTATTTCATCTGGGGGTTATTGCCCATAATCCCCACGTGGGCATGCGGGTTGGGGTTGCGTCTACGGTTAGCTAAATTGTAATTTGGTTATTTAATTTTTATTATCCTTGTTAGTAAAGTTTTTACCCCATTCGTTGGATCTTAACTTACATTCGATCAGAAAAATGTGTATCAATGAATACCTAGTACAGTTTTATAAGTTCAACTTGCCGTTAAGTAGTTAAATAGTATTGAATGTAGGTAGGAATTCTTTGGTTTGGTGTAGTCAGACTTTTTGCACCGACAACAGTTAATCACTTTACGATTTTCTTAATGTGCTTCGGTATCGACTGCTCTTTTTAATTATTGTAACTTTTTTGCTGGGCTTACGATGGAATAAGATGTTGCTTTTTATAAGCGAAAAAATAAGTCATGAATAATTTAAATACGTTTTTTGCTTTTTGGAATGATCCATGTTCATACTGCAAAGCTACAATATACATAAACATATATGACAGCTTATCTGCCTGCTAAAAATAATATGTTACAATGCAATACATGCATATAATTATATCCCAAAGAATCCAATTTCTGCGCGACTTATTTAATTTTAGAGATATTATACGAGTGCTTAGCACTCTAATAACATAGATAAACATTATAACAGTTTGAAAATCAGGAAAAAACAAAAAATTACAAATTCCTAAGTGTCCACCAAAATATATTTTTTTGTCAGTTCAGTTTGGTTTTCAAAGATTTGATTCTTCTTTCTACTTATTTAGATCTTGAATTTGATAAATAATGTATTATGCAGCATATTATGTGCAAATAAGTAGTCAAAGTTTATTCTTTTAAGTTATTACTACCTTATTGTTTTTCGGTAATCTTATTGGTTGTTAAGTTTCATAAACAAATATCTTGGTTGACAAAAAATCTCTTAGATTCTAGAATGGATTTTAATTACTACATATTGCTATGAAAACTGATAAAATAAAACCATTACGGTTTTATTTTATCAGTTTTCGGTACCATTACGGTTGCACCTGGTAAGAAAGCTGTAAACTATATTGAAGGAAGTATAAACTGCAGGCATCTATTCTACAATGTAATAAAACTCCATTAATATCTACCATAGCTCAACCCTAAGAATTGTTCCATAAATTACCGACGAAGCTTTACAAAATAATATTTAACGTCGTCAGTGCGTTTATGAGTAAGTGTGTAGGTATGAGTAAGTCATTACAGAAAGCATTTGGAAATAGTTTAAGGAATCCTTCCATAGGATGCATTTTTTCATCGCTGCTCTACCATCAATCTGTTTTCAACTTGCGTCCTTGTTACCACAGTAAAAATTCATCAATAAGTAGTATCATAACTTTGTTATAGAAATAAATATGAAGGTTAGCTATGTACCTAATTACTGTTTCTGGCAACAAAAGAGCCAGATATGTATATGAAATCAGTTTTACGAATATATCAAAATTATTACCATTGTAAAATTGCTTCAGAAAATAAAATACCCTAATCATATATTTATATATAAATCGTTAAACTAAATTATCATCATGCTGTTTTTTTAGCTTACTTCAATATAGTAAGACCTTATTATAGTAAGGCTATGTTCGACTGTTTTTCTATTTGAAAATCGACGAAAATACGTACATGAGCTACGATTTCAGATGATTCATCGATTTCTACGTTGAATTATGTACCAATTTTGATAATTGTACGGAAAATCATCCTGATATGGTCCCATAAAAATGTAAATATTGAATTTGAAATTGGTTTTAGTTTTTTCTAAACATCCGATCAATCGCTCAGGCGTGCAAAGTATACAGACAAACAAAATTATAGTTTCATTACTGGTTTATCATAGTATACAGTATGGATAGTAGACGACAAAAAATATTGGAATTTTAAAGTGACACTACTGTTTCTACCTAATACTACGCAGCCGCGTCCTTGTTACTCTTTTGTCTCTTTACGACCCAAAGCAACAAATAGAGAACGCATTATCTATTTAGTCTTACTCTTGACAATAATTAATGACTGGATTTAAACGCTTCCTCACGCCCGTGACATTAACTTAAATAGATATTTAGATCCCATCCCCTTTGATTCGTTATTTTTAGCTTTGCGACAGTAGATTTGTGTATTAATTTGTTTGCCGCTGTTTTCGATGCTTTGATGTTGTGTCTGGTGATTTTCAGCTTAACGGGCAAAGAAAGCTGAGCCTTTAAGTGATTCTCGCCTCTCATTCTGGGTATTCGATAGAATTCTTATGACTGTGTTAAATGGAATGGCAGCTTGATTTGTAATTGAGCCCAAGTCTTGTTTGTTTTCGTGACATGCCTCATTACCTATTTTTAGTTACTTTTACATTTCTTCAGAAAAAAATTGTCTCGCAAATTTCTTTCACTTGTATATTTTATGAATTCAAAAGTCTCCCAAAACAAAAAGACACAGGTTTAAAGCATGATCATACGTTTTGATAAAAACAAAAGAAAGCAGACTCTCGATGTATCATCTGACACTAAGCTGGTGACTTGTTTAGTCGCTCGAATCCCAATAAAGTAAACGATTCATGAAGTACAAGTAAATCAGGTCGACGTGCAAAGAAACAATAGTTCTAAGAATTATGTGACAGAGAATGGTGGAAGCAGCATCACTTCAAATCAAGTTGCAGCGCAAACTAAACTTAGTTGCGAGGAACTAGATATCATTATGACACAGACTGCGAATTGTGAATCTAAATATTGCAGAGCAATATAGCTTGTAAAATTTTAATTATCCTTTTTATTGCGGACTGGCAAGGGCAAACATTTTCATGAGTTTGATATTTTATGGACATGATTATTGTTTTTGTAAATAGACACTTAAAAATATACATAAAGAGAAAGAGTGCAAGTTAATAAGGAATCACATCTATGCAATGCAATCATCTGTGCTTCGACTTCAAAGTAAATTATTGCAATCAGGTGTTTAAATCCCTTATGTTGTTTATGTTTATTGTCTCACTGGTAATACGAAATTAACTTTTACGCTATTGTCAAGGATAGCTGGATTGCGAGATAAAACAATACTTAGAGTATTATGCTGGCGGTATACTTACAGTTCTTGCTATGGAAAAATTATGAGAGAATGTTGAAAAGAGTTATAACTATTCTGCTGATATCGAGGAAGCAAGTAACTGACTGTTGCAAGCGACACGACCCAGAAGTCGGGATAATCAGGTTTTTCCTGGATCCAGATGGACGGTGGCTGGTGGGGAAACACTTACAAAGTCATGGGCACTAGAAGAACTTCAAAGTTTGTTCATAAAACATCTATCTTGACAACTTAACAGGAAAAACTATTTCTTAACGTATCAGCGCGAAAACAGAAACTGCGACGGCGTCAAGCCGTTCGCAGTTTCTCCGAATCCTTGGCAGTGTAAAACTACCCACAAATTTATCAGCAAAGTAGAACTACTCATGTATTAGCTGTTAATGAGAATACTTACAAAATTAGGAAACATGAACGGCTTCAAGCTTACAGTTGTTCATTTCGAGTTGGTGCAAGATTTTTTATATATTTATATTATTTTAATAATTTTGGCAATTTGCCGCAAATCGAAAACCATTTTCTGTTAATTTATGTATGGCAAAAAGAAAATACTCAATAAAATTTATAAAAAAAGTCGCGGACAACCTGAATAAAATTTATTACTATTTTCGCAAGCGATTGACTAGAAAAACCCTTTGATATTATAATGACGACTAAATGAAATGCCAGAAGCATCTGGTTGCTTCAACATTACGGGGATAAAAATGAAGTCATAAATCAATCTCTAAATTTAATAGTTTTCAGAAGCTCTTATTGAGATGTTTGAACGTTACTGTCTCCCAGAATATAACATCATAACAAATCATAAAAGTACGTCCGTGGCGGCTTCTTCGCAGAAATATTAATTAGCTAAGCCTGACAACTCATGGCACGTGAGATCTATATCTCTGACTTTGTAATAAAACTTTAGTGCAGACATATTGTTTCTTAAGGTGGAGGAAATATTTACTAAGGTAAAAAGTTACCACAGTTCACGTATCTAAGAAGTGGTTTTGATAGAAAACACAGTGGTATTATATCTTCAGCATTTTCAATAGGCCAACTATTCTCAAAGTACTATGTCTCAATGTACAATGTTTGTAAACAATTCAACACAAAAACTTTAATTCTGTTTCTGGCGTGGTGTTCTGAAGAAAATGGGTGTTATGCATAGGAAAGAACTCAAATTGACGAATACTACAAATTCTGACTCAAAGTCCATAGCATAAAAGGTAAACTTAAGTTTAAAGACATTGTTTTATAAACACAGTCTTACTACAAAAGATTGATAAAACAATGTTTAAACACGTGTTTAGTTAAACAGTGTCTAAGAGATAAACAGTGCTTAAACAACTGTTTAAAATGTCTTACCACAAATACATGTTTAACGTTTATTTAGCTAAACACTGCCTAAATTGACGTATGCTGATTTTAACTTGGCAACCCTGAGAAACGATTCGTTTTACGCATATTTCATTTGTTGAGTCTTTGTGTTTCCTAACGATTTCTTTTTGTTTTAGTTGATAATACGTATTAACTAAGTTGGAAAATTCATTAAAAGTACTTTAAAATTAATCTGATAAGTCTGTCATTTTTAACGGCTGGTTTACCTAGACATAAATATGAAAAGCTTTTTGTACATTAACAACGGAACGGAACGTACTTTTCAATGACAGCTCTTGCTTCTGACAGTGGGTTCTGTCTGTGTGTTCTGTGTTGTGGTTGTGTTGTGGTGGCGAGTTTTGTTTGAATTGAAGTTGAGCGAGAAAATAGTTTTAAAACATTTTTAGCAAGCAATCTAGCGGCTGATATATGTAAAAATGGACAAAAAACTTCGTGAACGTGGGAACAATTGGACTACGGAGGAAAAGGTTTGATTAATTTAAAATCACCATGTCTGTACTGGCTGGAGTAAAAATACCATGCACTTTATTGAAATGTTATTTACCTATCTGGAATTTTAGGAGATCCTCATGCAAATAATGAAAAAATCGACTGTCATAATTGAAGATAAAAGGACAGACACAAATAGCAACAAACGAAAGGTAGCAGAATGGCAGAAAGTACAAAATGAGTGAGTATTTACAATTTTAGGTAACTATTGTATCATGGTGAGAATTTGTTTGATATATCAATACCAAATATAATACAATACCTCATACGCACCTACTGCAAATTACCAACTACATGTGGTACTTAGACAGGGAGATGGTAGTAACTAGTTTCGCCCTAACACCCCTTTAACTGTAGACTTTTCTCATCATATCACTTTACAGATTACAAGAATTGACTGGAAACCAGAGACATGTTTCACAAATAAAAGGATTTTGGAGGCGGATTAAATTAGCAGCAAAGAAAAGTTACTCCGACCACAGAAGAGCAGTCCATGGGACTGGGGGTGGTCCTAAGCCAACATCTCCTACGGGAGAGGTGCAAGACATTATGGAAATGTGTCCAACTGATTTTATAGAAGAAACCAATGAATTTGATAGTGACAGCATATTTCTGAAAGATGTAAGTTATTTTTTTATTGCACATTCTTATACCTATGTAGAGGTAATTTCACATTTGAAATGTCTGTTCGGGTGGTTCTTTTTTTGCATGAGTACAAATTGTATTTTCATTTGAAAGTTTTTCTTAATGAAAATATATTTGAAATATGTGTTCATAAGCTTGTAAACTGATAACTAAATTAGGGATAAAGTAGAATATAAAATTAATCTGTAATGCATGAGTTATGTTATGCTATTCTATACCATTATTTGATTACACTCTTGGTGCACAGTAATACCAATTAATAGTTTATATAATAATTTTATTGTACACAGGATGTAATAAAAAATGTGACAAAACAAGAATTAACAGTGGTCACACCTGATAATAAGTTTGGTAACTTATTAGTAGTAGAGGAAGATGGCCGCTCCACCTTATTAGATGATGAAGAGGTATGAATATATAAATTAAATAATTATTTTGATGTTTTACATTGGCAGGGTTTGAACATGCCTCAAAGAGCTTTATCTCATACTTCAGCTACTTATGACCTACCTAGAATTTTATTGTAGTTTTTTTCTAGAGACTTATTATATTATTAATCTTATTTTTTGTTTCAGGATGTAGAGCTTGGAGAAGCTTCATTTGTAATTGAAGATGTTGTTATTGATGACATCAATAGTCCAAACAATGAGGTTGTATAATACATTATATGTTGGCTCTATTTTTATTACTATTAATTTAATTATTAAATTAACATATTGTATACTTTGTTTTAAGATAATAAAACAGACTGCACTTCATACCAAAAATGGGAATATTGAGAACCATAGCCCAGCTAAAAAGTCTAAGACACAGAAAAATCCTAAAACGGAATCCGAAAAGACAAAAACACACAAGGCTGGGTAAGTTTTCTAGAATCACATTGTTAATCTTATGTGACCGTTAAGTATGTTATTAAATTCATTGTTTTTCCTTTTCAGAGCAAGTCATAAAAATATTATCTTGGAAAACAATTTGGAATTTAAGAAAAAAACATTTAAGCTGATGGAAGAGGAATATGCTCTCAAAATAGCATATCAGAAACAGGAATTATGTCACCAGGAGTTGAGGCATAAAATTGAAATAGATATATTATTACTAGAAAAAGAAAAGAAGGCCATGGAATTAAAAATCTTAAAGAAAAATAATAACATTTAATTAATAAAAAGTTTAATTCAATCAAAAATTGTTTTGTATAAAGTTTCGTCTTACGATATTTCCTCTCAATGTATCAGGGGGGTTTAGGGGTCTTGCCCTCCGTCTGCGCACATAGCGAACAATGTCCATACGCTCATTCATGTCAATCGCTATATTATGCAGCACCGCTAATGCCACAACTGTGGCTTTAGCTGTATCAAGCTTTGTATACATGCCTCTTAAAAGGCATCTGAATCTCTGTTTCCATAAGCCGAAGCATCTTTCTACAGTATTTCTGGTGCGAATGTGTGCCGTATTATAGGCTTCCTCCTTAGGGCCCTGTGGGTTGAGCAGTGGGGTAAAAAGGTATGGAGTGCATCCATATCCACTATCCCCCAAGAGCCTTCCATGGAACTCTCCACTTTCAAACCGTTCTTTGATAGCACTTTCATTGAAAATACGGGAATCGTGTGCACTTCCTCTCCAACGAGCTACAACATCCCTGATTTTCAAATGTGAATCACATACTACTTGGACGTTTATAGAATAGTAGCCTTTTCTATTTACATATGCTTGGCTCAGTTCACCTCCTACTTTTTTAACCCTGATATGAGTGCAGTCTATAGCTCCAATGACAGTAGGAAAATCGGAAATGGCTCTAAATTCTCTAACTGTGGCTAGTTGCTCGTTGAATGTTGATGGCATGTTGATGAACATGTGAGCTTTCTTTGCTAAAGCTATAGCAACATTTTTGCAAGTCTTGCTTACAACTTGTTGTGAGATTCCATGTAAGTCGCCGGTATCGTCTTGTATCTGAAAAGTAAACTATCGGTATAGGTAATCTGTAGTATAGTACCTAGGTAGGTACCTACAATGGCAACCGTTAGGCGACAAAAACTAAAGATAGACACGTACCTGATGGCGGGCCCAGTTTCGTAAGGCACAAGCAACTTGAATTTGAGGATCTAAGCACCTACCACGAGAATCATGTGGAATATCATCTTTAACTAGGTCAACAATTTTTTTCCCGAAAGCTTTGCTGAACCTGTACCGTTTTCTGAAGTTATATTCATTATAATGTTCGAAAGGATTAACTCGCACTCGATACACTTGATCACGATAGTTATCCATAAATTCCATGTCGTCCAAATCATTAAAATCAGCATAATCGAAGATATCCATTGCTATTTACGCATTACGCACTGAGAAAAAGCAATATGGCGATGGTTAAACACGTGTTAGACAGGGAGTTGCTGTTGTTTAAATTTAAACACTGTCTAAACCTTGTCTAACTTTAAACAACGGCTAAACATGTTTTTGTGGTATCATTTTTGCTAAACAACTGTTAAACACGTGTCTATGTTTTTTGTGGTAAGGCTGGACATTTTGGCCAGAGTATATTTTGTTAGACTGTTTTATTCACTGTAAAAGTAAAAGAATTTGTGAATAATAGGATTTACAAATTATTTTAATCTTATCGACGCAAAATATTAAACTCATCGCGAATCTCAGACACTGTAATAATACAAAATCTTATTTGTGTTAAAAACATGTGGACCGTCCAAACCTGTTTTGCGATGTATGTGATTCGGAAGGAATGCTTATATCAGATGAAAGATGGTGTAAATGGGCTATACATTGCCATCATGATGTGAAATATCATCCTGCCGTGACAAAAGTTAGCGATATTTTTATAAAATGGGGAAGGACAGGACACTTAGCTAGACATGGTAATGGCCGGTTGACAAGAACAATTCCAGAGTTGGCGAAGGTAAGGTAAGGCTTTAGAAGTCTTGGACATCATTGATGACATCATCAAAGACGCTGGGCGCACTATGCGATAGGCAAAGGATAGAAGAGCAAATACCAAAGGAGGCCTAAACGCAGCTATCCACAGCTGCGACATAAATAACTACTATGATGATGATGATGATGAAGGAAAAATTACATACGATTTTTATAACCTATTGAACATTTCTAGACCATTTAAATAGTACCTACTAATATCTCATTATAAAACATCCATGCCGTTACATAAAAGTAAACAAAGCAAAAGTAACAGATATGAAATCCAAATCACGAAAACGGATTTGCCCAAGAGATAACCCAGCTCGTGTGTGATTCTTGTAACTTGCATGTGTATCTGTACTTTTTTTATTTTATCATAGTTTTCTTTATATTTTTAATGCACGAGCAGCAAAAAATATTTCTCTTGTTTCTTTTATTCAATTTACTTCAATATCTTTGGTTTTTTGATATCTGAGGAAGATAACTAATAAACATAATGTTCACAAAATAAGTTGATTATGATTATGATATAGGGTAATTATTAATTTTAACAATTTTCTCCCAAGTTCAGAAATATTAAGCCTAAGTAACCATTTTGCTATGAACTAAGAAGCAGTTAAGCCTAGGATCAATTTAGAGTTGAGTAGATTAGGGTAATTGTGAAAATACTAGTTGTAATTATTAACAATGAAAACAACAACATCGAATCTGAACTAGTATTAAATTATTTATTTATTATATTAAATAATACTTTAGTTGTTAATTATTCTGTTATTTTCTTTATCTTCCTTTCACATTTTTTTATATGACCTAGACGTACAAGGGCTGCGCAGTAAAAATTGTATGACATATCAAAAACTTTTGATTGCAGCGCGACTCGAACCTGCAACCATCCTTTAGTACTTGAATACACTACACAACTGTGGCACGAAATCAAGTCGAATCAGTGGGACTTTCTACGAACTCCAGCGCCGTTTTTTGAATAATATTTAATTTCTTACCCTCTAGGATTTGCACGCTTGGAAATCTCATTCTCCCATCCAATATAATAGTTTGATAACAGAAAGCATATTTTTCTGTCTGTCTTCTTCTATTCAAAAAAGTCAGAGTGAGAAATAAACTAGCAAAGGTTTTTTAATAATCAGAGCATTATGAATAAGGGGTTTTAGAAAATCCCAAATGCAAGCCCTTATGCAAACATGGTTACTTTTACTGGTTACCCGACACTACATTTATGAACTTCATCTTGCTTTAATTATAAAGCTACAAAATTGTAGTTGGCTACCCCAGTAAAATAAAATAACAACACATTGGGAATGAGGTCTCGAATTAAGGATCATATAGAATTCTACCTAAGGCTATATGCTCGCTAGGCATCCTCGGATAATTTGTTTTTATCATACAAGAAACCAAAGGAGCCTGTGTCACTGTACTTATTCAGTAGAGCATGTCTTTGGTAAGGTTTTTTGCCGCTTTAATTTAAAGATTTCTGAATTTTAAGTTTCACGACATTTTAAAAACTCTTTCCATACATAGATAGAAAATAAATGAATAAATGAACAAATCAACACGTAACTAATTTGATTTTCAAAGTCAATCAAGGTATCTGAGATAGTTCATGTCTCCAAAATACAAATGAATTGTGTTTTTTATGCAAATTGGAAGGTAGTCTAATTTGGTGTATTAAATACAATGTATTAAAATACACAAATTGGAAATTACAACAGGACCAGCTTAGATGATAGTTCGTAACTGACGAAGCAAATTTCTAAAATAATATACCTAGGTACTTAGATATCTAGCAATAGTGAGTAACATAATTATCTTGATGTATATTGATCAGGAATATGTTATGTTGAAACTAACTTACTCGTATGTATAGGTACTTAATAATATGGTCGCAATAAAATATTTCATTATTGAGATGTACATTTTTATACAGAAGTGATTAATAAATATTTATAAACTGGTAGGTAGGTACTATTAGTTATTCTGTGAGATAACCTCAGACCAAAATGCCCCAATTATGGAATTCTTGATCATATTTCGTGCGCTCGCGCGGAATGCTTGACACAATAGTGAAAAGAAATAATGTTATTGGGGCATAGGTTATTGTGTTCAACTTCTATGTTAAAACTACCTATAGTATGGTTATTATAAAACGTTTGATTTGATTATTCACATTTACATTTTCATACAGAAGTGGATAATACATATTTAAAAACTGACTGGTACTTTCAGTTATTCTGTGAGATAACCTCAGACCAAAATACCCCAATTATGGAATTCTTGATCATATTTCGTGCGCTCGCGCGGAATGCTTGAGACAATAGTGAAAAAGAAATAATATTATTGAGACATAGTTTATTGTGATCCTGTTATGTTTTTCTGCATCATAATGGACTCGATTAATTATTAATTAATAAATTATTCCGGGTCGACCGTTTCGGATGCTGAACATTGTAGGAATTAATTTATTGATCTTTTTCGATGCCATAAATATTGTTGGAATCGAATGCCTCTAAAAACATTTTGCGTGTTTGCTTTTGCTTTGTTCCGAAATTGTGTTGGTATTTATACTGCTGTAGTTTATAATATAAAATATCTGGTGGAAGGAAAACTTAAAAGCGGATTTTGACCATTGAACATTGATGTAGATATGTCAGAATAACACATCAATTAGTAAAAAAGCAAACCTCAATCTAGCCCAAAACCACCAATCACTATTGCGGCAACATTTTAGGTCGACATTTTGATTGATGATAAATCACTGCGACTCCTGAATGCAAATCACTGGAACTGGGTCACCCTGTAGATATTATTTTTTACCATAGAATAAGCAGTCATGAGTAAACTTTGAACAGAAAGACCTCATCGCGAATGATTGATTGTTCATTGTGGAGTGACGTTTTTACGATTCGGGGATGTAATAGAAAATTTTTACTACTATCTCGAGTGCCCTTTGTGTTGGCACAAAAAAAACCAAATTGTTGTGAATGAAGGATTTCTTGCAGTTCCGGTGAATGATAAATTAGTTTTGGTGACATCACTTGAGAAGTTCCATACGCAGTTTGGATTGAAGAGATTGGGACGTTATTTTTTTGTGACTTAATTCTATTTATGAACAGGAAGTGGGATATTTTGATGCAGACACTGTTTGACCATTCCAAAAATACTGAGTCAATTACAATCAATCAATCAAAATATTGCATTAAGAACCTTAAACGCTATTTAAAATCCCAAAAAAAAACAACACTTCCGACTGGTATTGATATGGATCAGTTTAGTTACCTGTAATTTGTTTGCAACAGTCTGCAGGTAGCTCAATTGTTTTAATTGTAAATATAAGTTCTAATTTGGTTATTTGACTGTAATTTTCTTTGTCAATAAACATTTTACACACGTTCGTCTTTATACAATATTCAGATATTATACCGTTATACATTATATACCGTTGATTACTATTTTACCATGAAAATGTCATAAGTGTGATGTAACGACTGCTCTTAATAGAAATGACTCTTGATAACAAATAAAGTTAATCCTATTCACCAATGATTCATCGATAAAAGAGACAGCATTATCACGAAAAACCATTGGTTGGGTAAACACCCCACATAAAGGGCACCGCTAAATAAGCACATATATAATCAAAATCTCATTTTAAACCGCACGAATCCCGCTTCCCGTGCACCAATCACGCCATTAGTCTGTTAAATTGTACACTATAAAATGCAAAAAACTTGGATTCTGCTTTCGATGTTTTACCGGGGATAATCAAAATGAAAGAGAATGATGGCACAGGGAAGTATTAAGGTTGTGCAGAATAGTTACGCTTTTTAACATAATGATCAAGATAGTTAACACTCAGAATAAGTTGCATTGTCTATGTTTTCATATTATATTTATTCTTAGGTCTTAGGACTTTTAGCAAAACTTTTTGAAAATAACCGAAGTACTCGTAATAGGGCAGCAAGCTAATAGATGGAACCTGTCACATTGGGAACTTGTATATATTAATATTATAAAGAGGGTAGATGTGATTGTCTGTATGTTTATTTGAATTTAATAGGCTCAATTCTGGACTGATTTGAAAAATTATTTCGGCATTAGAATCAAAAATTTTCCGTGATGAACATAGGCTATAGAATATTTTTTTAAAAGTTGGGGATCCGCATGATTTTTTTTTTGATAAATACCCGCCCCCGGAGCAGACCGCTAATTTCATAGATAAATCTCATTTTACAAATGTGATGCAAGAAGTTAAGTTCGTCTCTGGCTCTGGTTTCCATAAAGCTTTATTAATAATGAGCTAATGCATACCCAGAGGCATTTCTGTGGCAATTTAAGAGAAAATGCAAACAAAAAATTTAGGAATCTGCGCATTTCATTGTGTTGAATATAATAAACGATTTCGATGAATAATGCATGCAAAAAAGAAACATTTATTAAACATATACCAAAATGCTCATATGGGTTAAGGTTGCAATCTGACATGCCAAGATTTTGCTTGAAGAATTAATCGCAAGCCATTCATTATCCAGCAATGCGACCCGAAGCAGCTACAGTACAAAGGACCAGCGTCATGGGCACTCAAAGTGTTAAAAAAGATTTGAGGTTTTCCTAGTTCGCATTCAGCTGCGTAACGTTACTAAAAAGATTTTCACCTTCCTTCTTTAGTAAATATAAATAGGGTTAAAACTGATTCAGCCCTACAAATGAACACTCATCAACTATAGTCTAAGCTCTAATTCTCCCTACATTATGCTCTCGTCGCCACGGACCATCAATCAAGTGTCATTTTGAGACGTGCGTCAAGTATGAATAATGCCTATTTTTGAACGGGTTCCGCATAACTGAACAGCTCTTCTGCAGTTTTGTTTTTGCTGGCTTTACATTTCGTTACATTTCCTAAGGGTTTTTCCCAAGCTTAAGGCATTTGAATTTGCATTAAATTCGGAACACTTAATAAAAATTTAAGCTTACACACCAAGCTACAGAATGAGTTGTAAGATAGATAAATCTTCAGGGTACAATACAATAAGTAGGTAAATTTTTACTTTATGCAAATTTTTGTAAAACTGTGATCCCTTTAGTCGTGGTTAATTTTAGTTTCCTCAATTAAAGATGTTGTTTCCCACAATTGAATCCTAAACTTTGTTCGTACCCACTAAACTAGTTAGAGACCAATAAAAATAGAAAAAACCCAGAACCCCAATTACAGAGTTCCCTACGAGAACGGATTCACAAAATATGATGATGATGAGTTATGTTACGTAATCATCTGTAACATTTGACGCGGGCATTGCCCAGTCAGTAGCGTCAACAGAAAAATTCATCACAAAATTTGACAGAGACTGTGTGGAGATGAGTCCTGTAGGGCAAGCACGGGCTTTCTTGTCTAGGGTAGAATAGAGATAAATTACGTCACTTTGTCATCGAATGCGTAAATTGTTTGAAATTAATTTCTTCAATTTCAATAATGTATGCAATGTATGATGACGTTGCGATGTCATTATTGTCTATTCTACCTTAGAGAATAATCCCCGTGCTTGGCCTACAGTCGTGCCTGGTAAATTTGTATCGGAACAGACAAGTAGTAATTATGAAGTTATTTGAATTGTTTCATAATATATGAGTTGAAATTGAAATGACCGTGTTTTAGCTTCAAAGTTTTTTTAAATGCTATAACCGAGTCGTTAGTCGTACTTTCAAAATCAGCAACGATACATCGGCAACTTTTGTAGCGCGGTGGGCAAAAGCAGTTTTTTTGAGTGGCTTTGGAAGGTACCAAGAACTCCCCTCCATTCCCTATTTCATTTTGGCAAACGATGCACCAAACACCCTGTAATCTATGTATATAATATATTATATTAGGTATGCCAGTCATCGATATAACTTAAGCTCTGCTTAGCTTAGGATAGAGAATGCTCGTTCTCTAAAATTTCTCGTTTTATTTTGACCAAATAAATGTATAAATTTACTTTTTTATACGTGCTATCCTTATTTGCTAACCGTTCAAGTGTTGATGACGATTAAAATAATACAGCGCAACATCAGAACCGTTATTATATCGTCTCGTACAAATCATGCGTATGGGCAGGTAGCCGGCTCCACGTTGATAGCTTTTATTCACCTTGATTCATTGATTGAACAGAGTTTTGAAATTGTTCCACTATTTTCAGTGATATATTTTATATTGTTAAGAAATAACAATTGCTAACGATGATTGATCAAAAGTCTAGAATTTTTTGATGGCAGATGGTCTGACATATTGATAAAATTCATACCAGACGACTTAAATTTAAGTTTTGTAGGTTAGATGGAACAAATAAATTATTTTATTATTATTCTTACTTGATTCCTCTGGTTCTATTTTGATATAATAATAGTCATAGTGACACAAATGAAATGGCATTTATAAAAGTACTAGCTTCTACTCACGGCTTTACATAAATGTTTTCGGTATATTAAGGAGCTTATTACCTAGCAAGGCCATGTTCTAAATGTACACCAAATTTCATCTTGATTTATTTAAAAGTTCTGAAGATCTCTTAACAAAATAATATTGTGATCAAACTTTAGCCAAAAATTTGTATAATATCAGTAGGATAGGATGTAAGTAGAACAAAACAATTTCGTTTTCTATTTTCTATTTAGCTGGAAACTAAATTTTCCGTCACGGAAAATAGGCTTTCCCCAAAAAATATCACGAAAAGCTACATTCAATAAAGAACTAAACAAATAAAATTATCTTTACAATCCCTACGCTTGTTTTAGTACCGCAGATTTGGACCACAATAAAGGGCCGTATAAAAATTATTTTTCTTTATCGTAACTCCAATCCAAAGCCACTTTGTGAAAGCGAATAGGTGCCAAATAAAGTCCAAACCAAGTACATTTGGCAGTGAAAACGGGCTATAACTTTTTAGGGCCCAGCGTGAAGTTACTTTTACGATTGTTAGAAATTAATATCTGAAAAATGGTCGCCAACCCTCATTCCTTACCGATAAGGCCCCAATATTGAGGAAATATGTTTCAGTACTCTTTTTTCATATTTTTACTGGCCAATTTTAACTCTTGATTAAATTTTCCTGATAAACTTAACTTTAAAGTTTATTGAATCACATTCATTAATTGTTTCAGTCCTTCGCACTGTTGTTCTATTTCTTTATTATCATTATTATGATAAATTCTTGTTCATATTTGTTCTTATAATTTGATGAAGATGAAATTAAGCTTACCTACCTAATCTGATTGTTACTAATAGAATAAAAATTACTATATGAGAAACAAAATTCGGTAAAAAATAAGTTTAGAAATTTAGCTGAGTTTATAGCTGCTGGCCCTTGTTATTGGGCTAGCTTTTGAGAAACCATAATTTGAGATCTTACTTTAACTTCAAAGTTGACTTTAAAAAAATTCTAGACTTTTTAGAATAAATTCAAAATAGGTACTACGTACTAACCTCGGTCAATCATGGAACGGCCACCCATCACACCATATCCTAAAATACACTAAGAGATGTGCTTTTTGACTTGCCCAGATAAACTTATGTTCTGTTTTAACTTACTGCTACATCATCTGGGTCAACGCCCAAAAAGGTCGCCTAATTTGTCCGCCGGAATCCAGCATTATTTTCTCCCTCCTTTTGTTTATGTTGCGATTACCGCAGGGGTTAAATGGCTTGGTTAAATGGCGACTTTTTCGTTCATTCAACTTCGTTGTTTAGGAGTGAACCTAAAAGGGTTGAGCCGGTCTTAATTGTAAACGGCTTGCGTTTCTCTTTTGTTTTCAGGATTCATACTACAGAGCACACAGGGTGGGTAAAATACTCACGAAAAACATTAATTAAAATCAAGATGGCAGATTTTATTCCCGAGCTTTAGCTATAGCAAGGAAGTGGTCTGCAGAGAGAAAATGATACGGCATAATTAGGTCATAGATACGGACTCTACATCAGATAACCGATGCTTTCTTCTAGTCTATAAATTATGAAGCATAGTGGAAATATGACATTCAACACAATTTTCTATTTAATTATGATTTTTAAGCATAGCATCAGATAAAGAAATCACCCTGTAAATAAATTAAAGCTTCTTTTAACGTCGACAACAAAGATTAAGAAACAAGTTTCTATGGCAGGTATAAAGAAAATTGAAATTAAATTTTTAATTTCTTTGCAGCTGGTTGGATTTTTTAAGCGTCTGGCTCAAAAGTACTCCTTGATGTCAGACTAAGATAAGATAAGTAAGCGTATAGCTATATTTTCCAAGTAAATGAGCAAGATCTCAAAGATTGGGATCATATTACGCACAATTTTTATTTCACATTACATATTTTATGCTTGCTTAACATGATTTTCAATACTGTTGTTCAAACACCCTAAAACTAATCTTTGAGCACTGCATCGGTGAAAACTGAAAAGTCATGTCATTGCGGAATTCACTTACCTACAACTATCTGAACATACTTAACGAAGAAAGCTCTCGCATAAAACTTCCCAGATCCTATCTAATTACTCGAAGCATCTATAATCTAGAATCGTTTTCCCTTCGCAGTAAAGCCTAGCCTTAGATTAATGCCAGTGCTTAGGCCCTCCATTGTGCAGTGCCAAGTTCCATGCGATCTTACGCAAATCTCCAAGCCTATTAAGCGTATACAGATAAGCTCATTGCAGCCGATTTAGCTTCCACATTCGAGTTATCTTCCTTACGCAGATGATGTCATTTGGTGCATGAAACGGAGCAAAACTAGAAACTATTTCTCATGGGCTTAGTCGTTATAGGGTCTCACTTCTGCAGCTTCAAGATTTTTCTGTGAACTGAGATACTTTGTTGGAGTTAAGCAAGGAATTCAATTTTAGTTATCCATTGAAAATTTATCAATCCATTCATCAGTATTGCAATAACCATATCTTTCAAAGAAATCCAAATAGAAATACAACTCTAAATGTAAAAGCACTTTTGCATCACTCGGACCACAGTAAAGGTCTCCAAGAATCCAAACAAAACTATTTAGCAACCAACAAAGCTTTAATAAGGTGTGAAGCCTGATCTCACAATCTCAAGCCTGACTATCAATTCAATCCGCTTATCATGAATCGTCCTTTTAATTGTTGAACTGCGCATGTTGGGGCTTTAATTAGTGAATGCTTTGGAGCTATCGCACCGTCCATCTTTGATTTTGAATGCAATTGTTGGACCCTTGATAAAAGAACGGCGTTGAATAAGAGGGTGACAATGTTGGGGACTATTTTTATATTTTTATCTGCAGTAGGATCTTTCTTCCTTTTAAAGTATATGAGTGATGATGGCTCGAGTCTTCTACCGTACTTGGATAGATGGGCGTTATGTCTGTATTTACTTCCACTGAAAATTTTACTTCCGTAGCATTGCAATTTTTATTACAAACTGCCGTAATAAGAACTGGCTCATCGAAAAATTATATCCACCGCACCACTGATATTTCCAATTTTAAATTGCTTTTTAATCCAATACCTGGCCCAACATTAAATTGATTTTCTTTCCCGTATGCGTGAATACACGAAAAATCGAAATGAGATTTAATCCCATGGTGCATACCGCATAAAGCCATCCGAATTATCTAACGTGGTTGATCTTCTGTTGCTCACTGAGATGTGTTCTTTTTTATGGCAGGGTGAGTTTTAAGGGCTTAAATTTTAATTAATTTCTTAGGTGCCGGTTTCCCTTTATTAAACCGGTCTCATTGCACAAATTCACACAATATATAAAGGGTTGTGTAAGGAACGTTATTTACTAATTTTGTATTTCCTGCCTGAACAAACTTTTTAGGTGTTGAACGATGAAAAATAAATGACTCACGTAGGTACTAACCTATATTTTTGGGCTATGTTTTTGATTGATTGTAACATAATATAAAACATTATTTACCTCTCGTGTCGAGTTAAATATTTAATTCAACTCAGCTATGTAAAGCTGACTGAATCCCAAACTGCTATGTGAATACTGTATTTCAAATGCCAAAATTTAACCATTAATCAAAAACCTTTTGCATGCCGTTATTTGCAAATTAAACGTATTTCCAAACATCGCATTACGGGCAAATACGGCCTAACAAAGCCCTTCCATTTCATTTGGCTATCTATTTAAAAGAGCGGGTTGTGACGCATTCAAACCCATTGGAGCCTAATGTCACAAAATGGGCTCATCCATCTAACATGTGCGGATTGACAAAAATGTAATATGTTCCTTGAACGTTCACGCATGATTTTAGGGTTTTGTGGACGATATAATGTTCCTATTTCTGATCGGCATTTATAGATTCCTACAGAGATTTAACACTTCAGTAATTTGGACAGTTACTATTTTAATCTACCTTTTTATTTTCCTACAAATGTTCCCGAGTATTTATAGAAGCAAAAATAGGTTTATTTGGCTTATGATGACATAAATAAACATTAGTCTAAAAACTTTTAATATATTATAGAAAGTATAATAATCAAAGTGTCTCCAACATGTGAAAAAGGTCTTGTCTCAGCATTATGTTGCTTAACAGGGATCAAACATCGTTGGTGTTCATGCAGGACCTTTGGTGGGTGCGACCAACCATACATAAAAACAAATAAGGACATTTTAATTTATTATATTTATGAAACAACTAACCTCTGCCCGCGACTACGTCAAGAAGTCGTAAATGGTTCGAATAGTATTTTTAATTGGTTTCGAACGTTATATAAATTATAAAAATAAATTGGATTCGGTTATATTGCGTGTTGCTGAACTAACCCACAGAAACATGACACCGGGATAAAAATAAGTCTATAACCTCCTAGTCTAGACAATTTCAGTGACAAATTACATCAAAATCGGTTCAGTAGTTTACAGTCTCCGGTATCAGTCACCCGGTATCCACGACAAAGTTTAAGCCTTTTGAAATGTCGGAAAAAATTGGTATGAACGCGATAAATATTCCTTTGTATTCATAAGGATGTGTTTAGATCGCGTCACTTTAAAAAAAAATTCCCTATGACTCCTTGATATAAGTGTTTCGTCTACATTCTTACACACATTTCCAAGTAGGTACAATTTGAAACCAAAGACAACTTTCTAAGAACCTAGTTACTAAAAGGAAACAGATATCGAATTCCTGTACCATTACAGAGCTTTATCAGAATTGACAACTCCCATACACTCAAACAAAAACTTTCCCCAACTATTTGTAGACGTCGTCGTTGTAACGGAAAGCAACAAAACTCTTTAAATTCAATACGGGAAAGCACCCCTTTTTGCGCAAACAAAATATTATTCCAAATCGTATTCCTATGCCAATTGGAACCACGTCAGATACTTTGTTAGTCGAAGTTTGTTCGGGTATTGCTCCAAATAAAGACTGTTTGAAAATCTATGTTACGGAAGATATAAACGAAAATTCAGTCCTATTGAATAGGAGGAAACAAAGTAGGCAGGTAAAATAAATATAAAAAGTAAATACGTCGAATAAAATAAAGGTGTTTTATTTTACGATCATCAAGTAAATTTACTTAATACTGCCAGATACTTGTTTGCTTTATTTATCACAGAATGTGGACGTTTAGACATTAAATTAATATTATAAAGGCAGGAGATAAGATGTTATATCTTTACGTCAATACTAAGATGAGACTGAAAATTTACAGATGTAATTTAAGACAAATGAAACAGAGAAATTTAATAACTCTTATCTATATACTATACTATACAGGGAAAAATATAGTTAAATCACTTAACACAATACACATTTTGAGTACCCATTTTCCAAATAAAATAGCTATGACAACATATAATGCGCACTTCAAACGAAACTCGAGAAAAAACTAGTCCACTTCAATTTTATAGGGTATGATGAGTTGCCAAATGGGGTTCCTTAATATCGGTTGGTTGGCGTGCTAGCCAAAGCTGTCTGAATTTGCGACCGTCATGGGCGTTTTTAATGTGCATAACACTAACCGTATAAATTATGGTTCAATTTAATGGTCCAATGGTACCATAATCATCAGCCCCATTAAGATCCTTATATCCTTTGCGATGGGATTTGACGACCTCTGTGCGCAATGGCCAAATTTCTCTGACTGAGGTCGACCTCCGTCGCAACGTGTAAAAATGTATTTACGATCTGCTCATATTTGTTCCAGGTGTTCTGGTTGTTTTTTATGTATGATAAAAAATATTTATCTCTGTAATATATTATATTAAGTATATCCAGCCATCTAGTACCCATAACACAAGCTCTGATACTTGGGGCTTTATGGATCTATGGATGCTAGATGATGATGTATAAATTTTCCAACATGATTTATTATTTCCGCTTCTTTGATGACTTTTACTTTACAATAACGTTTGATAATTCCATAATATAACATCGTGAAAAATACTACAGCGACGCTTTCGAGGCTTCAAATATATAACGGAAACATAAACGTTCTATATTTTACTTGTGGAGGGTTTCTCTATCGCAGACTTCGCCGAAATTCTGGTATTATTCAAGTTTTATTCGATATCGGCACAGTGTTTTATCAGTGTGCCAAAGTACTCAATGTAATAATCGAAATTTATGCAGTGCCTATTTTTCGCTCGGTGTTTACCTACTTTAGCTCGATGTTATTAGAAGAACATGAAAAAATACTCCTACAGATTATTTTCCTTCTGAATGTATTTTATATTTGCTCAGATTCTTGGAAAATACATAATAAAGATACCTTGTGGGCTATTTTTACGCAGTGGCTTCATATTACTCTCTCATTATAAAACAATAAAAATGTTACCCCTTAATAGTCATATATTAAATTCGAAGCACAAACTGAAACCTATAAAATAGCCAAAATTCAGTAGCAGATCTAAGTGTTGACTCGACAGAGGTCCATCTTATCTTCAACACGTCAAGATCCCCGTCCAAAGACGTGTCCACACCAAACTAGCTAGACCCTCCTATTGTTTGCACTGCCTCAATAAGCTCCGAGAGAACAAGGGTCGAGGCATTATGGCACGAGTATTTACGTGGGAGGTACATTTGGAAATCAAGATTGTTGCAACGGAAGCAAGGTGATGCATTGTGGAGTTCGCTCCCTCAATCGCTATTTTTGAGATTAGATCGCGTTCGTTTTCCAGTGTAAACGACTAGACTGATAGGGTCGAAGTAAACCAGAGATTCATGTTAGCATACTCAAGTAAGTTTGGTGATCGCGTTCTTCAGCAACTGAAAAACGACTCTTTTTGGTATGACTCGTAAGCTACTAGATAAATTTTGTTTAAGGTAAATCGATATAATATTTCTTAAAATAAGAACTGGTTACGAATTAAGTAAATGCTAGCCTTCCAGGATATAGCTCGTAGGTATTATAGACAGCAGGCAATTATAGGCAGGCATATTTCGTCTCTCGTTTGTTCTTACCTACGAATGTTGCTTTGCTGCACTATCCGTCTTTCTGGTAGGTTTGTTTTCAACGAAGCTAATGAAGATTTAGCTGTTCTACTCTCTAACAAAGCAAAATATTGCTAAACATACTTTGAATAAAACCTTGACGACCTTTGTGGCGCTGTGGGCAAACGTCCGCCTGCGACACAGGAGATTGCGGATTTGATTCCTGCCTCGAGTTGACATATTGTATTACGTATATCTGTCATACACCCATAGCACAAGCTCTGCTTACCTTAGGGCTAGGCAATGATGCTGTGTTGATTGTCCTGCTAAAAAGTACGAAATGCCCATAAGTTGGCATTTCGTACTTTTTTGTATCCAGACCTCTTGAACTTATCTCAATGATCGATCGAATGGAAACCTCAGATTTAAGGGAATGTTATTAACGCCATCGATAAAATCGTGTTTATACCTACATCCACACAGAACAAAGTGTGGCATATCAATAAAAGAGAATCAATAAACATCTCGCATCAGCGATTGCTGCCAATGAAAATAATACTAACGACGGATCTAACGACCGTTGAAATTCATCTGGTGAAACTTCTAACAAGCTTACCGTTAAAACAAATGGATTGAGTATTACAAGCGTTAATCAAGATGTTATCTGTCGCTTCCTGCATTAACTGCTTGTTGGTGGATAATATTGATGGTTCCGAAGACGCATTATGATGTATTTTTAAAGTAGAAGTGTATGCATCGACATTATACCTTTTATCTGTCTACATATACACTGTGTAAGAATGATATATAATTATGTCCTGTAGAATATATTGATATTAGGTAATTAACCAAATTAGAAGTAGTATTTTACATTTGAAACAATTGTCCGTATTTATGCAAAAAGGAACCACCCGACAAATTTCATTTTTTACTTTTTTTAAAGAATACTGTATAAAAGTGGTCTAAAATTCTTATACAAAACAGAACCACGTGATTTTCCCTTTGAAACCAAGGTATATAAAAAGCAGAACAGAACCAACAGCATTAACAAACGTTACATATAAAGCAAAACAGAACCACAGCTTGATGGGACTCTATCGTTCAAACAAATACACGATATCAATACAAAGTCATTTTATACAAAACGGATCCACACATACTTGGTACTATTATACAAGACACATAAATCTATTATTAATGATTATTTTAATACACCAAATGGAACCAAGTTTATGTGGTTCCGTTATACATAAAATATTTTTTTTGAATTTAATTGCTAATATTTTTTTGCATAAAAGAATCACAAGCATTCGGTTCTATCATGCATAAATAAATATTGTAAAACAGTAAAACTAATAGCTTGTGGTTCCATTTAGACATGTGCGCCGACGTTGAAATAATCGGCGGCGGCGTGATTTCGGCATGGAATCGGCGCGTACCTATATTATTTGTTTAGAATGTGTTATTATTAATTTAAAAATGCTTGCATACTTTTATAGTGAAATTATTTCTAAATATAAGGGTTTGATATTATTGTCTCTTAAAACTCTTCTTTCTTATGTTTATCAAAAATTAGGTAGTTTTAAACATCTGGCGTTCCTAATTAAGTAAAATATGTAACATAAGACGTCAAGTTCCTTGGAGTTATATTAGATAGCGAACTGCTGTGGAACAAACATCTTGACAGCAAACTCCGACGTGCGACGTCAACCCTCTACCTATGCAGCAGAATGCTTGGCAAAACCTGGGGCATCTCACCAAAAAGAACCATGTGGCACTACACTGCTATCATTAGACCAACACTAACCTACAGAGCGATAGTCAGGTGGACCAGAATGGAGTTAAGCACTGTGATAGCGAGACTGCAGCGGTTCCAAAGAATGGCCTGCTCAGCTTTAATAGGTTGCATGAGAACCACTCCCGGCGCTGCCCTAGATATCATTCTCGACCTAGCATCATTAGATCTAATGTCGGCCCTAAGACTACAAAACATGGTTCTCTGGGGAGAACAACACTATAAGCAGTTCACACGCCCAGATCATGGACAGTGCTATAGATTACGAACCCCTCATAGCTGCCCCATGTGATAAAATACCCAGCCAACCAATGCTATACAAGCACTACCAAATACAACTATATGAGGATCAGAAAGATGAATCTGGTACACATGAATTCAGAATCTATACAGATGGCTCTAAAACGAACACAGGCACGGGCGCCGGGGTCCACTCATTGGACCTAAACATTAACATTATCAGTAACACTAGAAAGGCACAGCTCTATATTTCAATGCGAATGTGTAGCAATAACTGAGGCGGCCATAGCTGTACAAAAGAGAGGAATAAATGACCAATGTGTTCGCATTCTCTCCGATAGTGCTGTCATACTCAAAGCCTTGGAGAGGAGTAGCTGCAACACCACGCTAGTATTTAAATGCCATCTGGCAGAAAGGATATCAACAAACAACAAGATTACTCTTCAATGGATAAAAGGACATAGCGGATCGCTATGAATTGACGCCGCTTATGAACTGGCATGGCGAGGATCGGAAACAACCACAGAAGGTCCACTGTTTTTCCTCCCCATCCCATACACGGACACGCCTACCTGAGTGTAGACAAACTAGAGAGGTGCTCTCATCAATATCAAAGAAGCTAAGCTAACTATACATTTAATGAACCTAAATCGACAGGACCTACGTATTATGGTAGGAACAAACACCTTTTTACCATCGGAGCGACAGACAGCCCTCTCTGTGTAGAGGATCCCTCATTGACGACGAATCAGCTGCCCACGTTGTCCTGGAATGCGAGGGAGAAGCAGCACAACGAACAGAACAATTCTGTTCGTTGTGCTGCTTCTCTTGAACTTGCCGAGGTCACTCCGCGAAGCCTTTAAGGACCCGAGGAAGTTTCTGCGCTTCTGGACGGAGTTAGGCTGGCTCTGCTAGCACTCACACCACGCATAATGTACCAAAACTGAGTCCAAATGCGGAAATGGGAGTACTACTACCTAAACCTAAGCTATCGTACTAGCGATATTCACACACATACAGTTAAAGCAATTTAGTTCTGATACTCCAAATACAAGCAATGCTTAGCTAGAGGGCAGTTACTGGAGATAGATGATTAAATGGTAAATAAATACGAAAATAAATAAATAATACGTAAACCCTTAAACCTATGGTTCTTTTTTGTATATGAGAATACTTGTCGACTAGTAAACGTAAAAAGGAACCACATGCACATTTTCTTAATTATTTAGAAAGTTTAAGAGTATCCAAAGCAAAATTACATCTACATAATTAAATTAGTAATTAATCGATAAATAGAAATAAAATAAATAGTAATTTTGCTTCACATAACTGACCTGCACATATTTTTGTAAAACCTTTGATATATTCAGAAGTGTGTTTTGTTGGGTGGTTCCTTTTTGCATAAATACGGACAATTGAGCTAACTGCAGACTGTTGCAAATCGACAGGGAGCACAACTGATCCATATCAAGTACGTAGTTGGAAGCTTTCCCAAGACGTTGGCTGCAATGAATCGCTGTATGGCAATATATACGCTACGCCAGATACTCACCAGCTCTCTGGTCACATGTAGCTTCGACCAGATGCTCATGATATTGACTATCGGGTTGTTTGTCATTTTTAAAACGTAGAATTAGGTCAATTACTTGAATGAACCTTATAGAATACAGTGGTTTAAAAGTTTATGCATAATGCATTTCAGAAGGTTAAGAGGAAAATAAATGAATAAGTAAAAATAAAAAAAAATCATCTGGCGCGGTGGGCGAAGGTACGCCTGCGACGCAGTTTGCGGATTTGATTACCACCTCGGGACAAATATTTCGACGATCTGCAGAAAAATGTTCAGGGCTCTGGTCGTTTCCTATCTATAATAAAAAATATCTATAAATGTAATAATATTGTATTTAGTATATCAGTCATCTAGTACCCATAACACAAGCTCTACTTAACTTAGGGACTAGCTAGATGATGCTGTGTGGAATGTCCGCCATTATTTATTTATTATTTAAATTTATATTACTATATACCGCTTTCCACGAGAGCCGGTTATCCAAAAACGATACTTGAAATCATGTTCAATCAATAAAATTGTTCCGTATATTTTGATATCACAAAAAATCATAAAAAGAATATAGAATCCTTGGCATAAATCAAAACAAATTGATCCAGTTCATTACCACAAACCTACGGTGTTGCAATCACAGGTATGATTAACTTTATTTACCTGTCCGCCAACGCTTTTCATTAGCTGCGCAAGATTTGTTTGACGTTCATAACTAAATGTGTATAAGATTTGACGTGGGTGTCCGTTTGTAAGGAACAAGTCTGTTCATCACGATTGGTTACAGTTCGGACTTAAATTGAAAACACTATGGAGCGAAATGTATAAGACTATGGATGAGTCTAAGAGTGATATGCGCCAGAGAACAGATGATTACATAGGTGTAAGAATAATTATAGTGATATATTAAAGAATATTTATCGGGTATTTATCGCGTACCTTTTGTTTTATTTTCCCCTACGTTTCCATCGCGTTGCAGCGATCGTGGTCACGGGGCGACACTACGCGATAAATACCCGATAAATATAATGATATTTAATATTTAATATGTCAACAAATCGTGAAAGTTTAAATAGTGATATATTATTTAAAGAATATTGTTTTCCTTTATCACCTATTGGCGGTCCGCCTCGCCTTCACACACGTCACAAACAATTCTTAAATATATTTTTTTACACACACAAACATTTATTACAGGTTTCATAAGATCCTTAACTTTTTGAAATATTCTGTAGCCTATGTCTATCTTCTTAGATTCTAATGTGAGAAAGTTTTTCAAATCGGTCTAGTATTTCATAGTTTTTAAATCTAAATAAACCAAAAATCTAATCTTTTCTCTGTATTATATTAGTATGGATCACACACTTACCTACTCGTGAAGTACTTACCACTAAAGAAAATCGTTGTTATGTCAAATAAAAGACTTAATTAGTAATTGTCGTAATTAAGTTCAATTGCTTATATTTAAAAACGTTTACAAAAACCAATGATTTGTTTGGTTTATGTATTTTCAGAGTAATTTATCGATCTACCTTGATCTTGACGGGAACCTTATTACCAGCTACCACATAATAAAAAACCTGAGTGACTAAAGGTGTGGTGTGTTCTTAGCTAGTTTCTAACATTTCTCATGCCTCTATCTTCTTCATTATATCTCTTAGAAGACGATCCATGGCACTGATTGATTGTTAGTTTCTCCAACATTTATAGCTGTAACTTTTAATTGTTTTTTTTAAGGCACCATTAATTGTTGATACAGAAATTAGGTTCGATGGCTCTCAGAATTCAATTCGATGGTTTGGTTGATGAATACTTTCGTGATTCTAGACACGGTACTAATATACATAATAATGCTTTATTTTTCTTGCTTGGTTCTTTTCTTGCACGCGTTCTTCCTAAGGAATTGTTTTGAATTTATTAATGTCTCATCGGCATTTATTTTTGGAATCAAGACATTTGTGTGCGATACACATTCGTGTTGGACATGTGCGCGAAAAGACATTTGCACGAGTAGAAATGTGTGAGTATATATTTGCGCGAGAGGACACTTAGAATATCAAAAAAACCTAATATCTTTCGAAGTAGATGTTACTGAAAATTGCAGATTTTACCATTAACTAGAAGATTTTTCTCTCTTTTCTTTGAATTTTACTTCCCCTTCCTCTCTCTCTTGATTCCAATCGCGATAAACATAATTTTGACGTAAATCTTCGAAGCAGGCTACGATGCTACGATGGACTACATACGATATGTACACAAGACTTCAACGCACACCCACTTCTCCATTAAGTTTATCATAGCTCCGGAAGTAGCTGACCTTTTCACCTTTTTGCCTCAAGCTCGAAAAACAAAAATATATGCTGTCATAGCAACAATAAAAACCCAACACCCTTATTCTAACCACTACACTACCAGTGTGAACTTGAGAACAGATTCCTAGCAAACAAAGTAACTTGCGATAAATCTCTGGTTTTAAACTTTGTCCCGCGCGAACATAAATAACCCTAACGTCCCTGGTGCGTTAAAATATACGCAGTTATTTGAGATAAGGCTTCGCTTACAAAGGCTACGCAACGTCTTCCTTAGGCCGTGTCACATTATCTAATAGGGAAGCAGTAACTCAGGTTAATACACGCGCCCGATTTGCAACACGCCGCGCCGACACTGTCTTGCGAACCTGTTTGGGTGAAGCAGAACTTTAAGATAATCTAGAAAGACCTAGAACTTTTCAGTTGATTACCTATATTTTTTCGTACGTGTTGTTATAAGATATTCTCTGACTTTATAAATGTCGAGGTTAGAACCTACCACTTTTTAAAAGGTGTGACTTATAATTGACATTGACGTATAAGTTTTTAAAATTAATATATTTTTAACTAAATATAATATAATTAAAATCAGCATTGTCATACAACGTGGCAATGCAGCCAGCATCTTGGGTACACTTCCAACTGGTATTGATATGGATCAGTTGAGCTACCTGTAGTTTGTTCGCAACAGTCTGCAGTTAGCTCAATTGTTTCAATTGTAAATACTAGTTTTTTATTTAGTTAGATCATTGTAATTTTATTTGTACTAAATATTGTTTCTTGTAATTTAAATTCACAAATTATTTATTTCGTTTGTTTGTCATTTGTTTGTTATAATTGTTAGGACCCATTTTCTATGAAAGTAACCATAAAACAGATTCCAATTATTTATGTCATATTAACTTCACAATACATTCAAATTATTTTGAAATAAAATTCATTTAATTATAACTACAAGTATATCAACAAATAAATAAATAGTAACCTACTGTTTAATATTTTTAATTTTCAGCAACGCATTGATTTGCAGGCCAACACACGCGTCTCAGTCCTGTGTCTGAAGATGCCATATACCTGTTCAGCCATTGTGACCACGAGGGCTGGCACAGACCTGTCGCATCAGGAAGGTGACAGACATGTTTGCGTATGATGACGTGGAAGCACAGATTAACTATATAGTACTAACGTACAAAAGGCGCACTCTGCGAAATCATTCAGTTAAAAAGCTACTCTGCCACCTACAATACAGTGCAGTTCAGCTTGAACTGTGCTGTTAAGCCGCCCATAAATTTGATAAGATTTTAGCAGTGCTTGATACCCCTGGCTGCATAAACCCGTCGAGACGGGTCGGCTATGTTCTTGTAAAATTTGACACGAGCGCGGAGTGCACCTTGCCTGGTGGAAGTCATCTACTCGCACCTCCACGAACATACTTGTCACGCTGCAGTAGCGTTACAGGCCCGCTAGTATCTGGAATGCGTGATTATATTGTACACGGAGGGTATTGTACACTGTTCCAGTACCGTTGATCCATACATATACAGGCTGCAGGTGTAACAAAATTGGCATAAGGCCAGGGCCTAAAACTAACATTGTTCAGGAACAATGTTACTTTTCCGCAGCATTTTTAATCCGGATCAATGTTGTACCTCACCGCCAGCTCACTCTCTCCATATCAATGTCATCCTTAAGGATCTGAGTGACCAAGTGCCCCATAGTTTCATGTTTGACCAGGGTATCATTAAGTGAGATGGTTGGTACAAGCGAATAGTACCTACTTACTTCCTGCTTTGAATACCAATAGGACATGTATCACCGCATACCGCTCTCTATGCCTATCAGCTAACGAATGCCACTGGAGGGCTTATTGTAAAGTAAGTAATTATATTAAGTATATATATTTGTTTATCTCTTTTGTACAGATAAAACAATACAAATACGATCAAATCAATTAGTTATAACAAAAACGGCCAACACTTTGCGGATGCTATAGAAGGAAAATCCTGTCGTAGTGCTGGTCTTCCGTGTAAGCCCTATAGGGCTATTATTTAATTTATTATATAATCTAATAACAATTTAATACAAGCCTTGACTAACAGTCCTACTTAGACTCCACCGCAACTAAATGAAAATCGCATAGCTATTAGTCAAATAGACAAAGTATTTGACACTTCTATAACTTCACGAGTTACGATACTGGATCAAGAACCCTATTCACCCCGTCTCATTATCTTTCAATTTCAACACGCCGCTAAACTTATGCACCAAGCGCTTAGCCTATAGCGCCTTAAACACCATTTTCTTGGTACATTCCTCCACTCATCAGATACGCGCATGCTTATTTATTTACCTAGAGGATATTTACGATGTTTCTCGTGTAATAGGTTGTATCTCGTTTTTCTTGCCGGCTACATACATCATTTTGCGGTAAGATTCAACGATATTGGATGCGTACCTCTAAACTAGACACTACACTAGATAAATGCTCAGAGAGCTAGGGACTTGTTGATGCTGTGTAGATTGTCCAGCATTATTTATTTATTACTTCTTTAATGCGTTTTCGAGTGGAGAGATATTAGAGTGTTAGCTATAGCTACACTTCTCTACGTACAAAATATAAACCAACGAATACAAAAGAGCGAAAGGCATGCTAGCAGCTAAAAATAATAAAATGCATGTTTGCAGGCGGAAATGAATTGAAGATTGACTGAATAACTTTTATGTCTCTTTATAAATGTTTCGAGGGAACCAAATATGAAAGCACTTTTTCATTTTGCTAGCTTTTTGTTCATCCACATATCTATGGCCTGTTTTTATTCGCAACAGGGCCTATATTACCATACAAAAGTAATTCAAACAAATTGCCTAAATGATTTTCGTTGAAGGCTTTGCATTTTATTTAGAGTTGTTACCATTCAATACCGAAAAATTATATTATTTATGTTTATTTTTCACTTCTTTCAATAGAAGTCAAAAAATTAAGTAAAGAGCAAATCAATAACACCTTATTTCTTGTTTTTTTAATAATTAACTGTTTGAAATATTACTTGTATCTTATCTGTGTATCTTATTGAAGTTAGTTAAAATTGAAAACTGCTTCAATTATTTCAAAAACTTTGACCTAATGGTGATCGGTAATAATTTTGCAAAAAAATACATAAAATGGTAGATAAAGTCCCTCTGCTATACTTAAATTTTCCCAGTAAATTTTACTCGTATTCGCACAAAACGGTTTTCAGATAATGCCCCCATTAGGGTTCGGAAAAAATGATTTTGTAAGCTTTTCGCTTCTAAATTGCGTTAAACTTCGGGTCATTTTTTACCATAATTATTTAAACACTGAAATATTTTTCTGCGATGAATGCTCGAGATTATAATTTTGACATTGACAAGTAATTTTTCAGGGGACACGTTATTCATATTAATTTACCATTTAATTTTGCACAATACTAATTATTCTACATTATACCAACTCAGTAGCGTAAAATGTAATTATTTTAATAAAATTTCCTAGCATCATCATTAACAAAAAAATGTTGTATCGACAAAAATAGTCCCGATAAACTAGAGTTAAGGTAAATAAAAGTATGTTTAACTTCCTGTGTCTTTCCCTTTTATGGGTCAATATTTTGACAGCAAATATTTACGGAGTCATAAAACTGTATTATAAAAGTTAAAATCTCTGAGTCAAACCAGCGCAAGAGAAAACAAAGGCGCACAATAACGAAGAGCCGTCAAAGCTCTGCGCTTGATCATTTACATACTAACTATTACACAATCTAGGATACAAAGCGCCCTTTGGCTACTGTTGTTTAAACTGTGTAATCGTAAAATGCTTTGTTCTGTATGACGGCCGACCGACATAAAATAACTATTTATAACACGAAGAAAGTGTTTCGGATAGCATTAGAGGTAATAAATATTAATATCGGCCCGAAACTTTCGTTTATGGCTGATCCCCGTTTGTATGAGGTTCGGTAACCTTAGTAGCAATTTGTCCTTTTAAACAGAAGAGAGAAAGGAAATTTGTTTATTTGTTCAGTATGAAGTCCAGTTCGCAACTACTGTTATAAAAATATATTAAAAATAAAACTTACCTAGTTCGACGACCACTGTGGCGCGGTGGGCGAAGGTCCGCCTGCGACGCAGGAGGTTGCGGATTCGATTCCCGCCTCGGGACAAATATTTGTATGATCTGCAGATATTTGTTCAGGGGTTCTGGTCGTTTTCTATGTATAAAAATATATGTATCTATTTAATAATATTGTATTATGTATATCAGTCATCTAGTACCCATAACACAAGCTCTGCTTAGCTTGGGGCTAGATGATGCTGTGTGGATTGTCCAGCATTATTTAGCATTATTTATTTATTTATAACTCTGGATTTGTTGTATGCAATCCATTTAAATAGAGAGTTTATTTGCTTGAACTGACCTATGTACTTCATAATGGTGTTTTGTACTTTTCAAATCAAGATCTTACTTTTCATCAAAATCAGAGATATATGTACATATTATATTATATTTTGTGACAACCAGTAATTTAAAATAATTTTATTCATTGATAGATTATTCGTACTACTTTAACGGGAATTTATAGCGTTTTGAAAAAAAATTACGCGATAAGTACCCGTTAAAATATAATCATTATGTGTTCAGATCGCGTAAGTTTAAAAACATTCGATAGATTCGTTCCGACCCTAAACCATCCTCCGATTCATTTCTTTTTTTTTTTCAGTCTCTCCTAATAACCTGCAACGAAACACAAACCTAAAAAGGCTTTTTGTATATTTTTGTAAACCTGTCCCAGACAAAGGTCATTCAAATTCCAGGTTACCGTTGTTTCGCATCTCTTGTATGTAAATTTTCTATTTAGGAACATTTTTATAACGCATATAAAATGTTCCTATAAGTTTCGAGGTGGAGTGTGAAATGATTTGAAAAATAAAAGTGTGTTATTTATAGCGTCACTATGTAGTATTTTTTGTTTGCTGAATTTCCGCTGAACAAGAATATATGAGGACCGTTTGAAGTTTATTTACTATTTACACCTTAAATATTGAATTTTTATAGTATCAAAGTTGATAATGTCCTCTAAGTCCTCACAGTCAGTCAAATGTACAGTCAGATTTTATAAATACAAAGGAAAGAAACATTCTTCAAGTTTTGTATAAAAAGTCTAAGCTATTCAAACGTTTCTCAGCCCAAGGCCCAAACAATTCGCTCCATAAGAACTTTACACCACACGCTAGAGAAAACAATTCTCAATTTTCCACCGCCTCTGCCTTTAAGCAAATCCGCACGAATACATAATCCCTATACGGATAGTCTCCAAGAGATCAGAGGGGAAACAAAGTTTCTGGATAAGCTTTATTTTGACCGAATCGTGACGTATTAGGTTGGTTACTTTTGTGACTGTTGGGTTTTAGAAAGAAATTGCTCCTATGATGTGTTTTCTCAAGAGACTGTTTTTGCTTGTCTATCACTTACATAAGCTTTGAAGTTGTAGTCTCATTAAATTTTATGTATATACCATTTTTGTAGAGGTTAACTTTATTACAAAGCATCAAAATTGTTGATCACTAGATTCTCTGTGGTGGGCAAAGTTCAAATGTTTATTTTGTACGCTCTACAAATATTTATTCAGGATTTTCTGTTCGTTTTCTATATTTCATAAAAATATCAATCTATTTAGTATATTGTATTACGTAAATCAGGCATCTAGTATATGATATGTATTAAATCTAAGTACTTGACTTGACTAAGTGCTCCTTGTGAGCCCATGGTATTAAATAAATTGACTTGAATTGAATAGTACCCATAACACAAGTTCTGCTTAGCTTGCGGCTAGGTGATGCTGTGTGGATTGTCCAGCATTATTGTTATCCTATATATGTATAAATAATCTCTAGTTGAAGACAAACCACATTCATTTGCTAAAATCTAACACCTAACATTTTAACCCACAGCTAGACATTGTAGGTTACCCAGAATCGCATCGAAAGTTCAATAGGTTACTTCCACATCCAGTTTCTAAACTTCTTGGATCACGATACTATTTCCACGGTTTAATGTCACTCGGTCTACGTTTAGAGCCTCTACAGCCAGTAGAGCCCCTTAATTACCATGCCTTACTGGACAAATAAAAAGTAAGAGCTTTCTGGAAGACAGCTGGATCATTGTTTGCGTACTAGAAAGTGTATAATACTATATAAAGTGCTTGAATCTTAGATATTTTTGTAAACAAATGGATTACGAAACTTTAAGAATATTGGTATTATATATGTATTGATATGGATCAGTTGAGCTACCTGTAGTTTGTTCGCAACAGTCTGCAGTTAGCTCAATTGTTTCAATTGTAAATACTAGTTTTATTTAGCTAGATCATTGTAATTTTATTTGTTAATACAATAATAATAATAAATAATTACAATCATCATCATCATGATGATGATGATGATGATTGTAATTTTATTTGTTAAAAAAGGCTTTTTGTCCTTTTAAAAAAAAAGAATACTGGATAAAATATTTAACAATATAGTTTCGTCGGAGCAAATCGCAGAATTTCCGAGCATTTTTAGTTTCGAAATTATGATTTCATTAGTTTTTGGCTTGATTGAACACTACATGTGTGGAATTGGCGTAATTTTTTGAAGATTATTTTTACCTACCACACCCTGGTGTTTTTGCTATTCTTATCAGTTTTCATTATTAATTGTTTTTTTTTGCTTAAAATATCTTGGATTTTAGAAATTAATATATAGGTAACCATAAATTAAGAAATAAATTAAAAAAAAACAATATAAATAGACACCTGCGAACAAAATGCCTATCCTTAAATGATTCAGCTATTAGGGGCTGTCTATTAAGTCTCCAGATCTTTTCATGGGACTCTAAAAACAAAACTTAGCTCTTTTTATTTTCTTCGGATCCTCGGGTCGATGAATTAAACACAATTCTTCGGCTGTCTAATGTTTTATTTTGAAACGTATTGTTTTGGAGTTGGGGTCGTTTATCAAACGTAATTGACTTTGGTTGTAATTGTGTTACATAAAACATAACGTTCATTAGAGACAGATGTATAATGAGCATTTTTGTTTTGTTTTCGAGGATGGCATCATTAACACGAGTGTAAAGAACAATAACAAATTCATGAGCTTTTACCAGATTTCACTTATCTAGAAAATACCAATTACTTTTGAACCTTTGTCATTGTTGAAACATTTAATATTGTGACTGTAAACAACGAAAAATAAATACCTAAAGTAAATAATTGGATTGTAAGAATTTATTACTTTGATATAACAATTACTTGAATTGGTAACAACCTTAAAAGTATGTTTTAAATAATACGTTACAATTCAAAAGAAACACGGTTTTATTTCACCTTCAAGGTGTTTCAACTAAAAAGTTAACCTTCAAACGCAATTTGTTCTAAACATATGACCTGTCATCTAAATCAAATGTAATAACAACCTCTAATATATTCATTGATTTATTTTAAACGATACTAAATAATTGCCGAGCATCGACACCACGTTCTAAACTATTGTTTTAGTAAGAAAACAGGGTGTTCATAGTGTTTCGACGTAGCTAAGTAGATGATAGAAACTATCACATATGTAGTTAAATGGTGTGTTGATGGCTACTTTACAAATGTAAAAGGTAAATTGGTATATAATGCTATACTAAAATTTGTATCTTTCAGCAACTCAGTAAGTTGGAAATATATGGATAAAATTAAATCTTCTTTCGGCCATTCAACGAAAATAAAGTTATGGATGCGTCTATTGCGCGATTAGTCTATAGAGTGTTCACTACTTGGGCGAGTCCTGGCGAACCTAGTCTCATTCATAGGCATATTTAACAGGCTATGAAGTATAAACTTCATCGATAGCCTTACAAACGTCATTTGTGATGATTCAGCGAACACATGGAGATTATTGTTTATGACGCGAAGATCTCAGAAGATTTCAGAACATCCCGTATAATACGACAGTAATGTAATATGATTTATAGATTTCTGTAGGCGTCATACACGAATGGTATGTTCGTCGTCTGTATGATAATTAAATTTCAACCTCAGGCTGTGGTTACTTTTGTATTTATGAGTGGAGAAACTTCGTTTGACACAAGTTGCGGGCCAGGTGCTAAGTTTTAACTTCGTAGATAGCTTTTGACGCTGCGCAAAAGTAAATTATCAGAGACGAACGTCGAACATCTCTTAGAAGTTAGAAAGTTCGATGTCCATATCTTCTTTTCATTTTAAAAGTTTGCTTTACACTCAAAGAAAGGTAAGGTGATAGATAACACTGCCGAAATGATAAAACTATTTATCTGTTTTTGCAACTGATTTACAAGCCAATTTCAAATTTAAGTTATGACTGGTTGCTTGATTTTTATACTTGCTTCAGTGAATGCATTATTGAAAGAAATAAAAGACTAGCAAAATAAATAACAAATGAGAGTTCGATAACGATTGCCATGTATCTTGCAAACCTATAATAAAAACAGTACCAACATAATGAAAAACTAAAAAACATCACGATCTCATTAGAAATTATATTCCCGATGATGATCTCAATTTCTAAATAGGTAATAAATAACATTGCTACAAAACTAGCTAAATCAAATTAGACCACACCCACCGAACCACACGCCGATAAACAATAATAAAAGTTTTTAACGCGGTTTTGATTAGACAACCGACATTATTGGTGTTAACTGACACATAAATACCTTAACAAGTGTTGTATCTAATATAGAAACTAATATAAAAACTGAAGAGGATTTTTATATTTCGTGATAGGTTACCGGATACGAAGCTATTAGTAGGGTGCAGTAAATTTCACAAATTAGTAGCGTGTGACAAAGTAAAATTAATGAATTCTTGCGTTGCCTCAGGCGTTTTTTTAACTTTACTCGGTCTGTAGGTGTCCTAATGATGGCACATGTCATCGTCAACTGAAAAATGAGACAGGTTTATATTTTTGGTGCATGTTTGAGCTCGTTGAACTCAAAAGTTTTCTTATGTACCTAAGCTTTTTTGTAATTTGTAACTAAGTATTATAATATTTTTGTTCAAAAAGATTATTGTAACAATATAAAATTCTGAATGTTTGAATATGAACGGAAATAAAATTGAAACTAGAAAAAACTGAAGAATAATTCCAACTAAAACTCATTCAAATGAGCCAACAATAACCATGCGTTGTAACAAAAACTACAAAAAAATTATAAAACCGAATCAAACAGCGAAACTAACTTTTCTGATCCAACGTTAAAAATGCAAATATCTGACGTAGAAATTGTATGGAACCTATTAAACTGTATCAGTACCGAAGTCGCAGAATATTTAATAGTGAAACTTCGTCGATACGCTTGAGACCAGAAACTTTGATTAAAATTTCATAGCACGCAGCTTAAGCCGTACAAACTACAGCAAATTACACTGTATAATAAATAATGAGGGAAACCTAATGAAAACATCCCTGTTATAAAGACCCTTCATTATTTTGTCTTTACCTAAGTACGTGGTTATTTAACATCTTTTTTTTTATGTTGATTTTGGTTGTATGAAATAATAATGATAATCTGCTGGAGAATTCACAACATCAAGCTAAGCAGAGCTTGTGTTACGGGAACTATGAATGATATACAAAATACAATATATTACATTGTAGGATATATTATTATTATATGTACATAGAAAACGCACAGAACACCCGAAATAAACATCTGCAGATAGTACAAAAATTTGTCTCGAGACAGAAATCGAACCCGCAACCTCCTGCGTCACAGGCAGACCTTCGCCCACCGCCACGGAGGTCGTCAAGGGTTTAGAACGCAATGCAGCACTGGCAGCAAATCCCCTTAATATCAGAGACGATTAGGCAGCACCACTAGAAAATCAGCCATATACCTTCCTACCTACGGCTTAATAATATTGTTGATACAAACTTGTTTATTTTTGTTACAGTTAAAGGGGACACTATTCTATATAAAGATAACCCTACGAGAAAGGACAGAATTTCACTTACGGGTAGGCCTTCGTATCATTTAGATTTTCCTGACTTTCCCAAAATCAGGGTAAGTTTTACGCAAGTTAACAAATCATCCCGAATTCCCCAGACTCTGCCGGCTATAACTCATCAACTAAAGTAAAAGAGCCCAATTTCAGTTGCATGTCTCACTAGATTTGCTACTGTACAACCTATTTACTAAACGACGGATAACGAAATATTTTAAAATAATCATAATATTTTTATTCAGTATACACAGACATTGTAAAGTCAAAACTCAATTAATTTGTATTGTATAAAAGGACTCCCATAGCTGACGATCCAATAAATAAATCTCATTAACCTAGTCAAGTCTGTTTCAGTTAGTATGTTTTGTTTTCATAATTGAAATTTCTTGTGACTTTGAATCCTGTAGGAAAACCTGTGCTGGCTCTTAAAGCACAACTATTGCCGTCAAGCCGAGCGCCTATACATCAAGTTTGATAGTCAATTATTGGCACTCGGTACTGGGAACTGAACTTGGGTTTATCTGAACATTCAGTAACTTAGTGGTTCCGAAGTACGCTGAGACTAGGAGAGTGTCGATTCAGATTCTTTGTCAAAGTTAGTAGAGTTCTTGTCAGACATTTGAATCATCGAACTGATATAAAAGGATTTCACAGCTTGAATTGAAAATTGCTACTTGCAAGGCATTAAGCGATCATAGGTTTTAACCGTGTTATTTCTCGATTTGAAAATTATGACCGAAGAGATCTTTACGTGCATATTTGTCTTAATGGCCTCTCCGGAGCTTGAAGATTTATTATCGAAAGGACTCCAAAGCGACATCCACTGTAATGTTGGGAAAGTCGAATGAACCCACCATAATGACGGTCTCCGCGGTACCATTTACTGCTCTCCGAAATTTCTCATGCCTAACATTCTTCAACAACTTCCAGATTGAATTAACGACACTAAAAAGCTCACAAAGTCACGGAATCCTCACTGAAATTAACTAGCACAAATCTATTGTATTACGGAACGCATCTTAACAGCATTCTTCGTGACGATACCAATTTGGAACACTGGAACACGTTTGGAGTTTTAACGTTTGACAACAAATACTGTTGTAAGCCAGTTGTGAATGCATAAATAGATGTTGACTTAAATAGATTTGTGAAGTTTTGGCTTGGACTTCCAAATATTTTTTCGAGGGCACCGGTGCATGTGATTAAAGGTTGGGACATTATCTCAGTTGCTTTGTCCCGACGGTTCTTAATGCGGTTTGTGGCGTGCATTGCGACTCTTCTAATATAGTTCTTATTCCATGGTCTATACGGTTGAACTAAATAGGTTTGTTATAAATGTATTGAGTTACGCAAACTCAATACCGTTGCCTAGGCGAAAGCTGATCTCTTACGGTGACATCTCCAGAGGACGTAAAGGATTATCGAATGACAATGTAGAGTTTTTGTTCGCAATTTCAGTAAATATTCAAAGGGATCCGATGCTTTTAAACTAGGATGCTATTAAATTGCGCATGCGTCTTTTGTGATGCCACATGGCATTTTCCAGCAGATGGTTCTTTTGTGTCACCAGCATATTCCAGTAAGCCAATATCATTGAGTACTTAACAAGTATTTAGATTGTCATTATTCCATTAGAAATGTAAAGCAAAATCAGTTCTTACAAGTAAAAAAAATAAGCATGCCGTTCTCATCACTAATAAATAAACTTGACTTTACTGTAAAAATATTTATCTATTTTGACATCAGTGCAGTTAATCCAAATGCATATTTAGTGTTTTCAATTGATTTGCATTAAAAATTGCACACACTTGATATCTGGATATCCCGTCCGGAATTGAACCAATCTTTACTGAGACAGGCTTTAATAGCTTCCTGTTTGAGATACTTTCAAAACTCTTTGACTCAGTACCTACTAAATATTAAAAAACTTACGTTCTTATCATTTTGAAATCGACCCAATTTAAATAAAGAATTCCCAAACCCATTGAAACCTGCACAATGTATTTAGAAACATTGTTTGTTATCTTTCACAGTCAACGCCGACTCCTATAAACTGGCTTTTTCTCAGAATAGACTTTTGATACGATCTCTCAGAATTGGGAGCGGTAATCTAAATTTATATTTGACGTTTGGCACATTAGCTTAAATTGACCATTCATTAATTACTATACTCACGTTTAACAATTTTAATAAGGTGTTTTGCATACAAGTTATTACATATTTAGTAGTCTCGTTTTGGTCGAGTCTTGGATTTCTTTTCTTATACTATATTCTAGTTTTCTGCATTAAATAATCTGATGCAATCGATATAAGTTCTTACTAAATATATAGGTAGATAATGAATAAATAAATAAAATGCCTATTATATGGAGATATACTGTGGTTGAGTTTTAGTAACACGGCATTACAGCCAAAAATAATGCTAGTTTTAAAGTAATTACAGTCGGATAAATTATTTTTCCGCAAAAACTAAATTGCTGGAAATAAACACACGGGTATGTAAATGGAACCCTTTTGAACCATAAAACTAAGTTAATTACCAAACTATTGCTGTTAGGAAAACTTCTAACACTTTAGACCCAAAATGTCGGGTCAGAGATCGTTGTAATATTTGTTTTATCAACTTTGAACTTTATTATAGATATGGTATGGGCTTTAGAATTTCAGCGCCAAATTATTCTATGATAACGTCCGAATTAAAATTAATATTTAGACCTTAAAACATCAATTCTCGAATAGGAATTTTCATCTTTTTAATTTCTGGTTAGCCTAAGTAGATAGTCCTCGTACCTTACGTAGGTACTAACATTTTTTGGAGTAGGAAGAAGTTGAGCTGAAGCTTAGTTAAAAATAAAACATTTAATTAAACTTATATAACCCATCTCAGCAGTACATAAACACCTATGCATATCAACCACCTATAGACCATCTTTCCCCTTAACTGTTAGAAATCCATTTACGTGAATCTTGATGAGGGTGCGAACGTCAAAAATAACGGATGTTGATTTCGTTTTGATTCACCCACGAGATAATAGTAGTTTTATGAGTTGATGACTAGATGGCGCCTCCAGTCACGCTTCTCGCGCCTGTTCCAACCGGTTTTAGGTAGTTATAAGTAGATTCAAGTGGGCAAAACTGGATACAGGATGGGAAATCTGAGGATTTATTGCGATCCGTTTGTTGGTAATGGAAAAAGAATGATGCTAAACTTTAGGGACGTGAATGTATTAGAGGAAATATTATTTTACTATGCTGTGATTTTTATTACTATAGAAATGGCACTATCTATTATTTACAACTATTTTATAAACATCATCATCATCATCATCATCATCAGCCTATGTTAGTCCACTGTTGGACATAGGCCTCCCCTAATGAGCGCCATAGCGCCCTGTCTTCGGCTTGTCGCATCCAGCATCTGCCAGCAGTCTTTCGCAGATCGTCATCCCACCTGGTCGGAGGGCGTCCTACACTACGTTTACCGAGTCGCGGTCTCCACTCAAGAACACGTTTACCCCAGCGGTTATCGGTTCTTCGCGAAATATGGCCGGCCCACTGCCACTTCAGTTGGCTAATTCTCTGAGCTATGTCGATGACTTTAGTTCTCTGTCGGATGTATTCGTTACGAATCCTATCCTTCAGAGAAACTCCGAGCATAGCTCTTTCCATAGCGCGCTGAGCGACTTTGAACTGGTGGACCAACCCTATCGTGAGTGTCCACGTCTCAGCTCCGTAGGTCATGACTGGTAGGACGCACTGATTAAAAACTTTCGTTTTCAAACATTGCGGTATGGATGACGAGAAGACTCGACGTAGTTTTCCGAACGCTGCCCAGCCTAGCTGGATCCTCCTCTTGGCTTCCTTCTCGAAATTGTTTTTACCCAACTGCAAAATCTGCCCGAGGTAAGTGTACTCAGAAACAATTTCGAGAAGGTGGCCATGTACGATCACCGGTCTTGGATCAATGTGGGCATTGATCATGACTTTGGTTTTATCCAAATTCATGCCAAGACCGATACATCGGGAGGCTGAAGCTAGACTGTCCAGCATCCGGTTCAGCTCCTCTAGCGACTCCGCCATTAAGACTATGTCATCAGCGAATCGCAGGTGTGAGATGTAGTCGCCGTTTATGTTGATGCCCTTGTCTTTCCAGTCCAGCGTCTTAAACATATCTTCCAACGCGCTCGTGAACAGTTTCGGGGATATGACATCCCCCTGCCTCACTCCTCTGCGCAGTTGGATCGGTTTAGTCTGCTGGTCCTGTACTCGGACACTCATCGTAGCGGCTTCGTAGAGACATCTCAGCACCTCGATATAACGATAGTCTACTTGGCATCGCTGTAAGGATTGTAGAACAGCCCAGGTTTCAACGGAGTCAAAGGCCTTCTCATAGTCCACAAAAGCCAGACACAGGGGCTGATTATACTCTTCGGACTTCTGTATAATCTGCCTCACTGTGTGAATGTGGTCTATGGTACCATATCCTCCGCGAAACCCAGCCTGCTCCGGTGGCTGAAACTCGTCGAGTCTCCTGGCGAGACGGTTCGATATAACTCGTGAGAAAAGCTTATAGACGTGACTTAGGAGCGAGATGGGTCTATAATTTTTAAGAAGGGTTTTATCTCCCTTCTTAAAAAAGAGCACCACCAAACTCCCACTCCACGCCTTTGGAGTTCTCCCACTGTGAAGGACGGCGTTGAAGAGGCTCTGTAACTCCTGTATAACAGGGTATCCTCCAGCTTTCAAAAGCTCTGATGTTATTCCGTCCTCACCGGGGGCTTTTCCATTTTTAAGCTGCCTCAGAGCTAACACGATCTCGTCTTGACTGATGTCTGGCAGTTCGTCGGTATAGTGGCGTATCAAGGTGGCTCTAGAATCGTGGTCGTCTCGTTGGGAACGGGGAGCATGTGCAGCGTATAAACGGCCATAAAAGTCCTCTATCTCGGCCGATATCTCCGGCTTCGACAAAACGGTCCTTCCGTCGTGCGTTGAAAGCTTCGTCAGGTGGCTCCTTCCAAGCTGCTGAGTGAATACTTTGGACCCTCGGTTTCGCTCTATCGCCTCTTCAATGAGGCGTGTATTAGAGCTCCGAAGGTCGCGTCGTACCATCTTCGCAATTCGCTTGTTCAGGTCTGACCTCTCTGACGAAGTCGCTTGGGTGGTTTCCCGTCTTTTTGTCATCAGCCCAAGAGTCTCATCCGAGAGTTTGGACTTCTTACCAGTACGCTGCTTTTTGCAAAACTTGATGCCCTCGTCCCTCAGCGTTTCTACCAGATTGTGTAGGGTCTCGTCAGCGTCATCAGTGGGTTCCAAGGCAGCGAATCTATCCCCGAGAAGCTGCTGAAACTTCTCGGTGCCCGCCATGATTTGGATTGGGTTCGGTCGGAGCGTGGACTTCATCAGACGGTTTCTTTCAAGCTTCAAATTTATATTCAGAGAGCCTCGCAGGAGTCGGTGATCAGATCCGGTATTGAACCTGTTGATCACTGAGACATCTCTGAATATATGCTTGCTATCCGTCATGATGAAGTCGATCTCATTTTTTGTCACAGAATCGGGACTCCGCCATGTCCACTTCCTTTGGGGCTGTTTCTTAAAGAAAGAGTTCATTAAGAACAGCCCCTCTTTCTCGAGGAAGTTGACGAGCATTTGTCCCCTGTGATTTCGAACACCAAAACCATGCGGGCCTATTCGGGATTCGTTGCCAGTCTGGGTTCCCACCTTGCCGTTAAAGTCCCCCATAACAACGTTGAAGTGAGCCTTGGTGGTGTGATGTAAGGCTTTGGATATGTCTTCGTACATATCCTCCACTTCATCATCCGAGTGTGCCGAGGTCGGTGCGTAGACCTGAATGACCTTCAAGCTGTAGCGCTTAGACAGCCGAAGGATCAGGTACGCTACCCTGGTCGACACACTGGAGATTTCTTCGACGTTGTTAGAGAGGGCCTTATTGACGAGGAAACCTACGCCACCCTGGGATGTTTTATCACCCTCACGAAAGTAGAGAAGATGGCCCGAGTCTAGGGTTACGGTGTCCTCCCCCTCTCTACGGACTTCACATAACCCTAGAACATGCCATTTAATGTTCTCTAACTCCACTTCCAACTGCGCTAGATGGTGATCAAGCCTCAGAGTGCGTCCGTTAAACGTTGCCAGGGTCAGTGTGTGTGGGGTGTGGTAGCCTAATGTAGCCCGGTGATTCCTAGCACCCCCTGCCCCGCCGTTACCGTGGCCGCTACCATGGCCAGGAATAGCGAGGCGGCCGGGAACTGGGGGCCATTTTGTGGCGGTTCTTGTCATTTGGGGGTATTGCCCATAATCCCCACGCTGGGCATGCGGGTTGGGGATCGCAGTTTAGTGGAGTAGTTCTGCAGAGGGCGCTGCTGCCCGCCCCCCGGTGTGTTTCCCTTAGTCGCCTCTTACGACACCCACGGGATGAGTTGGGGTGGTGAAATTCTTTATTATGCCGTCACCACACGGCAAATATTTTATAAACACATACAGCATATTCATGTTTGGTAGATTGATATTCTATGAGTTATAGTTTGGGTAAGTACTTCTCTCTGCTTGATACATCTAAATTGGAATCTTCCGGACCAAAATAAATTTGAGGACGTCCTTTTTATTTGACTTCAGTCACGAGCATGTGTACCGTGGTTTCCTAGCCTAATTACGTTGCTATTTCGAGACATTACGATCTTGATTCAAAGTCAAATTAGACGAAAACTTTCATGTACCTTTGATACCTAGCTGATTTTTGATATTAATACTTACTCGTGCAGCGTCATAGTTAACTAAGTAGATAAGTCGATCTCGACATCACTCCTTGTGATCGATCACCGCTAAATTGATGCCGAAGTAAACTTACCTCGTCTTTACTTTGCTCGGAGTAATCCAATCGTACGAGACATTACCGTGATAAACAGAAGCTGTGGCTAAGACGGAATCTTATTTGTTCTGTGATTGAGTTTATTTTTGGGTAACCATTTTATCCACTTTGTTTTGATATAAAAAAACTACTCTATGAAGATTGAGAGATGTCCTAGGAATACAAACTTGGATATTCTCGCTGTTCAGAAAGCCTATCCATAAACGCTGTGTGTAGGTATTTATCATTGATGTTTTTACTAGTGTACGGTGGTTGCAGATGTAGAAAATTATTCTGTAAATATAACTTTCCTAATAGCCTAGTTTGAAATGCTAAACTTTTTGTAGCAAAATCTAGTACTACTAACTATTACTGCTTTCCTTTTAGATGCGATAAACTTTCTCAAAGTGGCTTTCAATTTCCAATATGTTTGCATATTGGCTGAAACGTTGGAACCTACTTCAAGTTGAACACGGTGATAGGTGCTTTCGAAGTTCTTGAGTGCTGTAACTATGTTAGAACTAGCAACGTGTTTTTCTTTCCGCCCAAGAAAAGTTCGAAACTGTTCTAGTATGAAATTACCTGCAGAGCTGAGGCATGTTTTTGTGAACAAATGTAAAACAAAATAGAAACTGATGCTATACTATCCTCTATAAAAGGAAATAAAACAAAACAAAAATTAAATTTCGAAAATGTGTATTTCGTCTTTTCTTTTAATATCTCCTTTCAGTTATGTACAATTTATATACAACATAGTTATATTATTTACAGTAAAGACAATATATGTAGATGTGGCGTCTAAAATTAAAATAAATGCATCTGTACATAGATTTAACTTTGGCATGATTATTTATGCGATCCAAACGTATTCAAGGATTACGAGTATAATTATAATGGTAATTCATAGTTTACAACGGCTTATAGTTACCTATCTATAAATTACTATCGCAGAAATTAGGAAGTGAATCCGTAACAGAAACAAAACTAGCGACAAGAACTATACAAGTAAATGCGAGAAGAGGTCTTAAAATTACAATAAATTACTAAGAGAACAATCTTATACTAATTATCACTTTTGTTGGACTAATACGCTTAAGCGTTGCAAGTATCAGTGTCTGTTTACCTGCGTTGAAGCATACGCTATGCCCACAGTTGGGCTTGTGGCGGCATGCGGTGGGAGTGAGGATCGTGAGCGTGGACACTGTGGCCCAGGGCCAGTCCGTCGCCCAGCAAGGGGGGCAGCTTGCCCGGAGGAGGGGGCGGGGGCGGCGCCGGCGCCCGCCCGGCCCCCACAGGTGACACCGATGCGTAAATATTCACTGTCGACCGGTGATATTGACACTTCCGCAAGTCCGGCATCGCGAATCTTAACTTTTGCCAAAACTGTCTATCCCCCCACTCTATACACGTATTCGCCTTTAAACACAACCTCAACTCCGGGTCCATATCTCTATTCGGAATCTCACCTAGCAATATTATTATCAGTCTTCTTCGTCTCTCTTTCAGTACTTCGTGCAGTGCCGTTTTGAATTCAAACCGACACCATTCGTTGTTGATGAAGTTTTTAGATAGGACTATTATCGTCCGCTTAGACGACTCTACGGCTTCTATTATTGTGTCGGCGACGTATGCTGAAGCGTTGAAATCGCGGTAATGTAGGCAGAGCCGGAAACTTGGATCGGCGGATTCTAGGCCAGGCGCTAGCATTTGAGCGACAAACGCCTCGTCTTTCACGCTATAACTTATGTAGGCGTCAAACAAGCGGTCTTTATCAGCCTCTTCGTCAAACGCCGTGCTTTTGTAGCACATTCTTAAGCCGCAGTGGTAGTAAACCCACACTCTGAGCTCGCGCCGCCAATAAAACACACCGCATATTAGAACAGAGCTCACTACGAACACGCACAACGATATCAATAGAAGTGGTAGATAATCGTTGATTACTTGATTTTCAATTATGGAAGAGCTCCCGCCGACGTGGCTCGTGCAAATAGTGGAATTGAAGTCAGACATGAGTGGCCCCACCGCGTTCGTTATGTTGTCGAACACACACGTGATTCTATTAGCGTCCTCCACTTTTCCTAGGTTGTTTTTAAACCAATTCCTGAATTTATGCATATACTGACAGTCGCACGACCAAGGGTTCCGCGAGAGACTAATCTCTACCAAATAAGGGTTCATCGTGAATTGCCACACTGCGAATCCGTAAATGTTATTTCCTTCCAAGCGCAGCACCTCTAAATGCCTCAACTCCAAGAACGTTCGATTATCGATATAGTGAATTTTATTGTCTTGTAGATGCAATTCTCGTAAATTTTCTAACGGCGACAATTCGAAACCGAGCAATTCCTTTATATTGTTTTTTTCTAAATGCAATACGGTTAAGCGTTTTAGTCCACTAAAAGTATTATTATACAAAGCGTCTATGTTAGAGTTGTTCGCGTACAATATTTTAAGATTCTTACGGCCAATAAAAGCATGACTTGTCAAACCACCAAAGTTGTTACCGTCTAAATAGAGTTCAGTAGCGTCCATAGGTATACTGCTAGGTATTTCAGCGTATCCAGCCGCAGAACAGTCCACAATGTTCGCAGACCACGGTTGGTCATGATAGCACGTACAGTTCGACGGGCACGTCATTTCACAATCACAAGCGTCAAAATCACAACAATGGCACAGAGTGAAACAGTGAGTTTTATATGTACACAAAAACTGAGACGACTCCGCTTCAATGAGCGGAATATAAGTTCTTTCACGATTGTAGAGTAGCTTGCAGTAGATACTTTCCAAGTCCATTACACGAGGATGTTGCCGCAGGTGGTCCAGTTTGTTTATCCGCTGTAGCCATTCCATAGTACAGTCGCACTGGAAAGGATTTCCTCCAATATAAAATTCAGGCAGTGGTCGCCCGGGATCGACCGGAGTTAGGCGGAGAGCATTCAGATCCATACTAGTTATCTGATTTGCATACAAATCGACTCTCGTTAAATTGGTTTTTCCAACAAAAGTTTGGGCTTCGACTTGCGTAATTTGATTATCATTCAGGAACAGGAGTTCGACACTGCTTGGAATAGAATAGGCAGATATTTTTGTCATTTTGTTGAAACTTGCATCTAATGTTTGTAATCTGAGTTCTTTGTCCAGGCGGTAGCTATTTTCAAGTTCTTTGATGTTGTTGCTATGTAGATCTAACCACTGTAGCGCTGGAGGGATGACGGTGTAATCAAACCATCCTATTTGATTGTCAGACACATTCAACCACAGCAAAGACGGAATGTTTACGAATAATCCCTGAACATCAGTGAGCTGGTTGGCGTCTAATCTAATGGCTTGCAGATTGGTTAATGTTTCAAATGCATTCGAATCAATACGCTTGAGTTTGTTTCGAGCCAAGTTCAAAATTTGCAGGGATGGTAAATCCGATAACACGTCTTTGCTTATATTTTCTATTTTATTTCCGATAAGACGTAATCCGTAAACGTTATGCAAACCGACAAAGCCGGGCTCCTCGAGTGATGTTATCTGATTTTCTCCTAGATCGAGAGTTCTAAGTAATCGCATATTTCTGAGCGCTATAGGTACTTTCTTCAAGCGATTTCCATTTAAATTTAAATCCTGAAGCGAAGACGTATTTCTAAACGCTTCTGGGTGAAGTTCATCGAGATGGTTATTATCGATAGAGAGCAAAGACAATACGTACAAGCCATTCAGAGCGTATGCATCTATGTGGGTTATTTTGTTGTACGATAATATCAGCGTGTGCAAGTTGTTCATGGGAGCAAACGTATCTGCAGCAATATTTTCCAACATATTATGCTGAACGTTAAGAATTTGTAGGGTGTACAAATCTTTGAAAATCTTCGGTTCGAGTTTTGTTAATCTATTGTTTGATAAGTTCAACAATACCATTCTTATAAGTCCAGTGAAAGTATTCTCATTAATCCAGGTGCTTGTTAGATGGTTATTAGATAAATCCAACGCTAACAGCTGATCTAAGTTGGCAAAAAGACTTGGTGAAAGCACACTGATCGAGTTGTTTTGTAAGTATATTTCTTTTATCACCGGTCTGCTATCTTTGAAAAGATCTTGAGGAAGAGCTACGATTTTGTTATTAGAAAGATCGATTATCTGTAGCTGTTTCAGTCCAGATAATGCTTTGTCAGCGACCATAGATATTTCGTTGTCATGAATGTGCAGTTCTTTCAGTCTGCGGAGAGCCATGAATCCATTTTCAGGCATTAACACGAAGTGATTATTGGAAGCATCCAATACTTCAATGTCGAGGGAGCAAGAAGCGTGCGAAATGGAAGACGATGAAGGTACTGGTCCATCTTGTTCACTTATAAGAGCTTGGTGCATTGCACGCTCTCTAAATCCCAAATCACTCACATCTTGAAGTCGGTTAGAGGAAACGTTCAAATAAACTAAATTGGTCAACGGGCAAAATAAGTTTTCTGGAAACGACCAAATGTTATTAAAACTTAAATCCAACTTTTCTAACTGTCGAACTGCCGTAAAGCTTTCTGATGCTATCTCTAGACTCATGGCAGCCCATTCCGTGTTTTTCGTTCGGATCGTTAAATTTCGGAGATCTCTTAGGCCTGAGAGCACGCCAGGCGGCCATCTTCCAATTTTACAGTTATCTAATACAAGCTCACGAAGTTTCATTAAATGTGCGAAACTCCGGTCATCTAGGGAGCTTTTATACATCATCGCCTCATTGCACTCTATCCTCAGTGATGTAGTATGTTCTGATGGAATGACACTAAAGTTAGTGGTGTCAAACTCACTGTTTATAGTTCGAAGTTTACATGTGAGGGAAACTTCATGGGCATCATTTGGCCCCCTGAGCCACCACTGGCAGTCGTCGGGAGCTTCGTATTTCAGCGGTAGTGAGCTCTGATCAGCGACATTTATTCCCACGACGAACCAAACTAAAATTTGGCCGAAGAGACGATTTCTCGAAGAAGACTGAAGTGCCATTTTGGGATAAATTAAATATCAAGGGAGAAAGAAAACAAGACACGAGAGCCTTAGTGTCATGTTTTTTCCGTAGGTGTTTGTGGATATCGTGCCCTTGCCAGATTTCGAGTATCCATCAATTAATTTATTTAATTTTGGCCGGTCATTATACACACAGTCCTTGTAAGCTTAACGCACATGATTCAAATAATTCACGTTCACAGTTCAAAATTTTCACTTCGGCGAAAGGTAAACAAAATCTTCACAAAACGTCACTTTTACAAAATGTCCAGGTTTTAAACAATTTTATAAGGCGATGAATGATTATTGTTTTCAGTTGATATAAATCAGTCAGCAACTTTGTGGTTGTTGCGAGTTGATGATAAGCGTGTTTTTTAGATCGCGTAAGTTCCGTTCGTAGCGTCGTGTGACACGACCGTACACAGACGCTGCTTCGGGGCGACTGGTTGTGAGTAGAGCATTGCAGTCGGTCGGTCGAGTATTGTGTACGTTGAGCTGAGGGGTGGGACGCGGGGCACGATGAGCCGAGCGGTGGCGAATGTTCACGACGACTTATTACAATAAATTATTTTTTTTCCGGAGCTTTACAGCGATTGGGTATACGTAGCCGCAAAGTTTGAATGAAGGACAAGCATCAGCTGTCGTTTGTTGGAGTTCTAGATTTCGAAAATTTGTACGTCTCTTTTTGTAATACCTTGGAAAATTATTGTATTTTAAAGAGTTAAATATGTTATTTTCACTCTCAAAAAAGACTGGCTATAATATACATTCTATTTACCCTGTCTCATAGGAAGTTTATAAGTGAATTACAATACCTGTAAGAAATTTGCGGTGACGACATCCGAAACCTTTGAAGTAATGGAATATTTTGCATGCCTTCTCTTCATTGATCTTGACTCGAGCTTTCTATGACTTCACATTAATATTACGAAGCCGCATAGTTTCAGAAACTGTGCTTAATCATTAAGATAAAACAGATTGTTCAAATCTTAATATTGTAAAAATAAATATTATTTTAGATAGGTATTTTAACTTTATGAAGAAATATATCACTAGCACGTAGGTTTTTTAACCTAGGTACGTGCTAGTTATGTATTTCTTTGCGAATTAGTTTTAAGTATCCACTTTATTCATGTAGTTATTATATTAATATGAAGTTAAAAAAAAACATAGTTTTTTTGAAGTCTCGAATATACGAAAAAATTTGAGTATAGAACTAAGTAGTTGTTGAAAAAACTAAATACTCGTTAGCGTTTTTTAAGCAATAAAACCCTTGGGATTATACTTACTAGAGTTCCAATATCGAAATCACACTTTGGATGATTTGTTGAAATTTTATGATCGAAAAAACCATTAATTGGTTAGAGATTAGAAAATATGTTATATTGACTGCATAATTAAACTGACTATTGAGTAAAACTCCTTTCTTGAATTCACTTTGACATAATAACTATAAAAAAGTTTGTATTCAGCAAAAGAGATGAAGTTTTTTATCGTGCATCAAAAATAGAGCTTTTTAGTTACCAGACAAAAATGGTATAAATCCTTCTAAATCCTATTTAACAAAACTATTTTACCACAAAAGACAATCTTATGATCTTATTTCGATTTCACCTCACGTAATCGGGATTAAAAATCAACCCTTTCATTGCTAAAATTAAAAAGTAATGGCATAAAGGTATTAAAAGATTAAGGTAACAAAATTCTTCAATGCTTTTACAAAAGGTTTCTTTTAACGCATCGCAGACCACACTGGCTGTCAGGCGACGGAAGATATTATTTTAATCCTTTTAGTTAAGTTGACTATGAAAAGACAGATGCCTTGCCGGCATCCGTGTTTTTCTTTTGTCACTTTACGCTTGGCCGGATATAAAATTATTGGGATTTTGTTATTGCAAGTGGCTAGGTGAAAACGAAAATAATCAGTAAAGGATGGCGAATTGAGATTTTTGTACCAACTCAATAATTTCATTAGACGGATAAGCAAAGCCTTCCATCAGATGAGAATAATAATTACCTAAGTTATAGATACTGAGAGCATTATTTTGTAAAATTGGTTTAGTTTAAGCGACATCTAATTATTCACTATTGAGTTAGTTAGCTTTCAATTGTTTCTTTCAATATGGATTTCATATTTTGAAACACAACACGATATCAGAAAGAAAGACGAGGCGAAAAGCGAGCTAAAGGTTTGGTAAATGTGAAATTTTCAAATCACGTTTTGCAAATGTACTCAAATGTGTCATTCAAGATAAATCCTCAGGATAGTTCGAGCTTACACAAACAATAGCATCTGTAAGATCCCTAACGAGCCCTTCAATCTTTCACATTGTCATAAAGCTTTTATTTCTCCTTTTATTCCCTATCGTAATCGTAATGTAAGACAAACTCGATGACATAATTGCGAGTGTAATTTGTTCCACATGTGATTTTTGTTATGATACAAAACATAAAACGAGATGCGAAGCTAATGTCTTAAGAGATGTCACTGTGATTGATGACTCCTTGATTTCTGTAAAGTTTTAAACTCAGCAAAGCTCAACTCTCTGGTACTATAGTATTCACAGGAGAGCTAGTCCTTTATGTGTTTACTAAACATGCGAGTAGTGATAGGCGGGAGAAAAATGAAAATAGGATTGACCGATGTCGCAGGCTAACGTTCTGAAACCGTATTTTGTAAGCAACCAGTATTTTTTTTTCATCTACCTCTTACCGCAGAACCTCTGGCGCCAGCGCTAAGTACTGTAATTAATTTTATCACCTTTGTACAAAAAAATCTATTTTTGAAATAATTAGCCATACAAATATAATACACCAGCCTATAACAGTCCACTGCTGGACATAGGCCTCCCCTAATGAGCGCCATAGATGGCATCATTATTTGGGGGTTATTACCCATAATCCCCACGCTGGGCATGCGGGTTGGGGATCGCAGTTCGGTGTAGTTGTTCTACAGAGGGCGCTGCTGCCCGCCTCCTGCTGTGTTTCCCTTAGTCGCCTCTTACGACACCCACGGGAAGAGTTGGGGTGGTGAAATTCTATGCAGGCACCACACGGCAATTAGCCATATCGCGATGAATTGGATGGAGCATTTTGCACAAAATGCTCCAGTTTTACCAAATAATTACAGATATAGAATGAAAATACATGGAGTAAAAAAGAAAGACATGTGACATCCGCCAATCCGCGCTAAGCCCGGAGATTCGTTATTGCCGAGCCTCTGACAGTTGCGAAAAGGTATTGATTGGAGCCTACATTTTAATGATGTATGATATATTTTTTGCCTTAACCCCATGAAAGATATGTTTTATTTCACGTTTGATAAAATAAGAAACTCTATTATTATTATTTTTTGAATGAAGTTTTACGAACATTCATTCACTTATTTAAGGAGCTAGGAATTTCTCACATAAATATAATTTTAGAGTTTCAGGACAACTATGAACCTTGCGAAATGAAAAATTATGAAACTATGAAAAACTGCCTATGAAAAATTTGCAACACAAATACGATTATTTTAGGTTAAGGTTGTTAAGACTTAGGTTTTTATTACCTTATTTGTATTGCTCTATTCTAGTAGAGCAGCACAAATAAGGTCAATTAGTTTACCTTCATTTCAAACATCCGTAATGATTATTTTAGAGGTGTGAAATAGCGCCTTAGACAGAGATTTTTTTTATTACTTCCTGCGCCAGTCACAAGCTCTTTGTCCTTAATACCAGTAGATTCGCTTTTTAGCCATTGAAAAAACCATTATAAATACAGATAAATTGGGGAACTAAGAAGCACACAAAAACGTGTCAAAGTAAACTTCCTTAGGAAGCTGCTATCATAAAGTCGCGAATATATTTCCTTCTTAATTTTTTACGCTTCTGTATTGACAGTTACGGTCGCGAAGAATCACATAAAAGCTATAACTACAATGACCAAAACCTGAGAATAGTAAACATTCCATTCAGAAATATGCCATATTTCATACCGTATAAAATCACAATATATGAACCTTGACTTGGCGTGAATCACCAAATTAATATCCTTGAAATCTAATCAAAGCAATTAAGCACAGGTTCTATTGACCCGCCGGTATATCTATCTCACTTTTTCGTAATCATTTAGGTCTATCTATCTCATTCTTGTTTAGTTTTTTAAGGAAGATATGTGACAAGGGTTGTCCCGCAATATTTCACGAGACCCAAAAAGCACCCATGCTCAGGTAGCAAACATTATCACTATAAGCGTTGTTCGAATCTAAAAAGCCTTTGAAAAAATAATAAGACAGAGACGTAGAGTCGACATTATAAAGATAAATACTTAGATTAAACTTGCAGATTCACTTTCTTAACCTTTATAAATAGTAATGCTACTACAACTTTTCGCATGTAAATTTTTTAGGCATTATAACTGTACATCATTATTAGCTCATTATTATAGGCTGCTTTTTATGCTAATGATGCTACGATGATCACAACTTTTGGTTAATTGTCTCGTTTCTTTATCTTCGAAATTCAAACCTTTTAATTTTATAATTATTATTAGCAAAAATCTTTTGTCTATGAAAGATGCAAGCGGCGTCTCTATTCATTTTCTTGTCATCGCTCGAAAATAGCAAGTGAAAAAACTATCAACTAAAATATTAAATCTCAAAAACTTTAAAGAACACTTTACAAAGGCTCTTTTTGCCATCTTTTGTGCCAATTATTAGCTGGTTTAGTAAAAAAGAGCGTGGGCACAAAAATAGGGTTGGATGGGAATCTTGGACATTTAAGTTCTTTCTTAATTTTTTTATGGAGATTAGTACAAGCCTAAAGATTATCCATTACTCATTTTTGAAACGATTTTTCCAGGACTGTTGATTTTTATTAGTATGAAAGTCAATATTATCTGTGCCGTTTATTTTACTTTAGTACAGAATTGGTACGATATATATCGTATATATATTTTCCCTTATTTGCGGAGATCATAAACAATAAAAACATTTGAATTATCTCAACAAACATCTGTGAAAAATTCCAATTATCGAAAAAAGTTTGTAGTTCTAGCTTGTGCTAATAAAATCACAGGTTTTAATTTCGAAAATGCTATTCAATAAAACAAGGCACTCCCACGCAACTTGATAATTTGCTTCTGATACGAAGAAGCTATAAAAAATTTAATGTTATATTTATAAAAGAAACTGCTTAAGAGGTATCAACATTAGTATCATTGATATAATCGGCGAAGAAGAGGTACTATTACAAGAGGCATAAACCTGAATTTATTTTACTACAGAATAAATGAGTTTCAATCAATCTCAAGAAGCCATGGAATCAATAATATCTTTAAATAAGAGGAACACAGTATTGCTCTAACAAGTTCTGTGCCAATACAAATTTCTTATTTTTATCCCACAAAAAGATTTTTATTGAAATAATAATGTCTATGATTTAACAACACTTACCATACTCGTGTTAAAATTTTGCTATTGAAGTAGAAAATATTTGCACGCGTGTTTTGCTGAGTTAACCAGGCCAATCATAAAACATTACTGGACATGACGTTCTTGTATTTGAATATATGCGGCCTTACCAGTCTTTTACTACCCTCAAGATTTATTTTGACGTGTTGTAACTGTCTAAATCCGAAAACAGCCTATCAGTTTTACTCTAAGCAGGTGCGAATTCATAATTATAGTTGGCCTGGCCTCTTATACTAATGTGTTCCTTTAATTTAGGTTGACTGTGAATTTCGTTGACATCCTCCTACAGATCGTGTCCAGCACAACATTAGTAAGTTTCTTGTTACTAAAATCATCTTGAGACAGAAAAAATCATTTATAATGATGGAGCTGTAAGAAGCCGAACAAATCATCACCATGAAATTCCTCACACTGGCTCAGAACCTTTCCTTCTCTGCATGGCTCCATAACCATGCAGGCAAATTATACCACACTCAGCGGGACTTCGGTAAGGTCCTGACTTTGAGGCAACGCTTGCAATACCTTCGAAGGTACTAGTGACTCTGAGAAGATACTATAGTCACTCGAAACCTATTTTACTTTATTATAAAAAGGGGTCTGACTTCGATGAGTGACAAAACAAGGACTTGTACAAATAGCCGTTCAAGGCTTTTCATGACTCCGTCAACTAAGCATCTAATTTTTTTTACAAAATCATAAAAATAAAACGAAGAGCAATATGTGGAGTTCCCAGGGTTGAGAAACTAGAATCACTGGGCTAAAAAATACGGTGCGAGCTGCGGTTAGTCAATAATAGACTTGCTTTTAACATCCACAAGGGCTTAAAGAATATTAAAATGTTTTAAATTAAATAAGTTTTTTTAAGAAACAAAAAAAACATTATACTTATAAATACTAAACATAATTTATATTAAAAAGCAAAATAATTAACCATTGAATTATACTGACTAGGAAACGCAGAATCTGTCAAGCTGGCATTATTTTACTGTTTTAACATAAAACTCAAGATAAAGTCGCAAGCATGATCATTACAAAACAATTAACAAACGTTGTCGCAGAGTCGGGCCCTTGTTTAGTGCAATAATCTAGAAATATCTCTCACCCATTTATCGAATGTCTATAGATTGAAAAAGTCGTGTTCTTATTTTGAGTGGGTATCGAAGGTTTCGATTTGTGGTATGGTGAAGGTGGTATTTATTTTTATTGTTCAAAAGAGTTGTAGTGCCGATTTTTATCTGGCTTTTACTTGCGATATTTGTTGACTCTTTATCTCTCCGACATTATATTATAAATGATAAAAATATATCTGAGAAATTAAGCGATATGTTAAAATAACCTGAAATATCTTCCAAAAGACATTCATTTTCTACAAACGACTTTGAAAACTTTGGAAAATAATTGCTTTACTGTCGCTAAGCCAAAAACAGATTATACGTCTCCAAAGATCACATCACAAAATCTAATTTCTTTACGTGCTTTGTTTATTCTAACTCGTTTAATTTAACAAAAGGTTTAAAGCCAATCTTGCGAAAGAAAGATTATCCGAGTTAAAGATAAAGGAAGCAACACCGGCCGACAAACATTGAATTAGCATTACAAGATTACGAAGAGTCCCGGGATAAGAGATTTGAGTAAAAGGATTTTTATGAAAATCAATTTGAGCTAGTAACACCGAACGCTTCATTTAATTTGCTGAAACAAATAACTTTTTTGGGAATTTACGATCCGTTTCCATCCAAATTTCATATTTTTATACATGAGCCCGTGGTTTTACCCGTGTAACTTCCGATTCCGTGGGATTTTCGGAATAAAAACTTAAAAATCCCATATATTATTCCAGGTCATAAACTGTGTACAAAGTTTCATCGAAATCCGTTCAGTAGTTTTTACGTGACAGATAGACCATCTATCCATACTTACAAACTAATATTAGCAGGATAGAGATTTTTGAATTTTCTTTTCTTATTGTTCTTAAGTAAAATAAATGAATCTATCTTATCTATACTTTAAACCAGCATTACTTTACAAGAATAAAGCAAACTAAAAAAATATCGATGTATTGGCTGTTTTTGGGCTATTCCAAGGACCAAATGGACAGTAACTAAGGGTCAGGATCATTAAGTTTAGCTCTATTTGGGTTTAATTTTACCGTTTGATGTCAAAACTAAGTTCAGCTTGATCGAGTTTAATTTCGCGGTATCCGTATCGTGTAACATGACAGGTCTTGAACTTGGTTTATACTTGACCGAATCAACTTCATGTCGGTAAAATGCACAAAATGCGATTTAAAAGGTTAACCGAGTTTATCTCTTCATTGAATGTGTTTTGTTGATTTTACGATTAAGATTGGACCTTATTTTATCTACATTGCCAGAGTCATAAGTCACTTTTGCCAATCCAGACGCGTTTCATAGGAGATAATCACAATAATTAAGTGTATTTATAATTTGAAATCTTTAAGGATTTGCCAATTCTAATTTGATTATGTATGTCTGTGATATTGTTTTAGCTATTCAGATATACTCGATGCACGAAATAGGAAAAAAGTTTAGCTAGTTTTTTTCGACGCATAAGCAAAACGCACGAACTGCTCTTCGTTATTTACTTCAAGTCGACGACGGACGCACGAAATGCAAGACAAGGAGAATCTGACAAGACAGCCAGCAGCGGCTCGAATCTGACAAAACCGTATTATAGAATACGTTGTGACGTTACACGGTTTGGGCAAGATTCTCCTGTGTAATAAGGCCCCTGTAACGTTTATGGTTGCGAAGGTGGATTGATAGGATACTTAGAGATAAGTAGGTACTCTTTAGAACACGATATTTAGATCACAAACTTTCTAGGCTGAAACTTTAATATTGGAAAATCATGTTCGTTCTTGATCACAATGGAAAAGTATAATTAAAAAACTTTCGACACTGATATTGCATAAACGGTCTAAAGGCTTTTCAGGCATAAGGTATACCTATCAAATTAATTAGTTTTGATCTAAGCACATCCACCATTAATCGACCATTTAATTTTACAGATTTTACGTTAAAACCATTATTCTAAAATGTTATTAGGCTTGTAAGAGTTTTATTCGATTAAGCTAAGTAGAAAGGAGAGGTAGAGACTTAAAAGTAGTGTATATTATTGAAATTCAAATTGAATTGACGAATTTGTGGCGAAATGACGAATTTTCGTTAGCAGTTCATTAAAACTGTCTAAATATCGCATTTATAGACGTGTTTGAATCTAAGATGCCTTTGAGTATTCGGGAGTAGGAGTTACAAAGCAATCATAAATAAAATATAATCACAGTGTCATTGCAAAATTTGTATTGTGCCTTTTAGTTTGTCTATGATTATTGTATACAGATGAAATAATTGAAAGAGCTAACATCTCTTTGACGCAATAGGAATTGAAAAAATAAGGTTTAAAAATACTTATTCGGATAAAACGACTTTTCTAACAACTGAGTACAAACTAGCGAGATTAGTCTCGCGGTCGGCTGACTTAAAACTAAGTAGAACTGAGACAGTACTGCAAGTTCAAACTAAGTCTATAACTTAACTATTGTAAATAATTATTTTTACACTTACAAGATCTGAACACATAATAAAAAGTACTATTTAGTAGTAAATACCCTTTAAAATTGTATGTATATGAAAATATCCGGGCTAATTTCCAGATCATATTTTCAAATATTTGTCCTAAAGAGGGAATCGGAACCGCAACATCCAGACTAAAAAATTGGAAAAACAGTGTGTAGTGCGTATTTATTCAACACGCCACATGTCATGTCCACGAGTAGTAAATTCCCTCTAACTACAAAATGTGACCTAAAAATTAGTATCACAAAATTATTCCAAACTTGCGGCATTATACCACCGTCTACCATGTCTGATGTGACCGCACGCTCCTAGTTATGTTTGTTCAACTGTACCTACCAGTTGTCAGTAATTACAGAACTCTCTATTTGCCAAGGAAGTCACTATTTGAGCATTATTACGTTTACTGAGCAACTTTAGTCTTTCAAGTTATTGAGGCTGAACAAATATTGCCGTAAGAGTAGGGCATATTTTATTGTAAAATACCATCCAGAATCCAAATCCAAATACCATTTACCATCCAGAATCCAAATCCAAATACCAATCCAAATACCATCCAGATCCACATGACCTTATAAGCCTATAAGTACTGCTGGGGTTTTATTAAAAAAAATATACAGCATCAATATTAATTAATGGACAATTATTAGGTATCAAAATAAACCACGTCTCATTACTAGCAGTGGTTTTTTGAAAACCATTTTAAAGTTTCAATCACTTTATACAAACAGATACATAATAAATAAAAGAAAAAAATTGGTAAATAAACATTAGAAACTATTTTTGCCAACCTAGTTAATCGAATTAGAGGAAAACAATGATATAGATAAAGCAGAAAGTAACCTTCAGCTAAACAATGACGCAATACAGCCCGGTACTATTTCAGTAAGGTATAAAACATCAAATAACACGAACAAATTAAAGAAATTCCTTTAGAACTACAAAAGAACTCAAGTACAAATATAGTGAGTAGTCAATATTGTACACAATAGTCACTTGAGATCCAACCGAATCGAATCTTTTGTCGAGTCGGACAAACTGACCGTGAAAAGAACTCGGCGTTGGCTTAAACCGGCTCGAACTTTATATTTTCCAATTTAAGACGAGTAGGTTAGACCTTGTTATTGGTATTTTATCATTAGAGGTAAGTTCACGTGAACCTACGAAACTGAAAGAGCACGAGGGGGCCTGTCAAACTAAAATGACAGGCCCCCTCGTGCTCTTTCAGTTTGATCAAAGTATTTTTAAATATCTTATAAAAAAACGCCCGTTATGAAGTTAACATAATATGTTATTCATATTGCTTTATACTTTATACGTAGGTTCACGTGAACCTACCTCTAATGATAAAATACCAATAACAAGGTCTAACCTACTCGTCTTAAATTGGAAAATATAAAGTTCGAGCCGGTTTAAGCCAACGTGCATATTTTCTAATAAATTAATAAATAATGTTGAATAATCCACACAGCATATCTAATCCCAAGCTTAGCAGAGCTTGTTTTATGGGGACTAGATGACTGATATACATAATACAATAGATTACATAGATAGATTTTTTTATTAAACATAGTAAACGATCAGAACACCCTGAACAAATATCTGCAGATTATACAAACATTTGTTCCGAGGGAATCGAACCCGCAAGCGGACCTTTGCCCATTGCGCTACAGAGGTCGTATTATAGGCTAGTACCAGTAGTACGAAATAGGTACTCTGTGGTATTGCTAGGGTTCAAAAGGATAATGGAGACAATTATGGGTATAGACCTTGCTAACGCTTAGAGTCTAGAGTGACGATGAAGACTGGCAGGACTGACCAAGAAATAGAACACAAGGACAAAGACGCAAAACTATCTTACTCACAATGGAAAATGTAATTTATAATGTTAAATTCTTATCAAGACGGTAGAACAGACAAATTTGCAGTTAAGGTTAAGGTAGCATCTAGTTAAGTTCTAAATAAACGAGCTGTAGGTTAAGGTACCAAATTCATACTTATCTGCTATCGGTAACTAAGTATAAGTAACTTATCGATATAGTTCATTGCACAGCAGCGGCAACACAAAGCAATCGCTCATTATATTTTCTCAGAAATAAAAATTAAACTATAAAATAATAAAACAACATTTTTATCACGTTTTAATAAGAAGCGACGTTATGGCCTACTATGAATATTCACATATCTCAACCTAAAGAATTTACGGCACAGATACATATCAAAGTAAAATTATTTAATTTTCTGATTTGCGTCTAATCTTACATCGGTTTCGACAATTAATATAACGGCTGGGTGTTGACCGGGATTTAACCTCGAGATGTGAAGATCAGTTTTGGTGCCTCAGGTTCTTTTGAGCTAGTAGGTCGATACTATATATGTAATTAGGGTGGGCCGTTCATGTATGAGATTTTTTTTTTCATCCGATTTCTTTCGGGCTTATTGCAAAAAGGGTGCATAATGATGACTTAAGTTGACGTGTAAAATATGGGCCTGAAAGAACTTCATCTTCAGCCTCCGGATTGGGTTTGAAATTATAAAATTATGAAAAAAACATGATAGTTCTCAATTATTGCAACTATGTAACTTAAGATATTATCTATAGGTATTTATAAATAAAACACGTTTAAATCACATATTTAAAAGCTTTGGTTATATATTATAAGAAAAGACATACACAATTATAATAGAAATTAAAAAAAAAACATGTTTTAATTAGCCTGAAAATCTTGCTTGCTTTCGAATTTTGGCATAGCTCTTCGAGACTCTATTTGAGATTTTATATAGCCTTCTCTAGCAGCTGTTGAGCCCAGCTTGGCTGAAGCTTCAGTGACAGTCTTCACAGCCCTTTCGACTGCTTGAGAGTGGCACGGGAGACGCAGAAGAGGCAAATTGCCTTCTCCCTTCTGTGCGACAAACTCTTGTATCCAAAAAACTGTGTTTCAGGTTCCTTTATAAGAGAAATGTGCTCTTCAAGAGTGGTCTCTCTATACAATTTTCCGCTTCTTCTGGATAAAGTCAAAGTTTTATCTTTCCTACCATCAAAGTATAAAGCAGGTACTTCAGAGACTTTTTGGCTCGCTCTACGGCACAGTTCCTTGAGCGTTTACGTTTCCGGCGAATGCGGTTTTTATCGACAACTTCTCCACTCGAAGCATGCAGCACAGCCGATGTAATAGCTGCCGCAGCTCTATCCGAGACGCCGTACCTGTCACAAGTCCTTGAAAGCAGGTTATAGTCCAAGCTTTCAGAGGAACCCTTTTTGACGATCGGTGCCGTTGTTTGAACGCTCTTTTTTGGCGATTCGAATTTGCAGTCTTGATCCGTTGTAGTTGTAGAAGTGCTTCCAGTTTCAGATGAAAGAGAAATATTATCCATTAGTGTTTCTTTTTGGGGCTCTAGTTTTGAATCTATTTTGCGATATTTCCTTTTTAGTGTGTTAGTTACTTTTTTCGTTGTGACTTGATCGATGGCTCCAATAAACATTTTTCTAGTCGTCCGCTGATCAATTAGGAAACTGCTCTTGTGTAGGTACTTTTTTATCTCTCGGACAAGAACATTTAGAGATGTCAGTACATTTACAAGATGAAATATCGAACAGTAACCTACTGGAGCGACGAAACTCTTCCAATTTTTGTGCGGGTATTTTTGGGTGAGATTTCAGTAGATTTTTACACTTGAGGTGGTATGCCTTTAACATAACCTTAATTCCTTTATGTTGTATAATAGGAATTGAAGCCTTACCCCATATTTCAGTCATTTTTTTCACGACAATGGCCTCTATTTTCTTGTAGGTAGGTTCTTTCTTTGTCTCTTGGTAGAATTTAATTTTGCGACGGTTCCACTCATGGCATTTCATGACATCTTCGTAGGTCGGCAATACATTGTCATTTAAATCACACGTTTCACCGAATATAGTACATTTCCACTGCTCAAGAGTGCGATCCATCCGAAAAAACTCAACACAAACCGCTCTCACGAGAAGCCGCAGCGCTAATGAAATACGCGTACGATGCACCGATTCAAACGTCCCTCCCCTCAACCCCCGCGAGGTGAAGTACGTAAAATGTGTTTATTTACTATATGGACTATAATATAAATGTAATTTAATTAAAAAATAGACTTTAGAGTTGATTTTTACTATATAACTTAGTTACTGAAAAACACCATAAAACGAAAAAAAAATTTATCTTTGACTACGATCCGGAGGCAGAAGACCTAATCAAAATGAAATAATATTTTGCATGCCTTAATTTGAGGCTATTTGACATCCTTTTAGCAAAAAGCCCCACAGAAAAGTCGAAAAAAATAAAAACGGCCCAGCCTAATATGTATAAATCGAGTCTATAGCCTGCCTTGATAAGCACCTTATTGGCTTCTATGATAAGAGGCCATAATCTCCAAGCGATGGGTATTGGTTGAGTATATTTACATTTTGGTGATGGATCTGTGATTTCAGATTTTAATAAGTTGATTTCTTTAGGCTTAAAAAATAAGCACTTAGACTTGTGCTGCAGGAGGTATCCTTAATCACCTCTTATGATACGATCTAGAAGAGTTAGGGTGATGCTTATTACAAGCTGCCACCACATGTCTTAGACATACGTCATATAAAATGCATATTAAAGCTAAATACATTTTTCAATTACATTTTATTCAACTTATTTTTGGTACGTCGACGTTTGACGTCGCAGAATGAACCGAATAAATGGAATTTTGGAATCAGGTTTATTATAATTATCTAACGAAACTTTACATTTGTATTTCGGTGACTAACAAAATGCTTTAAAATATCAAGTAATATTCTACTATGCTGACTGCAAGCATGTGGCAAGCAAAGATAGGCTAGGCAGCTTTGCCGCCTTTAGGGTGGCTCATGTCTTGTTGTCCAGCTACAGTTAAAGATTGATGAGAATGATGTTGAATAGTCTACTTTATTTAACTGAAAATAGATTCTTTAATAGATCTTGTTTATTCAAAAGCCTTAAGTATGTTTTACGTAAAAAGAATTAGCTATTACCTACGAAGGTATTTATGCACGATACTTATAGTCATGGAACAGTCCGGTTCTGTTCAGTCTTAATTAAACACAAAAAAGACAAGTTATCTAGCTACCGATGAAAATTTTTCATCAATCATACATAACACAAATGATTGATAATGCAACTCTAGGCTCAATTTCATTAAAAGCGGCCATCGGAATATGACCACCGTCTTATACTGAAACAAAGAAATTTTATAATAAAAATCAGAAAAAATAATACCATCAGACACAGTGATATATTTAATTAACTTCACTTTACAATATAAATGTATAAGTATGTGCTTTTTAGATAAAATCTATTTTGTTTTCTGATTAAAAGCTTCGAGTATCTTTTATCTTTGAAATAAAAAAAAAGCGCGATAAGTACCCGTTCATTATTAATCATTATATTAGAAAAAGTATAACAGATCATAAAAATTATATCGAAATAATTTGTATTACATAAAATACTTGTCGACGGTAGTAAATGAACACAACTTGACTGTCTAGCTTTACCAAACGTAGCTCTAGCGTTCAAAGCTAACGTGGGCCGTATCTTTGAAAGCAGTCTTTCCTGATAGATCGTGCTACCAAACCTGGTACCTACGGTCGTCTCAATTATTTACATGTGTTACCACTTGTTGATGTAGCCAACGGTAAATTATAGTTTCAATTTGCTTGTGAGTCACCTATGTATATTGTGAAGAAAGGATAAGGCGTATTTGACGAAATTTTTATAAACATTATAAGGAAACAATTACATTAGTGAAAGTGGACCATTTATTGTCCAGTCAAATTAGATAGGTACAATTTGGCACACAACTGATCTTTCTTTTTTGATGACTGGATTTTTGTACTTCTTTCACTAGTGGATAAAACTTTGAAGTGAAGACAAAACCAATAACACCTCATGACTTATTATAAAATAGTAAATATACTTAAATATTAATATAATAATTTTATTTATGCGGTCGGTTTAGGCTTCTCACAAGTATTCAACAAAAAATTCAACTTTCATACGAAACCTTTATTTTTTTTTAAATATTCTTTAGCCTATGTTCATCAACGAAAATTAAGGATTTTAATGGTGAAAGAATTTTTCAATTCGGTCCAGTAGTTTCGGGGCCTATTCAATTCAAACAAACAAGCAATCAATCAAATCTTTCCGCTATATAATATTAGTATAGATATTTATTGTATGAATGAAATTTTACTTATTTATGTCCTTATTTGGTAAGCCTAAAGAAATAAAGTGAAGAAGACTTGACGCTCTACCATAGTCCTACTAGACGTAATACTAAATAGATACTATAAATATAGCGAAGTGGAGTACCACTCAGCGCTTATTGAATTCTAAATGAAATTTGAATTCCAAATACTAAAATTTGATCATTTTGTCTGCTCAAACTTTATATACCATATCCAAAAAAACGATTATCATATTCCTCTGATCAGATATGCCCGCGCTAACGAACCGTCCAATGTGATTGAAAATCATCGCATAGGAATGATGTCCTACACGGAAGGCTCTATAAATCAAACTCAGACGGTAGCCCATACATCAATACCTTCATACATCAATAAGGTTGATTATTTGATAACTCACAACACAGTCAATTCTTGTTTCGAACTAGTTGGATAATTAAAAAGTCTATAATAATAATAAATATTTTTGTGAGGTGAATGAATTTTGTGCATAGTTATCAATGTTGTTTTTTAAGATAAGATAAAATTATTTTAGAAAAAAGGGCCTCAATCACATTTGTGAACTCAAATTTTTATGTTCATAAGAAGTTTAAGAAGATATATCGCATATTTTTGGTATGCAAGAAATAGTCACTGTTCAAATTCGAAGTAGAAGATTATAAACTTTTGAATTGAAATGAAAAAGAGAATTTGATGATAAGGATAACTTTAGACATGAGGCTAAAGAAGAAGGCACAAAGAAAAGAAAGGTTAGTTCTCATGCAATAAGAAGTAATCATTCTACAATGTTGCACGGCCTATGGCGCATACAGTACTCGCGCTAACGGTTCTTCATCAACAAAACTAGTGAGGCATTTTGATTAGAAGCCACGACCTTCCATTTATAGATCTCAAATTTAAATTAAGGTATCATAACGCTTTCGTTATGATACCTTAAGTTTCACGCCCTTAATTTTGGTGTTAATTTTTATACATTAAGCTGACCGCGAAAAGTTTCGAATTTATAAGAGACAGATTCTTGTTCTCATGGGGAGTGAGATATGGTAGTTTTATTAGAGCAATAATAAAAATAAATACCATAAAATTGTTAGTAAATTAAAGCTTGGTAAAAAAAAATGCGATGCAATTACAACTAATATAAATTTTATAAACTGAGGAGAAACTTTTGTGAAGCCTGGATATTAGTGATGGCCACAAACGAAGATGTAAACGTAAACCAGACACTATTACATACCATAACAATAGCCCAACCAATCTAACTACAATCGTGGGCAATAAAACTTTTTACGATCTCAAAAGCATAAATACTCCTACAATTACTTAATTAAAGATTAGGCGATAACCAGAGCAGGTGTAACCACTAACCATCACAGATCACCGGGCGGACATCAATTCGTTACAAATTCTACCATGTAGTTACACCTCGTTGATTCAAGGACTCAAACTCATTCAAAATAAAATGAGAAAAAATGAAACAAATTAAACGATTGAACCTGTTCTTGGACCCCTAAAGAGCGGCGGTTAAGTGAACTAATTTATACTCGAGTGTATCATAAACAATATTGGAGCAGGTTTACTTGATTGGAGTCTAAAGAACAAAATTTGTTCTTTAGATGATGATTTAATCATCAGGGCATTTGTATTTTTTTAACCATCTATATTTTATTTTGCTCAATAATAGAGCCGGTTATTTGTAATGTTTTGCATTTAGATATGATAGATATAACTGCATTATTTGCATACGGTTATAAAAAAAAGTGTTCACGCATAAAATATTATTAAAAAAAACTATTTGGATTTTTTTGTAAGTAATTACAATTAATTAATTTTTAGTAATTTGTTTGTTCGCAACAGTCTGCAGTTAGCTCAATTGTTTCAATTGTAAATACTAGTTTTTTATTTAGTTAGATCGTTGTAATTTTATTAGTAATTACTGAATATTATTATCAAGAAATTGGCTTCCGACAGGTATTTATATACATTTGTTAATCTGCAATTAGCTCAATAATTGTAAATACTGGTTCTAATTTGTTTCTGTTCTAGGTATATTATTGTATATTCTTATGTATACTTGAAAAAAAAAACAATAATTATTATACTCTGGCATTTAAAGTAGGTAATTTAAAAACTTTTGCAGAGGCTATTAAAAAAGATGTAGGTATTTAAGAAACGTGCGAATTTGTCATGTTTATGTGACATCCCGCTGCGTTCACACATATTAAAGGTATGATGTCGTTTTAGTTTAAAAATCGTACCATACGAATGAAAACTTTAAAAGCAATAAGGTTTGACGTTTATGCAACGAGGTGCCTGTATTTTTGCTGTTATTTACAAGAAATAGCAGCAGGGGGTTTTCCTTTTATATGAATGCAAGGTATGCTTTACTGTTTATTAAATTCAAAATGAAAGTCAAAGATCCTTACCTAAAGTTCTAGTTCTAGATGGCACTTTAATACTATTCATATATATGCAAGAAAAAGAATAGCCTCAGTTACTAATTTATTCTAGTGGTTGCGATAAGCTAGATAGTTTTTATCAAGCATTTTACTCTAGGAAGTAAATAAATTCCAGAGACATTTAATTTTCTACAACACCAATGATCGATACATTCGATCTAAATACAGATTGAAATTACGCAAGCTAACGAGAATTTCCGTTGGCGCCTTAAAAAGGTCTATTTGATTCTAAATATTCTATTCCAAAAGCAGTGGGGGTTCGGCCGTTACATCCAAAGCAACAATTAATCACAGTACAGCAATGTCATCTAGTGTCGGTCAGTCAGAACATGCCTGGAGAATTGGTAGCTTTTTGTCGACTTGGTAACATGCTGATTATGGTGTTGCTTTTTATTGGATTGGTGCTATTTCGGGTGTGTGAATAATTGCTTTGATTGATTCGTGGAACTTTTGAATTGTAAATTAGAACTAAGAAGATTGTTGCTATTATATTTTGTTTTCTTCAAACCAAAATACAATAATAGAGTATTTAACTATTTTTATTAAAATTACTCCATAAAATATTATGAAATGTTGTATAAAAACATCGAAGGCTTTTAAAATTCTCTCGCCAAAGAAATAAACTTTCTATCAAGCTTTAACAATTGTCCTTCAATCTGAATTTCCAATTAGTCAACTAATTCAATTCCAACAAAAAACTAAAAGCAAAGGCTATAGCCTCAATCGAATAACTTCGATTGCGAGCCCAAAATTAAAGTCATTACTTTATCGACCATAAAAAAGGAACGTAAAGAAGCTTTCTTTACGAGGATTTGATTAAAATAATAATCAAATTAAACCTTGCCAAATTGATAATAGTGATGTACAAAGGCGGTGTCGAATCATCAGAATATTTTGAGATCATTTGTTACAGTCAAGACATTAGTATTCTAACTGTGGAACAAATTTTTAGGGTTCTGTATAGAGTATTATTTTTCTTTTGTAAGTGATTGTTTTTGAAGGAAAGCTGTCCAATCGCAAGGTATTTTGAATTAGTAAATTGCTGAACATTTTATATACCTCTAGTTTTTCTATACCATATCTTTTTGTATACCAGACAACTTTAACAAACAAGGAAAATGAATAAATGAATAAATAATGCCGGACAATCCATACAGCATCATCTAGCCCCAAGCTAAGCAGAGCTTGTGTTATGCCAATCCAAAATCAAAAAAGTCAAATCATGATTGACGGCCTCTGTGGCGTGGGTTCGATTCCCGCATCGGGACAAATATTTGTACGATCTGCAGTTATTTGTTCAGGGTGTTCTGGTCGTTTTCTATGTATAGTAAATAATATCTATCTATGTAATAATATTGTATTAGGTATATCAGTCATCTAGTACCCATAACACAAGCTCTGCTTAGCTTGGGGCTAGATGATGTTGTGTGGATTGTCCGGAATTATTTATTTATATTTATCTATATGGAAGTGTGAAATTTTTCTCTCTTTACTGCAATCTTGGCGAACCTTGTTCTGATATTTATCATTTAATTATATGATACGATTCGTCAGTTAGGTAGTTGATCATAATGTCCATAATAATAATAATCCGTTATGCACGGCTATGATTTATTTTTAAATTTTTTGCAATAAAACATCAGCTTTTTATAGTTAGTTCAAATTTCCTTATCGTTCAAAAATCCCTTCAAAAATTTATTGAATAACCTTTGGGCGAATATACTGATAGGCCCAATGCTATTATAACTGTTTTAAAGTGAGATGATTATTCATAAAATGTAAATACAACTAAAAGTTAAATCGAGCAACAATGTAAGAAATGTTCCCAAAACTGCGAAACCTTTGTACTCAGAAACTATTTTAGCCATGGCAATAAAGATCCAAACAAAACAACGTCAGTAGGGTGGTCTTGCCATTATGTAAAGTACACGAGCCACTGCGAATAAAGTGGTAGTAACTGTTTGCTACGCCATGGCTATGCATGCTGGGTCACAGGGGATCTAGGTATTAGAGAAAAGCTTGTGAGCTTCATCTCTTATTTCTTTCTTTATTTCAACAACAATATTTTATGGTCAATCAGCAAGGCGTAATGGAAAAGTGTCAGTTTGAGACGCAGAAACACCATTCGACACCATGAAGTTTTTTCTTTTAGTCAATTATCAGTCTGTCTGTAAACGTCCTTTGTGATGCTAAATTTAACAGCTTCTACAAACTCAGGCTCTCCAACCAATGAAAGGACCATGAAATCTGGTCCAGCTTTCCTCATTACCTACCTACACAGGGTCACCGGTAACCCGAGATACAGCTAATCAAAGAAGCAAAACAGGAATTTATTGTGTTCGTTGTACCGTGCCTGGTTTATTGTGCGTTACTGTGAAAGGAGCAATTACTCGTTTTAACACAGAAGAAGTGTTTTATCCTTTTTGCATAGCTGATGCCCAGGTGCATAGCAACAAAAACGTAGTAATTTAATAGGTTTATTAGAAAAGTCAGGGAAAAATTCTAGAAGTCACCATAATGTAGAATGAGTTATTGTCAGCCGAGGCTTATACAGGGTTACTTGTTAGTAAGCCCGATCCATCCAGGACGCAATAGTAGGGTTCAGTAGAAACCAATCTGACTAAAAGGTGCCCTGGTCTAAAGTGAAGCCCCTTTGAGATTTTAATGTTTTTTACATATTGAGTGAAAGTGTCACCTTGAAGTCGAATTTTAAGAATATTTTTGAAAAACGTCACTTTTTGATAATTTTACAGAGTTTATTTTTGTAAAATACTAGTTAAAAAACAATTAGTCACAAAGAATCGGGTCTACTTACAAGGAACCCTGAGTACAGGATATCATTATAATGTGATCACTCATTACATAACTCAATGACGTCGTCAAAATGTAAACCAAAGCCATACGACGACTCTTCAAGAATGAAATTTGAAACTGGCAACGACAAAAATCTAAACGTTAAAATATTAAAATTACAACTGTAATGTTTAACTTGAAATTCCATTCCATAAAACCAGAAAAAGGGTTACCCTGTAGATTTTAAGATTGCCGCAAAAAGTCAAAATACGTCAAGAAACAGTGATAGTAAAATTACATTTTTAATTTGAAAGCTTCCGGTTTTGGAGCTTGCAACGTTTAATTTCCGGCGAAGGAAATATTAAGTAACTAAGCCAGAAATGTTGAAGTTTGAGGTGAATGCTAACAGTTCTCACCAACTATGACTGGAGTTTGTTGAACTTTGAGTCAGGATGTTTTTGGGATATAGTTAAGGTTTTTCAAACATAAGAAACTAGATAAATAATTATTCCAAAATATAAATGTAACAAAAATTAAAATTTAAATGAATGTCTTGACAAGTCTTTTAGATTATGAAGACACCATAGTTAATAGCTATTCTACTCTTGACGATTCTCTTCATAAGGACCAGTTAATCCTTTTTCTAGAACTTTTGGTATTGTTTATTTATCTTTTTTACTTATTTCGTTTTGATAGAAGATACTTTTACATCTAAGGCGATTCAAAATGGTCTATTTCCTTTATAGGTGTTACGATAAAATCCCGAGAGAAACACACACGGCTCCCTATTATATTCTAGAACCATCAATTGAGCATCATCGAAAAAGGATACAAACTACCTCCCTACATTCGAATAAGCAATTTTCTCCTTGTGAAGTGCTCTAACGTGCGCTCCAAACCGCGATCGAATCCGCAGCAAAATTCGTGAGAACAAAAAACTAAATTACGAATGATTTGTTGAGATATGCTTAGAAGGGAATGTTTACGTGGTGTATGAGAAGAGAATATTAAAGTTATTGAAGGAAAAAATTGTTGAGACCAAACCTAACGCGAATTAAACTAATAACTATGAAGTAAATAATTAAGAAGCGAAATATGTATAAAAATCTAAATACGTTATATAACATGTAGGGAGTTAGTTTTAACCTGGATAAGATAAACGTGAGTTTAACCGAAAGTGCTTTTATTTACCTACATATATCAGAACAAAAATGTATACTGCAAAGTAAAATATAATTCAGTAAGCAAGCAGCGCTACTGAAGGAATCAATGAAGTCCTTAATTTATAAGCTTCCTTAAGGTAAATAATATGAAAATCGGCCTTATCTGGAAAATATCGAATAAGGCTAATCCAACAATTACATACCATTGAAAACATGTGACACAGAGCCCCTATCTTGTTGATACCATGTTAGGATAGCTGTCTCTTCAATGGAAGTGTGTGGGCTGATATCCAGGTATTTAGTTTAGAATTCGCAAGTGCATAGGAATATCTAGTTTATGGTAAGAGATAAAGCTATGACACTACCATTGCGATGCCGAAGGTAGTGTGTCCAAAAATAAATTTGTATAAGTTTTTACAAATAAAACACGTTATGTTACTTCGAAATTCTTCCAATGGTCATTCTTGTATGTAAAGGTCGGTTGCAGTAATCAGGAATGATTTTTAGGTAACTCAGATATTTCGAACTTAATATGTATACTTTAAATTATATAAAACCTGAATTTAAGATAAGAGATAGTATGGTTTCTGATATAAAAAAGATCGTACGATTTTTATAGAGCGATAAAAATAAAATATTCGCACAAAATCCTTTATTAAATAGACTACTTCACCACTAAACAACTAAGTCTACTAAACTAGTCTCATACACACGCTTGACCGCATTTCTTCGTGCAGACATCATCTATTACGTAATTTACCGGTTCTAATTGTTCAATTAGCTTTATTGCAGTTGACAGTGTCTCTTCCATTAATATTAGCTTTCGGAACTTTGGTTGCACTTTTAAATACCTACTTAATTTAACATTACAAGGATACCTTCTTAACAAATAAAATTACAGTAAAATAACAAAATTACAACTAGTATTTATTTGAGATTACTACAGACTGATGCGAACAAACTAAAGATAACTAAAATGATCCATATCAATACCACTGGGAAGTATCCCTGAGATGCTGGCTGCATTATTGCCTCGCAGTATGGCAGTGCTGATGCGCTTTTTGTGAAAGATTAATTAGTTTTAGACAAATTCCGACACAATGTAAAATTGTTTGTGAATAAATCAAATGAAATTAATGCTGCTCCAGATACTAACCAGCGCACACGCCGTTTCGACAAGACGCTCAGATATTTTTTCATAAAATCCGGAGTCCTTTGGTTTCCCACGGACCTAGGGTCTCTACTCCAAGGGGAGTAAATACGTAGGCTCTGCTGAGACCTTCATATTTGCGCTTCTTGAGATCCTCGGCCAAATCTGCCGCCGCACCATCCCTCAATATATCTTAATTGTTGCTGTAAAACTCAGGCGTATTTTTGCTGCCTCTTTTCCTTTTCCACCACTGAATTCTTTATTGATTCTTTACGATAGTTTTATATTTTTTCTGACGTACTCATCTAAAAATGGAAAGAAGATTTATAGAAATAAGATGGGTGTGGTCTCGTCGAAGAATAAGGCAGAAACATTTTTATGTGTATGTTGAATATTACTATAACCAGATAGCATATTTATCTTGTTTATTTAACCTAAACATATAATGCTCTGCCAGGGACTCAACAAAATTATAGCTAGCAACACTAGCGAGAGTTTAGAGGGTAGACAAAAACAGAAAGGAAGGTAGTTGGCGTATGCACGCCGCATATGCAGTCTTTGTCCGGAGTCTGTCTCCAGTGATTGGGTAAGCAAAGAAATACTTTAAGTGTAGTGAGTTTTGTGTGACAACAATAAAAGGGAATAATTGTAAGTATTGCATCTTTCATTTTTATGTACAACCCATCCTGGATCACTAATTTTTAGGACAGTTATATAATCAGCCCAACCCAAATTATAATGCTATGATTCTAGGATTATTATTTTATACTATACTATACAATCAATAAGCTAATATGTATGTGACATAAGAATCTTCACTATGACTAGTAACTAAGCGACGTGAAAGCCTAGAGCTGGTGAGTATTTGACGCAGCGCAACAGCATTGCCAGCAGCCAGCGTCTTGTGACGCCTCCGTATTAGTATGTTAAGATTGTTAGCAACAGTCTGCAGTTAGCTCAATTGTTTCAATTGTAAATAATAGTTCTAATTTGCCTTAATTATTGTTATTTTCTTTGTTCATAAAGTTTTTACTAAGCTAAATATATTTTTCATCACCACATCCGTCCACTGTTGGACCATATAGCCCTCCCACATACGACCACATCTACAGACGGTAGTCCTGAATGACCTTCATCTAATCGACTCTTTTGCAGTCGTTACAATTACAAATATCAATGGTCCATCGTCAAATAAAATAAATAAATAATGCTGTACAATCTACATATAATCTACATAGCCTCAAGTTAAGCAGAGCTTGTGTTATATGTATAAAAGACCACCAAGAACAAATATCTGCAGATCTTACATACATTGGTTCGTAGGTGGAAATCGAACCCGCAACCTTCTGCCGGACCTTCGCCCACCGCGCCAGAGAAGCCGAGGTCAAGGTGGAGGTCGAGCCAGAGGTCGTCAAACCATATTTTATGCGTTATACGAGTATTTTAATATTTATATCAAAAATGTACTCTTAAAATAATAAAATTTTACTTTCACTTTAACAGTTAAAATATAACAACTGCAAAAACAATCAAAATAAATTTCTCGATTTCACAATAAAATAATAATGATCGCCGAAAATAACATGCAAATGTTAGACGATCCGTGATCATACAAAGGTTTTTGTAAAACAAAATGTACTATCACTTTTACATGATAAAATCAACCTTATTGCTTAGTAAAAAAGAGAACTCAACAGTAATTTAGAGGTAATTTCGGTGTACCTAATTGTCGAAACAATAATGGCTTCAAATAGGCAGGTTCACTACACACTTGTTTTCGTGGTATACAGAAATGAGGTCCATTACAACATTACGATATGAAAACATTACGTTTATAATTTGTGGCACAGTTCTTATAGTAGTAGAGGTAGAGTAAGGTAGATCTTGTGGGCCGAATCAATACAATGGATCAAGGCGTACTTTATTTTTAACAAATGTAAAAAAATTTATAAGACCAAAAAAGGTTATGAGCAATGCAAAGAATTTCGTGATAAACTGAACTTAATTTGAACTTATTTTTTTTCAATATCATACTCGTAGGATTGGTTCTTTAAAATTTTCTTTGTTTGGTTACAAATTAATGATTGTTTATCGGGTATTCATTGCCTATTTTGTTTTATTTTCCCCAAAACAAAAAACAGAAAATAAAACGAAGTTTTTTCTTTTCTACTTTGTATCTAACATTATTATTTATATAGTTTACGTAACAATTAACCAAACGAAATAAAATAAAATAATTCTGGACAATCCACACAGCATCATCTAGGCCTAAGTTTGGTAGAGCTTGTGTTGGTGACTGATATACTTAATACACAATATATTTACACATAGATATGTATACCTATACATAGAAAACGACAACAACACCGGCATTAATATCTGCAGATCGTGCATTGTCTTGAGGGAATCAAACCCGCAACCTCCTTCATCGCAGGCAGACCTTCACCCACCGCACCATAGAGATCGTTCCAATATACATTTCTATTGACCTGGTACAAAGTTAGATTGCAATTCCCATTAAAGCAGACCAAGCACAGCCATAAGCCTATTGCACACGTGTACCAGACGGTGTAACGTTCCATGGAGACAATAATTTAACGTCAAAGGCACTCGCATACAAACCACAATTTAAGGCCAGTGCAATAAGGCAGGCAGTATTGTCTGCCAACTCTCGTGTTACACCATTCATGCCTTATGCACTCCTTAATCTAGTTTCAGCTTGATAGTCTTTTGAAATAGGCCTACCGCGGCTCATACGGGTCTAGTTAATGTTTTTGTTGGTGATTTAAAGCTCGTGTGAAGTCTAGATTAAATTCAGTGTCACTATTATGTGAGTCAAAAGATGATTCGGGTGGTCTTAGATTTACAATTCTGAAGTCGAAGTCGAATTTACAAGTAGAAGATACTCGTATTTCAAAATTTTCAACCGCGTGCGCGTTTATCATTACAGTCACTAACTGTCGATCGTTATAAAAGAACCGAATTTTCAGTTATAAATAGAACATTTTACTGTACTAAAATATAAGCAGCACTTTGTTTCGCTTAAAATTTTTCAGCTACACAATCAAAGATTAATGCCTGCCAATAATCGATACCCGAACCGCGTTCGAATGAAACAATCGATTTAAATCGTTCACTTAATTACGTAATTAATGTCGGAACAGCACACCCACTGTTTAATGCGCCCGTGCTCACCACAGGCGTGTTGCAGAACACATAAATACCGCAACACGAAATCCCGGTTCTGTGTAAGTCTGTATAGGTATCCCACAGACTATAGATAAAAGCTGGTTCAATAGGTCGGTCTATAGATAGGTATATCAAGGTGTTGGGGGATATCTCGCTCTCAGAAAATGTTATCTACAAATCTATACGTTTGTTTTTATATGGGTACTGCAGCTTTAAATCTGTAAGATATCAATATATTTTGTACAATCACATTATAATTAAGCATTTGAAATTTTTAGCCCTGCACAAAAGACAATAACCGTTATTATTATATATATTTACGTCGTTAGCCTTTTTAATATATTCACTTTTTCTCTCTGTTGGCTGAGCGAAACTGTTTTCACTTATTTTCATATTGAATTTTGTTATTATGTTTGTTTTCCATCATTGGTAAGGATGTTAAAATAAATAAAAAGTGGCATCAAAATTCTGTAAAAATATAATATTAGTACCACTGCTCTGGTTCAATTCAATTCTGGGCCTTAGATCTAAAACCATTTATACTTTTTAATTTTGTCTAAAATTATAAGCCATTACATTCGTCCTTTTACAAAAAAACTCGACTTTTTGATGTTCGATCAACAAAGAAAATCACATTTCATTTGAATTCATTTCAAAATAGAACTGAAAGAGCTTTTTTTATTTTTGGATGTTTATAAAAGAGGTGATTCTTCCATTTGATTATTACCTCCACTCCAAGGTAGAATGCCTACTATGCATTGCATTTAATAAAGATTTAAACGCCAAATCTTTTTTACTACAAACTTTTATGGAAGTGCATTTATGCCACCATTTAAATGAATTGAGTTTGTCTATGAAGACAATATTATACAAATGTGCAAAACAGAAGGGCAAAGAAATCATTAATTAATCACTACATTAATCTGTTGCGGTCAAAGTAGAGAGGTATACGGTATATTCCGATAATTTTATTTGCTTGGAAAAGAAGTAAGTAGTATTTTTAAACACTCGGGCCAAAACGATTCACTATAACTCGGCATAGTTTCATCATTAACATCAGGCTATGTTAGTCCACCGCTGGACAGGCCAACCCTAATGAGTGCCATAGCGCCATGTCTGTGTCGAGTTTAGTTCATTTTAAAATCTTATAATATTGTATATATTTGTTGAAACCCAATCATTATAATAAATACGTAATAATCCTTACACTTAAAGCGATGATAAGTTTTGAGTGACTTAGTTCAATCCAATAGCTTTTAACACTGGCTTAGGATCTTCCAATCACACTATTGTGCAACTATTGTCATTGGGAAACAATAGTTACAGTGCTAAGCATTTGTAAACGCACATTTTCAGATAAACATTTCAGGCTTGCTTGACTAATCTTAGTAGCTACCTTTCAAAAAAATACTCTTTTGTTTGGGACAAGAAAATAGCGAGCAGTGTTCGTTTTACGAAATAATAACATTTACTGATAAGAGTACTAAAAAAAAAAGTTAAGTTGTTCTATAGCTAAAGTTAAATGTTTCCCACTCATCGCACATTAATTTTAATCAACCAAAACCTTTCTTGACTCTCTTGATCATCTTAGCCACTTGAACGTTTGTGGGTACTACAGTGCCCAAAAAAAAGTAGGCGACTTACGTCGGTATGGAATTTGAATCTTTAAAATAAACTTTTGAATACCGAAATGCTACCGAAACCCCAGCAATATTGACCATATTGCTGGGGTTACAACATAATAAAGAACCTAAAATAAAGAAAGTTTAAACCACGCAGTATCGACTTTGTCGTGCACTGTAAAAGAAAACATTTAAGTACTTTTCAGTAATTAAGATCGAAGTCTCCAATAAGGTCTCAAACATAAAATGTTTAGGTTCACTCGAGTCGTAACTCGTGCAATTAAGTCGAATTAAAAATAAAATTGAAAGAAACTCGAACAGTGAACAGGAGTTGCTAGTAGTTGTCCAATTTAGGTAAAAAATGTTCGTTTATTTTTCATCTAGCTTGCCGCTGCTTCAGTCAAGAGGCAGCTACATAGATTGATAACAGAATTATGTTAGTTTGAATGTTTTTAAAGATCAACATAAATTACATGTACATACTTTGTAAAATAATGTAAATCTATCCTTCAAAAACATTACGAATAGAAAATATGTATGCATCATTTTAATTTTAGGTTCCAGAGGTAAGTTAAATATTGTAAACACTAGATTAGTGTTTCATAATGTATCTCATTTAAAGTGAACCATTGTGTTTGTATGAGAAAGAAAGGTCTTTACACCTTAGAGGCAAATAATATAATGGTTTAGTTGAGAGAAATATTTTTGTAGATCTTTTAAATAATGGTTGCCATCTCAAATGTCTTCAATGTATATTTTCAATATCTTTAATGTATTATTATATTAAAGTGAGAGCTGATCAGTATCTGGCGCAGCGCATCAGCATTGCCATACAGCGAGGCAATACAGCCAGTATCTTGGGTACTGGTATTGATAAGGATCAGTTGAGCTACCTGTAGTTTGTTTGCAACAGTCTGCAGTTAGCTCAATTGTTTAAATCGGAAATACTAGTTCTTATTTGATTTAATTTTGAATTCTTTGTTATTGGTTCTTCGATTTATTCTTTCATATTTAATATATAACAATACATGTTTTTCTTGTTTATAAAGAACTTTGCAGAAGACGTTAATTAATAGTTATTGATAAATTATGGGAACTGACTAAAGGTTGATGTTAAACAATCTTAAAATAGAAGCAGTTACGAGATTATTTGTCAAAAAGTTATTAAATTTTTATGCTAGCAACCCTAGCTCAGCTGATTAAGCGCCACCTCACGGACCCCCATCAATAACAACAGTATAATTAAACACTTTTATTTGCGCTCGAACGGTCGCGACTACAGACGGGTTTAATTAGATTTTTTTTTTTCATTTTTAGGGTTCCGTACCTAGAGTTGCCAATGGGACACTTTTATAAGTGTCCCAGCCTGTCAGCGGACTGTATGAAACTGTGATAAGTAGTCAACTGAAATAATGAATAATGCCACCTATGGCGCTCTTTAGGGGAGGCCTATGTCCAGCAGTCGACTATTATAGGATGTTGATGGATGGATAGGTATTAGGTAGTAAATTGAAACCTACGCTCATAGATAAAGTCCACCTCCTGCAAATGTGGCGTGCCACTGCTGATTGCACCACTGAGGCATGGTAGTGAATGAGTTAACATTTACGATGGAATGGAACCCTTCGCATGGGAGTCTGACGCGCCCTTGGCTGGTTAAATTCAACATTCTTTTAAGTAGGGTTGACGAGGAGTGATTTAGGTAAATGAGGAATCGAAAAGCGGGAAACAAAAAGGTTTAATCAATGAATAGATAGAGAAAAGAAAAATATTATAAAACATTGATTATTATTGTAAACATTGTTTAAATACCAATATGCGGTCTTCATGGTAAAAGACCGGTCTCAAACAGACAAACTTTAGATCATATAATTTTTTCTACGCTCAATTTATTAATGAATAAAGATATCGATTGAATACCTATTTTATTGTTAATGATATAAAAACCTATAAAAATCGAATGCCTTTACAATGTCTTGAGGTATAAAATTGATAAGACGAAACTTATCGTTCTCTCATTCGACGGGGAAGATTCCAATAAAAAGAAAACGGCTGTCCAACATTATTATTGAACCCTAAAATTTTATGCTGTACTTCAGTTATAGCTTTAAAAGTGGGTGATAAAGTTAACCCCTGTAAGAAGGTATTTTTGTAAGTCGTTTTAGGTTTTAATGATGACGTGGACACCATTTCTTTCTTTTAATTTTCTAGGGCTTTATCATTTTTTTAAAAGGTAATTTCGGTGGATAGTTGCCTTATGGCCAAAGCGTGCCAGAATACATTTTTTTACAGTTACTTGATATCAACAGTTAACGCATTTCTCAATTCCCTACTGTTTTTTATACTTAAGACTATTTCCATCATTTCATCTAGTTGTTTTACTTGACAGTTTAGGTAATTAAATACCTATTTAAACATTTTTGGACCTTGTTGAGTTAAAAAATCACAAAAATATCTCAATCACTTTAAAGTAAGAACTCAGAATGATGCTACGCCCTTACAGGGTTCATGTAATTTCTACCTATTTAAATGTAACACCTTGTAAAGGACATGAATGCAATAAATAAATAAATAAAGTTACGAAATAAAAGGGAGTCTACATTTCCACGACATTTTGTAGACATGCAGTATTCATGACATTATTGCATTGCGTTTGTCAACTGAGGTAACAGTCAGGCGTTCTGCAATCTTGCATTTCACATTTTAAAGTGTAATTTTTAAAATTCTTAGTGAATGTTGAAATACCTACTTCTAGATTTTGCCATACTTTTCTCTGTTCTATTACGTTGCACAAGAGCTCACTTTAGAAGCCTCTTTTTTGAGGTTGATTGAAAAGGTGATTGGAATTTGAATTTTTTTTCATAATCATAAAAAATCTCCTTCTGGGACGGAATGATGTACCTCCTCGTCAGCCTATATTAGTCCACAACTGGACATAGGTCTCCCCTAATGAGCGCCATAGATGGCTTTATTTATCATTTGGGATTTATTGACGATGTATCCGCGTTGGTCTATTTCCCACATCAACATTCAACATTATTTAAATATTTAGAAATAAAGCCTGAAAAGGTTACGTATTTTCGCAGCTGAATATCCAAACCAAAAGAAGCAAGTTTTGGGAGAAATCCAACGCCCCAGTAAATTGTTCCCTCAAAATTCTAGTAAAAGCACACTCAAAACACCAACTCGAGTCGCCTCTTCTCACGTAATCATTTTATGAATGTTATGAGTTACACGCGCGATACGTGCGCCGTGACATGCTATTTATACGGGTCTAGAGAAACGTTGGATTATGTAGATAAGACGAAGACTAATTTAGGGAAGAAAAATTTAAAATTGGGGAATAAAGCGACATAAATCGCGCGGAAGAACACAGAGTCTTCTTGCTTGTGATATTTTATTTTATAATTTGACTGTATGCACATAGAGATACCTCTATAAGAGAAATACATCTTCAAATGATCACAGGTGAAATAACTATAGGCCATGCTTTAGAAAAATTACGTGGATATATTATTATTACCTACCTAAAAACATATTTTGTTGTTCCAGTTTTGTTTTGTTATTTTTTTTAAGAGAAAAGTACCTTACTTTAAGTTCTGTATCAAAAACGTTGTAAAACTAATTATTTAATTAAAAAGGTGCTGTGGTTACAGTAGTTGTATTATTTGAAATTATGTTAATTGGACCTGGGAACTCTTATATGGTGCCGTGGTCCAACTGCAAAGATAGTTGGACCACGACCCCTAGTAAAGGCCCGTAGTCCAACTAATTGGACAGAACAGTTGGACCACTGCCCCGTAACGCTATTGGCAATGTGAATCACCTGACTGGCATATTGTTAAGCCTTTGACAAAAATATGAGAACAACTTAGTGTCTATACTTTTAATACAACTTTAATTTAACTCTTTTACTAATATTATAATAATATTAAGATAAAGCTGTTTATTTTCTCATTCATACAATAAATAATAACACTTTATAAGCGCGGTGCTTCAAAATTTTAACTCGGCGACATAAATTTACTTATTATTAATGATTTATCTGGCCTAAATAAGCGCAGTTGTTCGATTTTTGATGGAAAGGACACCCCAAAAGTTATTGCAGAAATGTGATAATAAATTCTTAATAGCTTTTAAAATTTACTTTACTAAAACATTTAAATGTATTAGTAAAGTATCAACTGAAAATATTATAAAAACACTAGTTTAATATTGCAAACATGTTTGCGTATCCATATAAGTTTAACTATTACCTACGTCCCCGCAAATTTCAAAACTACTTTTATACTTTATCGCAGAGTTTTAAAAGTTAGTAACAAACATTCACCGTGAAACAGTTTTCGGTGCTGTTATGAAATTTTAATAACTGAAACATTTTGGGTGAGTGTTGGCATTTACCGGAATGGTTTGTACAATTTTTTTATTATATGTAGATATTATATTAAATTACACCAGGGGCTTTGCAGAGTTTTTTAACAAAAATTATAAATTTTTACACAATTGAGTTACATTATTGAATTTTTGATACGGATTCGTAACATTTTTGAAAATATTCTATAGCCTATGTTCATCAGGGGTAGTGTGGGTTTCTCATAGTGATTTTTTTTTTAAATCGGTCCATTCGTTTTTGACTTCAATTCAAACGAACAATCAAATCTTTCCTCTTTGAAATATAAGTATAGATAATAGAATTAGATGGAAATCTACGGGGAATAGGATACAGACACGAACCTTAAAATCATCATGAAATCCATATATATAAGAAAGTCGTGTTAGTTACACCATTTATAACTCAAGAATGGCTGACATAGCTTAGAATCAGGAGACTGACATAGGTTCCTTTATATCCCTTTATATTCGAAGGGCGGGATAGTAAAGGGACACGCGGACGAAGTTGCGAGAAAAAGCTAGTTAAAAATTAAATACTCATCTGGTCCTGTAAGATCTATGCTTAAACATCGTGATAGTAATAATATGATAGTTATTTGAATCACAAATTATTTATACCGCTCGACATACCAAAAAAGGCAGTACCAAGTTGATTCATACATACATACCTATTCAAATTATAGACACATTATTAATCTCTGCGCCTCAAACTTTAGTAGAAAATAATTGGGTTATAAATTACACATTTCTATGCATGTCTCATATTAATTATTCTGTACCTGTGATATTGTGTGCGTTCAACAATCTGGTAGGTACTCCCACACTTTCATAAATAATCTGTTTTGATAATGATATAACAAGGCCGTAAAAGTAGGTAGTGGCAATAAATATTAAAAGAACTAGAGTTAACACTCAAATCATGTAGGTTTTATAGGTTCAACTTTGTGTGTTGATGGCATTATGAAAATTAAGCCCCGAAGGTGTCGTATACTTAAGCTGTCAGATAGGTATTACAAAAATTTATGGAAATAGCATCTTGTAACTGACTAGCCAATTAGTAGGTGAATTTTTTTTTATATCGTCCCCTCAAGGAGATATAAAAAATATTTATCGTAATATAAATATTATACACTAAAGTCATTTATAACGCGATATTTACCATGATTCGAGTTTTGAGTTTTCCAGTTGTTCCGTGATCATGGCGCATGAAACTGTGCCGAAATATTGGAAAACTCAAAACTCTAATCATGGTTAATATCCCGTTATAAATTATTTTAGTGTTAATAACCATGATAGTTTCAAAAGATAAATATTATATTTTTTAAGTAGCACGAAAGTTGAAAAATGAACTAATAATCAGATTTTTATTAAGTACACTTTTGTGTAACAAATTATACTAAGTAGGTTTCTCCTCTAATTGCAGGCACTCGTACGAACTCAATTATTCGTATGTTCGAGCAGCATTACAACTTAAAGCAAGCGTGAGAAACATTGAGCAACAACTAAATTAGTAATGTGTGTATTTTCAGTAATTCATATTAAATGCTTGCAAAGAGTACCTCAGAATATTAAAGGCCCTACTTATAAAGTTAATAAATAAAAACTGAAATAAATTTGTGAATATTTTTACAATTGGTAATGTCAAGAATCAAGACCAATTATGTTTTTCCTCAAGAACAAAATCGTTTTTCGAATTCGAACTAGTATTTAAAATAAAACAATTGGGCTACTTTTTTGCTTAGAATCTTGAAAAAATATCTGACTAGTTTCTGTGGTACAGATTACATAAAAAGAACATTACTTTATAGACTCAACTAGTTAATAACTTAACTACTTATCCAAAGAAAAGACATGAGTCACTAGAAGTTACTAAAAGGTTTTGGTAACCCAAAACCTTTTAGTAAGCTAATTACTAGTTGTTCGTACGCTGCTTAACTAATCAATGATCAAATCTTTTAGCAAACTAACTTTGACAAGAGATTTGATTGAACATTGATATAATTCGCTTACGAAACACAGCAGCCTAGTGTAGTAACAATCCAGGTACGATTCTCTTTTATAATTAGGAATGTACCTCATCACATTTACATTTTTATCCTTAAGATGAAATATAATATTATGATGATAAGATTAGAAAGATAAGATAAACATTTATTTTACCTAAAAGATAACAAGGACTATAAGAAAAAAAGCAGACGAGAAAAGTTACCATAGTGTACTAAATACAATTAATCTAGTTGAGTAAGAAAGTAATAACTATAAACTTGGTAGAATGGGTACCTAACTCAGCATTTTGCAGTGCTAGGCAATTGTCTAAGTAGGAGAAGGAAATGTTGCCACTTAGATAAAATAATATAGGCAAGTCTTTTCATTTGAGTTTAAAACAAACAAGAAGGCTCAAGCTACACGGAGATAAGTCTGCTAAAACATTTTGAAAATTTGTAAATTTTCGGCATAATCCACTTGTAAGCAAAACGCCTCTGAATTAAAGGAGCCAGCAGAAAATTTAAGTTTACTCAAATAATTTTATATTTCAGCCAAATTTATGCTGGGAGCTGAAAATTAACTTATCCCTCCCATCATAATATAAAAATTTGTTTATTCAGACAACTTTAGTCTATTTTGTTAGTACACTTACATAGTTCTAGGTGGGTTAAGTACTTAATATTAAACATGGATTTTGTCCTCTGATGTTAGGGTTAAAAATAAACAGATTCAACAAAAACCTTTTTCTCAGCGTTAATGATCGATAAGAGATAATAGATAATAGAGCATAAGCCAGAAGAAAGTCAACATAATTTTTTGTTGCATGATGCAACTACAGAATTGAAGCTTAAAGACTGATGCAACTTGCACCAGTCTCAAAGCTTTCATGCGTGTCTTAAAGATAAGTTCACATTGATGAGCAAAAGATATAATTTGATTTATACAGATCATTTATCACTTGCATCAAAGTTACATTGCCCTTACATGTTCAAACGTAACGTCTTAGTTATGTGTGAACGCCCATAGACAAGGCAGTAATTATCGACATACCCGCTAATGGTAATTGGAGGAGACTGTCTACTATAGTGAAGGTACTATGTGATATATGCTGTTTGTATAATATTATAAATATTAAAATAAATAAAACATAAATAATGCTCGACAATCTACATAGCATCATCTGGTCACAAGCAAAGCAGAAATTATGTTATAAACCATATTGAATTTTTTTATGATGTACATAATATCGTCCCAAGGCGGGAATCGAACCCGCAATCTGCTGCGTCGCAGGTGGACCTTCACCCACCGCGCTAAAGAGGAGAAGTAGATTGTTTGCAACAGTTCTGCAGTTAGCTCCATTGTTTTAATTACTTATTTGACCTGTAATTTTTCTGTTTTATGTCACTGCTAGCAAAATGAAGCCAATGGCATTTTGTCATTCAATGGAATACAAAAGTACCTAAGTGACAAACTCACGAGTACACATGAGTTTAGAGCTTTCCATCGGTCCACCAAATACACAAAGCCTTGGAGTAAATTTTGGTACAGGATTTGCATAGTCCATTGTTCGTTAGATCGTGGAGCTGTACCATACCCCAAGAAGAAGGAGATGTATCGATCACATCGGGGTACTATCGTAGAGTGGACTCAGGCTTATCATTGGCTAAGTTTTAGTTTGATAGAGTGTTATAGAATGTTTTTAAACTAACGCGATCTGAGCACATATTGATTAGTAATTAACAAAACGCGATAAATACCCGTTTCTTCTTATTAATCATAAGAGTGTTATAGGTATTCAATCATGCAATGCAGACTATGTCTTATTTAAAAAAAAATGTTTAATGCTTATAATAGTGCTTTAGTAGATGATAACCTGAAGTGTAATGCTTTGATGAGTTCATCGAAACGAAAGCAACGAATTTCAACCCATTAATTACCTTTTTTAGAGTAATTTGTCATATGAGGTTCGTAAGGTAGAGTAACTTTTGTTAAATGAGCACGAATAACGCGCTAATAACGCCCTCTTAAGAATAACGTGCGCGAAGCTGCTAACCAAACTAAGTGTAACCAGTAACTTATAGTTCGCGAACCATGAGTACTAACGACTACTACGAATAATAACCTGTTATTGTTCGCACTCATGTTTCGCGGATAGTTTGCAGCGGGATCCGCATCCCATTCGCATATTTGTCAGCATCGCGTTGTGTTCGTGTATCGTTCCCGTGGCTTGTTGGTTTTTTGTCCAGCGACAAAGGATTCGAAGGCGTGTGGTTCGCACGCGAGTGTTGAGGCCTTGGCAGGTTCACGCCGCGACGTCGTGTGCGCGAGTTTAGAGAGGCTTTCAGGCTCATAATATATAAACAAAAGAATATTAACCAAGGAGCTATGAAAACATTATGTTTGTACCTCCACCGTTTAATTTACTAGCCTAGACACTTGTTTAGGTTGATAAAATAAACAATGGGTATAAGCACTAGTTTATACCTACCCATTGCCGGGTAGATATGAAATATCTAGTGACCATTGCTCTATTTCATCCAAAAACTTTATCCTTAAACAGTTTATCATATTATTTCATATTTAATTTTCCTTGAACCCAGCTTCGTTCGTAAAGTACATCCAAATTTACCGCTAGACAATCGTGGAATCTCACTATTAGTAAGTACAAAGTAAATTACGGGTTTGTAGCGCAAGTCGAGGATGCGCAAGAGTCAGTAACAAGACAACATAATGATACGAAACGCCTTTTGTGTGTGTGTTTCGCCACCTGCCCAAACAGGATAGAGTTGGGATCGTGTTTTATCGACTATCGATAATTAGAGACCGACACTACGGTCTTATTATGGTTGTAGTGTTGTCATCCTTCTGTGTTTTTATAACCATTGTGATCTTGAATCTACCTACCTCCGTTGTTATATGGCATAATCATTGTTTTGGGATGCTCAGCAGTGGACGTAAGTGTGTGTATCTGGCAAGAAGATGTGTGCTAATGTTACGCGAACCTTTGCAATATTTAAGAGATTTTCATTATTCTTCGACTAGTATTGTACAAAACCACTTGATTTGAGCTTTACGAACGCCATATTTTAAACTTGAAAACAAATGTATTATCATCTATGGGTACAAAAGCATTATCATCTAGATGCAAAGAAATGGCATTAAATTATCAGGTGGTATAACTATAACTATTATGTCAATTACATTTGTTATAGGACAAAAAGTTGTGCAAAAACCTATCGATGAAAAGCACTTTTGAGGTCGACATCCTTATAATGACGGCTTGTTAGCAGCTCTTAGTCATTCTGCCCGTAAGGAAAACGAGACTAATTTCGTACATCAAAGGTGTGATTTTTGTACCTCGACGAAGTGTTATGTAATTATTTAAAATCGATTCTCAAGTGCTTAACGATAACTTTGACGGAAAGTTGTCGTAGTAATGGGGCCGCAATTTTGGCGTATTAACGAAAATTATTGTTTCATTTCGCAGAAAGTAATATATCATCACAATAAATCTTGATGATTAGTCCAATCCAGGACTTATTGAGATTAGCTTGTTTAAATTTCTGGGCAACTGGGTACGTTGAATAAGTAGTAATAATAGTACAAGTCTAAAGTTTGTGGTAAGGCTAAAAAATCTGAAGTGACTGTATAATATGGACTCTGGTTTATTTTATTTAAATAATTTATTGTACTTACCTTCATGCTTCTTTACTACCATTTCAGCTATACATAAACGAATTCTCTGTCAACTTAACAACTCATAACTCAAATAAGTACTGCATCACCAAAAGAGCTTTTTACTTTACTGTATCGCCATTATTTGTGAAGCGATTTATGGTTATTTCATGAGCTTTATTTACTTTTATAGATGCCCTGTAGAAGTCTAAACTATAAATTACCCACACGCCATGGTTAGACCGGACACACTAGCTTACGTATTTTCCTTATTATGGGAGGATATAAATTACTGAGATTTATATGAAACGTGGTTGTAAATAGCCCGATGTTTTGGTTGGTGTCACTTCATTTGTAGGTAAACTAGTGATTTCCATTCGGTTTTGGGCTAACAACATGCCCCCAAAAAAAAGTTGAATAATTAATACGTTGTATATTTTTTTTTTATAAATTCAAATGTATGGGTTTGTTGTAAAATAGACCAAAAATAACGTAACATTTACGACAATACTCAATAACATTAGAACTGACAAAGATATATTATTTAAAGAACAGTTCAGATTATCAATGAACAACAAAATAGCGATCATCACAGAAACAAAAATAAAAAAGAACAATATGTCAGAGTGCTTGTTAAATCACATCAAATTGAGCTAAGCACCATTGCCGTATTAAACATGTTGTCAAGACAAAAAACCGTAAAGCACGAAAAAATCACAATAGCAAAGGCCGTATAAATAGTGGGTCCATATACACGGGAGAGTATGATAAAAAGTACCAAAGAAGAGAAAGTGGAAGAAAAAATGAATAGAGATGGGCCATCTCTATACAAGTCACCACTTTTAGGGGAGACTATGGAGGATAGATAGCCTATAAAGGTCTACAGGTCTATTAGGTGTTCCCGTCAAAATAGATGTACGTTTGTAAATAAATAACACTGATACTCAAATTTACCGTTGTGTAGAATATCATAGTCCAGACATATCATAAAAGTTTCTATCAGACAAAATTATACGGGTGTAATCACGGGAGAGCATTAGTCGCATATAATAACCTCACAAAACTGGTGCATGTGAATTAATAGGCCAAACCGTAAGGGCCATTGTACAATTTATTGTTTTATAACGCGCACTATAAATTCTTTAATTGGAACTCCTTTACTGCAGCTGTTGGAGAACGGCTGGTACATTTATAAATACGTGGTTTTAAATTTGAATAAAAAAATTTCATGGAAGTAAAAATGGCATCGAATTATTTTCATAAGGCACTAACTCAGGCTAAAGGGCGTTGATGAGTTAGGTGATGATATCAGGAAATCAAAAAGTCCTACCATCAGTTTATTTGACTACGAAGGATGAGAAGAGACAGGACTAGTAGGACTTGCTATCTTGCAACATACGAAAATTACTCAAATAATATTCGAATTGACTGTTGAGCATATACTCAACCTAGACTTTACCTTTAATGGGCCCAAAGAGACTGATCTGTTCTCATGGATCTCACGGAGCTGTTTGTTACGCTCCACGGGCCTTAATTTACAAGGGCAAGCACGGAGAGTATCCAAGTTTTTTCTATACATCCATGTGGAATCTAAAGCAATTCGCCGCCGCCACCGCTAACAAGGCAGACATCATATAATTTGGAAGAACTGGCCTCACAACCTTCACATTGTTAGAGAGCAGCTGTCATATTGCAACTAACAATTTTCACTTTTAAAATAACAGCTCTCCGAAGGATAATCTGTTTAGAAGACAATTTATTAGCTTGTTAGCGATATTGGATTCCGATGACCGTAATTTATAAATTTTATCGAGTAAATGTTATGAAATTGACCCTTCATTAGACGTTATTAAATGAGTATCTAACGCCGACAGTACCGATGGTTTCAAAAGCAGTTGATGCTTTACAGTTACAAAGATTACTGTTAATTAGCCATAAGACTGTTCAATTTTAATTAAATGATATCGTTTCGAAAACGTTTATGAAGATCATCTTATTTCAATTTGAAACATTTTATGGCGGTTCAACTCGTTAAACACAAATGGATCAAGATTCTATCGTGTATTTAATAAGAAGTCAGGTTTACTGTTCCCGCTCCTACTTTCTACTTTGTTTTATGTTCTAAATTATTATTGTCAGATTTGAAATGTTCTTTGATTTGTGTGAATGAAAGTTTATAAAAAATAGTTATCTGAGTATTTTCTCACATACATTCGACTATATTCTGAACCTGCTGTTATTTTTAAAAGCCATTTCTATCTTTTAAAAACTATTTTATCTGTTTTTATTTTTTCGTGCAAATCCCACAATCCTAGAATTTTAGTCATGCTCGTATGAGTTGGCGCCGCCAGGCACACTCAGTAAAATATTCAGGCCAAAAGTCAGTCACGATGCTGGATGCTGTCTGTCTGGTACATATGTTGTTTGCAGCTACAGACAAAAATCTAAATAGTTTTAAAACTAACAATATATTTCATTGTTTTCTTACTTTGCACGTTTGCTTTGCTTTTGTTAGTGTCAAAATAAAAAAAAAATCTAATTAGGTAGGCAAGAAGACAAACTTATAAAACTGACAAATTAGATAATACCGAAATTGATATAATAGTTTGAAATACCATTGTGTTACCAAGGACAAATAGTTTTGTCGCAACATCGCTTTCTATTATATTCAAAAATAGAACTTATATTTAGAAGGAACGTAAATGAAAACAACAATAAACTTTTATTGAGTCATCGGTGGCTTAGCTTTCAAAATACCGCACCCTCTGTTCCTAATTGGTGCAAAGTATTGTTTCAAAATTGTAAAAGTGAAAACAAAATTGCTACGCAAATGAGAGCAAAAGTATTTACATCCTTGAATAAACCCCGGCTGCTGTTTACAGGCAGGCCCTAAAAGCGAAACCCGTCATAATGCTCAACATAACAAATTGTAGCAAACAAAAACTTAACGCAACAATATAGTGTCGCTATGAAACGCTCAGATAAAACAAGTGGACCGTAAAGTTACTGTTGTAAACATTGTTTATAAAACAATTCGGTAGACTGAGACACGAACAAAAGTTTTCGCCGAAATTCCGCGCCACCCTTTCGGCTTCCTTAAATTGTTATGGCGGTAATAAGCCCCAAGTGAACATGTGACTTTTATGGCCAACCAGTTCTCTAGAGTTTTTGGGAAAGCACATTTTGCCACTGACACGATTACGGGTTCTGTAATTGCAGGCAGTAGAACAATGAAGGCGACATTATTTGACATATTGTTCGAAGGACAAAGTAATTTCCTACTTTTTATTGTACACACATTTCGGTGGCTTTCAGGATGTTTGAGATAATAAGCTTTTGAATTGGAACAAAATTATTACCCACAAAAGCGAATGATAAAAACAGTTTGAATATGGTACTGCCTTTTCACGAATTTAGAATTTATGTCGTTTGATATGGTAGATTAGATTTTAATGCGGCAAAACAGCCAACCATGTTAGTGAAGAGATCAGATTAGGTTTTAACATTCTTACAAATAATGCTTCTTATATTCCTAAGAGGATCCTATAGGTCCTTTGATTTCCTATCCCCATCACGTTTATTTCATTACGTCCTCAAAGAAGAAGTATGACAATTTCGTTTGGAGAAATTAAAAAGTTACCTGTTCTTTAGATTAGGCTACTAACAAGTTAAATTTTCTTCGTCTTGTCCGGCATTAGGCGGAAGCGTGGCTTTTTGTGAATTATGCAAATTGAGTTTAAGATGTTAGGGATGATGGTTTCACAGAACATTTGGGCAAGGCAGGTAAAATAAGGAAGCTTTTTATTTTCCAAGAGAAACGAGATGAAATTAGGACAAATTAACTAAAAACGTCGCAGGATAATTAAACTTTTAGAGCTCGTTTTATAAATTACGAATTGTTGAAGAGTCGTCAATAAAAAACGGAATTCGTTCCTCATTTACATGGCCGACGTTAGCTATTTTATCAACGCGTTATAAATCTAAAACCAACTGACCATGGAGATATTAGGTTGTATCTATATAAAGCTAAATAGGCGTATTCGGAAGGGGCCGGCGCAAGCGAAGCATAACCTACGCTGTTTTTACTTTTAACGAGCCTCCTTACTATTATTATAGCGTCATCGTGTCAGTCCCACATCACATCTACATCCGCCCAATATCGCATATCCATAATCTTTTCAAGCAAATTTATTTTGACAAAGTCCTATATCAAAGACAAACATGATCGAGTAAGAACTTTATGTGATTGATGGGAGGTTAGGTAAGGATTATAAATGGTGAGTAAATGATTTCTTGACAATTTAATACCAATGTGTGGTTTCCGGATTGGAGCTTCGTTAATAACAATTACTAAAGAATGGAGATATGTAATGAGATAATGTATGAGGGACACCTGTTGGTCAAAACTCTTTGTATGTATATTTAAGGGAGCCAGTTAATGTAATTTTAAGTAGATATCCCTGTCTTGATTGATGAATTCTCTTTCAGTTGGAAGACGGGGTTTGGGAATAAAAAGTGATTTAAATTTGTTTATCTTAATAAAGATTAATGTGAGGGTTGCAAGAAAGATTTCTTACTTTCTAAGTTTGGATTAGGCCATTGATCTAAATTATTTCATTATCCGTCCATTGACGCTAACCACAATGATTATATTAGGATTTTAACAGAATTCTGTATCAGTGGATTTTAGATTCAATTGTGAATAGATATAAATAGATAACCTATTCTACTCAGCTTATTCTATCTAGGTAATTTTTTCATGAAGCTGTTCAATTGTCAGAGTGATCGACATGATAACAGATTTTACTGACTATTTTGTACAACTCCATTAAATGTTAAGGTACCATGGTATCTTTAACTATTTGATTTTTCGGCCAAGAACGCAAAGTCATGTACGATCCTAAGATTTCAGTTCCAGTTCTTTGCACCAGCATTATCGATTTCGGGTGTCAGCAAGTCGGTTAGCTCCATACTAGTCCTACTCTCAAGAATTGTCAGTGTTATCTCGCTCGCCAACGACGCGATTTGAATTCGAAGTAGGATCAGTATAACCAACTTCTTCAGTATAATATGCTATTATATTCTAAAGGGATCATTGTAATCCGTATCGTTTGGCTTAAAGTGGTCTATATTTTTTAAAGTTTCGAGATGTGGAGTCTCTTCGTGCGGTTTCAATGGTTACATTTACGCTAGTGCTTTTCTGAAAATCAACTAATAATAACCAAACGCAATTTCTAAGCAAGATATAAGCTATGGTTATAGTAAGTAGATTTTAAATATAAATAAATAATGCTGGACAATCCACGACGAGTGATCCGAGAGCTGGTAAGCATCTGGCGCAGCGCATCATCATTGCCATACAGCGCGACAATACAGCCAGCGTCTTGGAGACGCTTCCGACTGGTGATATAGATTAGCTGAGCAATCTGTTTATGGTTGCGATATTCTGAAGTTGGCTCAATTGTTTCAATAATAAATACTAGTTTTGATTTGTTTATTTAACTGCAATGTTCTTGGTTAATAAAAGTTTTACCCTCTTAATGTATTAGGTACATAGATAAATATTTCATTACACAAATAAAACTACCAGAATTATATTTATACCCTAAAAATAGCTGCAGATCGTACATACATTTGTCCCGAGGCGGTAATTAAACTCGCAACCTCCTGCGTCGCAGGCGGACCTTCGCCAATCGTGCCACAGAGAAATACTAATATATGGGTAGGTGATGGTGTTGGTAGTAGTTACATCACGTGTTTCATCAGTAGCTGATGATGTTCTGTGTAATTTTAGCTGACAATCCGCAGCTTAATTCTAAACCCTTTCACTATTATGTTTTCCTGGCTATAGTATTATATACTAAGCAAATATAAAGCCTCCCACGTTGCCACTGGAGTACATAAAATATTGCTCACTGGAAGTGACATAACTTTTATAGGACCGATTGCTTATCATATTTACAAAGTGTTGTTTCAAAAATCCTACTGTTGCCTAGCCGACCCCATTCTCGACTTATTTTCAGAAATAATATGGAAACTCGAAGTTTCCGAATCGAATCGAACGAATCTTTATAAAAATAATTTGTTTTGATCTTTTGTACTATTCCAGAAATATGTTTTCATTATTATATAAGTTTTGGTGTAAGAATTGAAGCTGTGGATATTGTAATAGCCGATTGATAGAATCTACCAGAAGCGGAAGTTTCCTTGAATGTTTTTTTACACCTCTACTTCCACCACCAATCCGTCTACGCACAAAAGGCAAAAAGGGATTTTCCATGATAAACAATCGCTGACCATGGAAAATCCTTTTGCGCCTATCACAAGGTATTTTCAGTTGTGTTCTTATGTACGTACGTATGCCGATCATCATCATTATGATGACCGCATTAGATTTATAAACATTTCAAACACTTTTCCCATATTACAAAACCATGTTCACGTCTCCACTCAGCCGGTTAATTACAAAACGTGTCGTAGCTTAATTAAACGATAAAGAGTTTTGTAATAAGTCAATCTACGAGTATTCGCTTACTTATTAATAAGGAGGGGAATGTTCTGGAATGTATGTTTTCTATTCGCGAATACTTGAATATAATATAATAGACGCGTACCTTTTATTTTATTTTCCTCTAGGTTACAAAAGGTACGATAATACGATTTATATAGTCGTTAAAATGTTAACAAACACTGAAAGTTTAAGTAATGTAAACATCTTATTGATGACCTCATCAGCTAACGAGAATGCCTCTTCGGAAAAATTGTCTCCAGATGATTAAAGAGATGAATAGCATACAAACAACCGCATACATTAAGATAACTAAATTTACAAACTAGACGGCATCATGTCAGTTCAGGCCTCTTTATTCTAAACGCCATATTCAGAAACCCATAAAGTCATACTTAGTTCCATGTATCATACATAAATCACAAAATCTATATTCCGTGCACTGGACACCTGCAAAACGACATAACGAAACCCAATTAAATACATCTTGATTCAGGCGATCATTACTGGTTAACTGGCTGTTAGAATAGAACCCGCTTAGCAGCACATGTGACCAAATATAGGATAGCATTTTGCACCATTAACATCTACTACAGTTCAGAAAAGAACAAACAGTCAGTTCTCAAACGTTAAACTAAAACTTTTAGCATTCATCACTATGGTAAACTAAGGTTCAATCTTTAAAAAAAACATATGGTTTTTCCAGTGCCGATTTAATAAGGTAATTTAACCGATATTTTCAAAATGATCACTTATATTAATACCCAAATGACCCAAACTTTCACATAAATCAAACCTCAAAATTTGCATAAAGAAGAAAAGGAATCGTTAGCATTCCATTTTAGAAACAATATTTACTTGCATTGCACCTGCAGTAAAAGAGGTTGTTAATGTAATTCCAAAATACATTCACATTCAATGTTCAGCAACAGTCGTCAGCTCCCGTGCAACTCGTTAGAGCTCCTTAGCCGAGGTGTCATGATATGAGTCAGTCATGATACAAGATGGACCGTGTTCCTACGTTCCTAGAAATATTTTAACGAGCTAAAGCGCTCTGGATCCGTCGAAATGTTCATTATTTAAAGTATTTATGACTTTTGTTGCCTTGTGGCGATTATAGAGAAGCCTACTAAATTTATAAATCGGTGAACGCTGGCCATTGTGTTAGTGAGAGATTCCAGAGAATGATAATCTCCAAAATATGTATACCATTTTTACCATACTTTGTGGCACAAGACTTTTTCCACGTGGATCTGTAAATCATACCGCCGGCCGACATAAAATTATTCTAAAAACCGAACGACTCTCTCATCTAACAGTTAAATACTATGCTAACTATAACCAGAAAATATATTTTACCAGGATTTGAAAAATAAACTGCCAAATGTAAAAGTAGTAGTAAAAGCTGAAGTTTCGCTTCCCTCTTCAATTATTGCAATTTACAACTCAGAGTGGCGAAGTGACGAAGCATAAAACACTCAATTACGACATCATATCGTCACTTACAAGAAACTACTGTTCATTAATTAAACGTTCACCCTCGTTATTATCAACACCTGGTTCTTGAAAAGCATTTAATAATGACGATAGCACAGAAAATATGACGTTGCGATCAGTAAGAAGGATATACATAAATACAGAGACAATCCACACATCATCATCTAGCCCCAAGCAGAGCGTATAACGGGTACTAGATGAATGATGCACTTAAAATTGTAACACCTTTATTAACAAAATAACAATTAAATAACCATTATTAGTACTTGTATTTACAATTGAGCTAACTACAGACTGTTGCAAACAAACTGCTATTGATCCATATTAATACCAGTTGGAAGTGTACCCAAGATGCTGGCTGCTGCTGCACATATTATGTAGTTAATATAATGTTACATAGATATAATTTTATCTATTGTATCGTGTCTGTTTATATTATTCTCTTTCTTTGTATGGTACAAGGTATTTTCTATCTACCTATTTTTCTAGTTATCTACAAATCGTACATACATTTGACCCAAGGGGGACATCAAACTCGGAATCTTCGGCATCGCCGGCGGACCTTCGCCCACCGCGCCACACAGGTCGTCAAAAAAACATTATCCTGATTAGCGTTTCGTAGGTGCTCACTCTGGTGTTAACAAAGACTTGAGACCTGCTCAAAGTGCTCATACTTTTGCTATTTCAGTTCTGCTCAAAATCAAAACAGCAGTTTTGATTATTTGAAGGTATGTACTTACGTACGCTTCAGTCACATAATATGTACAGACTAACTGACTTCATCACCGTGCCGTGTGGTGCCGGCATAGAATTTCACCACCCCGTCTCTTCCCGTGGGTGTCGTAAGAGGCGACTAAGGGAAACACCGGGGGGCGGGCAGCAGCGCCCTCTGCAGGACAACTCCAGCGAACTGCGATCCCCAACCCACATGCCCAGCGTGGGGATTATGGGCATTAACCCCCAAATGATAATGCCATCTATGGCGCTCATTAGGGGAGGCCCATGTCCAGCAGTGGACTATTATAGGCTGGTGATGTGATGTGACTTCATCACAGATAAAAATGTAGAATCTAAATGCATTTTATCAGAAAATTCCACAGTATATTATTTCAACCATTTTTTACTCAGATACTGCAATGGCAAGACATGAATCTCGTAACCAACAACCACTACTGGATCGTAAGACAACTACTATACTGTGGCATCAGGCAACAGCTGGAAGTGGTTGCGGTGTTGGCAGAACGTTAGTTTTCCACGGAAAGTCGGTGAGAATATTAAAACTATATAAGGCTGGCTTTAATTAAAAACCTAACTCGTTTCTTGTTGCCAGGGTAATGAAAGCAGATATCCTATATCTACAACTTTGTGATGAACTAATAGCACAACTTTGTATTGAGTTGCGTCGAACTTAGCAAATTGCTGTTTAATAGCAGAAGCCAAACAGTAGGAAAGTGTAATATTGTTGATTTAATATACAATGAGAACAGTTTTATAGGTAATATGAAGTTTTAAATGGGCAGACGGTATTTACATCGACGAGGTTTGAACAGGAACCGAGTTTCAGAGCTCTGGCATACCGAACTCTGGTTTATTTTGACGGTAGCATTGAAAAGTAATCATATGTTACAACGGGTATTTAACAAAAATTTTATTTCTCATGCAGATTTCTAACTTATTTGAAAATATAGCGTGTATGTTCATCAGGGAAAATTTAGAATTCCAATGGTGAAAGAATTTTTCAAATCTGTACAGTAGTTTCGGAGCCTTTTCTGTTCAAACAAATAAACAAATGTTTCCACTTTATAATATTAGTACAAATATTGATATATACAGAAAAGTGACATATCGTGATGCGAGTTATATCAGTCCATAACACAAATGAGTCGCCATGAAAACCAAGACCGTGCAAAGAACGCTATGTATCAGAAGAAGAAGAGGATGTTACAAAGGTTCAAATAATTAATTATTAACCAATTACATACCATAGAATTATTAAACGTTACCTACTATACTATGAATACTATCACCAAACCGAACTCAGCGCTTGGGACCGTAGAGGGCATAAGAGACTGTAGACCCAGCAATGGTGATAATGCATATCATCATCACACTTTCGCACGTTTGTCGGATTTCCGACAAAGCAAACGCATCGGATGAATGAAACATGTGTTGCATAATCATTACAGCAATCACGTTAAGCATGACAATAAGAACATTCGATTTGTATTCATTGAATAAAATAAGGAAAGGAAATAAAATAAGACCATATGCATACATATACACCTTTGCTTATTTTTAGTATCTAATAAAATTTCGTTTAGTTTTCTATACCTAAATTAGTTGTTTTGAACAGTAGGTATTGCCTCCATCTGTACGCGATATTTACTCGTATTGATAACCTCATTTGTATCATTATTATATGACTACAACGTACGTAATAGGACTAATTTTTATACATTTATTGGACAACTCAAATATAGCTTTTACTTGTATTGCATTTAATAAATCAATAATACTAACACTAACACAGGCACCCTCGTATGACACTTCTTAAAATATGAAAATTTGCTCTCAAAGCCCTGAACTAATACAATAATAAAACTATTTGTGAACTTATCAGATGTAATCATAAAATAAGAGCAAACACAGAAACAGCAAAAAAAACTTTTCAGAAACATAACCAACCTATAAAGTAATACAAAACAACAAAATAAAACGATTCAAAAGGCGTTTGTACCGGTCAAGTTAATGCCACGATCGTCGTGTTTACCCTATAAATAAAGAACTTGCATATTGCCTTATACGTCTTAAAGAGCCTACTGTCAGCCGTTCGAACCTAAATCAGAGGAAACCTGCCGATGAAACAGCACCTGTAGAACCATCGATTATGCAAAGTAGCTTTAACTAAACACCGCGCTTTGGTGTTGCCAGTCCTTTTGCTTTTTTAGACGGCACTAAAAAGGTTTTGAATGTTTAAGATTAGGAAGATAAAATTGACAGTGATAATGGTTGGCTAAAAGTTAGTAAGATTGACATTCAGATAGCTAATACTAAACAGATGCATAAAATGATTTGTAATAATCGCAAGGTATCTACTGAAAACTTAGGGAATTATAATAATGTACTAGTAGAGTTGTAATTACACACTTAAAACTCTTAAACAATAATCGGAATCGTCGTATATTTTATTGCGTATAAACCCGTGCGAAGCCACGGTATTCAAAACTAGTTATAGTAATACAATGTAATTACTTAAATAAAATTAATTTCTTCTGTCCATAAAATATCAGAACAAAGCCCGTAGGTGCTAGATTCTTAGAAAATAAACTTAACTTACAATATTGCGTAACTCTATAGGTAAAACACCGCCTCAGAGAAAAAAGACGTAAAAAGAAATTCAATGGAAAGAGCCAAGCTCTATTTTGTAGGAGCTAATTATAGTGGTTATCCGAATCGATCCATTTACACGATTGCGCAATCGCCTTCTAGATTACAAAACGCTGTATCATACAACTAGAAGGTTCTTTTAATTTGATACTACAAATTCTTAGTTTGGTACGATGTAATGGTGCCATTTTCCATTAGCTATTTGATGAACAATATAATTTTTGGTATACGCTTCTGTAGGAAGCACAAAGGCACAAAGAAGGCACAAAGCGCGCCGTTGTGTTAAAAGGATTGGTATAATTTCGCGATTGTAGGAGCGGGACATAGCGTATGGAAACGTAAGCGTAAAAATCAAATTATATTCAAGAAAACTATGCAACCAAAGATTTTAAATCTTTGTATGCAACTAGGTAAATAGACTTCTTGTGAGCTCGTTAAAAAGATTCCACTTTCTAATTTTTTTTCTTAGTATTGTTTTCACATTATTGATCCAAAGAGATAATGTTTAGTTTTTATACTACAGGAAGCCTGTGAGTACTGAGATCTATGCCCAGTTTGACAACCAAACCCGGTATGATCGCCCCTGTAGCTAAAAAATACTTAAAATAACATATGAGAAAGACTCAGTTACAAACTTTTAAATGGGTATTGAATTTACAGAGTTGCAGTAATAGTCAGCACTTGTACTGTCTCGCAAGATTTAATGGGATTGTAACCAGAACGAATGGCAATAAAGGCGAATATCCTTCAAACAATGTCTAGAATAATCTATTGTAAAACAGTAACACTCTTCTTGAAAATGCTGTAGTTACTAAATAAAAATATTAAATTTTTAGACAGCAAAATAATTGAATTTAATATCTTTTGCCAATTTATTGAAGCTCAGGCATAATCTTTTTGCAAAGAATATTTTGTATAGCACTAAACTTCTATGAAAAAAGCGATACATTATAAAATTGAGATGGGTAATTCATAATTATAAATACTAACTGAACAATAACCGTCAATCGTTAGGAAATGTCTGATTTTAGAGACATTTACAGGTTATTATGTATTCTGTGTTAAATGAAACAAAACGGTAAATTAAAATTGAATCAGTTAGCATGCGTCAATCTAATATTGAAACTGTCAATCTTCCAAAGATAAAGTTTAAGATAGGCTTGGTTTAACTACATCACTAGCAATTAGCCTTGGTTTCACCTGTTGAATGGATAATAATCCTTGAAAACCATTCTCGAAAAATATGTATGTAAGTAACACGAAGGAAGAAGATTTATCACGATAAACTTTACCTCAACATTTTTATATACAGGATGTTTGGTACATCGTTTGCCAAATTGAAATGTGAGGTGGAGAGGGGTTCCTGCTATCTTCCCGCCCCCCCCCCCCAATTTTTTTGACTTCACGGAGGATTTTATGTAATTTTTTTAAAAATTTTATGCGTAATTTACTAAATTCTGCACTGAACCTTGGATTTATAAAAAATATGCAATGTAGCCTCCAAATTTGTGAATTATTTTAATTTGTATTGTTTTTCGGTTCGATCGAGACCATAATTACTCGTTAGCAATAAGCTAGTTTTTTTATATCGTCTTACAAAGTTTCTAAAAAAGCTAAATGAAATTAAAGCTCAACTTAAAAGTAAACGTTGTTAAGTTCTTCGAATTCTTTTAAAAACTACTACAGTCTATCCCCTTTCCAACGGTATGCAACATGCTATGAAAACCTATCACTATTTTTTTTTGTGTAGGTAGCAAAACCCCTCTCCATCCCCCATTTTATTTTGGCAAACGATGTACCAAACACTCATATAAGTTTTATTTCTTGTTTAATCCCTTATTTTGGTTTATCTCGTAATAAATATCCCTATTTCAGTTCGTCGCTGCAAACATTAAAGACGAAAAAACCAACTACTAACCAAATTTTTTTATATATATGATTTTAGAGCTTGTCAAAAGCACCGACATCATTCGATTACATGCGACGTTTATTTTAATGGAAACTGATTTCATTAATTACAAATATGGCTTGTAATCTTTATTATGTCAATGGGCCTTAAGTTGTGCGGGCGGATGTTTCCCTTTCATTTTTATTTTTATCCATTTAAGTTAAGGTTTGATTTTGCCTGCCGTCCCTCTTTTTATAGCCTGTTATCATTATCGGAATCATTGTGGGCATTAATTCTACTGTCATATTACTTTCTTAGGAGCTTCTCGAACTAGTATGTGGGTATTAAGTATCCCTTTTGATACTGTCAGTTTTATAAATGCGTTTAACACTCGATATTAAATTTGTTGAAATCTGACTTTATCTTTGTATTGAATAACTTATTGTATTGAAAGGGAATAACAATCTATAGTGATATAAATGAATTTATTGTTTGTATTTTCTATTTTTGTTTTGTTTCACAAATGACTAGTTACTTTAAACTTAATTAGTCTCTTTGCTTATTTTCTATTGATATCATTACTGTCGTTTAGAAAAGGCAACAGTCCGTTAGAAATCCTAACACTTCCTGGTGTCTTAGGTCAAAATTATCTTAAAACTCGTTGTGTAATCAAATACGGCTATAAACTATGATACTTAGCAGTGTTACCTGTGTCTGTGAGGCATCGCAAGGTACTTCAGCGTGCGATATATTATTACGCTAACCTTGCCTTCCTCCTTGCCCTCATAGTTACTATGGATATTCTGCGCTGGTGGTATCATGTTGTGAACTTATTATTAAGGTCCTTATTCTTATTCTTATTTTTATTCTAATTGGGGGAACTGAGATCTGCACTGACATCTCGCATGGGAGTGTTTTGTGCATTATCCCCTGCCTTTACAGGTCAATTATTAAGGTCCTTATAGAATACTGCAAATTCCACTATGATTTCGATGAAATCTGAAATTCATGAGCCTAATATTAGAAACTAGAAGTTGCCTTCTCCCCAAGCTTCGCTCGAGTATTTAAAAATATTACAAAAAATTTAAATTTTTACGCACACTAACACGTTGGGTTACAATATTGAAGTTTTCATACAAATTCCTTAGTTTTTTTTAATTATTAATAGTTTTGAATTTTATTGGTAAAAGATTTTTTTAAATCGATGCAGTCGTTTCGGAGCCTATTCAATTCAAACAAACAATTGATTGTTTGTAATAAGTCCTCTTTATAATTAACAGTATAGAAAATGATTAAAATTATATGAATATCCGCAACATCGTTAATAGCAGTACCTTATCTATATCTATACCTACTAATATTATAAAGAGGAAAGATTTGATTGTTTTTTTGTTTGTATATTTGTTTGTTTGTTTGAATTGAATAGGCTCCGAAACTACTGGACCGATTTGAAAAATTCTTTCACCATCAGAAGCTTAAATTTTCCGTGATGAACATAGGCTATGGATTTTTTCAAAAAAAATAGGGTTCCATATGAATAGTTAAATTTTTGTTCAATACCCGTGCGAAGCCATGGCGGACCGCTAGTTATTTTATAATAATACTAGTAAGGCGACTCTAAAATCTCTTCAAACGATAGGTGGACAGGGTGACCAACTGAAACTGTCGTTCTGATGAAAGAAATGGATATCTGCAACATAAAATATTAACGTATAGAATATTGAAGACGTACAAAAAATTATTTTACCTTCACCGATACACCTTGCAAGCAAGTAGTTTGAACAAAGGAACACGGTTATGAAGCTATCCTATAGCAGCTACCTACATTAGTAGAGATTCGCTTCAATCTACCAAACTTCCTCTTTGTTACATGTTAACCGCTACATTTCTAGCTCAAGATACTCTGATAATCTCCAGAGAATTAATACGGAAATTGTTATTCTGATGCTTCATTTAAACTTTGGCAATGCAAGAATCCTCTTGGAATAAGTTTTGTAATTAGACTGTAATTGGAGTCTAAGATATTGGAGTTGACAACAAATAGACATGTGATCGACTTGTATAACTAAAGGTGCCTTTAGATTCAGAAACAAAACATGCTATAAAATGTACATGTCTTTTGCGTGAGTTAAGTTTGAAGACTTCGTTAGGGGCGATAGTCGAGTAGGTTGTGTTTATATTTTTAAAACGCTTCTAGATTGGAGAATAACCTCACCTACCATGTTTATATTATATTACTACTTCATAACCAACCTACTTGGTGTTAGAATAGGGCGAGTTATATTTGTTACAGAATATTATGTTACTTAATCAGGACACACTATAATTATTTATAAAGACATATAAAATAATTCTTATTAATAATTAGTTTTTTAGTTAAACAAACGTAAATAAGTCGTAGCTCTGCCAGGATAATGCGCTAAATATTTGTTTTTATTTTTTAACCTTACATTTTTTTTACATTTTATTACCTATCAATATCAAAAAGGTGTTGGGATAACTAAACCATGGTTATGTATTTATAAGTCTCAATAGCAGACCAAAAACAACCATATCCTTATAAGAGTGTGAATAAATATAATATAGTAATTAACAGAGAAAGCATCAGTATCCCGCGGGTACACATGCTGATGAGATTGAGGTCAGGAACCAGTCATAAGGTAGTACGTGTTCGTCATAATTCGTCTGGTTGTAAATCATCTAGCTTTGGGAGATAAGGTGATACTGATAAGCCAGGAACTCAAATATAATCTTTAATTTCGTGGAAATATTGATATTTCTGAGGTATTTGAATAAATTAAATGCAAGCAAAGATTTAGCAACCCAACAAATAACATAATAAAAAAAATCAAACAGCCCCACTTCATTTTTGAACCAGCAGAATTGTTATTGCCACGTATAAATTCACAGGAATATATTCCAGCATTTACTTTATCAGAGCATAAAGAAAACAATTTCGCCTCTATGGTGTAAGGAATCAGGTGATCAATCCTTGCAAAATAAAACATCCACCGGCGTCGTCGGATAAAATAGGGCTCTGCAATCTTATCTTCATTTATAGAGCAGTAAAATTACGGCCCGCGCGAAACATAAAGGACCGTTTATCATCCACTTGGTAGGTAGTTTAGGCGGCAATGTATTGAAGATTGATATCCTATGTTCTCACTTTTTCGCAGCAAATATTTTCTGAGGTTTTGTTGGTTTGCAGCGCTTTAGTGCCTTTGGGAGAGTTTTTGTATGGTTATTTGTTATCAAAAGAGTCTAGCAAAAAAAAATTGTAAGTACAGAAAATACCAACATGTTCTTTTTATATATATTACTAGACCCGCCCCAGCTAAGTATGGGTGCATGTTATACAAATATACATTTATATTGAAACATCGTAGCTATTTGAAAAAAAAAATACGTATAAAAATCTGTTGCGTAATTTTAAATATCTAAGCATAAATAGGGACAGACAGCGGGAAGATACTTTGTTCTACTTCGTTAGGAACATACTATAACTATAAAATAACTTAAACTACTAACCATCTACCTGCATACATATTATGTATAAAACCACACATAAAATATTAATTAGTTAAGATTAGAGTAAGTTTAGGATTATTATATAAGCATTCTCATATTAAGCGAACCCTGTTCTTTTGAGAAATAAATGTCTTTAAACTGAGATACTTTGTTTTATACTATATCGTGGATCCCCAACCCGCATGCCCAGCGTGGGGATTATGGGCAATAACCCCCAAATAATGATGCCATCTATGGCGCTCATTAGGGGAGGCCTATGTCCAGCAGTGGACTATTATAGGCTGGTGATGATGATGATGATGTCGTGGTAAAAAAAAAAAAAATCTGTCGTGTTTTAATGTTCATTAATAAAGTTGAAGCTGGTCCCTAATTCTGTTCCATATAACCGCAAATTTACTGAATCTGTTTAGCGTCATCCTAACTACGTCTCATACATCTGTTACTCTATTATTAACTGAAATGACTGAGCATCAAACGACAGACACCGGCAAATTGTATTGTTACAAACGTTTCGGCATTTAAATGAGGTTAAAAGCCAGCGAGGAGCAATGTTTTGTGAACATGTCGATCATTGTCAATCTCGACTGCTCTAGTAATAGAAAACCTTTGTTACAAACAGTTTGTTATTATTTGATTTTATACTGGAAACAATACTATTCAACGAGTTTTGTTTCTACAGTGTATCCTATTCTTTACGGTTTTAAAATTAGTCATTCCTTTTTTTAGACAGTTAGTCCCAAGATATTTACTGGTAAGTTACTGAGTCAACTATACGTATCTACCTCTATACACACAGCAGAACTTTCTCAAAGCAATACATTTTCTCAATAATTTTGATTTAAGCGCACGTGTCAACCAATTTATGTGATGAAAATAGCTGAAAGTTGAATTAATTTTGTATTAGTTATACCTCAGCGCCAGACTAGATCTGACAACTGTCAAATACATCGTGAGCGTTAGACACGTATCACATAAATTGATTATAGTCTGAACTGCGGTTGCATCAACATTAAACGTTGAAAACTTATTTATAAAATCTTTACCAAAATGAAACAGGTTCAATGTTTATTCCATGGATTCGCTTGGAAGTAAACATTTCAAGATCTTTATAAACTATAGGTACAGTTACTGTAAATCTTACTTCTAACAGATTTGCTCAACCTATATTTTGAAATAGGTTTATAAGCCAAGGTTTTTACACATTTTATTGTCAGTTTACACTGATCACTTTTGTATAGTTATTATTAAAATTGTTAAAAATTAAAGTTTTTAATTTTTGAATATAACAAGGCTCCTAAAACTAGGGGTAGGTGGATAAAGTTCCCTACCCATAAGCAGAACTTGTAGAAACGATCACGTTTTCTTTACTTATTTGTCACCTATATGTTCATCTTCAGTCAAACTTAAATAGTAAAATGTTTTGCCAGCCTAATGTTAAGGCAAATAATACATAGTTGAGTTCACACTCACATTTATAATGCCAACATTTCAAACTTTCCTTAGCTCGATTTCTCATCACGTTGGCCCATTACGGGCCCAAGTTTTGATAAGCATTTTGTCGTGAGCGAATGTGCCTGTTAACACGTAACAAGGTGTGGAGTATGTTCACAAGTCATGATCATGTCTTAGCGAGTTATTCGCCGACCGCTGACCCCTTGCTTCAACAAAAAGGCCCATCACCTCGGCAATAAATTTTGAAAACGAACCTTACATCAACGAAATAGGAGTACATTTGGGTGTTGATAGGAAACCATTGGGTGGAGGTAATTTTAAAACAGACGCGTCGGCAAGCGATAATTTGTATGCTTCATTGTAGTATTATCTGTACGTGAGTTACGTATAACAAGTGTAAAGGAAAACAGGTATGAATAAGGATATAAATGGGTTTGAATTATTGAGTTGAGTCGATTGTAATTACACCTCTGGCTTGGGAGTTTGTAGTTTTTGGGATTTATGCTTTTTGTTTCCAATGTTGAAGAAACAAACATGCATAATTGAGTTTACCGAAACCAAATGGTAACCTACCCCGGCCGAGATATCTTAAACGACTTTTGTGGTGACATAAGTATTTGAAATTGAAGCCTAGGCTTTATATATTTTTTTCTGGTTAGTTACCTTTACAACCTACTTCCTTAGATAGCATACCAGCGTTAGTTTTTATTATATACTGTGTTTCACCGAATATTTAATTAACTTTACCCTCCTACGATTTCTCATTTACCTCGTTCCAAATCGTTACCCTATTCGTTTTCCATTACAACTTACTAACAGTGTTATAAGTTTTGACCGTGGTAAAAGTTTAGTTAAAACGCAGCTGAGTGTTAACAAATTGTCTAAAACAATAACCAACGCTAAAATTCTGAGCACTGAAACATGAGTACAATTAAGTTCTTCTCGGAGTGGCACTCAACATGCAGTACAAAGCACGTCCGTAACAGTACCAAACAAGTCGTCAAAGCGTTCTAACGTTTGGAATATCTACGCCATGATTCTAGGATTTCATACACATCTGATAGAAACGCTAAAAGGCTGCCAGCACACTGAGGAAAGCTATTAAGGTTTTGGCAATGACTTTATTTTTTTTTTATTGATTACACAAAATCCACAGCTCTCTTAAATAAATTAATAATTTAACTTTAAATATCACTTACAGCCAATAACAGGATTTACATTTTATAAATTTTAAAAAATTACGACGACAGTCACCAAAAGCCGATATGATTTTTTTTTAAAGAATAGAAAGACAAACATACTAAGATACCTTATTGAACAAAAAGAACATAATACTCACATTAACTTATCAATAATGCCAATGCTCTGATTACTTATAAAATATATAAGCTACATATCTTCATTAAAATAAGGTAGCTTTCTAAAAAAAAGGGAGAAAAAGTTTGTTCCAGTCAAAATGTTACATAATTTGTCACCTACAGGCATTTATTCCGACGACACGCATTTATTTGCAATGCCGAAATTAAAGCTCTTTCAGGAAAGCATGTCGCCATCATTCAATTATCGAACCTTTTCCGGTGGTTTTTTGTTTGTTCCGCTAAAACGTAGTGGCAATTAATGAAATTAAAGGGAGTCTAGCGAATTTGGAATTCGGATTGCTATCGAATGAACGGATGAAAAGTGATTGATTGGGTACTGATTGCTGTTTTTATGGTAGTTAGTCGAAATACACGAATTGGTTTTTCGTTTTAATCACAATTAAAACGTACATGTGTTTTTATGATAGTTTTATGAAAAGCTTTTGAAGATACAGGTACTCTGTTGGCATGCAACAAAATTAGCTATTAAATCGAGATACATTATTTTATAATAACGTTTGATATAATATGTTAGTAACATTTGAGATCTGTATTCTCCTGCCATAGACAGACTTCTTTACTTTCGGTTGCTCTGCACTATATTAATGTAAGTACATGACGTGCTCTGTGAGAAATAAAAAAATAAAAAAATAAAAAAAAAAACTTTTCGAATGAACTTAAACTCACTGTTTTGCATAAAATTATCACCCCAAACAGGCCACCGCTACGCTAATATATCTGAAAATCAAGGTACAGTAAGGGTACTGATTATACCTAAATACACTAATGACAAACAAATTAAAGTTGTTCATCAAATATATGATTTATTCGAAGACCTGGTATCTGTTTTCGTTTTCCTAAAACCTACTTAGGAAGATGATATTGTCCTCCAAATGTGCAAATTATATAACCGTGTGTGTGTTTTCAAGATAATAAACATAAGCATAGCTAATTTCAGGGTGCAGTGCAAGTAAACAATGATTTCAAGTTGCATGCAACTCCTATTATCATTAAAGATAACTGCCTTCCTGTTTTAGAACTGACCTTTTACGTTCACTGCGTTTTCAGAGTGGCTTGGAAACTGTCTTTGTTAAGGTGTGATAAAAAGTTTTTAAGATGAAAAGTGGTTTGATGTGGGAATAATATGTCAAGCTACTACCCTATGAGGTATACTACTATGAGGATAACTATTTTATCTATAAGGTAAAATAAAATTGTTTATGAAAGTTTAATATGGTAATAATGTTTATAAGCTACCACATATCAATGAAGGAAATGGCGCAAATTTAGTCCATAACCTATCTACATAATAGTGTATGAGATTAATGTTTTCAATCATTATAATAATTTCACGTGAATTATGATTTTGCGCTCACTGTGGTGTAACCTAGGAAGGTTTTTCTAGAGCCATTGTTTTGGTCCCTTTCAAAATATTTCCAATTTCCTTTTTAATTTTGTACAAAATTTATAAATTAACTTATTCATTCTAGCCTAACCTAATCAGAACTGAACCTACTCGTTTATAATACTAATATACACTCTGTTTGTGAACCGGAAGTTCTTTTGAAGTCGATTTACAAAATCAGTCTGTGGAACCAATATCGGCAAAATGAGAGTGACCCTTTTCACTCATTAATTAATCCGAATTGTGTGGGATTGGGGAATAATGAACCCCAATTGTAATGAGAATGTGGTGACAAATGTACACGCTACTAATTTGAAACTACTTCACTGAATAACTGTACAGGTTGAGTTTTTTTCAGGGCTACTGGAGAGAGTTATCAAAAAGTCAGTTAGGAGTTCCCGATAATGAAAAAATTTGTTCAGTATAAAAAAAATAAAACATGTTTTTTAGTTTTTCTAGAAAAGTAAGAAGTTGAAAGATAAACCTGTACTTACTAATAACAAAATAAGCGCAATGATTTTTTTTTTTAAATGTTCACTGCGATGGAACATGCAGGAAAAGAGCATTTAATAGCTTAGCTATCGTTAAGTCCTTAAATGAATTCATAAAGTTGAATTTACTGAAGGCGTTCTAAATAATTCGGTCAAATATTCGTCAAAAATTTATTTATTTATTTATTATCATACATACCCAGATAATTAACCCAGATATGATTTTTTTTTTCAAGAACTTACTTCGACACTAGAACGTGATTTTATTCACCCTGTATAACCTAACGTAATTATAGCTGGTTATACAGGTAGGTATTTAAATAAATTTTGTTCTTAATTTGACGATCTCTGTGGCGCAACGGGCAAAGATTTTCCTACGAAAACTTTCGACAGAGAGGTTGCAAGTGCGATTCCCGCCTCGGTAAAATTATTTGTATGATCAGTAGATTTTTTCCCAAATGTTCCCGGTGTTTTCTATGTTTAAGAAAAAATATCATAATAAATCAATGTGATGTAATAAGTATTATTATATTCTATATCATTTAGTTAGTTATTTCCAGCATTAAGTATTTATTGATTCATTTTTTATTTTTTAGACACGTTGGCGATCGAAGGTCAATGATACTACTGACAGGGCCAAAGATCTTAAGTCGGGAAGCACTATACGAGACGAGATGATGGCCGATGGGCTAAAACCTTGACCGAATTGTGGATGACGAAGATAGGTAGGAGTGTTTTTACAAGATAAGTTGACAACATCACCAGAGTCACAACATTTGGATGCTAGAAGAACAGGGCAGGAGAGGCTGTTACCAGCGTAAGAAAGCCTTTATCCGTCGATTTATACTGGGCTAGAATTATGATGATTTTTCTAGATAAGAGACAACGAGAACCTTTCTAGACGTACTTTTAATACGTCATCATTGTCACAGCCTTTTTCATAACATAAAAATAGAGTTGATCAAAGCTTTATGGATCTTGATGAAACTAGCAATGTGATAATTGATACAGTAGGTATACAACTTAATATTAATAGCTATGGTAATAAACTCAAAGGATTAATACCTCCGATCCTCATTCCGAATCAGGTCATATGTGTAAATCTTAACACCTATTACTAAAACGGACCCATCTGAGCCCAATCATGCGTAAATTCAGCAGCCCATAACATACGTGCTATGTAGGCATGCTTTCGCATAACCATAACATAAATAAAGGCATTTACATACTCCATTAGGTAATTAAACAATCCTGTGTCTCAACAAGCCAATAACATGTAAGCCTGGAATGTTATTGCATGTGTACTCGTGGATAATATTGTATAGGTACTCGTGGGTGGAAAAATCCAGTTGCGACTTTTAGTCGTCAATTGTTAAATTATTTATAAATAGAGATGAAAATACTGGAGAAAATATTTTTTGCGACGCAGGTAATTTAAAGAAATTTTTACCGAGCCTCGGCGGTTTGACACCAGGGTGCGCCGCTGCTTGCTCGACATGCGGATAGATAGACTTAGACATATCGTGGGTCATGAAAGTGTTAAGAAAAAGTTGGATGCCTAGCATATGGCGTGAAACAACACACCAGTAATGAATTTTGTCATTTAAAAAATCTATCAGATTCCTTGGCCAAGTCGCGCAAAAAGCTTACTAATTTTATTTATATTTTGTAGAAATCCTTATTCAAATGCAGATTACAAAGTGAAGAAGCGGGGCTCAATTATCTGTAGAAGATGCATCACTTCAGTCAGTTAGGCCGGGCTTTCTAAATAAAGCCATTTGACTGTAAAGCTGTTTGTCTGATCAGACAAACAGCTTTACAGTCAAATGACCTTTGGTGATCATTGGCCACAAAAAGTCGCTGCTATACTTAGATGTAACTAGGCCTTCAGCTGGTATACCGCGTCCATACAATTAACTGATTGGCAATTCCGTATGGTTAGGGCAGGCGACGTGGTTAATTGCAGTGGTACATGTTCACAGACAATTAGTTAAGCACTGTGATTGGGCACTTTGGCAGGCTCTGTATCGTAAATAAAGCTCTCGCTTGTATTAACTAAATGAATTAAAAAATAGTATATAAATTAACAAAATTTTGGAACCATGGAAGTTATGGAATCTTTGAATATTGAGGTCGTAAAATTCCCATCATTTATAACTCAATCAGTGATGGATTACTGTATAGATCCTGGCTCGGTTGAGATATCTGAAATATTGAAAAGTTAAGAAAAAATACTGGTTTTTCACATGACTTATGTTGTCTTACCAAAAAGAAGCCTGTAGGTACTCGTACATGTAAGTGTGGTAGAAAACAGATTAATACGTATATTGTTCTACATTCCCATATAATGATAATGATCCCACATTTTATGTTTTTAGTATTTACACTCGCAGCACATTATTACTTCTTGAGAGCCCAGATCATTTGATGATAATAATCTTCAATAAAGAAAATAATGATTAATTCAGCAGGTGGTCGTTCGAATGATTAAACAAATACGTAGGCTAAGCCTAGGATAACTTAAACCAAAAAAATGCATCCATAACCAAAAGCAGCTATGCATTTGACAATACATCATCAGTGCCGTTAGTGATGTACGATAGAGCTTACAAGTGTCAACACTCCTGGGAAACGAATGGAACTGGCTGAGATGCAATGGACTGGAGCCAACGGAGTCAGGTTACACGACGGGTCTGGACACAAAGACAATGTTGTAATGGAGAAGGCAAATCATGGAAAAGTTGTTTTAGATGTAGGCGAAATGCTTCGGGAACAAAAAATATTTTTAACTCAATAACCATAGTAAAATAATTTTGATAAGACTGTGTTTTCTACTGTATTCTACACATTTTCCGATTTAGTAAAAATATTTTTTTTCTTGGCACACAATTACATCAGCAAAAATTTTCAGACAAAAGGCATAATAACCTACCATGGTGGAATTTTGATAAGAAAATTTGATCTATTTATGTCCAGCTCCGTAATAGCCTTACGCAAAAAAAAAACAATTACAGTCAACCTTGGTTATTCAAAATATTGGAGTCTGAATAAACAAAAGTACCATCCAAAAATTCATAACTCTATGTAAAAAGACACACGTAATTCAACCCTCGAGGCCAGTGGCGATCCTCAAACCGCTCCGGTGTTCACTGATCAACTTCAATGACTCTGGAATCCGATGACGTCATTAGATCACTGATAATGCCTCCGGGTTGGAAGCCTTTTATTTGTTTTTCTCGCGAACGACATGCTTAAGTTTGTAAATGTGTGGCACGGCTAAGTATGTCAATCTTTGGACATTTTATATCTTTCATTAGGCTCGTGTACGCGATACGCGAATATTCTATTATATTCAATAAAATAAAAAATAGTATAATAAAAAATTAACAGAGCGGAGACTAAATTTCATTAAAATGAATATCCACGTAGCGTTGAACTTTATGTTTCTCACTAATCATAATTATCATTTGACAAAATGAGAAATCAATGAACCGAAACTATTTTATTCGTAAAAGAGAAATATTTTGACGACAGTATTTTATATCTATGTATTCGACAAATGAAGCGACTTTCTGCAGCTGTCTTTCAAAAAGACCTCGTAGCCTTGCAGAGCGGAGACTAAATGTACATTGGTATTATTAAGTTTACCATTAATATTTTAGGAGCACTGAATCCAGCAATATCACGGTTCCGTAAATTACCTAGCAATAAACGGACCAATTGACAAATTAAATCACAATCATGCTAATTGCATCAATTCAATAGTAGGTTTGTAATTAATGACAGATCTCCGAACTGAATTAACGTTATTGACTATTCAAGTGTTAATATCCGTCCCAGCTCAATAAATTTCAAATACTGTGCATAATTATTATTATTCTGGAATATTCTTGATGGTGAAATATTCACGACAGACGCTGTGTAGTCCAGAAAACAATGTCGCATGAATTTTAGATGCATACCTAAGTACTTCCAGTTGATTTGGACCAATAACATAGAATGAAATTACACCGAAAAGAAAAAACAATTTACGGCGCACTTTTTGATTTTTTAATTATAATAGAATTTTTCATGCAGGTCTTAAGGTTTTTTGAAAATATTTTATAACCTATATTTATCAGGGAAAATGCAAGATTCTAACGGTGAAATAATTTTACAAATAGGTCTATTAGTCTCGGAGCATATTCAAGCAAACAATAAATTTTTTCCTAATTTTTTTCCGTTTGTAATATTTAGTATAGATCAGTTCCTAACCCTGAGAAGATGACAATGCAGGGACCGAGCGTAATCCCCTCCGGTCAACTCGTGAGTTCCTGCCCTGAAACAAAAAGAAGGTTGGTAGGTAAAGAGAGAAATCAAAATCAATATGTTAAAATTTAATATCTGCCTATCTTTGATGTCTAGTTCGACGTCTAAATTCTATCAGAAACCGTCAAAGCATCACGCATAACTATCATAAGACTGTATAGCATATTATAACCTCAGCAAACAAGCCTGCTCAACTGAAATTAGGTATGCCCTGAATTGTTAATATTAATCCGATTGACTTCATACCTACAATCAGGCTTGGCATGCCACATTATAATACCCTCAAAGGGATAATATATTAATGCGTATTGAATTAAGAGCATTATTGATGAGTCACGGTCTTGTTTACCTTTTGAGCCTTGCAAAGGGTTCGGCCTTGATATGTTATTCTAAGATGAAACTGAAAATGAATACTAATAACTTTGAGTAGAAAAGAAACATTGATACAGATTTAGAACACAGTTCAGGCGTAAATTAAAGCGATAAATTTTTAGCATATAAGCATTTCTATGCCGTGTGGTGCCGGTATAGAATTTCACCACCCCAACTCTTCCCGTGGGTGTAGTAAGAGGCGACCAAGGGAAACACAGCGGGGGGCGGGCAGCAGCGCCGTCTGCAGAACAACTACACCGAACTGCGATCCCCAACCCGCATGCCCAGCGTGGGGATTATGGGCAATAACTCCCAAATAATGATGCCATCTATGGCGCTCATTAGGGGAGGCCTATGTCCAGCAGTGGACTATTATAGGCTGGTGATGATGATGATATTGAAGCATTTCTATTATGCTCTGGTCAAAGTAAAGAAGGACTTGCAATGACACTTTAATAAATACTATACTAGGTACTCAATTAGCTAGAAACATAACTCAATAGTAGTTACGTAAATTTAAATGAGATTTACTTTAGTAGGTATTTTTATTACGCACCTAATTGGCACTAAGAAGAAAATATTTCGAAAAGAACCGTCTCAAGTACACGTATTTACACATAACAAACAAATACACTTCAGACGAACTGTCGAGGGACAAATACAAAGTTTGATAATATCAGACGAGGTAACAATTTAGAACGACGTTGTTTGCCGAGATTTTGTGAAACAAAAACACGAGTAGACATTACGTAAGTACTTCATTACAAAAGGCTTTACATAAGGGTTGGAGCAAACGGGACACCTAGGAGTAGTGGCGACCACTGGCTTTTGTTTCATTTGCATATTGCAAAACCACTAAATGGATCATACCTACGTGTCTCGCAACTACGCCGCCGCCCCGCCACCGGTATGTTCTTGTAGATTTCATAGGTACTGATATTTTAAATGCGAAAGTTTGAATGAATGGATGTTTGTTACTTCATACTTCGCAAAATCTACATAACGCACAATATTTGCACACAGTTAGTTCTAGGCCTAGAATAAAATATCAGTTTCCATCCATGGATAGAAATAACCCTAAAACGTTTTCATAGAAACAACTCGTACAAAGCCGCGAGTAGAATCAAGTTAGATTTACATGAAACACTGCATAAACTATACTAGTAAATATATACCGAATACATACTATCTTCTACAACCTTTCCTGTTGATCCCACCTAAAAGATCCTTTGCACTCTATCTGCCTTTGGACTGATCTGCCGATTTATTTATTTTTAGATGCACATTTTAACATTAGAATATTATCTTTTTTACTTGGCATAAGACCAATCTATTAGACAAACCTTGGAGAAGGCTTGTAAGCCTTCTCCGCCGAAGATATTTCAAAAGTAAAGAAGCAACTGTAACATTTGAAAAAATAAACTAATAAATCGAACGCTAACTAAAGTTTATAATAATAATCAATAAATTCAGTTCTTAAATCCATTTACTATGATAAGAATGTTAAATCACTCATTTTATTCGAAAGTTTGGATTTTGTTACCTCTGAAAACTACTGAATGACTCGGTCTGAAATTTTGCATTCCGACTCTCGCGCTCGAGCGAGACGGTCGTTCGTTCCGCCAGAGCCCCCGTGCTCTGTCCGTTCGACTTCTCGCCTTTGTTCGGGTTCGCCTTTGTTCGGCCTCCGCCTGCGCACGTGTCTCTACCTGCGTTCCGGTTCCTACCTACGCTTGGGCCTCCGCCTGCGTCGAGTGTTTCGCTTACGAAACATAATCAGTTCTTTTCAGAACTACTTTTCTGTTTCTATAGACTTAATAGTTTCAGTTCTTTTCAGAACTGTGTTTCTCAAGACCAATACAGTCAAACGTCAGCGTCCTGCTCTTTTCAGAGCAACGCTCTTTCCGAGGTTCTCGCTTTTTTCAAAGCGGTTCCTCTATCTTGTTTCTTGGGCTTAATAATAGTGAAAGCCACGCCTTTAGTGGTCAACCAAGGGATACGTAACCGTGCCAACGAACTTGGTTGGGCGTTGACCCGGAGCGCCTACTTTACTTCCTCAAAGTAAAGTAGAATCCGGCTGGGCCTGGGACCACCGGCCTTGGGGAAGAACCCTCGCCGACCCCAGGTAGCGATAGGTAGTCACACACCCCTTTCGCCCCGTAAGAGTGGTATAAGGGACACACCATTAGGTAGGACACATAGGTACACACCCCCTCCCTGTCTAACCCGACAGGGAGGGATCATACACTCATCCCGGGTGTCCCCCCCGGGATTAGGGACCCTCCCCCCGCCCCTCAATATGTCCGCAATGGACATATCCAATCTGTCGCTTGACAGTTTGCGCGGAATCCTCCGCGCAATACTTGTCAAGTATCCTACGCTGCTTGACGACTTAATCGTCGGCAGCAAGGCTCGCCCGGCGGACGAGGTTGCCTCATCGGCTCCCGCCCCCGCCCCAATCCCTATCATTCCGGACTCTCCGGAGTCTCCGGCCTCTCAGGAGGCCCACTCTTGCCTTTCCTCTCCCGAAACTGAGGAGATGGAAACCGGCGAGGTCCCATCCGAAGGGGACACGTCCGGATCGGACTCCGAGTCCGATCTCCCGCCCGCTCCCTCTGCCCCTGAGTCATCTTCCGACGACGGCTTCCTCACCGTAGGTAGCCGTAAGAGGAAGAAGGCTAAGGGCCCCCCTAACTCGGCTGTGGCTCACCCAGCCAAGACCCTTAACCGCGGGCCCTCAGCCCCAGCTCCCTCCCCGTCCCCCGCGGCCCCTCTGGCCCCTGTGACCCCCGCGACCCCCGCACCTCAGCCCTCTCTCCGTAAAGAGAGACCGCCCCCTCCGATCTTTCTCCGCGAGAAGGCCAAATGGCCTAATGTGGAGAAACTCCTTTCACTAAAGGGTATTCACTTCGTGAAAGCCCAGTCGGTCAAGGAGTCAATAAAACTCCAACTTGAAACGTCGGACGCGCACCGACGCCTCACCTCCGTCCTCCGCTCCGAGGGCATAGGCTTTCACACCTATGCTCTTGAAAGCGAAAAATGCCTCCGGGTAGTAATCCGCGGTGTCCCCGCCGAATTCAACCCGGAAGCTATCAAATCCGACCTCATGTCGCAGGGCTTCCCCGTCAGGGAAGTCCACCGCATGTACAGCGGACGCGACAAACGCCCCTTTGATTTAGTTCTGGTCATTCTCGACCTCACTCCCGAAGGCAAGGCGATTTTCGGCCTCAAAACCGTTTGTCGCTTGTCTGGCCTCTCAATTGAAGCCCCTTTCAAAAACTCCCGGTCCTCCCGGACAGTGCCACAGATGCCAGCTCCATGGCCACTCTGCGCGCAACTGTTTCGCGCGGCCGCGCTGCGTCAAGTGCCTGGGCGACCACGGCACCGCTGACTGCACTCGCAGCCGCGACGACCCGACCCCGCCGAGTTGCGTACTCTGCAACGCCAAGGGGCACACCGCGAACTATCGCGGTTGTCCCAAAGCGCCGAGAGTAAGCAATAAGGCTCGCTCAAGGGCCCCGGAGCGCTACGCTCCCGCCCCGCAATATACCAAAACATCGGCAAAGGTGTCTATGGCCCCCCCGCTCCCCGCACGCCCCCCTGCTACCTCAGCATGGGCTAAGCCTCTGGCTTATACAAGTCTAGCCCCTCAGGCGAAAGCTTGTTCCCCGCCCCTACCCCGCTCCCATGAGCAAAGCCGCGCCCCGCAACCCCTACCTCGCCCCTCTAAGCCAAACCAACCAGCACCCGCTGCTGCGTCGGCTGGCTCAAAGGGGCCCTCCCCCTCAGGCGTTGACTTCGGCAAAGTCACTGCGCTCCTGCGCAAACTTAGCCAAGCCAAGACAGCCATTGAAAAATTGATGATCATTTCCGATCATCATGATGTCATGGCCTCCCTTGACTCCCTCTCTTTTAAGTCTCTATAATGGTTGTACAACCTGAGAGACTTAAACCCCGCTCCATTTCGTTAGCGTTCTTTAACGCTAACGGACTCAAGCCTCAGAGAGAACTCGTCCACCATTTTCTTGTTAACCATCAAATTGATATTCTCCTAGTACAGGAGACTTTCCTAAAACAGGGCACCGCCAGCCCTAGGATCGCTAACTATCAAATGATTCGAAATGACAGAACGAACGCCCCGAAAGGTGGTACTGCCATTTACTTTAAGAGGTCCCTGCACTGCATACCCCTAGATCCCCCTCCCCTACAAGACTTAGAAGTCTCTGTCTGCAGGCTTGCAATGACTGGTCATCAATCGGTCATTATTGCATCCTGCTATCTCAGCCCAAATAAGACGCTTCTTCAAAGCGATCTGGAATCAGTCCTCAGTCTCGGAAGCTCGGTCATTCTGGCCGGTGACTTCAACTCAAAAGATCCGATGTGGAACTGTCGTTTACGCAATCGTAACGGCCGCATCCTATCTCAATGTCTAGAATCCCTTGATCTTGACCTGATCGTCCCACTGTGCCCCACGCGGTACTCTCCCATCCTCGGTCAGAGTAACGAGTACTTGGACCTGGCACTGCTACGGAATGTATCCCTTCGGATGCAATCCATAGCAGTGATGCAGGAACTAGACTCGGACCATCGCCCCGTCATAATGCGTCTTGGCCCTCCTCCCAATGACGGTCCTCCCACCAAGACAGTAGTGCGATGGTATAAGCTTGAGAGCGCTCTCAAGAATATCCATTCGCCCGCCTTGGAAAAAATCCCCGACGACATTATCTCCACTGACGACATCGCAATCGCGATCGACTCTTTGACTAGTCACGTCCAATCCGCTATCAGCGAGTCATCAAAACAGGTGCCAGCGGCGAATGATCGTCGCTGGGACCTGCCAGATGACATCAGACGGCTGATCACTGAGAAGAACGCAGCGACTCGTCGCTTTAGTTCCTATCCCTCCCCTCGTAATCGCTTCAGAATGAACTCGCTTCGCCGCAAGGTTAAGAGAGCCATTCAAGAGCACCGAAACTCCTCTTGGGATGACCTGCTCTCAACGATCAAACCAGGTCACCAGGCTTACTGGAACCTGGCGCGCTCTATGAAAGCAGATGGAGTCTCCATCATGCCCCCGCTTATACGCCCGAATCATCAAACGCCTGCGTTTGAGGATAAGGACAAAGCCGATGCCCTAGCCGAAAGTCTGGAAGCTCAGTGCTCCCCCAGTCTTGAACCCGTCGATCCTGCTCACCTCGATACGGTGAACAGTGAAGTCGACCGTCTAACTTCGCTGCCCCCTACTGCCAACCTTGACCTAGTCAGGGCGGCCGAGGTTGCAGCGATCATCAAAGATCTAAAACCGAAAAAGTCCCCTGGCTCGGATGGCATCAGCAACAGAGTACTTAAACGATTCCCTGTTGCCCTCATCTATCTCCTCGTAAGCATCTTCAATGCAGCCATAGCCACTTGTTCGTTCCCTGACGCCTGGAAGGAAGCCAATGTAATTGGCATCCACAAACCGGGCAAAAAGGCGAATTAACCTGCCTCCTACCGTCCTATCAGCCTCCTCAGTGCATTGGGGAAAATTTATGAGAGACTCCTTCTGAGTCGCCTCTGGTCCCACGTCAATGAGCACAAGCTCCTACCCGATGAACAGTTCGGTTTCCGAGCTCATCACTCTTGTCCCCAACAGGTGCTCCGCATCACGGAGCACATCCAATCCATGTGGCATCACACCTGGCCCGCTAGCACGGGAGCTGTCTTCCTCGATGTAGCGAAAGCCTTCGACAAGGTCTGGCACAACGGCTTGATTTACAAGCTTTTCACTCTCGGTGTGCCGGACAGACTCGTTCTCATCTTACGAGACTATTTGTTGAATCGTAGCTTCCGCTATCGCGTGGAGGGCACTCTCTCTGACCCCCGATCCATCCGAGCCGGAGTCCCACAGGGCTCCGTCCTTGCTCCGCTTCTTTTCACGCTGTACACCAGCGATATCCCCCGTCACCCGCAAGTAGAACTTGCCCTTTTCGCGGACGATACAGCATTGTACACATCCGACTTGAATGCAAGCCGGGTGAGTATAAGGTTGCAGGCCGCACTAGGCACACTAGGTGCCTGGTTTAGGAAGTGGCGCATAGAAGTGAATCCGACGAAAAGTGCAGCAGTGTACTTTTCACGGAATTACTCTAAGCCCAGACCCCTTACCCTATTTGGTAAACCCATTCCCTGGGCCAAGACAGCCAAATACTTAGGGGTGATATTAGATCACCGCCTCAGCTTCAAACCCCACATTCGCGCTGTAACCAACCGTGCAAAGTTTATACTTAGCCGGCTGAACAGCCTCCTACGAGCGAAGAGTAAAATGTCCCTTAGAAATAAGGTGACACTTTACAAAGCGGTCGTACGTCCTATTATGACCTACTCCTCAGTGGTATTTGGCCATTCGGTCAATGTCCGCCACCTTCAGGTTGTCCAAAATAGATTTCTCCGCAAAGCCACGGGCTGCCCGTGGTACATGCGCAATAAAGACCTCCATCGTGATCTCAAACTTGAGTCCATTGCCCACTTCATAAAGACTGCTTCCCAGCGTCATTATGAAGCGGCAGCTGATCATTACAATCCCCTGATTTCCACCATTCCCGATTATCCCGTGGATAATCCGCCCACGAGTTCTCTCCTCCGTAGACCGAGACACGTTCTCGGTGACCCCGTTGACCCAATCACCGCCGCTAACCCGGAGGTGACGATAACTAGTACCGATTCGCTTCCGCACACTACACACACGACCAAAAACCGACCCCGCCGGATGCGGGGTCGAAGAGTTCCCCGCTTCCGCCCATAGGTGCACTTGTGCACCTAGGCGAAACCTCCATACCCTCTTGTAGCATCTGGCAACAGCCCAAGCCGAGGTTCGCACCTAAGTGGTGGCCCTTGCGCGTGTTGCCCCAACCTAACTCTACCGGTGTGGCGCCCTCTGCGCCCGCCAAAAGTCCGGTAACGCTGTCATGGCCATCTGCGGTCAACAGCATTAAGTCCATTCGAAAAAAAAAAAAAATCTGAAATTTTGCGTTGATGTAATTCTAGACCTGGATTGAAATAGAGGCTTCCTTTTATCCCGCAAAAAGCGGGAAAGCTAGTTGCAAACTAAGTTCTTATTTCTTTAATTATTTTTATTTTAATAGTTCAGCGAATGGACGAAACCTAAGTGGCCCGTCTACGCCGATTGTAATTCCAGAATCTGGAGCGTGAAAGGGGATTATATTTTTACCTCCGGCGGATATAAGTGCGCTATAAAAACATGAATCCAGATTAAGTACGCACGTTCTACCCCATTTGGTAGATATACATGCAGGTGAAAAGCCATTTTGTCACATTTTTTAAAGCAACACAAAATATTACTGCATAAAAATCACAAAAAAGTAAACAAGTCTTTTATTTGGTGTAATCTGGTCTTTTATCTGGTCTTGGTGACCAAGTTTCTCAAGTGTGAACCACATTACCTATTTCAATTAGTTTAGTTTTTTTCAGAATTTTTCTATGTACAGTAAGCGTCAGAGAAAAGGATACACCCCTTAATAATGACATCGAACCGTTTAAGATTTTTGTTCAATGACCAATAAGAAGTGGTGGCTAAGCGGTTCAGACATCTGCTCGGCATGCCGAAGGTCCTGGGTTCGGATCCTATGAATACAATTTAACTTTTTGATGTTTTATTTTTGCTTTCAGCTTTTGTTAGTTTATTGGTGGTTATTGTAATATTTTCGAAAACAAATATTGAACAGTGTATACAAAAATATGGTTTATAAACAATATTTATTTATTTCTCGAATTGTTTACATACTTGTTATATGTAATAGTCTTTATTTAATAAAAAATATTACACATCAAAAATTTTAAAACCATAATATTAAATGAGTAACAAATTGATTATAGTAAGTATTATGTTTAGGTTATTAATTACTTAAACCTATATATTCAAAAAACCAAAACGACAGCAAAATAAAACAAAATAGATAAGAACGTTAGTCTTCGTTGAAATTTGTTGAATAAAAAAAGCTTCAGAGAAAAGTATCCACCCCGTTTTAAAACATTATTCTTTGCATGTCGCCACTGTCGAGCCAAGACAACATGCAAAATATCAAATCTAACAAAATTTATTTTACAACCAAAGGTTTGAACCAGGGTCCCATCAGGCCACCTGCACTCTAAGCCGCTTTGTTACCCACCCGGCTATCGTGCTTCTTACGTCAGTCGGTGAAATTAAGACTCAGTTGTTTAGCAGATGTGATGGTAGAATATATTGTTTGCTACTGATTGACTGATATTGAATTTTAAAGTCACCCTCAACGCAAATAAATAATTATTTGCTATTGCGGGTTGACTTTAAAATTGACATGACAAATCATTAAGTGTTGTGCAAATCTGTCGTTAATAAAGGTGTTTGTGTTATGCGATATCTATTCCTGTTTTGAAACAGTTATAAATAATAATGGTTTGATTAACAACTTTTATAAAAACCAAAAATTGCGGTTCTCTGAACAAGATCACAGTATACAGACGATAAAATATATTACTAGATATTACGGTAAGATTATTGTTTGTTGTAAATATTGCTAAGTTATTGTTGCAATCATGTTACATTACAAGAGACTAACAAGGTGTGTTTATATTGTATTTCTAATTATCATCTTCATTACAGAGAAAAACAGTTCGGAGATGGATATAAAAGTGATGTGAACTGTGATCGCCAAGGCCCTCGCCCAATGGCTTTATATCAATGAATCTGAGCAACATCGTAATATTAGGGAAGTTCACTCAGAGGATCCCTTCAAAACTACGCCTGCAGTGCTGAAACTTTTGGAGTGTCACTGAACACTGTCGACGACATCTTTTTATGGAGAAAAGTAGGATAGAGGATAAATCCTAAAAACATATTAGACCTCAGAACAAGGCTAAGGGGGCCTAACACTAGGTAAATATCATATTATAAATATGTATATAAATATGGTGTATTGTTGACATTTTTACTAACATCATTGCAACAGATATAAAAAGGTTTATTGTTTGTAGGTTACTGTGGACGGATGTCATCCAGACGAGCTAGAGAAACTGGCAGCCGCATGAACAGTGACCGATGCCTTGAAGTTTTGAAGGACGTAACGCTGCCGTCTATGCATGTCGCATATCCTGAAGGCCAAATATACCTAGTTCAGGATAATTCTTCAGTTCATCGGCCCCGAACCGTCCAAGCCTGGTTGAAGGCCAAGAAAAACAACGGAGTGGCCGGCTAAAAGCCCGGACCTAAATCCAATAAAAAACTTATGGGGTCAGATGGTTTTAAACTTAAATTTTAGTGAAATAATAATATAACAGGTATCCATCTATTTCTTTTTTTTTTTCAAGAAGTTTTGTGTTAACGATACTCCATCTGACCTCGCATATTTTTCTTATGTTATGTTTAAAGGGTTATCAAAAACTGTGAAAAGAGAAAGATATAAATTGCTTAACTGTTACAGTTAGCATGTTGGTTCTTACTCTCACATGCACAGATATCAATATTTCATATTTGAACCTTATTTTTGAACAAATTTAACCGAAGACTAACGTTCTTATCTATTTTGTTTTTTTTTGTCTTCGATTTGGTTTTGTGAATATTAAGTAGGTAATTAATAACCTAAGCATAATACCTACTTACTGTAATCAATTTGTTACTCATTTACTATTATGGTTTTAAAATTTTTGATGTGTAATATTTTTTATTAAATAAAGACTATTACATATAACAAGTATGTAAATAATTCGAGAAATAAATAAATATTGTTTATACACCATATTTTGTATACACTTACTTAATACCTTCTGAATATTTGTTTTCGAAAATATTACAATAACCACCAATAAACTAACAAAAGCTGAAAGCAAAAATAAAACATCAAAAAGTGAAGTTGTATTCATAGGATCCGAACCCAGGACCTTCAGCATGCCGAGCAGATGTCTGAACCGCTTAGCCACCACTACTTATTAGTCATTGAACAAAAATCTTAAACGGTTCGATGTCATTATTAAGGGGTGTATCCTTTTCTCTGACGCTTACTGTACCTACCTATTATGTCGTTAAACTATTTTTACGTCATATTTTTAAGTATCCTATCAGCTGAATCTTGTATTTAGCCATTAACAAACATGCAATGTTCTATCAAGGCATGTTCTATGCATATAAATTTTGGTACACCCTGCTGCAATTTTCTTCATAATTTGTCAAAAAATAAATATTTTAAAATATAAAATTATCTAGGTTTTTGATTAAGATTATAGTGACGAAAAAAATAATCATCAATGAGTTGACTAAGCATTTTGTGCAGAGGCCGATCTTTTATGAGAGTCAACATTGCTTTCACCCAGTTGATTAATCTTTGAGCATAAAGCGTTTCTCTAAACCTATATTTTCTTAGTCTTTTATCGAATTTGTAACTAGGAAGACTATCCTAAAAGTATTCAAAGCAGCGATCCGAGTTGCCTTGAAAGTTAAAACTCAATATTTATGCGGCTAGAGAGCCCGCTGTTCGTAGATTACACAAGTTTTCAAATTAGTTGGAATTATACATCCAAAGTCGGATTCTTCTCAAGTTTGTTCATCATGGAGTAGGTACCAATAAATTGAACAAGTATAAATAACTTCAACTAAATTGACTCCAATTTAATTGTTAAACAGGAAATAATATTCTAACTTTGAGATGGAGGTTTTTGCAGAACTTGGGCGATGCGAAAATGCGTTGAACAATGGGAAAATACAGCCTTTTTACACACCCACCTCATTATTAGCCCATGCTTGGACATTAAAGACTCTTCCAAAAGCTAGCTATTCCATTCAGTATCAATCTATAGTCTTTGAAGATCATCAGACATTCCCATTCTTGATTTACAATATTATAAAGGTTGCAATGACAAACCCAATGGGGTCCAAGCACTTTATGTTCTAGTCTTTGAAGTATGCCTTTATAGTTTAGAAAAGTTATTGTAATCGAATAACAAGTATCGTGGACTTGATATTAATTTAATTTTAGCAAAACTACTAAAGCTTGGGACAACTTGTGAGTTTGACGCTCGGGCCCAAAGTGGCTGCTTTTCAGCTGGTGATTTTCTATCATTGCTCGTTGGCAGCAAATGTCGCAACTTCCACGCAATTGGACGTGCCTAGAATGCCTCTTATTGGCTAGCGTGTCTCGTCCATTCGTGTTTTACAAAAAATATGTTGCCGGTCGCTATCAGTGTTACCAAACTAAATGAAGTAATACTTGACAACTTTATAAACGATGACAGGTGACTATAATTGTCGAGCATGTACCAAAAATCACGACACAAGGTAAACTTTATTGACGTTATAATTACATGAGTTACCCCTCCGATACGTTTGAACCAATGATACTTTACCTCAGTTAGCTTTAAACCTGAATAACATGGTTAAATAGAGACTGCCCATAACCGTATGATATAATTATACTATCGATATTACAATCAATTGAAGATGGATTACTTTTTAACATTTACAAACCTATTATTGTATATCTATATACTTATCGTTTTGATAATAAAAATATCAAACAGTTAAACAGAGCTGTTCGATATCATTTTGAACGATTCCAAAAAAGCTCTGCGAATGTATCTAAACCTACTTTTGTGTAACCTATGCTAGGTGCCAGTAAAAGTTAAATAAAAAAATACATTTATGAATTGTTACATGGTTAAAGAGATTATTCACAACTCAGCTGGATAGATAAGATCGTGTGTTAAAAGCAAAATTTCACCTCGGGTTACTTAGTCGCTGGAAATTAAATTCACTATTCTATCGATATCGATGTAATAAAAACTCAACCTCGTCCCAACACTAAAACTTGCCCGAGGTCGTACTTGCACAAATTACCCACCGCATCCCTGTCTTCAGTTTACACCTATCGCTCGTTTTGCAAATTTATATGAATCAGATACCATTTTCACGCGGATTCACCCGTGTAAGCCAAGAAACGAATATCTTTATTGGCTAGGTTTAGAAGGAAATAAAATAAAGTTTATTTATCATTTATGAATTATGATGAACGAATGAAGACAATGTCTTTGTTATAAATGAGTATTAAAATAAATCTTATAGATGCTTAACTATATTTTAAAATTATAATGAATGCGTAGTTCAAAAATACAGCGTAGGTATAAATAATTGTTTCACTAGTTTGATCCTATTGTCCATAACTGAGATACCACACTGGGATTATCTTTTTCTTTAACTAATTTTGATCTTAACTAATATTATAAGAGCGTAATTAATTCCCACCTAAACAGCTGAACGAATGTTAATGATATTTAGCAAGGTATTACGGGGGGAGAAACCTTCAACCCCTGTGCCGCATCGGGTAAAGATCCGCCTGCGACGCTGGAGATGCGGCTACAATTTCCAACTTGACCCTATACTGTACACAGAATCTAGTATCTACTTAAGTAATGTATTGTATTAAGTATATCAGTCATCTTGCACCCATAACCCAAACTCTGCTTAGCAGATTCAGATTCAATAACTTTATTTCTTAAGGCTTAAAAAATAAGCACTTAGATAAGTGAAATTTCATACAGTTAAATAATAAAGAAAAAAAATAAGTTGTCATGGATTTCTCTTTGCTTAAATTTTTTGTCCACTAGCTAGGAGCTGGATGATATTAGGAGAATGTTTCTTTTTCCTGTGGATGCAGCATTATTTATTACAACATAGCATAAAATAAAGTCGCTTCCCTCTGTCTGTCTAACCCTATACATGTTTAGATCTATAAAACTACGCAACGGATTTTGATGTGTTTTTTTTATAGAAGTCGAAGATTTATTTCTACATATAAATCTTGCATTCGACCCGTGCGAAGCCGGGCGGGTCGCTAGTTAACTATCCTTTCCACCACCCTCTCCATACTACTTTCTCCGATGAATATGACCTGACATACTCTACTCCAATTTATAGCGTACTTTTTGTTTTATTTTCCTCTACGCTTCTTTAGTCCAGTTGTTGTCAGTGATTATGATTATAGTCTTTATGTTACAAGCTTAAGATTAAAAAGTTTTACATACTATTTCCATTCAACAAACAAACATGTAATTTTACACATACATATACCCACGTAAGATTATTGGCTTGAATTATAGTGGCTCGTCGTGAGCCGACAACATTTTCTTGGACGTGAGAAGTCATGATTCAACGAGGGTGTTATTACTGCTTTCTACATGCCACGTTAGCACAGAGGCCAGAGACAGAGGCCAGTGACTGACGGACAGACTCAATCTATATCTATACTAATATTATAAAGAGGAAAGATTTGATTGTTTGTTAGTCTGTTGGAATTTACTAAAGGCTCCGTAATACTGGACTGATTTGAAGAATTATTTAACCAATAAAATCCAAAATTTTCCGTGATGAACCTAGGCTATAGAATATTTACAAAAAAAAGGGAACCCTTTGAAAAAATCAAGTTTTGTTAAATACCCGCGCGAAGCCGGGCGGACCGCTAGTCAGATAGATAACATTATTTTCACGATATATTTGCATGCAAAGTGATGTGATGTCATTCATGAGCAAATAAAAGTTTATCCCGAGCACAGAAATCATCAGTGTCACAACTTCAGAAAAGGTTAAGTACAAAATATAGATTTTTTTTACAAACGTTACGACTCATTAATGTAATAAACTCAAAGATTACATTAATGACAATAACTAATTTATTGCCTCACAGTAAACTTACTATTCGCTTCTAAATAGTCGTTTATTTCTAGCTGGAGTTTGAGCAACGAAGGTCTCGCAAGCAACAGACTTTTGCTGAACTTCAGAAAAGTGCGAGGATCTACGCACTCTCAAAAAAGGTTACATACAAAGTATTAAAACCTACTTACAACTTTGCTAATCACAAAAAACTACAATGAATGACTTATTATTTCTTTCACCTCACAGAAGACGTCATAAACTTGTAAATCTGAGCAATTGACTTTTGAGGAATGTAAACAAAAACAATGAGAAATATTAATATTATTTTCTTTTTCCTCCTCTTACTTTCTTTATTAGCTAGCATCCAGGGAAAGAAGCATAAAACTAATAAAAACAAAGGATTGCCGCAGAATAGTTTGCCTGTTAATTTAACGGCACTCGGCAGTGACCTTAGTAAGAATTCTAAGACTATTGATAACTATCTATTTCTTAATTTGTACTCTGAAGGATCAAGTTTACTTTCCTTTGCTCTAAAGTATAAAAGCCAATTCACACTGCTGATGATACCCTCCTAGCCAAACATTGGCCACAACGGCAGCTAGTCTCAACAAAGACTACCTAACTAGATGCGCAGGACGTTTTATTGTGATCAAGTGTACCCGCAAACAAAGGTACACTCTCTATTCCTTCACTCTCAATCCGATGGGTGAACAAGTGGTGGGGAACAAGTGAGATGTTATTAGGGATTTGAACCCGGGATCATAATATCAACGGTTGAACTTGCGACCACTCGACCAATGAGGCAGTCATCGATTCACACATATCAGTGAAGTCACAGTTCATTATCACTGATATGATATGTGTGAATCGCACAATCTTTATACTTTAGGGTGCCTAAGTACCTTTCTGTCTCCAGGTGAGATGAGTGATATCGAAATCAATGATGAAAACATTGATAACGGAACAAATTTAGATAAAACTGTAGCGATGTACGACCCTAGAAATCAGCAAAGGGCAATTAAGATCGAAGGAGGTAGTTTGGAATGTATAATGTGCAGTAGCAATGGATCACGCAAATCGGATGCTGACTGCTACAAGGGCATTTCGTGAGTAACATACCTATATCTTTATTTAAGTTAATAAATCGCGAAGAACCGACAACGCTGGGGTAAACGTGGTCTTGAGTGTAGACCGTGACTTGGCAAAGGTAGTGCAGTTGTGCCCTCCGACCAGGTAGGATGCGAAAGACTGTAGGCAGATGGTGGATGCGACAAGCTGAAGACAGGGCACTATGGCGCTCATAAGAAGAGTTTATGTCCAGCCGTGGACTTGGGCTGACGATGAGGTTAAAGCTAATATAATCTGAGGAGTGGTGGTCAGAATCCGCCTCTCCAAGCCGAAGAAGGGTAGCAGCTTCCTCATGCGTATTTTTAATATCTTTGAGCGCAGTATTTATAGCAAAACTCCCATCGTTTGGGGTGGCATATTCATTGGACTTAAAATTTCTGATACGTAGGTTAACAATTTAAGGTTAGGTAAAGTTATTATTTATAAATACTAATATTATAAAGAGGAAAGATTTGTTTGTTTGTTTGAATTGAATAGGCTCCGAAACTACTGGACCGATTTGAAAAATTCTTTCACCATTAGAATCCTTAATTTTCCGTGATGAACATAGGCTATATCGTCGCGTTAGAGCAAGAACCAACTAACTCACCAGAATGTACTTCAGAGTTAAAGCGTTTTTAAACTTTGTGTTCTTTAAACTGCATTTAAACATTACATATTATTTATTCATATATGCTTTTCCATAGAAGTAGTTCAATATTTATTACCTTTTGTATCTGGGTTTTCATTAAAGGCAAGGATAGTCTATGAAAATACTGTTTTTGTAACGCAAACCCCTGAATTAGTTGGTTTCACCAGTCAATTACCAAAAACTCAAAACTAAATAACTATAACAGTGAGGCATTTTTAATTAGCTGTATTTTATAGACGTATACTAACTACACATAACTTGTAACACTGAAATTTGTAATCCTCCTACTTTTTACGTAACACGTTAAAAACGAAAACGTTAGTTGGTTTCAACACTAGAAACAAATTTAATAAAAAGTTAAGTCAGAATTAGCGCTGAAAAACTAGTAGTTTTTACCATCTATATTGCAAGGAAACAAAAGTAATCCTTTTTATAGACATTAAATTTAAAATTTAACAACTATGACTTTAAAAAAACAAAAAAAGTCTAATTATAATAATCATTTTTTTTTTATTATACAATAACTTTATTTCTAAAAACACAAATCACACGTAAGAAAACCGTTAATCAGATATGGAAATCCTCTAATGAGCTGCGCAGAAATTGACACCAATAACTATAGTCTTCAACAGAAGAAACGTCTGATGCTGTAGCATCTGGAAGACGATCTTCGGTACAACCATCCGATCGAAAATTTTGAAACCAGGCGTGAAATTCTATTGGAATTACGCCTTTCTCGCATAGTGTTATTAAATCGTTTCGTTTTTGCTACAGATATTAGCAGTGATACCTGGTACAACCTTTTCAGCTGACTAGGGAGTCTTTACTCTGCTCTGCCTGTTAGTAGTGCGTTCTCGTAAAATGGTTAAGTTGTACACTGTCAGTTAGCGTGTATAGTACAAAAGACCTACTATCACTTAGAATTTGTAGAATAGCCTGAAGATCAAATGTCACTTAGACGAATTCTTTACCTCTCGCTGCTCTTTCTTTGTCTATTCTTTTCTCTTCGTTGCATGCTTCTTTTCGAGCTATGTGTTGCTAATACTCTTATAGAACAAAGGACCCTAGGTTAAAGTCGGTGCTAAATATTTTGCGGTAAATTCCCTCTGAAGCAGGAGTTTGTTGCTTGCTTTGCATTGATCCAGGTAAAGCCTGTACATTTTTGGTACTGATAACTTACAGTCAAGATATTCTCTTTGCACTGATTTTCAAACGTAATGACTTTTCATCTTGGGAAAAAATTCAATGTTATCAACTTCCTCTATTATCTCGGCTTGCGATCAATATTGCTTTGATATACTATACCCCAAAGTAGTTGCGATTTGACACTGCCTCATTGATGACACATGCTGATATGCAAATGTCTTGCAGAATAAATTTTGATGAACTTGCTTTTTTAGGCCCTGCGATTCAAAAAACTATTTCTTTGTGTTGGATCTCGGCTCCACCGAGACTAAACTGAGTATCATATTTTTCTTAGCAGCATTGTCTTGTCTCCAATAACTCCGACAGAGTAACATTCGATCTTCCTCAGAAAAATTTACTGTACATTTAGCGCAATTTGCCTCTCTACGTTTTTACTTGTTTCGTAGTGTAGATCAACGCGTCTTTTTCTTGCCACATTTACTTTCCAAGAACTTGGGTCAGGCTGTCGCCAACGACTTCGCGGTTTGATAATTTTCCATGCTTGTGAAAATATATTTTCAACAACATCATCTGCCACTTTTGATGAAGAGAAGTGTTTTCAAAAACTCGAGCAAATAATCTTCTGCCACTTTTGATGAAGACAAGTGTTTTCAAAAACTCGAGCAAATACTTTAATAACGATTATTGTAGCTACTGTAAATGCTTCACTTAAATCATTATCTGGTTGCTCTATAAGCTCAACAGGCCGGAAGTTTTCGTTAATCATGTCAAATTCAAAATTGTTTTGATGTTGTCTTGCTCTTCATTCATCAAAGAGATGAATGAAGAGCAAGGTTCTACCAAATCTTCCAATGTTATCATTTAAAAAATCTTTCCAAAATTGCCTCGATAATTAGTTCAGAAGTCTCTTTATGAGAAAGAATCTCCACCTCTTTTTCAACAGCATCCCCTTTTTTGTCTGCAAAAACGGGAATAACAACAAATTAACAACCAGTTGCTAATGTCATAAGATATGATTAGCGATAATGTAATACCTACCACAGCCTACTTATATATACACACAGGTAGTCGTTCGACGAAGTCACTTTGACAGGCAATAAGGGCCTAGGGACAAGTCGGGGTGGGGACGCTCCCGGGCTACTAAGACGGTGTTGTATGCAACTTGGGAGCGTCCCTTTCCCGTCCGAGCTCTTGTCTCCTGCACTATTGCACACCAAATAAAAAATCTTTCATCAAACGACTGTATGCATATAGGTAGGCTATGGTAATACTAAGTCAGAAATGTTTTGGGGTTACTGCCATTTACCTGGTTGGTTTATTGGACTGGCCAAGGCGCCAGTTTCAGACAAAAAGTTGTCATATGCCTGAGTTAGTAGATAGTCGAATTCAACATCATCACAATAATTATTGGGCTGGGAACCAGTATCTGAAATGATAGGAAAATATTAATTTTGAGGGTAACCAAATCATTTTGTTTCGTTAAAGATTTTATGAAAAAACTTAAATGGAACGCAAATTCGGCAAAAACACAAATGCATTTTGTTGTGAAATTGTGTCATTTACTCACTATTTCTTAGTTAGCATCATATCAACTCAGATCTAAAAAAAAAACAAGTAAAAAAAGTGTATAGCCTCAAAATTTAATTAACAACAATATCTGATTCAATTGAGTTGGTAAGTACTTACTGCTGTAAATTGTACCTACTGTTTTTGTCCACGGGAAGGGGGTTTCCCTGTACCTATTGCAATCCATTTTCAGCAGAGTTTTTTACAATTTATCACCAACAAACTGATGGAGAAACAATAACAATCACCCTATTACACGCTGTTAATTACTCTTTGCTCTTAACGGCTGACATGAAAGTTATTAAATTTTTACTTGTAATAGCTACTTACATGACATTTACGGTTTTTTTTGTTGAAAATAAAAGTATATTAAATAAATATCGTGTGACGAAAAGTGTTAACTATAATATAGTTTAAACCAACAGTTTACTTTTTGCCCAACCACAAATATTTTCAAATGCAAAAACCAACTAAGTAGATTTAGAGTGTTTTACTTTATAAAAAACTAATGTTCTTTCAGTAATTTTTCGGGCTAAAACCAATTAAGTCACATTAGCAGTTTTTAACACGTGACCATGAAACATTTTAGTAGGCAACAAGTGAGTCTCAAAACAAATTATTTCTAGAAAATATGTTTTACCACTGTAATAATAGGAAATATGCAGATTAAGTCAAGATATTGGCTATCTCCTCTTTTAAAAGTCAACTTTTAATCCAAAGTCGTCAAATTAGTTGCTTTTCGATTTCTATATTTCCTAAACTAACAGTCCTATCAGTTAGTTGATTTCATCAGTCGAAAGAGAATTAAATTTTGAGTAGAACTGCATCTTTAACTCATTTTGGCAAAAATGGCGACTTAGTTGGTTTTTGCTCTAACGCGGCGATATTATATTTTCAAAAAAGTTAGGGATCTGCATGAAAAATTCAATAATTGAACCGTGCGCTGTATATTCAACCTCTTTTTCTATTATGGCGCGTCAGAATAGAAAAAGAGGTTTAATATATAGCGCACTGTGCTTGCTTTTTCTCTACGGCCTGTGTCAGTTTTGGAGTGTCGAGTCAATGTCAAAAATCCCAATGCTGTTAGAAAAAGTAAGGGATCCGTATGAAAACTGTGAAACCCATCGTGTTATTGTGTATAATTTCTGAAATTTTTGTTTAATACCCGTGCGAAGCCGGGGCGGGCCGCTAGTATAAAATATAAAGAATGTTGTACAATCCACACAGCATCATCTAGCCCCAAGACGCACGAAATGCTACTAATCCAGCTCACCAGAGCATGTGTTATGGAAGACTGATACACCTAATAAAATTTGTATACCTAACACAATCATCATCATCAGCCCCCATCAGCCCACTGCTGGACATAGGCCTCACCTAACACATAGATATTTTTTATTATAACTACATAGGCAACGACCAGAATGCCCATTCTGCAAATCGTACAAACATAATGTCCCGAGGCGGGCATCAAACCCGCCACCGAGGTCTTCATACTGGTAATTGTAGAACATCTTGCAAAGATGAGAATAATAAAAGTATGTTGAAACAACGTATTTACGTATCGCGTCGCGTTTGTGTCTCGTTGACTTGGTTTTTGTCCCGTGACACAAGGGTCGATAAGACCCACGTGATGTTTTTGAATATTCTGTTGTAGAAATGCATTAAGAATTTTATGTTCTGCAATAGGGTCGCAACTTTAACATTATAATATTTTTTTTCCAGAACTACAACCCAATCGTGCGCTGAAAGTGACGCAGCGTGCTACATTCAACTTCATACCACTTTCATAAGGAGAGGTTGTCTGGTACCGAAACATGTTAACATTACATTTGTTTGCAAATGTCCACTATGTAATGATAAAACTTCAAAAGATTTAACATATTACAAGTATACTTCGCTTAATGATTGGGAATATGATACTAAAAGACTTAGTGAAAAAGTAAGTGGATCGGACTTGCTATGTAAAGTTTGCGAAACAAAAGGAATAAATCCTGCTGATGATCAAACTTGCATGCTCGGAAGAAAGTAAGTCTTTTTGTAACTATCTCCAAGCTGATACCCGTATCAAAAATAACCCTAGTCCTATTTATCACAGTGGAAAAGCACCCACTCAACATCATAAGCCTCGCTTTTACTGGGTTGATAGATGCTGCAAAGCAATTTACCAAAAACAGCCTATTTACTCGTAGATAAGTAATTCTTATATGTATACTCAGCACATTCACTGCTCCTTCAAATGCCGACGAAGGAGATCGTGGTTTGATTTCCATCACGGAACTAAGGCAGCTTCTTTGGGCTTAGTAAGATGGTCGATTCCACCGCCGTGCTCGCTGCTGTCAACAAATCGACAGCGGTCTTTATCAGTTTCCTATTTTTAACGTAGACATCATATAAAATACTATTTTAAATCATTGTTTCAGTTCTGATTACATGCATTGTGGGCATAAACAATTGTGTTATACAAATATTAATCCACAGATGGGATTTGGTGATGCTGTCTCCAGGGGATGCATTGATATGCCAGTATTTAACTCTTATTACACGTTTTGTAATAAAACAAAATGTAATAATGAAGAGTTTCCCAATTTTAGACGAAAACGACACCAATTAGTATATAGAGCAAAGTCGCGAGTTAGAATGATGGAGTCATTTGCAGAGAATGTAAATTTTCTACATAAATTCGTATGGATTTTGTCTTTTATCATACAATTTGGGTAGTAAATTAAACCTCTTAGACTTTTTGGAAATAGTTTTTGAAACTTCATTTTTCTGACGCAAATGTCACTTTGGCAGAATATGTTAGAGGAATATACATGGAATTTGTGAATTATTTTACAAAATAGGGAAACTACTTGAATTTCATATATTATGAATCTAAAAGGAGCTTTGGTATTCATTATTTTCATGAAAATCGCTACATGTGACGATGGCGATGTTGAAGCACTTGAAATGAAAATGACAGGCAAAAGTAAGAACCCTTTACCTTACTTTAGAAGAATAGTAGAAGAAGTACCAGAAGATTCTACTGTAGAATCACAAACAGACGATAGTAGTAATTTAGTAGCCATTCTTGTTAATAACGCTAAAGCAATATTCGATGAAGTTGGCGAAGTTGGTGATGGTAGTATAATACGACTTCACGATAATAGTCTTACTACTAATGAGTTGTTTGAATTTGATCCTATTTCCACTACTACAACAATTGAACAAGATACAACAACTGAACCTACATTGTACCAACCATACTCACCTCTTACTACTTTGTTAGATCAAAATCTTGAAACTTTATTGGAAAAAGATGATATTGAAAAGACCCTGAAGTCTGAACTCTTGCACCTGACCAAACGCATGAAGTCTCATGAAAAGTCTGCTAAAGAAATGGAAGACGCTGATACTACAAAAAAATTTCTTAACCACTTTGAAACAACATCTGACCAGAAAATAACAATAGAAGAGAAAGAGGACAGAGATGACATTGAAGAAGGTAAAAATTTTATTGAAGAAAATAAACATTCAAATGACGAAGACGAAATTGCATCAAGTGATAACAGTTCCTCCATGTTTCGCTCTTGTGTTACTTGCAACAATGTATTCGCTGAAAACTGCGACTTTCCAGACAGCAAAATGTAAGATTAAAATATTTATTTTGAAACACCTCGATGATTTATCGCTGCTCAAAAAAATTCAATAAAATTAATTTTTTAAACATTTCTTTGAATTTCAGAGTACCCACCGCCATATGCCAGCATGAGGGTGACCTGTGCTATTCGCAGCACACTCCTTTTGGAATAGTCGATCGTGGCTGCTTCAACGTTAATCGCAATATCAATACTTACGTGTGTTCTTGCAATCTTTGCAACTTCATAGCTATGTCTGAGATGCCCTACATTTTCATGAGCATGCAACATTGGATCGACGATGTAGTTGAACTCTCACGTACAAGAACTTTTAGAACTTCTGTGTTTAAAGATATGTCTTGCTTGAGATGCGAAGTGAATTCGACAAAGACGATGGCTGATATGGTTGATGCTGCGAATTGCTTAGAAGGAAACATGTAAGTACCTTTCTCTTACCGCGCTCTCAAGCAGTGCATTTTGAGAGTTTATATAGCAGTGTAAATATTTCTAAGCCTAAGAATACAGCCCAATATCCCATTTTTTTATTGCAGACAATATCGTTACCTTGATCAGTTTATGTAAAGGTAGCGCCTTAGAGAAGCCCTTTACTCATATTGGTATGCTAACATAAAACAATTGCTAAATAGTGTTGTTTCTAACTCTTACTTATATCAGTATACGAAGACACAGAATTACTAATTTAATCAGCAGATAGTAATAAGTATAATAGGGGTATACTATGTATATTAAGTTTTGTGTAATTCCGGGCGCCCGTTAGTATAGTATTATTTATTTTTACAGTGGAACCTTACAAATTCAAGATTGCGAAGAAAATGAAATCTGCGCGGTAAAAGCTGTTAAAAACGATGGCTACATTTGGCGCGGATGCGTAAGCAAACCACTGTACAACTATTGGTGGACCTTATGTGATAGTGATCTATGCAATCATGAGCCCTTAGTGTCCATTTACGATTACGTCCGAGAGGTCACTGTCCCCAAGTAAGTGATTTTTCTCACATCATTGGTTATCACAATCCGGATCTTAAAATTTCATCACAGTACAAGAGCTAACGCAATGCATGGACAAGTCTTGAATGAAGCTAAATGAAATAATTCATTCAATATATGAAATTTGTACCTATATTTTGTATTTAATGTGAATTTTAATAAGTACCTATTTATTTTATTTTTAAATTTACACAGGTTTTATACAATATTTTTGTTATCCATTATTTTGTCTATTGTATGAGATGCTGGTCACTTATTTTACGAGTGTTTTTTTTTTTGCTTTTTATGATAAAAAAAATATTTTTTAAAATATCCTATTATATAATAAATAAAATTACAATGATCTAACTAAATAAAAAACTAGTATTTACATTATTATTATTAGTATTTACATTATTTAATTAAATAGTTTATTTAACATAATATATATTATTTTTTTTTTTGGTTTTGGTGTGTTTTTATATCTATTTCGTATAGTTTCATACCAGAGAGATTTTTAAAGTCAGCCATTAAAAAAGTAGGTAGGTCATTTACCTGAGTATTACTTATACATAGTTAGTTAGGTATTAAGCCTGGTGTGTCCCACTGCTGGGCAAAGGCCTCCCCCTGCTCCCTCCACGCATCTCGGTCCTGAGCCAGAGCGACCCAAGCATCGTCGTAGGCGTCCATAGTACATAGTACGTAGGTACTTATTGTATATTGTTCTGCCAAAAAGCCAAAATCTTAACTTTGTACATAAGTTAAGAAACATCATTATCTATGATTAGACACCTTATCTAAATTTTCTACTGGATTGCACACCATTTATAGATAGACTATCTGATGCTGTTCTGGGGAGGGTAGGGGGAGAGACCTCATCTATTATACCATATAACGTCTGGCTTAGATGCTTCCGGGCATGACTTTTGGTGAATGATTCTTCTAAAACTACTCTTCTAAACTACCCTACCCTATGATGCTGTTCTGGGGAGGGTAGGGGGAGAGACCTCATCTATTATACCATATAACGTCTGGCTTAGATGCTTCCGGGCATGACTTTTGGTGAATGATTCTTCTAAAACTACTCTTCTAAACTACCCTACCCTACATGCAGTATGGTATATGTTTTCAGATTTTTTCCCTTGAAAAACAACGTCGTTGGCGTGGAATAAGATTTTATTACCTACTTAATTTATTTATAGTTACTGCTGTTTTACCATCTACGTTGCAGTATTTCGGAGTTACGGCGGCGGCAGAAAAATTATCTTAACGTCGGTGTGATATGAGTAGAAATGTTTATACCATAGCTTATTCCGTTGGGCTAGAGACTTGTTATTTTGCAATCTTCCGATGTAACCGTTCTAAAACTTCAGATCAGTGAACCAGAATGGACAGACGTATCTTCTAGTTTGATTAACCATTTGATCACAAATATCAAAGCCTTCAACGTCTATACAAACATAGAGTTGGTAAACGCCTGGAGCAACGTTCTAGAACCTATAGCCTGGCAGTCACTGTTTTACGGTGTTATCATACGATATATGTATATGACCTTACCCAATATTGTTCCATTGCTGGAAAAAGGTCTTCCTTCCTTCATGTTTTGCGCAACTAAGGTCCATTTTTCTGTCTAGCCTGTCCGTTTTTTGATTATTTACAAAAAGTGTATCTGCTGTTATGAACAGTCTTTGCAATGTTTGATATAAGTTGCGATGATAATCATTAATAGCGGACAGCCATGGCGGGCAGCTTGAGACGATGATATTTTCAATCCTAATCTTTATCTACACTAGGTACTTATATAAGGTTTTTAGATATTATACTAAAATCAGAAGCCCTTGTTGATCATTATTAAGTAGGTACTACACCGGATAATAGGGACTCCATTCTTCGAGTATATTTTTAAAATGATATTTTAATTGACTTTATAGAAATATATCGCTTACGCCTGCGACGTCGTCCACATAGAAGTCGAAAATAGTTCGAATAGTGAAATTTTAATTTCTTTTTAACTTATAAATAATATAAAAATTGGATTCGGTCATATCGCATATCCCTGTACTATCCCGCGGGAACATTACACCGGGATAAAAAGTATCCTATGTCCTTTCTTGCGGTTTAGACAAAGTTTGTGCCCAATTTCATCAATTGGTTCAGTAGTTATGCGTGAAAGACGGACCAGACAGACTGACAGACCGAGTTACTTTCGCATTTATAATTAGTAAGGATTGTTTCTTATTATCATTATTTATTGTATACGATTTCCTCGCTTCTCAACATTATTTAAAGTAGAAATAAAACATGCAAGCAAATCTCGAGAACTCTCATGTTATTAACGTATCCTCGTAAAACAGTGTGAAATCTCAAGTGGCTGCAGTTTTTTTCATACAGCAAACCCGCGGGAATAGCGAGAAAATGTAGATAGAAAGATGCTCCTTAGTAAATATTGCAGTAAAAATGATGCAAATGGTTTTGCAGAGGAATTATAATACCTATATGGAAAGTCTGTAATGCGGTAGACTATACTAATAATGTAACGTAACTCGTTACCTAATTCAATATTATTTATAATCTTTATTTAATTGGTGTTTACGACTCGATTAGTCGACTAAGATGCTATCGGCCATAGATAAGTTCGTCAACACGCTCCTAACTTCACAACGCTCCGAGGTATTGTTTATGGTCTCGCAAACTTGCCGAGTCGCCACTGCGCAGGAGACGGACTAGACAGACACAGCGACGACGCCACTTACTGAGAGGCTCTTTGTTCGCCGCCGTCACTGCATAATTTTCTCAATTGAACATTTTTATTTTAACTTCTGTGAGTGATATCAAACCCCTGTTGGGGTTCAAAGTCCACCCTAAAGCAGTCTTCGTCTCCGGCCGGACTTCCCACGAGCTGCCCCTCTTTTGATCTGGACATCCAGCACTTACTGCCTTCGCCGTCGGGTTGCTGCTACACTCGCGGCGCACTAAAAGGACAGTACTGGGGAAGAGGAAAAACAAGGAGAAGACTTTCGTAACTACTAGAATCAGCCGTCTGTAGGAAAATTAACGAACCCATTTTTAAGCCCCTCCGGCAATCCTAAGCTAGACCTTAATTAATATTATAGCCCTTCTGGCTCCCTATATAATTATTTAATTAAATTGCTAAAAGTTTTATTCCATGTTTTTTTTATTAGTGATCCGGATTTTTCACTGCTACCGGGACAATATAATAAAATATGGAATTTAAATGGATTGCGATTTAAAAACAGACTTATCTTTGTTGAATAGGAGATAAATAATTAATAATCATACTCCTTTTGAAGACTGTGAGTCTGTGACTCATCTATACTAATATTATAAAGAGGAAAGATTTGATTGTTTGTAGGTATGTTTGTTTGTTTGTTTGAATTAAATAGGCACCGAAACTACTGGACTAATTTGAAAAATTCTTTTACCATAAGAATCCTAAAATTTCCGTGATGAACATTGGCTATATAATATTTTCAAAAAAGTTAGGGATCCGCATGAAAAAAATCAATAATTGAAACGTGCGCTGTATATTCAACCTCTTTTTCAATTATAGCGCGTCATAGAAAAAATAGAAAAAGAGGTTGAATATATAGCGCACGGCGCTTGCTTTTTCTCTACGGCCAGTGTCAGTTATGGAGTGTCGAGTCAATGTCAAAAACCCCAATGCTGTTAAAAAGGTAAGTGGATCCGTATGAAAACTGTGAAACCCATCGTGTTAGTGTGTATAATTTCTGAAATTTTTGTTTAATACCCGTGCGAAGCCGGGGCGGACCGCTAGTTCTAAGATATTTTTGATAACTATTAGGTTTGGAGCGAACTTCTGCTGAACTACAATTGGTAGATCGTTCGCCTGGACGAGGTTTGAGTATACCTACAGATCAGCGCTCATACAATGTATGGTTCTAACAAACAAGGGGCTTTTATCCATGAATTCCAAAAAAAATACTAACTAATAAATAATCTCCACAGTTCTAGGTTGATTGGTTATATTACCTCGTATCCAAAGGTTAAAGAGATTTATATTTTTATGGATTTATTTAATCATTGGATTCAGCAGTTTTACTTTATAATCTTGACTATACAAAACAGCGTTTATGATTGGTGAACGAAATGTCAGAAAATTATTAAAATTATAAAGCGTTATTTCGGACAAAGTGTCCTAATTTTTTCTGTCCGAAATGTCAGCAAGTCATTGCAGTAGAGGGGTTAAAATACAAATAAGAAGCTGTTGCCCAACCTCTGATAGGCTCCCTAAGACGGCTCCAACGAAATCCACAGGCTGAATTTGAGAGGTTGATTCTTATATTGCTATCACCATCACTATGGGTTTTTGAGGAGTTAAGTGTTCAATTTAAAGAAAATAAATATAAAAGGTATAAGTATAGTTCCAACAGCAGTAAATAAAACAAAATTCATAATCACATCTCAAATAACACGATCATTGCTAGCCTTGCCTTTAATAACAGTGCTTGCGTTGAAGTGGATGAGCGAGATGTGTAGTGAACTAGGGATGTGATAAATGTATGTTGCACTAAATGCGGAGTAGGTATCTACAATCCTTTTGAAGAGAGACTTTTACTTTAGTTCAAATCGAGCTGAATTTTAATCGCGGATTAGTGTTTTGTGCATCATCCTTCTACCAAAGCCCTAGACTAATTTCATGAATTAACGGAGCAAAAGCGTTGCAAAGCTAGGTAAATATGTAAAGTTATTTCACTATGTAGGCGACATTAGATCAAACGCATTTTTTTATTCCGAGCGGATGTTTTACATAGGTATAGGGATGAAACTTGTGGATATAATAGAATGTAATTTAGCATATCCATGATAATTTCTCGGCTGTATTAGCAGGGATTCTACACCTATTTCCAATGATTCATAATGTAATTATTTATATTTTATAATATCCCAACACTAGTGTCTGTAGATAGAAGTCTAGCTTGAAATGCCTTACGGGGCACCAGCTTCGATTCTTTCAACACGTACCCTTACTGTGTGTTTAGCGTAGGTCTAACACCATCAAAGGGAATTGAGAAAGAGCTTTTGAATCGCAATCGTGTGGCTGTAAACGAGATATTATTTAGCCAGAGGCAAGTGCTTAGATGCTGTTGCCATCTATATGAAAATTACGAAAGGCCTATCCTTTATATTATTGTTCAAAAATATGGTTAATATTTTGCGTTGAGTTTATTTCCATCGTTTTAATTTTTTCTGCAAACAAACAAATAAATAATTTACTATTAAGTCATTAAACATAAAACAATATTAAACTATAAAAGTACAATAAAATCACTTGTCAAGTCAAAACATTCAAAAACAATTCGCTCATATTTGCTCAGCATGAACGCGCTTGGAACTAAAATTACGGTTTGATTGATTTATTTGTTTGCAGTTGCCAATTTGCAAACGTTTGTACATTAATTAAGAGAGTTATGAAGTCTCGAAAAGTGTAATTTATTAGGGTCTCTTTATTTCAGTCCGACACAATAATTGCAGTTAGCTGGTTCACTCATTTCTTGTTTATCATTGAGAGTGACAGTAAAAAGTTGCGATGATCGAAAATGTTCGGTGCGCTGATAAAATCGTAAAAATAATGTAGAAGAAACACTTTCGCTCGTAGTGGTGAGCTTTCGAGGACCTTTGCTAAATTCCAAGAAAGTAGCATCTAAGAAAAAAATAATGGCATGAAGACTAATTCTCTTCTTCATATTAGTCTGTAAACTTAAAGCAGTTGCTAAATAGTGGTATTTTATACTCTGACTTTTGGGAAAAGATGAAGACAGAGTGAGATAGCAATGTTTTAAGTTAGCAGAATATTATGAAAAAGGAGGATTGTTACAATTTTTGAAGAATCAAATTGATCGCCTTAGTTTCGATTAAGTCGGTTCGAAATGAACATTCGAAAAACATATCAATTTATTAGATTTCAGAGTTATTACCATATTTAATAAAATTAGGAAATTTTCTGTCAGCAGTAACTAATATGCTGATGACTATGTTAAAAAATAAAAGTCAATATCGCCATCGCCCCATTTGTTCAATTAAAAAATCAAAAACCTACAAATATTTATTTGAAGTTTGTTACGCCGGCGGTCAAAGAACTAAGAACCCACCTAGGTTCTTAGTTTTTGACTACGCATTATATCATTATATCTTCTCTCTTACGTGTTCCATTCATGGCCCTGCTTCAATGTAAATGTGGCATCAGAAGAATCAGCTGTAACCAGCATCTGACCTTACAATATATGTTTTTTTATACATCATAATTTTGTGGTTTTGCAATTTCGAACCTTAATTATCAAGTTTTAACTACTAAAAGAACTACGAAACAAAGCAGCTCCACTACTTCGAATATTTGAAGTAGTGGAGCTGCTTTGTTTCGTGCTCTATTTGGTTCGTCTGGTTCATCGCTGACACCTTTTCCTTGTTCGGAATAAATGATGAATTTATTTATTGTTTTCACAGATTAATTGGCCATTTGTACTGTTTGTTTCGAAACTTTATTGATTAGGAAATTAGTATTGTTTTAGAACGAAATTCGTAATTGGTCAATTACTTGATCTTTTGTAGTAATATGGAGTAACTCAAACTGGATTTGGCTGAAGACGACCGAGCCTAATGACTACCGCAAGAATGAAGACGACTTTGTTGCTTTTTAACTAGATTTGTAAATTTATTTATCTCAATAAATTTTATTTTATTTCAGACAAGATAATTATTAAGGTTCCACAAACGTGTTTGAAGCACACCGTTTCTTCACAATAAACTTTAATATTCTGCTAATTATTAAAACCTTGTTATTTGTCGGCAACTTTAGTATATTCCAAAAGCAAACAAATAAACAAGATAAAGCAGATAAAGCAATGCCGAAAGAAATAGCGATTTATATCAATATAATTATAGTAGTATTTAAGAAATCTCACCGTTTTATCGGGAATGTGGCTGTGTCAGCGATGACAGTAACATATTGCTGACATAAAATCCCAAGATTCGGCCAGATACGGCTGAAATAGTTTGCTTCCGCTCGAGAGGGGCTCGATCCTTCTCAGGGTAAATAAAAACGTGGAAAAATTATTTAGATGACGCCTCCCTCTGATCCATCAATGTCGGACGCTAGCACGTCTTTTATTCCATTGATAAAACTTCGTATACACATCATGAATATAATTCTTATAGATGTGCTACACGCACTCTCGTAAAAATAAATAGAGACGATCAATAAATGTGAAACATCTAATTGCCATTGAAATAACCCCAGAAACGACCTTCTTATCAGAACTCTCTTCGGAAACCAGTCTCGCCGGATCCAAAGCATATTTTATCCAAACATCATAGTACAAGATAAGATTGCTTGTTTTTATGAGCGCATGAGAAAATAACTTGTGTCAATAAGCTGAATGTGAGAGTTCTGCATGTTTATAACCCACCATATATTTCATAAGCAATTTCATCAAAATTTTATTACAAACAGTGGCATATCTAACTGTTACTGTCAGAACATTTAGTTAAGCATTGTTTACTACCTGCTCTCTAAGATATAAATCTTTTCTTGCTTTGCATATAACAATCGATGCGACTTCCATTCAAAAGTTGAAAGATTCTTCAAAAGTAATTAGTGCACATTAAAATTGTGAAGTAAATACCAACGCTATTCTCTGTTTTAGATCATAACTGCTGTATTTTGGGGCATTTTGCTGTATTTTGTTTCCCATTACAGTTTTCAAAACCATTTGCAGGGAGTTTCGGCCTAAAATTCGTTACACTACGGTTTTTATGAAAAATATTCCTAGTACCGTCACCATCTATACGATACACCTTGTTTTTTAAAAGCTTTTAAAAGGGAAACCTTTCCCGATTTCCAGGTTTCCTGCAGTTTTTATTGCTACGTTCGGATGTGGACGTTTACAACCAGCATAAAATTATTAAAGAAAGAAGGTGAGTTGCAACATTATTCTATAGAACTCTCACAAGAACTACTTCTTGCATCAGAAGTTTGTCCCCAATGTATGTTGTGTATGTCCAACATTAATTATTTAATTACTTCACATACTATCACGTCAAAAGAGCAGGTACCTATTAATTGTATAAAAAACATTCCCTCTGTATTGTATTTTCTAATCTTATTGACGTTAGAAACTTTTGTGTAGAGAATATTGCACAAAAACCATTATTAGGTGTAAATGTAATGTCTTAGGCGGGGCTTTCAATTTATCATCACTTCAAAGAGGAGCATTCAAAACGTTGTGACTTACACTCACTGGGTCATCTCGGTCAGTGCCGTGCTGATATTCTGTTAGCATTGTTTCGGGTGTCAAAGCCCATCAATCTGGATACAGTTATCGTAAACGCGCCGGGAAAGGTGAAGTCTGCTTCGTTTCGAGCATAGTTATTTCTCTGTACGTGTTTTCGAATGGTATTGGACTATATTGTTCAATACTTTCATTTTATTGTATACTACACCTGCTCGGTATGTTGTTTATTCCTGTTCTAAACTTGTGTCAGAATGTTGGGCTATGCAGACTGAGTAGGTATTGCGGTAGCTGACGACTAGCATACCACTGTGGCATCATAAACTCCAACACTGACGTTCCTTTGAGGTGATCAAACTATACTATATATACTATATAAGGAACTTCAATTTCATTTTTATCAATCTCAAACCACCGGGTCGGTTAGCCATTTGCGAAAATAACATACATACATAAAAATATTTTAAATAATACAGCCAAATGGAGTTTTTATGTGAATTTTTGATGACATCGCTTAAAAAAATTTAAACCAAACTCCATCTAAAAAACAGATCTTCACGATAAGATCGCTACTTAATTCTTGTGTCACAGGATTTTGGGCATACAACACTCGTGGCTGTAAATATTTTCACAGACACTTTTTTACAACAGCACATTACATAAAACATCAAAGGCGTCCGTTGTCGTTTTAAAAACTATTTATGTGCCAATTACTATCAGCGCCCGCCAAAATAATCGATGTTCCATTGTATGGAGACCAACTCCCGAGACCAGTGAGGCCACTTTAGGCCCAACTTACACTTGCAAAGAATATTTCACTGTCGGCGGAGACAGTGGTGCTATAAATGCCTCCGCTAAAGATCATGACACTACCTCTAAAGCTATTAGACACTGGCCATCCCATAATGGCTTAATATTGTTTTATAGGAAACCTGTTGGTAATAAAAATTAAGAAAAATTTTATCGTAAAGTAGGCACTTAATAATTACCAATTTACTTGGAGGTAAAATAATTTTTATCAAGTTCATTCAAAAGTGTGTTGAAAGTGTGTTTTACTGAAGACAGACAAAACAATCAAAATACATCAAAAATTTGGTGAACAGAGGAACTTGATGACGCAACTTTATTGTTATAATAACCAAATAGGTAGCATTTACTTGTATACATACATCATACAATGGCAGATTATTTTCTAACGAGACTGTCCTCAGGCCCTTATAATGTGGGTAATCCCTTTCTAATAGCCTCATAACCTTAGTGTAAGAGGGGATCTTACTGACTTGGGAAGAATTGGATGTGGTTATTTTCTCTAGTAGATGGAAGTCTACCACAAAATTCTTTTAGACAGCGTTGGTTCATGCAACACTATCAAAACGCAAGACAAGTTTTTACGTGACCGCAAATTCTGCCGTTTTTATTACTGTGTGCGTGGACCCTAAGGCACTTCATTTTTGTAAAGCTTTTTCACAATACATCTGAACAGTAAATAATTGTCTGCCCAGTACATACATACCAAGTGAACTGAGATATATATTAATAGGAGGAGACATAAACGCATGGAGCCAATGGTGGGGAAGCAGAACGGAAAATCTGAGGGGAGCTGTCATGTCTGGATACTTCGAGGAAAAAGAACTGCAAATTTTAAACGTGGGGGATGTTCCAACGTTTGAAACGATTAGAGGTGGAAAATTATTTAGAAGCCGAGTAGATGTCACAGTCTGCTCTATAGGGATCCTGGATAGGGTGGACAACTGGACAGTTGATAGATCTATATCGAGTTCAGACCACAACGCCTTAACGTTCTCTCTGTTATTAGGGAAACCAAATATTAATACAACTAAAAATAGCACTAGAATATACAAAACTAAAAACACTGATTGGAACTTGTTTAGAAACACAATAAAAAATGATTTACAAGAAAAACACATAACAAACGAAAATATAACTGCAATAAATGAAATCAAAGATTTAGAGGATATGGTATTAAAATATACAGACACAGTCAAAAATGTTTGCGATAAAACATTAAAGAAAACTAAGACTAACATCAAAAATAAACTGTCTTGGTGGACGGAAGAACTCGAGAATTTAAAAAGAGAAATGGTTAGAAAAAGAAGAAGAATATCCTATGCAGCACTAAGAAGGAGAAGATACGTAGTTGATGAATATTTAGAAGCTAAAAATAAATACGAGACAGAGGCTCAGAGAATACACACCGAAAGTTGGAAAACATTCTGTACAAAGCAAGATAAGGAGAGCCTTTGGGATGGAATTTATAGGGTAATAAGAAACACCACAAATAGACAAGAAGATAAGCTGCTTATACAAGATGGTAAAATCCTATCACCGGAGGGCTCAGTTAAGTTGTTGGCAGATACCTTTTTCCCAAAGGACTCACAAGAAATTGAAGACACGGCACATAAAAACATAAGAGAACAATCAAGAGTAAACAACACCCCACACCCTGAAGAGACGAGCGATCCACCGTTCACCATGGCGGAACTTAAATTTGTAGTAAACTGTTTTAATCCTAAAAAAGCTCCAGGCTCGGATGGATTAACTGCTGATATATGCTTGCAGGCATTTCAATCTAATGAACACCTTCTCCTTAACTTATTAAATAAATGCTTAGAGCTAGCCTGCTTCCCCGCAGTATGGAAAGAAGCCGCTGTTCTAGTACTGCGCAAGCCCGGTAAAGAAGATTATACAGCTCCTAAATCCTATAGACCAATTGGACTGTTATCGGTCCTTGGGAAAGTGCTAGAAAAGTTAATGATAAACCGCATCAGGCATCATATGCTACCTCTGTTAAATCCGCGGCAGTATGGGTTCGTGCCCCAAAGGAGCACTGAAGACGCCCTTTACGATCTACTTACTTACATCCGAGAACACGTAAAATGTAAGGAGCTGGTATTAATGATCTCACTAGATATTGAGGGGGCATTTGACAGTGCTTGGTGGCCTGCTATAAAATACCAATTAAAACAAAAGAAATGCCCATGGAACTTAAGAAGAATAGTAAATAGCTACTTCGAAGGAAGAAGCGTTCACGTACGATACGCAGGACAAGAATGCAAACGAACAACGGATAAGGGGTGTGTGCAGGGATCTATAGGAGGCCCTACATTCTGGAATATTCTGCTGAATCCACTAATTGATAGACTGGAGGAAACGGGCATTTACGTGCAAGCATTTGCCGACGATATCGTTTTGGTTTTCTCGGGACACAACATGCAAACACTAGAACTACAAGCTAATGAAATACTTAAAGAAGTTTATGAATGGGGAAGATTAAATAAATTAAAATTTGCGCCACATAAGACTAACGGTATGATTATAACTAATAAAAAGAAATATGAAACCCCAGAATTAAAAATGGGAAACCAACCTATTAAATTAGTCAACGAAACGAAAATATTAGGTCTAATAATAGATAAGAAATTAACTTTTAACGCTCACGTAATACATATTAGTAAGAAAGCAACAAATATATACAAACAATTAGCGAGAATGGCTAAAACAACGTGGGGGCTAAGTCCTGAAGTAACCAAAACGATATACGGGGCAGTAATAGAGCCAACTGTTTTGTATGCGGCAAGTGTTTGGGCACCAGCAGCTAAAAAAATTAGTATTCAGAAAAGGCTTAATACCCTCACTAGGGGATTTGCACAAAAGATATGTAAATCGTACAGAACAGTATCATTAAACGCAGCCCTGGTCCTATCAGGACTCTTGCCACTTGACTTACGCATCAATGAAGTAACCAAATTGTACGAAGCTAAAAGAGGTAAACCAATGGAAGAAATCTTGATGGACAGAGAAATGGAAGAATACGTATGTTTTTTAGAAGCACCGCATCCTGCAAATGATATAGAAATAGATTACAAATGCTTAGAAAATATGAATAGGGAAACATTACGAGAAAATGAAATAACTGATGAAGAAATTAAAATATTTACTGATGGAAGTAAAATACAAGGAAAGGTGGGAGCTGCAATCTCATGCTGGGAAAAGCAAGATGAAATTAAATGTATAAAATTCAAGCTGGAAAATATGTGTACAGTATTTCAGGCAGAAATGTACTCGCTACATAGAGCTATACAGTGGATTAAAACGTATAATAAAAGTAACAAATTTACAGTACTGAGTGACTCCAGATCATCCTTAGACCTTGTCAAAAATAGAGCAACATTTCATCCCTTAGCGTTTTCGATTAGAAAAGAAATCAAAGAAGTAATAAATAAAGGAAAAGACGTAAGATTATTCTGGGTTAAAGCACACGTAGGTATAGAAGGCAATGAAAGGGCAGATGAGTTAGCAAAAGATGCGGCACTAAAAAAGAGGACACGAGCAGACTATGATAAATGTCCAGTGTCGTATGTCAAAAGATATCTAAGAAAAGAAAGTATTGAAGAACTTCAAAGACGATACAATCTTAGCAATACAGCAGAAATAACGAAAATTTTTTTCCCTAATTTAGCTAAAGCTCATAATACGTTAAAGAAAATTAAATTAAACTATAAAATAACTCAACTTTTGACAGGTCATGGAGGCTTCGCACATTACCTAAACAGGTTTAAATGTAAATATGCTTCCGGGTCGTTCATACCAGCCGGATGTGTGTGCGATCCTGAAGTAAACGAAACAATAATACACCTCATACTAGACTGCCCAAGGTTTTGTTTACGTAGATATGAACTTGAGATGAAAATAGACAGAGAACTCAAAAAAGATATAATACATGAAATATTAGAGGATAAAAGCACAAGAACGATTTTTTTGGAATTTTGCATCTGTATCGTGGAGGACGCTATTGAAAGAAACAAGTAGAATTCCTTTAAAATTTGCTTGTTCTTTTATGTAATTATATTATATATGTTTAGTAATTTGAATGCTAGAATTAGATAGGATAGATAGAGAATAGGGACTTTGATAGTTTATTGTTAAAAAGTCATAGAATATTATAAAATAAAAAATGAATATGTTAAAACGTACAAGAATAAGAAACCTATTATATAATATATTATTGAATATATTTCATATATATAGGATAAGTAATCTAAAAGTTAAAAAACCCGGGAGGGAATCCAACAATAGGTAATTAATAAATTAACATAAGACACCATGAGCGCAATATATTTATAATAATATTTGTGTGCATGAAAATAAAAATACCAATGTAAATAATATACTAAGTTAGGTATGCTTAAATTAAAAAATGTAAAAAAAAAAAAAAAAAAGAAAACAAAAAAATATATATATATACCTATATATAAAAAAAAAAAAAAAAAAAAAACGAAAAAAAAAGAATTAAGAAAAAAAAAAAAATAACAAAAGAAGAAAAAAAAAAGAAAAGAAAAGAAATTATATATATATATATATCGATGTAACTAATAATGTATCATATTAATATCTTAATCATAAATGTATATGTACCTACCTAATAATAAATTCCACGACCAGATGTTTATTTGCACTGATCGCTTACATATATAAAATTAAACAGCCGACCTAAGCAAAATGTTAGCCTAACAATGTCTCCGATCCATATCGGAGGAAAAAAGGCGGAACAAACAATAAAAAAAAAAAAAAAAAGTGAACTGAGAATTACCTATAGAAAAAATAAATATCACCCAATTTCGATTACGTTATCTTTTTGTTGCAACAATGGTAGATTGACCAAAAATGGCAAAAATAAAAAGTGTACCTCTGAATAATTTATAAAAGTGTCTTGATTTTGGAACTTACCTTTGGGAATTTCCTTTTTTATTTTGCGATTCGTTGTGATTGTTACCAATGTGTGTGTGAGAGCCGTTACAAACTTTGTAACGTTTCGAGACTGATTTACAGCCTTATATCGAACAATGTAAACTAGAACGGCGTTTATTTTTATTAACCACGTTTATAGGCATTGTCGCTTTGGATATAAAGACTAGTGTCGTAAAGTGGAGTAAAATATAGCTACTTGTTCATAAATTATGTTGAGAAGTTGTCTTTATTGCACAATTTAAGTGAAGGAATTTTATTAACGTCATTTTCTATGGAGCAACGCTTTGCTTCGTTGGTACTGTAAGTTATCAGACCTCCATAAAATATTTAAGGTAAATTCATTTTATTTACGCACAGTAACTAGAACAACAGGGATAAAAATCCTATCAAGAAATATTACTATAGCTTGATAAATATATTTTGTTTAATAAGTTCAAGATATAATATAGTTTGATAGCGTAGTAATTTAAAATGTCGTTTATGCTCACTTAAGCACTCCTTACTGCACTCGTTTAGTGTGTACTAAATATATAAATTTTGAGACATGATTTAAAAATTCCGGCCAACCGCATGCAATTTAATATTGAGGTACCTAAAGCGTTTGCCATCTCGTTAGGGGCGTTCTTCCAGCATGTCGAAGAACAAATTTGGTAGAAGAGAAATTTAGAGGAGATTAGACTAGTCTTATATGAAGTCTTGTACCTGTAAGTAAAATAGTAGAGCTGTGATTTATTTAGTTTATGTGAATTAGTATATGTGAATTATTTAGTTTAGGTATAATATTTTCAAGTTACATTTATAAGCAAATCATATTTTTGTTATCAATTAAGAACTATTGATGTTATCTAGGTAAGTACCTATCTGTAATAGTTAATTATGCCTACCTACAGCTTGCCTACCTGCAAACTCTTGCCTACATATTATTAGTTTGGTTGATTTGAACTTCATTTACAAATCAAGAAAACCTGTATTTTAAACACATTTGAAAAACTAAATGATTCGTTTGCAATGATACTTATTTTAAACAAACTCATATCTACCTTAATTTCATGATTTGAACTACATTTGCAAATCAAGAAAACCTGGATTTTGAACACATTTGAAAATTTGAATGAATCGTTTTTGCAATTATTCTTATTTTAAACAAACACATCTAACTTCATTTGATTCCGTCGCACGTCCCCGCAAAATATTCCCAGACGTTCCTCAAAACCACTAGATGTCGTAGCTTTTTGTCGCCACAAGCATACCGCTTTCGTGTTAACAAATGCATTTTACAACCTTTCAAGCATTCTCTAATGTGTTTGTAAATTCATGAATTTGATTTAAAAAAGAATTACTGTATCGGAATCTTTTCGGTCAGGTTTTGTGAAAGGTTTGGTTTAATCTTGTTAAACAATAGCTCGTTCGAACCCCTCCTGCTGAGAGTGTTTCATTGATGTCGCAACATTTTGAACAAATTTATTTTTTGGCGCTGTTGTTCCGTTTGATATATTTTGTTTCAATTATTGATGGTTTATCTGGACATCTTATATGTTTGATCAGATGTTTTGAAATTTACCATTTTTGATTCTAGGACAGGTTGGTTCTTCTATTCTCAAATGCGTCGCTTTCGAAGCTGCGAATCTTTCAGTTTCAGCTAATCCAATAACAACTCAAAACTCGAGCCCTTAGTCCCGTCAAACACCGCAACTTTCGCAACGGATTCCGACACCGTATTGTTTGTTTTGTTTCTATTCGTGTCTATTGGGACGAGATTAATGGCGAATTCTCGAGTGCTAAATCAACGGGTCGCAATAAAAAACACCTGTCGACTGTTGGTTCTGTTGCGAGTTTCCGAGTAACAGTTCCGATCAGTGCTTTCGGACTCCCCGTTCTTGCTTTATTGAGTATTAGCGGTTCGCCCCGGCTTCGCACGGGTATTTAACAAAAATGTTTATCTTACCTACCCTAACTTTTTTAGCAGCATAGGGCTTTTAGACATTGATTCGCGCTTTATTTTTTGAGTTTTCTGCCTTTTATGTGTATAATATGGATATATTATGTATAAATGTAGACTAGTGGCGACGACCTCTGTGGCGCGGTGGGCGAAGGTCCGCCTGCGACGCTGGAGGTTGCGGGTTCGATTCCCGCCTCGTGACAAATATTTGTACGATCTGCAGATATTTTTTCAGGGGTTCTGGTTGTTTTCTATCTATAATATAAAATATCTATCTATTTAATAATATTGTATTATGTATATCAGTCATCTAGTACCCATAACACAAGCTCTGCTTAGCTTGGGGCTAGGTGATGTTGTGTGGATTGTCCGGTATTATTTATTTATTATTTATTTATTCTAGTGTGCGAACTGGTTAGATTTAGTTTGTGAAAGTTATTTATGGTACTTTTTCCCGTTAAGTTCATTGTGCATTTTGACAAAGCTTCCTAAAACTAACTTTAATTATAAAAAAAATCCGTATTAAAAGTATTTTGAGTTTTAAAAAAACAACGAGTGTAAATATATATTTAAGTTTATATGACAATTGTGCATAACAAAATCATGTTTTACTTATTTTATTTTAAATAAAGTAGGCTATATTGTTATCAAAAAGCATTTAGATAACCCCCCCCCCCCCCCCCCCCCGAGTTGGGTATCAAATGAAAGGTATTGGTTTGTACATTCCAATGCAGTTTTTGAAATTTCGATAGATTTTATACTTTTTGATATATTTTGAAAAAGGTCGAAAAATTGACCGGTACCCCCCTCTATCTCCGAAGATTGCAGAACGATCGATTTGATATGTACCAAGTTTTTGTAGGTATTGATCTATATTTTACAGGAAAAATATAGAGAAATCTGTAAAAATAATACTTTTTGAAATATGGTCAAAAAAGGGCGGGAAAAAATTCTAAAGGGGTGACTACCCCACCGAGTTGGGTATCAAATGAAAGGTATCAGTTTGTACATTTTAATGCAGTTTTTGAAATTTCGATAGGTTTTATGCGTTTCGAAATATTTTGAAAAAGGTCGAAAATTTGACCGTTCCCCCCCCTCTATCTCCGAAGATAGCAGAGTGATCTATATAAAATGTACTAAGCGTTTGTAGATATAGTTCTATATTTTACAGGAAAAATATAGAGAAGTCTGTAAAAGCAATACTTTTTGAAATACGGTCAAAAAACCAATTTTCATACAATGGGGGCTATTTCATTGAGAGCAATATCAAATCAAAGGTATGGATTTCGACAATTCAAAACAGGTTTTTAAAATCGTCTAAGTTTCATACTTAGTGAAATACGTAGAAAAAAGTCGAAAAAATAATTGTAGGTACCAACCCACTTACCACCCACTAATCTCTGTAGTAACTGTAATAGTAGGTAACTGCAGATCTTACAAATATTAGTCCCGAGGCGGGAATCAAACCGCAACCTCCTGCGTTGTAAGCCCACCGCGCTAACAGGTCGTCAATATACGTACCTACCTAAACGACAAAAGTTCAAAACCCTCGGCGCGCGAGTTACACTCGCACTTGTCGTACTTGTTTTTATACTAGATGACCCCATGAACTTCGTTTCATCTACAATTTCTTTTACTCAATTTTGTTTATTTTAATTATCGTTATGAAAGAAACAGAAAAAGAACTCAATTCGGTCCAGTCGTTTTAAAGCGAGATTAAATAGATTTATAAATTTATACTTGCAGATAATTTACGCTCATTTTAAGCCAGTCCAATCTAGAAAAGGTTTTCTATAAACCAATATTTATAAAAAGTTTAAGAAGAAGTTTTTCGTTCAATGCGAATAATGAAAGATTCTTACTTTTAGTCTAACAAGTCTTAGTTTTTTAGGTACAGATCACACAAATCTGTTGGTAAAATCTAAATTATCAAAAAGTCTGCTTTGATAGATTAACTATATAATAGCATTGACTGTTAACTATTTTATTAATTTATTCTTTCTATGAAACACATGTCTTAGAATGTAATAACAAAATTCATAAAGCACGTACTAGGTACCTACATTCTAAAGACTTTGCTCTCTAATGGGATGGATAACACAAGAAAAAAAGTTTATTGAGTTTGATCTTTATAAAATGAATTTGTTTTATATAACACATTGTTCGGAGCCATAAGAACAACATACGCTACCTACTTCATATTATGCGTCGGGCCTTATAAACCCTTTTACGATCCCAATAATTATCCCCTACAAGATGCCCGCTTTATATTAATTAGTATCATAATATACGGCTTTTGTTATGAGCAATTTACAACAAGACATTGTGGGCCCTTAATCATCATAACCTCACATTTATGTGGGGTGTAAATTAAATGTACTGGGTACAAGATGTTGGAACCCCGCCCGGAGATCCCTTTAGATGAACAAATTCCTCTATGGTCTGGTTTTGGAGTTGGCGGGGTTTTGGATATAGCGGACGTGATAATTTTGCCTGTAGCATCTCATTAAGTTTCAAATCTTTTTATATTTTTTAATATTCAATATTTTTTTGTTACTTTTCCTAGATAGTAAATAAGACATCGACTTTTTTTGTATAAATGGATGGATGGTCAAGCCTGTTGAGTACCACCTTACCTACCTTTCTTAGTGATATTATGTTATATATCAAAATATTGAGTGAGCTCTGTTTATTACGTCAGTTTGAGTCACCGCTTTTTAAGAAATGAAAGAAATGATCTATAAAAATAGTTTACTAAGACTCAGGGTTCAAGAGCCAACCCAGATACTCAGATTTATATAAAGTTTTAGTAAGTAAACAATGTGAGTATGATGAAATGTGGAAGACAATGTATGAATCTGGGTATCTGCAAGATTAGAAGACAGAGTTAAGGGTATCTTTTAGATATTCGTGATACACCGTTGGCCACATCTTCACTTTCCATCAGGTGAGATTATGTCCAAATGGATGTCTATCATTGATAAAATAATAGTAATTCGTAAAATGTGTGATTGTGGGCACACAATCATGTACGGCAATGCAAGCTATGCTTTATGTTAGGCAATATAATATAGCATAGAAAGTTTCATAGATATCTAATGCTAGATTTTCATTAGGCTACAAAATTGGGTTAAAGCATGCTAAAAAAATGCAATGTTCAGCAATAATCTGATTTAGTAAATTTTTATAACACCGTATATTCTTTACAAACTTAATAGGCACCTGTTAGAATAGCGCTAACAGCTTTGGCTATACCGGTCATCAAATTATATCAATTGTATTATCAGTGTGTGCCAGCTTTACAGCTCAGTGCCAGGATGTACAATAACAGTACGGTGGTTAACTTGTTCTACGCTCTAATTCACCCGCCTTCGGTACTTATGCTTATTAAATTAAAACGGCAGCTTAATTATAATTTTGGTTGGAATAACAGTGTTCAGTAGTTTTGGCTTGCATAAGTTGGGACTTGTTGTGGGATAAAACGTCTGTACGTTCAACCTTATCATTGCGAATTTCATTAATTTGGGTTCCAGAGGCATTACGTTATCACACACCTTTGCTAATTAACTAGTGGTTGGCTCTAATCTAAGATCTTGACCCTAATTTTGCTAATCCTACGGCAGATCCATATCATGAGAAATTTAAGAGGTGTTTTTGTTGTATATTTTTTTAAGTACCTTTACAACGGAATCATTAACTGCAAAAGGCACTGCAAAAAGGTCCTTTTAAAATCGTGGTTGGTGATATTTTGATGATGGACAATTCAATGAATGAGATCAATACAAGGTTATCTTTTAAACTGTGCAAATGTGATAAAATTTAGTAATGATTAGCATATTTTGCCTTTTACTGTAGTAGTATCTACATGTTAACGAAAAAATCATGGATATCTGTTACACTGCCTAGCTACCAGAGTGTAGGTACGCGTTTGCAAAAAGTTTGTGACATTAAAGAAGTGAATTAACATAATTATACGCAAGAATATATTCTCTATTCTGTAAAAACAATGTAGGTACAAAAATATACAGTTCACATTTTTGACCATTCAATGAAATATCTCTCTTGAGATTCCAGGTGAGTTCAAGATTATTTTAGTTAAGATATCTTTAATTACAAGTCTAGACGACGACGAAGGGCAGTGTATTTGATAATTATTGGGTTCTGTGCTAAAATACCTACAACTAAGCTGTACACTGTACATACAACTTCTACCTACTACTAATCATCATCATCATCATCATCACCATCCTATAACAATCCACTGCTGGACATACGCCTCCCCTAATAATGATGAATATGCCATAGATGGCATTATCAATCATTTGGGGGTTATTGCCTGTAATCCCCACGCTGGGCTTGCGGGTTGGGGATCGCAGTTCGGTGGAGTTGTTCTGCAGAGGACGATGCTGCCCGCCCCCCGGTGTGATTCCCTTAGTCGTCTCTTACGACACCCACGGGAAGAGTTGGGGTGGTGCAATTCTATGCCGGCACCACACAGCGTACTACTAGCGTACTGCTAATAAATTATTTGAATAGTTGTAAAACAAGTAAAATCGAAAAGTTATCTTAATCATTAACAATCATTTGCACGATACGTAGTTAATATATAAATAAACTTTCTTATAGATAAGTATCCTCCTTGGTTACTTTCCTCTTTTTATCTTTTTACTTGTATTTTATGTACCTTTTTAATGTCTCACAATAGTGGCTGCTCATAATCTATCTTGTATTGATCCGCTAACTCAAAGAACACGCGATTTTTTAATGTAATATACCTAAGGACCCCTAAAACCCCTTTACAGAATGAGATAATGACAGCGAAAACCACTTTAACTCCAATTTTCGTTTTTCTCTATCAGCCGGGTTCTTTTAGGAAATTGTGCTAAGTGATTTTGTGCTGTCTTAACTTTTTTCGTCCGGCGTTTTGAGTAATCTTCAGCGCCCTGGATGTTATTTCTGGTTTAAATTTTTTTGCTGAAATAAAATTTATATTCGTTTCATACTTTTCATTAGGTCAAATTTTTATGATCCTGGTTGTTATGTATTTTCATTTAATATAATTCTATCCAATCCTATAATTAAAAAATATCAATTGTTTGAAGCGAAAATGATTTTTTAATCTTAGCGCTTTCATTATGAAAGCTCTTATTCCAAGAAACGGTAGAGGTGTAACGTTCAAGCAAGTTGGTGCCTACCAAATTCCATGGGATTACAACTAGCAAATAACTACAAAATAATCATGATATAATTTACTAGCAATCGTCAAGCAGCGTTATCGATAAACCATGATTTTTTCTCAGCAGACTCGAGAGATTGATGGAAGACAGCTAGATCAACCCTAGTCGTTCATAATTGTAAGCTGGGTGTATAATAAGGAGTATGTTGAAGAGTTTAGTTAACTTTTTGGGAACATGACCAAACTTAACATTATATTTTCGCATTACCTAGTAACAGTCATGTTTTATATTTATTAAAACCTATTCCTAGTGCGGGGCTTTTCCATGCTTTTTTTCCACTCTTCAATCATTACCTGCTGTCACTTGATAATCACTTGAATATCAGGTCATAATGTTTCCTTTAGACCGTTGCATCCTGTGAGCTTCTGAATCTATGTTATTTTTCAACCTCACATAGTTCGATAATCTGCATCATGAATTTATCGAAGAGTTTTGCGAAGTGACCTAGCTTCTACCATAACCCTACCCAAACTTTCTGGTTTTCGAGCGCGCAAAGTTTAGTGTCTGTTTAGTTTAAGAGTGCCAGTTTGCGTCAGATGACTTTGCGAAGTCAGTATTTCTACGAGCTACTTAGAAGGTGAAAATAAACTAAGTTATAGAGGCAAAGTTAGCACTTTCAGGCAGATGTTTTTGACGGCTGTGGTTAGTTAGATGATCGGTGTTAGGGCTCTTTGGGAATAAAAGTCGTTACTTTTGAAACTTGCGTAGCTTTTCTGTTGGTATCGCCATCTCCTGGGTATGCGAAGTTGGTGGACACTGGATACTCGCTTTTTAGACATTTCATTAGATACTTTGTATTAAACCACTTGATACGAGTAGTAAGTACTTTTTAACTTTGTAAAAACTTTATAACTATTTCCTTCGGGTTTCCTATTCCACTAAAAAAGTCGTCTCAGAGACTAAATCGTTCAGCTTTTTATCTACATAAAATTCACGTACGTAAATTATGAGAAACGATATCTAGGTACCGTAAGTCAATATTTAGTTGTGGCTATATCCACGACCGATTACCGTCATATTAAGACGTCTAAATTGTTAACATTTCGATTACGACAGCAATCTTCCCTGTGTAATGAATTGTTGAAGGGGTAATTAACACGATCGGAGCAGGTTGTATACTGAATGTTTATTGAGAAAAAGCAAGGCTTTATATACTATAAATTTACCTCTAATTTTGATTTATTAATTCCTTATCTTCGTAATTCGATATGCTCATTGTTTTACAAATAATGTTATCTATTTTCTTATCTTAAAGATTCTTCGTAAGTAATCCGATATGTTTACATTGCATTCAATTTATCAATTTTTCCTTATCTCTAACTAGGTCATAGAGTGACGTCGTACATTAGGTATGCACCTACACTACACCTTTCCCCTTTTTTTTTTTTTTTTTTTTTAATCTAATACTAATACTAAAGGTTATACAATTCAAATCTCTCGCAATAACAACTTGCGAATCATAGGTACTATTTATGTTTACAAATAAATGATCATTGTCATCTGATCTTACAATTTTTCTTATGAGCTATGTTATCTTAACGTTTAGGAAGATGGTGATCCCTATAAGGAATACGGTATTTGCTGATAGTAATGGTTTCTTATTACTTATTGCGTCTTTAAAACAGTTTGGTTATATTGATTAATTATTCATTATACTTTGATAATCATGACGGGATATGACATATGACATGTGTAATTAAATAATTTTGTTCTATTTTTGTGTACAATATTTTCTTTTCCTGAGACTAATATTTTTACATTTACACCTTGATCTTCAATTACTGTATAAGGTCCTGTATACACTGGATCCATTTTATCTCTATCTTCCTTTTTAATTAATACTAAATCTCCTAATTTATAATTTATTGAATTGATAGTTAAATCATATTTTAACTTTCTATCAATTTTTGTTTTAATTAAATTATTTCTAGCATCCTCTTGGGACTTCTGTAATCTATACTTAAGTTCTATAGCATATGAATTAAAATTATAAACTGGGTCTACTTTACTTATAATGTTACTTGGTGTATTACATAGTTTACCAAACACTAATTCGTACGGTGTATATTCAGTTGCTGTATGCACTGTTGTATTATAAGAAAAACACCAATACTGTAACCAATCAGACCACTGACAAGCATGATTGTCTGTCTGTATTCTTAAAAATGCTCCTAAAGCTTTATGTGAATTTTCTAAAGAACCAAGACTTTCATGGTGGTAAGCAGTTGATTGCAGTTGGTTGATTTTTAAAATATTACATACTTCTCGCATGGTTGACGAAATGAATTCAGTCCCCCTATCTGTTGCGATTTCTGTAGGTATTCCATACCGTAATATAAAATTATCGATAAACGATCGCGCTACCGTATCAGTTTCCTTATTTAGGAGTGGGTATGCTTCTACATACTTAGTAAGTTCACACTGTAATGTTAGTATGTAACAGTATCCATTTGTATCCTTAGTTAATGGACCTACTAAATCCAAAAATAATTTGTCCAACGCAGTTGTTGCTGTACTAGTAATACATAGTGGCTGCTTAATATTTCTATGGAACTTTTGTTTTTGGCATTTATCACAATTTTTGACAAATTTTATAATGTCGCTATCCATGCCTGTCCAATAGTAGTAACGCTTTAAGCTGTTGGTCATTCTCCGAATGCCTGCATGGCCACTAGTTGGCAATAAATGGAAATCATTTAGTATTACTCGTTGATCATCTTTATTATTTATTTTCTTGACACCTTTTATTATACACAATCGGGCTCCGGACCCTGTACCACATTTATTTATATATTGAGCTAGTTCTGTTATGATACTAGCGGTGTCATCATTATGGAGTATGCAAATCTCCTTTATATTTTGTGTGATGCAAAACGTATCTAATTCTCTCGCGAGGAAAGCTCGTTTCGTACACGATCGAGAACTAGGTTTGACACACAATGTTAATAAAGATGGTGAGTATATTATAATGTAAATTTCTCGGTTTTTTGGAAATTTCCACCATGGTTGGCCTATCATGGCTGAAATCTCTGTGAACAGACTCATTAACTGTTTTTGTAACGCGGTATTTGATTTCCTAGTAAGGAGGTGTTTCTTCATTTCATCAACCATTTGTTGTACATTACCATAAGTAGTTGACAATCTTAGCACTTTGAGACAACATAGTTTTTAGTACAAAATTAATTAAAGTTTGAACATCTGTGTCCTTAATCATAGTTGCATATAATTCGATGTACTAGGCTTAATTTGTTATTTATGTTAGATACCTTTAGACTCCTTGTTCTTCCATCATTCCTTGTTCACTTTTATACCTTCGTTACTTGTTTCCGCATAACCATTGCAGTTGCACGGCGCTCAATCTTCTTTGAGAGGCACTTATTCAATTTCTTGCTTCTGCACTGGTCCGGTTTTAGCACTGTTGCTCGCTCCGTTTTGTGCTATGATGATCTCTTCGCGGCGGCTGTTGGCTGGTCTCGTTGGTCAGCGTCAGAGGTTGGTCTCGTGGTCAACGTCAGAGGTTAGACTCGGTCTCTTGGTCCATAGTCGGATGGTGTGCGCGTAGCTCGCGTTGCTCCAGCTTGGTGTCGCTGACGTTCAGGACTACGACTTGGAATCCAAAGGGGCCCAGCCCACTGCTTTAAAGCAGTGGACTGGCAGGGTCGCCATGTAATGGTGGCTAGGAGGGAGTAATTAACACGATCGGAGCAGGTTGTATACTGAATGTTTATTGAGAAAAAGCAAGGCTTTATATACTATAAATGTACCTCTAATTTTGATTTATTAATTCCTTATCTTCGTAATTCGATATGCTCATTGTTTTACAAATAATGTTATCTATTTTCTTATCTTAAAGATTCTTCGTAAGTAATCCGATATGTTTACATTGCATTCAATTTATCAATTTTTCCTTATCTCTAACTAGGTCATAGAGTGACGTCGTACATTAGGTATGCACCTACACTACACCTGAATCATCCACTGATATGCGTGGGTAGTATGTGTTCAAAAAGACCTTAAAATTGAATCTTATTTCCGTACGACAAAGTTCTTAAATTCTCAAAACATCAAGTAGCTTGGCTTCACTTATGCGTGTTCATAACATTATAAAGTTTCACAAAGTCTCTAAACGTGTTTTATTACTGAAGTTAAGGAGTTTCTTTAGTCGTGGAAACGTAGAAAATACTGTGTAGAAGTGACACTCCTGGCTTCGAGTAGTGTGCTTTAATACTAGATGTACGATAAATACTGTAGACTACACCAGGTTTAGATAAGTACAGGACCGTGGTGCCTTGCGTAAACTTAACATTAACGACATCGATCACTGCTGATGTTGATGATGAAACAAAGTTATAAGACCAGATTCCAAACTTAAACTTAATTCATCGAGCCCCTATTACTGACAATTTAATTATAAAATAAACCGTCTGACCACTTGAAAAATAACCCATATACATATATGTATGAATTTTGTCATTCATCACAAAAGCATACACAATTGACGAATGTTTCAGTGAAATGCAAGAAAATCATAATTTAATAGCATTAAAAATATTGCTATCTCTTCGCCGATCGTAATAAATGAAAGGCCAAATAGTCAATAGTTTAATTTCGTTTTGGCGGTATATGTATTGACACCATTATTTTGTAGATGTTTGCTTTGTCAAATAACTTCTAGAAAGTGCGCTTTGACGTACCATACAAAAATGGTCTATTTTATAACAAAAAAGTATAGAAGCCCAATCTTTTAAGATATACTTGTATCTTAAAAGATTGGGCTTCTATACGACTATCACCGACTTCGTCGCGTGCGCTCGTGGTCGTCTGAAAACTTGTTAATGACGTAAAACAACTCTTGGCTAACAAAATTTGAGTATAAAAGCTTCTACACACGACAAAATCCTTAGGGTTCCGTAACGTAAGTCTATTAATGAACTGTCGCTTTCTGAAATACGAGTATTGCAACAGACGCTCTTGTACAAAGTACCCAAGTTTGGATGATAACAAAGCTAAAATATAATATTGGATGATAACAAAGCAAATGTGACTGGGTTGGGGGTAGATACTTACTTGTTTCCTCATTCTTTAACTGAGTCTTCGTGTTATAATTTTAAGGGTCAGCTAAATCGCGATATTTACGAAAAGTAATAGTTCAATGCCTTGCTTAGTAAAACCTTTTACAATATAAATTATAATGTAACATACTATCAACTCCAAATCTATGGGGCTATCCTTTTTAAACAAGAAAATAGTGGCTACCATCTAATTAATAACACCTTTTTTTTTATAAATAGCTTATGCTCAACTCATTCCGTGCCACTGTTTCTCTAAACGTTTCTACGCCCGCGGTCATAAACATTTAGGAAAATTGCTTGGAATTTTTTTCACAAGACATTTTCTCAGTTAAACAAAGCGTTGAATGTAAAATATTACAAACAAACGGAACAAAGACTCGGCGGAATAAAGAGTTGCAAATTAAAAGTATTAAACAGACTGTTTTAAGACGTTTTAATACAAACGTACAGACGGACAGCCTGTGGAAATAAGTTTTACTCATGAATATTTATCTCAGCTTCTGCGGTCTAAAGTTTCAACGTTTCCCACTTGATCAAACTTTAGTGTTGAGGGATCTTGACTGGAATTTGTATCAACTGAAAAAGGTGAGTCCTTGTTACTGTAATAGATATTTATCCTTTTGGTGAGTGCTGCCCCGTTCGATCCAAGATTTTTCTACCCAATAGGAAATTTGATCCGTTCGACCAAAACATTTGATTTGAGTTCACACGTACTTATTCCAAATTTCTATTGTTTAAATTCAGATAATTGACACAGTGAAACTTTGTCAATTATTATTATCTGAATTTCTTTTTATTTATTTATATTTTTTTTTGTTGGTCAGCAGATCAACGAAAATATAGATACTTATCTACCTTATTATTATAAAGAGGAAAGAGTTGTTAGTCTTTTTATTTGTGACTTCGTACACAGTATACAGGGTGAGTTTTTTCAGGACCACTGAGGGGTAGTTCGAGATCGTCACCCATTCACTTAAGTGACTTCGTTGACAATGCAATTTCATGGTAACACCAAGCTGTCCTGATGATGGAGACTGAAGGCCATAGGAACTCATAAAAGAAACGACCGGCCGAGTTTCATCTCAAGCAAGTTGGTAGATGATAAAGACTTGTTTAAAAAAAGGTTTTTAATATGACCTGCGACCTCTGTGGCGTGGTGGACGAAGGTCCGACTGCGACGCAGGAAATTGCGGGTTCGATTCCCGCCACGGGACAAAAATATTTGTACGATCTGCATATTTGTTCAGGGTGTTCTGGTTATCTATGTATATTAAAATAAATCTATACATGTTATAATATTCTATTATGTATAACAGTAATCTAGTACCCATACCACAAGTTCTGCTTAGCTTGGTGGGTGGTGATGCTGTGTCGGTTGTCCGGAACCATTTATTTAATATAAAAATGTATTGTATAGAACAGTTTGATCTTCTAATATCATATTGTGTCAGCAAAATACATATTAAGAGTTGGCAGTTCGAATACTGTCACTTAAGTAACATTTAAAGTATCCACGTTTCCATCTCAGCGTTCAAAACTCATTTTGTACCAAAAACCCAACATAAATTGCGTTAAAACTTTCTAGACATGAGCCTATTTGTGATTCTCAAAGGAAAACTTGGATAAATATAAGTCGCATAAACCTAGTTTGACAAGTTCACGTAAGCACTTAGGAATATTCTAGAACCCAGGTATGAGTTTTCAATGGACGATACGATTCCTCGAAACCGATTTCTCGGCGACAGATAGCTATTTTTGCTACTTATAAACCAAAGTTTTTGAAACCACGGTCAGCAAAAGTGATGGTTACGTCCATTATCTATCTGGATAAAATTGTGGCCGAGTGTGCACAGGTAATATGTCATTTCCCTCATTCTCAAAATCTGCGTGTCCCCGCTTCTAGCACCTCTTCATTTAAACGCAGAGTAAAATTGTGGCTTGTCGAGTAAATATTGTTTATTGCGTGAAATACATAATGTAGGTATGTAGGTACAGAGGTGCGTTCTACAGTGTTAATGAATACATAATTTTTTTTTATTATTTAATAATTTATTTTTTTACTAATTAATTTTATTATTAATATTCCACTTAAATGTTTTAGATGATGATTCTATTATCAAAATTACTTATGTACATATAATTTTTTTCCTGAATTGTAATAATTTATAAATAAATTGATTATTCTGATTAATTCGATAGGACTGCAGACCGATACGACTGGCAGGTCATTAACGTGTTTTCCAGGGAAAGGGGTTCAAATCAAGCAAAGTACATAAATATATAAATAAATAATACTGGACTATTCACACAGCATTATCTAGCCCCAAGCCAAGCAGAGCTTATGTTATGGGTACTAGATAACTGATATACATATATAATAATATACGAGTACATAAATAGATATTTTTTAATATAAATATAAAACGACCATAATACCCTGAACACATATTTGCAGATCGTACAAATATTTGTCCCGAGGCGGGAATCGAACCCGCAATCTCCTGCGTCGTAGGCGGACCTTCGCCTACGGCGCCACATAGGTCGTCAAAATTAAAAGAATCGTTTCAATAAAAACCACACGACCATTGTTTTCAAGATACTCGTGGTTGTTGTTACACATCCCCTCTTTGTTGCACAATTGGGCGTGTGGTTAGCAAACTAGACAAAGCGACCAATACAATAAAAAATTCAGGAGTAAACCAAAAGACAAAGAGAGCCGAACAAGGCCCGAGTTTTGTTTGGAATTAGAGGTAAACACATTAGGTAGCGTGTTTGCATAGGCACCGTTAGACTTCTTTTACATAGAAAACAGACAGTAGCTGTACATACAAACATAAATTTTATGAAATACGCTAACTGAAGTCAATACGGCGTCTATCTTTCCACGGACCAAATCTATCATGGTTATAATTTCGTAATTTTTTCTTATGACCTCTAGACTATTATAACTGAGGCAGCCCAAGAACTTTGTCGGATAAATGGGTACTATATAGCCTATGTTAGGGCTACATTATCATTAACTATTTCCTAACTCATATCCTATACTTATAATCGGCAAGATGATTGAATTTTAGGTACGTCAAATTACAAATAATAAGTATTAAGAATATTTAAACTCATACTTCAGTATATTATTTACATTATGTAACAACGAACATAATTATTATTGTAACCTAAGGTAACGTGGCATACTGACTATTTCTTTTATTTTTTTTTTTAAATCCAGTGTTTAGGGATGCCAAATGTAACCAAGTAGGTACGACAAGTGCGAGTGTAACTCGCGCGCCGAGGGTTTTTGAACTTTTGTCGTTTAGGTAGGTACGTATATGACAACCTCTTGGCGCGGTGGGCTTACAACGCAGGAGGTTGAGGTTTGATTCCTGCCTCGGGACTAATATTTGTAGGATCTTCAGATTATTTGTTCGGGTGTTCTAGTCCTTTTCTGTACACAAAAATAAATCATCTAATGTGATACTTATACTTTATTAAGTATAAGAGCTATCGTAGTAATACCAATAACACAAGCTTTGCTTAGCTTGTGGGTAAATGATACTGTGTGGATTATCTAGGATACTCCTATTACAGTTACCACAGAGATTAGTGGGTAGGTAAGTGGGTTGGTACCTTAATTTTTTTTTCGGCTTTTTTCAACCTATTTCACTAAGTATGAAATTCAGACGATTTTCAAAACCTGTTTTGAATTGTCGAAATCCATACCTTTGATTTGATATTACTCTCAATGAAATAGCCCCCATTGTATGAAAATTAGTTTTTTGACCATATTTCAAAAAGTATTATATTTACAGACTTCTCTATATTTTTCCTGTAAAATATAGATCTATATCTACAAACACTTAGTACATTTTACATCAATCACTCTGCAATCTTCGGAGATAGGGGGGGGGGAATGGTCAATTTTTCGACCTTTTTCAAAATATTTCGAAAATTATAAAACTTATCGAAATTTCAAAAACTGTATTGAAATGTACAAACCAATACCTTTCATTTGATACCCAACTCGGTGGGGTAGTCACCCCTTTAGAAAATTTTCCCGCCCTTTTTTGACCTTATTTCAAAAAGTATTATTTTTACAGACTTCTCTATATTTTTCCTGTAAAATATAGATCCATATCTACAAACACTTGGTACATATCACATCGATCGCTCTGCAATCTTCGGAGATAGGGGGGGGGGGGGTACCGGTCAATTTTTCGACCTTTTTCAAAATATTTAGAAAAGTATAAAACTTATCGAAATTCCAAAAACTGTATTGGAATGTACAAGCCAATACCTTTCATTTGATACCCAACTCGGTTCCATTTAAAATTTCGATTTCAAAATTTGTATGGAAAATCTTCATTTTGATTTTTCATTTATTTTCATTTATTTTTCTATAAATATGTGCGGGCGCACAAAATGTATTATTATTTCAAATTTCAAGTCAATAGCTGCAGTAGTTTCTGAGATTTTAAGGATTCAAAACACAAAACAGACCCAAAGCGATTTCATAAGGGTTTTGCAACCGATGGCAAAACCCTAAAAACGGCTACCGGTAGCTGTCATTATTGTGTTTGCTATTATCAATGGTCTAAATAAAAATCTAAATCAATCAAAATGCTGCCAAAAACCAAATGACATAAATACTTTCAGTGAAAAACTCTACGATAATGACGATAATGGAAGTGCCATTTCATTGCGTATTCCCGCTGATAGAGATACAGAGAGATGAAGTAGGGTTTTCTGTCTAATAAGCACAGGTAACCTGATTTCATTGTAAATGCATGCAATCCCAAACTTGTTTGATGCCAAGCAAAACAAACCCTGCCTAATCAGCGGCAACATCGGCATAGATTTAAAAATGCTTCGAGTTTCCTTGTTTTCAATGTTGTTACGATTCGACGAACGATAGAAGTTCATTTGTTTTTTCGTGGAATACATATCGTGTACGGGAACTGAATTTTTACAACGTTCTAGCCATACGCCATACGGCGAACTCTGTGGCGCGGTGGGTGAAGGTCCGCCTGCGACGCAGGAGATTGCGGGTTTGATTCCTGCCTCGGAACAAATATTTGTACGATCTGCAGATATTTGTTCAGGGTGTTCTGGTCGTCTATCTAGTATCTAGTACCCATTACACAAGCTCTGTTTAGCTTGGGGCTTTATGATGCTGTGTGGATTGTCCAGCATTATAATTATGTATATTATACATTATAAATATATTATAGCTATGCATTTGTCTAAATATTTCACTTTATCTCACTAGTTGATTAGTCCACGGCTGGACTTGTTTAACTGGATAAACACCTTAATAGTTCTTACCAAGGAGTTCATCATCTCATCCACAGCCAATATTTGTCCACTGCTAGACCACTGCCCCCTGATCATCGCCTTAGGCGCTTTTGTCATATGGGAGTAGTGCACATAATTCCGATTGCATTTAAGATGTACTAATGACTAGGATGAAGCACCACCCTGTGCATACGGCTTAGAGATCACAGTTTGGTCGAGGATCTGTTCTTCAAGTGCGCTGCTGAGATTTCTCCCAAACGGCCGTTAGACCTATTGATAAATATAATTGGAGAACCACAAGGTAACTAACAATAAATTTCATGTCGTGATAAATCCCAAGTGTATGTTGGAAACATCTTTCTTGATGATTCTGCAACTGTACCAATACCTACAACTTTGTCAGAAAACAGTAAACATATTCACAAAACACACCATTAATTGGATGGACACCGCTGGCCACATTCACAAATTATTCGCATAATCAGGCACTCAATTTAAACACAATCTGCAAAGATTAAGTTTGACATAGCGACTGATAACGGACCACACATTTGTGTCTTTAATTAAAGTTCGTTTCGTCAAATGCCAGAGAAAAATAAGGACCTCTGCAAACATACCAAGGTTAAGCTCTGCTATCATCATTTTTAATAACTTGCAGGTCAATCAACGTATAAGTCTGGACAGGTCAATTCGTAAGAGTTCACTATACTATTCTCACCACTTATTTCCTTCAAATTGATTACGAATAAAAACTAGAGAAAATAAAACAGTCACTGATGAAAATAGACTAACTTCACCGTTCAACCTTAGTTCACCGTTAAATTCGAGCAACATAAGATAAACTCGTACTAAGTTCAGCGCTTTGACCGAGTTCAGCTCAAAACACATTTGTGTTTATTTGGTTTAAACGGTGATACTGTCTAAGTCATACACTCAGATCATCACATCTAAATTAGCCAGGAGATTTCACCGAGTATTGCCTATGCCTCCAAACTCTGTCCCACAACTTATCGTTCGCTATTCTCTACTAGGTTCGCCTCGTCCGAAGTGATGTTTGTGACATTATCACTGGATTTATCATTTACTAGCGGTCCACCCTGCTTCGCACAGATATTTAACAAAAATACGAAAATTACCCTTTTTTTACACGTTGGGTTACAAATATCATTGAAGTTTTCATACTGAATCCTAACTGTCTATCCCACTATCCCTAATGACATATTCTTGAAAATATGTCACTAGATAATGTAGGATTCATATAGTGAAAGAATTTTTCAAATCAGTCCTGCAGATTCTGACTCTATTAAATTCAAACAAACAATACATTTTTTCCTAGTATAGATATTACAAATATTTACGTTCCTACAATAATACATAATAGTACCAAAAAAAATATATCATTATCCACAGAGAAATATTCCGAGGTGTTTATTTCTTCTTGCTGGTTTTATCATGTGGACATTGTTATTACTTCTACGTTTGATACTGCGATTAGTGCCCAAAGACTTGGTGTAATAAAAATATTTGTAGCCCGTAAAATCTTCAACTTTTCTCTCCGTAATTTTACGGGTTCAAAACTCTTGGCGTCTGTAGAAGCCCTTAGCACGTTCAACGAGATAAAGATTAATCCTCTCTTGTCAAATAATTTACGGTGTTGATAACGGCGGACCCCGGCGTATTTATTTATATAAAATACGGTTGTACATAGTTTAATGGCAAATTGCTGTTTTGATAAAATTTCAAAGATAGCGCGCGAAATTAAACGCAATTAATAAAGTAAAGGTCACGATAAATATCGCGATAACAAGGAAGAAATTTTATTATGATCATGATTCTATTTATAACATACTTAATACTATTTCACAATATACAGTTTGCAATATGAATCATTTATGTAGGTATTTTGCCGCGAACACATCAAACAGGCAAGATCAGCTATTAAATTTGGTAGATAATAATCATGCAGGGCTGATACGTTATTACGAAAAGTCTATGGTACATTACAATGCGAAGTTTGAAAGGCTATCAGGACTGTAGTAATCATGAAGAATAAAATATCTCAGAGACAACATTTTGAGATATAATTTAATGAGTGCTAGTAGAAAATTTTCTACCAAAACTTTCCAAAAATAAGAGAAACCGGAACTTCCTAGACTAAAAATAGCTGCTGTTAGTTATTCCCCAAGTTTGTCATTAGTGAATATTTATTACCACGTAATTAGCTGCCTCGAAGGTTTGCGCAGCGGGAGCAAAGTAAATAAATTAAGCATTCTGTCTTAGCATACAGAGTATATGAGCAACTAGTTTGAATTGTTGACTAATGTCAAAGGAAATGGGGAGTTTCACAGAGATGCGAACGGGAAACAAATTTATGCAAATTGCAAGATCCTACAAATGAACGAAGGCCTTCATCCATTCAAAAGTCCAGTTGACAGCAGACGGGAGACCAGTGAAGAATTAAAAAAACGAAAAAAAAGCTGATTAAATCATCACTCACATCGAATAGAAAAAAATGTTTACCGTCTAAAATTAACTAATTTACAATGAGATATGTCATTTAGGTACATTATAAACTTAAAATATAATTAAATTAAAACAAAAGGAGCAAATCCTGTAACATGGCAGTCTTCTGGAGGGGATTATAATCACTTAGGTATACAATAGCAATGTAAAATCATAATTCCCAAGTCACGCAAGTCCCATGCGAAGCCGGGGCGAAGTGCTCGTCTGTTTATAAGATCGTTCGTCTACGATTATTCTCCTTGTTTACACGGAACTAAGACAATGCCTGGTCTTAAAGGAGCTTCGTCTTTGAACGTGTTTGTTTTCCACTAGTCCTTGATAGCCAATTTAGTTTCAACCCTGAAGCAATTGAGAATGGTCAATTTACATGTATTCAACATTCAACAATTTTCATGCATCAAACCTTATTTTTATTGTTATTTATCTGTAAAAAGATCTTGTTAAAATTATTAAAACCATGCATGAGTTCGTATATTCATCACACAAACTAGTCTCGTTGTTTTCGGTGTGAGCAGGTGTATAAAAATGGGCTTGCATTCAGTTAATACGAAAATGTTGGATACATAACTTGATTGAATCGAAGACCGTCCAAGATTGGAAAATCAATGAGCTTGAGTAGCTATCCCGCTTATCTAGAAATGAAATTGAAACATAATATTCCGATTAGTGGGATCAGAATTCTCGTTTAAATTGAAATGAACTGACTGGCCCGAGGCTACATCCTTCATTAACTCTTTCGATTTAATACTTAAAATCTTTTTCGCTTTATTCTTAAGTATTTTCAATCCCCGAAGGCTGGTAAAAACTTGCAGACACTTTAGAACTCTTAAAATAGCCCGTGTTTTTGCTTTTGCGTTTGAGATTCTCAGGATTTTAAGTTTTTAATTTGCTAACGAATAGGACTTTTCTTACAAATGGCAAAAGTTAATAAGTATTATTATGAGTAATCAGAAAATTTTAAGGATCAAAACATGACACCAATAAACTTACTGTCACCAAAAAACAATCATTAAAAGTTATACGGAATGATTATAAGTATAAAAAATCTCTACAACAATAGGAGATTTAATTTTTAAAACAACACCAACTGTCGTGATCATTATCTCGTTTTATTAGACCGTCCATATGGTGACAAAAGTGTTGCTTTGTATCTTTGGAAGTAGACTTTTTACGTCCATGCTGATATCTGTTACTTTGTCTTCGATTTTATTGTCGTCACATGTTACTTCTTTTACCTATTTCGCCAGTCTATTTTATGGCGTGGATGTGAGCTTATTTACGTGATTATTTTTGTCACCCGGTCAATACTATCTAAACTCGCAAGTACCTTCGTGTAGGTATTGCCAAAAATTTACAAATACTTGTCCTGATTGTGATTTCTCAAAAAGCAGGCATAATGGTCAATTAAGAACAAGAATCTCAGCTCGAATCTAATAGTAGAGGTCGTCTTTAACACTAACATCAATCGATGCGGCAACAATATCTTGTTACCGCATTGATTGATTCAGTTTCTTCTCGTTAGAAGAAGTCCTATATTAGCGTCAACAAACTTCCAGCTTTCTTCAATCAACGCCCACGTTATTAATAACGATGACAGGTCAAATCGGTATCTTTGTTCTAGGACATATCATCCCAGTGGTTTCTGTAATCACACCGTATTTTTTGTGGTAGCGCGCGACTGTGTCAGAGAAATGACTGATGCCCATGTGTCAGCTAGTATTCTGATGGCAAAGAATATTTACCCTTTTAGAACTGTTTTGGAATATTTTATTTCAAAATATGGACCTAGGCACGTTATCATTTAAAGAAACATTCATACTCAGATAATAAAGACAAAGAGATAAAGAAAAGAAATAAAGACTAAGCCCTTGTAAATGTAGGGGGGTTAAGTCTTTCAACTTTGCTATTGCTCGTATTATAAGGTAAGTAATTCAAATATGACTAAGGGATTTAGGTTAGAAATAACAGTTCGTATTTTTCCTGTATTTTATATTAATCGAAGGGAGTTTAATTAAAAATTTTGTTTTGTGTCTTAGTCTCTAGGCAGATTTCTGTGGATTGTGCTCATAATCAATTATGAAAACAACAGCAGTCAGATTTCGTAAATTTGATGCATATCATATATCAAGGTGATGTATTTGATAAACTTTCAGCTAGTATATCAACAAGCTTTGTTGGTAAAATTTAAATAAATTACTTATTTAACTTGTTTAAAAAATGGCTCTTGTGCACTGCTGCTTGTGTAATTAATATTTATATCTTTGTATTTGAGTAGAAAATTTTCTCTCTTAAATTGGATTAGTCCCATCTTTTCCTTCGTATAAAATCTATGGCATCACAAACAAACCGACAGATTTGGGAGGGTGCTATCAACCGTGCAAAATGCTTCACACGTTGCGGTCCCAGCACATGTGGATCGCGGAATGAGAAATAAAAACCCGTCAGCTTTGTGGATACCGAAGGCATTGTCTAACTTTTTGCAATAATTTGGCTGAAATAGGGTGATTGGCGTAACATTTTTTCGTGAGCATTGTGGTAATTTTGGCCTTGGTATGTAATGATTTTTGAGAATTCAGTTTGATCTTGCACATGATTTTTATAGATCTGTATTTTATTCCGCTAAGACCATCTAATAATAATTAAAATGAATACTGTCTTATTAAAATATGTTCTTCACAAAAGAACCATATGTTTTCAATTATTACTCGAACGTGGTCATAATAATGGTAAAAGGAATACGTCTTTCAGCAACTTGGCAAGCTTATACATGAAAATGTGAGCCGTCTTAAGCAATGAAGAGTGTCTTCAAAGTGGTGGTGAAACTACGATCGTGCTATCAAAGAGGAAACCAGAATCCATAAATTTAATTTATCTAATGGAGCAGTGTTGTGAGGTTCTGCTTTTTGAAGTTAGCACGCGATCAGTTTTTCCCTCAAGCTCTCTTTAGGATACTAATTATAATATCTTTATTAGATAAACATTTCAAACAGTTATTATAAAAGGTCCTAGCTGGGTGATCCCGGTTTCACCCACCTAACTCTCGGTCCCGTGGGATTTTCGGGATAAAAATCCATATGTTATTCCAAGTCATAAACTTTGTGTACCAAGTTTTATCAAAATCCGTTTAGTAGTTTTTGCGTGAAAGAGAAACACCACCCATACTTACTTTCGGTATAAGTAGGACGTTACCTTTAAAATATTTTATAAATCTTCCAGACCATGACTGAAATAATAAGTAAATATGATTGAAAATGAATATACTAATATTATTTTATTAGGTAGTTTTAATAACACGTTGTATAAATTTTATGTATAAATGGTACATCAGTGAAGTAAATGCTTACGATTCTTTGCTATGCTGTGGCGTCGAGGAATGGAGAAACCTAAGTACAGATGTAATTGCCTTGCATTGCTACTACGTAAATAATAATACCTAATAGGGATTCTAGTCAGTCAAATGTTGGGTAAGAAAGTATGTCTTGTTCGAAACCGGTAACTAATTAATCCAATGAGCGGGGACTTCCTCTAACGAGGATCGTCGTTTGCCGCTACCCTGAAATTGTGTTCTCGAATCGATAAGGAAGGGTGAACAAAATTGGTTTAAAGTTACTTGATAAGATACTGTGACGAAGTAAATTTTGCTATGCAATTACCTAGTCTTTGATTAAGCTGTTTTTGGATAATTTGATTTGTTGATTTGTTATATTGTATTCTACAGTTATGGGGTGTTCTGAATTAGAAGTATCATGTAGTATGATACTGTTTTACGAGAACTGGCAGTTCTGATTTAATTTTATTTATTTGTAAACATGCACTTCTATCAATATTTATAACGATACAATTGGAGTAAAAGTTTTTGTATGGTTCTGAAATTTATTTCCAACTAACTTTTGACCGCGACTTCGTTCGCGTATCCCTGTACAATCCCGCGAGAACATGACACCGGGATAAAATTGTACCCTATGTCCTCCTGGTTCTAAACTACCTAATTTTCTATCAAATCGATTCAGCTGTTCTTGAGTTATAATAAATAATATGCAGTGTAACTAACACGACTTTTTATATATTGATAAAACTGATTATAATGATACTAAAAAGAAGCATATTTAGTATTAAAATATTCATAAAAAAACTTCCACGTGCCCTATATATCTATATCATATCTGACGAATTTCCACAAAATCCACTACAAAACTACGCCAGCAAAAGGCCAGTCGTCCAAATTAAGCCCGCTTGTGCAGCTTCCATGCCCAAAAGTCTATAATGGACGTAGTTAGTTGCGAGATGGGCCAGGCGCTACTTTTTCAAGTCATTGAGTCAATCGTTTATCACGTTGCTGTTGTGTTAACTTTTATATCGGGAGAAACAGGGAATCCTTAGAGACGCTTGGACTCTGTATAAGTATTTTGTTTTGCACATACAAAAGGATAGAAACAGATTATTGTTGGTGTTCCTGAAGAGTTTTGCAGTCTACCCGGTTCTTCCTATTTTGGTATGGGTCACAGAGCAACACAGAGCACCCCGGCGTTGCTTTATGGGTATGGGTAGGTTAAACTCAATTTTTTTATCAAAGAGATGTTATATCAATTTATATAGTGAGTAGGTACCGCATTGACTGGATAACTGATTTATATAAAGTTATTAATACTGGGTTTACCTACCGTTTTTGCGTAGGTATTAATTTATTTTCTCTTTTATGGAGTTGCAAAATAAATCACACTTTGTTCAAATATCGGCAGTCAGGTTTTATTAATGGATACGAGTTGGAGGTAACTATTTATTTTTTGATATAGTAGATAAATATGTAATACCGTTTCACGAAAGTATCTCCAAGTTTTCTCTGTTCTGGTTTGTTGGAGTCATCTTGGACGTCAGCCTCATTAGTTGAGGTAACTGGCCCAAATTTCGGCGAAGTCATTTGCCAAAATGTAACTTGCAAAAGATTAGTTTGCAAGTGCCACTTGCTAATTTATTGGTTGAAGAATCGGAAGATCATCAATCTAATTTGTGGATGCCAATCAGACCTAATTTACTTGAAGAAGTAAATTTAGTGTTAATACTCGTAGAATAAGAAGTATGTAGTAAGCATTTTGTAAAGTATTTTTGTTGTCTATTTTTTACCGCTCATTAGATATTTTGAGATATGTTGTTGAAAACGTTAACTGGTTCTTTACGTATTTTAATCATCTGTTCTTGCAACGCACTCGTAAAACCTTTATCGCAACGCAATAAAGAACAAACTAGTCTGTTAGTATATACTTATCTCTTATTCAGGGTAATTGATATTTGATGCTGACTTGAGCATTTGCGATAAGCGAAAAGTACGATTCGGTGGGTCATTAATACTTTATCGAGCTGTAGGTACCCTTTATCTTTACTGCTTACTACGCTTGCCTGAAGGATTGACGGCATGTTTTATGATTCTAGTAAAATTGATTAGCTGTCCCTTGATAAGATTTTTTATGATGATTCGTCCAGTTTAGTACTTGATTTTCAAGTCTACAACCAAGGTCTATACATGTGTTTTACAAATAACTACGATCCCCAAAATGTGTAAATCTAGATCAACGATTTGGGGATTGCACATACTCTGGACCAGCTGTATTATTGATCAAAAACCAATTTTCTTTGTTTACCTAAGTAATTTCAATACTTTTTGTTACTATTAGTATATTGATCTTATACTTATAACACTGTAATGCAGGTTACGATTCATACGAAATTACGAAATATGAAAGTATTCAAGAACTGTTAATTGAGTACCTACTTTTCGCTTCAAAATAACATTGCTAAGTTAAAGCGCTTTCAAAGACAAATTATAGGAGCTTCTGAACTAATTAAATTGAGCCTTTACGTCCTGTGAATCTCCTCAGAACTTCTGAATTCTAAATAGGATGTATCTGCTTTTTGTTAAAACGCGCCGTTTGAATACGTCGGACAGTAAGCCTGAATCTTGTTAAGAAATGTTCCTTAATTCAAGATTCGGTCTTCTCTTAATTAATTAATGTTCTTTTAGAAGCCCATGATAAGATCTCGTTGTAAAAGAAACTCTATGGCTGCGTTCAATGGGATTACTTTGTAATGAATTGGGTAAATGTAATAAAATTGTTTCAAATTAGCTCTTGGAATGAACAACACAGCCAATAAGTCTATAGAATGGCCAACAGTTACCGCCAAACATTCTCTGAAATCAATTACGTATCTCATAGATAGTACTAATTAAACAGAGTATTTTTAAAATAGAGCTGTGAATGTGATAATCGATATCCGTGAGAGGTAAAGGAAACTTAGAACTATGTAGATCTTTATGTAGAATCGACATGGACAACAAAAGTTGCAAATTTCATTAATATTTATTTAATTAACCTACTTTAGTGGGAACGATGAAATATTTTATTTAAAAAGCTTTGTGCCGGCAGTGATGAAGTACCGTTTGTTTATCTGCAGTTCTGTTTTTGTAGGAACGAATACAGGCATTTTCCATTGAAGCTTGTTACAAATTTCCTCTCTTCTTTCTATTCAAATTTTAAATTCATCATGAAAATTCTCATGTACGTAACATCCTTCAAATCCCTCAAAAGAATTTTTATTCAAAATGCAACGAAACAAATTTCAAATTTAACCCTGCAAATCCGCATGGCTATTCAGTTGCAACGGTCAGGTTGGTGATGTTGAATTTCCTTTTAAACTTGTTGAAATCTGTAGCAGCATCTACACTCGGTTGAGGAAAGTGGCGTCTCGCCCGGATATTGAAGAGTAAACTTTCCAGCGCAAACCGTAGAAATAACAACTCGATTACAGAATGATAAAGTTTTATGACGATTGTTTGTATTCAATCGTCGATGCGTGATTTTAAGAATGTAAATAATTAAGTTCTTTTTAATAAATATTAAGAAATAGGTAAGTTTCAGTTATTATAAAGACAGCGACTCTAGATCATGATATTCATTGTCGCAGCTGTGAGTAAATTAATAGAAGAGAAGGTTTTAAAAAAGCAATGCCGCCTAATTACTTTAAACGAAGCAACCAAATTTTCTAACGAGATTTTATTCTACATTATGAAAATTCACAGACAATTTAATTTTTGACAGTACCAAAGTATCATTAAAAACTCAGTTTGTAAAGAACACTTTTTATCGTACCTCCAATTCAAGGTCATTTCAAAATTTCAATATTTCAGATCATTTCTCAGCTGAATATTATTTTGGACGTTACTCTGACGTCACGTGCATCTGATTCGAGTTACCCCAGGGTCATTAATCATTGGGACAGACTACGTGTTGACCCGTCCCAGCCCGGTACGGAAATAGGAAACATTGTTCGCTGTTAATAAGAAAATTGCTGGTGAATTTAATTTGGGTTGTCAGGTTTTGTGCTGTGAAAATATTTTGATTGCTTGTGCAATTACTTGGGTTGTTCTTTTTGCTATAGAAAAAATGCGTTTTTTTGTAGGTAGGTACTGTATTTTCTTCTTCGTAGGGCTAAATTGAAATAGGGTAGCATGATACAGATTTATAGATTTTAGACAGCATAAGAGGGTCTTCTATCTTCCACTTTGAACTAACTGCAATGCCGTTACGTATACTCCGGCCAACTTCAAGATAAAAATGTTTATAAACATTGCTTCAAAATCACTTTCGGTTGCTGTTTTTTTGACAGTTAATACTACTTATCGATTGAAGGTTCTTTTTCTCCCAAAAACAACAACTGTTAGCATTATGATAATTATTTTAGAAAGAGACGTCAAGGAGAGAATATTGCGCGATTTTTTGTAATGCTTACATACTTAGTAAACTGAGTATGGCTTGAGTATGTTAGGTTAATTTGGTTAATTTGAGTATGTTAGGTTAATTTGGTAGCAAGTAACAAAACCCAAAAGCCCGGTGACAGTCGACCTAACCCGGGTGTTTTGTATTATCTTACATAATTAGGCTAAAATGTAACGGAAATCGAAGAAGGGTGTGGACTGGGAACATTAGTATCCTTTTCAATGTCATGTGAGGAGTTATTTGAAGCTTGCAGCTGGCAATATTCAAACCTAAAGAATTAATAGGTATATAGACTATTACTTTGTTCGAAGCTGGTCCTATCGATGGATTTTTGGATATAACTTAACAATAGTCATTCGTTCATCGTAGTAAATAGTGGAGGTACTGTTAAATCAGTAATGGTAAAAAGTTTTTGATGTCATTCTTGGAAGTAGGTACTGACAGTTGAAAGGATAATTTTAGTACCAACCCTACTAAATTACTAATAATAAACAATGTATTATCTCCGAAGATACAGTTTATAGCGTATTGGCCAGTGGCAGATGTTCCTGACATTCGGTTGGCCCGGAAACGACGTCCAAACCGGATATTGGACAGTAAACCGCCTCTATATCGGTTTGAATGCCCAGTAGAGCTTGATATGGTTTTTACTACGTGATGGATATCTAGTCAATTACTATAAAAAGTTAACTGACGCGACGTTCATCATTGTCGTTCATATCAAGTCTCTCTATTCCCCTTTATCTAAACTCGCCCAATGTTCGACAGTCAAAAGCTCATTTCTTAAATGAAGAGGAACTAACTACACATAAATTCAGAAAGATGGGCATTGACGATTATAATGAAAATGTAGGAATAAGTACCTAGTTACAGTAGGAAATAGGAATATAAATTAAAGACGCTCTAACATCTTAAATGCTAATAAATAAACACAGTTTTCAACGAATTACTTTTTTTATAAACCAATGGCTCTGGTTATATATCATTCACGATCATTAATTGGAAGTGATAATTATGCAACACCACCGTAACCAAAAAAAGACAAAGTAGTGCAGTGACAGTGACAAGTAACTTCCACATTGCTAAAACTTTCACGGTATTAGATTCAAACCAGAGGTCCAGTAGTAGAAATAATTCAGTAGCTTTCCCAAAATACACGTAAAATCAGTATTTCCCGGTTGGCCTGTGTCTGCCCTGTCCGTTGACATAACCTGGAATAATCTGCTATTTCTAGTTGTGGAGCATGAATTATTTCGGCAGTTACCTAAAGCTGAGTACTGATCAGTATTACGTAGTGTAGTGTTCGTGTTACACAGCGAGCATTTGTGCAGTCAATACAATGATACAGTTGGCACCACATGAAAAGATGACGCTATTAGAGAGCAACGAGATGGATTTTAGCACAAGGCACGTAACGTATTATGATCGCTGTGAATGGTTCATTCCGCAGCTTAGCACCAGTCAGAACTCGGCTTAATATAACAATGGAATACCTTCCATCGCTGTCTTAATTAACCTAGTTGGTTAGTGACTATTTAAGTTTAGTAAAATTGACAAACTACCTTGAATTGGATTTGTTCATCTTTGGTTGGGATATAATAAACATTCTAGTCAGAGAAGCGGATGAATTTGTTAACGTCCCGAATATGAGTTACTTAATAAGTAAGACTTTCATAATGTACTGTACATTATGAATATCAGCCGGATAACTACAAGCCTAATTTGTGTCAAATTCATAATGAATTGGTCAAATGATAGTATTTTTGATGTGTCTAGTGTCTATGATAATAAACAAATATTATTGAAAACTACCATCAATTTAAACTCATTAATTATAAAAATGTTCCGTTAAAACCTTTCAAAGCTAAAACCGACAGATTTATTCTCAGCTGACCTGATTCTCATCTGAAATTCTATAATTCATTTCGTTGTAAATCATTTCTCGCAACGAAAGGCTGTCTAGGCTGTTTCAGTTAGATTTATGCACTAATTTTGCGCTAACTCGTCGGGCCGGACACCGTTTTAGCCAAATCCGTCGGTTTTGGCACAGTGGATGTGGTGCCAACTGTATCATTGTTTAATGAATTTGATTTTTTTATTTGAAATTAAGTTGTTGCGATATGTTGAATATTTTTAATATTAATAAAATCTATGTGTTAAGGGTATTACTGGTATCATGACATGATACATGAGACATTGTCAACATCATCATCATGATGTGTGAGGGGTATTTACTGGTATCATGTAGGTAATTGTTATTTAACAAAATGTTCTATTCTTATATTTTGTCATCAAATTCATTTTTATTTTACTGTTGTAGAAGTAAAGAATCTAACGTGCTCTAAATAATGAGTCTTTTTCTCTTTTGTTAATCTAATTTTAATATTTAATATTGACCTGAAAACTAACAATTATGTTTTTATTGGAACCTTGTATGGGTTCCATGAGGCGGAATAAAATTTATAGAAAAAGTTTATGTTTTGCTTTTGCATTTTTCCTCGAAGTTTGCAAGTTTTTCATTGGAAATACCCACTTAAGTTCTTGAGCTCTGTTTGTTTGGGAACTTTTGTTGAGTACTATTTTTATAGTTTGGAAGTTTTTAACCCTTTTAAAAGTTTTTCACTCCTATTCACTCCGTTGCAAGACTGAAGTAATCTAGATTTTTCTTAAATCATCGCTTTAGGAAAAATCACCTCCCGAATTTGGTATTAACTCCCCGTTAGTTTTTATGTATCGATACCCAAATGATAGTGCCATCTTTGGCGCTCATTAGGAGAGGCCTATGTCCAGCAGTGGACTATTATAGGCTGGTGATGATGATAATGATGATGATGATGATGATACCTACATAAAGTAGGTAGGTATCTACTTCATCTCTTTCTATTGATAAAGTATTCGGGACTGTTACGTAACTAGTTCAGATGGAAAGTTATTAAATAACTTCGCCAACTTTCCTAGAGGTTCGTTATATCCAAGAATCCAACCGTATCGGCAAATATTAATAAATAGGGTAAGTTTGTGTGGAAAATTTCAAATATTCAGATCTCCCAGAGGGGTAGGCAATAAAGAATGCAGGCTGTCGAATCCATTGTTGTAGGTACTACTCGACTTTATAAAGATTTGTCTACATAACTAACCATTAACAGTTCATATTGTTCACTAACGTTGTCGTAGGTTCCGCGTGAGATTCCATCATCATCATCAGGCTTTATTCGTCCACAGTTGGGCTTTGTCTCGTCATAATCAGCTTATATAATTCCACCACTGGATAAAAGCCTCCCCTAATGTGCGCTGTAGCACCCTGTTTACTGTCAGCCTATTTGCTGTACCCTGTCAACTTGACACGTATATGTACAGCATCTGCCTTCAGTCTTTCACAGTTCATCATACAACCTGGCTTGAAGGCATCCACTACGTTTGTCAATCCACGGCCTCCACTCTAGCGCAACTTCACACCAGTAGTAGTGGCAGTGGGCAAGCCATATATCTTGCAATAGCGATAGCTATTATAAGCGATAGCTATTGCAAGATATAATATGGCTTGCCCACTGCCACTTCAGTTTACAAATTTTCAAAACTAGGTAGGTAGGTATATTACGTTCGTACTATATAGTTATTCTGTGTCTATATCAAAATTTCAGTAACATGAGATAATCTTTATTCTGTTTTGGCATGCATCTATGACATTCCAAAACTTTGTCATTATATCATACGTGTTTCACCTCTTTGTAGTTCGAAAATAACCAGTGGTCTACTGGGATTACTCTGTAAAAACTGAGTTGTAGGTGAAATTAAGATGGAAGTTTGCAATATTTCACCGATGCAAGACATAACAGCCCATCCCCAAGCCCCTTATAAAAAGCTGATAAGACATTTTAACAATACTGGCATTTTTCAAGACTTCCAAGCTTGATTATTTACGACATTATTCGTATAATGGCCCTACAGAACGACCCTAGGGTATAGTTTGAGTTGCAAACGCTTGTATTGCAGCTATGGGAGGCATAAAAATTTAAGCGACAAACTTCGGAGGTGTTCGGTACGGGTCTAACTTTTTAATGGTGTTACGCGTTTTATTATTTATGTTTTTTGTTTATAAGTTCTTGTTTTCAGTTTTAATATATCTTACATTTTCACAGCTGAAAATAATATGCACACGTAACTATTCCATATAAAATCATAAACTTTTAATTGATTATATCATTATTAAATTAAGAGTTTATTAAGGGTATAGGTGTTTATTATCGTAATTACCTACTGTGTGTACTGGATTTCAAATAAATTTCTTTTCTTTCTTACTTTTCGTTCTTTTAATTTTATTACGTGAATTTTACAAGATTTCTCTAAAAAATCTTATCTTTAGTTCGTTTCCTAAGGGTTTTATTCAAAATGCATCTCATTGGCCTTGACCTGCCGCATAAGCATATTTAAGGTTATCCACTCATTATGGGACACCCTGTATACATAGATACATAGAACTTACCCAGAACACCTATAATGGAAGCATTTGTCTAGGTGAGACGGGAATCGAACCCACAACCGAGTTGCAAGCGGACCTTCTCCTGCCTAACCACACCTTAAGATTTAAAATAATTATTTGGAATAACTATCTTCCTCATTGATTATCATTTTTAAAGATGGAATGTATTTATAAGTAATAAATTTGAGCAAATCATAGATTTTTATTAAAAATTAACAGTTTCTAAAACCAATTGTAGAAACAAAAAATGTTTCACCTGCCTTCAAAGAAATGCGTTATCAAAACATTAGTTCAGCCAAGATTATAGTAAGATCCTGTGGTGAAAATGAATTGATCTTCGGAAGGCGCCTATCGAGGAAACAATTTGTTCCACTCTATCTCAGTAGGGTACTGGCACTTCTTTTAAAATTATCATATCCATTAATAAAGAACCTTGTTTTGATATTGTTGAAAGGTAGGGCTACCATTGTTTGGGAAGAAGTGGAGACTTCGGTTGACTGGTTATGATACAATGCTTGGGAATGGTGTAAAAAATTAAAATAATAAATAATAATGCAGGACCATCCAAATAACATTATCCAGTCACAAGTTAAGCAAAGCTTATGTTCTAAGTTCTAGATGACTGATTGATAATACTTAATAGAATACATTATAGATAGATTTTCGTTACTATACATAGAAAACGACCATAACACCCGGAATGATAAGGTAATTCTTTTGGATTCATTACAAAAATATAGCCTAAAAATAGTTGCAGCATAAATGTAGCAACATAACTAGCGATTAGTCATTATCAATACTTCGAAAAGAACAGATTTAGTCTTAAAATATAAAACATTTCATAAAAGTGACCGTACGTTCTAAATTAGACAAAACAATTAACAAAACTTATGGCTACTATAATAAAATTGCACCTGTTTCATTTTAGTGGCGGTGACTCTAAAACTAAACCGAAAAGGACAGGTGCCAAATCCTTGCCCGGCGGGGGTCCAAAAGACCTGTCGTGTCGACCCATAACCTTAATTGATAGGAATCGTTAACCTTTAAGTGCGGGGTTTCGTTTCCTCGACATAAATACTTTTCGATTATAATCTTGATTTTTTTTTCACAGACATTTTATCTTCTGGTTTTATTTTTCGGAGGCTCGAAGACGATAGATTGTTATTTTGTTATAAACAGTTCATTCTGTCGTCTGATATTTGGAGGTAATTTCGATTTAGAATCAATTATATTCCACGGCATAAAGTATTTTTATTTTAGCTATGTATTACACATATTGCAGTTGTCACAAAATGACTTGATAATACAGAGCAATAAAAAGACAACCTTCAAATTTTTGATTCCGCTTACCATCTGGTGGGATGCAAGATAATTTGATTCGGAAGGTCACTTATGATTTGCAAACCGATATTCATTACCTTAACAATATGCTCTCCGTTTCGCTGCACAGAATATAATTTTTGTGTATAGCAGAAAATAAATAATGGGATGCAAAATTATTTGATGGGGGAAGGTCACCTGTGATTTGCAAACCGATATTGATTACCCTAACATACTCTGCGTCTCGCTGCAGAGAATTTAATTTTTGTATAATGTATAGTAGAAAATAAATAAGAAGCCATGTTAACTTTTTGTCTAAACCACTTTGTGCGAAGTGTTTTCAGAGTAGAGAGTGTACAGATAGCCTGGAGGCTGAGAATAAAGGCGTTTTCTATCAGCCCATCCGTGCCTACTCAGCCTTTTTTGATCAGTGAAATGTGGAGTGGAGATTACTCGTCAGTTTGTTTGATGAGATTCTTGAACGGAATGCGTCAGGTTCAGCTCAATGGAGGTTTTTGTTTTAATAATACTATTGGCGTCTTTTCTTTTAACTTTGTTTTAATGATTATATATATTTTATTTCTTGGTAATATCACGGACGATTAACCAGCTTTTGATTTTAAGAACTACTGCCAGTAGTTCTTTGGTGAACTAACGTTGGTCTAACTAACTGTTACTCAAAGATTTAAATTTTATTGATTTAGGCTGCGCGTGGATTCCATGGATAAATAATAATAATTAATATAAATAAATAAATAATGATAAATAAATAAGCTAAGCAAGTGCTTGTGTTATGGTATGGGTACTAGATAATTGATATAAATAATACAATATATTATTTTTTTTTATTATATTTTAAAACGACTAGAACACCCTGTACTAAAGAATATATGCAGATAGTACCAACATTTGTCGCAAGGCGGGTATTGAACCCGAAAACTCCTGCTGGATGGTTGCTGCTTAAAAATCCACTATGATGTATGTCTTGGTTCATCTAAAGCAGCCATATAATCTGAAGTATCAAAGCTATTTCTGTGAATTCTTCTTCAAACTCCGCAACGATAGGTATTTTAGCTTTTCCGGTGCAATTCTTTAAATTACGTAACTGCACCTTGAGTTACCCAAACTGGAATGTAAATGATCACAAATACCACCATTATTCAGGCACATGCGACCATGATTCACATTAATCGCCTCTGATATTGATCAGTTACCTTTAAATCAATTAAAGACGACTAAAATCTTCGAGCTGTAATCAATAGTGCTGTCTTCGGCATACGGCATACCTGTGACATCAATTTTGTTGGACCCACATAACTTTGTCATCGCTAAGTTATCTTATATCTTTGGGGCATTATTCTTTTGCCTTTTTATTTATGAGAGTCTTAGAATCTTTGTACCTTATCTTTTCTGGTTTACCGATATTAGGTTCCGGTTCGATCGAATCCTTGGTTCTGGCAAAAAGCTACACATTACGTATTGTATAGTTTATTTGAAAATTTATAATAATTTATGTCTGGTCTATGTTATCCAAAATTATCAAGCCTTAATCTATTTTAATAGGATAGGAAAGGAGGATTTGCTAAGTAGTAGTATGCAGATCTAGCATTAACATGGTTTAGAATAATAATCTTAGAACCCGCATATTCATGAGAAACATACGCTCAACTAAGCATATGTGGGAATTTGGAATAACAGTGCTTTTAACAACATTCTAGAAAAACATTTCCATGAAAGTTTTAAGCTATAACATGAAGAGATTGTTTTTTTAGAATCATTATGATAGGATATGCCTAACCCGTTATGTTTATCCTACATATGCAAATATCCGTAAAACGCGAAGTTCCAAGTAAACTTTGTAGTAAAGGGAAGGGAGGGAGGAACTAGGAGAAGTAAAGTGCAATGCACAAAATTTCTTAAGACATTTTTTCGAACTTTTTACTCACTGGCAAGTTTGAACGGTTCCTGAGGCCAGACGCGGTCACCTCTGCTAAATGGACTGAACAGGTGCATTAAACTTTTTATAAAGTCTACCCGATCGTAAATCGCCTTAAGTAACAAGGGTAAGCTTTAAGTTTTTAGAGTACAATAAATAAGGAATGAACTCCTCCCAAACTCGGACGTTTATGAACTAGTATAACGTGAGAATGAAAAGAGAAACTCAGTTCAAAGCTTTGGACTATTGGATAGTGTTTGTTACAACCGTAAATACGAAAACGCATCTCAACATCATCACCCTATATTAGTCCAATGCTGGACATAGTGTACTGTCTTCGCCTTTTTGCATCCATCATCTCAGATTTAGCACATCGTGACAAATTTTGCAGGTAAAAGAAAACTGTCAAGTAATCCAGATTTAAAGCATTTTGATAGTTTTTTTTTGAGAATTCTTGGATACCCATTTACGACTATTATGTCCCACATTATTAATATATTAGGTTTTTTTTTGATAAACTTGCATCATAATAATATTTCAATGTATCATCTTTTACAACTTTACTCAATTGTAACTTTTGAAGGCATAGTACTAAGAAATAAGTAAATTCATGCTTGTGATGGTAGTAATAAACGATATTGTGCACTAAACTTCGATTTTCAATAGTCTTTTTCAATATTGAAACTATAAAATCAGAAGACACGATTCTTGCAAGATCCGTTATCATGTTTGCAAGGTTGGCCTTATCGTAAGCGCTTGTAGAATGTCTCCTTATAATACAAGCCATGTTGTGTACTAACCAACAATGGAGGTATATCAGCCTGAAGCGTAGTCGGTAGTCCTTTATAGGTATCAGCACTCCTGATGGTCTCTTGCATTCTGGTAAACTAAGCCTTATTTAATAGATAGTAAGGGTCTTTGTGTCTCTGACGATGGTGCTATATTCGTGCCGATTATGGCGTACTGTCGCATACTCTGTGTAGATGTCTAGATAAAGAAACATGGCATAGTAGCCCAGGGCTAAAAGTGACTTGATCATATGGATAAGAAAATCGATTTGGCCGTCGATTATCATATTTGCATGAAGAGTAATGAACGAAGTCAAGGATGGTGTGGCTTTTAAATATACGAAGTGTATATGACTACTATATACTCCGTCCACTCATTTATTTGTTGTTTGATACATGCACTACTATGAAGTTCCCTAAGTTAACAGGTGACGGAATGAAAATTGAATGACGGAATAAACTATTTCATAGACACAGTTGCTTTTGACAGATAGAGATACGAAACTGTCGAATTGAAAGGTCCGCACTCCACTTGGGGTTTTACTTGCGAAAATTTTGATTATTATCGTTATACCATAGTGCGTAACAGATATTATTTATTAGAAAATATTGAAACTAGTATAATGTATACTAGTTTTCTAGATTAAATCTTATAACAGGAAAACACGAAGGTAAAGCCCCGGGCACAAGTACCTACCAAATAAATCAATAAAATAATACAATTTTATTCTATTGAACATTCTGGAAATATTGTGCAAAAATTGGTTATTCAACGGGTTAACACATCCGAAGTGGATGAAATTGGTGTGGATGAGATGACCACTCACCCAAACAAACGATTCGGATTTTCATTCGAAAAACAAAACAGCAAATAAGAGAGTGGAATAGGATATGGAATAGGACATAAAACGAGCTTTTCCATTGATACAGCTATAAAGAACTAAAGTCAGCCTCAGGAAATTCTGCCACTATAATGCATGATGAACTAATAAACCGATACTAGCCGATACTATATACAAATGAAAGAAGCGAAAGTATCTGTATATTTGTTACTTTCGTACGCCTAAACGAATCTTGCTAAAAATAAGAGCAAGACAAATTAGGCGTATGCCTACGCACTATAGTCTGACCACGTAGATTAATTGGTAAGACCACGGCTCAAGTCCAATTACACATTTTGGAGGAATGTATTGATATATATACATATATGAATATATAAATATATTAGTTAATTATCATCAACATTAGCCCATTCTAGTCCACTGATGGACATAGGCCTCCCTAATGAGCGCCCTGTCATCAGCTGGTTGCTTCCAACATCTGCAAGCAGTCTTTCGCAAATTGTGATCCCACCTGGCCGGAGGGCATCCTACACTATGTTTGCCGAGGCGCGGACTCCACTCAAGAACACGTATTCCAGCGGTTGTAGGTCCTTCGCGAAATATGACCGGCCACCTGCCACTTTAATTTGCTAACTATTTGAGATATATTATGTCGATAACTGGTTCTCTGTCAGATGCATTTGTTACGAATGTAATCTTCTGAGGAACTCTGAGCATAGCTCTTTCTATAGTTCGCTGAGCAACTTTGAATTGGTGGACCCTACCGTGAGCATGTTATGATAGTAAATACAAATAATTTGGTATAATTTTATTAATATGAATGTTTATTAAGCATATTTTGTGTTTCTTTTATTGTCGTTTTGGGTACTGCACTTTAATGACATTACCATAAATAACCTTATTAATTAGATTAATAAATTAAAAAAGGAAAAACCAAAACCTTTGATGATTCAGATTTTTGGCAACATAGTTATAGGTCTTTTACCGTAGGTTATTTCACGGCGCCTCGTTATCAGGCTCAAATTCCGGGTCGGGCCAAGTTTAGTGGAGTAAAGTGGAGTTTTATTTGTGCTATTAGGATTACCAGAAAAATTTAGCATAGCAGCCTGGTCGTATCAATCTGCCGTCCCATCAGATTATGAGAGTGAAAGAATACAGAGTGCACCTGTGTTTGGCGTACACTAATGTACATATATGTACTATAATATGTCCTGCGCGCCTGGTTGAGACTGTCCGTCCTGGCCGAAATTGAGATAGGAGGCACGTTACTTAATCAATCACGTTACATGCATTTTTAAGGATCAATTTACATTAACTAACTATTACGCGTCCCCTAGAGATGTTGGTACTATTCTCGGATCGAGTCAGTCAAAGAAAAGTCGCCCAATACAATAAAAGTGCTATTCCAAGTGACGATTCTCCCAACCAAATCGTAACTTTTTTTTAAACAAGACCAATTGATTTTATTGATCCCCCAAACAATAATCAATATTCAATTTAACCGGTGATTTTATCAATATCGCCGGACGAAATAACAGTAACTCTAGTTTAGTAGGTATTTTATCAAACGTATAGGTTTCACAAGCTGAATTGTCGATTGTCCTAGATTAACGAACCGTATCATTACGGCTAATGAATCGGGTATGATCTTATCTACTCATCAATGTCAGTCTCAAATCTATTAGTAGGTACTGTTAGACGTATATGAAAGTAGATAGGTACCTACATATATATATGACATCTAGCTGATGATGCTTTGAGAAGGTTATTCCAAACATTTCCACAGCAAATAACTTGCTGGCAGTGGAAACTTGTAAAAAGCCCTAAGCAACGTAATGCGATTTCATGTTTTTAGATAATATTTATAGTTCTGTAATTTTCTAGCTGTAAGTTTTCCTAAAATTCTAAAATAAAATAAATAAATGAAATAAAATACCAAGAGGCTTCGTAGTTACAAGGCAATGGGCTTGCTTCTGTGCTGCTAAATTGCATGTATACCTTACTAGATTGTAGCTTTTCACCAGTAATTAAATTATAAACTCTCAAATGTTTAAATCTGACTCACTGTTGACTGAAAATTAATAAATACATGTATTAACAAAGAAAATTACTATCAAATAACCAACAATAGAAATAATTGAGCTATTTGCAGACAGTTGCAAACTTAATGTACCTATGAATATCTAAAATGTATGGGGCTCTCTGTAAACGGTACTTTAATAACTAAGCATCAACCTAAACAAGATATGACCACAGATCGATCTCAATTGATTTGACATTGAACTTGAGTTTTATTAGCAAAGAGCCACTTGAGTAAACCAACATACCTTGCCCTTTCGTATTCCTATAAAGTTAAGTGATTTGTTTGATCAGCGTGGTTCAGCTAAAAGCAGTTGTATTAATCGTGACCGACATAGCATTGTTTAGCTCAATATTAGGGTTCCGCTCAGAAAGGGTGCGAACGCGACCACCCGATAATACACGAAACCTATAAAAATTAGGTAAAATTCGTTCTCTACAGTATTGTGCTATAGTTAATGTTTTATGCGTGAAATAACCATCAGCTTAAGTATATGTAATTCTCATGTTTTGTCCATATTTCTTGTTTAATAAAAATAAAATAAATAAAGCTTTGCTCACACTTCGCCAGTTTATTATGTTCTCAGTACAACGAACCGTCAGAAATGACGAGTCATATTAATCTTTATGAAATAATCAATTAAGTGGTGGGGGAAATCTGGATTAGATGGTATCGGCTATGTCGGCACACGCATCGTGAGAGCCATAACAAGATTCTTTGAAGGATGAACTATCTTGATACTTGAACGAATTCATAGCCGCTTACGTCTTAATACCGAGCTTACATGGCTGTTTTTTATGATGTCTTTGTGTTGGTCCTGTATGAATTGCTGCATTGAACCAGTCGATATCAGAAGCTAATCCCTATTGCAACCTTTAGAAGGTCTAAAAAGAAATAATCTAAAATGAGAAACGAAACCAGAGTTATAATCATGTTCTTGAGAATCATAGTTAAAGGAATTATGAATCATGTTGTAATAAGTTGAATTACAGTATAGTATACTTTTCAGGGTTGTCTTAAACACTATCAAGATGACAAAGTCACGCTAAAATGACCTAATGCGGTATGTTTTGGTACATCCCGTTGAAGTATTCGAAGTATTGTCAGTGATTTAATTGAAACAGCGGGAGCCAAGCCATATACCAAGCTCAACACGAAACAATGTTTTGTGTGAAAAAATCATTTGGTACATTCTAATTGCCTCATAGAAATTTAATTAGAACAGGTTCAAGATGATTAATGTCGTAATAGAATGTGTGATGACTTTCAAAAAAGGGTGTACGTTTTCGTTTTCGCACAGAATCGTCTTACCTAAGCAGAGTTTGTATTATGGGTACTAAATTAATAAGTAAGTAGGTGTTTCTTTATACGGCAAGTTACTTACGTGAAAAAAAGTGACCATAGTTGAAATTTTCCGAAGATACCTACTTGTATTTCCAAGTTTATAGTTCCTATTCAGTGCTAGTATGTAATAGTTACGATACGTTTATTGTGATGTGTGATTGAGATCATTGGTTTATTTTCTTTTCAACGATTTTTTAACTAATCGATTTAATACTTCATTATAATGACATTAGATAATTTAATCTCATTATCATTAGATATTGCACCCTGTTGTAGTTCACCTGCTAGATATAATGCTTCCCTATTAGACCTTTTCATCTGCTAGCTTCCCTGGATATTCGATATTATGGCTCATACGATGACAAAATATTATCAAAACTGGATACGCTGGATATTCGGGTCGGAAATCGCAGAAGGTAAATACACAGAATTAAGGTTTGTTTTTTGGTCTTTTACGATATTCACGAGTTGAAAGAAGGGTGAGGGGTCAATTATTACGCCATGGCCACGACCAGGGTCTACCTTACTCATTATTGGCGGTTATAATGAGTAAGGTAGACCGTGGTCGTGTCCATGTAAAAGCCCGTCGACTGCTGATTGAAGTTGCGTCTATCATGCTACTTTATTAGAACCTGTGCGAATTCCATCCATTATTGGTCGATAATAATTTTTATAACAATAAATTTGATCAGATCTGAAGAACATAATAGAAGCAGGTTTAAGATAAAATAAATGCCACAAATCCGAAGTCGTTGAAAGTTTAAAACTGCATTTATCTTCGTTAAAGGATCTCGAGGCAGCCTGATTTGTTCTATACTTAATGACTGCTGTTTACTGCCCTGCCGACAACTTTATTGTTAGGTTAGCCATATAAATATCTACATGATTATACAGAATTGAAACTCATTTTTCGATTTGCCTTCTCCTACATTTTGGTTCTGGTTAAAGGTATTCGATGGGGGGGGGGGGGGGACCGACCTTTACCGGTGTGGCGCCCTCTGCGCCCGCCAAAAGTCCGGTAACGCTGTCATGGCCATCTGCGGTCAACAGCATTATAGTCCATTCGAAAAAAAAAAAGTGGACCGAGAGGACCGGAGAACGGTTTTATTATTATAATCACCTTCTTTCTCAAAAAGTTTATAAATACCTATTATCAATAGCTAAACAAGCATTCGACTTCATACCTACAGCAAAATGCGGGTAGCATAGTACTTTACTTTAGTGCTATGCACTGATATTAATTTATATAAAAAACTATTTCAGGCTCACATTTCTCCTGAATCAGCCTTAGATAAAGACCTGATGGAGAATCTAGACTTGCTTCTGGGACACTGAAGGTAGGTTAAGTAGGTATTTCTTTAGTTTCGCTTCTATATGTACTCAGTTATGACTGTCCAGCTTGCGGCGGTCATTCAGTTGAAACTTTTAATTAGCTCCATATTCTCTTGTTAAGGATATTGGGCTGATTATATGATGATATGCCATTCCAAGTAATTTTATCTCGTATCTCTGATTCCTGGAATAATGAGGTTGATTGGTTTTTTTGCTAATTAAACATTAATTAATGATGTTTTGTTTTATTAATAACAAGATCAAGTGTAATTGTATTTAGGAGCTTTTGTTCGGGTTACGGTTTCCCATTGGCATTTGTTTTTTAAGATAACATAACAAAAACTTATTTGTTAGAAACTCTATTATACCTCGTAATAGCAATCACCGTTTTTCTATTTTCTTTCTATATTATGAGTACGTGGTTACTTAAAGCTTATTTCGTTCCATTTGGTAACAGACAAATACATTGTTGCCAGTTTAATTATTTTATCTCCCCGAAAAGAACAAGTAATGTCGTTAAAAGCGCTAACAGACATCAACATTGTCAACGTATCATACCCATGTGACAATTAATTTCTTGAATGCCACATTTCTGTAGCGGCGAAACAAAAGAACTGTCTCAAATAAACGGGACAGTAAAAAGAAAACAAAAGAACAAACACAAAGAAGAAGAAATCCAATAAATCAGCCAGTGTCCTTGTAAAAGTATGGATAGGAGCAGACGGTAGACGGCGGTCTGTTAGGACAGAATTTATAGTTTATCATGACAGAAGAGTCATTCTTGACTCTTAAAGCCGAAGACGAAAGAGAAATTTTTGTTTTGAACAATAAAATAGATGATCGATGCTAAAATGCATTACATTCTGTCAAAACATTGTCATCAGGCCCTAATTAGAAATTCCTCAGTAACTATCAAGTAGTTTTCGGCTGCAGTGGCTTATGCTTCAATCTTAAAAATAGAGTGTAATTTTTTACTAAAATATTTTATTTAAATTGTAGCATTTGAAACCCTGTTTATTTTATACTAGCGGTCCGCCCCGGCTTCGCACGGGTATTAAACAAAAATTTCAGAAATTATACACACTAAAACGATGGGTTTCACAGAAAAAGTGTCAATTGCCACTTTCCCTTTATTTAATTGCTTAGCCCTAACCAGAAGAAGTGACCGTCAAATTGTAATGACCCCCAGAATATGATCTATCTGTACATAATAATGTCGACAAAAAAGTTTGTGAATGGCATGTCATACTTACAGGAATACATAATGACACATGCCATGACCCATGATATCAGTCCCGATCGGCCATAAAGCGATTTTATAAAATACCAGTAAAACAACCCTTTTTGAAAATCAAGCACCTCCAGCAAAACAGCAAGTCCCGAGACTTAACAGTCTATGAGCTATTCTCATAAATTCGAGAGTAATACGAGCTGATTGATGCAGATACCTGATAACTAGACAGCGGAAATAATTGGAAGGTTTTATGGCTACGCACTGACGCGACAAACTTTAGGCAATTCAGCTTCCGATCCCGAACATAGTCCTTAAAATAGAGTTTAAAATTGAATGCAGCTTAAATTTAATTTGTGTAATTCGTAGAGGTTCTGGTCGTTGACTACTAGAATTAGTGTTTTCTATGTGAACCGTCTGGGATTTTGTGGACACTGCAATGGTAGGCTAATTAATTAATTATTAGGCACATTATTATTGCATTTGTTACATTTAAATTTCTGGGAGGAAAGTACAATTTTACATAGATTTATTAGGTTTTCCCAAAAGTATAAATTATCATACACTCGTAAACCTGTCCTTGAGTACCTACTCAGAGAGATCACCAATCGCAAACGGGTGGTTTGACGGTCTGCGAAGAATGCAAGAAGATGATGAATAGAGGCTCATCTCCAGGTATGGATTAAAATAAGATGATGATGATAAAGCTATTTAGATATATTTGTAAGTTATTAAGTTCTGACGTAATCAGTCCTTATTGAGGATGAGTTTTGTATTATTCTAAAAAGTATTGCCTTGCATTTTTAATTTTTTTTTTGTATCGCTTTCAAAGTCATTAAGAAGTAAGAAATATCTGAAGAAAATCCAAACGATAACATAATAGCAAAGCCGAATTCGAACGACCACAGTTTTACTCCGTAAGAATCTCTATGACACCAATCATAGATAGGTACAATATATTCCTATAATGATAGTATCCACAGAACATCTTGCCCCGAAATAAAAAGAGCTTAGATGGATGGATAAGGATAACAATGACAATGGACACCAACATGATGTATTTAGGGAAATAACAACAAGCGTTGAAGAGGGAATGTTTCCCGTGATAAAACTTTACTATCTCAATATGCGTCGTGTCGGCAACGGTTTAGAATGTTACTTCGACTAACAGCTAATTTAAAGAGGCCCATTATTTTTATTTAATGACTAGATTTTCAGTAATCAAGGAGTTATTTATGGAAATATGAGAAAATCTTGCTGGTGTTATAATTAGTGGTAATTAAGAGCTATATTCTATATAATAGATCTCCGAAAGACTGCAAGCAGATGCTGGTGCGACAAGCTGGAGACAGGGTGCTATGGTGCTCATTAGGGGAGGCCTATGTCCAGCAGTGGACTACCATAGGCCGATGATGTGATGATAAAGAGCTATATTATTTGTCAGATCGAATCAAGATAATTTAATGTCTTTTAACTGGTCAAAGGCCTATTATATTAACTTTGACATCCATTTCATTTGTTACTGTATAAAGTTAATCCACAATACTTTACTAAAAGTATCGAAGAATATTTCACCTTATAACTAATAAGATCATAAAAGTATAATGGTAAACAAGATAAGGAAAAACATACGAATGTAATCCAAGAAATTTCCCTTCCTGCTCGGTTTGTAATTTAGCAAATATCCACCTATTTTATATGCTTTTTGTCGCGTGAAAGCAATAAATTCTATTTTATTTTGGGAACCGGAAAATATTGTATCATTTCATTATACAGGATGTTTTGAGGAACCGCGAGAGTAATAGAAAAGTGATGACAAGAGTCATGCTCTCGAATGAATATTATATATTCTTACATTTGAAGGAAATCGAACTGTGGATTAAAAGAACCCCTGTATTATTGAAGCATTGAACTTCGTTGATAATGAAGATCAACCTTTGCAGTGAATATACTTTTTTTTTTATTAATTTAAATGAAAGGAAATAGCAATGTTTTAACAAATAGCTTTTAAAATAAATAATAATTTGCTCAAAATGGTATGCCGTGTGGTGTCGGCATAGAATTTCACCACCCCAACTCTTCTCGTGGGTGTCGTAAGAGGCGACTAAGGGAAACACACCGGGGGGCGGGCAGCAGCGCCTTCTGCAGAACAACTACACCGAACTGCGATCCCCAACCCGCATGCCCAGCGTGGGGATTATGGGAAAAAACCCCCACATAACGATGCCATCTATGGCGCTCATTAGGGGAGGCCTATGTCCAGCAGTGGACTATTATAGGCTGGTGATGTTGATGTTGATGGTACCCATTTTCTACAATGTTTTCATTTTGTACAAGTTTGTATTTCTCTCTAAAGACTTAAGTGTGATAGGCCTTCACCGCTCCTTTAAAGAAAACAGGCTGTATATTTAAGGAGATATCGGAAATCGTGATATTATAATGAAAAGATTCTAAAGTATTGAGAGTAAATGAGGTTTTGTTCTGCCAAATAGGAAACTATCCCAAACATAATGTATTTTTTTTATATTGTTGACAATTATTATAGTTCTTAAGTTTGGAAGTTAAAGATTGTTTCTCATAATAACGATATATCTTCATTTCATCTCTTTTGATTCCTGCACATTCAGTATAAGGCTGATATTTACAAAGATCAACCTTTACAAATTTCTTTATTGGATGTCTTCATACCACATAGACTGTAGAAGATACCGCGGCAGAAGCAATCTCACTTGTAATATTTAAAACGACGGCTGTCATGACATATCCCTCAGTTATTGCTAGAGTTTAAAAGACGAATGCCCCTCACACCTAACAAGCTAACTGTGAAATCTCATTCGCATAGCCTTGCTGCCACTTGCAAATAAGTACCCAATGATTATTCACACCTTTTGCACCCTAAACCAAACCAACCTAACTGCCCACACCCTCAGCGGAAAATGAACTTTAGCTTCCTTGAGAAAGATTTCAAAATTAAGTGTCTGGAAGAGGACATGAGTAAGGATGGTCATGGGAAATGAACTCCTTTGACGTGCAAAGAGCAAAAAAGAGGAAACTGCAGCTGTGATGAGGTACTCCGTTTATAAATATTTATTACCTAATTATCTGAGTCTGATTTAACACCTTCAATGAGATGTTTAGCCGAGGGCGCGTATGCATCTTCGAGACACCGCCAATTTGTATTTGATCCTTAAAGAGAGATGGAATGTAATTTTAATTGGCTATTTATGCGCAGGTTGGCTTGTCTTAAAATTTTGTAACACAAAGTCCATATTTGAAGTTCTTAAGTTCAGATAAAGCAAGACCTAACGCTTAGCTAAGAAGATAGGTACATTTTGAATTAAAACTATTGATTTCACATATGATTTAGAATACCAAAAGTTCATTGTTTATTTTTTCGTTATAGAAGTTTATCTAAAATCCCATTAGAAAAGTTAAAGCTTTTAACCGTGTTACGTATAATCAATTTTATCTCTATAATCGTGATTGTGATTTACCAAGTGCCATTTTAAGTGTTATGAGACATGCACAAGCTACATTCCGAATCTGATCAATCTATGTCTTATCTTATCAGTGGACTTGCCCAATATAAACTTGCATATCTTATGTTCATAACTCGAAAGTAATAAGGTTGAAGTTTCTATAAACATGCTTGATCAGACTTTGTCGTTTCTGTTTTTGGTAAATAATTTAATACTATTCATTTTAATAAGCCTTCGATAGGGAACTCGTTCTGCTTGGGAATCTTCTAATAAATTATCAAAATGTGACGTTTTATCAGAAAAGAACAGCAGTTTACACTTAAACAAGTGTCGGCTGGACTATCTCGCTTAGTTATGCGTATACTCACCTTATTAAATAACGTTTTATCTTATACAACGTGGTCAGACTTTGCCCAGGAACGAATTATTTGTGTGGATAGGACCTGAGAGTATAGTGTTTCACAACTTTTCTCGGAGACCTCTTTAGTGTTTTATTTTTCTTCCGTGTCTTGTGGTAAACATAGTATCTTTATAAGTCTTTTATATTCTTATTTCGGTAATTCAGACAAGCATTTAGATCTTCTCACAGAATAACGTAACCAAATAATGAATTGGGTTGGATTGGATATAATTATTATTGAATATTATTGGTTTGCACCTAAGGAAACTTGGATTTTTAGTTTTATGTTGCTATCGAGTGTACGACCTTGACAGACATCGAATAAACTATAAACTTCAACAGGCTTTGGTCATACCATTAATCCATGTTAATCTTACGTCTAATGTTTATACGAGCAAGTACCCTTTAAACTTTTAAGATAACTTAAATATATTCAATCGGGTATTGGCACATTCAATAAAAAATTACGCCCTCTACTGGAAATAAATGTAAATAGTATTTTAATTTAACCTCATTCGTACATACCTCTTTGAACAAGTATTTAAAATTATAGAATTTATTTAGGTAAAAAAACTGTTTTTATGAAACTTGAGGACGTAAATTGATGTTTAACTTTAAAGTTATAATTCTATTTTGTTGAATGAAAAGGGTTGAGTGAGGGACGAAAAGGTTTTTAGGTTTGTAATGCCTGTTAAACCTAGCATTTAAATCAGCGTTTCTACTACCTACCTATTTAGTAGAAGCTATCATAAGGAGCATCCAAACCAAACCAAAGAAACATGATATTAATAAGTAATTTGATTTAGATTTTGATTTTGATCCCTTACTTTTTTTAACAGCATTGGGTTTTTTGACATTGACTCGACACTCCCTGACATTGGCCGTAGAGAAAAAGCAAGCACCGTGCGCTATATATTCAACCTCTTTTTCTATTCTAGCTCCGCGCCATAATAGAAAGAGGTTGAATACATAGCACACGGTTTAGTTATTAAATTTTTCATGCGGATCCCTAATTTTTTTTTAAATATTATATAGCCTATGTTCATCTGGGAAAATTTTGGATTCTAATGGTGAAAGAATTTTTCAAATCGGTCCAGTAGTTTCGGAGCCTATTCAATTCAAACAAACATACAAACAATCAAATCTTTCCTCTTTATAATATTAGTATAGATATAGATAAGTTATTTTAACAAAATTTTTTGGGTGACTCTGAAAAATTGTGAACGCACCTCTCTTGAACCATGAGTTACTCTGAAAAATTGTGAACGCACCTCTCCTTTAATGTTGGCAATTAATCAACCAGTCAGACTAAACATGAACTATGATTTACAAGTCGTTAAATAAACAGATATTATGCGTACACGCACGCGCAATTAAAGTCACGACTTCATATTTCTTAGTGTTGACGTTACCGTTTCAAAATAGAATTAATTAGTCCAGCATCCTATGAATGTTTTGTGGATAGTTATTATATTGACCTGATTCATTTGTTTTTTTAAATGTGTGATGCCAATTTAGATTTGCTCCACCCTGACTTTTTCCGCGCGGGTATCCCATCGACTACTCTCTATGAAGGCGACTAAGGGATACAATGTACATGCAGTGTCTCTTGACTCCTGCAGAACATTTTTACTATTGAACTGCGATTCCCAACCCACATGCCCATCGTGGGGATTAAGGGTACTATCCCGTACCTATATGAGAAAAACCAATGTGGTGTTTATCTCATGACATGTGTATATTTCATGACCTACGGAGCTGAGACGTGGACACTCACGATAGGGTTGGTCCACCAGTTCAAAGTTGCTCAGAGAGCTATGGAAAGAGCTATGCTTGGAGTCTCTCTGAAGGATAGGATTCGTAACGAATACATCCGAGAGAGAACTAAAGTCATCGACATAGCTCAGAGAATTAGCAAACATATCGCGAAGAACCGATAACCGCTGGGGTAAACGTGTTCTTGAGTGGAGACCGCGACTCGGTAAACGTAGTGTAGGACGCCCTCCTGCCAGGTAGGATGACGATCTGCGAAAGACTGTTGGTAGATGCTGGATCCGACAAGCTGAAGACAGGGCGCTATAGCGCTCATTAGGGGAGGTCTACCTATGTCCAGCAGTGGACTAATATAGGCTGATGATGATGATGACGATGACGGTGTTTATCAGGGAGAGGCCTGCGCAAAGCAGTAGATTCAGATTTAGATTCAGATTCAGATTCAATAACTTTATTTCTTTAGGCTTACAAAATAAGCACTTAGACAAGTCAAATTTTATACAGTAAATTATTATAAAAAAGAAATAAATATGTTATTGATTTCTCTTCACTTCAATTTTTTGTCCACTAGTGGAAGAAGTGAAAAAGAAACCACTAGTACATTCATATAACTTATGTGTCTAATACAATATTTGTTATTGCCTATCTAAATCTAAGTTTAAAATGATTTAGATACATGTCAATAATTATTTAAATACATAATATGAAGCTAAGCACAACATTCAATTTCTTACATGCTTGTCGGTGTGGAATGGAGCGACATCTGGCCAAGCATTATTATCGTTAACGTAATCATCTATCGAGTAAAATGCTTTCTTAATAAGATTTTGTTTTATGTATTGTTTAAATTTACGAATAGGGAGCTCAGTTGCTTCAGATGGAAGCTTATTATAGAAGCGCACGCAATTTCCCATAAATGACTTCCCTACCTTATGTAATCTGTACGATGGTATAAGTAATTTGTTTTTGTTTCTGGTATTTCTAGCGTGAACATCACAGTTTTTCAAAAAGTTGTCTTTGTTTTTATGCGTATACATTAAATTTTCATAGATGTATTGTGATATTACTGTCAAGATATTTATTTCTTTAAATAATTCTCTCAAAGAATCATCATCATCATCATCAGCCTATGTTAGTCCACTGTTGGACATAGGCCTCCCCTAATGAGCGCCATAGCGCCCTGTCTTCGGCTTGTCGCATCCAGCATCTGCCAGCAGTCTTTCGCAGATCGTCATCCCACCTGGCCGGAGGGCGTCCTACACTACGTTTACCAAGTCGCGGTCTCCACTCAAGAACACGTTTACCCCAGCGGTTATCGGTTCTTCGCGATATATGGCCGGCCCACTGCCACTTCAGTTTGCTAATTCTCTGAGCTATGTCGATGACTTTAGTTCTCTGTCGGATCAATTCGTTACGAATCCTATCCTTCAGAGAAACTCCGAGCATAGCTCTTTCCATAGCTCGCTGAGCGACTTTGAACTGGTGGACCAACCCTATCGTGAGTGTCCACGTCTCAGCTCCGTAGGTCATGACTGGTAGGACGCACTGATTAAAAACTTTCGTTTTTAAACATTGCGGTATGGATGACGAGAAGACTCGACGTAGTTTTCCGAACGCTGCCCAGCCTAGCTGGATCCTCCTCTTGGCTTCCTTCTCGAAATTGTTTTTACCCAACTGCAAAATCTGCCCGAGGTAAGTGTACTCAGAAACAATTTCGAGAAGGTGGCCATGTACGATCACCGGTCTTGGATCAATGTGGCCATTGATCATGATTTTGGTTTTATCCAAATTCATGCCAAGACCGATACATCGGGAGGCTGAAGCTAGACTGTCCAGCATCCGGTTCAGCTCCTCTAGCGACTCCGCCATTAAGACTATGTCATCAGCGAATCGCAGGTGTGAGATGTACTCGCCGTTTATGTTGATGCCCTTGTCTTTCCAGTCCAGCGTCTTAAACATATCTTCCAACGCGCTCGTGAACAGTTTCGGGGATATGACATCCCCCTGCCTCACTCCTCTGCGCAGTTGGATCGGTTTAGTCTGCTGGTCCTGTACTCGGACACTCATCGTAGCGGCTTCGTAAAGACATCTCAGCACCTCGATATAACGATAGTCTACTTGGCATCGCTGTAAGGATTGTAGAACAGCCCAGGTTTCAACGGAGTCAAAGGCCTTCTCATAGTCCACAAAGGCCAGACACAGGGGCTGATTATACTCTTCGGACTTCTGTATAATCTGCCTCACTGTGTGAATGTGGTCTATGGTACCATATCCTCCGCGAAACCCAGCCTGCTCCGGTGGCTGAAACTCGTCGAGTCTCCTAGCGAGACGGTTCGATATAACTCGTGAGAATAGCTTATAGACGTGACTTAGGAGCGAGATGGGTCTATAATTTTTAAGGAGGGTTTTATCTCCCTTCTTAAAAAAGAGCACCACCAAACTCCCACTCCACGCCTTTGGAGTTCTCCCACTGTGAAGGACGGCGTTGAAGAGGCTCTGTAACTCCTGTATAACAGGGTATCCTCCAGCTTTTAAAAGCTCTGATGTTATTCCGTCCTCACCGGGGGCTTTTCCATTTTTAAGCTGCCTCAGAGCTAACACAATCTCGTCTTGACTGATGTCTGGCAGTTCGTCGGTATAGTGGCGTATCAAGGTGGCTCTAGAATCGTGGCCGTCTCGTTGGGAACGGGGAGCATGAGCAGCGTATAAACGGCCATAAAAGTCCTCTATCTCGGCCGATATCTCCGGCTTCGACAATACGGTCCTTCCGTCGTGCGTTGTAAGCTTCGACAGGTGGCTCCTGCCAAGCTGCTGAGTGAATACTTTGGACCCTCGGTTTCGCTCTATCGCCTCTTCAATGAGGCGTGTATTGGAGCTCCGAAGGTCGCGCCGTACCATCTTCGCAATTCGCTTGTTCAGGTCTGACCTTTCTGACGAAGTCGCTTGGGTGGTTTCCCGTCTTTTTGTCATCAGCCCAAGAGTCTCATCCGAGAGTTTGGACTTCTTACCAGTACGCTGCTTTTTGCAAAACTTGATGCCCTCGTCCCTCAAAGTTTCGACCAGATTGTGTAGGGTCTCGTCAGCGTCATCAGTGGGTTCCAAGGCAGCGAATCTATTCCCGAGAAGCTGCTGAAACTTCTCGGTGCCCGCCAGGATTCTTATTGGGTTCGGTCGGAGCGTGGACTTCATCAGACGGTTTCTTTCAAGCTTCAAATTTATATTCAGAGAGCCTCGAAGGAGTCGGTGATCAGATCCGGTATTGAACCTGTTGATCACTGAGACATCTCTGAATATATGCTTGCTATCCGTCATGATGAAGTCGATCTCATTTTTAGTCACAGAATCGGGACTCCGCCATGTCCACTTCCTTTGGGGCTGTTTCTTAAAGAAAGAGTTCATTAAGAACAGCCCCTCCTTCTCAAGGAAGTTGACAAGCATTTGTCCCCTGTGATTTCGAACACCAAAACCATGCGGGCCTATTCGGGATTCGTTGCCATTTTGGGTTCCCACCTTGCCGTTAAAGTCCCCCATAACAACGTTGAAGTGAGCCTTGGTGGTGTGATGTAAGGCTTTGGATATGTCTTCGTACATATCCTCCACTTCATCATCCGAGTGTGCCGAGGTCGGTGCGTAAACCTGAATGACCTTCAAGCTGTAGCGCTTAGACAGCCGAAGGATCAGGTACGCTACCCTGGTCGACACACTGGAGATTTCTTCAACGTTGTTAGAGAGGGCCTTATTGACGAGGAAACCTACGCCACCCTGGGATGTTTTATCACCCTCGCGAAAGTAGAGAAGATGGCCCGAGTCTAGGGTTACGGTGTCCTCCCCCTCTCTACGGACTTCACATAACCCTAGAACCTGCCATTTAATGTTCTCTAACTCCACTTCCAACTGCGCTAGATGGTGATCAAGCCTCAGAGTGCGTCCGTTAAACGTTGCCAGGGTCAGTTTGTGTGGTGGATGGTAGCCTGGGGTAGCCCGGAGATTCTTCGCACCCCCTGCCCCGCCGTTACCATGGCCGCTACCATGGCCAGGAATAGCGAGGCGGCCGGGAACTGGGGGCCATTTTATGGCTGGTTTTATCATAAGGGGGATATTGCCCATAATCCCCACGCTGGGCATGCGGGTTGGGGATCGCAGTCCAGTGAGATTGTTCTGCAGAGGGCGCTGCTGCCCGCCCCCCGGTGTGTGTTTCCCTTAGTCGCCTCTTACGACACCCACGGGAAGAGTTGGGGTGGTGAAATTCTACGCCGGCACCACACGGCTCAAAGAATCGCGTGGCTTTAATTTATAAATCGCACGGATCGCCCTTTTTTGAAGTACAAAGATAGTCTGTATGTCCGCCGCCTGTCCCCATAGCAAAATACTATAGGACATAATACTATGGAAGTAACTGAAATAAACTAATCTAGCTGTATCTTCATCAGTAATATATCTAATTGTTCGAACTGCATAGGCTGCTGAACTAAGTCTGCCTGCAAGAGCATCAATTTGCGGTCTCCATTGCAGAGAGGAATCAATATGTAGCCCTAGGAAAATGGTAGAGTCTACAAGAGGAACTATCTCATCCCTTAGCATAATTTTAGTAGGGAATTCTCTTACATTTGGTAACATGAATTTTATGCATTTGGTTTTTTTAGCATTGAGTAAGAGGTTATTGGCGGTGAACCAATCAAGTATTTGTGACAGAGAACTATTTACGTCGTCATAATTATATTTATTTCTATCAACTTTAAAAATCAACGAAGTATCATCAGCAAATAAGACTATATCACAAAAATCTTCTGCTAAAAAAGGAAGATCATTTACATAAACTAAAAATAAAAATGGACCTAATATTGATCCTTGCGGAACACCTAATTCAATCTTCGAACCTCTAGATCTTTCTTTACCAATATCAACTTTTTGAACTCTATCAGACAGATATGATTGCATAAGGTCCAGTGCCTTGTTATTAATTCCATAATGTTTCAATTTGCTAATTAAAGTACCATGATCTACACAATCAAAAGCTTTAGAAAGATCACAAAATATACCAATAGCGTTTTTTGCTTTATCCCAAGCATCGAATATATGTTTTAATAGAACTGTACCTGCGTCTGTTGTCGATCTACCTTTGGTGAAGCCAAATTGATTTTTATGGAATAACCTATTAACGTTGAAGTGGCAGGTTAACTGAGTGAGAATTATTTTCTCAAAAATTTTGCTGAATGCAGGTAGTATGGAAATAGGCCTGTAATTGGCCGGATCAGTGTGAGATGAGTAGGTATAAGCTGTTTTGTGCCGTTTTTTGTTCAAGACTTTCTGGCAGCGACGTAATGATGCTGCATCATCATAATCTTCATCAACGACAGCAAAATGATTTTTTTGCTAGGTATTAAAAACTCGCCTGCAAATAAAATATTTGCCTTCTTCTAGGTCCCTGCAGAAGTCGCATTCTTTTTGTGCGATAATTATTTATAAAGTCTTCGTCTAATCATAGCGTAATTTTCTAAAAGCTCCTAAAATCATTAAATGTCAACATCCAGCATACACTTGATATTTGATACTTGATAAAATTTATAACAATCAATTTCTTGTTGACAAAACAATCCTTTAGTAGTAGAAAACAGACAAAGTCTCATTAATTTGTATTTTGATGGTACACCATCAACGCTCAACTTTATCTGACTTTTCCCAAAACATTTTAGAGTTCCTTTCAAAAATAATTAAGACAGGTACATGACGTCATGGAAGAGAATGTGAACAAACGACTCAATTTATTATTGAGATAGTAAACACGTGCCATTGAGAGCTAAACATGAGAATAGAGCTCTTAACATAGGAGTGGTAATTAAGGACTCTCTCCGTCTGCTTCTTGGTAGAATGTACAGGTATCTTGCCATTGATCATTGATCAGGCACCAATCTTCTCAAAACAGGCTTTTTCAATATCTACCTATTCAAAAAATTCTTAATCAGTATATTTGTTATAGTGACATCTAAATTTGTGAAGAGAAATAAAGAAGCATTTATTTTATTTATGGCATAAGTTCATACCTGTCCAGCAAACATCTTTATCATGTCTCCGTAACATAAACAATTAAAATACTGTGGAAGCAGATCAAGGATTTTAATGCTCATTTTATAAGGCGAATAGTCTAAGAAACTTTCAATAAAAATCATACATTGATTTACAGCAAATCAAGCTGAGAATTTTACAATTTTTGGATTGAAATTCCGCCTCCAAACAAGATGGTTTTGGGATAGTTGCTATTGGCAGATGGATTAGTAATCGCATTTTAACCCTCACAGGATTAAAATAAACAAAAAAGTTATTGTGGTAATAATAATGGAAAGGTGGATTCATAACTTGGCACCGCCATAGTCAGCTAGTACGCAGATACGCAAGCAACTCATAGATCTATGAACCTACATAACTATCTCACAGATGAACTAGGAAATATTTCATTTGGTTCCATAGCTTCATGATTATACCTCTGCGTCTCGCATCATCAGACTAATGATGCACAAAAATATTTTCCGTGTCGCTCTCAGTCCATCAATTAATCAGGATTCATTTTGTTTTCATCGCTTTTTGTACGAGTCTATTTAAAAGGCTTTTTGTTTTAAATTTGTGAATGTAGGTAAAATGGAGTGTTTTTATTTGTTTTTTATTAATCGCGATCAAAACACATTGTCGTCAAACTGTTTACATGTTGTATATATTTTTATTTTTATCTATAACCATTATATTAAGAAGAAAGATTTATTTGTTTGTTTGGATTAGATATGATCCGAAACTACTGGACCGATTTGAAAAATTCTTTCATCATAGAATCCTACATTATCCTTCATGAACATAGGCTATAGGATATTTTCAAAAAAGTTAGAGAATTATGTAACCCAAACATATGTGTATTGGCGTGTAAAAATTTATATTTTTTGTTATTTTTTTATAAATACACGTGCCCAGTCTGGGCTGACTTGTAGTTTTTTTATAATTATGTTATGTTTAATGTCGTAATTTTTGTAAAATTACCTCAATATAGGCCACAAAATAGGTGAACAGGTTCTAGTATTTTTAACAAACGATTCTGCTATAATTTTATTTGTATTTAATTACGTTTCTCAGTTTTAAATTTATAGCAACATAAATAAATTCATTATTCGCATTATCTAAATGTTCAGATTAATTAAATTGATGTTGAACATAAAATCTGACGTAATAAAACCTCCTAATATTCAACATAATCTTATTGATTAATAGCGTTTAACGTTGGAATCTTTAAAGAGTAATAAAATGATAAGAGGCACGGCCAATCGTTGAGGCAGTAAACCATTTTAATGTATCATTGCGTACGTAACACTGTAACAGTAATGCTTAGGAGATTGAAATAAGTGTATCTAATAGATAAGAAAACATAAAATGTATCTAAAATTCACAAATCACTTAAAATTATTTGTTTATTAAAGATCAAGAGTAGTTATGATCTTACTAAGTAATGTTTTTTACGACCAAACTAAATAACGCAGAATTTTACCTGAAATTGACCATCACTTTTTTAACAATGAAGCAGTAATTGTATGAAATAGTTATTAACTAACGCCGATATTTCGTGGTAGATAGTAAATAAATTTATTTTATATCTGGTATAATATTTTATATGGGCCGTAGTTTTAATTATTTTATATGTTGAACGAGACTAATGTTACCTGAAATAAATGATTATTGTTATTATTAACTGAAAATGTTGTAAATTTATCATAGTGGGAGTAGTAATTAGGTAACGTTAAGAAAATATATAATTAAATAATATCTAGCGCATGTTCACACGAGGCCAGGACGCGGTTAACGACGCGCCAAAACAAATATTGTTTAAATGTTTAGAGATTACCCAGAGACGAGGGCTTACACATTATAATAAAAACAGCAATTAATTTTTATCCAAAATGCATAATAAAGCCGCTTACAGAACTTATAGTACAATCTTTTTGAAATTTTACAAACCAACCGAAGAAATATTATTCGTAGAGAATAATACTGCCGTCCGTTACCTAAAATGCGGCTAAGTCGCAAAAGCAAATTTTGAGAAAAACGCAAAAAACGCGGCGAGATGTTTTAAATTGCTGCCATTTGGTTACTCTTATTCGTATGACAGATTTTTTGCCACTGAAAGATAGAATGACGTGAGGACTATCAAATGGTTTTGGCTTACACTCAAGTTCCTAATAAAATCTATTCATAAAATTATTTTTTGCATTTAACTTTAGCAATGATTTAATGAAAATGTTAATTTTACACCACTATAAAGCGGCTATGTATACCTTAACGGCGTTTTAGTTAAGGATTTGCACATAACTGCTTTAAAGCGTAGGATAGTTTATTTTTACTTGTTGCTCCGAGCGTAGATAACGGCTTTATAGCGAAGGAGTTCGACATAACCGCCTTGTAGTGTTGTGGTTGTATGAAAATCAAAATGAAAACACAAAGCTATAAGATGGTTAGGAGACTTTAACTTCTTTAAAGCGTAGTAACTTGGACATAAATTGAGTAACGGCGTTTTAGCTGTGCATCTCTGGGCATGTTTTTTTCAGTTCCAAATAGTTATAAGACTTTAAACGCTTTTTAGCTAAGTATTTGCAGATAGCCGTGATTTAGCGTTGAAATTTTAATATTCTGCATCATTTAACCGCTTTCTTCCCATCGCTAAGTCAGAAACTATAAACGATAGGAACACGTATCCTAGACAGATCGATGGAGAATTTTAAACTGTATTTCATGGCACTTAAAAGTGAAAATTGACCAAATGTCACTTAGCCGCATTTTAGGTAACGGACGGCAATATACAGCCTGTTATGAACGCACGCGCTGAGACTAATATCGCTATTAGTCAAAACGAATTTGTGCCGCACCGAGGTAATTTTGAGATGCAAAATTGTACCTAGGTAGGTAATTCGATTATACTGTAATCCTTGTTCTAAAATTGAACCTTAGATTAAGGCTTAGTTTGATTTAAAGGTAACTAAACAAAATAATTGGTTGAGTATGGTCAAAGAAAGAAAAATATTAAACTGTCGAAAAATTATGTTTGTTTAGGAAGCAGAACATTTTGTAAATCACTATAATCTAATCTAGGAAATAAATGGTAGGTTTTTACAGGAAAGTTAATTATTTCTAATTCAGGATTTTCTCGTGCAATAAATACGAGTTATGAATATCAAGATCCGTCAAGCACGAGTTTGACGCGCGCGCCAAGGGTTACGAACTTTTTTTAATTATTATAGGCAAGTACAAGTTACTTCTGAGATAAGGGAGAGGGACTTTTTGAATTAATGAATAAAAAAAAAAGAATTTATCTACATACGTCACGTACATTTAAGATGGATTGCTGTGCGAACTTGGGAGATAGGGATTTTGGTAAATTTTTTGATACCTTCATTCAATACTTGACTTTGTGAGTCGCTTTAAAATGACAATATCATAATTTGAAGGATTTTTTGATTTCTTACAAGGCACAAAATTTATTTTAAATTTCAAACTGCCAGATGAAGTATTTGCTGAGATACCAAAGAATAAAATAAAGGGCAGAGAAAAATTCAGATCTTAAGTGTTCTGAACCGATCTCAAAACCCTAAAAATGTCTAAAATCAATGCTTTTTACGGTTTTAGCACCAACCAAACAAGTTTAACGAAAACAACAACTTTCTGACAATAGTGTTCGAGCAAAAAATTCAAAAAGTCAGGTAGGTAACTAGTCCATTGTGTCGGCGCGATGTCGTCGTCCAAATTTGCATTGTAATGGCTATCCGTTGTTTATGCGGTCATCTTCACAACATATGGACGGCGGCTCTCATTTATATCGCACATAACATAAATTCACAATTTAACACGTCCGTCCAGTAATTTGTTTTGTTTATTTTTGTATATTAATTGGGCAAACAAACTTTTTATGAAGGCGATGGCGATGCTCTGGTAAAAGTAAATGTGGACATTATAATGTATATCTTAGAAGCAGCTTTACACGTGTTTTTGGAATAAAAAAGTAGCATTTTAGTTATTCTAGGTCCAAATCTATATAATGTATCATTTCAGCCCGATCCGTTTTGGCGTTCTCTTTGGCCAAAAAATTTTACAACAGCACAAAGAGTTAAAGGAGAGGCGATGGAAAGGAGAGGAGATAGTAGGATATATAATATGTATGCATTTTTAATATTTTATTTATTAATTGATCTAAGTATAAATACTAGTTACCTATGTCTTTTTGTTGTTTTCATCGTTACACCTATCTATCATTCTGGTATCCACAAATGGTTACAAACATGATATTGTTTGTTTTAACAATAATTTGTTTTTATAATTGTAACGAATATAAAATCATCAAAATCAAAACAAAATCTTCAAATTGAATTAATTTTTAAATATTTGGATACTGAGCCATCAGCTGCTTGTAAATTATGATGTGCAAGAATTGCACAAGATAAATACATATATCTGCCTTAAGGACCATGAATAGTTATTTTGACTTTTATAAAACATACCTATTTACCACAATAACTCACCTGGTGTCCAGAAACATAAAAGAATCGAACTGCAATATATTTCTTCGACATCTATGTCTCAATACTCACAAAGTGTTAAAATTTTACCACAATCCCAAACGCTGACATTTGGTTCGGTTTTCATTGAACATTTTATTGACATCAAGACCTCAAGCCAAATCTTTGGTTTGATATTTATCGTGGTCAGACAATGTGGTTCTGGATAAGGTTGGCACATGCAAGAGCATTTTAGCCGGACAATCGTGTTTAGAATCATGATTTTGATTTTCCATGCACCGGGACTTGGTTCGGCTTTATATATATTCTTAGAGAGAAATAAAATTTGTAATCACTTAGAATAAACTTATTTAAGATTAACTAAACTATAAAGCACACCATGAATAAAAAATATCAAAGGTTACCTGAAAGAGATCGCTGCTAGCGATAAAGGCACTAATTGTGACATTCTAGATATAATTGGTATTAAGTTCATGAATAAGTATAACCTTTAGTTAATGATAGAGCAATAAATACATTTTCTATTATATTCAATAAAACAGTAACACATGAATCTTATTGACCATAAACTTTATTGCAACAGAAAAATAACTATTAAGTATATTCTTTCAGTGATCAAACATAGGTATCTAACCCTTTAGTTCAGTTCCTCGGGGAGGGTCATAACAGGGGTGGGCAGTATGGGAGTAGCAACACTAATGGGGTCAATGACCACGGGTGCTTCGACAATGTCGACGGGGCTGGGGACGATGGGCTCGGCTACTTGGACGGGTGACACTACGACGTTGTCGGCTTGGTCGACGATGTTAACTGGGCCGGGAACAATAGGCTCCTGGGCTACCACGGGGGTCACAGCGGGGGTAGCGGGTGCAGCGACGGGGGCAGCTGCGTTCACGTTTACGATGAGTTGGACAAGAGGAGAGCTTCCAGCGGCTACAACAGGAGTAGGCGCCACCACGGGGGTAGGCTCAACGACGGGAGTGGGCATGGGGTTAGACTCGACGACGGGCATGGGCAGCACAATGGGGCTGATGGGGAAGGGAGGAACGATGGGGTTAATTGGGCTGATGGGGCTGGGTGGGCTGATTGGGTTAATTGGGCTGGGCTGGACGACGGGCATGGGTAAGATAACCACCGGCTCAGGAAGGATAGGCAGGACACCGGGAGCGGGCAGGATGGGCAGGACGCCGGGTTGGGGGAGGACAACTGGCATGATGGGTAGAGTTCCGGGCTCAGGCAGGACTACCGGCAGGATGGGCAGAGTTCCGGGCTCAGGCAGGACTACATCAGGGACAGCAGGTGCGGGAAGGACTGCAGCCTCAGGAATGGAGACAATCGGAGCTCCAATAGAGATGGGGCTGGTTTCGGACTTCAGCGGGCTGGCCACAGACACAGCCACGAAGGCGACGAATGCGATGAAGAATTTCATATTTTGCTGCAAATAGAATCATAATTGAAATAAACTAATCAAAAATACGAGCCTATGTCTAGCAGTGACTTATATGTAAGCTGATGATGACCATATAATACTTTGAAATAAAAATCGATAAATGTATGACGATAATCAATTAATTTTTCATAAAAGGAATATTTAAAAAAGTATGGGTTAATAATATAATACAAATAATAGATTAATAATAATAAAAAAATAAATCCTTTGTGACTAGACTCATTGAACGGAAAAAAATTTGTTACTTACATTTTTGGGTTTAGCCGTGATCAAATGATGCCTTTACCAAATGCAGAAGCCTTTTTATACCAAAAAGACATTCATACTATAGATACCGAATCGGATAAATTATTGGGCAAATAAAGATAATGATGCGTATCAAGTCTAGTAGTAAAAGTGTAAGCATGAAGATAAATATAATCAACGTAAAATTCCTTTATACCTTAGGTAATTTAGGTATATTCTAAACACAGTTTATTTTAATGACTAGGCAAGTACTAACACTACCTCAGCCACAAGATGTCCACTGTTGGACATAGTATCTTCAAAGGATCACCACAATGACTTATCCAGCATGCCTATAAGGTGTCTGCAATCTTTTCTAGATGATTTTATATGGCCAATACCAAAAGCGAGGAATCGGTTTTTGGGTTAAATCAGTTTCGAAAGCCTTATACTTCTAGTCTTTATCTGTCTGTCAATTATTTCGCTCTTAGATATGTTTTGCTATATTTATATAATAATAATAAATCTTGTGCGCTTGTACACATTTCTAGAATAAAAATGAACTCACAATACAAATCGTGATGTCGATATAAAATAAAATAAAAAATAATGTATTTATAATAATAAGGAAATTATCGAAGAAAAGTTACAAATCAACAATGATGTTGCAAAAATTATAAACTGTCGAGCATACCATCACCCGCCTCCTTGGCGCAAATATTATTATAAAAAAATAGGTTTATCTTTCTTAGTTGAAAACAATATTTACTAATTCGATTGAGGATTCTCCTTTTTAAGTAAATATTTAGAAGTCGATATTATTTGGATTCTTATGCGCAACTTTTGTAACTTCTGTATGTCTATTTTTTTAAAGTCAAAGTCTGAAACCGATATTTATCGTATATATTTTGTAAACCAACGATCGAAACCTTTAGGGCGCGATTTCACTCGCACTTGACAGATCTATGATCGGATTTTGTCTGCAAATATTGTTTAGTAAAATTTTTATAAGTCATAAATAATTACATATATCTTTATTACCAATATCTTCCTATTTACAATCAATATGATATTGACAAATATACCTAGTATATAACTGATAAGTACTCGTAAATTACTTAAATCGACTGTGAAAGCCTTGTCATTACAAGTCATTAGAAGTAGACAGACAAAAGTTTATATTGACATATTAAATAATTTATTTAAGAAAGTCACTAGGTACTGAATCAGAATGAATCCAGTTCATTATAACTAGCATACTTTTGAATTATGAATGACTCAAATATATACATAACTTGTGATGAAAACTTTTGACGAAAAAAAAGTAATTGAGTCAAAATTTAAATTGAAAGTAATTAAATTTCCCTGCATTTTTTTTTTATTGATTAACACACAATCAAGTTCATGGAATTTCAATAGAAATGGAAATAAACTTATATTTTAGACCTATCCGGTCTTTACTTTAGCTTTTGCGCTGTCCGGCTTTTTGTTTACTTTGTCACATCCTTGTCTTTTATTCAACTTCTATTATTCACGGGTGGTCGCCAGCTAGACACAGGCTTTTGTCAAGCTAAAATGTATTCGTCAGCACTGTAAAACTCTACGGGACACCGAATGAGGTGCAAAAGATAGTACGTAGTAGAACACCTAAATTATTGAACTTTGTAAGGGTGCTAGTTCAATGGTAGAATTGATTTGGCAAGATAATTCCTTGTGTTGATTGGTTGATCAGGGTAAAACCTTGATTAACAAAGAAAATTGTATTTACATAACCAAATTAAATATATAAATAATGCTGGACAATCCATACAGCATCATCGAGCCTAAGCTAAGCAGAGCTAATGTTATGGGTACTAGATGACTGATATACATAAAACAATATATTACATATTTTTTTATAATGCATAGAAAACAAACACAACATCCGGAACAAATATCTGCAGATCGTACAAACATGAGTCCCGATGCGGCAATCGAACCCGCAACCTCCTACGTCGCAGGCGGACCTTCGCACACCCTTAGTGGCCCAACGAGCCACAGAGGTCGTCTTTGATGCGGTGGGTCACTACTAAAATAGAACTAGTATTTACAAATTAAACAATTGAGCTAACTGCAGACTGTTGCAACAATACTACAGTTATAGTAGTAGATAATAATAGTAGATAATAATCACAGTAGGTTTATTAAGTACTAGCGGCCCGCCCCGGCTTCGCACGGGTATTAAACAAAAATTTCAGAAATTATACACACTAAAACGATGGGTTTCACAGTTTTCATACGGATCTTTAATTTTTTTAACAGCACTGGGGTTTTTGACATTGACTCCACATTCCAAAACTGACACTGGCCCCAAGACAGAAAAAGCAAGCACCGTGCGCTATACAACCTCTTTTTCTATTCTGACGCGCCATAATAGAAAAAGAGGTTGAATATACAGCCCACGGTTCAATTATTGAATTTTTCATGCGGATCCCTAACTTTTTTGAAAATATTATATAGCCTATGTTCATCACGGAAAATTAAGGATTCTAATGGTGAAAGAATTTTTTAACTCGGTCCAGTAGTTTCGGAGCCTATTCAATTCAAACAAACAAACAAACATACAAACAAACAAACAATCAAATCTTTCCTCTTTATAATATTAGTATAGATGTACTTAATTTGATCATCAAGATAATCAAGCTGTGAAACCTAACCTTTGGGTTAAGGCATCCAACTATGTTCATCGTTTTCTAAGTGAGCAACTTTAACTAGTTTGATTTAATCTTACCAATATTTCAAAATAGTTCGTAATCCTAATAGTATCTACAGTTTTGAAAGTCAATTGAGCGATTATCGGAAAATTAAATGGCCAATTTCACCGCTCTATAAACGTGTTCAACGCTTCTACATTTTAAATTACCATTAATACTTCATCTTTATCATTTTACTGTATTAAAAAAACAAAGAATTCTATATACGTTGGTCCACCTAAAGTTTCCAACATAAAAGGTTTTTTAGTCTAAAATAATAGTAACAGAGACAGTCAAATAGAATACATGGACCCAGTCCTTTATCTAAAAGATGGCACTAATGACTATCCATGATGATGTATCGGGTCAAGCAAGCTCGACAGAAATTGATGAAGAACAGAGTTATGGCCACCTTTCAAAGTATTTCCAAAAGCCTTCTGTATCAGCGAATGTTGCACCCAGTGTAGCATTCAAGATTCAAGCCAGTCACTGTCCAGTTGAAATGAAGCAAAGGCATTCTACATCATTGTTCCTTTGTTCTGACCAGTACCTTTGTCCGAGAATTGTTTTATACTGAATGTAAGTCACGAATACCTTGTACAAGGACAGAATAGATGATAGTTCGGGGAAACGGGAGTTTCACTTGAGCGCAGGCTTCAAGTGTTTGTAAAAATGAACCAAACAGGTAAAATAAAATGGAATTTCTGTACATAAGTTTACTTATAAGAAAATTGATAGATCTTCTAATTATGTTCATTAATTTAAGTTTCTTCCAATCTGGTATATTAAATTCATTTAAGTTTTATAAACGACTTAGGAAAAACCAAATGATATTCGATAGAATTACAAATTAATACATACGATTAGAATTTTCGCTGCACTTTTTTTTTATACATGCATAGGGTTCAGGAATTTGAGTTTTTTTTTATATACCTTTCCTTACAGAGGTCATTACAAAATTCATCGCGTTGTTATTTTTTAATAGCTTATACACCTGGGTTTAACCACGATCTCACCTGATTGCTAATGAAAATGTGGCTGACAGTGTATCACGAAGGACTATAAAACTACGAATATGTAATAATTCAAGATATGAATTACTCATATTTTAATAGCGCTTAAAGTTCATTTCTCAATAAGACTGCGTTAGAGTGGCTCAGGCCTCTACTGTACAACTAGATGCTGCGTCGGCTCCATAAGTCCGCTACTACCGTACAACTCTATCGTGATCTCATATGGTCTTGTTTTTATCTTCATTACGTTTGTGAAGGAACTGTCTATCTTCGTTATTCAAATATCTCATTAGAGTTTCATTTTCATCTAATGCAATTGTAAGACTTCTCTCAAGGGAATGTTTCTTTAACTTCATATTATACATATTTTTAAACTTTCACGATTTGTTGACATATTAAAGAATATTTATCGGGTATTTATCGCGTACCTTTTGTTTTATTTTCCCCTACCTGGCGTTTACAAGATTGACTGCAGCTGTGGTCGCTCATACATAGGGCAAACTAAAAGAACCATTGCTGAGCGGGTGAAAGAGCACATAGCAGCGGTCAAAAATAGGCAACTGAATAAGTCGGCAATAGCGGAACATCTGCTAGACTCAGGAAGTAACCATTGGATCGAGTTACATGACCCAAAGGTTCTATCTCGTGAGCGTCACTATTATAAAAGGATGGTTCGAGAGGCGATTGAGATCAAAAAACACCCAAATTTCAATCGTGAAGATGGTTTTCGTCTCTCGTCCTCGTGGAATCCGGTGATTAATAAGTGCGGGCGTCGTGTACAGACTGCACTGCATTCGGACACGGTCAGTGTAGTGTGTCGTACTGTGAACGTGAACATTCCTGATTCAGAAGACGAATTGAGGGTAGTCGTGGATACTGCCGTCAATTCTTGGCAGTAACTCGCAGAACATCCAGTCGCCCCGTGACCACGATCGCTGCAACGCGATGGAAACGTAGGGGAAAATAAAACAAAAGGTACGCGATAAATAACCGATAAATATTCTTTAATTATACATATTTTATCGTTTTGGGAAATATTTCGATCTATTATTGATATAATTTGTATTCGTTTATTCTTATCTTTACATATGTTTTAACTTAGTATATACTGTGTCATCATAGAGAAACTAATAAGTAGATATGGCTGATAATATAATTGGTGACCAAGAAACACCTTAACTCCTCTCAACTGATAAATTTTTGAGTGGTTTTATGATCAAAAATACTTTTAGAGCCTAATTCTAAGACTTAAGTTAACAAACTGGTGAAAACTAGTTCCAGTGTTAGGGACTACGATGATCATACATTCCGGAAGACTTCCGTGCCGTTTCAATATAAAATTCAAGAAGAAACTGCAATAGATGCGGTTTCGCCGCCACATCGAATTGCAGCGTATTTCATTCGGTATTTTGTTGAATAGGTATGGATACTGAATAATATAAGAGGTACTTTAATAATCCTCTCAGTCATAAATTCAATGCGACTTCATGGCATTAACAAACTTGAATCTAATAAAACAAAGGTAAATTAAGGGAACGTGGCACATAAACTAACAAAAAGCACCTTCTCAAAGTTAGAACGAGCTGGTTAATCAAATTACACTATTCATTAAAAGGTAAAAGTTTATAATGTATGTTTGCTTCCATTACTACCCCTCCGCGTTCAACTGGCTGAAGGGTTTTGCATGATAATGTAACAAGATAGCTTTTAATTTGGATTATCTCATGGGCTACGTTCCTGTGGAGCGGCGTGATTAACGGGGCGTAACTAGTACAGATAGAGTAGCGGCTTCCTATATTTGTTAGTTCACTTATTCATTCAAAATATCAGCGTCAAATGAAACTAGAGAACTCAAAATTTTTATTATACTCGTATCTCCATTTTTGTAAACCTAGACTTTTTATTAAGCTTTAGATATTTTTGACGACTACTAAAAATATCAGCCGTAAATACCATTTCACAAGCTCGTGGGAAACATTGACAGCTAGAAACCAACCGCATGACCCTCAGAATCACGACAACAACGTGTTATCCTCTCATGTTAGTCCTTTGACGATTCTATCCTATCGTCCGATCTCTCGAACCATTCTGAACCTTCAATCCTTGCGATAAGGGCGCCGTTATGTCCCGCTGGGAACAATAGTTAACTCTGTATCAGATTGAGATTGCAAGGTCAAGAACGGTACGCGAGCAAATACGGGTGGGGAACAGTGGGGAAGGGTTCCAGTGACAAATATGGTTCGGAGCAATCTGGACACTTTTGGTGTATTTGTTTGATCTAAGTGTATATTCGTATTACATAGAAGAAAAAATCCACTCTGCAGCAATGCACCTAATTTTGAAAACTAAGCTAAGCTGAGAGCTAAAGCTTAGTTTAGTGTATTGAGCAATGGCATGGCGGAAGGTTGAAGGTATTTTCAACACCGAAGAGTCGAGTCACGAAAAAGTATTAAAGTTCATTACAAGAAAAACTTTTCAACGTAAGAAATTCATTTTGTTCCAGCAATTTCAAAGAGAAAAATAAAAACTAACTGCACAACAATATTCTGTAATGGGCAATTATAGCGTCTAGAAACCAAGCAGACAGCAGAGAAAATTCTAATAGTTACAACGCCACAAACAGAATTTTCTATAAAAACCTTGAAGGAAAGAAAAACTAAAAAACTTTATTTACTCTATCGGTGGTGAATACTGAAGGCAGAATAAAAATTCCGTCGAATTTTTACCTAAACGTTTTATAGTTTTCAAGTAAGACCAATACCTAGCCTCCATAGTTATGAGGCTGGTATTGCTTTTACTTGAAATGAATTGTAAAAAAGGTTCGAAACTGAACTGCTAACTACTGGTAAATCGAGTTCGACTCTAAAACACTTGAAACTACTTGAAAGCAATAGTTAGTGCAGGTACTTTTTGTTTTCTAATGAACGTAGCAAACGAGAACATAATACCTACCTGATATTATATGCGGCTGCTTTATTACGCCTGTATCACTGTATTACTGCGACGAACAATTCGAAGATGTCTCATAATGTCAGGTAAAGGAAGGAATCTATCAATCGTCAAGTCACGTTGCATCGCATAAAAGAACTGCAGCTCTGCTTCAGAATGAATTTTTAAAGATGTACATTCCATTAGCTTAGAAAGTACTTGCAAACGTAGAGTAAGATGCCTTACTGCGTTTTATGATGACCTGCAAAATACTGAATGCAAATTCAGGATGCGGTAAGCTTAAGACACCTACTATACATATAATGCTTCTTAGGGATAATTAACGACGAGCAGTGGACTAGTATGGGCTGATATTAAAGTGCTCAGATGCTTATGTTTTAGCACAGCAATTGTCCAATTAATATGAAAAAATTACATAAATCGAATTAAAAAAAAAAAATTATCGAGCTTCTCTCAGAATTTATTGACACGTTAGGTTTTTTGTGCATAAGATTAAAACTAGAAATGCATTAATGGTTACGGCACATTTAGTGAAATTTAGAGAGTTTTCTATAATCCCTAGTCGTTTCTGGTTATTCTGTGCCTTCTGCGCACGTAAAGATTACAATGAATAAAACAGAATGCATTGCAGTCTGAAAACAAAAATTTACTCTGCAAATTGAGAGCCTATTGACTTTTCATTGAGTTTTGATTGGGAACTACTTTAAATTTATCATGAGTTGGTTTGCTGTAATGCACATAACGAAGCGTGGAAACGGCTTTACGTTTTGTGACATTGATTTAATAATGCTAGATTATACACACAGCATTATCTAGCCCCAAGATAATGCTTGTCTTGTGGGTAGGGAGTAGTAACAGAAATACATAATAATATACGAGTGCATAGATATATATTTTTATTATACATACAAAACGATCAGAACACCCTGGACAAATATTTGCAGGTACGAACATTTTTGTCCCGAGGAACAAACCCGCAACCTCATGCGTCGCAGACGGACCTTCGTCTACCGCGCCACAGATGCTGTCAAATCACGACATGGATGATTTTTATTTTGATAAAATGACTAAGTATATAGAAAATCTTGATGTATTCCAAAGTAATAATACTCTTCAATCAAGGTGCGGATTGATTTCTCACTCAACAACTTTATTACTTTCTGCGAGGAGCATCTTGCACGGTATTTTATTTTATGACTCACAACTATGAATATTGAAGGCTATTGCATAAATTAAGTATTTTAATTTCATTTGATGTTTCTTTTTTAAACAGTTCATAGTTTTTACGTAAAAGATCTTAAGCCCTGCTTTAAATCTCTGAATATTCTGTCCCAATTTCAGCTGTAGCTCATATGAAAACGGTTTTAAACATAATATCGATTTCCGCCGACTAGTTTCCGGAGGTTTATTATTATGGTTTCGGATCTCGCCTGAGTAACTTCAGATAGCGAGCAATCGGTTTTTAAAAGCATTACGTTGAGTGGGTTAACCAGTTTCCGAAAATGAATTGAGTCTTGAAAAATAAGCTTTCCTAAGATTGTTATTGGAAATAGGAGTAGTTTTGCTAAGAAATAACCTAGTAAAAAAAAGTAAGATGATATAATAAATTGATAAACTGAATACAAGAACTACCCTTCTGTCATGAAGGTAGTCGGTACTATCCACATGAAGTAGACTGTATAAATAACATGCCACACACCACCACAAGTCTATAGAAATAATGAGACCTAAACAACGCGCTTTGCTTTAAAAAATGCACATAGTTTCATAATAGAACGGTAAAATTTACTACTTACCCCTTCAGGAAAATTATAGCAACATCTTTTCAGTCGTCAAGGAGGCGGACCTAACTTGTTATCTGCAATAACCTTTGTCAATAACAGTTGGATTTTTGGAAACAATAGGGTAAAAAAACTTAGTCTTATATCAGTTACTAATGGCCTGAGTTTCTCTTTTCGAGTTAACTCCCTAAAACAATTGATCTTTTGTTCATTGAACCTACTCTTGCCAACATCTAGAAATATAAACTTCTTGGCCATAAGCCAGATATCGTCCATGAAGTTGACGTCCTATCAAAAGGACATAGGGTTGTTTGCGGGCAAGAGGCAATATCTCGGTAACTAGACAAACTCCACTCTCGAATACAGAATGGATCTGATAGAGTAGCGGTTTATTACGTGTCAGGAAGCTGTTGCTATCATTGATACTATGGAAATGACGCAACTTTACATCTATAAAATTGTTTTATTACATACCTTGGTAGAATTTATACAAAACGTATGAGCGGTATTTTACACGAAATTAATATTCAGCCTATTCAGGCGATCTAAAAGAAAACATTGGAAACTATTATGGTTATTAACATAAATGAGGTTTTATACTTAACTGTTTCTACTTAACCTGTTTCAGTTATAAATGTAGGTATTTGACTACCGTCTCTTTGTAAACACATAATTTAAAGTCTTTTTATTCTAAGCAATTTATGAGACCAGTCTTTAGCGTCAAATCATGCCTAAAATTACTTAAGTTATTTAGAGGATAACTATTTCCTGCAGCGGGTTGCAATTGATAACAGCAGAGTTTATTGAGGATGTAAGGATATAATACTTTTGTTTTGCTTGTAGGTTTTAAATATAAATTTTCTAAGACTGACTTAATGCTATCTGAACACGTAATAGACCAATTATACCATGTTATTTATGTAGCCCAAGTCGGCTTATGAATGCTAATTTCAGTGAAAGATAACCCTCATTTGGTTCCAAAGCATCAGTCAGCTGTTCACAACTAATATTATTTGCTTAGGTCTGAGGATTTCAAATGAGTTGAATAAATAGCTTGTTTTGGTACAAATATAGTCCAATCAAAATAATTGAGAATTCATCTAAGAATCCAGAATACTAGCCATAGGACTGGCAGAGTAAGACCCAAAATAAAAATTCTTGTTTTACTTTAGGGCTTGATTGTTGTATACCCATCATATTGATTTATTTAGACGAGATTAGTAGCTTTGATTTTGTATTTGCCTGCTTTAATATACCACTGCCTTGGGGTAGTAAAAAAACCTGTAAGGGTGTTAAACTGGGTTAGCTGACGACCTCTGTGGCGCGGTGGGCGAAGGTCCGCCTGCGACGCAGGAGGTTGCGGGTTCGATTCCCGCCTCGGGACAAATATTTGTATGATCTGCAGATATTTGTTCAGGGCGTTCTGGTCGTTTTCTATGTATAATAAAAAATATCTATATATGTATTAAGGCGCATACAGTAGCTGATTGCTCCTCTTTGGAGGCTTTCTCCTCCTAGAGTAGTCAATTTTATGGGCTGAAAAAAATATATGTTATACATTGACCTTTTATCTGTAAAGTGAACGTACAAAAATGTTCTATGTGCTCGTTTACCTGGTGAAAAAAAATCACAAAGTGGAGCTGTTTCTGACTGAAAAAGTGTATCTACTTCTAAACTACTTAGAATTTTATACTTTTTTTTTCACCATCATGTCGGCAAAGACTTTATCTTCAAACTGAACGTATGATTTTGTGATACGACGATTTTTCACATAGAAAATCATTATTTTAAATTTTTGCGTATGATTAGTGGGCGGTAACCTTTGAAGGTAGTCTGCGCGGGCGACGGGCGGCAGTGAAACCCTGACTGTCGTACGGGGAGGTTGTGTTCGTCTGCCTCGCGCTCTAGGTGAGCGCGAGGCGTACTTTTGCTTTTTTACTATAATGCTATATTGATGCACATAGACGCTTTATTTATTATTCAAAGTTATCCGCGCATGGACGCTTTATTTGGTGTAAGACAGTTTGTAAAATAATGAAAATTCCGAAGATCAGTAAGCTGAAGAAAGCCAGAGCTCTGAAAGCTCGTTATTTTAGAAAATTTATGCTATTGTAACTACCTATTAGCAATCTTATGTAGATTTTACATATTTGTATATTTATTTTAGGAGATCGGGTAGGTACTACACTAGGTAGGAACAAATGAACGACAATGTAAGTAAATACTCCTTAGACCTACCCATTTATTTGTTTTATTACTAATCTTACATTATTATTTATTTATAGATTTACAGTGACCGGACAAGTTGAAACTGAAGTGAAAATGTTTTGCTCCAGGTAAAACATCCATTACGCTTAGGTAGGTAGCTAATATTAGGTAGGTAGCTATGATGTATTATGCGACGAAATAAAATATGTACGTACGTATGGCGTTCTTCCTAACGCGGTTCATGATCGTCTTCAGAATTCTAGTATAGCTGCAACAGTTCTATGACTCTCCGAAGTGAAGCACTAGGTAGGTACACCCCCACCTTACTTACTGTTATGAAATGGGAATGGGATTCAAAATGTAAAGGAGACTGGGTAAAAATGGTACATAGCCTTTTTTCATCTCCTAGAGCTCGGATATTTTTAAACTTACGCGATCTGAACTCATAATTATTATTACAATTTTAACGGGTAGGTATTTTATCGTGTTTTTACGGGTATTTTTTATTTACGAGTATTTTTTACGGGTTTTCTTCGCGACGGCCACCCTTTGTACTTGTACATAATTATCTAGAATTCTAGATAAAGTACGACAATTGCGAGTGTAACTCGCGCGCCGAGGGTTTTGAACTTTTGTCGTTTAGGTTGTTACGTTTATTGACGACCTCTTGGCGCGGTGGGCTTACAACGCAGGAGGTTGCGGTTACTACAGAGATTAGTGGGTAGGTAAGTGCGTTGGTACCAACGCACTTATTTTTTTTAATTTTTTTTATGTTTTTCCTGTAAAATATAGATTTACAATGTGTCTGGTCACCGGTGTCGGAGACTTTGGGGGGGGGGGGGGGGTGAAATACGGTAAATTTTATCGACAAATCACCATTCCTATTTTTTTTCTACATCCATGACAAAATGGCAGCCATTTTGTTTTCTTTTGCCTCGAAGCACGGATACTGATTTAGCTATAGCAACCCATGTAGAGGTCCTAGGAAGACGATAGAGGGCTTATTTGATAGACAATAATGTGGACAATAAAGCAACGATAACATTGTTTCCATTTCCATTTTATAATAGAGGAAAAAATAATTTATGAAACCTGAAAAAAGATTTTTTGAAAAAAAAATTTTTGTATTATTAGCTTTTTCATAGAATCCAAACTGTCAAGCTACATGTTTTTTGTTTTTGAACGATAGTAAATACTGTGTGCTTCAAAATAAGTCTTGTATCTTAGCTATAAGTAAGATAGTTTAGAAGTTTACTCAAAAAATCTTTTTTTTTGTTTTGTAAATTGTTTTTTCCTCCTCTACTATAAAATGGAAATGGAAATAATGTTATCATTGCTTTATTGTCCACATTATTGGCTATCAAATGAGCCCTCTATCGTCTTCCTAGGACCTCTACATGGGTAGCTATAGCTAAATCAGTACAAACACCTTGCTTCGAGGCAAAAGAAAACAAAATGACTGCCATTTTGCAATGGAGGTAGAAAAAAGATAGGAATAGTGATTTTTCGATAAAATTTACCGTATTTCACCCCCCCCCCCCCAAAGTCTCCGACACCGGTGACCAGACACATTTTATATTTATCTACAAACGCTTTGTACATTTTATATCGATCACTCTGCAATCTTCGGAGATAGGGGGGGGGGGGGGATGGCCAATTTTTCGACCTTTATCAAAATATTTCGAAAAGTACAAAATTGATACCCCACCCCACTCGACGGGGGTAGTCTCCCCTTTAGAAATCCCCCCCCCCCCCCCCTTTTGACCATAATTTTTAAAAGTAATTATGTTAACAGACTTCTCTGGTAGTCACCCCTTTAGAAATTTTTCCCGCCCTTTTTTGACCATATTTCAAAAAGTATTATTTTTACAGACTTCTTTATATTTTTCCTGTAAAATATAGATCCATATCTTCAAATACTTGGTACATTTTACATCGATCGCTCTGCAATCTTCGGAGATAGGGTGGGGGGGGGGAGGGGGAATGGTAATTTTTTCGACCTTTTTCTCAAAAAGTATAAAATTTATCAAAATTTCCAAAACGAAATGTACAAATCAGTACCTTTCATTTCACACCACCTTAATTTCTGTAGGTCCCATTTAAAATTTCGATTTCAAAATTTGTACTGAAAATCTTCATTTTAATTTTTTATTTATTTTTCTATAAATCTGTGCGGGCGCACTAAATGTATTATTATTTCAAATTTCAAGTCAATAGCTGCAGTAGTTTCTGAAATATTATGGATTCAAAACACAAAACAGAATCAAAGTCATAAGGATCCCTGGCTGGACCAAGGGACAAAATTTATATATCGTAGATTTTTTTCTTTTGTTTTCTTTCTGCTGGTTTTTAGGGTTTTGTTTGACCTCGGTTTCAAACCCCTAAAAAACAGCAGAAAGAAAATAAAAGAAAAAGAATCTACTATATAAAAGTAAATTTGTCTCTTGGTCCAGGATGCCCTTTCTCCTCTTGCTTAGAAATTTACTGTTTACATCCGATTTCTGGCATCATTTCTTTGAATAGGTGTAAAAACCTATATGTAAATACCATGTAATGGTAATTTTTTCTCTTTGTCCATTATGACCTTTTTCCTTTAGCTCAGAGATTTATTGTTTCAAATTATTCCACCCGTATAACCTACCTATCATTGATATCCTACAAACATTGAAAATTAGAGAAGCTTGTATGAATGTTTGTTACCATGTACCTAACTACTAAACTGATTTGCATAAAACTTTCGAATGATTGGAATATAGGCTAGTTTAGAAGGAAATTACCTACAACGCGAACGCCCCGCGCCGCGCGGGTAGTAACAAGAGGCGGTAAGGCGGTAACATACATACTTATTACTTACCTAAAGTACCGAGTTCTGTTCTCAGACCAAGAACAAATACTTGCAGAATTTTAAAGACAAAGATACATTTATTTAGCTTCACAAGAACAGCACAGACATAAATAAAGATAGACAATTTGTAAAAAAATATCCCGCAGTGGGAATTGAACCCGCAATTATCGCGTGTCAGCCGGCTTGGTTTACCACGCCGCGCCGCGCGGCCATGAAGGATTTCTACTTATCTTTTGCGGCTTACGCGCGAAATCTATTTCATTTTCTTGGCTATGCGGCGGCGCGGCGGGGGGCGCGCGGAAGGGTGCGGGGCCGAAACCATAGCCCCGCCCAAATTGCTCAAGGTCATTCGCTCCTGTATGCGCCTTAATATTGTATTATGTATATATCAGTCATCTAGTACCCATAACACAAGCTCTGCTTAGCTTGGGGCTAGATGATGCTGTGTGGAATGTCCGGCATTATTTATTTATTTATTTATTTATTTAAACTGTTTTCTGAATAAATAAATTTAATTAATCTTCACATCCAAAAGTTGCCTGTAATAGATTGATTCTACGCTATAAAAACCGCCCATTGTATGTACATGTTTTTGTTATGTTCTCATTTTGATGATTTTTTTGTTTTGTATTGTATTGAAATCTCTAGGCAGTGTTAGATTTTCCATCCATGTGAACATCAAATTCTTTTCAAGAGATCATTCTCATCATACATTTTGATTAAATCTAAACATACAAAATAATAAGAAGATTACAACTACAAAAAGAAGTGCCTTTTTGTAGTACACAGAGAAAGAGAAGAAAGAAAAGAGAAGGAAGAAAGTTCATCAAAATAGAAAAATCATTTCACACCGCGTGTGTCCTCCATAAAGGCCTAACGCAGCAGTATCTAAGGTGTAATATTCCAAACAATAAAACGAAAACAAAACAAAATAATAATCAACTCCGAGTCAATTCAAAAGTCCATAATCTCAGACTTCCTTACCACAATCTCGCTATAATATATTCAAAGCAATAAAGTCGGCTGTATTTTAAAGAAACACTAAGCTGAGCTGAAAGATATTTTTATTAAATTCCACTGGAGGCCGTTTCGTCCCATTCACTACCAATGCAAATGGCTTTCCTCAGTTGAGTGTGCACTGAGTGCAGTCAGATTTTTTTCAATAAACTATTCAACTATTCAACCAGTTTACGCCAATATACCAGTTAAGCCCAAAAGAATTGTAGCACATCAGTCGTACCGATTTTATGATGTTACTGACAAGACTAACTTTACCAGAAGCAAACTTTTCACACAGAAAGTGTCATATATCTAAATAACGATTAACTCAAAGTTAGAAAGCAGATATTTTTATAATTTTACCCTTGAAGAGGCATGAAACAGATAAGCCGATTTGATTACGTCATCAACAATGATTTTTCTAAACTGCATTGTAGTATGTTTCCCTGGACAGTGCCACACCAAAACCCGGGTGTTCAGAACATAAGAGTAAGAGAGATAAAAGAGTTTGAATGTATGCTGAGAAAGTCTCGGTGCATCACTTTTAACGCAGTTCTGCACTCCCTGGAAGCGAGACAGATATTGCACCGCTCTTTTATTTATTATTCGTACGAAGATGTTATTAGACGGTTAAACAACGATTTTAGACAATTTAGAACCTCTACATAACTTATGTTTTAGCTAGACTGCTAGCTTTGGTGATGATATTCGCTGAAATAAAAGGCTTGTCGTAGTTTTATTTTCGCTTACTAAAATCCTGTTATATCATTAATACATGTTTATAGCACTGTGGGGTTTGATACCTACTAGTGAAATGATTTTTAGAAATACGGTAACACTTCCACCATACCATAGTTTAGATACCCAAGTATCTAAACTACTTTTTGATATTGATTTCTTTACAGAAAAAAATGCAACAACATGTAACAGCAACTACGAATCATTTTTATGATCGTCGAAACAAAATGAAGCGAAAATATTTCCAAAATATTGCATCAACGATTTGCACCGGTCATCCGAATCAAATTCCATTATCCAAACAAACTTATTACCACCTGCTTTGTTCTGCAACAAAAGCTGCTGATTTTCTGGCTAGTTGAACAAATATCTATTTCAAAATGTCCAGGTATTGCCCAAAAAAACGGCAGATGTTGTCGTCTTACAAGAGTGCTAACAAAAAGATCGTCCACCCATCCTTTTGTTGAACAAACTAAGCATTGACGTTGTTCCCCGAATTACAAAACATTTAGCTATTTGTTAAAGTCTTATTAAGTTCTGTCACTTCAGTGCTACCTGTGCAATGTTTTGGCTGACCCATGTTGACGAATTTTAAACCTAATGGTCTTGGATTTAAAGCTTTTTCAGATGTTGTTAGGGAATCCTGCAAAATTGTAATTGTCGTCGACGCAATGAAGACGTTCCCAGTTTGAATGAGATGTCGATAAATTAAATTCGTTTCCGCTGTGCGACTTCTAAAGTTGTCTCAATTTGTTCTCTATAACGTGCAAAGAAATCGTTTTGTGACTTGAAGGTAATTGGAAGCGAATTGTCATCAAATGATCCATGCACGATTTAATAGCTCGATTTGGCAAAAATATTGACACTGACAAGATTTTACTTTTAATAAACGAATAAATTTATTAAATATCAAAACTACAACAGATTATTAAAATGATACTAAATTGTTCTTAAATCATTTCAAGACTGAGGCTTCACGTTAATAATATTAGTGAAAATAGCGTAACTGAAAGAACCATTTGAGAATACGCATTAGAATTCCAGCTAAGTCATGCAATTGAAGCTTTGAAGTATTATTGAAGCATCCTCTGCCTAAAACAATAGAAGTCATTTTCTTATTTGCTTTGAACAACTATTATTAAAAAAAATACCAGTAGGCATTCGGTAGACAGCAACCGAACACCGAGTCAATAATGATAAAAGTATTTGCTCAGTGGAGAGTACAAAGCTCAAAGTAAACTTTGATACGCCCACCGCCGCGCCGCCCAGTCTCGAGTTGATATGCCAATAAATATATTTTTTGTGGTTCTTGAACTATGAATAAATTTTAAGATATTTGATGAGTGATCTTGAAAATTGATTGTTCTTTTGTTATTTGTTTTTTTAGGGATCTAGGAGGTCTTTTGAGAAGGGATCGCCTACGAGAAATAATCCCAATGAGGTCTGCTGGAAGAGAGCTTTTTTAGGGTTAACATCGCCTTTACCATTATTTTTCTGTTTAAATGGTTATTGTTCTGTATTTAATCGTTAATTAAAGCAGAATCATCACATCACATCACATCAACAGCCTGTAATAGTTCACTGCTGGACATAGGCCTCCCCTAATGAGCGCCATAGATGGCATAATTGATCATTTGGGGTCAAGTTATTGACCATAATCCCCACGCTGGGCATGCGCGTTGGGGATCGCAGTTCGCTGGAGTAGATCTGCAGAGGGCGCTGCTGCCCGTCCCCCGGTGTGTTTCCCTTAGTCGCCTCTTACGACACCCACGGGAAGAGTGGGGGTGGTGAAATTCTATGCCGGCACCACACGGCTTAGCAGAATTAAAGCTGAAATTAAAGCAGACTATTAAAAGTTTACTTTTTTGGCGTCATATTACGGATTATTTATCTTAGGCAAAATAATTGATAGGTACTAAAACAAATGGCGCGTAGGTAAATAATCCGATTAAAATTGTCTGAGTACTATAATTTTTTTATAAGCAAATAAACACTGCAAAATTCACTGAAACAAAAGCTGTTTTACAATTTGAAGAAATCGCTCAGCGAAAACATTAGCTACGGCTCGAGAGGCTTTTTAGAGTAAATTGTACGTGAAATTCGACAGCCAACGGTATTGGGAAAGGAATAAGGATCTTGATATCGTACTTAGTGTTACTTTCGGCCGATTTCACTGGTAGGCTTACTTTTTTAAATGACGGTAAATGGGATACGTAAGCTCTTTCGCCATGTCGATTTAGAAAGAGGTTGGTAAAACGTTTTCGTTTTTGAAAGCGTAGTCTTATACCTTGACGTGGTTTATCTATGAAAATACTTTTTACCCACGGGGCATGGCATATTTTTTTGAGTATTAACGGTGTATGGTAGGTTGACACTTTTTGTACGCGTCATGAATGACTGAAGCAATTTTAAGAAATGAGCTATCATTACAAGGTCTATAATAAGACTAAATACTGCGGATCTTTATAATATAGTTTTCAAGACAAATTAATCAAATTAAATCAAATTTTACAAGATTTCATAGGCTTTTTTTTTTTGCTCTTAATCTAAAGGTCTGAAATTTGGGAAAATAGTATTTGAAAGCATCAAGAAAAGCTCCAATAGCTACGACAAGAAAGAAGACTTCCATTTTCCTTATATTCCGAAATATCGAGTTACAAACAATTGTCCGAAGGATTCTGTACGAATTATCCGTCCCATATTGACTTACACGTCTGCTTTTATTTGTTAAGTGTCTGGTAGCAGGAAGTATCGCTTACATACAAATTAACGGATGGAAAATATTTGCGCGAAAATGTGAGCGAAATCGTCTTTGTGTGTTGCCATGTGATATTATTGGTTTATTCCATCCAGTCCTACCAGTAGTTCGATAGTCGAACTGTTTGGATGTTTTTTTTCCAAATAGTTATACTGACGGATCGAACTATTTGGAAACATGGATTTTATTCCAAATAGATTTACTAACTCCGAAGTACAGTCATCGATTTACGATTTGCAAAGATGTCACATCAGCCGGCCAAAAGTGGAAAAACTAAATTGTGTCCGCTTTAAGCGCTATCCACACATTTCCGGGTCAGTTCCGGGTCAGGGCTATCCGTGTTCCGAGTTGTGTGAACAAGTTCATACAATTCCCTGACACCTGACACGGAGCTGTGTGAACAAGTTCATACAATTTGTACGTAACCGATTTTTTCCCCGTCCCTGACGGAACACGGCCGGGACGAGTTCCCGGAAATATGTGGATAGCGCTTTAATTTTATAGGCCATAACCTTAGTAATATAATTTTGTATGATTTATGTACCTAGTGTTTGTGTTGTTTGTTATTGTTCTGAAGCAGTTCGTGGAAATTATTAAATTTGTAATATTTATAATACTATTAACCCGGCTATAACCTACTATAAAGCCTGTGGTTGTTATACTATCAGTATTTAATTTTGAAAGTTTTAAGAGAAAGACACTAGGTACCTAATGAAATAGTTTTTTGAATGTATTTTCGAGTAACCATATTTTTCTTAACAAAAATCAAAAGGATTTTGTAGGACATTGTTTAGAAGTTAGCTTATTGTTTAGCTCAAAATTTCTAAATAATGTTCTACAGAGATGTCGCCATTTAAAAGCATCATTTGGGTATTTTGTATGTGTTGATCCTTCAGAATGCTCTCTCTTGTTCGGCTTTCAAATGTGGCCACTTAATTTTCAATTTGTGTTCGTAAAACACTATACAAAGCGGCATTATCTTTAAAAACTTTTAATATTTTCAATAAAGTGGCCTTCTTCCTTTTACATTCATTATTAGGAATCGATAAAATTACTATCTTTCATCCAAAATTTGTTCATGTATGAAACCAGTGAACACATTTTCTTGTCATTAACGTCAACAAATTCTTGTATGTAACTCCATCCCGACTCTATTTTATCTACTATTTTCATAACAAAAAGGACAATTTCCTCTCATGATACAAATGCATTGGAAGTTATATTTCTGACTGTACCATTTTAATCATAGTCGTTCTATTTGGAATAAAATCCAGCTTTCCAAATAGTTCGATCCGTCAGTAACAATTTGGAAAAAAAACATCCAAACAGTTCGACTATCGAACTACTGGTAGGACTGGATGGAATAAACCATATTATTGGTATTGACATGATAAGTTGTTTGTCTACTCGATATTTTCGTTTAGTTATTTATATAATAATTTTTGGGGGTTGGTACTTCCCTTTTGCCCGTAAATATCGACTTAATAAAAAAGTTGTTGTTGAATGTGAATATTGTGAACGTGTAGCCCGATTAGGTATTTTTATTTTACTGCATAGTACCAAATCCAATTTGCCAAGGAACAAAATAAAATACTATCCTGTTCAGATTAAGAAGTCGTTCAAAAAAGGGTGAAAAGCAATTTGCAACAGAACAACACAACATATTTTACGGCACAAGAAGTCGCCAGCAATATCTCAAAAGCTCATAAATATTTAAAAAAGGTCTGCGCGAATTCCCGAATACTATTTTCTTGTAGCTGCAGAAATCATATGAGTGTCAGGAACTTGATTTACGACATTGCTCTCTGAATGAACGTACCTACTCACTTTCGTACTAACATGCATATAATACAGAAACCATATTAGGCAACTCTTATGTTATCGTTTGTTCCTGTAGTTTTTTAAATTTTATATATTATTATTATTTTATTATTTTATACTAGATGAGTCGAACGTTTGTGGAAGTTGATTACATCATTCATAGGTTCCTATCTAATTGTCATTATAAAAGTCTCTATCTATTTAATAAATTGTATTGTGTATATCAGTCATACTGCAGTTACCTACCCATAACAAAGGCTCTGCTTACCTTGGGGCTAGATGATGTTGTGTAGATTGTCCAGCATTATTTATTAAATATAGGCGTCGCTTTCAGAAAGATGTTTGAAATATAAATTGCGTAATATTTACGAGTGGAACATCAAATTTAAATAACATTCGACATTCCAAAATCCTTAAGCTAGCGAGACTGACCATAATATTTTTTCTTTTTTACGGACCCTCACAAGAATATTAACTAAACTATTAACTAAAGAAATGTTAATGAAAACGCTAATGCATAACAATTTAACCTTCATTATAAATTGACTAATATCTTCTGACTGAATACAGAAAAAAATTGTTAAGACATGAAATTCTACAAGTAATAAATATGTATTGAAATTTATGATTGATAAATGATAATATATAAAAATATACTTTAAGAACTCTTATACATATCTTCATAACAGAAAGATGCCAGAATTATACCTTTAATGTTTTTGACCAGTTTATGTCATGTAAAACGATATGATATTTGACTCATGTTAAGGTCCCAGTAAAGCGATCTGATTCATGAGAATTTCTACTGAAAATTGCCTTTATTGCTCATAAAGCAATTGATTTCATATTTACTGCAAATTAAACTAACCTTTACGTTTTATCGCTTTTTATTATAAAATTAATTTCCGGCTGCAAGCTCAGTTTTATTGTTGTTACTAACTACTATGGTTTAGCGACCCGAACTGTGTCTTGGCCACCGTTAAAAGATGAGGTCACGGCCACTGATGATTTCCTGTAAATTTCCCCTTTTTCTGTCACTGTCCATCCTAGCCACCACGACAGCCTGACTAGTCTCAACACAGACAAGCCAGATACACACATTATATTAAAGTGCACAAGTGTATGCGTAAACACAGTTAAATAATAATAATAGTTGAATTATTGATTCTGGAAAACCAAAATATGTGTATTTTTTACCAAGGAAATATGTATGTTAGTAAGGTAAGTGCTAAGTTAGGTGGCTTCTGGCATCCAGCTGCTTTCGTTTTTAAATCGAGTACGTACGTATTGCAAGGATTCCCATACTTAGTATCACATCCTTCGCCTAACGCCTTCGCGACTAACATCCTTTTTAGATTTTTTGAATTGTAATCATATAAGATTCATATAGGTCTTCGTAACAGGAATAAATATTATGTAGGTACTCAAAAAGTAAATGCTACCTTCCTATTTTTTAAACGTACCAAAAATAATTATTACTTATAGTAATCTTTTTACCTAAATATTTTTATGTAAAATATATGTTTGTAATGTCAAAGGGAAACCAAGTACATAGTTTTATTCTGTTGTCAATATTAAAAAGAGTTATTTTCTAAAACATCTCGTTCTATACATTGCCCTTTAAATTCCAGTGGGATAGAAATAACCTTTAAAAGTTTCCATAGAAACAAAAGTCAGCCCACAGGCAGAAACTATTCTATGTACCTCCAATACACTTTACTCTCAAGCAAATCCCTCAATCATCCGTGGAGCAAAAGTAAAAGAACTGACAGAAAGTTTGTCCACAATTACAAAACCAATCGAATTAACTACAACCGTAGAACGAAGTGCTTAAGCAATTTCGTTGCACTATACTCGTACTTATGTGAAATCTACTATGCGATCTAAATTGCTTGTCAAATAACAATAAAAGCAACTAAAGAGAAGCCTGATTTAAATTGATTAAGGCAACTTATTCTGACATTTCAGTGGTCAGGCTCCAATCAAGCTTATAGGTATTTGACCTAAGCTTAATGGATTTGGGAGGCTTATTAGACTAGCAGGTTAAATGGAAGATACAAGCTTGAATTATTTAATTGGTCTAGATATATTAGGCTGCGTACAGACTATTAATTACGGGGCGTAATGTAATTTATGTACTACATACATATTTGGCTGGGGCATGATACGATACCGCATCTGTTAAAATCTGTCTCGTAGCGAGTACTTTCTGTGTCCGCACCCGCACTGGTATATAGCACGCTCGCGGTGTAACACGTTAATCGTTATGTTATACCCGTAACACCGCTCGTTACAAAAAAGTTTGTTTAAAGAGGCCCATATCGACGGGTTATTGCTAAAGAGGAGTAGTAAAACAAAAACAATAAAATATTGTTTGTTGTTTTGTAAATTTATATCGCGTTTTTGTCTATACTCATTTTTGTATTTTAAAATACTTCCTTTTTGGAAATCGTTCTAAAGCGTATTATTTAAGAAACCGACTGCTGAAGGATTTTTATTATATAAATTATGTTAAGATCAGACTATTTTACTTAAATTATTTGTTTACTAATTAAAAAAGCAATTCCAAACACAAGTTGTTACAATATATCACAATAAACAGCTGATATTAAACCCTTCAGTGCTGTTCCCGGAATGCAATTTGCAATGATTTGCACCCATTAAGTCCCATCTAGACGAGAATTCCTTTCGCATTGCGCAGTTTGTGGGGCGACAATTGTGTAGTTCCGGGGATTGTTAGCTGGTTCATTTATTATTGAACTGCCTAAATATATTTTACAAAATGTCTTGATCCCTTTGTGGTGAGAAACGGACACGAGTTTTGCGTAGAAACGCCGACAAATATTATTTTTTTTATGTGCGCTAAAACGCTGTCATTTTTTGGTGTGAAACGGCAAAAATGAATTTGTGGTACCTATGGTGCGAAACTGTGCTACACTTTCCTTTTTAAATTAAATTATTAAATTTTTAATTAAACAGATCTATTAGAAGACTCTTCGAAAATTCTCCCATAATGTTGGCGGGTAGTAAAGAAAGCTTGTCCTGAATATTTCTAATTTTTCTTTCCTCATTGCCTTCTTTGGAAGTTCGATATGATCTCTTATTCTAGAATGTATTCATCATATTATTAAACATTGTAATAAAACTTCTTAATTAATGATTCTCAATCCCGGGTTATGACAGTGAACAATAGTTTCACTTATAACGGTATAGTGAAAACAAAAAACCATATTTTGTCGTCCAACAAAAATATAACCGCTTTTAACAAAAATTATTGTAAATTTTGACACTTATTGAAAAAATATTGCTTGGAAATAAACAGGCCTCACTTATTGTTAGTACCTACCGAACGCTTTTGATCTAGATGTTACATTTTTGGTCTGTGACAATTGCTGTGGCCTGCTGCTGTTACAAATTGAGCTCGATTAGTGCAGAAATCAATTCAAGACTAACTTTCTCTGTAAATGTTAATTGTATTTCTTAAACAATGCTGATAGAAACTGCGAAGGGCAGAATAAAATGGCGACTTATGCAAGATGACAATTTGATTTAATCCTGGATAAATACGAAAACTGTTTTTCGACAACAAAGCTTGGACACGATGACGAAGACCAATTTTGAATCACTAAAGTCAGAAGAGTTACCTTTGTATATATTATTGCCTCCATGAATCGTTAATAATTTAAAAATTGATTGTCATTATATAAATTTAATTCCCTATTTATTAAATCATTAACTATCTATATTTATAAACTATACAATTTTAAATATTATATTAAGGCAATATAAGTAATTTTTATATTGAATACACCTTTAGACATGTACATAACTTTCGTTATCAATCAATTATTTGTATTTGTATTAATCTTATTATGTCTCCGTAAAAATCAAATTTAACTGTATATAGTACCAAAAGTAGTATATAGTACAATAACACTACTTTTGGTACTCTGCTACAGTGCCGTTTTTCATAAGGGGTTGATATTGATGGATTACACCGTGACACTAATAGATTTTCCATGTGGGGTGCATCGACGCTATTATTAAATACATGAGATGCAGTTTTTCTAATGACTTAACAGAGTTGTCGTGTTTGTGACCGCATTTGTAAAGAAAACAGGTTGCAAGCGCTTGTAATATGTAGGTTTTAGTAAATTTCGTTTGACTTACACGGTAATGAAGACATTCACATTCTCAAGATATTTGGTTAGATCTCGGCTACAATATCTTGGATGACACACGCTGTGTCGAGAACAAAGCTGGTTTGACACGTATACACCAGGAATACATTTTTCATTATGTGCTAATATTTCGGTAGTCAGTGACTTTGCTCCTAAGAATTGAAAATGATATTTTTATTTTGTAATCATAAAGTGCTTAGGTGTAAGTTCTGACCAGCTTTACCTTCTGTTTTAGTTACTGTAATAAATATAATCTGTGATCTTGCGCCTCTGTCTTATTTATTTCAATCGGATTCTATCGTAACATTTGGCTCGAAAAGCTGTTCAACTATGTTTCATCCTGTTTTATGTATAAATGCATCCATTAAATAGTATGACGGTATGACTAAGCGGGTAATAGTGTAATGACTTGTGTTTATCGGCACGCGTCGGTACTATACAATTTAGTTGTTCAAAAGAGCGTTTTATTTTCAAAAGAGCGTTTTATTGTTTGACTCTTAGTGAAAGGTTTTTTACTTTGAAATCTAACCTTGAAAGGAAATACATTATAGGAAATATAAGTATTTGTCCAGTCTTATAAGAATCAGATATTTTTCTCTTTGGATGATGTTTGGGTCTTTGAACTTTAAGTTATTTGATCTTAACTATAGTATTGACGCAGAGTCATTATCCTTTTCATCTTCATCACGTTTCCTGAGTATTCACGATCTATGTATATGTATGAATAACCTTACTCACAACTTTCTTTAGTAACTATCCTTAGTAGTAAAGTAAGAGAAGTTATTTTATCTTAACTATAGTATTGACGCTGAGTCCTTAATATTTTCATCATTATCACGTTTCCCGAGTATCTACTTACTATATGTACCTATAACCTTACTCTAAAATTTTCTTTCTTTAGTAACTATGCTCAGTAGTCAAGTAAGAGAAGTATTTATAAGTTTAAGATAAGTCTCATTTTATAAGTTACACATAAATGTTATCATTAATAAACTCCTTTTATTTAATATTTTAATAATTTCTGTACTATTCCTTCTATGATGAGAATTTAATATACAATCGGTCTCCGGTGGTCCAGTACTCCTCACCATATCCGATTAACAAAAGTTTTGAAATTAGCCAGTTAATCGTAGTCGTATGTATCTTAACAACGTCATCTAGCCCCAATCTAAGCAGAGCTTGCGTTATGGGTACCTACTAACACTGTTTAACAATAATATTTCCCATGCAAATTTTTATTTTTTTTGGCATTACTTCACTAAAAAAAAGTGAGCCCTGTTGTACTAAATATAAGTTAAATAAATGATAAATATCACAAACAGATAAAAATACTTACTTATTCATTTCATTCCGACACCTCTATAACAAGGTCAGAATAGTTAAAAGAACAAAAAACCTTCACTAATTGAAGACCAGTTGCAGTTGTTATAGGCATTCTAGTTCGCATTAGTATAGCCGCTTTGAGTTCGTAGAGCAAGAAAAGTTTAGGATATCTTAATATAGAGCTGAATTAACACCTTCAAACCCTCTTATAAGAGATGGTAGGTGACCATTAACCTACCTAAAAACAGTTACTACGTAGTGTTATTTTTCACTCTGACTTACGACAATAGAATAAGACAGTGAGATATAGCAATGATTAAAGTTAGAATATAATGAAAAGGACCCCACTCTTTCTGTCCTGACTAAAATAACCATTTAGCCATACCTAGCTTAATCTTAACATTCGGAAACGTTCCCGCGCGGGCGCTGTACAAATCTACTGGTAGTTGTATTGACATTTTTATTCATAGTTTCTGTAACAAAATAGCATCTCCTGTGACCGAACCTCTCATATTTTCTTTATATTTTCAACAATGTATTTATTTAACCAAAAAAAAAATATCCATATCAATACCAGTCGAAAGCGTCTCCAAGAAGTACTTCTACTATCTCCAAAACCCAAAATCAAATTCTCATCTCATGTCATTTAGCGTTTCGTGTCTACACGTTGCGCCGCTACTCCTGGTTTTCTTGCTCTGCGCTCCTAAAGCTATCTTCAAAATCGATCCGCCCACCGCTGTCAAACGAACAAAATAAATATGTTATTACTAATGCACGCAGCCACAATCAGATAACTAGTAATCTCCATTACAATTAAAAGTTTCGAGGTTTTATAACCGGTGGGATCTGGTTTTAGTAATGTAGAGAGTTTGTAGCGACTCTCTATGTTTTTTATTTTGCAGGTTTTAGAGATTATACCTAGGGATAAAATTGTTATCAATTGTTGAAATAGTTATCTTGGTTATAAAGGGATATTCCCCGGTGGTAGTGGCAATGGCAACACGTTTAAAGAAAAAAAATAAACAAAGAGGGTAGATTGGTATGTCTGGCAATAAAAACTGACTCGCAGTGACTTCAGGTATTCCGTGATCATGGCACATGAAACTGTGCCGAAATATACGAAAACTTAGAACCTAGCCGGCTTCGCACGGGTACGTTAGAAAAGATTAAAATATTATTAACTTTTACGTACCATTTAAAATTCAACTACTTAATATCATCAATTGTTTAAAACTTTTGCACTGCTATACGGCATCCTTATATTTAATGACCTTTAAATTGCACCAGTATAATAAAATGCAGCCAAGTAAACGAACGTCCCCCTAAAAGCAATAAATACAAAAAGGCGTACATTGAAAATTTCTCACTTTTTACGTCGTAAACCATACAATAGACAAACAATAATGGGGAAAATTTGCATTCACTCCGACCATTTTTCTACCATCTTCCGTCGGAGACACCAGACTCGCTTCATTAAACGCCAAATTATCAACACTCCATCTTCACGCAAGCCAAAATAACCATTAGAGTTACAAGCGAAAACGAACACATTCTCCGACGAAAGTGAACTACCATTTCAAGCTTTTAAAGCATATTTTCGCGTGATACGAATGCGAGATTTTCGCTGAGAGTCAGGACAGATCATAACTCATAACTGTGGAAAAGTGATCGTAGCATTCTAGTTTTATTGAAATTTTTACTCACTGCACTTGAAAATAAGAATGAGTTTAAAATGGAAATCATTTTGCATGCTCCAGGCGAAGACCCTTTGCTTGGCACGTCCCGTTCTCTGATTGTTTCGATGAAAATTCTAAATGGGGAATGCAAAAATGGGGTGCATTTTTAAATAGAAATTGTGTTTTTTTAGTTTGAAGCGGATTTAGCAGAAATATTTTTTGATTTTGCAATTACGGTTTTTCTTTTATTTTTGATTTAACAACTTTTTATTTTACTTTTGATTTACAAGTAGATATTGCATGGCATCTTGTATGATAAATTATATCAGTCTACCACCAGAAAGAGAGATAACAGAGACTTGTAATGCATTTAATTATGGAAAGGAAGCATCCGTTTCATAATTAAATAGTGAAACAATTAAATAATTCGGCAAGATATTTAGAGGTAGTTGGTATAAACGCATTCTTCTTCTAGTTCTTACACACTTATTACATTAGCCGTGACCTTGACTGGTGACCAACAATAATAAATGTTGCTCGATTTACAGTGCAGAAGTAACTGTATAGGCTAAACTAACCCCTATCCTGAAAAACCACACGTGAAGCCGTATGCCGAAGGTAGTCCTTACTCTATACAAAATGGTTTCAATAAATATGCAGATATTCGTTCAACATATTGTGCGAACTAATTGCAACGTCCGTTTTGTTGAAACGTCACATAGATTTCAGAGAGCCGAGTGATTTATTTTGAAAATTGACGGAAAAGCTTTGCGTATTTTTGTATACGTTACCGTATTTTTTAATTTAGTTCGCGATTTGTGGTTTATTTCTTTTTGAGCCGTAACAGAGGTTTTCAATTCATTTTTTCAGATATTTTTGATAATTCACGTTTTACATTATGGGCAATAACCCCCACATAATGATGCCATCTATGGCGCTCATTAGGGGAGGCCTATGTCCAGCAGTGGACTATTATAGGCTGGTGATGATGATGATGATGACGTTTTATAAGCCTGTAAAATACGTATACTGTTCTATACAAATTGGTTTATAGAGACGTAAGGTACCCGAAAACCAACTTATTAAATTTTCCATAAGATTTAAGAGCATGAAGCTTAGCTTTCATCGAAAGCTGTTTATACAACGGATTAAAACTGTCAAAATATCATGAAAAACATATTTTTAAATAGAACCATGCTGGTACATATCTCGTTGCTGTTCCATTCCGATGAGTACCAGAACAGCCGGAACAATGGATCCAAACTGGCATCAACTAAAACTAAAAATGCTTAAAACTGCGTTTCGTTCGTGTCGCTAGCGACCGCCTGAGGGCTTCACTTCAAAAACTTCCTCCAATTTCACTCTTTTTTCCCGTTGTCTCCGTAATACAATATGCATTGGAAGCGAGTTGGGTTCCGAAAAGGACGTTACTACAAACGAAACGCAAATGGTATTCCGACACATTTTGACAAATTTGATATGTGAGGTCGATGTTTCGATGGTTTTTATCCGGAACTCGATTTGTGTGCTTGAACAACATTCGTTAGTGATCGTCTGTGTTTTATATGTGATTTGTGTTGCGTGCGACGCGAATCGATTAACTGTGTGGGTGGGTAGTTTGAATGAGAGATGCGACGGAGTAAAGTATGAATATGTGAACTTAAACTTGTGCCGTGTGGTGCCGGCATAGAATTTCACCACCCCAACTCTTCCCGTGGGTGTCGTAAGAGGCGACTAAGGGAAACACACCGAGGGCGGGCAGCAGCGCCCTCTGTAGAACAATTCCACCGAACTGCGATCCCCAACCCGTATGCCCAGCATGGGGATTATGGGCAGTAACCCCCAAATGATGAATAATGCCACATATGGCGCTCATTAGGGGAGGCCTATGTCCAGCAGTGGACTATATAGGCTGATGTTGTTGTATGTGAACTTACAGAGTTCTAACACGATATTATTACGGTTCTCAAATTAATATTAGGTCCTTACATATGAAATTGGCGTTTTTCGTACTGGCCACTTTAATCACAAATTTCTCCTCTTTGGAAGCGGATCCATCGCAAACCACGTCCGAGTTAGCTGCAGGCTGCGGTGTTAGTGATAAAACTGTTTTAATTCACTTGAAGCAAATTGGGAAGATTAAAAAGCTTGAAAGGTGGGTACCTCACGAATTGACTGAAGCAAACCGGCAAACGCGCGTCGACTGCTGCGTTACATTACTAAACCGGCACAATAATGAAGGTATTTTAAACCGAATCATTACCTGTGATGAAAAATGGGTTCTTTACGATAATCGGAAGCGCTCAGCGCAATGGTTGGATCCTGGCCAGCCAGCCAAATCCTGCCCCAAGCGAAAATTAACCCCAAAAAAGTTACTTGTAAGCGTTTGGTGGACTAGTGCCGGTATTGTTCATTACAGTTTTCTCAAATCTGGCCAGACTATTACGGCTGATGTCTATTGTCAGCAATTGCAAACCATGATGGAAAAGCTAGCGGCTAAACAACCTAGGCTGGTCAATCGCTCCACGCCACTGCTGCTTCACGACAACGCTAGACCACACACTGCGCAACAGACGGCTACTAAATTAGAAGAGCTTCAATTGGAAAGTCTAAGACATCCTCCGTACTCCCCGGACCTTGCTCCAACAGATTACCATTTTTTTCGAAATTTGGATAACTTCTTGCAAGGGAAAAAATTCAACTCCGATGGGGCAGTCCAAATCGCCTTCAAAGATTTTATTGATTCCCGTCCGACTGGTTTTTTTAGTAAAGGGATCAATGAACTACCTATAAGATGGCAAAAGTGCGTAGAAAATAATGGTTCATACTTTGATTAATTAAATATATTATATTAAAAAATATTCGACTTTTTGTTCCTCCCATACAAAACGCCAATTTCATATGTAAGGACCTAATACAACCAAGGGTATTCAGTTTCTGTACCATAATTTTAATATTATTCAAAGAATAATGTAATTTCCTTGTTGAAGCCAGCTGAAGACCAAGATAAAGGTGCTTGATATATGCTTTATATATGCCGATACACCCAACAGCGCAAACGTTGGCTACTTTTTGCACAATTTCTTCATTTCAAGTAAAATACCATTAGCTATATGACTGGCTTCAGAAAAATATACCTCTAAATCACTCCGTGAAATATGAGGATATTTTAAATATTATGTAAAACCAAATTTCCTCTGACATAGGAGTAAAAAGGGCACATTTTACGTTAATCATACACCAAGCGTAAGCGTTAATAACTCAAAATCTTGTTTACTCACAAAGCTGGGGTCATGTGATGCTCATTAAAAATGTATGAATCTAAAATGTTAAAGAGCTAGTTCAAAATCATAAAATTTATTATCTATGCTCTGTGTTTAAAAATTAAGACACGCGAAATACAATAAAATAAAAAATAAGAATATGAATCTATTGACTGAGGTCGGTTTTCTACTAAAGTGAACAAGCGATAAGATTTTAATTGACGTTCTTTGCAGAAATTTACGATCACACGACCTCTGTTGCGCTGTGGGTAAAGGTTCGCCTACGAAGCAGGAGGTTGCAGGTCCGATTCCAGCCTCGGAACAAATATTTTTAGTATCTGCAGATATTTGTTCCGGTTTGTCTGGTCGTTTTCTAAGTGTTATAAAAAATATCTATCTATGTAATATTATTGTATTACGTATATCAGTGATCTAGTACCACTAACACAAGCTCTGCTTTGTTTGGGGCTAGATGATGCTGTGTAGATAGTCCAGAATTATTTATTATTGGTTTATTTATATAATCAATTATGGGCATTAAAAAACCATAAAGCACTTGCAATTGTAAATCTATTAATGTTTTTGCAATTGAAAAAAGTATGATTTTATAAAAACAATCCGAAACATACAATTCTAATACATATTACAATCAGTGACCTATCTGTTTCCAATGCTCCCGTACATACAACCTACCTGCCGTGCGATTCTATACAAAATGGTAAATCCGACTTTGAGCTAGCGATGTAGCTTTTGCGTATGCCGATAGGGAAAATATTGTACATTATATAAATTTTAATTATAAATTAATTAATTTCGTGAAATCCAATATCGAATACATCGATATCCAAAATTGGCTACCTTTTGGTCAATTACTATACATATATGTTAATATACCTAAGCAAAATGAGTGGCTTCAAACAAATTAACTTCTAAATCACTCCGTGAAATATGAGAATATTTTTATATATGTAGAACCCTATTTCCTCTGACAGGAGTAAAAAGGGCATTTTTAACGTTAATCGTGCACCAAGCGTGAAATCAAACATCAAATACATGGATATCATGTCATCAGATACTTAAACATATCATACTAATGTACCTACTGTGTGTAGGTAAATTATATCACAGAATAACCTATGGAAATAATTTACCAAAAATATTATTTCGATAAATAAATCAATTACATTGCTAATTTTTTACCATTTTATACGTAAGTTTTACACCTTTCAGATGATTCAGACGTTTAAACAAAATCTACGCATTTCAAGCTTTCATTTTCACTTTAAAATAATAAACATAACTAAGACACCCTAGCGTGATGTTCATCCATAGAGCATAGCCAATAACATGATAATTCTACATGACACAACTTTTTTCAAGTCGCCCCTAAACTTTACATCAAATTTTTGGTTAACAAACATCAATAACATTTAATAAACTAAGTAATCGTGAGTTCACACGCAAGATTCCAGTTAGAGGCGACAATAGAATATGTTAATATTTTTAGGGTTCTTTACGGACACAAATGATTTACCTGAATATATATTTTTTTAAGCGAACATGGCCAGATATTGAATGCTGAACCTGGACTCTCTATGGTGGTTATCAGGGACTTTTCCAAAAGCAACCATAACCAATGTAACCGAACCAACAGCTATAACTTATACATACGATTAGCTTACTAGCATGTTTCGTGACACAAGCACATTATGCTGGTAAATATTTGGAACAACGTGTTTATTGCACATTGAAATACCTACCTTATCTTTATGCCAAGAGATATAGGAATAAAATTACTTTACATCATTTTTATTACTTTTCCGAGGAATTATTTTTGTTTCCGGTAGTGTTATCGTGCTGTGAATGTAATGAAATTAGTGACCTTACATTTGTTTGCTCTTTTAACTGTAAAATGTAAAATTAATGTTTTGGATGACCTTTAAGTTACAACTACAAATATTTCATTAAATTTTGATTTTGTTCAATAAAATGGTCTTATAATCATTTATTACATAGCTATCGACTAAAAAAATCGAATATGAATAAATTATTGTACAAAAACTGTTCTTATTTTTTTTAAACGTGCACGTGAAACATCACATTTTCTATATTGATCCGATTCTTTGGTCTGTTACTGTACGTGGTATCTCGTAGTTGTCCACCGATGAGCTGGTGCCAGCATTCCATTTCCTCGAAGTAGGTCCACCGAACTGCGATTCCCCACTAACCCGTAGGCCGCTCCTAAGCATAAGGGAATGATAGGATGTTTATCAGGGGAGGCCGATGTACACCATTGAACTAGCACAAATTGTTATGTAGATTGACCATGTCGTCATAGGCACAACATCTTTACCGGACCAAAGAAATTTGATAGCACATTCATTCGCAAACCCCATAAAAAGACCATAAAAGTAGACATGACTACACTATCGACTCTATCTTTCAAAGTAAACTTTCGATTTTAAATCTCTTCAAACTAATACGTTTCTCTGTCTTCAGATATTCCATCGATAAATTCAATGCTAAGAATAAGATAAGAGATGATATTCAAATTAAATACCTTTGACATCTAAAGATTACAAACATCGGCTCGACAATGTTGAGAAGTGGACGGTGATTTGAAGAAAGCTTACTGTGGATATGACTTTCAAAGTCGGAAAATGGAGCAGAGTATGAGATTATGTAGCTAAACGGTTTAAAACTTTTTTTATATATTACGTATATACGCGACATAATTTTTATTTATGTTTATATTTCAGCGACTGTTTAATGAAAATACATTTAAAAAAATTCTTATTCTTCAGCAATCTTATTGCTGATCATCTAAGCTATGATTCATAACATTATATAAAATTTCCTACCTTGTTTGATCAACAGCTTTGATTAGCATTCTGTTATACTCATTGATTACTGTGAAATAAATGTAAGTACCTGTAAATGATTTAAATAAAGCTATTGATTAGTGTTAGTTGTGTCTTTATATGTACTTAACAAAACAAAAACTTTAACCAAACAAATGAAAGCAAATGAATCCACACTAACATTTCGTACTCACATGACTTATCACAGCGATGCACTTACGATCTCTCTGTCTCCAACGTTACTGCTATCTTTATCCAATTTGTTACCTTTATCATGAATTAAATGCGTTTTAGGACCATCGCCCGGATATTTTTTTTTATTAATTACAACCATATAAAGGCGGCATAGACAGGTGATGGCTTTTTTATGATCCCTATTATTGCTTATTCGTTTGTTACTCAATGAATTTGAAGATTTGGTAAAGGTTTAATCGTTAATTATTCTCATTATTATAAAAAGGTTTATTTAACTGTGGCAAGCGCGTCGTATGAATTGAACCCTCCAACTTAGCGCAAGGATGTTGTAAGAGCTGACTAAGGGAATGTAGCAGGGAAAGGACAGCGGCTTCCTTGTTTATATGTTTAACACCTTCACTGCTATCCCATACACATGCCGAGCTTGTTGATTATGGCAAATCCCTCCATGTTTTAGGGAAGCACGTTTGTAGTAAACGCATGAGTGCTGATGTGATTGATAGTTACGCCATGGTTATTGACACCTTGGCGTAGGAGTAGAGAAAAACATTCTACAACTTTATGTCATTTATAAAATCGTACATGACAACTACGAAACGAATATTTATACAAATAAATAATAAAAAGTCGAAAAAGAATACTTAAAACAAAGAAAATTAAAATATTTAAAACTTACAAAATAACTACAAATAAAATAATACAATAACAATATTTAAGTATTTCCTAAAAATCTAAGTCGTCAGCAGAAGGCAAAGTGCTTAGAACGTTGGGTACTCTGCCAGACTGCTTTCAAATAAATAAATAATTACAAATAATAACAAACATTCGCATATTGCCATTTGACTTTCAGTGCAAATATATCTAAGTATTTTATACGGAGTTTTTGCGTTCGCGTAGGTACTGTGGTAATGCAAAACATCTGGATCTCATAAATTATACTTACCTATAAAGCACATTCTGAAAACACCAGCTTGATATTTGATGATAATATTGTAAAATCTCTAATAACATTCAAAATTCACAATTAATAGTTTATTACACAGAACATTGAATTCATGGCTGTTAAATAATTTAAACCTTTTGAGTTTATGACATAGCTACGCGTTGCTTAAACAATTCTAGATTGTAATTTGGAACTGCAACTCATTAAATGCTTGATCCTGGTAAGGTAAAGCGTTGTACTAAAATTTGTACCTCTGTGCGAGCCTAGAAGGTCCGCCTGCAACTCAGGATGTTGTCGTTTCTTTCATGAACTGAAATTATCACTGTGCCGCTGTTCAGTGCTGAGCAATTGGCATTATAAAATTGTTTATTTCGACCGGTATAAAGCAAAACCATAGGAAGAACTCATTTCTTTCATTGTCAACTTATTTAGCAAGTCCTAAAACTTTAGCATACAAGAACGTAACAGAAGGGTCAGCTAACAAAGAAGGCCACTGCACTTAATACTACTTTGGAAATTAATTTGGAAGTAATGTTTAGAGAAGCAAACACTCCTTGTCATAAATTGTTATGTTAACAACGTCATTTATGTCATATTGCATAACATTATTTACCTGATACGATTGTCAGGGGAGTTAAAAATAATAATGTTTTTGTTAATTAATGTAATTGATACAACTGTTTGCATTTTATCTTCATAACAGTCTAATTTTCTTAACGTATTGGAATTAGAATTAACACGTTCCCTGTATGTATCCTATCGATTAAAATATTTTACTAGCTAATGTTTACAGTTAAGCTAGTTTTTATTTCAATAAAACGTAGCTTATTATGTTATTCCAAGTCCAAATCGAAATGCGTAATTTTTATTATGAAAAAGTGTTATGTTTCTAGATAAATACCTACTATTTTAATATATTTTTAGAATAATTCAAATAATAGCAGATCATAGTGAAAATATGCTCAAATTACAAATCATTTTGGTATTAACGTTTATTTGGAAATACCACCAGATTAAAATATATTATGTGGTTCTAATTTTTCTACGAAATCTACAGCAGTTCATAAAAAACTAAGTAAGTATATTGTATAGTTTTGTATTGACCACAAAGTTGGCCTATTATACTTCAACCTCATAAATCCAATTCATAGGGTTTCAGTTCAGCTATCGAATGACAAAGTGACACCTCTTGATTTTTTAGGTAAAAAGATATCGATAACGGAAGTGAAGCTAAGTGACGTAGAAACTGTCATTTGCCGAGAATCCGAAATCCATTATGGTGTAAGTGACTCGGTGTGACATAATGATGCGCCTATATCATATTGACACCTTTTGTTTTCCGTTTTTTATTGATATTTATGTACAAAACGTTTGTGTTGTATACACTCCGTTTTGTAGTATGCAGTATGCAGGTGTACTCGTATGATAAGCTACTTATAAATATCAAATAACAAAGTGCTTTATTTCCTATTTCGACTATATGGGGCTCTTGGACACGTCACAAAATACAAGTTACAGAAGTAAAACTAAGAAACCAAGTGATCTTTTTGATTTTCTGTTCACTTCAACCTTTATAAGGTAAAGTAAAGAAGCGAACAAGAAACCCTTACCTAGCTAGGTTATTATTTTTCAGGCAAAACTAGTCGAAAACATTTTATCGTCTAGATAACCTAATATTTTATAATAAGATTTTTTCAACATTTGTTACGTCAACGCTAACCCAACATTTTTTCAAAAGGCTTTCTAATAGAACTCTGTAGTAACTTCGAAACACACCTAATATAACTAAACATATTCGACTTACACCTCAGAAAATAATTTTCGTGAATAAATAAAAAAGTATCAATTTACCACCCATGCTGTGACCAAATTTGGACATAATTGTTTTAAATTGTTACTCGTGGTCACAAGACACTGTAGAGTGGTACTGAACATGACGTTTTATTGCATTTAAATGCTTTTCAATCGTTTTTCTAACATCGGTAATTCCCAATTTGTATTCGACATGAGACATGATGAAACTTTGAACACCATTTTTGGATGTATTTCGTTGTAAGTAGGTATTTAACTTCTAAATTACAATATTTGACGAATAAAATTTATAAGAAGTTAGCTGTTTCTGAATATTGTTTAATGCAGAAAATTAAAGATTTTAAAGATTCAATTTCAAAATTAATAAAACAATAAATTACTACATCTTTCATGTAATTGTCACCCGATTACTCTACGCTACTAGATTTTTTTGTAGCTTGGTGATTTAACAATATACTATGATATTCCATAACTGGCAGAGTTGTAGCGAGAAGCAAGCGGTGCCATAAAATGAAGTTGAAGGTGATTTAACAATACATAGAACGCAACTTTTTCTACTGCTGCTATTTTTGATGGCTTTAGGTATGTTACTAACCGGATCAACTTCTGTAACGGTAAAAAAACAATGCGACTGTGCGTAATGGGCGTAGCTTTTTGTACACAGGTGGAGTCGAAATGACCACACCTTTTATTCAATATTCGAATAAATTATTCAAATTAAAGCGTAACGATTATCATATGCGATGGTTACTTTGGAAACTAATTTGAATTTATTTGTACTAATTTTAAAGAAGGTTCATTAGAATAAGTTACGTCGACAAAGAACGTAACGTTTTTAGTAGTGTGCATCAGAAAGTCTTGTTTAAAAATATTATTTTGGAACACTTTATTTAAAGTTATTGTGAAACTATTTATCATGAACACACGCATAAAAAACAGATGCTTCCTTCCTTTTGATTTATAATTATGAAGAATGTAGTTGGGAACGACCCATTTAGCTGTTTCATGAAAGTTAATAGTTTATCTTTTTTATGAACAAAAAGTCACTGTCTTTTGAGTTTCTAGTAGTATAAAGTATAATTTGTTTTATAACTTTTCATAGAAAAATCTAGATTATTCATTGGTAAATACTATCCGGGCTCGGTAAAAATCAAAAATGTCGAAGGCTCGACAGATTCGCAGCTCTCACTATCAAAAGTAACTTTCTCTATGAAATACGTCATTCTGTCAATCAATCTTCATTTACTCGCCTCTCAACAATTAGGGAACTTCATTGTCGTGCATTTAGTAACAAGAAAATTCGTGGACCTAAGAAAATAAATCCGGGGACATATCCATAGACCACTAGATGTTTTGTGGAATGCAGCGTGTCCTATTTACTGCCATTTGGCACGTCCGTCACATATTTCATTACAATACCCAGAGGGCATTCGCAATGTCATGTCACCTAGACCTAAAGAAATAAACCGCTCCGTATCTAAGGTAATTGCGGGCATTTCGCAAAGGCAGCACTTTAGCCTGACGATAACGGTTATTGGCTGACATTAGGTACTCGGGTACTTGTTAGTCTGTTCCCTGAATTTCAGTCATGCTCACTGAATACTAAAATACCTCTTGTGAACGTGGAACAACAAATTATTTTGTTGTGTAAATGTGAGGGGGTAAATCCGTCAATGGGATTACCATTGTTTTTCTGTTTCACGTTCAGAGAGTTCAAGGTATTTTGGTATTATTTGGTATTATATGTAGGTATTTTATCAGATCCTATCAGCACTATTGCCATATAGCGAGGCTATGCAGCCAGCGTCATACGGACGCTTCCGACTGGTTTTGACCACTGTGGCGCGGTGGGCGAAGGTCCGCCAGCGACGCAGGAGGTTGCGGGTTCGATTCCCGCCTCGGGACAATATTTGTACGATCTGCAGATATTTGTTCAGGGGTTCTGGTTGTTTTCTATGTATAATAAAAAATATCTATCTATTTAATAATATTGTATTATGTATATCAGTCATCTAGTACCCATAACACAAGCTCTGCTTAGCTTGGGGCTAGATGATGCTGTGTGGATTGTCAGGCGTTATTTATGATTATTTATTTATTTATTATTATTTATTTGACCACTTTGTAGATCATTTGAAACAATCTGCAGTAAGCTCAATTGTTTCAAATGTAATTACTACTCGTAGTTCTAATCTGTTGCTGTTATTTATTTGTAGTTTTCTTTGTTATTAAATTCTTTAGAAGATTCATATTTTTAATTTAGGTTTTGGATTCACGCCTTATGCCTTAGTTTGTCAGATTTTGTGTTTGAGTATGAAGAGGCCTATCGAAAATCAAGATTTTAGTCTTTTTCTAAACAGCACGGTAGTAAATAGTGAATGGTCTATGTATATCCGTTTTTAACTTTGACTCATTATCATTACAAACAAACGAACAAAGTGGGCGGATAACAAGAAGGAGGCTAACATGGGTCATTATATGCATTTCCTTTGTAAGGCGCATTGTATGATATTTTTTTTTTTTGGTTAAAAGTTACCTTTAAATTTTATAAAAAATATTTAATTTAACCTAAGTAGGCATTTGTAACGACTTATGAATTTGAATCAGGTAATGCATGCAAAATGCACGTACCCAATAAGATTTGCTGAACGAGAACACTCTTTACGTCTAAATGTTTTATTGAATATTTTACTATGCAATAAAGAATTTTAACAAATAAAGCAAAAATAACAATAGCCCATAATACATACAGAATAATTTTACGTTTGCAAATTCAAATGCAATATTATAGTCGATTATTGTTAGAATTAAACCAATTTTAATGAAAAATTTCTCTTCAAATTGATCTTACCTTCTTTCTTTGCCGTCTTCCTTCTTACATTTTTATTTGACGTGAAGTTTGCCAAAACAATAAACATTTCGTTTTTCATTAATGTTTTTCAAAATAGCAAACTCTTGAGACAAAGATCAAGATCCCTTAATGTAGATTTGAGGAACGCTTGATCAAATGATTAAATACCAATATGACATTTAAGGATTGGGACGTAAGAAAGGATTTGACTGCACAAGTAGGTAAAAAGCCAAGGAATGAGTCACCAACGATTTGAAACAGAATGAGATAGACCTACAAACAACAGTTTATAGTCAACCACGTCTCTATTTTTGAGTAGATAGAGTTTGAATTTGATTGAGTGGTATGGAAGGGTAACGTGGTGTTTAAGGTCGAGCGACCTTTTTCTCAGTGATCGGTATCAGATACAGTCACCGACACAATGCCATCGAATGTATATCGATAGAGTATGGTAATATGCATTCCGTACCTTTGTGTACTTATGTTGATGAGGTGGGCGAAACTCCATTGATATACAATCGATGTTATTGTTAATATTTTAAGGTGGACCCGTTTTTAAAAGGCAATTTATTCTTCTCGATAGGACATTAGACTGCTGTGTCATTTCGGATGATATTTTGTTGAGAGTGATAGGTACAGAATGTTCATCTTTCCTTCAACGAAATTAAGTTCGTAATTAACATTAAATACCTATTAAATTTTAATCGGCTTCTAATTGAATAATTTCTTGATTTTCCACGAATCTTCGAAAACGTCTAGACTCTAGACAGTAATTTGATTTTACACGTAACTTATTCAATGAGAACAATAAATATGTGTTAACGAAATAAATCTTCGTTTGCGTAATTAACATTAAATACCTATTAAATTTTAATCGGCTTCTAATTGAATAATTTCTTGATTTTCCACGAATCTTCGAAAACGTCTAGACTCTAGACAGTAATTTGATTTTACACGTAACTTATTCAATGAGAACAATAAATATGTGTTAACGAAATAAATCTTCGTTTGCTAACGCATTCACTGCCAGCCTCTAGACTACAGATACTTGTGAGTTCGTCTTAGTCGGCCATGAAAGTGTTAAAGACAAGCTGTTAAACAAAAACCCTTTAAACCCTTTACCCATAATAATCCTCCATTACCCATAAAATTGTTATTTACCCGAATTAAACTCGGTCGTAATTGATACAAATGGTTGTTTCTAGTTAAAAGTAATTGAAGCGGACAAGTGCAACTGACTAGAAGCTGTTGCTCTGGAGATTAAATAAATTATGTGATTGGTTCTGTCTTAGATGATTGGATCAATCCACAAACAGTGATCATTCTATTTCCTAATTTCACTTATGTTATTTGAATTATGTGATGTGTCCAAGAGTCCATGGTCTAAAGGAAATAAATCACTTTGATATTTGACAGGGCGTGTAGACAGTGATGGAAGGCTGGTCGTAGAAATTTGTGAATACAGTAAAATCTCACATTGTTAGTAAATATGTCAATCCATCCAATTTGATAACCTTTACAGCAACCTGATGCTCAAAAGTGATAATCATTATTTTCTAAAACTTTTAAGAAACTATGGATGTTTGTGAGTTACAACAAAAGTCCTAAATCAAAATTTATTATAAGACAAGCCCAATTAATCGATTTGTGTTGTTGTCTGTGTTGGGGTTATTTCCTCGTTGAAGGCACTCCAGTTATAGTCAAGTTCGTAGGTAATTAGCAACACCAAACCACTATTTTATAGTCTTTAGATTTATTAATCAATTAGGTAATCTGTGCCGCACGTAATGTAAAGGTACATAAAGAGACACACCGGCGCGTTGCAAAGGTTTCGTTACGACTGTTTTTATTGTTTACTAATTAAACAAAGTAAATCTGCTGTATAAGCAATATTGGCTCGTACAGTCTATAAATAATAATAATATCAATTCAGAACTGCTTCACTTTTCGATATTTAATTAAATTAATGCAGCCAGCGTCTTGGGGACGCTTCCGAATAGTATTGATATGGATTATTTGTAGATTAGCAACAGTCTGTGTCAGTAATCTCATTCATTTCAAATGTAAATACTAGTTCTAATTTTCTTCTGTTAATTTCTATATTAATAAAGTTTTTCTAGAATCCAACGTGAATTCTTTATTTTTAATACAATACAATATTGTTTATTTCAGTTGTTCACAAAACATATTTAGTTTGCATACCTATTTACTATGTTTGTTGGTAACAACAAAAAATTCAATAATTTTTATTAATAACTCCTATTTTATCATATTAAACAAAATGCAAACATTTAATACGGAAAACTAGACAAATTTATTTCAGTCGTGACCAATTGCATGGCCTCACAAAAACTTTTTAATTAAAGTAATTCAGGATCCAACTGTCTGTCCGTCAGTCGTAGTTTGCACCAAATGTTCAAACATTTTAATTCCTCTATTTTGGAAAAGAATTAGCATTGTGCAAATGTAGGGCACAAGATTTTAATGAATGTCGGTTTATTTTAAAAGTTATCTAGAGCAATGGTCGGTCAAGCGTAAGTGCTTATGTGACGAAACTACGAACGCGTTAAACGACTAAAAACTGGGCTTAGGCACTTCGTTATTATATATAAGTTTTATAGGTAAGGGCAGGCAAAGTAGTACGATAATCGTGGTTTGCGAATATCATGTTTGCAATTTTAGTTTATTTCTAGAATAGTAAAAACATGCACTTGTGTTCAATGCTTAAAGATAAATCCAATCTACTGTACCAAGCAAGGTCACGGTCTCCACGGCAATCTTGCGCTATGGCATGATCTGCTCCACCATAGCATGTATAATAATTGTGTCTAATGTATTAACAAAATAAATATATTTTACTTTACTTTAGCAGGGTGCCTGCCTGCTTAAGTTCTAAAACTGGACTATTCTCACGTTACACAACTAGAATAACTTGATTGAAGTGAATAAATAAACAATGTGATCACTTTATTTCCAAGTTTTACTTATTTTATTTGTATTTTGTGACGCGTTCATGAGTCCTGTAAGTTGTAAAGTAACTAAAGCACTTGGATGTTTAATACACTCGAGAGCAATGAATCCGGGTCACTCAAAGAAAAAAAAAATCTCGGAAAGTAACCCTTAGTTGCATTAACCTCGCATTCTTACTTTCCGAGATTTTTTTTTTCTTTGAGTGACCCGGATTCATTGCTCTCGAGGAGCAATGAATCCGGGTCACTCAAAGAAAAAAAAAATGTCTGAAAGTAACCCTTAGTTGCATTAACCTAGCATTCTTACTTTCCGAGTTTTTTTTTTTCTTTGGGTGACCCGGATTCATTGCTCTCGAGGAGCAATGAATCCGGGTCACTCAAAGAAAAAAAAAATCTCGGAAAGTAACCCTTAGTTGCATTAACCTAGCATTCTTACTTTCCGAGATTTTTTTTTCTTTGAGTGACCCGGATTCATTGCTCTCGAGTGTATTTGAACGGGGGGATTGATAGGCATGTAAGCTCGTCATGGAAATTTGTGAAAATAGTGAAAAAAATGTTAAGTCCACTAATAAAATAGTACAAAAGGAACCTGCTTTTGCATAAAAGAAGGTAGTTTTAGGTATAATATTAAAAGAGTCTATAAAATAAAACGACTTTCAAAACAGTCTTGTATGGACTATTAAAAACGCAGTAAATTCTTTAAATCGCCCATCCGTTACAGTAACTGATCGATATTGAATTTTAATATCAACTCCCCACTGCGCAACTTTACATAGAAATGATTATATTCGGTTTAGTACTGAGTTTGTCACATTGAATTACTTTTAGTTGGTAAACATGTAGTTGTTCAACCAAACTACATTTTAAAATCTAACATTAGTGGTTGTTTATAGCTGATGCTGCAATTTTTACCGGCTATAAGGTATGTTGTTTACGGTATGTTTACGCCTACATATAGATTATAGATGCACTATTATAATAGTTTTTTAATATACAAGTATATCAGTATTCAAGTTACAATATTATTAATAGTATTTAAAAAACTCTGCCATTTGACGACCGATGTGGTGCGGCGGGTGAGGGTCTGCCTGTGATACAGGACATGGCGGGTTCGATTCTTGCCTTGCGACAAATGTTTGTACGATCTGCAAATATTTGTTCCGGATCTTTTGGGTATTTCTATGTTTTAAAGAAATATATTTCTATGTTATGTATTTTATTATGTATATCAGTTATCTAGTACCTGTATCACACGCTCTGGTTAGCTTGGGGTTAGCAGATGCTGTATGGGTTATCCAGCATTACTATTAACAACCAATGCTGCATTTATTATACGGTAGGAAACAATGTAGATAAAGTAACCAAGTATATTCAGAAAACATGATATTTCATGGCTCAAAAATAATAGAGAATAATTAAGGTGTGGCGCTAAAATCCTTATTCCTCCGAGGATAGCTTGACATAGTTTCTCGAATCAAATCAACAGACATACACAAACAAAAACAGTTTTCACAGTCCGTTGCTCTTTCCCAACTCAAATCCGTCATATTAGTATCAAACGATGAACACAAATATTATCATGCCCTGTCACAGTCCCTATTCACAAATTCTCGAGTAGACAAGGTGGTCTAGAATTACTGTCGATTTTAAATTGGGTCTATCGATAAGGTATTTATTTACCTCAGTCATAAATTCATAATATACACATTATGTTTGAATAATTTGGATTAAAATGATGTTCCAAATATAATGTACATTATTAAGATAGAAGTTTTTTTTATAATAACATCTCAATATTGATGCGATATTGTTTTTAGCCAGAATCTAAGTCATAATCTGAGTGTGAATCTAACATAGGAGATATACTGTAAAGACGGAGATACTGGCTCAGTCAAACACCACTTTTGTTACACTCTGTAAGTTGTCTCCCAACGTTGCTGATTTACTATGTCCTTCCAACTTTCCTAATAAATAAACCTTATTTGCTCTGATGTCAAACTCCACGCCACAAGTATGTCTGTCATTGGATGGCCGTTGCTTTTTGTGTCCCTACAACATAAATTTGTCCCTTTACCCCGTAGAGCATATTCTGGGACCTTTATGAGTGCCGTACCCGATGTAGGGTAAATTTGGCAATTTATCTCTTTTAATCGGAGAATAATGAAGTTTGTTGATAAAAACCGTGTTCAGATTGTTTTAGCAGCTGTAATAACATTTTGTTATCTGCGATGCAATATTTTGTTTGTTTTTGGTGGTGCTTAGAGGTTTGTTTTGCTCTAGCTGATTTACAGTGAAATTTTCGAGTATTTAAATTAAAAATGGTCTAGCAATACAAATCGATTTCGTACTACGTTTGTATGTAAAATTCATTCTACGCCAAAGCCTATTAGGTTGGTTTTAATAAGGTTGCTTAGACCGCTCATATTTCCATACAAACGTGGGTAACTACTACGCTGTTTAAAATTGACCATCCAAAACCAAGGATAATATCAATTTATCTCGCCATTAACTCGTACATATGCTTTTGCACTTCTTTTTCCAGACTGTTATTAGATTAATAAGTAAAGGAAATTATAATTAATATCAAGGGGAGCTTTTCATTTGTGGCATTAAGAAATAGTTGTCACAGTTTCAAAAAAGTCGTAGATCTAATTTAATCATACTTCCCATTTTAACAAATCAACGTCTTTATAAACAAAAAAATTCTGGTATAACGCAAACGTAAACATAGTAATATGTTATTCAAAATGACTTCCGTAATATACTGAACAGTTATTCTTTTTCCAATGAACATACTCTACAGCTGCCAAGTTCTAACAGTGCCAAACACTGCCAGTTAACCTACTTTCGAATTAATTGCTATCTTTTTCTTATGATATTTGAGTTTATGATTCGGTGTTGCCACCGCATTCTTATTTTGTTCATAATGTGTAAAAAAATTAAGGAGTAAAAATGAAATTAAGTTCATTATCAATACCAGCCCATTTCATCTTCAGTTTTGTGCTCGCAGACATTAGTACAATTTTCCACCACATTTCCATGCATCTTTCATCCCAGAAAAAAACCTCGCTTCTTTTATGTTTGTGCGGAACTGGCAAAACATACACAATATTTAAAACTCTGAAGCTAAGAATTGTCATTGCGAAACTACTTTCACGCTCATGCATAAATTTATTATGTGGATAGATATATTCCTTGAGAGGCACTAGCGTTTTCGCAAATCTAGCAACTTGCAAGTTTGTATCTTGGTATTTGGGAGACGTTCCTTTGTTTTGTTAGTTAGGCTCGAATGTAGGCGCTAAGTAGTAAGTAACTTGATACTTGAGTTGGAATTTGGTGGGTTCTAAAAGTAAATTCTAGACTGATGCTAGCCTAAGGTTACCATTCTCGTCATCTATTCATTTCAGGTTCTATGAAAATATCTAGATGTGAAATCTTCGAAAAAATAACTTAGTGAAGAGAAATCAATAACAACTTATTTCTTTCTTTTATTATAAATTTGTAAGCCTAAAGAAATAAAGTTATTGAAATCTGAAATCATTATCAGGCAAAATAGTAATGTGATAAAAAAAATATAAGGTTCGAATAAATCTAGCAATCATTCCCAAACAAACCCGTTCCCAAAAATGTAACTAAGCGCAGCTTTGTAAGCTTTGTCTGTTATGTAGAGCATGCAAACAATTTGCCCCGCATCCAAACATTTTGTAACATCGTTAAACAGTGAATTTTCATCTCCAAAGCCCGCACATTGAAAAATCTTTCCATAACATCAGAACATTTATAACGTTGATAAATGCTCTCACATTTCCAACTCAAACAAAAAGCCATCCCGCCATGCAGGGAGATTTAATGAAAATCATAAGTTTGTATCGCGAAGTTCGCTGAAGTTGTATCTGGCCCATTCCAGTTAGAATATAATTTGCTGACGAGCTACTTCCCAACTTTGTATGTTGTTTTTTTTATTCTGGTTATTTGTGGCATTGTTGATACAGATTGCAAAAGTTTTTTTAGATACACCCAACATTTCCAAACGTGCGCGCACAAAAATTATCCAAAAACACAACTAAAAATTTGATGTTGATTTGTTTATTCAAACATTCATTAAATATGCCTGCTTGAATATTGATCCTGAATGTATAATAAATTTTGATACTCTACGTCAGTCCGATAAAACTTTGATTCTAGCAAATAGTTAACTTCAAATACTATTTTATTTTTTATTCATATCTGAGAAATCTAACAATGAATAATATTTTTTTTATGAACTGCTGCTGGAATACAAATTAAACTCGTCAACAAAACTGTTTGTAGATCGTGACTACGGCTGAATGCGTGCGAATCACACCAGATAGGGGCTTACTGAAAATCTTAAATGGGAATCCGTAAAAAATAGTTCTGATCTGTCTTTTTGCAAAGTATTCAGTATTTTTTTATGAAATCCAGTGGATTATCTCGCTACTGGTTGAATGAACTGGCCTGAATGAAAGCAAAATATTTTATTTATTTTTTACATTCACAGATGATAATATAAGTATAGATACAGAAAATATTTATTAGCAAAAAAGTTACAGTAGGCACTAAGCACTTATATTTATTACACATTTAAGCCATCACCAAAAGGCAGAATGCCCATAATGCTGACAGCATTGCCACGTTGGATGGCGATACTTATTTGTGCGTATTTTGATATCATTATCATCATAATATTAAAAATATATTTTACAACTCTACAACAAGAAGCTAAAGAAGGTAAAGAAAGGTTTGTTTATGTATTTTGCTATAGAGATATTTTGTATCAAAAATAAGAAATTTTCTGTGTTATACATGACAGTTTTAAATTTCTCCACAACAAACCAAACACTGATTAGATAGACGAAATCGAGAAAAACTTCCGTAACTCAAATAATAATTGATTCGGTGCCCGTCGTCAAGGAAGTTTCAGTTCTATTTAAGTTTCCTAAAGGAAATGAAAGGAAATCAGGACCCGCGCCTTCGTAGCGCTTATCGAAACTTATCGGAATATTTTGTAAGAGAAACGACTCTATGAAAACAGCTCAGGAAACTTTACCCGCTAAATTTACACGTTTCTATTGTGGATATTATGGATAAAATAAATAAATTAATAGTATATCATACAATTTCTCTACACATAACAAAATGTATTAATATAAGAATTATAATAATTAAACTACCGAAACTGGCTGTTAATCTATATTCTATCTTGTTATGCATGATGTTTGTGACCGCCATAATTAAGATGAGCCCATGATCCATTATAATATGATATTTTAATCAAGCTAAAAAAAAAAATATTCCTATTCATCATAAAATAATGTGTCGCTCTAGACTCTAGGTAGTAATAACCCAAATTGTTGCATCTTTGTTAACTTTCTCTCTTCTCTTTAGCAAAGAGTAGACTTTAATGTTCAGAAGTAACAATTGCCCGGACCTAATTGAGAAAGCTGGCGGTTTCTTTGCTATAAATTTAAGTTTCATTAAGATAACGATATAAATCAAGATAACGATATAAATTAAGATAACGATATAAATCAAACATTATATTTGATTTATCTTTTTGAGATATATCAGAAAAGCGACAATATTCAGGGCCTGACGAAATCAGGCAAAACATTTATAAATTGCGAATAACGCCGATTGCTGAAAAATATTTTAAATGGTATTTTCAATACATTTTGAGCGCCAATATTTATCATTTAGCAGACATAACTGTTATGTCAGTAATTTCTGACTAAGCTGAAGAAAAATATCGTTGTATGAGGAGAGAAGTTGTGGATCGTTGACTGTTTTTGCGTTAACGAAACGAAACTGTTTTCTAAAAACGTAGTTGAACGTTTTTGGAAAACCAATTGACGTTTTTTACAAGTGCACTAGTATTATTGACGCATTTAACGTCTAGTATTAATGTAGTAAAACCTAATTGCCATTTAATTGTATTTATTCCTTTGACTGTCCGACATTAAATTCCCCTAAAACCTCGTTGTTTTTTAAGTTAGTTTGTTTATGTGAGCAATTGAAAAGAATTATGAATCTAGATAATAAAATGAACTAAACTTCTCTTCATAACTTTAGTTTATTTATGTACATTTGAACTATTTACTTTTACTTAATAACAATAAATTACTGTCTTTATTTGCAAGAAAATACCCTAAATCATCACTATCTTTCACTTTAATTGTCATAGTAATAATATGTGGCACATAAACAAACTATTTCAATGAAAAAATTAGTTGATAGAATCTAGTTCCGCGGTAAAAAAAAATGGTTGAGTCAACCGTTTTTTTTGTTAACTGTAGAAAAACCTCGTTCGGTTCGTTGATGGTTGGTTCACTAATAAGGGGAGAGTATAGGGAGAGTAAAGATTAACATTGTTTAGTTTAGCTACCTTTACATTGTTTTTATAATTTATGTCCCATAGTTTTCTAGAACTACTGCACAAAACTACTAGAAATGAGTGCCAGTACCTAGTTATATGCAAAGAAGTAAAGCATAGAAACTGGGATTAAGCGGAGGTATATATAACATGCCCAGCGTGGGGATTATGGGCAATACCAAATGATAAATAATGCCATCTATGGCGCTCATTAGGTGAGATTTATGTCCAGCTGTGGACTATTATAGGCTGAAAAAGATGACGACGATGATGATATTTAACTAACTCATCAAATATTACACTTCAACGCACAGATTTTTTTAAGCCTTTTGTTCCCCGCCGACCTAGGGTTTCGACTCCAAGGGGAGCAAATACGTAGGCTCTGTACAGACCTACATATCTGCGCCTATTGCGTCTCTATTAAACTGTAACAATATTTCGTCTGCGAACAAATTTCGATTAGCAAACCGACCAAAAAGAAAGATTATACCCATTGCTATAATAACACTGATAATACCAATTTCGATGCAGTGAGGGTGTGGGTGCTGTTGTGGGCTTTTATACTGTCAGACGCACTCGAAACGACACATTGCAAAGGATGAACAACAGTGCGTTTAGGATAGCTAGTTTATTTGCCACATGATCAAACATGAATTAGACACGTAAGTGATAATACAAATGTACTAGTGATTTCTTTAGTAATTGAAATTAGGATAACATCAACAACATCTTTTTTCTTATTTTATAAAAATATATGGTTTGTCCTAGAGCATATTTTCGTATTTATAAGTCCAGAGAAGTTGTTGAAATCTGAATATGAATATCTGAACGAAATCGGGATTTTTTTAAGACTCACTGGTAACTGGAGCAAACAGGACCGAAATTATTATTGTTTTTTTCGTTCGATTCGATATTCCCAATTCCCTTTATAAAATTGCCTTTAGAAGTTTAAATGCTGTGATTGCAGACACCAGTGGCTTCTTATCTTCGTCACTGTCGCAACTTTCTGTTATGTTTATTTCTTACTCTTGCTCTGCCATTCTTATCATTCCAAACATCCATCTGACGATATTCGCGTCGCCATTACATGCACTCTTCTTTCATGCGCGTTAGAATTGCTTATTATAGCAATTTTGTGATTGGTAACACTTTATGTGAAGTCTATTATAAATTTTATTGTATAACTGTTTTGGTTGGTCGATAGAAATCCTACAAATAAGTTGCAAGTAAAACTAAACCAGCTATTCATTGCAGGCGTGTTTAGTACAAAATATGAAACTTTTTGGGGTAAATCAGGCTAAAGGGATTGTGTGCAATTTTCATGTCAGCAGGGGGAGCTGACACTCGGATTTTCGAAAAATAATATGAGAACTTTAGAAGTGTTTATTGTGAAATTATTGAATGAAATCAAATTCGGACCTACAACATGCTATCAGATAATAACATTTCAGAAAGAGCTTACTTTTGTACCAACCGCCCGTGAAATCTGTCATCACGTTCATGTGCATCACGGTTGCGATGACTCAAGCTATAATTATGTGGCACTACATACCGATCGCGATTCAGAATATCAGTAAAACTAAAAATCGTATAATTTGAGATGTCACACTGTCGTCGCAAGTGGACGATGTATGAACCTACAACATTATTTTTTTGTTAATGTAGTCGTCGATTACTTAATTTCGTGGCGCAGTTGGTTAGAGCATTATAGTAAGGGAATCGCTGAGATCAATCTCACCCAGACAACCTCGGGATGGACACAATGACATCGTTTCCGATAGATATCCGTAGGCCTTTCCGACGAATTAAAATACCCCTGCTGAAATCGAAAATACAATTTTCAGAGTAGTCCTCTAGTTCCAGACAGTAATTTCACACTACGGAAAGGCCTTTTCAAATATCAATTATGTCCCCCAAGACGCAGACAATGGTGATTAATTAATTAGGGGCTCACTGCAATTATGTTTGAAGACTTTGTCGCTCTCCGAAAGGATGGAATTATTTAGGCGGGGTGTCATAGTAGATGTTATTTATTGTTCGGGGATCAATCTTTGCTTGTACTGAATTCTTGTCAAGACTAAGTTACTGAGGGGGATTAATTTGTAATAACCAGAACCAACAGGCTTTTCATTAGTGGCATCTTTCATCACCCACACTGGCTAAAGTATCTTATTGCCATAATCAAGAAATAATTCATACACAATACGATTTCAGAAGCTGGAATTTTCTTTTGTTTTACGATATTTATTTGTTAGTGGAAGCTAACAATATTTAGATTTAAGGGTTAGTTATCATTTGGGGGTTTTTGCCCATAATCCCCACGCTGGGCATGCGGGTTGGGGATCACAGTTTGGTGGAATTGTTCTGCAGATGGCGCTGCTGTCCACCCCCTGGTGTGTCCATTAGTCGCCTCTTACGACACCCGCGGAAGAATTGAGGTGGTGAAATTCTATGACGGCACCACAGGGCAATAACTAATACACATGACATACAAATATATTTTTACTAAACATTAATATCCAGAACATCCCGAATAAACAAATCTTTGAAAACCCGCCAAAAGTCCGGTAACGCTGTCATGGCCATCTGCGGTCAACAGCATTACAGTCCATTCGAAAACAATCTTTGAAAATTTCTCCTGAGGTGGAATCGAAGCCGCACCTGCTGCGTCACAGGTGCCTTTGCTCTTCGTGCCACTTCGGTCGTCAGTTAAGTTAAGTTATAGTGTAAGCAAGAGCAAAATTAAAAAAAAAATTAAATCAGTGTAAAATCTTTTTTTGCTTGAAATATATGGTTTCGGTTATTATAGGTTTCAAAAAGATTCATAGCATCAACGAGAACTGTTTGCCCAGACAGTCCTTGTTTTATTAATTAGTGCGATCGAAAATGTTACCCCTTGCCTCGAACAAACAGATGGTAATTGATATTGAACGCTGATTAAATTGGCCGGGACCATGAATTATGAAGTGGTCAAATTCAAGTTCATAATCAATATTGCTTACAATATTCATTAACAAAGAAAATAACGATCAAATAATGAAATAAATTAGAACTAATATTTACAGTTGAAGCGATTGAGTTGAATGCAGACTATTGCAAACAATCTACTGGTAGCTCAACTGATAGGTATGTATCAAAAGCACTCAAGAGAGTCCTCAAGGCGTAGGTTGCATTGCCTTATTCTATGACAATGCTGATGCGCTGCTCTAAGATACTCACCAGCTCTCGCTTCGCTGGATATTTTTTTAAAAACTCGGAAATCCAATAACGAGGATATAGAGGTAGTTTGCTATTTTATTATGTCATGTTGTAAATATTTTTACGTAGTTTTGAAGGTTATGTATATTTAAACCTAGGTACTTACTCATACTACTCGTATTACTTTTCATATAAAACTAACAGTCCCCTTAAGATTTCAAAAATACCCAGTTGATATCACAAACAAACTGTACTTTTCAGGAACTTTTACTTCGAAAAGACAATGTCGTCTAGATATTATATTAAATACCTACCTACATTTTTACTCGGTTTTTATAAGGGTCGGTGGAGCTACTTTTATTTTTAGCAACAGTCTGCAGTTGAATTGTAAATACTAGTTCTAATTTGGTTCGATTATTTTATTTGTTAATAAAGTAATATATTTTATTCTATAATCGGTATTCGGTATTCTGCAAAATGGATCTTGAAATTCAGTCAAACCAGCAAGCGCAAAATAGGTATCTATTTCTATTTTGCGCTTCAAATATCATGAAAATAATGTCATAATGACAGCTGTCACTTGTGTCATCGAATGTCGTGTCGATCGAACTCTTGACGCATCCATTTACGATCCTACTCTCCACACATTGCGGTTTTAGTGGACTGTATACTAATGGATTAGCCATTTGTCTGATTAGTACCATCAATAAATAACGAACTCTGAATATACTGGGGTGTAAAAGAGTTTTGTACCTATCTATTCTGAAATTGTAGGGTGTAAAAGATTGGTAGATACGTCTACATCTCTACAACGTTAAAAGTAAAGTCTCTGAAAACATAATTGAATTTTGTTAGTGAGTTTAGTTTCTAGTTATTTAATTCCTTCAGTATTATAAATGTAAATACTGCTTATTTCACCCTATCGGCAGAGCTGTAATGTTGTCTTTATTTTCATCTCATTATTTTTTTATCTCAGTCTCAAATTCTCAATCAAGGAAATTGGTAAAGGTAATAATTTTTTCAAACGCAATTTACTTTCAATTGATCTTTCAGAGCAGTAGCAAATTAGGATGCATTCCTGATGCATAATTTTTTTGTTTTTATTCTTATTGATAGTGTAATTTATTATATTTTCTATATATTTAATGTTTTTTTACTAATTGGTGTACGCCAAATAAAGATACTTCTTTATTTCTTTCTTTCTTTTGTGTAATGAATACAAAAAAAACAGTATGAATAGTACGACTTATACATAAAAATACATCTAACTAAATCGATCTGCTGCTTATGTAATCACTTCCAATCCAACGATACAATATTGGGGTTGTACCAAATCATTGATTCATTAAACTTTAGGGGCGAAGCAAATACATACTGTTCTATTGGAAACGGAGGTCTGTACACTAATTAACCTAGGTAAACATTCATAAACATTGTTTAGGTATGTAAATTTTGTTGTATTAGCCAACATAGTCAGAAATAATTAATTGTTTTGTGATTTCGTAAAGGACCATCATCATCATCAGGCCTTGTCGACTCAGTGGGCAACCTCTTTTATTATTATGGTATTTGCCTCGGTCCTATGCCAATCTGCAGTTTAAGGCCCTTTTCATATGCATTTGACCACGTCGTGTAATTTGGCAATGCCCATACATTGCCAAATTACACGACAGGCGAGCCACGGTCACAGCACGTTCGCCGTGGCATAATGTGTTTTGTCAAATTTTGTCAAAACTGTCTCGATCAGAATGACTTTATCAAGGTGGTATGCATCCAACCTGGATCTGGAAGGTGGTCTACCTCCAGGACGCTTCGCTGAACCAAACTTCCTACAGTGTAAGACAATTATAAAGCCACGCTAAATCTCATTAAAGCACATGGCGCCAATCACAGAAATAGCTTCAAACGAAAATTTGCTCAAAACTAATCATCAGAGATCAAATTAACATCCCTTATGCTAAGAGTATGAAACGAAATCGTCTGATTACAGGAATTAAAGTTCAAACTCCACCCATACGTCGGTATTGCCCAACAACAACTGACAAAATGTTAACTTGGCATGAATTATGAGGAACGCTCGCTCCCGGGGGAAATTAAAGTGTCTTGCAAAACTTTAAGGCGCTCAGGTAAGGTTCCGTTAGGATGTGTTTCTACGAGAGATAGGCGAGAAAGCTGCGTAATGATATGAGCTGTGAAGCAGTGTGAGTTTTCCGCTAAATATGTAGGAAGTTTATTTATTTATTTTTTTAGTATATTTTTTATTTAGTTCGGTAACGTTGTCATGATAATCGTAGTCAACAACATTTATAATATTTTAAAAATGTACCTAGTTACCTTGGATAAGATAAGGCTTGCCTTTATACTACTTCTACTTTAAGTTTGTAATGTTCTTTTTTCCTATTATATTTTTATCTTTTTACCCTTGGTAGTATGGCGAATTCATTACAAATGTTCGCAGGCTGTTTATGTGAAAGAAGCAATCACTCTGACAAAGTCCCTCGCTAAGTATTAAAACGCTGGTGTACTTACAAAACTAACTAGGTTCTTCGCTTTAATTTATAATGAGTTTGTAATATTATTAGAACTGTCCATCGAAAGGAAAATATTGAGGAAGCTACGGTGTAGCTACTTAGTACGTATAAGTCCCACGATTACAACGACGTATATTAAATATAGGGTCTTTCATTAAGCGTGTCCTATCTTTACATTTAAATAAAACAAAGTGTATGTGAGATAATATCGAAATGATTTATTTATTTGAAAGATGTAGGGTTACCATTATGTGTGGAATATGACATCATTCAAATGTCCGCCACGGCTTCTCTGGGTGGAGCGCATGCGAGATATTCAATTTTCCATGACTTTTGCGCATAAATCAGGCTGAATTTGACCTATGGCATAGGCTAGTTGGCTTTGAGGGCCGCCGTGGTTTGTGGTTTATTCGCGTAGACCTGCGACTTAAGGAAACCCCACAAGAAAAAGTCTAGCGGGGTTAATTCGCACGATCTCGGTGGCGAGTTCACTTCAGCTCCACGTGAGATGACCAATGCCCTCAAATCTCTCATGCAGAATATTCAATCTGGCATGAGCTGTGTGGCACGTAGCGCCGTCTTGTTGAAACCACATGTTGTTGGTGTTCAGATGATCCAGTTCATGCCAAAAAAAGTTGGTAATCATCGACCTAGCGCTCACCGTTGACGATTATGGCGACCGTAAAATGGGCGAAGCGCGCGGTGCGTTGCCCGAACAGAGCACTCATTTTGATAAAACAATTTTATCATTTGGACGTGTTGTTGAATGCTATAGCTATCCATAATGATTTGGCAAAATCAAATGAATAAATGACAACCAATTTGACAGATGTAGCTTCAACAAGATGGCCGCTACCAACTGTCAAAGTTCGGACATGCCTATTGGAAGACCCGCTATAATCAAATTACAACTGATATTACATATACATAGTATTTATAACTTTATTTTTGACGCAAAATAATTTTTAAATTTATGTGATCATAAACTACGATTTTGCATTATGATTCTTAATTAATCGCAATTTTTCACATTTTTAACAATGATGTTTTTATAATTTGTTTTTAAGGCGAAATCTTTTTTGCGAAATCCCATGGATCCAATTCGTAAGAGCGTAAGGCGACCCACCAGGAGAATGGCAGCTTTTGTTTGTTATAATACTACTGCTAATCACCAATCTGCTTGAAAATCATGGTGATTATTCCAACCCCTTTGTTAGGAGAATGTAGGAGTATAATATGCGGATTTGGCCTATTACTAGGTTTAAAGGTAAAGGTAAAACAATCTTATTGGTTGCATCAGAGCCAAAATCTTATCAAACTGGCCATGAAAGTATGAATAAGTTCGGAAGGAGTCTCATAAAAAATAAAAAGAAGCACTCGGTACTCTGACATACTGTCTATGATTCAAATAGTATGTCACTTGCCGCCATAACGCCCATAGACACGAACCTAATAACATCATATAAACAAATCAAAACAAAATGAAAAACACCGTCTTGTGTGGTCAGATGTTGACAAAATCACAATGCATTTGTCAATAAAAAACACCGGATCACATTTCGTAGATAAATTTCTTATTTCACCAACTTATTATTTCGATTTGACGCAAAATTATTATCAACATAAAAATCAAACTATAAGCACAAAATCTAGCCAGTGCTGCCAACATGTAAACATGTAAATTTTCCAGTAAGTGTGGGAGGATATTAAAAATGTTTTAATTCTCATATTTAATTGACTTTAAATTATGAATCAGGTAAATAGGCATTTCACCATCCTGGTTATATAAAATAATATGTGTTAAGTATTCGAAATATAATTAGGATACCTATTGAATTTCACTTTGTAATATCTATACAATAGCTTAGCTTTAGGGATACGAATTTCGAAATACCTATGTTTGTTTTTTATTTGAGCCAACCTCCAAAATAGCTGAACCCGTTTGGATAATACTTTTACTGACGATCATGCTACGCAGATGTTATATCGAGATTATCGATAGCCGTGGGGCATACTAATAGTCAATATTTTTTTCATATTTCCGAGTGATGAAAATTGGAAGTTAAATTGAATTCGCATAATCAGAGAATCTCATATTTAAAATAATTTGAATCCTACTAAATCTAGTGTAGCATACAGTATGCATAAAGATTTTTCATGTAAAAGCATTCGGGCATTATATGTAGGTATACATAATTTTTCATTTATTATGTACTTATCAATAAACAATGAATATGAGAATAATGTATATTTTTTTTCATTATTAGGAACGTTTCATTGATATTCCCAGTAACAATCATAAGATGTGGCTGCAAATGTACATATAAATAATTATAATTTTTATTTGATTTTTTTAATTATATTGGTAAGGCATTTCCATATGAACAACGTATACGAAGCCGCAGGCAGAAAATGTTGTCAGCCAGTTAATAGGCACAAAGAATAATTTATTCAAACTAAAATTAGACATGGAACGGAGACTTTGGATGTGTTTATGTTTGTTACTTCTGCACACACACTCAGAGGCCTGAACAGATTTTGTTGAAATTTCTTCGATTAGCAAATAGGGGTTACTATTTAATCCCGGGAACAATCAAATTCACTGCAGTTAGCACCATAAATATTAATAATTAATGTTTTAAATAGAATTTGTTGAATTTTTACTAACATAATCCAGATTTTATTGTCACTTTCGTGCGATACTTATTGTATTAATTAATTTTAATTAGTTAGTGTAAGTGGTTGTATGACCGTTCTAATTAAATGAATAAATAAAAATAAAGCGCTGGCGTATATTGAAAATTATAAAAAGTAGAACTAATAAACACGATTACCGTGGCTAAAGCAGTATTAATATGTAAATTATAATGATTCATTATAATTTACATATTCATATGTAAACCATTATTAGGAAGAATATTTATAAAAATTATGGGTATTTTTTTCTTTTGTTGGCAACTCTCTATACACTGACACTCAATGTCATTCCGCCATTGTTAGGAATCAAGTTTGATTTGATAGGATTCCGTCTGAACTTTTCTCTAAGTCTATGAAACTGGCATATCTCTATTAGAAACCACCTTTTCCCACTCAGATACAGTTCCTTTACAGGCGCGTAATAAATTCAATTCCTTCTCTTTTTGAAATTGGCGTACCTACGTTCAATTGTTTCTACCGTTCAGTTACTGCAAATGTTCTACATTTGCAATAACTTTTCCCATTGTACATTTACTGGGTTGCGAATTCTAAGTTGTTTTACGAATACAATAAGTTTCTAACATGCGTTATCTTCTACCCGCAATTTTACTCTGTTTCAGATATGTTTGTTGTTGGGTAGGTACTTTCCTTCTGTTACAGAATTTTGATGAGTAAGTCTTAAATGGAATTTCGAAAAGAATCCAATCTCGAAGTTACCAACATACTTTTCATAGGCATTGTAATATATTTATACTAATATTATAAAGAGGAAAGATTTGATTGTTTGTATGTTTGTTTGTTTGAATTGAATAGGGTCCGAAACTACTGGACCAATTGGAAAAATTCTTTCACCATTAGAATCCTTAATTTTCCGTGATGAACATAGGCTATATAATATTTTAAAAAAAGTTAGGGATCTGCATTAAAAATGCAATAATTGAACCGTGCGCTGTATATTCAACCTCTTTTTCTATTATGGCGCGTCATAATAGAAAAAGAGGTTGTTTAGCGCACGGTGCTTGCTTTTTCCTTTTTCTCTACGGCCAGTGTCAGTTATGGAGTGTCGAGTCAATGTCAAAAACCCCAATGCTGTTAAAAAAAGTAAGGGATCCGTATGAAAACTGTGAAACCCATCGTGTTAGTGTGTATAATTTCTGAAATTTTTGTTTAATACCCGTGCGAAGCCGGGGCAGACCGCTAGTAATTTATAAAGAAGAAAGATTGAATTGTTGGACAGATATTGGATTGAATAGACTTAAAAACTACAGAAACAATTCATAAAATTCTTTCACCATTAAAATCCTACATCATCCCAGATGAAAATAATGCTGTACAATATAAAAGAAGTTAGGAACCCGTATGAAACCTACGTGTATATTTACATGTGTGTGTACAACTTGTATATTTACATGTGTGTGTAAAAATTTTATAACAACACTACTACAGCTTCTAACAGATATTTTTCTCAAGATCCCTAACAAATAACAGCAATATTCGGCAAAAAGTTTTTAATATCCGAACATTCCAAACTTTTTATTCTATTTGCGGACTTGCTTCATTTTTTACCACCGAGGGATTCAAGAAAAAATCTAAGGCTGCAATCACACGTGCCCTGAATTCATTTCCCAGGAGTGTTGGTACGTATGTGCCGACTCTGTATCTAGACATGCCCTATTTGTTCTGCTGATGAGCGCCAGGCACAGAATAAATGATACTTAGTACATGTAGGAGACTTACTAATTAATTTAGAGTTCTGAGGCTGTGGTAACGCTAGGTAAGCAAGATTTGTGAAATGTACTTACAGATATTTTTGGCAGATTTTCAGAGGTCACAATCTTTACCAAAATAAGCTTATTACAGTTTGTTTTATTTATTTACTCCTATAGCTTAGTGATGAGAGTCGTTGTTTGACCTGTCTTTCTAATTGTGTTACTGTGGTATTTTATCAGTGACATTGTATATTTTCGCAGAAGATAAACTATGAGGAACTCAAAATTTATTTTAATACATTGAAGGTAGCTAAATATTTATATCGAATTCAACAACAACACAATAAAGTTCTTTTTCGATTGCAGGCTTATATGAAGTGACACACCCCAGTTTTAATCCGGAGGAAGCGAGTATGCGGGCAATTTTCAGATTGTATCCTTATGAAGTTTGGTAAGCACGAGATACGATATTTGTGAAAGTTTTAGGAGATTTCGCGCTAAAACTTTTAAATTACCTTTGCATTATGCCATTTAAAGCATTTGTTGTATTTTGTGTGGGTCGCTACATGCAAAATCTCTGGAGGAGCTAAAGATTTTATGTGATATTGACATGGCGGGCCTGGTTGGTATGATAATTTAGTTTGGATAATTGTGCGGAGCCAAAAGTGTTATATCAAGTTAAGATTTAAAAAAAAAATATTACACAACATAAGGAATATAAACGCAACTTTCCACAGTCCTGTTGACTTTGGTGTGTAGGTTAAAAGTATCGCAAAATGAATAGAAGAGATATAGCAAACTGGTTAACCATGCGTTAAAACTATCACAAAGCATTGAATAAACTAAATCCCCTATAAAATCATATCAAAACCATTCTCAGCGGTCTGTAATTGGAGAATTTATTTCCTTTGTTCATTTTCCAAGGAAAAGCTAAAGGATGCACTTGCATTGTACCGGAAAATAACTTCTTGAAAGCAACGACCATAAAAATTGAGCTGCGGCTTAAACCAGCTTGAATACGCTTCTTCAGTAAAATAGCGGCAAGCGGTTAAAACAAAGAGTACAATGTAAACCAGCTCCAGCAGTTCTTAAAATTACTTCTTCCTTGTGTATTTTTAAACATAATGCGTAGAGTTTTTATAATTACGCGATCAGAACAAATTACTTGTTAAAACGTCGGTAAAAAATATTAACGGTGACTTCAGATTCATATTTAATAACTTTATTTCTTTAGGCTTACAAAACAAGCACTTAGACAAGTGAAATTTCATACAGATAATTATTATAACAAAAGAAATAATTTGTTATTGATTTTTTTTCTCTTAATTTTTTTTGTCGAATAGTTTTTATATGCGTTACATTACTATAGTAGCTAGTTTGTTTCCGTTGTGCCGTATGACACTAACATGATATTTGTAAGTATTTTATATATAAACTATGAAATTAAAAAATTAAAATAAAGAAAATAACTACCGGGTAAAAACCTATGATTATGTATCTTTTGTTAAGACAATGTATGTATATTTGCAAATAACAACGTAAATAGGCAGATCGCCAGATCGGCTCTGGAAACGGCATTCTATTTTCACATGTCGATATGACCCAAATGTCCATGTTCCTTTTCTCATTATGTCCAATGCAAAATGGTGACCCGATGAGTTGTTTCACATCAGATTTGCTGTTAAATAAAACAAACCTTAGCTTTATTTGAATAGGATTCAATGGACATTGCTAATAGATAATCGGTCTTTATAAGTACGAGTATTACCTATCAGTTTGGTATGATATCTGACAGTTCGTATAGAATAATATTTTCAATTCGAAAAGGTTTTATTCGTTTTCAATAAGAAACTTTTACATTACTGCCCAATGAGTTTTTAATCCTCTTTATAAGGTCGCCGCAATTATCTTTGCGCGCACTTTTTGAATTTGGAATATCTGTTCAGAGAAAAGATATCAAACCAAAATATTGTTTAAATAAAGACTGGCTGGTATGACTCTAAAGTCACGCCACTGGCTGAATCAAAAAAAGAAATCTAATTAAAAAGGCGCGAAATACAGCCGTTTTCGTAAATTTTCGCGGATCTAATATTTCAATCTACCTAAATTATTTCTGCCAAAAGCGTTGCAAGTGATTTTCAATGATAAGAGTTTTATACATTATTTATTTCACCGTTGGTTCATTTATATGATGATGATATTCCAGGTCCCCGCAGCTTGTATTCATCCACTACTCAACGTGAACAAACAGAGGGAGTTTTGCCTTAATAACCAAGCTTAGCAAGTTGATTGGTGAGTTTTAAACTGAATACACACAAAGAACTGTAATCCTTCCTCTGGAATGTTCCTTAAATTGCCACTTATGACATGTAAGAGATTTGGAGCCAATTACTGTACTGCAACCGTCATTACACGGCCTGGAAAAAAACTTCCGAAAATTCAAACTCCGTTCAGAATAACAGCAGTGTAGTAAGGTACAAGGGTAACAAGACTAACTGTGTCAGAAAATTGCTTAGGTACTATTATTCACTCTATGGCGCTTTGGACTCGAAATAAACTTCCTATTTGAACGTCCAGTTTCGGCATGATCGATATTTCTGCGTTTGATAGCTGGGTTGGAATTCTAATGGGCGTCATAATATCAAAACACTATCAATATACCAATATAACACGGTAGGTATAAATTGGGTTCACCAGTTTGTAGAGATATAGAGGTGTCAAATTGTTTGTATGTTCTCGATTTATTAACATACTAAAGACTGTTTATCGATAAATAGTATTTTAGATAGCTGTCTAATAGATATAACTGAAATCCCGCATTTAGTAATCCCGCAGAAAAGGTGCGGGATTTGATGCGTAACACACAGACAATGAAAATATGATTTTATATCATTATGACATAAAACATGCCAACAGAGAAAAAAACTCTAGAGAGGACAAACTATTGCTTAAAATTGTATGCTTATAAATAGCAGGGGTGCATAAAACTCTAAATTGGAAAGTAAAAACTAACAAAGACGACCTCACCGCGCGGTGGACGAAGGTCAGCTTGGGACGCAGGAGTTTGCGGGTTTATTTACCGCCTCGGGAGAAATATTTGTACTATCTGTAATTATTACTTCAAAGAAATATCGTATATTATTATGTATATCAATCAGTTATATAGTACCCATAACACAAGCTCTGCTTAGCTTGTGGCTAGAAAATGTCTAGCAGTAAATTGTCTAGCATTGTTTATTATTTATTAGGTAATTCGATTTCTCCAAAAAAATTCAATAATCCAAAGTCTTCAACTACAACTCACATAATTCTTTCCAATTATCCGAGTCATCAGTTACATAATATATTATCCACTAATAATACTTTTCCCGCATACATAGGCCTCTCCGCTACCGCACAGCTCCTACACTTGGCGACAGCTAGCAAAGCTAGTAGTCCATGGACGCTTGGCATAAATCGCGAAGCAAAGTATGCGCGCTGGCTGCTATTTTATGCTACCTACCATTTTTATGTTGTGTGGCAGCGGGGTAGGGTGCCTCTGCTAAAATCCTTTGTTCGTGATTCTTATGACTGTTTTCACATCTTTCAATCTGTTTTGTTTTAGTGAAAACCGGTTGTTAAAGGAAAAGCAGCTTTGAAAAAATTACAGTTCTTTGCACAAGAACTTAAGCAGAACGTTAAAGTATTCCACGTCTCAGACTCAAAAGCACCTTGGCATCATCACTATTCATACAACTGCTAAGAACTGCCAGCAAACATTTGAAACACAAATGCATCTGACGTGAAAGTTTAATCCTACCAGAGTACGGGATCCAATATTCAAATTAAAGGAACTTGTTTCGTGGAGGTAACTCTTCCATTTTTGCCGAGTATACCCAAAATTTCCGACTCCTGAAACTAAGATAAACTTATTCCTATTACCGAAGGTAAGAAAAGTTAGAGGGAAATCTTATTCGTAGCTTTTGTATCGGGAGAGTTCTCAGCTTATCGATTTCCGTAAATGAAAGGATTCGAGCTGAAAGGAATGTTATAATTAGTGTCCAACCGAAGGTTTGGTAATGGTTCAAGTTTCGGCCAGGCTCGGCTAAAAAAATGAGGTTCGGCCACAGTTTCGGTTTCTGGCAAAAAGGACTCGATTTTTTTTTTTTTTAGCTTTTAGCTTTAGCAAGTATCCAATAAACCCAGTAACTGATCTTTCTTTAAATACCATTTTATAAATGCTTTTAATTTTTTACGTAAACTTCTGATCACTTAGGTTTTGGGTTAGTGCTTTGCTTTTACATAAGTTGGGATGAATTAATTTGACTTTCGACGGATTTGACTTTCACAGGGCCGTAATTATTGCCTTGCAGCTGTTATTAAACAGCTGCCTAGAAATACTAATACCTAATGTGATTTCACTTGAGATCTATGACATTAAACATTTAACTGAAAACACATAAAAAGAGTTTTGCGTCAGGGAACGATAGATAATAAATTTATTCGGTTCACAAACATAGACAGCTTACAATCAAATATTAAAAAATAAAGTAAACTTGTACAATAAATGAGGTGTCGTAACGAGTAGCGTAAGCGAGAACAATATTAGGTACAATAGATCACCTATTCTAGATTAATATTGAAAAAAAAATATTGAAACAAAACAAAAAAAATTAAAGTAGGTACAAATCATTATTTAAAATTAAAACTACTAACCTAGCTAACTAGGTACCTACCTACCTGTGGAATACGAATGCATAAAATTTCACGAATCATGATTGAACATGTTTAAAAAGTTCGGTTTCGGTTCACGCTGAAACTGACATCGAGGCCAAACTTTCAGTTTCGATTTCGGCTTAAAGTTGAGGTTCCGTCCGACACTAGTTATAATAAACCAACCCACCTACTCGTATTTAACAGATTATGTGTCAGGCTTTACTTTAAATAAGATTTATTATTTGCACTAAGAGACCAATATTTTGCATGAAGTTTATTTTTCTCTTCCGAAACTCGTTTTCGATAGCAATGCTATTTTCTTTTGTCATTTTCTTGTATTTTCTTAACAAATCATAGAAAACAATTGAAGAGCTGATGAGTTTTTGAATAGTTGAGCCTAGCTACGATATCACGTTATCTAGTACTAATAATAATGTTTGTTAGTAACTCGCAATCATTTTGAAAAGTAATTATAAACCGTTTTTATTCCTATAAGCACGGAAATCACTGTTGGACTATGTAAGTTCAGCCTAGCACGAGACCTATAATAGTTTTGCTAACGTGCGAACAGCAATAATAAGCCTGGATCGTTATTGACATACCTGACCGCAATGTCGCGTGATTCGTGGAACTTATAGCTCTAAAAACTTGTATGTTATAAATTATGAACAAAGTCACGATATTTAAGCCATTATTACGTATGAAATACAACTGTTGATAATGTGAAATGGGTTATGATTTTCCGTAAAATATTACAGTTAAAACCTTTAGTTAGAACGTAAGCGGCTTTATGATAAGGAATTTACTCAAACCGCATTGCCTTCACCACATTATTTTAAGGTCTTTTATAAAAAAACTTACACCAATAAAATACTCAGTAATGCCCATCATGTACAAAAGTTCCGAAACAGTATATTGCATCAGATTAATCTGTACCACGGGCGGTCTTATTGCTAAGAGCCTCTTCCAGGTAGGTTAGTACTATTTGGTTCGCGAAAAAGTTTGATCATTAACTCTTTACGTTCAAATCCTCGTACATAAATAATTTGGCGTGTGTTTAAGATTCCTTTCAGTTCACAGAATTCTTCAATAATGCAAGTGGCTGTAAAACGTAGCCAGTTTCGCCGCAGCATCACTTTATAGAAGCTTTCAGTGTAAAATAAACTTAAAGGCACTGAAATAAAGTCCTTTAGAGTCTTGAAAGACGTCTGTAATAATACTTAGTACATAACTACTCACACATAACCTCTAGTTATAACCTCTTAAAACAATGGGTTTCTTCATTTGATAATAGAAGTTTTATGATTGAGGGGTTATAATACACTCGATATATTTATAGATTACCTACCTACCTAAGAATAAAAACTGATCTTATAACTAAGGATGGTGTTGACTGCATAACAAAAAAAATCACAAAACTATACCTCTATATAATATAAATAATGAATAAAATAAATATTTGCCAATTAACTTATGAGATAGGTACACATTACTAGCGGCCCCTCACGAGGCAAGCCTGTAATGCAGGAAGTCTGTTTAGAAAAAATGCTATGGCGATAAAGATTAGGTAGTAACTTATACAGGGCAAACAAACAAAAAGGATTATTTACATTATCATAAAACGAGAACTCTGCCTTGTCCATAGACAAAATAAATTATCACGAAACAAAGAGTTTAATGAGACCATAACGAAATCGTTCGTTTCTTCTCCATTTTTTCAACGCCCTAACAAATTTCAGCTGCCATTTATAAAGCTATCATATTAATATATATATTGGAGTAAATAGGTATACCAACCTACTTACTTATTAAACGTAAACCGCTTACTTTTACAGTAAAGTGACTCACCATGCATGTTGAGATTACCCTTTCTACTGTTACGGTATCGCAGAGTCCACTAAATGGCCTGCTCCAGAATTTACTGTTGAAACGTGCTCCGATACGCGAATAATGTGATAAAAAACCGCAGGTTTGTAGTACAGAAACAAAAAAAATAAAGTATGACACAAACATGAAAACTTCTTTGATACTCTTAGGGCCTCAACGCTGTCTATTTTCTAAAGTTTTTTTTTATACACCTCATTGTTTTTAATTCAAGTATAGAACGTTCTATTATACTATAGTTCAGTAAACAACTTTCAGATAAAGGAGCAAAATAGTGATTCTAAATCCTCGTTTTTCGAGATAGAATATGAGAGAGAGGAGAAACCAAGAGTTAGATACGTATTAACATTTCAAGCACACATAAAAGCAGTCTCTTGAGGTCCATTCAAAAACATTGTTTCTATTAATGATATTACCCTTGTCTACTGTTACTGTTTTGTGTACGTCCAGGGAGCAAGTATCGATTCTATGAAAACTATTAGATTACTCTCGAATTTCCCATGAGGAATATTGAAAGCATATTCGCTTTGAAAGCCTTATATGCTACTCAAAAATGAATAAAACTGAAACTCAAAAGGTGCTTTTAGATGGATCGCTTTGGTAGAAAAATACTGAAACCCTGACTTCATTATTTGGAGATCGTAGGAAAACTATTTGAAGAAGTTGTTTTGAAACTTACTAAGAATTTCTTTTATTTCTATAGTGTCATATCAGTGAATATTTAATAATACGTCAGTGGTCTTTGCCATTCAATTTCAAAGGAAAATCGCCATTTTTTCAAATATATCGAACTATTTTGCACAAGAAAACGTCTTATACGTAACTCTACACGGCAATGTTTTGTCATTAAGCTCACATCTCATCAGATCTTTACTGAATTCACACCGCTATAAAGTCCGTAGGGTTCTATTTTTTATTAGATTATTTGCCTGAAAAACCGGTTTGATCTAGTGCAGGGAACGCATTATTTAATCACATTAGAATTTAAGATTATGAACCTATTTCTTATATTTTTGCTAGCGATTGTATGTTTCGGACCAAAAACGTTTTTATTTTATAAATTTGAGAATTTATATTTTCAAATTCATAATTTAGTTCACCTTTAGGCTTGATAAATGACAGGTTTATGAGGATTGGTTGAAAATTTTGCATCAAACTAGACTTTTGAATTTGTTTGCATTTTTATGCAAATTTTTTACTCAATAAACCTTTCACTCAGTGTTCATTTTATTAACGTTGATTCAATAAAATATTTGACGCACATTCTATGTCGTTTTCATATCTCTTTGATTTATAAACTTGAATGTTTCTACTTTCAGAAACCTTCATGCGTAAAGTTGAATCTGATTTGCTAAACAAGACTAAGTAATCTTGTTTGGAGTTATGAAATGTGTACCTTCAAAATGATTTTCATATCTTTGAGTGAAAACTGAAAAATATTTAAAGAAACTTATCTAATTCAGTTCTTTTGAACGACTTTGCTTTTATTTATTGAGATACCTTTAGTATCTTATTTAAAATAAATTTATTTTTATTTGTGATAAGTAGCTACGTGCCCAGAGATGTGAACAGATTATTTTCGCAAGTAAGATTTGAGATTAAAATAATGCTGCACAATCTTCACCACTCCAATAAAAAGTAGATAGATCTCGTGTTTTTTTATACGAGTTGTTATGGGAATATATTATATACTTAATTTTTTTTTCTTAAAACATTTACCTAAAATTTTACTTTACATAGAAAACAAACAGAGCACCTGCAACAAATATCTACGGATTTTACGAACATATTTTGTCCTGTAGGTGCACCGCAGGAACATCTAAATCTACTAGTATCTACCATAACTTCAATAGCTATCATGGTAAATATCACAGCAATGGGATATTTACCATGTTTTGAGTTCGTCGAAATTGCGGCACGGTTTCAGAAACTATGATTACGAAATAACTGAATTCCCTGCGAGTTAGTTTTTAGGCAATCATCATATCCATCTGCTGATCTAATACAATCATACAACTAAGCGAAATTCCCAACATCAATCGGAAATTGCAGTTCATAACAAAATAGCCAATCCATTAAAATGATACTAAACGTATAGACATTTTAGGGGAGCATTCGGCCTGTGCTACTCATCGGTGCATGAAGCGAGATGGTGCATTTGGTGTATTACTTGCCAAACCGAAGCGAGCTTCGAAAAAGTTTCATGTTACGCGGTTTTTTGAATTCAAATATTCGAAATTCTGATATAATGGGCCACTCTACACAAAAGCGAAGGGTAAAAAGTATGTAAATAGTGGTGTCAAACTATTTTTTGATATTACACAAGTTCGCTTGAATGAAAAAATTGTCCATAGTTAGTAATAATAGTAATTGAGGTTAGTATGAGAATAACAGAACTTCTACAAATATAATACACATAAAAAACTAATCAATTGGAAAAACAAATCGAGGCGCGGACAGTGCTACGAAGCCGCTACGAACGCTCTACTCCATTAGGTACTTATATAGAATTATTAATAGCTAGCGGTCCGCCCCGGCTTTGCGCGGGTATTCAACAAAAATTTAAATTTTCATGGGGATCCCCAATTTTTTTAAAAATATTCTATAGCCTGTGTTTATCACGGAAAATTTAGGATGGTAAAAGAATTTTTCAAATGGGTACAGTAGTTTCGGAGCCTATTCAATTCAAACAAACAATGAAAACTTTCCTCTTTATAATATTAGAATAGAGATGGATTATAAATTTTAAAATTTATTTTATTACTGGCTGTTATTTTTTTATACGTACACTTTTATTTTTGGTATAAGCCATCACAATTACAAATACCTAACTCTTCAAAAAGCAACTCGCGAACTAAGTTACACGCAGCAGTATTCGAATGAACATGCAAAAATTACTATTCACAAAAGGAAATTTATGCCAAAGTTATCAACATTTTCGACAGCAATATCCTGGGCCAAGTAGCATGCAAGCCAACTTTGTATAACCAGAACCTGCAGTTCATTAGACAAAGGAAACTCCGTCCAGGAGTTCAAAATGTTCAAATTAACCTGGAACATTGGCTGTGTTATGAACATGTAAAAAGATACACTGAAAGGAAAACCTTCCTTGAAAAGTTGAGTTAGTAATTGCGTAAAAGCGGAGGATCGTTATCATAATTCGCCAGACTTTGGAGTTTCGGCTACATTGTTGCTATCATATTCACCAAGAAATGTTCTATGAAGAATTAATGCATTATTGACTCGCTCTGGCCCTTTTGTTGCCGTCTTATTTAGGCACCGACTTTGCAAAATGTTTGCTATGACCCCGAAGCGCATTTTTCGACATAATTTATTTACTGTTTTCTTCCTTAAAGAACAAAAACGTTACAGTCAAGTGACTAAATTGAAACGTAATTTGTTTGGTTTATTTTTCAGTATTATATTGATTACATTGGGCTAAGCTCAGAAAAAACCTTTCTTTAGAAAAACAGAAACGAGATTATGCTTCTAGCTCGCTACATAGATAACCTAATTTATATCTTTTCTTAATTAAAAATCACGATAATTCATATTGATCTTATAAAAGTAGCATAAAGATTCGAATCAAACGTAAAAGATCAACTTTCCGCTCGTCTCAGCAAACTTTTGATCATACTCCACAGTATTTTGTGAATTCAGATGGAAAATAATTTTATAATCCCTTTAAGCTACGTTTGTTGAATCCTGTTTAATTTTAAAACTTATGAGAGCGGTCTGAAGAAAGTAGGGACACTCAGAAGCCAGACTCATTTATTGGAGTGGTTTTAAGATGCAAATACTACTATTGGACTTAACTCTCGAGTTGTGTGTATACAGATTTACTGATTGAGTTTGCAACTTGTCGTCGGATTCCAAGAGATTGAAGCTAAGACTACGTACAAAGGAAATTAAAAGATACGTTATAGTTTAATCAACGGGTTATCTCCAGTGATGAAGTTTTGATTATTTTAACGGAAAAATATGTTGTTAGTTGAGGAAACTTCCTGGACAATTTCGTTAAATTTTCTACCCCTTTCTTACTTTTAATACAGTTCAGCAATGCATTCTGCATAATATAAAAATAAGTATTGTAAAACGTAGTTTTAATCTCACTCAACTATCCAATTAGTTTCGTAATAACTAAAGTCAAGCCTTTTCCCAAGGTTCCGCAGAACCAACGAAAATTATTGTCGTACAAAGAAGCGAAGTCCAATTTAAGAGTAGACGGGAACTTATTATTCCTTATTCCGTCCTATTTTTCTCAACAAGAGAAACTAATCTAAAGAAAATTTTCGAGTCTCTGAGGAAAATAAGCTTATAAGGCAGTGCAGTTTGCCTGCACGAACGCCGCCTAGAAATACCGGCTCGCAACAAACTTTAAATTAAACTTTTTCAAATGAAATAGGAATTTTCACATTTGCGTTTGTCATAATAATACGAACAGCCGGTTCATTTCTTTGGAAATAAGCAAGAATTTCCTACGAACACAACGGCAGATAGAAAATTAAAAAGAAAAGTAGACGGTATCTTCTTACTTCTCCAGTCGTATTTTGGAATAAGGTTTTTGTGTTAAAAGCGTATAAATATTCACATGGATTTTTTTAAAATTATAAATCGTATATATGTACAGGTATTATGTATTTGATAATAAAATACAAGTAGATTTTTTTAAAAACAGTTGTTAGTTAAGTCTCTAAACAAATCATCACCAGCCTATAATAGTTCATTGCTGGACATAGGCCTCCCCTAATGAGCGCCATAGATGGCATCATTATGTGGGGGTTAAACTAAACGGTACTTAACTATACTCTAAACAAATAACCAAAATTAATTATAAATAATAAGAATTAAGTTGTCTCTGGTTGTTTTTAGCTTAAGGAGCAAGTTATCTCAAGAATCGATGTTTAATTTAAAAAAATTCTTTGATAATTATGTTTTTAGAAGTTGTATTCACAGCAAAAGGTGATAAAATGTATGTTATATGAAAATATTATACGCAATATTGAAATAATTTACAAGATGGTTTTGCAAGTTTTGCAACTGACACTGACAACATAACAAGATTTCAAAAATAAATAAATATAATTTTTGCTTCTTCTTGTGACCTATCTCAAATCATAATTTAAAACATCATAATCATAATTTTTTTTAAACGAAGTTTATAACTCAGCTCCGTTTTCAGTGGATTACCTAATTGTTATTTTGAAAGTATCAATAATAATACTAATCACCATTGCTAAAAGAAATAACGTTTTTCTGAACGAAAATAAATCAAATTGCGTGACATAGCACATCAATTCAATTGTTGATTTAGCAAAAACGGATCATCCCTCTGGACTATTGCTATCATCCCTCGCCCGCCCTCTACTTATTCCAATGCGTTGAGTAAATATCTATCTCTATAAGTAATATAATTATTACTCTGAGTATTGTTGGCAATATGCGTGTAATGTTCCCGATATAGCAGGCGTTCATAGGCTACGGTACCGCTTTCCATTATGCGGGCCGCACACTTAAGTGGTTGCCACCTTGTTGATATAAAATACTAATGTGTGATGATAACATATCTTAGACCTAGGTGTAGATATATCATACAAGTTATGTTTTTTGCCCTTTAACTCGTAAATGTCACACGTGGGCTTAAAAATAAATAAATTAAGTTTTAAAAGCAAGCATCAAAATAATAATCATATACGTAATAATTATGAAACATGACTTTTTCCGGTCTAAATGAAACAGAATTTAACCGACTATTATTTTGATTGAATTTTGTCAGTATATTATCCGATTGTTATACAAACCAATAAATTCAAGTTTTGAAAACAGGGCATACCTTTTTCATCATATTTCATGAAAAAGGTATGTTTTTTGCAATAAAAATATTTTTAGATACGTGAATGTAAGGCTTAATTTTGTGTTGAGATTAACTAATTGGATCAAAGAATCAATTAATATAACATATTATTATTGATAGTTGTGGGCTACTTAATTGAATGTAAAAGATCTTAGGAACTTTATTTTATGAAGATTGATATTTTCTACATAAAATCTAAACAAATAATGTAAGACTTCTTTCCTCTGTGGTTTGTATGTAAAAGTAAGTACCTATTCAAATTATTTTTAATTGTCTTTCCTCTATTCATTTAATGAATATACGTTCAAAAAATCTCAGATTTTCGCTTGAAATTTTCATATGCTCTATCCATCTAAAAGCTACTACTAAAGGTACGAGAAATAAACGTGTCACGTAGCAAATAGGTGCGATTTTCCAAATGAGCCCCTAAGTATTCAAGAGGCAAACGTAACAACAGAACAAATTCGAAAGACGAAGTATCGACTGCCAAAGGCCCTTAATGTAATTATCATAATGGCGACCAATATAAGAGAGGTTTCGAATTCGTGACACAGCTTCAAAAAGTACTATCAATGGTGCCCGAGGCGGGAAACGTCGCATCTTATTTAGCACCCCAAAAAGACCCCAATTGGGACCCGACATAATCTCATTACTAGAGAAAGAGCTTCACTTAAAAAAGGTTAGAAACAGATTTGCATGAGACGTCAAAGTTGATTACGAGTAGTCTCCATAAAACATGCAAATTCAAATAAATCATAATCGACACGCCTATAGAGTAGGGTAATTTGTTACTTAGAGAGGCTTTTAAGCCCGAACTATAGAATAAATTATAGCGGCTCAAAAAATTCAATAACGAGAGCTAATTAAGTTAACTACGAACCTATTTACGCCAACGTTTCAACCCCGAAATGCGTCTTGGCCTCCATTACAATAGATCGCCACCGGCTTCTATTCAGCGCCGCCTCCCTCAAGTCCGGTGTTAAGACTTGAAGTGAGCGAAGGCAGTGAACCCGTTTTGCAGCCCGATCTGCCTCCATACGCAACCCGTGGCAGAGCCAGCACAGCCTATATGATTTCGTTTCACCAATGATGTTCGGCGAGCCCACTATTTCAGTAATCACTCGGTTACTCCATGCTCTAGGATACGTCTGTACGCTGCACTGGACCTAAGATCTTCCCGAGCGCTTCTCTTCGTCACCAGAAGCTTGTTTTCGAACTTATCTAAACTAAGTTCGTAAATAACCCAATAACATTCATAATCAATTGATAAAATTACGACTTTCTTTTACAAAGATATAAAATTCTCATTAAATTTTGTTCTAGTATTGTAATAAACATTCTGTAAAGAAAAACCTAATGTGTCAGCTTATATCTATGAACTCGACACATCACCAACCCCATACTCCCCATAATATTACACAATACGGGCAATTCTATTCACATCTATATCAAAGTTGCGTTCAGGCGTAAAGTCTTTTATATTTGGAGGTCACGTGCCCATCACCGTTCAGGAAACCGTCGAATGTGTTTGAGCGAAACTAATGCACTCAGAACCATGCGACAGTGGGGCTGCGAGAATAGGGGCGACAGTCGAAACAATGAGGAAACCAAACGGATTTTTGGAGACATCGTATTATTTGCGGAAAAATCAATGGTGGAATGCTTCCGGAGCGGCGGCGTCAGGAAGACCGATCATTATTATTACTGTCCGAAGCGTGCCGGTTTTTGGAAATGGTATTATAAAAGCTGTTATTTTCTCGTCAATCTGGTAACGCCCCTTATTCTATGACCAAAATTCTATTTTGATGCTATTGTTATGATTAGATTTTGTGTGTTGAACAAGTAAGTACAGTGTTTTATATTCGCTAAGCTTAGGAACTGGTGGTTGACAATTATTCTACTTCTTGTTGGTGCTAGTGAACTAAAATTAACACTCACAGCTTGCCCGAATGACCATTTACCTAGTTCTTGCAGTCGTCAAACTGCATTGACACTGAGCAGTTTTATTTGATGGTAATTTTTTCAACCGACTTTAAAATATTTCTAAATGTATGAAAACTACCGAAATTTCCAAAACTGTTTTGGGATGTACGAACTTTTAATTTGATGACGTTACTTGGTTGGTCTGTTTTCAAATTTGGATATCGAAATCTGTATATTCAAATTTTTTTTTTCACAATATATTTTTTTCCTTAAATATACAAATTGCAAGTATTTTTAGGATAGGTAGTTAGTTTCAGTAGTTGCTGAGATATCGAGAGATGAAAATCAAGACTATAAGGTTTTTGAAACCAACCTCAAGTTTTTAAACGATAAAATCTTACGAGAAATCTTATCTTGGATAAATTTTCAAAAACTACAAAGCTACAAGCAATACCAGTTCATCAAACACCCAGTTTTTCTTCCATTTACTGACTCGTATAACAAAATTTCTCAAAACAGCTTTCTCTGGGGAGTAAAGATCACAGCCCTCTTTTTATTATTGACGTGTCGCAAAATAAATTGGCGCTAGGGGAAGAAAATCTTGTTTTATTTGACACATTAGGTGCATTCTGTTCCGGGGTTCGATTTTATAAAGGTGGAGACAGGTGGAGCTTTATTTACATCCTCAAAAGGGGGCCTGATTTATGTTATAGATAGTAAAAAGAGTACCGTTTGGAGTATTCCTTCGCGATTTGTATGCTGCTTTTGCGGGTGCCATTCAAGTGAGAAATGAATTGGAAGGGTTCTTTTAAGGTCTCGATTTTTGGCTTTTTTGCTACTGGTGTCACACAAATGAAAATAACAACCCAAACATATTTCCAGAAAACATATTAGCAATGACTTGACAGGTACATTAGCAATACTTAACATTTCACGCCATGATCACTCAATGAGCTTTGACTGATTGCTAACGCTATCGTTTTGAATATCGACCTTGGCTTGGCTCAATCACTAGACAATTATAATATTCCCGGTTTCTGAATAAAGCGAAGGCATCTTACTATCAGCGTTTTTTTTAATACATAGTTTACTTTATCAGTAATAATAATTAACCCTATTGTTTTGACTATCAAAATCGGCTCGATCATTACATTATATTCAGTTCACTGGAAGTCCTACTAACCTTTGACTAGAATGGTTACTAATAGTCTAAAGTGTTCATAACTATGGTATTTTTAAAAGCTTGCTCCATACCTACATACGCTGAAAGAACATACGTTCTTTCAATTCAGCTCGTTCCACGTGAGACCAATTTGGGAATTAGCAATAAAGGCCGCCCCTGCTAAACGTAGTCGAGATAACCACTGTAATTGTGGAATGGTCAATACGGTCTATTACGTACGCTGCGCTGATGGCAACCTTCTGACCAATGGCATTGACTAAGTAACTTTCACTTGATCTGCCCATTTTAATGTTACTAATGGTAACAGTATTTAGAATTGTACTTGAATGTTTTGTTGATGTTCAATTAACTTATTTAAACGAGTTAAAGACCCAACCTGATCGTCAAACTGGCAAACGCTTTAGATTGATTTTCGATTAATAACATTATATCTATCTTATGATCTCACCAACATTTTCTGATTTTATGCACGCAGCTTCTTGAGCTTTTTCATCTTACAGACCATTTAACAATATTTTTTTATCAGATTGTCTGTACGTAGTTGCTACTATGTCCATAACTTTTAAAAGTAAGTTTTTGACAACTAAACGAAAATGTTACCTGGATATCAAATCTCTCTAACTTTCGTTTATCAGTCCTCCTTTATCAAAATCATTTCATTCCACATTCTCTTTAACCTTACTTGATTCAATTCTATTGCTTTGACGATACGTATTGGGTCAATGGAATCCCAGTCCCCTCCTGAATGTTTGATAATGTCTGCAGATAGATTTGAGTGCACCCGCATAGTGTATAGAGTTAATTTCGTACATCGTATATCACGGGCGCAGATAAAATTTCTGATTACGTTGTTGTGACATATTGGAAAAATAAATTTTAATAAGTCCATTTCATTATTAGCGAGCCACCGGCACGAGCGCTTGGTAGGGTAAGCCTGTGTCGTCAGTTAACTAGGTACCTATTTTTAGTTTGCATCAACACAAAGTAGCACCGGACTATCTATCTCTAAACAAAAGAAGAACAAATAAAATATATAAATCGATTCAGTGTAAAACTGCTTTTGCACATAAACACTCATACTTTCTTGCCCCATACTTATATAACAAAATTAATGAATCTCTATCCATGCATAAATCATCCCTTCTACAATGTAAAACAAAGATAAACGAATTCTTAATTCAAAAAAACTACAGTGAAGCGGAATCTCTTTTAAAAGTTCTGTCATAATTCTATTCACACTCCACTACACAAAGATAATAATTATATAGGTACTACACACACACAACTTATTGATACTCTACATTAGTGCTGTCTCTCCGTCGCCTAGGCTCTCTTGAGACTAGTGACCTCGGGAGACTAAATACAAACCTACACAAATACACTCCTCCACAATCATACATACTCACATATAGGTACACACACACACACACACACACACACGCACACAAAACAGACTCCATTTTCCATGATATTTAGGTTTTCAACACAAATAGATGCCATAAGTTTAGTTAGATATAGAAAATAAAATTATTAACTTGTTAATTTTCGAAGCTGGAATCCCTCGCATCTTCACACAAGATTCTCTTAGTTAGAGCGAGGATTCAAACTTACGACAAAATCAGGTCTCATTAAATATGTTAATACAAAACGATAGAATGTAAGTTTATATTAGTGTCTTATTTTCTGAAAATAAATAAAATTTTTGTTTTTTTGTTTTTTTTTTTTTTTTTTTTTGTGTACAGGCAGATGATAAGCATGATTTTCATTGCCATCATCTTTTTTTGCCATCATTTTAAATAAGCATTTAGTTTCCTTATTGTATTTGTTGTTAAATTTAATTGAATTACAATATTTATTTTCCTGCAACTAGGGTTGTAAGTCTTTTGTTTAGGTGCTGTTATTGGAAAGCACTTAGTTAATTAGATCTAAATAAATAAATATTTTCGTACGTACAAGTTGTAAATAGATTACTACTACTATTGTAATTTTTCACTTCGTTAATCACAAATATTGACGTGGAACCAAACAACACTTAAATTCGTTCAAATGACTTTTTATATTATTTGAATTTACATTATATCGTGTATGGTCTTCTTTCTATTTTGATTGGCGTGAGGGTTGACATTTCTGTGATTTCTGTTTATTTATGTAGATATGTAGATGAATGATTATCAATCATTTATTGCATTCTATGGGTATAAATTCTCATTAGGGAAGGCCTATGTCCAGCAGTGGACTAATATTGGCTAATGATGATGATGATGATGATAGGTATAAATCCATATAGTTAATTAGTTTCACTAAAGATCCTACTGGGCACACAATATCTACAGAGAGAGGAGGATGAAATACAGAAATGTAGAAATACATCATTGTTATGTAACTTATTCGGTAAAACGTGTTGATACAAAATCAAAATCAAAGTGCTTTATTTCCTTTAGACCTTACAGGACTCTTGGACAAACCTGCATACCTTTTTGCAAAATCTTATATTTACATATGTTTATGCAAATAAATAATCTTTATCTTCAACTTAGTATTTCTTATTTGAAGGCCTCTGTGGTGCGGAGGGCGAAGGTCCGCCTGCGACGCAGGAGGTTGTAGGTTCGATTCCCGCCTCGGGAAAAAAAATTGTACGATCTGCAGATATTTGTTCAGGGTGTTCTGGTAATTTTCTATTTATAGTAAAAAATATCTATCTAAGTAATAATATTGTTTATGTATATCCGTCATCTAGTACCCATAACACAAGCTCTGCTTAGCTTGGGGATAGGTGGTGCTGTGCGGATTGTCCGGCATTATTTATTTATTGTTCGTTTACATTGTCGATTGTGTAATAAACTTTTGTGGGTTAAAAAAGCTCTATTTTATGATCATCGAATCCTTTTGAAATTTTATAGATCCATACCTATTTCTAAACTTAAACTACGCCAGCTAGATAAAATCCCCATAAACCATCGGCACATCTTCCCAAACGCTCCCCATGCCCAACCCCACGAGTTAAGACCCCATTACTAGATAAATATATGCAATTTATTACATTTACCAATTTACATACACTTTGTGACACGACACACGAGATGTTGGAGTTAAACGTTGTTAGAGTGACATGTAGGAGGGGAACACTCTCAAACGCGCTGTTCAGAGCGCTCGTAAGATTTTGGTCAAAAAGCTCTGTCATCTACAGAGCTTTTTGACCAAAATCTTACGAGCGCTAAGATTCTTTGCAAATGGATGAACGCAACAAAAATTTGTGAATCGCCTTAGGCGGTTAGCGAACGTGTCAAACGCATCGTAGAAAGAAATACCTATTGAACATTGAAAAAGAAGTCGGCGTAGAACAAAAACCAAACTTTTATAATGCCCGAGGCATTTTATGGTTTGGATAATGGTGATAAGTAAATTTGTTTAAAGAGATTTTTGTAACTTTATAATATCATATACGAGTGTACTGGGGTCGCATTGAAGAGACAAAGCTATGCGTTATAATATTTTTTATCGTTAGATAGATTCATTATAATATTTTGTTTTCCAAGACACTTACCGTAGGAAGAAGCAGAAGCTAAAAAAAACATCCAGCAAAACTGTCCTCCTACTTTTTGATTTCCTTAAGAAAATTTAAAACAATTAGAACCATTCTGAACTAATAAGCGTGGACACTGTCTGGTTTCTATTTTGGCGTCCCATTCTCATAGCGCTTCAAATAACATCAGGATGTAGATCGAAAACTGTATCTATATGATTTTCAACAATCGCATAAATTTATTTAAACTATCTAAGCTTATATGGCTGGGGTCATGACAGAATCAGTCGTGCAAGTTTTATCCAATAGATATCAGCCTTCTATATAATCTAGATAAACTTTGCCTTTCCAACGAACAACAATACAGTAATGGAGAAATGTTTGTGCTGATAAGACAGTAAGTGAAAGTTAAAACATAAAACAAAACAAATAAGTAATGAATGACATAATAATATCCATTATTTATATTGAGTAATCAGCTGAAGAACTGGAAACTACATTTAGTATCAATCACTTGATGTTTTTTTTTCACAATAATGAAAAAAAATATTAAGGCGTTTCCCCGACAAGAATTAGGGCAGCCAGCTATTTTATCTTATTATTGCAATAAGCTGGCAGAAAGAGCCATTTCGTACTCGTATCTATAAACTATCCAAAATAAAACTATAACAGAGGTATAAAAAAAATTGAATATTTTAAAATTTCCTTCTCTCAACGTAATAATAAGATAAAATAGGTGAAGACGCTGATCGGGGAGCGGCCTTAACAATGATATATGCAATGATGATTGATTCTTACATTTATTGCCCAGCATTATAGTTTTGCGAGATATAATTTTTCCAGGAAAACTTCCGTATCAGTCTTTATACAAAAGCATATCATAATAAATAAATAATGCTGGAGAATACACACATCATCGTCTAGCTCCAAGGTAAACTGAGCTTGAGCAAGATACAAGTTGACTGTTCAATATAATTTATCACTTAGAAATACATATTTTTTTTATTTATAGAAAACGACCAGAACAGCAATTTGACAAGCATTTTAGCCAAGGCGGGAATCGAACCCGCTACTTCCCGCTGGCTGACGCACCACCGCCCAATAAATGACACAAAAGTCAACAAACATACCTATATACATACCGAAACGAACATCTATTTTTCTACAATCGATTACTTCAAACTGTCCATTTAATTTAATTAATATCAACTAAGTCATTCAAGTCTTTTGGTTACCGTTTTAAATCTAAGAAAACAATTTTTCAGTGATCCTTATTTTTCATGTTAAATTTATTAAGGGTCACACTCACGCCCTACCTCTGGACTGTAAGTAACTGTTCTGAAAACGGAACGTTTAAATTCTGAGTGCAGAAGTGTCGCCATATTTCACCAGGACATAATTTCTGGTCCCCTATAAAAAGTGAACTTAGCCGGTTCCCTCATACAAGTTAAGGTTGTGGCATACTGGAATGTTTATGATAATCATGATTATTATGAGATTAAAAGCAAAGTTGAGCTACCTGTAGTTTGTTCGCAACAGTCCGCAGTTAGTTCAAATGTAAATACTAACTTTATTTAGTTCCGTGCCCTTGAATTAAAAAGCAAAGATGATTATTATCTCATTTGTGGTTGAATCTCGAACAAATAAAAATGTCACCAACCCATTTCTAAATGAGTCGTTGTATTTTTTATAATAATAACTTATCGGAGTATTTTCAAGCAAAAATTTAAGGTCATCCTCGCCCACTTAGATTTTTTGTTTGATATTGTTTAAAATTTACCTATCAATAAACTAGGTTTTTCTAGCATGTAGATCTCACCCTAAGGATGGCCAAGTCTGTTTCTTATTTCCCCAATGCTCGGCCAAGAGTTGGAACTGATTGTTTTTATAGCCACTCAGCTAGGGTGCGATGGGGTGGAGGAAATTTTGAATCTTAGGGTACGTCCGGCAACAGTTTTCCTACGTGCGTGACCTTTTAACTATTCGCTAGTCAAAGACAAAGAACGTTTACCCGTCAACTTATAAGTTAGAGCGAGATAAAATAAAAAGAATTTCAAAATAAGTAAAACAGTGTGTACATAAATGGACCATATTACTCAAAACGCACAAAAAAGTCAGACATTCGAAGAATTCTCGACAATTGAAGCTCATTTTTCAAAGACCTTGCTGTCCCTGATGAATTGATAACTTATTCTATTTCTTATTTACGTTAAAAGTCCACCCACGCCCTACCATCAATTTGCCTATCAATTCGGAATGCCTTTCGTAATGGCTAGCTCTTTTATCAGATCAATCGAATTTAAAACAATTCGCTGAAATGTCAGGTCAATATCCTTTTAAGAATTGCTTAAACTTTTATTCCATAGCATTTTGTTGAAGGTCACTATCAACTAAACTACCTTTAGCTTAAAACCGTGCAATTGCAAAAAAGGCTACGAATCCACTTAAATTAAACCACATAGTTATATGGTGGACCAATGCACTGCACAAGCATCAAGTACTTACTAGTCTCTAGCCGTGAAATGCACGCATTTTTGTATAGCCACATTGAAGGGTTATATTTTATGGTAGACCGTGTTTAGACTCCTATGCAAAATTTGAACCAGAATCGTTCAGTAGTTTTGGCTTAGCAGTATCAAACATTCAACCATACACCCCATTTATGTAAACTTTAATATAAGAGTAATAACTACCTAAACGTTCAAAGATTGTAATGCCATATTTTTCGGTCTCTATAATAAAATATCTACCTCAAAATCTTACTAACAATGACGATCCCGACACCTTTTAAATTCCTTGTTCAATCTCGACCACAATTCGTCGCCCTCCATCACCCCTAAATCAAACCGTTCATAAAAAGGGGAATATTTATTCGTTATTTGTTGTCGGTTTGCATTAAAATAAAACGGTTATCTAGGCTCAGCACCCTCTGGTCTTATCTAAGATCGGGATTGCATAAAATTCTCATTTCTCTTACGAATGTGCTGTTCGACGGGGCTGCGCATCTCATTTTAAATGTCCTTTGTGTTTTGGACTTTCTTCATTTTAATAAAAGCAGGCATTTTGTTGAGACTATAAATTCAAATATTGAAGATGAGAGACATTTTAGTAACAGTAAATACCGTTTCTTTTGTTAAGTCTAGCGCTATTTTCAATATTGTTAATAAAGAATACTACAATAAAGAATATGTAAAATAAGTTTTTAATAAATTTCGAGTTCGAATCTACGGGTTCTAACCAGAGGCTAAGTGAAGCTTGAACCTTTTGCAAAAGCTAGTCTATAATTATGAGCAAAAGGTATACTGGCGGTGTGTGAAGACAAAAGTGACATTTGTAACCTTGCAATTAAAATGTACTCTAAAGCGTAAAATTTAAACCATTTTGTTCAATGATCAACTAGCAAAAGCAACGATATTTTAATCTGCCACCGAAAGTAAAGTTTAAAAGGAAATATCAGCCTGAACCAATCCTACTAATACCGAACAACAGCAGAGAAAGGGCGGATGCATGTCACACTCAAGCGCCACGTGTAGCCCGCGGCAATTTTGACGTCACGTGTGTGAAAATTAAAGTAAAATGGTGTTTTTGATGGGACATTGCTTCGGGCGTGGACGTTTGATACTAAATAAAAATGAATCGTGTGGAATAAGGTTATTTTGTGATGGAAACCATAGGTATTGATGCGCGATTAATTTTACGAAGCGATGCATGTACCTATGGAACAGATTTTTCAGTTGCAAACTTTTATAGACCAGAATTTGTAAAATTGTTTAGTATGTGAAATTTTCTTGTATTGACTATTCTTCGTCGTTTACATCTGATATGCTTCAGCGATTCATCAGTACGACTAAAAGCTTCTCAAACAACATCAGCCTATATCAGTCCACTGCTGGACATAGGCTTCCCCTAATGCGCGCCATAGGTGGCGTTATTTCATCTCGGGGTTATTGCCCATAATCCCCACGCTGGGCATGCGGGTTGGGGATCGCAGTTCGGTGGAGTTGTTCTGCAGAGGGCGCTGCTGCCCGCCCCCCGGTGTGTTTCCCTTAGTCGCCTCTTACGACATCCACGGGAAGAGTGGGAGTGGTGAAATTCTATGCCGGCACCACACGGCCCTAAAAGCTTCTCAACCTGCGGGAAAGCCCTAAATAACTCGCAAAGTAACGTGCCCTACACGCGTTATGGGCTACGCTATCATTACTGTGACGCGTTATTTACGCAAAAATCGGCGGAAATAACACAAATAACAGACGTTACGTTACGTGTTATGATCTGTGGTTTCCCTGTTGCAAACATCAGCGCCTATAAAGCGTCATCATGTTACGAGTATACATACATCCAATAACGCGGAAATACGTACCTACGTACACCTACGTAGATATGTAAAGTACCGATGCGTTAACAGGGTCACTATACCAATTGGCTAGCATCAGTAAAACATATCTTATCCAAATACAGTTAAAGTTATAAGGATTAATAAAATTAAATAAAAGCTTACATACATAAAAAAATGTACAAATAAATTCTCAAAATAACCAAAAAACATAATTTATACTAAAACAATTTATTTAAAATCAAAATAAGAGACAAATGTAACACTCGCCGAACTAGTTATCTGGTTTTACCCAGGTTTAAACAAATAACAATGCTAGACAATCTAAATACAATCACTTCGCCCCAAGTTAAGCAGAGTTTGTGTAACGGGTGCTAGAAGAATTAATACGTACAATAAATACATTGATAGATATTTTTGACATATATAACGACCAGAACACCCGGAACAAATATCTACATATCGTACAAACATTTGTCCCATACCGGGAATGAAACTCAGGCGGACTACCGTCAACCGAGCCACCGAACGAATTATTATTTGAAAGAAATGTTAGCTCGCCTTTTATGAGAATATGGCCTATTTTATAGTACTTATTGAAGCTTATGAATATGGTAAGTTGTTTGTTTAATCTAGTTATTGAATTTTCTCTCTCATCTTTTTTGAATTATCCAAAAATTAAATTACTACAAACCGAACGCCACTTTCCTCAAATCTTACTGTACAAATTATGTATTATGCATTAGTATAATTATAAATAAGTATTTTCATGTGACTTTTGGTGCATAAATTATCTTTATCTTTATCCCCAACCTACATTAAGTTACATAACTTACATGATTAAGTGATAAATGTGATAATAGTACCAACGAACTGCATGGTCCTTACCAAGATACATGGAAACTTCACCAAGTAATAACTAAGTATCGCATTCGTAATGGTCTGGCAGTTAGGACCATCCTAATTGGTCTATTGCTGTTAGTAATTGCCCAATGTGGGCCAGTTGGGACCATTACCATGAATAAGGTCTATGCAACTGCGGGCATAAGTTTTGGTTACCAAGATGGTGTATGACTGCAGTATAAAGTACGGTTATATTACTATAATCTTTAGATAACTTTACTTCGAGATAGGATACAAAAGACAACTATAAAGTTTATAATTATAAGGTATATCTTATTTAATAAGTGATGGTGGTGAATTTTTAAATGTATGGTTGTAAAGTGAATTCGTTCCTGTATTGATAAGAAAAATTGTGTAATTTTCTTTGTTTGAAGTTACATAACTTATTACACTTAACTACAAATTTTCTTAGATAGTAAAGTTTTAACTTTATTTTTATCTAATTTTTTATATTTTTCTAAAACAACCTGTACTTATGATTATTTTACCTGACTGGGCAGCGTTCATTTCAATTTCGGAAGCAGTTAGCTACCTACTGAGTAAAATGCTAACAGTAATCTAGTGATCTAGTGTTGTTTTTTAGTTAATCTTTTAAAATTAGTTTCATAAAGTAAGGTACATTATTTCCTCCAAGTAACTGTGTTATGTTTCTATCAGTGGATTCCTATCAATAGCCCATAAATTATCTACTGTATTATCAATATCTGTATAGTGTGCTGATGGTTTCCCTTAAAATAAAGAAATAAATAAAAATAAAAAAAAATAAAAGTAAAGTCACGAGAAAATCCTACGATTTCATCCAACGAGGAACTCAGCAAAACAAAACATACAGATGTACAAATCGCAATCATTCAGGGGTGGAGAGTTGGGGTAAGTTTCATTAACTTTTCCAATGAATACAGGCATTTGCCTCCAATTGGCGACTGAGGTTGTAAACATTTGGCTCTTTGTTCTCTATGTTGTCTGAAGATTTGCAAACAGGTTTGAGTGACTACGAAATAATTATGAGAAGGTTGTGTGGTATGCAAAAACAGCTTTTTTATAATTTTTCTCCTTTCACTATAAATTAATAGAGTATTAAAGACGAAGCGACCTGTAGCTGTAAATATTATGACTATTTACAGCTACAGACTTAGGTCAAAGACTGTTTGAATAGCAGAAATATATTTTTATTATTTTGAATTCTCATAAAAAAATATTTGGCTTTTTCGCTTTTGGTTCAATGTTTCAATATTTATTTTTGTTTTACACTCGGAAGTAAAATGTTTTCTCCCCTGACTGCTATTTTCCACGAAATGTTTTTCATCCCCGCCAGAGACACTCTTTAATCGCGACAAGTCAGGGCCGTTTACGTTACGGCCTCATAATTACATTTACTACGCATTGCATGTGTTACGTACAGAAGTGGTATACAGGGTGTGCTAAAAAGTTGTACGATGTAAAATGTTGTAAATTAATCATCATCATCATCAGCCTATGTTAGTCCACTGTTGGACATAGGCCTCCCCTAATGAGCGCCATAGCGCCCTGTCTTCGGCTTGTCGCATCCAGCATCTGCCAGCAGTCTTTCGCAGATCGTCATCCCACCTGGTCGGAGGGCGTCCTACACTACGTTTACCGAGTCGCGGTCTCCACTCAAGAACACGTTTACCCCAGCGGTTATCGGTTCTTCGCGAAATATGGCCGGCCCACTGCCACTTCAGTTGGCTAATTCTCTGAGCTATGTCGATGACTTTAGTTCTCTGTCGGATGTATTCGTTACGAATCCTATCCTTCAGAGAAACTCCGAGCATAGCTCTTTCCATAGCGCGCTGAGCGACTTTGAAAAACTACTTTGTAAATTAATATCAAAGTTAAATTTAACGTTTTGGGGCCGCTTTTTTATACGTAGAGGGGATCCCTGCAGAGGTGCAGTGAAACACCACTCTTCCTCTTTTAATTATATCTTTTCCACATTATGATGTCTAAGCTAAACAGAATAAAAACTTAATAATTTAAACTTATTGCAGAAAAAAAATGCTGACAGCATTGTCACGATGGATGGCGATGCTAATTCATTGAACCAAAAAAAAGACAGCATTCCGATCACCTGTGAACTCTATGAGTAGCTGTGTGATGTCTTTATATATTGCTTGTGGCCATTTGTGGCCCATGACCTTAAGGATCTCAGGTTTCAACCCCTTACAGGTAAACTCGGTCAAGATTAGCGTATTTTCGGCGTAAGTACTGTAATTTTCTTTGTTAATAAATAATTAGCTACATCCACACTAAACTTTAGCATAATTATTAAAGATGGATTATTTTGCTAATAGCACCCAAATAGTAAGCCAGTTATTTTATATCAAAAAACAGAAGGGCCATTTTTTTTTATGCGTGAATTGTTAATTTGGCGCAATTTTAGATTATAAGCCAAACAGCCACCACTTTTCTACAAAACAAGAATTTCGCTTATGTCGCATTAGTTAATTAAGGTACGTTAGTACAATATAGCTATTCTGTGATTAAGGTGAGGTAAAGAAACATTTAAAAGGTCTTTAAACTATTTTAAATTTTAAAGATCTTTACAATATTTTAAAAGTATTTTTTACGAATGTCCCAAATAAAAGGTTTTTAAAAACATTCTGTATATAACTTTCCTAGAGTCACCCCAGCCGTCCGGTCCAGACAAATTGTCGCACCCCTTGTTCGCATTATTACCGATATTTAATTGTTTGCGTAATTTATTTCTCGAGCGAGTGCTTTGCGTTCAGAATAGGTTTGTTGAAATCGAAAATCATGAATAGTTTACTTTAGTTTTAAATGTTTCATATTTATTATGTTTTTAATATGTGAAAGAGCCCGCTTGAGAAATTCGCGAACAATGTTAAAAGATAACAAGAAGACGACATGAAAATTGGTAAAATATACTCCTTTTTATTGGCCTCATATGTTGACAATTCCACTATATTGTTGCAAATGGGTTGATCTGTAGGTTTGTCTTTTTTGTCGACTTCTACCCCAAGAAACAAAAGACGCCGCGCTATGACGTGATCATCATCTGTTTTATTTCAATTAATAGGTATAGTACATAAGTAACATTCTCATTTATTTAAAATCTGATAGTTGTACGTATCAGAAAAAAATATCAATATTTAGTTACTAATATTCTACAATAGGCACTGTAAAACTTTTTATACAGAATCCTGGCTGCTGTGCAATACGGGTCGGTAAAATGCTGTTATAAATTCCAATATAGCAAATTAAAGTCAAAGTGCATTTCTAAATGTGGCAACATCGTTTTGGGTTTCATAAATTTTTGCTATAGCCCTCAAAGTCTGTACAACCATCCATAGCTAGTCAAATTATAGCATGGCCGAGCAGCACGCGAAACTAAACGGAGCAATTTGCACATCGCAATGAAAGCTTGCATATTTCAGTTTTAGTCACGCACACCCATTAGCTCTAAACTATTTTGATTGAAAAATGTTTTCGAAACATTTCCTAGCAACGATTTTTCGAAACAAATATTTTCACTGGTTTAATTTTTAGGTTTGAGGACTGATGTGACGCGGCGGGCGAGGGTCCGTGTGTAACGCATGATGTTTCGGGTTCAATTCCCACCTCGGGACAAATGTTTGTACGATCTGCAAATATTTCTAATATATTTTATTAGGTATTATCAGTCATCTCGTCTAGTACCCCACAAGCTCTGCTTAGCTGGTTAAGATACTGTGTGGATTGTCCATTACATTACATTACATTACAATTTTTATAAAAAAAAACTACTATACATTATTTTCCTTTACTGATTTGCTGAGAGATGAATAAACATAGGTCTATACGTAGGTATATAATTGTAGACACGTCAAATAATGATGAGGATGATTAAATAGATTGTGTGCACAATAGCATAATACCTACTGCGCACATGTAGGTAACAAGATGTTAAGACAAATGATCGAAATCTTTTTTTTTTTTTTTTTTTTAGTAAAAAGGTATTTATTTAGGAACTTAATTCTAGGTATATTAACAAAAATAGGAAACGATGCGACCTGCAGAAGTATAATACTGTGTCGCAGATCGCAACGCCCACCTCCGGGATACGAGGTGAGTTCCAACAAGTGTAGGTGCTAAGTACATAAAAAAGTTAACAAATTAATGTAATGAAGTTAAAATTAATGAGAAAGAGTGTTTTTAAGTAAAAAAAAGAAGGTCATAATATGCTTATAGTAAAATAAAAGAAATTCAGGATACTTATAGAACTACCTAAGACTGTTTTTGTGCGTGTGTGTGGTGTCCGTGCATTTGGTGCTCCTGAGGACACCGGTCTCTTATGAGTCCGGACAACAGGAGCTACCAAGATGCGTGTATGTGTGTGTGTATGTGTATTTGTGTACATGGCGCTCCCGAGGACACCGGTCTCTTAAGAGTCCGGGCAACAGGAGCCACCAAGATGCGTGTATGTGTGTGTGTTTATGTATTTGTGTGCATGGCGCTCCCGAGGACACCGGTCTCTTAAGAGTCCGGGCAACAGGAGCCACCAGGTCTCTAAAGAATCTAAAGAAAAAAAAAACAAACAGAGGCTACTGAAACTGGTTATTTTAATTATTAAACCATTTGACCCACCAACCATTTTACAACAGAACGCCAAATAGCCTCTAAGCTAGATTTGATGGCCAGATGGTCAACAATTAAACCTATCTAACGTGAAGCCATACGCTAGCTCATAAAGATAAACAAAAAGGCTAATTTCGTTAACAGGATTATTCATAATCTAGGGCTGTCCATCGCACGTCGATAAGGTTGAGCAATATATCGTACACAGTCGAGTATATATGCAGCTGGTTTACTTGCTACTTTATAGAATACTAGCGATCCGCCCCAGCTTCCTTAAGCGTTTTTCAAATCGGTCCAGTAGTTGCGGAGCCTATTTAATTCAAACAATCAAATCTTTCCTCTTTTAATAATAAGTATAAATGGTGTGCATAAAACTTGACTAATACACAAATAATAAGGGGGCAAATCAGAAGCTTAAACTCCTCGTTTCCAGGATTTATCATCATCATCAGCCCATTTACGTCCATAGCTAATCATTGACCTCCCTCAAACAAAGCCACGAATAGAGACGAAGACCCGCCTCTAAGCATCGTCTAGCTGTGTTTTACTATAATATCGTCGGCCTTTCGAATTGGAGGCTACTACATAAAGAATAACAGGCTAGGTCAGAAGCTGAATATATTCATCATCATCAGGTATGTCCACAGGTGAACATAGGTCTCCCCTGACTTTATCTCGGTACCTACTTTCTTGAAAGTAGGTACCGAGATAAAGTCTATGACCATTTTAAGATCACTTTTTATGTCATGTTCATAGCGCATATTGTCGGTAAGAGTAATAATTAAAAAACCGTATAAGAAAGTACCTACTTCGGCCTCTTTGCTGGGTGGTCGAACCCAACTCCATTACGCATCGCATCTCGCATTTAATAGAGAAGAATTCTCACTCCCCAACGGTTATCGGTTCTGTTCTGTAAGCAGGTCTGCCCATTGCCATTTCATCTTGCGAAGTCTGAGATTAGTTCTCACTATTAGGCTTCTACTACATGGTCACTTTAGTTCTTCTTGGAAAAAAATGTTTGTACGATATAAAAGTACCTACGAAAGCCGAAGTTTCTGATTCAATTTCGTGCAAAACCTACTTTTATGTCTACGAGATTCGAATAAATTACAAACTTCGATTTTCCTTTTATAGGACGGTCCGGGCAAAGGCATACCGACGCAAACGAGTAGTGGACCAGCTGTTTGACCCCAAGCAACGCTATCTGTTCCGCCCAATAAGAACGCTCTTATCCTGCCCGGCTTATCTTAATACGCTTCCGGAGATAGTAGCTCAGATGGTATCTTATGAATGAGCAATTACTAAGAGAAATCGTTACTATTTGGCATAACTCTTTGTTGTGGAGTTGAAAGACTGAAAAAGTGTTTAAAGTTTTGTTATTATGATACACAGAGGCAAAAAACATTTGTTTTAACATGCTTGCTGGTGAGAATATACCGTTTTTCACATTCTCTTAAATTTTGTCATAAGTAACTCATAATAGCATTGCTTAGCGTTAACTGCGAGTTTAAGCGTTAAGTTTTTATTATTTTATTTCCTCGCAATCAAAGCATGAAGTATAGTTTTCAATCCAACCAAAACTACCCATAGAGACTCATTCTTGTCATTCTTCTTCGCTCAGCTCGGCATATTAAAAACCCAGTACGTGATGGGGTGGTTTAGTCCCTTGTAAAAAAAATATATTCCCAAGAAACCAAAGAATATCTGAAGAATAATTCTCCCTCACCTATATACATTTAATATTCACGATACGACATCGGCATCGTCTCGTCTGAAAGTCTTCCACGTGGTACCGTTTACCCACCATAAAGTTCATTCACCCCACTGCGTATAAATATGAAATGCACCCTTACTGAGACAAATTATTTCATTTCCCCCACTAAAGGGACTGAACGTGCTTGGAGACCCATCAAATATAACTGTATGACTTGATGTAATATGACGATTTGATGTAACGATTGTAATAATCATGGAGAACCTACGTTTATAATTAAATGGGTTTATTTGGGGTAAGCCTATGTGTTATCTGGATCTAGTGAAGTCTCAAGAAACAGAGAGATGTTGAGCAAGCAATATTGAAATCAAAATCGCGAAGAAAAACATAAATCTCTCAAATACCTACTCGTAGGTAAAGCTATGAAGACAAAATTTTCATAAAGTCTGTCTAGTCTACCTACAACTACTACTATCATCATCGATCGTGGCGAACTTTTCCTATTAGGTACCATTTGAAATTTGTGCCATCCACTTACATCTATAAAATCATCTAGGTACTTAATTGTAGTGTATTTACATTCGAAGATACTGATTTAGAAAGAACTTTATGTAAAAAATTTGTTTTTGTAAGAACATAAAGATAAAAAAATACGGTAGAACTGATCATGCCATAGCGCTGGTCTTGCGTGGAGAGCGAGCATTTATTCGTATTTCCAAAAATATTCGTATTTCCAAAAAAATATTCGTTCATGCTTCCACATTGTGGAATTTATGTTAGCATGTAACTTTTACGCTAATGAAGAAGTAGACATGAGAAAACACAAATATTTTTTTACTGTGGCAACACTCCTATTTTTTGTTGTCCCATAAAACACATGCAATAACTTACTCTCCTAAATTAACATCGCTTCCAGTCAGCTAACAAGCGGGCATCGCAAAATTATTTCCTTTGACTGTGCTTACACAGAAACGCGGGCAAAAGTAACATTTTAATGTTTACCTATGGTAATTTAGCTCACAAGAAACAGACTGGTAGACACCATGTGACTACCAGCAAACTGATAGACACCGTGAGACTGCCGGTTTGCAGTAACTATGCAATGTAGTGCTCAAGAAACATACTCAATGTGTCAAGATCTAAACAAGGCAATTTGGTACCCAGTATGCGAGATCAATTTCTAGCAGTGGACCACTAAAGTCGATCAGCATCGTCGTCAGATCATTGTAGTATAATGATTGCAACGTATGTTTAAACAAAAATATTTTAGTGGTAGAAACGGACCAACTTTATATGCAGTAAATATCAAAATCCGATGTTAAGACAATATTTATTCCTGATAATACAATACAATAAAAATATTCTCTATTGCACACTAAATAAAACGGAGATACAGGAAAAGAAACGACAAATACAGATTGCGAGTAACAATGGGAGATAATATTACCATCTGTCTGCTCCAAGCAACAAAACGAAACCAGACATTCCGCATTCCGCTTCAGGTGTAAACTCAGTCCCCGACTTCACTTTGTCACCATCATCGTGAAATTGTTCCCGGTCCAGACATAATTAGGACTGGCTAATGTCACGGAAAAACAATTTCATCAAACCTCCTTGCGGAAAATGCAGAATTTTCAAAGAAAGTAAAAAAAAACATTACATAAACTAGAGGTAACCGTGAACCGTTTTTCGCTATTTGATGCATCTTTGGTTCGTTATTCTGTTAGAGTCTTTAAATTATGTTATGATTTTTTTTCTTCTTATCAAACTCATGGCACTGTTAGTAAAAAGTGCAGAGATGCAAAAAAAAACTTAGAATTGATCTTCACAAAATTATTTCAACCATTGAAGGCATTTATAAAACTTCCCATTACTAATAATTTCAGAGCTAGAGGGAGTAAGAAAGTTCGCAACATGACGAATAATCAACAATTCCTATGTCCTAATGGAGCATCGAGATTGAATCGTCACCACTCCTAACTGCGTTGAAATAAAACCTAAATTGGTATAAACGTATTTCACACGTTTGGGGTAGTAATTCGATTTGTGGAAGAGCAGCGGTCACAGCCATTGTTGGAAATTTTTATGGTCTAGTGATTTTATTGTATAGGTACGCGAATGATATGCGTGGTTTGGCCTCTGTGATTAATTTTGTTTGATGTCGCCATGTTATGTGTACGTTGGGTTTTGGCAATAGCGTTCTTTGGTTGAGTGTTTTCAATAAGGTTCTATATCTGTTGGCTTTGATGGTCCATCCCAATTTATATGGTGAGGCCAACAATTGGGCTTGATATTAGAACCATTGAATGTTTCTACTTATTTTTGTTTTAGCTGATATAAAAAAGGCCAGCATTCAGGAACATTTATTTGGCTGTCAAAAAGAGATTTTGACCGCTAATCATTTTATGGCGAGCATGTAGAGAAAATCTCCCTTGGTGAATTTAAGATGTAGGAAACGTGGTTTTCTTTTCAATAATATTTCTTTTTCTAAGGTCCCTAAGGCACTAGCATAAGATTAAACTAAAAATGGATTCCAGTTCTTTCCAAACACGACCGAAAAATCTAGAGAACCCAGCGGAAAGTGATTGATCCCCGCGAATTCCTGTCATTTCATAGAAGTCTGGAATGATTGGCGCGATATTTCAAAATTGCTCACATTAAGAAAAAAGGAACGAAGCCATCCTTCGCTTAGATGATGCGAGATGAAACTCAGCCCTTGATTTATAACTCAATTTTGGCGACACAAAGTGGGACACACAAGTAAAAATTGCCAATTTTTCTTAATAAGAACGCCTGGAAATGGCAAATACTTTAACAAAGAACCTGAATATTAGGCTGTTTATTCGGTATGAGATGGAAAATTATGTTTTCTGAGTGGGTTTTATTTCAAGATTTATAGCGACGTGACTTATTTCTGCCTGCGACTTTTCATGGTATCGGTTTTAAATCTGTAAGCATGGAATTTAATCACATTGTTACATTTAAACATTGGCATAATATCTTGAGCATAAGGAAATCAGTCCTTGGCATCACATAAAATTAACAAACAATCAATAACACCAAAAGTCTTTAGCGTTTTCTATAAATAAAAATATATTCTTACATTAAAGTTTTCATATGGGGTGGAACTGTGGGCTTCTGCCAGCGATGCCGAGCGTGTCTTCATGTTATAGGAGAAGGCTGTTCAAACAATGAGTCATGTAGGTAACACTTCGAAATACTAGGCATCACGACTTTTCAGACTTTTCTGTGAACATAAACCTATGTATCAAGTGTCCACCTAAATTTGCACCTGTTCCAGTGGCAACGCGTTAAAGCAGCACGCGATCTCCGCAAATTTTTTATTGCCAGCACTGGCTGTTAACGTCAGGCTGCCCAAGTCGTGTTCATCTACAATACAATAAACTGCCAGATATTGTCCGTTATACATACATAACGGATGGAGGCTATAGCCTCTAATGCAATTTAAGGGTCGTTTGAAGACATGGTGGTTGGAATGGTTGTTTCTATGGTACTGGTGAAAAAATTAATTGTTAGCAACAGTCTGGAGTTTTCAAAATTTTCCTATAGTTGATAAACAGATCTTAAATCTAACATTATATGTTAAGATTAGTAATTAACGAATATTTATCGCGTTTTTTTTACTCGACGTTTCAACAGATTTGCACTCTGTCGTGGTCACGATATGACTGATGAACGATAAATACCCGTTAATTACTAATCATTATGTGTTCAGATCGCGTAAGTTTAAAAATATTCATTATAATGTAAATTTATATAATATAAAAACTTATTCGATGAAAAATTTGCTCGTTTTAATTTAGTAGGCGGCGTGACGTGTATATGACGCAATCATGGTATCATCAGCTGACGATGGTGGCATTATCCTCTTGCAGGTGGCCAGTGAACTGGCGGAACTTGACTCATAGCAATTCTAATAAAAATAAAGATGTTTCTTACCTATTGTAAAGGCACATTAATGAAGGTTAGTTTAAAAACTTACCCCAAGCCCTTCGCTACATCAGCCAGAATACATACAGCCCCCAAATCCCCACAAGATTGAATCTAGAAACTTTCTCACTGCTTCGTCAAAAAACTTATAACTCCGCTGGTCGACTATTGAATTCACTCGTTATTTATCGTTAGCGATAAAATAATATTAATCTCAAGGGATTTCGCTAGATTTTATTCTTATATCCGCGGAACTTTGAGAATAACCCCAAATTGTACGAAAGAATAATATGGATGTCCCATTAAAATGAAAATTGTGAACGATTTTACGATTCAAACTTTTTGCACTTCAATAAAACGTGATCTTGGGTTTCGTGTTGAAGAAAATTAGGTATAAGCGATTTCGGTTTGCCCTCACGTTTTGGGGTTATTTTTAAATTATTCTCGTGACTTTATTTTATTGGAATTTCTAATAAGGTCATATTATAACTATGTTCTAGAATCTCGGCTATTTTTTGTTAACCAAAGGATTACAAATCCAAAGAAAATTTGGTGTAAATTAATTTATAATAATGATACCATCATTGGATTACATCGCAGAAGTAGGTATATCACAATTTTTCAGTATGACTGATTTCATGAATTTTCTCATTATCTCAATGTCTTGCTGTTTCCTGGTTATTTTTATCAGTAAGTATAAGTTATTTTTTAAAACATTTTTTAAACTAATAAATGTGTCTTGGATTCAAGGACCGAGATTAACTCGTTCAATAACTCGTTCTTTTGCGAATAAACATATAAAACTAAGACGTTTTTTCAATACCGCTATCTTAGGCTCTTTTGCCACCTAGTATAAAATAAACTTTTTTACCAAAAAAATGTCGGAGGTCTAACACATTAGTGTTTTGATAAATAAAAAAACCTAGTATGTTCTTTTCGAAATCCATCATAGCCTACCTTGTTCTTATCATGGCAAAATAGTAATCAGCTGTGGAAGTTTTCTTGCGCGAGAGGGATTATTGAGGTATTTTCGATAACTTGGGGCTGGAAGCAATAAATACAGAGAAAAGACAGTGAGGGTCGGTATAATCTGGGAATTTGTTATGGCTTACAGAAAACCATGGGAAATCTCAAGGGAGCGATGCAGTTTTTCTTGCACACTCCAATTAATTTTGTGTGCTTTTTATTATTTTCTATGGGTTGCAGTGATTGGTTTTCGTCAAGATACTGGGGGGTTCTGACTGATATATGTCTTTTCGCTGGCTTTCATACACTTTAATATAAAATAAATAAATACTACTAGACAATCCAAACTGCTAGATCAACAAGCCTCAAGTTAAACAGAGCTTGTGTTATAGGTACTGATAATGAGTGATATACTTAATACAACAAATAAATGACATGGATAAATATTTTTTACCCTATACTATAGAAAACGACCAGCATAATTAATAGCTGTAATCGTACATCTATTTGTTCCTGAGGCGGGAACCCGCAATGTTCTGCGTCACAGGAGGACTTTCGCCCACCGCGCCTCAAAGGTCGACAATATGACATGTGTTCTTGTTGGATGAAATTATTTTAATTGTGTCATGTTTTGTTTTTTCGAAGAAAGTGGGCGTACAGGGACGTGCATCATAATTGACCGAGAAGTTGACTTTAAACGTAACAGGAGATGTTTGAAGTCATGAATAAAGAATGGCCAAATGAAGGTCTACCAGTTATAAAAAAAATTAGGTACGTACACTGAACTCCATCCATCGACTCTTTGTCCCCTGCGACCCCCCCCCCCCCCCCTACAACATAAATCCAGTGGAAAGCCTTTACACACTCCGTTTCGCATTGCATCGTGGTCGCCACTCGAAGCCGTTACGTACCTAGCTCAATAATAGTCGCAAACTTAGAGTAATAAGACGGTCGCAAATATTTCAATTCCTAAAAATAAAAAGTTTGGCCATGGCCAATTCTAACAAAATAAACATTGCGATCCTACTGCAAACAAAAAATATTGCAGTATAAACAAAATTATTGACTTTATAAACATATCCGTGACGGCGAAAAGGCAATAACGTTTCGACCCCTAAGATGCGGTTTACAAAAACGCAATATTGCATGTTTTTGGAGGGTACACAAAACATATTTCCCAATGGGAGTACCCTCGCTTTCTGATAAGTTTTTTTTTAAATTTTCGCGATGATCCCTGAACTCATGATTTATGTTGGCCTCACGAATTTTAAATTTGCTAATGTGGCTTAATTATTCCAATAACAGATTTTGTCTTTATAACCGATTTCAATAAAAAGAGAAGTTTTTCAATGCGGCTGTATGGTTTTTATTCGGTTCTATTTTAAAGTCTGTAGGTAAGTACAGTCAGTTAAGTAAATTAAGACGTGCACGTAATATTTGTGTATAAGTACCTATATAAATAATAAACCTATAGCATTGCTGCTGTAAAAATGAGGCTTGACTTGACTTTTTGCTATAGCAATCATCATCATCATCATCATCATGATCATCAGCCCATGTTGACATTGGCAATATGTATTACTAATCAAAAGTGTTCCATGTAACAAGCAAGAATTACAAAATAACGTACAAAATAGTTCTGCGTCCATGAGACCGGTCCCATCATATTATTTTTGAAGTTTAGGCTACGAATCAGCCTCACTGACAGAGTGATAGCTAAAAGCAAGCGCAGCTATTAACCAAGAAGTTGAAGTTCTCGAAAGCTTATTGGTTAAATAATGACAACTGGTCACTTGACCACAGGAGGTGTGCAAAAAATATAATAAGTAACCTGAAAAGTGTATACTTAATTACTTAAATTTCACTTATTCTAAATTAACTCTGTTCTTAATGCGATGTCAGTTAGTTATGAACATTCTAAGTTGCAGTGCCGTTACAATAGTTTACTATGCTGCTCGACTTTCTCCAGTTATTGCACTGCACAAAGCAACATAAACGCACCCTTGGCAATAAAGGACATTGTGGAAATATCTAGTGGAAAATATGCTCATTTTAACCCTTATTGCGCCGTAATAAAGCTCATCCCGGGAACTCTTGAGGAGATGAAATGGCTAGTACCAAAATAATTTATGAGAGTAGTATAAAGTTAATGAGTAACTTTTAAAATGGTACATTAACTGTTGATCTTTACTGAGTTATGAAATTATTTCGGAGGGGTGTTGAATTTTCTGTCGAATTTCTGTGCTCAGTCTCATTGGGGATCGCATACGGTACTATACATACCTCTACTATACATATAATATTTAAAATTTTATTTTATAGAATATTTATGGCACCTTTCTTAATTTTTTTGGTGCATAAGTAAACAATTATAAGGTTGCGTGTGGCCTCGCAACAAAGATAATACACTCAAACGACACTCGTGTCAGTATTCAAATAAAAAATCTAATTTCTGAATCTATTTATTTAATTATCTGTCATGCATGAGTCATCATAACGCAACTAAGCGTAAGGTACGCTAAGTTGCGATATTATACACTACATAGTAGAGGTATAAAAAAGTCGCTCCCCGCTGTCTGTCTGTTTGGTTTTTAAGATCTAAGAACATCGGTTCTAAGGTCTCAAAAACCACGCAAAGGATTTTGATTTATATTTTAATAGATAGAGTGATTCAAGAGGAAGGCTTATATTTAGAACATGCACCCGCGTAAAACCGTGACGAGTCGCTTTTGACAATAAATAAATAAATTGATGAGAAAAGAAATTAAATATTTGTTACCTTTTAATTACCGACGACGTACACCAAACGACAAAACTTTTACCCTCTCAAAACTAATATTTACTTTCTACCTGAGCTTTCTATTTCTAAGATAATTAAAGTCTAAGTTCGTCGTCAGCTTCTTAGACACGTGCATTATCCCAGTGGACAGTCACCCCACATTCCGCTAACATTGCAAAGTTGAGGGGGAAGGGATGAGAACACATATATACCTGGTACACGAAGGGATGAAAAGCTCAAGGGGATTTTAAAGGTTGAAACTTGCAGCTTATTTGGATTTCGTTCACTTAAAAAACATATAGCGTACAGATTTTTTTAAATTATTTTTTTTTTCAGTTTGCATTTGAATTGAGCGCTGTTTGAACGTCTGTAAACCTACCCATTCTTATTATGATGAAAACGAATGTATTTGTGACAGAATCGTTGCAGTTGCCCAATCTTTCAACTCAATAGGGAAGTGTTTACTGTAGGATTCGATATTTTTCTTATGTTGTGATGATTATTGCACACTCCGACGTAGATTGTAGATAAATATTCGTAGAATCTACTGAAATCCACGAATTGGGCCGCCCATTGTGCAACTTTGTAAAGTGTGATTTACATGTTTTTGTGTATTTTTCTTCTTTGGTGCAATAGTGTATTGTATTGTGAGAAATACCACGGCATGGCAGTCACCGCGTAAGAATCAGCTTCTCCAACTCGGCCCGCAGATATCGTAAGACGAAGGGAGAGCGTCTCCCTCAAAGGAACTTAAAAAAAAAGCTTTGAAGTGACGCATTATGTAGAAGAGTGAACCTTCTGTTTGTTGTCCTATTTATTCTGTGAACTAACCCCATCCTCCCATTTGTTTGTAAATGGGGTTAATACCGTTGTAACGTTAATTTTATTTGTACGCGTTTAATTTGGTTTAGACCAAACAGGATTGAAGTTTGCAAATTAATAAGTAACTAAGTGTAAAGTCCCAACGTTGTGGAAGGGGATCGGATTTTTTCTTATGCCATAACTGTTTGTTTTGAAAATCATCAATTAATGTAATATAGTGATAATGCTAACTGGTGGTCAGTAATTGGTAAAAGAAACGTCAGACTCCCAGTTGCATGGTGGATCGACGACATTGTATGCGTCGAAGTCAATGAAGAGGGTTAGTGGCCGTGATGGCACAAACTTCGGGCCTACGCCTAGCAATCAATGGGTAAAACTGGCTGCTGATGTTGATGATGATGATGATGATGATGAGGATCAGGTTGTATGTGAACTTTTTATTGACTTCGTCGTAGTAACTCAGTTTGGTCTTGAGAAATAGGCCTTTACTTTTAAAGAAAAAAAAATCCCAAAAACCCTAAATCGGACAAGCGAATCCTGGAATACGACATAGTCATTTACTCCAAATATTTACGTGCTCCCAAAACCGCTTCGAAAGCTTTTCAGGAACTCAAGAAGTGTTCCTAATTTGCCTTTCAAATACTTTGAAGCAAGTATTCTGAGGCGCTTTGACTGCGAAAATACTCAAATACTTACCTACTCAAAGTGGCTAGCACGTATAAACTATCTCGACAAGTTAGAACTTACAAGAAATTCTGTTCTCGTAATCGCCGAAACACAGGTCCCTTGGGGCAGGGCCCTCTATCTCAACATTCTTACAGTTTAATGTATGCAAACGCATTTTGTTTCAAAGCCTTCCTCAAGTATGTACCCTCAAGCATCTACCTCACCTAAGGAACTTTCCTCGGTTTTTAGGGGTCTGTTCCGACAAAGCTAGGGTTGGCTCACAAAGCAAGCAAGCAACAACGGAGTAGGTATTATTTTAAGACACCAGTAAATAGATGGTTTTGAAAATACACACAGTATTATCCAGTACCCAAAAAGATCGAATGAACTTTAATAATTAAACGCATTAGTTTATGTCGATTATGCTAAACTGACCCAAATGGTCAAAAAAGATCTGTAAAATTATTAAAAAACAGTATTTATGTACGGTTTCAACGGTTTTTACGAACAGTTATTTACTTTAACTTTTTATTCGGATCGGTAGCAAGTTTATACTATTTAATGTAGTTCTTTGGTCAAAATATAATATATAACAAAATATCATAATATTTTATGATTATTCTAAGTGTATCTACGTACCTACCCTATAATTCCAAGTGGAATTGTAATCATAACGGAAATTATATTTACGGTAAAGCGTAATACGTCATACTCACTCTTGTCGAAATCGTTCCCGTGTTACAACATACACTTTGATCTTCACAAATGCGAATATAATGTCTGAACCAGTTAAGAACGTTCCCCTCCTTATCTGACTGTACACTCGCATTTCTACTCGCATATTCCTTAAGGGTTTCACGAAACGATATAAAACTGTTTTGTCTTTTTCTTATTTGTATTGAAAACGAGAAATGAAATATGATGTGTATGAATATTTGCTGATGCTGCATAAGGTTATGATGGGAGTTTTTGAGATTTGACGTCTAAGTGCTTATTTTGTAAGCCTAAAGAAATAAAGACAAGTTATTGAAGACCTCTGTGGTGCGGTAGGCGAAGGTCCGCCTGCGACGCAGGAGGTTGCGGGTCGCTTCCCGCCTCGGGATTGTACGATCTGCAGATATTTGTTCAGGGTGTTCTAGTCGTTTTCTATGTATAATAAAAAATAACTATCTATGTAATTATATTGTATTATGTTTATCAGTCATCTCGTACCCATAACACAAGCTCTGCTTAGCTTGGGGTAGATGATGCTGTATGGATTGTCCGGTATTATTTATTATTGAAAACTTGAGTCATTTATAACGGGATATTTACCATGATATGAGTTCTGAGTTTTTCAATATTTCGGCTCAGTTTTTGCGCCATGATCACAGATGAACAACTCAACCTCTCGGTTTTACATTATACCTTACCAATATATTCTCTCTATAAATTGAAGTATAGATACTTCATATATCACGCAACCTCTAATGTTGATACAGAAAGAAGAGACTAACCTGACTGTTCCACGAAATACTTAATGCAGCAGGTCACGGACAAGTTGACAAAACACTTTCGGCTTCTTACAACATTCGTACACGCACAAAGTCGCCGAACAAGTCACCGAATTCTGTAGACTTCATTAGATCTACAACAAGATTTTTGATGTATTATCGGCTGCAGTACAGGGCTGTTCGTACACGAACCAAGTCGCCGAACAAGTCACCGAATTCTGTAGACTTCATTAGATCAACAACAAGATCTTTGATGTATTATCGGCTGCTGTACAGGAACGGACTGTAACAACTTTCGTTCTAATAAATTCATAGGCATTACACTAAATTTGGGCTATAAGTACGTCAATCTAAAAATACAAGGGATTATTGACGACAAAGTATCAACATGTGGCCCTCAGAAATAGATACGATGTCACACGTGGCATACCAAAACAGATCGTTTCCTTTAAAAAAGTTAATTTGACGCTTTTTGTGGGCAGACGAAGAAAAAGTGACACTTTTTAGAAGTCGTTATGGAGCATGTGCTATAATGAACGCTGCTGTGGTGTAGAATGTAAGAAATGTGACCCCTCTTTTCCTAAACACGTCGATTCAAGGTGAAATATTTGAAATCAACGGTTACAAGAACGGAATGTTTTTAAAGATTAGTTTCCTGAAGGGTGCTAACAGCGCTATAAAAAAGATTGCTGCTCCGACTGTCTAAGAAATAGGGATAAGTTTAAAGATGTCAATGCAATGAATTGATTGCATTAGATGCAGTGAAATATAATTAGATATTTAAAATTTGACCCTATTACTATTATCTGTTACTTTTAACTAAGAAACTTATTTATATTCTCCTACACTTTTCAAAATTAAGTAATGGATCCGATTGGTATTGATATGTTTCAGTTGAACTACCCGTAGAATTTTCAACGGTCTGCAGTTATCCCTTTATTACAGTAAATACCTGTTATAGTTTGCTTTGTTATTGTAATTATATTGTTAAAAAGTTAATATGATCATTATTGATTGAAGAATCATTTGTAACATTTTAATCAGAATAAAAACAGGAGAAAACAGTAAATCGTATCGACGATTTGCTAAAAATAAACGGACATCAAAACACAGAGGCAACCTCCCATTCATCTTCGTTCACTTGATGGATGAGGTCGCCACTTCCCTAATAAATGTAAACAAAACATAATTTTTTGTCCGAAAACGTTATTAATGAATCGTTCTTTTGATGATAAGGTTAATTGTTTGAGATAGCTTGTGACAAGTCAAGGAGGAAGGTCAAAATGAACTTAGGTTGAAAAAAACTACACCTAGGTGGTTAGAAGAACACATTTTGAATAAGCAAAATGAGATACTTTTTTACCGTGAATATTTCGTGCTATCGACGACCTCTGTGGCGCGGTAGGCGAAGGTCCGCCTGCGATGCAGGAGGTTGCTCGTTCGATCCCCGCCTCGGGACATATGTTTGTACGATCTGCAGATCTTTATTATGTGAAAATATATGATTAAAATATGCGTGTGCTTTATATCTATAACAAAAAAATATAGAAACATGAAATTATAGTTATCGGTTTCATAATACCTAACAAAAAGTGTCCTAAGAACTAAAAATGGCATCAATAAAGTCAAAAAAATGGACGTTACACACGCTTGTATAAAATTCATTAGAAAAACGTGAACTGGGTGCATACCTACCAAAAAGTGTCCCAAAAACTAAACGTCGAAACTCATTCACCGTAAAAAGTAATCGGAAACCCTTGGAATGCCACGTGCGTAATAGACGAAATATTTTAACGAAGGTATTTTTAAATGTAAATGCTCCAAGGAAAATAGTAAAAAATATGGTAATAAGATAATCGGTCATTCGGAGATTCTGTCCTCTGTTTTATACAGTGACGGATGTATCGTTAAAATTCTTTCTTGAGTTTTTATATACAATTATATAAAAGTGCGTTGAGCTTGGGTGGTGCATGCGAATATAGAGGTAGATTTAAAATTCATTAAATTGATTCATAAAAAAAGTTACTCCAGAAATAATATAGTTTTTAATGAAAAAATATTGAAATGAACTTTATTTTCTTACGATTTTTTGGTTTTGCTTATTTGTAGCTAAAAACTATCCTAAAATCTTAACCTCACTATTTAGATCAATATCTTATTTCTTGAAAATATCCAAAATATTAACCCTGTTATAATATCAAACAATCTCAATCAATCGATGCGCCATCACCCCAGCTCACCTTTATGACTCATAATCCTTTAGTGGCTGGACACTTGCTAATTGGACCAAATGCCCATTTGTGGTCATCATTAAAATGTCAATATCATCAAATATTGAGGCTTTAATTCCCAGGATTTGTAAGTGAATCACCTGTGACTTTAATGGAATTTTATGAGTCAATCGGGTCATTGATGAGAATCACATTGTGCTAGGGCATAACTTTGTATATCTAGCAGATCTTATACAAATCTACGTCTACAGTCTTACTGGTCCACTGTTGGGCTCAGGCGTCGCCTGATAAGAACTTTATTGTCTATTATTCTAGGGGGACAATATTCTTAATCCCCACGCTTTACATGTGGCCCAATCGCAGTTTTTTATCTAGCTCATACTAAATAACTAACTACTAACAGGGTTATAGGCACTGCTGCCGCTTGGCGCCCTTGCTGAGATCTACGAGTATGTAAGTGTAAAAAGAGTTGGCAAGTAAATTTATTATTAGTCTTTGTGTTGCCTACAGTTAAATTTATAAAATAAAACTTCTACTATAGAGCTGATGACCGTTATACATAATTTATACACAATATTGCGTTTAACCTGAACAGATACATTTATACAGCAGATCATATAAACTTTTGTCCCGCGGCATTTGTGATACCCGCCATCTTCGTCGCAGGTGGATCGACCATGTTCTGATGTCGTCCAAACAGTTGCTAATCTAAAATAGCTATCGAAGTCGAAATAAAGAATGCATGTTATCGGTATCTAATAATAAAACCTTTTAGAACAGAACTATCAAATATTTCCTTAATAATTTCACGTAACATGTAATCGCATAAGATACAAATACCAACTGTTTGTGTTGTACAAACAGAGAAATGTTTCATTCCCTGATAAGGGACACAATTGTTCCGGTTGAGCTCCTCTGGTTTATGAGTTTCCTTGTTTTTGTTTATTCCTATGAGGTAATCAGTTATGATTGAGTTCGGGCTTAGAGCAGTGAAGAAAAACAACGTAAGAAAACTTGATAGTGGAAAGTAAAACTTCGAGGAACGTTTTTAGGTCGAAAAATAAGATTACGTTACGTGAACAAGAAATAAAGATATTACAATAATAATACATAATATAAGAAGGGATTTAGAAGTCTTTCAAATAGATTTATACATAAAGCTATTGTCATGATGATATCGTTTGATCGATGATATCGAATGGAAATGAAAATCTATACCTACTAATATTAAAGAGAAGGAAGATTATTGTTTTTTTGTGTGAATTGAGGAGGCTCCGAAACTAGGTGACCGATTTGAAAAATTATTTCACCATTACAATCCTAAATTTACCGTTATGAACATAGGCTATATATTATTTGCAAAAAAGTTAGGGATGCCCATAATTTTTATTATATACTCGAACGAAGCCGGGCAGGACCGCTAGTAAATAATTATAGCCTAACATCTGTCATAATAATGAATAGCCTTAAAGATGTCGTAATTGCACATTTATTTCCACCCCTCTACCTACCAACCTATTACCTATCTACCCCTAAATAATAAGAGTTTCTACAATGTTCTGCTTATTATGCTTGTCCAAGAAAGTAGCAAACATAGCACGAAGAAAATTCCCTTACCTGGGATACCTTGACAGTTAAAATAATGTAACAAAATGAGATAACACAAAATGAGTCCGTCTTCTCCTAAAAGAAAACTTGGAAACTCTGTTTATTTTTCGTCTTATTTACATCAGGGTAGAGCTTATTTTACAGGCTAAGCTATTGTGCTGAGCAAAATTTGCATATCATAAATGTAATATTTAGCTCTCGAGTTGCTAATTAGAAGCCGTCTTGCTGTAGGGGTAGCAAAATTGTCTAAATAAGTAGGCGTTTTAGGTATAGACAGAATTTATAAATTTATTTATTAAATAATAGCCAAGAAGACTGAGGAATTCATGAAATAAAATAAATAGGTAGTGGTACGTACCTGGTTAGCTGAGCAAACCTAGAGATGAATAATTCTTTAGATACTTGATATTTTCTATTGTAAATATCTCTCGAATGAAATTCAGGATAGTTTTAAATGAAAATAAAAGATGTTTTTTCGTCAGTAAGATTAATATAGGTGGACATTTACGCCTCCCATAATGGGGGATCTAATTGTAAAGTGACCTAAATGAAAATACGATCAAGAAATGTTGCTTGAAATTAATAATAAAAAACAAACAACATAGAGGTAATATCGGGCACTCCAGTGGTTATTCCCGATTTTTATTTACCTTTCTTACTAATTATTTTACCAACCCTACCTTATCAAGGTAAGGAAACACCACCCTCCGAGTCCCTCTTTTAATTAGTTGCAGTTGTTATTATTACGGCAAAACGTTCTAAAATTATTCAACACCTATCGTTGTTTTGTCTGTTTTTGTTGTTTTGGGAAAAATATTTACTAATCATAGAAAAAAGTGCGAACCATGAGTGTGTATCCCATTCCCATATTTGTTGCGGCATCGCGTCGCGTTTGCGCCTTGTTCTTATCGCTTGTCACAAACGCGAAAAGTCGCGTTATATTCACACGCTACACAGACTAAGGTATTTTTCCTACTACAGACACATGTAGCTTTTTAAGGGCCTACCCCGACCCAAATCGGCGCCCACAATTATTTTATAATATTATTACGTTGAAGAAAGGAAATATCCAAAATGCTATTGCGCCGTTTATGATACTTTACGCTTTTTTTTAATTCCTCGGTAATAGTTTTATTTTGATGCGAAAATAGAGTTACCTATATGGCCAAAAAGGTAAACTTTTACTACCCTATTACCATACCGTTATTGGTAGGAGAATAAGTAGTAATTCTATGTGGGTAGGTGCCTTGTTTTTAATATTTGTAAAAACCTATCGTAAAGTTCTTCTTTGCCTAAACTTTCCAAACCCATATCAGCATTACCAACCCAACAAGATAGGTACAGTCAGTTAAAGACAAAAGTCGTCAACAATAAAGAAAAATACCGCAACATTGAGAAAAAAAAATGCACAACGAGGCTCTCCTAGTCACATCACTGGCAGTACCGTAGTAACGCCTCATCTATGGCTATTTCATTAAAACAAACATGAGTTAAAGACCAACAAGACCCAATCATTTAAGCAAGCATCTCTAAGCTCAAGAGGCATCTTAGCAACTTGCACTAATCCTCATTGTGGCTACTAAACTATTAATTAATCAAGCCTGCGAAGTTTGAGGTCCTGTGGCCGCTTCTAATGTTGTTTATACGTAGTTGATCTACATCTATACCTACCTACCAAGGATCAGTAGGGTACGGACCGGAAATAAGGGTGAATTTTACAGGGTCCTTTGGGGATATTAATTTTAGCCATCATCTTGTGAAAAGCTGTAAAACTATGCAGTTATAATAGAGAATACGGACGAGCTCTGTGGCGTGGTAAGCGAAGGTACGCCCTCGACGCGGGGTATGCTGGTTCAACTCCCGACCCACAAAAAGTTTGTACGATCGGCAGATATTTGTGGGTGTTCTTGGTCTTTTTTTATGTATTAGGTTGGGGAAAAAGTCTTTTCGGATTATAATATGTATGAACTTGTAATAAAATCTCTTTGGTCAGTAACATCTTGATTTTACTAAAAAATAAAAAAATCTGTGACATCTGTCGCATTTCGATTGAACTTATTTTACTTTTACTGCTCATTCACAGGTGAACTGAACTATAAAAGCGCCATCTATGAAACGCTCTTGTTGATCTCACCGTTCTCGTGTGCATCACCGGTACGCAGTAACTCAATTAAGTTCAAGAAGCTTACGTCGTCGTCGCGCTGTAGCTGGTGCATAATGCTCGCTTCGCTCGCCGTTACCTAGTTTGTAAGTGTTGTGTTGACTTTCTTATCTGCTATGTATTCCAACAAATACCGTGCGTATTGATCGCTGTGCGCCACTGTATTAGAGCTTGCTAGGTTAGCGTGAAAATACCTACCTCAGCAACAAAATGCTAGTGACGAATAAATCTCGGATTGACTTTGAAAAAAAAAAGCATTGTAATATTTATATAAGCTACTTTAAAATAAAGAAGCGGTCCGCCATGGGTACGCACGGGTATTTCATGCCTTCATTCAGACTTAGTTCAGACCTAAGGAACGTAAGGAGCTTGCCTTACGTTCCGTCTTCACAGAAAGCTTGCAAAGCATATTAAGTAGTTCCTTAACTAACTAATAGATGGCGCCGTCAGTAGCTTCAGTATTCGTAACAGTTCCATCTGACGACGTAAAGCCGGCCCCACACGCAGCACAGCCCTCACTCTCGCCTTGTAAAAAACAAAAGGTGTAAAAAACAGCTGATGTTCGGATATCCCGAACATCAGCTGGTTGGAAATTTTCTTTGCTGGACTTTCACTGTGGATAGACGCACACATCCAGTTTCATAAGCGTAGGAAGAGGATATTGTGTTTATAACTTGGGAATTGGGAAAAGGTAGCACGTAAACGTAATGTAGTTTTTTCGATAGATATTTATTCAGGCTTTCTTTATTTCACTCTATTGATTTAAGTATGATAGTATAACATTTAAAAGACAAGGCAAAATAAAAGATCAGGATTAGTGTTCTTAAAGTGTTTAATAGGTTATTTAATAGAAGATAAGTAATACCTAATATGTGTAATAAATCGAAGAGTGGGTGCCCAAATATACGATTATTGTGCAGTGTTTGGTAAGTTCCAAACTTAATACATTACAGAAAAAACGCTGTAGGATGACTTGCATATCTGAAAAAGAAAATAAATAAATAAATAATGATGGACAATCCATACAGCATAATCTAGCCAAGCAGAGCTTGTGTTATGGGTACTATAATGATGACTGATAATGATATTGATAAATTTTATAATTATATTATATTTATAAGTGTACTAAAGCTTTACACCCATAAAAATATAACTCTTTAACTAAGTTTTTTTAAATCGTTTATTTACACAGAAGGGGTTGTTAGCTAAGGCGAATATGCCACCCTGATTATTAAAAATAACTTTCTAAAACCTGTAACGAAACTAAATATATATTAATGCTTACTTATTAAAATAATAAGGTAAAATCATTTCTTTGCTCAACTAATTAATAAAATAAAATAAGTAGGTGCGCTAATTTTCTGCTGTCAAGGTAGGGCTTTAATCTATCTTGAAAAAATATTCATGGCCATGATACTGTGGTAGACTGAAGGCTGTATAGCTAAGTATCATTAAATCAATACTACAAAATCTAGTTCAAGTATCATTTCATGATTTGACGTTTAATTATCATCATCTTCCTCAAGTGTCATAACATCCACCTAATAGTTCAAGTGGTGTTCGTTATTCGGCACTTACGCAGATGTTTGTTGGGCCTGTTTAGTTATATAATGCTGTAGATGTGTTGATATAAATATATATCTAGATACGTACTGCTAGATATGTTTCGTATGACATAGTCACACAACCCAGAGCCATAAAATCCACTGGTTTCTGAAATGTAATAAAAGAACAGAAATAAGTAATTTGTTATGAAATATTTAGAAAACCAAGAAATAGGGGTTAAAGAGAAGATATGACATATTGTCTTCTCATTGTAGAGCTAATAGAGATGTGTAACAGACACAAATTACTTAACGTTTTTGGTTCGATTCGCGCCTAAGTGCAAATATTTTGTATGATCTTCATTTTGTTCCCGCTTTGCTAGTCGCTTTCTATGTAAAGTAAAAATGTCCAGGTATCTATATAGAATATTTAACTACATAGCGACCCGCCCCGTCATCGCACGGGTCCAATGCTGACACTAATGCAAGTTATATATAAAGCTTCCTCTTGAATCAATCTATCTATTAGAAAACCGCAGCAAAATCCGTTGCTTAGTTTTAAAGATCTAAGCATACACGGGGAAAAACAGTGAGAAGCGACTTTGTTTTATATTATGTATCTGTCCCTCGCAACCATAACACAAGGTCTGCTTAGCTTGGGGCTAGATGATGTTGTGTTAAGTTCACCGTAATCTATTTAATCTAAAAACTTTCACTTGCATTGCAAACTACCAACAACTAAGGTTTATAGGGGACACGGGACACCCTACATAATTATACTTATTAATAAAATGTATAATAATAAAATATATTATAAAGGTAATTACGAATTATTTGGTGCCTTGAATCAGTAGTTTTCTTGTAAATAAGCAAAAACTTGCTGCGCATACGCCCTTCCAACTTATGCTCTGTCCCGCTCCTATGATCGCCAAATTATTATGCTTGTCCTTTTCACAAAATGGCGCGCTTTGCACCCTAATAAGATTGGTGTCTTATGATTATGACTAATCAATTATGGAGTATACCTGAGCCTGCTGCATGGCTGGCGCCAGTAGTCTCCTTACTCGCGCTGCCGATGCCCCAGAGCAGTTCTGCCACCCACTGCCATACATAGCGGCTGGCAAGTTTGTAGCCTGGAACCAATCATCATCATCAGCATATATTATTCCACAGCTGGATATAGGTCTCCCCTAAAAAGCACCATAGCGCCTTGTCCTCAGCTTGCCAGCTCATTTATATACTGCTTCTGCTGGCACACACGACTATGGGTTTTCCTAATTATTGAAAGGTTAGTATGAAGGCTGAATGGCAGAATTATATATTTCATAGACGTTCCTGCAGACGTTCACACACAGGTCATCCTACCTGCATTAAGTACCTTGGTACCTTACCAAATACATAGTATTTTTTTTATGGTCGATGACGCTTTGATTCAAATATTTACATGTTGTATTTTTTTCTTTCAGCGTTCAAAATACACCAATGAGAAAGTAAATGCAACTTCGATGCAATTGTATTTTGGAAGCATTTTCGCAAATGTTAATTTAATCCAAAGTTTTTGAATTTGTTACATGTTCAGAACCAAAGTTAGTTTTTCCATAAGTTTAATTAAAATTCCATAAAAAATTGCCGTGTGGTGCCGGCATAGAATTTCACCACCCTAATTCTTCCTGTGGGTGACACACACCGGGGGCGGGCAGCACCCTCTGTAGAACAATTCCACCGAACTGCGATTCCCGACCCGCATGCCCAGCGTGGGGAGTATGGTCAATAACTCCCAAATGATAACGATGGCACTTATTAGGGAAGGTCTATGTCCAACAGTGGACTGATGTAGTTGATGATGTGCGATATGATTAAATTAGATAACGGTATGCGGAAAATTACCTTTCCGTTACTTTTATTCAGAAAGCATAAAAAATTCAAAAAAACTATACAAAAAATCTTTCGGCCCAACACATGACTATAGATTTTTGTGACGTGATATAAAATACATTGATACATTAACAAAACATCTCAAAGTAATAGCTAGGTGTTTGAGCTAAAAGGATTTTTCATTATCGCCACCATACATTTGGACGTTTTAGACTTAGGTATCCGTTATGACCCCGAGTCATAAAGGGCATTTGCAATATACCTAAATTGTTGTTAGTCTGAGCGTTCGTTAGGTCTGTATCTGTACGGGTAAAGGTGCTGGCAATAAGACGGATTTTGACATTTTATGTTCGCTGCGAGTGGTATAATTATGGTACATTACGACCCGTAACACGGGTCAGTACCCGATTTAAGTTTCCATATACTTAGTACGTGCAAACAACCATCAGTTACCTCAACTGAGACGTCTCCCGCAGTCCAGAACAGAAATCCTGCTATGATCATCACCGTAGACGCAATGGTCAAACACTTTGTCATGTTATCTAGTGTTCGCTCTAAGGTCTGTAAAATTTCAAATATTATATGATTGAAAGTTTAAACGATCATAGCACTTCTGTGCCATAGCCATAACATGAATATCATAATTACCACCAGTTGGCACATGATGGCCACCAGCTGTGACAGACTTAGAGCCACCTGTGAGCTGAACACGAAGCTGTATATCTGACGACATTCTTCAACGCACCTGAAATATAACAAACTATACCTTAGAGGGCCGTGTGGTGCCGGCATAGAATTTCACCACTCGCACTCTTCCCGTGGATGTCGTAAGAGGCGACTAAGGGCTAAACACACCGGGAGGCGGGCAGCAGCACCCTCTGCAGAACAACTCCAATAAACTGCGATCCCCAACCCGCATGCCCAGCTTGGGGATTATGTGCAATAACCCCCAGATGAAATAACGCCACCTATGGCGCACATTATGGGAGGCCTATGTCCAGGCAGTGGACTGATATAGGCTGATGTTGTTGTTGTATACCTTAGATATTTATCCCATTTTTTTTTTATTTCTGCGGGAATTGAAACCGCGGCCCTCCCTCCCTCAGTCCTCCCTCAGTACGGGAGTGTGCTAACCACTAAACTTATACCTTGCCTCTCTCATTTATTTAGTGCTTCTGATGAGGTTCTCTAATTGTTAACAGGTTAATCAATGAAGGCTAAATGGCAAAATTAAATATTTCATAGACACGGTAACTTTTCGACGAATCGAGTAAATCTGTCGACTTAAGAAATATGGGGAGTGGAAGACTTAGGAAAGGTTCGGATATTATAGAACCTAAAATCTCTGGAGCCAAGAAAGTTAAAAAGATATTAATTTTTCATGAAAATATGTAGGATGCACATTATATATTATTAAATCTGTCTTGCTTTTTGTCACGTAAAAAACGCATGTTTTTTCAGGTTGTAAAACAACAAAAGTTATATTTTAACTTATTAGGTGATTATAAATAATGTGTTTTAATTTTAGTAACTAGGGTTGGTTTTTAGTCGTGATAGTTCCTGAACTTTATAAATAAATAAATAAAATGTAATAAATACCATTTTTGATGAAATACTGTTTAGACAGTTGAAACAGTTTAGAAAAACGGTAAGGTTTTTATGACTATTCATAATGACCCATCAACTGTCAAAATCCATCGCGTTTAAAGTAAAGCCTCATATTCGAATAACATTTCCTTAAGCAGTAGCATAAAATATTGGGGAAGAACATAGGTATACTATTAGCAGTCAATCTCACCAGGATCTGTCCAGCCCTTTAAAAAAAGATATAAAAATCAGACAGTTCAACCAACCACAAAGTATCCTGATGCATTTTGATTCCAACCCTCAAAGCAGCCTCGTACTGTTTCTCCAGCTCAGAGTGTTTACCCGATTTTTGGAAGATGCCTTCGATCATCTCAAAATAATTCGCCAAGTTTATGTACTGAAACCGGAGAAAGATCAATATGGTAATAATAAGATAGAGGGCGCCCGATACTCTGTAGAAGTAGATGATCCAGATGAAAAACATCAGAATGCGGAACATCTGTGCGAGACCCGAGTCATTCTCCACGTCGGGCCAGGCCGTGATCACGGTAGTCAGCGGAGCCCCTGGAACGAAGAGTTTCATTTACACTTGAGCAATAATAGATGACAAGAAACCAGATCAAAAAAACCATTGCTTTGTACCAAAGGTCACCAGATTTGAGATGTGTAAATCAAATCTAGCAACAGAATCTCGATTAACTATCGTTAACTATCGACTACTACATGTTCTAATAATGAATATTGTATTTTATCTTCACTTATTAGAAACCTCGTTTTAAAATACATATTTTAGTTTTTAAATTTAGAAAATACAACAAAATAATATTATAAAATTAATCTACATAAAAAAATACTTATATCAAAGCGTGAACCATTAACCGCGAAGCTATACTCAAGCGGCGGTAACTAGGGCTGCAAAGAGAGGAATCTCGTATTATTATAAATGTGTATACATATATATGTGTCCAAGAGAGAGATTTTGATTTTGATTTTGCTTTAGAGACATAAGCAAAATAAAAAATCTAAATCAAAGTGCTTTATTTCCTTTAGATCTTACAGGACTCTTGGACACATAATAGAGGTATGTATACACATTTATAATAATACTAGCTTCCTGTTTCTTGTATTTTCTCGTCTTGATATTATACGTGATATGGATTATGTTCAAAATTAATATAATACTCTTCTCAACAGAGTGCATTTTGACAGGAGTGGATACAGTGTGGATATAGAGAGTCACATACTCGACTCGATGTATTGCGATACGGCGTTAATTCCGTACGTGACAATGGCGATCCCAGTTGTGAACACATACAGCACGATGTAGTATTTGAGCTCCTTCAGCATAGGTGCGTCGAGATCCTCGTCATTATGGACCTGCTTCAGCGTCAACGCCAACTTTCGCAGAACACTGCGCACGCGACTCTTATACCGCAGCAAGACCAGCCTGTAGGTGTAAATCACGCTGTGCGTCAGCGAAAACAACTGCAGATTGTACGTCTGGTCGGGGGTCAGGTTGCTTTGTGTGACGAGCGCCCCTATCTCCATCGCCAGGAAAGTAAACATTAGCATTTCTACAATCACCGCTGCGACCTTGTAGACCTTCAAGAACAAAGCTGGGAGCTTCACGTCTGAGATCCAGAAATCTGGCAGGCCGCAAAGGTAAAGGACTGTGTTCATTTTTTCGCATATTTGCATTGTTTTGTTCGTGTAGGGCATGTAATTCGGCATTTTTGGTTCGCTTGAAATTTTAATTTTAATGAAAGTTATCCGTCACACTCAGATAAGACTGACTGATGGAATGTGGATAGTGTTTATTGAATAACACGTTCGCTGCTTCGTTGTTCGTATATCTGGTTTAAGTATGAACCTTAAAGGGTCTGTACGACCACCGTTCTTAAATATTATGTTATCAATATTATCATATATTTATTTGTTTAAGCTTTTTTTATATAGTTCAATTCTGTTCTGCAGGTTTGACGATAGCAAGCAAAGCCCAAAAGTCATTTTAATTACCAAAAATACCACGGAGTCCGTGTTTTTAATTCGAAAGATTAACACAGTGCCTATCTTAAATGAAAGTTAAAATTTAACGTTATAATATATTTTGAATTTCTGTATTGTAAAGTATATTAATTAACATAGTAATGTTTAAGTACTAAAAATTATGCCAAGGGCGAACTTAACCATATAAATAAGGGTAAATATTCTGTAAAATAGAACTTTTTCAAATTTTTATCAAACATTGTTGACGCAAAAAGTACGCTCAATATTATCTGCTTCTTGGTTTGCAGCTTGAAAGGGGTTAAAATCAATTAAAACCTACGTAGTATATATTTTAATTTTCAAATCACAAGTGCGTAATTATCAACCATAATTGCGCACTTGTGATTTGAGTAATTAGTTGTAAAGTTTAAGCGATAGTAATGAGTAGCTAGCAAGAAACCCTTTCCTTATTAAACAATTAAAGTCAAGAAGCATTCCAAAAGTTATTATATCTAAAAGGTTCCTCATAATATGTGTGTAGAGTTCAACTATCACACCTTTCGGGTGCTTTAAAACATGATTATGCGAGCGTAACTCGCGCGCCGAGGGTTTCTAACTTTTGTCGTATAATAGTAACTGTATACAAAATCTACAAAAGCCTTCCAAATGGCATACAAAAGGCTTCCAAATTTGATCCTTTGATTTGGTATCTCAATTACTGAATAGCCTGAATAGCCTCAGCATGCTTGCAGACTTTTCTATACCTTTCCTGTAAAATATAGATACAAATTGATTATTTGCCTATTAGGTACAATATAATATAAATAGGACCATTCGAAATCACAACAAACAGAATGTTCGAATTTTATGCTGTTTTCTAAGTTCGGCATTTACACATCAATCAGTAGAATGTTAGTTTTGGTTATCTGTTAATAAACAAGGCGCATGATTCATTACGACGAAAACCCGAATTCGTACTTACGCGTCAGCCGTCTTGAAAGAAAAATATACTTACTATAATTTCAGCATACTACTATTTCAAAATCCGCAGCCATCATAACCAGGTCAACAAAACAAATATCGGTGAACAAATTCAAAGCAAAATCGCAGTCAGTAAACCTTATTAAGTATAAAAATAATGACATTAAAGTATCATTATCATCTTTCTTATCTTTCGATTCTTACCTACTTATTGGTATATATTGTGGACATTGTATGGTTATTTAATCTTTACGTTAGATCAGCAAACCTCGTCTTTCCAAACTCGCATGCGATCAGCGGATGCTAAATTTTAATTGTTTTCTCATGTTTTCTATTATTATTTTTTAAATTACACTTTTTATGATTTTTTAATAGAAGTAGGACTAGCTAGTTGCTTCCCCCAATTTCTTCCTTAATACTGAAAAAAAAAAATGATACGGTATCTACAGCAAAAAATTACACAATTACTAGATTTCAATATGCTGAAATGAGTACAAAAAAATACTTTTCGTATAAAAGTGACATCTATGAAATGGTCACGCACCTACTTGGTATGTCTTGCCATAGATAACATATACGTTTGCTTTAGCAGAAAGTAGCTATACAATTTAGTTCAAGAAACTTCCGTTAGATGGCTCTGTTACGAAATACTGCCATCGCCATCTATTGGTAAGGTACGGAACTATGTACATTTAAAGCTTTGTATGAAAGCTCTCGCTCACTCATTTCTGCTTTAGCAAGAAATCGTGACAAGTAGTAGTTTAGATAGTTTATCATAGATGGCGCTTAAAATAACACAATTTTATTACTCAGGCTTGTATAACGAAATTTTAAAGCTATTATTTTGTTCATTTTATAAACAACATACTTACACACGTTGTTCTTTTGGAAGAAGGCTTACCTACGAGTACCTAGTAGTTGATTGGGTTATGTGCCAATATTTTTCGAAATGTGTCAAACTGATCAAAAATCGTTAATCAACAACAAAAGCCCCTCGTGACAGACGAATTATACCGTGAAAGTGTTTTGTTGTGCTCGACTATTCCGTAATGCGAATAGAATAGTCCCTTTCTGTCTGTTGCCTACCCCTAGTACCCCTTTAGGGGAGCAGTTAACGTTCCGCCAAAACGTCAGTGGCGATTCATTTCGGTAGGTCAGGGAGGTATTTAGATTATAAATAAATAAATAAATAATAATTATAGATTGATGTAGTTATTTACCTATATCTATGCTAATTATAAAGAGGAAAGATTAATTTGGTTGTTTGTTTGAATTGAATAGGCTCCAAAACTACTGAACCGATAAGATTTTGTTTTACACCATTTGAATTCTTAATTTTTCTGATGAACATAGGCTATAAGAATGCAAATGGAGGGTTACGTACAAAACCTATTTCGTTATAAGTTTCTGTCATATTTTTACTAATACTAATAATATAACTTAAGCTCTGCTTACTTCAAGGATAAACGATGGGATATGTTACTGTCTGGTATAAAGTACTCGATGGGTATAAAAAATAATACCTATATCGGAAATAGGTACCTACTACCTACTTTTTCGCTGTAAAATTCTAATGTTTTTTTTGTTTGTTTGCGAGAATCAGCATGTGGGTAGGTTTCATCTATAGGATGAATAAGGTACGTACCTCCTCGTTAGGTTTTTTACAGAAAAAAGAGAACTAAGATGTAAGATAATGCAGATACCTTCTAAGTCGAATCCGCCCCTGTATAGTCTGGCATCTATCCCTCTGTAATCTAATTACATTAGTTAAAGGGTGATGCTGTAATGTGTAGCTTACATCAATACTGCTAAAGTATGCCTCTTTGTGGCTACTATCAATATTGTGAGAGGAATTTAGATCAATTTGCTATACCCTGATGTTTGCATGCACCTACACGCACCGTCCACCATTGGTAGTATAAGCCTCGAAACTTCGAACTTGGAATTTATCTTTTACACTTATTATTCGGTGGCTGTTTTTTTTGCTAATTTTTATAATTATGAAAATATCTAGATTCGTTCGACCAACAGAGATTTAAATTGTTTCATTTCATGTAGGTATTTAATACATCTTAGTATACATAATATTTTCCAAAGCTTATGGATAGCTTGATATACACAATATGTACCCAGTTAGGGTGTTGCAGTGGGAGACGGTCAGAAAATTTATAAATTCATGAAATAATAATAATTTAATACAATATTTGCCTTTACGAGTCACCAAAATGGATCACTAAAAAAATAATTTAATTCGTAATAGCATTTTTCCAGAAACAATTCTTTTAATTTAATTTCGATAATATTATTATTTTTTGGATTTTTATTTGATCTGGAATTTTATTTTATATTTTTACCGCCATTGATAGTTTGGTGTATTTTCAATTTTGATACAGTTGTCACAAGATTGTACCTACTTTCATAACAACGCGGCTGTTCGTTTGTTTTTTGAAAAAGTGTGGTTACTTTCTTAATTTTTTTTTATGTCTAGGATATAATTAGAAAATCGTTAGTTACGCCTTTGCCATAGTGAGATTGCGACCGTTTTGTACTCACATGCAATGATATAGGTCGCTTATGTGGAATAAATAAAAACAGTAATAATAATATAGTATTTGCCTAAAACACTATATTAACTAGTCATTAGGCTGTGTGCGTTGGCATTATCCCATAGTTTTTGATGTCAAGGCATATATTCCCTAATACAGGTATTTCTTTTACGTGATTGTATAATTATGTTAAGAACTAAATATTTGTGTATTTTTGTATATTGATTGAAATTTATGCATGTAAGTATGTTTGCTAAAATGTATATGTATAGGCGACCTTACATACGGGCCACACCTCACTACTACCACACACTACAAGAATAATCATTTTAATCTATCATCATCGTCAGAATCAGCCCATGTTAGTCCACTGTTGGACATAGGCTACCCCTTATGAGCGCCTTAGCTCCCTGTCTTCAGCTTGTCGCATCCAGCATCTGTCAGCAGTCTTCGCAGATCGTCATCCCAACTGGCAGCAGGGTGTCCTACACTACGATTACCGACTCGCGGTCTCCACTCAAGAACACGTTTACCCCAGCGGTTGTTGGTTCTTCGCGAAATATGGTTAGCAAACAAAAATTCAATGTATATACATATGCTCGTTATAAAATTATATTACGCTGACATAAAAAAGCAAAACAGCGAGTAAACGCGCTTGTCACAGACGACCCAGCCACTCATGGATTTTCGCTTTGCTTCAAGCGTGGCCCGAGCAATGGAGCAGCATAGACCTCTTGCTTGAAGCAAGTTACTGGTAATTTTGACTCTTTATCGACCGTACGTGGACTGCGAGCTTCATGCTAGCTGTCGCCATACCAGACACGTAGGCCAAGTTCTAACCAGTCTTTTACAGTGATAAGGGTATCATTGTTGATTTGTCACGTAGAATCCTTAGATATAAGACACTCGAAATAGCGTGTGCAGTGTTCTTTTAATTGTAGATTGAAGAATTGGTTTTGACCTGTAGACGCGCATCCCTTAGCACGATTTGCAGGCGTGTCGGCCTCCACGCCTCCGTCTCACAACACCGCTGCCACACAGCCTAAAGTGGCGGCAGGCTTTGCAGAACCAGTGATAATTCTCAGTCAATGGAAGGATTCTTAATGTGTACTGCTCAAGTTTACAACGACCCAATTGATGGACTTTATTCTTATAGATTTAGTGCCTATCATCGGTTCCTCACTTTCTCGTAAACAAAACAAAACATTTATCGCACGTGCTCCTAAAACTATTATTTTCTATAACTGCTATAACTATCCGTCACGGCCGCCAAATATATAAAACACAGTTCCTCCCTAAATGCAATAACAGATAAAAAATAAGAAAGCATAAAACGTCTAGCAGTCTTTATTGCTATACCATTTTGCGGTAGATACCGCTATCTGATGCCAATAAATATATTGTTGTAAAGTTTACTTCAGTTAGGAAATGATTTATTTTGAATAGATATCTGCTGTAGTGTTTTAATGGTTCTAGTTTTCATATTTTTACCTGGTCACGTAGACTGCTGTAAATTATCATAAACTGTTATGCTTCCTGTTAGAAATAATTTATTGATGTTAATATCTGTTAGAAACTTATTTTCAAAATACAAAATATTAAGTAACATATTACTATATATATACTATACTAGCGGCCCGCCCCGGCTTCGCACGGGTATTAAACAAAAATTTCAGAAATTATACACAATAGCACGATGGGTTTCACAGTTTTCATACGGATCCCTTACTTTTTCTAACAGCATTGGGATTTTTGACATTGACTCGACACTCCATAACTGACACTGGCCGTAGAGAAAAAGCAAGCACAGTGCGCAACCTCTTTTTCTATTCTGACGCGCCATAATAGAAAAAGAGGTTGAATATACAGCGCACGGTTCAATTACTGATTTTTCATGCGGATCCCTAACTTTTTTTTAAAATATTATATAGCCTATGTTCATCACGGAAAATTTAGGATTCTAATGGTGAAAGAATTTTTCAAATCGGTCCAGTAGTTTCGGAGCCTATTCAATTCAAACAAACAAACATACAAACAAACAAACAATCAAATCTTTCCTCTTTATAATATTAGTATAGATATAGATATAGATATATAGCTCAACTGTAAATGTTCTCATTTGTTTCTTCTATTAAGCTTAAAGTTCCTTTGTTAATAAAGTTTATTAACCTACCCACATTTGTGTAACAAATATTTTTTAATTTCAATAACAACAGTTATCGAAATCCCTACACCCAATAATCATGCATGTAAAATGATGTAAAGTTCCCTGAGCTTTTGATCAGTAAATCCTTTGAGATAGCAATTACTTGATCAGAAAGCATAATTGTTGAACCACATCTAATAGCATCTTCAATCCAAAAACTAATTTCAAAGCAAACGTATTGGAAATTGAAGGTATCCTTCACTTTTAATAACTTATTTTTAGAAAAAATAATCTGTAAAAGGTGCGAGGACAATGAAATGGCACTTAGCTGCCCGGTTTAGCAGTTGACAAATTGGCCAATTCCTTCAGTTCACACCCCAAGATAAAGGCGTTTCATAACAGACGAGAGGGAGCGCACTTATTACAGTCAGACTGTTATTGACTTTAATTTTCTACTTTGTTGACGTTCCAATGATATATACCTCTTCAGTGGAAATGGCCCTTCGCTTTTTCAAATAACAACGGTTGCCTCATCAATCGTCGAGCTGAAATTCCGCCGAAATCTGAGAAACTACTCTGTCCAAAAATAATATTTCAGTTTGATTATTTTTCTACTGCAAATAATGGAGGCACGTGGCTTGCCTTAGGGTTTCTGAGTGTTTTTTTTGATTGGGGAATTCGTTTGATTTATCAGAACGTAGTTTATTAGTTTCTTTTATTTAATTTGATTGTGTTCCTTCATTTGGAAGACTCCATACATATGTATCCAAAATGGAATAAATAATTATTTTGGTATATATCTTAAAATATTTATAGGAAAAGTTTACTCCTTATTTCCAAAATAGGACGATGGGGATTACGTCGTAAGCGTATTTCTTTTTGTGTAACTATAACTTAAACATTCCTGTTTTCATAGTATTACCAAATAAGGGCTGAATTTTATGAATACATTCTTGGGATTGTCCCCAAAGTTGCCATAAAGAAACAGGAAAAAGTTTTAACAAAATTAATCTGTAGGGAGTCAACTTGACAGAGACTATAATGTTGGGATCTATAAATATATACAAATAGCCCTTGGTTTTAATAACGGTGGGGTAAGCCGAATATTAGACTAATATCAGGAGTGCAAACCAATGTTGCCCTCCGTGGACTCACAGTAAAAACGTGGGGTAAGAAATGGGTATAATTTTTTTTATTATAAAATTTGGGTGATGTGTTTTAATGTGGATATGGCACAGTTTTTTAGGTCCATGTATTTATTGTAAGTCCGTAACATTATACTATTTTATGATTTCAAAATCGTTCATTGATATAAAAGACGTTCGTTATCACTTTTTGCTGTATATAATTTAGGTATGTACTTAATAACTAAAGTAAGTAGCTATATAAAGCTATTTATTTTTGTTTAAGCCAATGCCAACATTAAACAGAATAAATTAGTAATAATGTATAGAATCACTGTAAACTATGGCAGTTTGACGAATTCATTACGAATATAAAAGCGGTAGCTCCGAAAACGTGGGTGTTTTTTTATTACAGGGGTTTGTAGATAAGCTGTTTACGTTAATTACTCACTGATCGCTCGATGCATAAAATAGTACAAAATTGATGAGTCATTATTACAAGAATCTATGAAAAAATCTAATATTACAATAGTTTTATTCTAAGATTTGATCCATACTATTACATCGTTCTTTATAACCCTGAAAATGCACCCTGCAAGCCATAACACGGTTAATATTAAAATATTGCATCGAACCCATGCATTTTTTTATGCACGAGCAAAACATTGGCTTTCTTACCCCATAATATCACCCCCACAAAAATAATACAAGTATTTGTACTCACATTTTTTGCCTAAGGGACAACGTTCATTTAAATACCCTATAATATGATGGAGCACGCCCAAAATATAACTCTAATATCTCTAACATTCAGTCGAGATATGCGGAGTATGAAATTCCAAAATATATTATAAACTTCTGGAAATGTAATAAAACTCTGTCAATATACATAGTACTCAATTCACCACACATCGTACCCATATTACACGTTCGATTTTTAGTCTGATTTTCGGATGAAATAGTTAAATTTGGCTGCCATCTTGTTTCAGAACTTGATTAGCCTATACCTTTTTTTAGAAGCCTTTATTAACAAGGAAAATTACAATTATCTTACTAAATAATAACTAGTATTTACAATTGAAACAATTGAGCTAGCTGCAGACTGTTGCAAACAAACTATAACTATACCTTGTATCTAGTATAATATTTTAGATTCTGATCTAGGTAAAAACAAAATAAAGGATTTTAACGGTTGTGTCCAAATTAAACAGCTGCGAACACAGCCAACACCCGCATGCCAGATTGACCACTGTGCAAACAGTTGATAGCTTAATTTATTTATTCGAACAGTGTTGACCTGATAACAAATTTGGATTTAAAAAAATTCAATTTCCTTTTCAATCCTTTCTTGTAAAGATTTTAATATCCCCTCATTATTACAGAATGGTGAACTGAAATAAATCTTATGTACAGAAAAGTTATCATACCCTAACTAAAGTAATGAAATCATTCATCATCACAACATCATCATCAAGCTTTATTATTATTAGTTAAAATTTGTCATCCTTCTTAGGTCGTCATCCATTCTGGCAGGAAGGTACTAGATGTCTGATTATTATACATAATACAATATATTAAATAGATAGTTTTTTTATTATAAATAGAAAATAACCAGAATATCTGAAAAAATATCTGCAGATTACACAAAAATTTTTCGAAAGAACCTCCTGCGTCGCAGGCTAACTTCCCCTACCGCGCCATAGAGGTGGTATTGAAGACCATGGCCCCTGATCGTGAAGATCTAAGAACTCAGCTCGTAAATATCATAAGAAACGACTTATGAAACATACTAGAAGAACAGTGTACACAGTTCAAGAAATCATCAAAAAATATTAAGCTTCAGTTTTTAACGATAAAGAGAAATAAAAAAATATTAATTTCATTAAGACTAGTAGTCATATAAACCCATATCTAAGATTAACCACGCATAAGCATATTAAATCTCGAATTCCTTATTTCCAGCCATAACTTCCCCCAAGGATATTCCAGGGGAAACAATTAAGCCATTCTGTTTATTTGTTTATTCGTGGGACAAAATTACATCCCGTGTTGTAAAGTCGATCCCCACCATTAGCTGATTGTCCCCTCTTCTTGCAACTTCTGCGACGCGACAGGTAAATTAAAATATTTTTAGAGAACATTTTTAAATTATATTCGGTTAGTAAGCATACAAACATAAAAATGGAAAGAAAGACACAAAAATAGAGAATTACTAGGTACTTAACAGAATAAAACATTTACAATTACTATACATATATACTTATATCTATTCCCTTAAACTATATCTATTCCCTTAAAGTCTAAGCTGTCGCCATAAGGCGGAGTGCCCAGAATGCGTTGGATGGCAATGCTAATTCGTTTACCGACATAAAAGCCAGCATTCTGATCACCTGTTAAAAGGATCTTAAAAGGAGCTGAAAATACATATTTTCTGTTTATTTTAAGATGCTTTGAGTAAATCTTAGACATTCCTAAATAAACTTGATTATTATCTTTTGATACTATAATAAGGATGACTCACTATGATTAAACCTAGCGGTTTTTTATTATAGCACTACTTTAGGTGCATTATGGTGCCGAAGAAAATCCTACAGTTCTTAGCAGCTGCAAGGGTAAGTGGCGAACTATAACGCCACATCTTCGGCGGTGAACCTACGAAGTGGCGATCACAATAGGCCTTCAATGGCCGCAGCTGCATTATACCATCCTAAAATCAAACTTATTTTTGGTAAATTAATATACACCTAACTTAGAAATGAAAGATTATGTTGCAACTTACCTATGGCTCAAATTTGAGCAATTGCTGTCTAATTCCGCTACCCAAGTAATACACTATGCGTATGTTTTGGTCACAGAATGGTCCAAAGATAAAAAAGAAATGCTACGCAGCGCAAAGCACGCTAGTGCTGCTATTTGCACGGACGGAGGGTTTTAGTTTCTTAGATAAAAAGCAAAATGCCAAAATGTGTAATTCTAAGACGATACTTTGATTTAGTAAGGCGATTAATTTTGTAGAATTCGGCCCGTCGGCGTTCCATTTGATTTATATCAAAATCTTTGATTCGTATCTATTTGCTGCTTCTGCACAGATGAAATAAAATCTGTGTGGTCAAAACAAACCAACTCCAACTTAAACCTCAGCAAAAATCTCATTTATCTCAAAGAAATCAAAACATTTCATATTTTTCCACCCCATACATTTCCTCAAATCTACAAGTTTCCCTCATGTAGATAAAAGGGCGCGATCGTATGACACATTATTCATATAGGAGGGCAACTGAAGGCGTCTACTAAAGATATTGTGGAGAGGGCGCTAAGATTGCCAACTGCTATACATTGTCCCCTAGCTCCTTGTTTTGACGTGATAGAACGGCTCTAGACATTCGCAGACTAATTTATTACTACTTCGATGCTTTTGAGAACGCACACAATATTGAACTCTACGATTGTATTACTAAAGGCGTAAGATATTTGAAGAACGGTAAAAATAAATTTGCTCTTGGTAGCGTAATAAATGTTGCGTATCGATGCGTTTGAAGATAAGTAATGAAGAACTTATAGATTGTGTTTGGAATATCAAATGCGCAGAGATAATTTTGGAAAATGTTCATATTTGTCGTCCTGTTAACATTTTAATTTTTGAAATCCTTATAAAATTTTATTTGTATCAATGGACATATAAAATTATGTTTGGACAGGAAAAAACCTAATGAATGTAAAATTCATTTCTGTTATTATGATCAAAAATGATATTTGGAGATGGGTAAAATTTAAATAACTGCAAACAACAGAGGATATGTAAATGTTTTATTAGAAATCTAAACAAATACTCCGGTCAAAATGTTTTATTTTCTTAGTTGGCGTGGAAGATGTTCAAAGGTTGTTTCCTAATGCTTGTAAATAAGTAACAAATCTAATTTATTAGCAGCATTATATTGATGAAATGCATCTTTTCTTACATAGAGATGGAGCGTTCACATTTGGATAGTAGACCAGACCTATGTTCGGTTGGCCAGTTAAAAAAAGCATTAGGTATTACGTTGGCTTTGCAAAATAATATTATTATCACACGCTGAAAAGAGTGTGTTAGACTTTTACCTGCCAAAAAAATATTATTCCTTCTTTTAAAAAGGATATCATTTTCTCGTTTTCCCAATTAAATTTGCCACTCTCTCTTTTCTTTTAATATTAAAACAATATGCGTGTTTTTTTTAAAAGATGTAGTAGTGATTCTGAAAACGTCTTATTAAATCTAAAAAAATAATAATAATAAATACGTTAATTAGCGATCCAGTCAAGTCACTGGGTCCAGCAACTACTAGCTCGGTGTGAATCAGCCATTATTTATGCAACACTCGAGTGAGAGGGAGAATTGTGTTATTTCTATTTTTGCTTCCCCACAGTTATTGCTCAAAGTAATGCTTTGTGGTGTTTTCATGCCATTACCTGCAAGACAGACGCCATAAATATATTAATACGATTCACATTTTTCATGGCATTATGTGTTTGTTTCGGTAGATCTTTCGGAAGAAATGTATGTGAATCTTAAAAAATATAAGTACCTACAAGTTTTCATAGTTAGAACCAAATTCAATCTATAATTACTAGTTTATATCGGGAATTTTAATTCGGCTATACATATTTTGATAATTTTGATACAATAATGTCAATTAGTTATTATTACTATTTGAACGAGTATTTATCGCGTTTATTTACCAATTTTTTTTATTCGTAAATAAACGCGATAAATTCCCGTTAAAATAGTAGTAATAATTATGTGTTCAGATCGCGTAAGTTTAAAAATATTTAATGACAATTAGTATTTTTAAGTTTCTCCATCGATCAAGAAAAGCTAGTCTTACTTAAGAAACCAAATTACTGACTAAAAAGATCCAGGTAAATTTGCTAAGCTTAAGCCTTAAAAATTATAAAAACTTGGCAAATCTCAAGTATCTACGGTAAGTTAAAATTGAAGTAGATGAGGCAATAAAACTCTGAGTTTTAAACATTGATGAAAACGGATAGTTACTAAATTTAATTTAAAGCTCGTAAATTTAAAATTTTCAAATGATGTTTGACCTCTTAACTTACGTCATTCTTAGTTGAGGCGACTGATCGAATTAAATATAGTATGAGTACGTGATGTGATGTTGAACGATCACTTTGTTTTAGGGAAGGGATTCACTTTTATCGATATTAGAAACTTTGAAGGAGTACCTGTTTGCTCTATATTCATCATATCATATTATTTTAATAATATACATCATTATTTATAATTCAACTAAAATAGAGTTAGTAATTACAATTGAAGCAATTGAGCTAACTGCAGACTGTTACAAACAAACTACAGGTAGCTCAACTGATCCATATCAATTATTATTAAACTTTTCAACTGAATAGTTTTGAAATATTTATTTCCTATCTTTTAAAGTCAGGCACAATGTGCAAAAAGTATATTGTAATTTTTTTATTGGAAGAAAATAACATTTTTTTTTTAAATTCACTGTCTACTTTCTAAGACATGATATTTATATTGCACATTTGCTAGCCTGCAAAATATTTTTGAAAACGAAATATCGATATCGATGAATGACTTAAATATAAACGATATATCAGAACCAGTCTCATCACTATAGTGGTATGAAACAACAGATTCATTCACAGCCATGACGGATTCTTTTAAGATTGGGTTCACTGAAATATGATGAAGGCCGAGGGTCATACGACGCTGGTGATGCAAGGTTCTGATAGATTGGACTTTATTATAACTTGGGGCATTGGTCAAAAGATATTGGGGAATGGTATATAAAGCTGACACATGCGATACTGCTCTGTAGTTTATTCTGCTATATATATTATTCGATAGCGTTTATTTATTTTATTTATTTTTATTTTACTTTATCAGGAGAACAAACAGTTTTACACGCTTTATATCTAAATTAAATACTAACTCTTAACCGTTTATGTGTCCTATAAAGTAGAGAAAAAAAAAACAAAAATAACACAAATAACTGATGGCAATAAGGCTTAAGATGCCGCATGCCGCAACAAACCAATTATAATTACACAAATTATTAATACCAAGTTAATTAATAACAAGGGATGACATTTCTGTGGTAAGTAGAGTCTTAAATCCTAGATTAGGTGTATCTAGTCTAGACACTAGAGTAATCTAAGATAATATTATGGACTGGAAATGCTTTGTATTATAACTGTTTTATGCCAAAAATAATGATAAATAAATTGCCTATCATATTGTATGTACACTGTGTAGGATTTGCGTCAATCTATGTCTGCACGCTAAAGGCGCTGTGATACCAAGCAATGTAAAAATGAGACCGCAATGATGAGATTTTGACATTTAATTATCAAAGCGAACTTAAGTTTCTTTAGTTGAACGATTTAATCATATCTCTTATTTCTTCTTCTTCTTTGATCTTGATTTGATCTTCACTAAATAGTATAAAACAAACTCCCGTATAAAACAAAACCCACTGTCTGTCTCTATTTTATACTTAGATATACGAATTTTGAAGAGGTTTTTTTTAATAGATAGAGTGATTCAGGAGGTAGATTTTTGTGTCATTATTGCACCCGTGCGAAGCTAGATTGGGTCGCTAGTATCCTATAAGATCTGTTCAAAGTGTTTCGTTTTATCGATTATTATTGGTTAAGTGGAATAATTTTATTATGAAACGTAGAGTTTATCCCTAAATTGAAAACAAAACTTTATTAAGTTAGAGAAAAGATGCCCAAACAAGTTTCTGCAAAGTGAAAATAAATTCATCTGACACTTGGAAAGTAGCCAAGTGCAAAGTTTTTCAGCAAATAGCTTTATTTGATGCGATCAAGGGTTTGTGTAACTAAATAAATAAAGCTAGACAATCCACACAGCATCTAGCCCCAAATTAAGCAGAGCTTATCTTGTAGGTCCTGTTTTATTTTACAAAAATCACCCTGAACAAATATCTGCAGATGGTACATACATTTGGCGTAGGCAGGAACCGAACCTGCAATCTCGTGTCACAGACCCATGCCCACCTAGCTATAAAGAAAAAAAAGTTACCAGTTTTTTGCATGAACTCTATTTTTATATACAGGGTTATTTTTATTACAACAGCAACCTTCGGTGACAAGTTTCCTATCATCATATTAACACTACAATATTCAACGTTTTTTCTACGACTCACGACGAATCGTCTAAGTTAAATATAAAGCTACTCATAGAGTCCAATGGTCTTCTAGTCTGATCGGAATGCTAGCTCTTATTTCGGTAAAAGAATTAGCATCGCCATCCAACGTGGCAATACTGATACAACTCATCCACTGCTCAACTACTGGTCTGATCGGAATGCTAGTTCTTATTTCGGTCAAAGAGTTAGCATCGCCATCGACACAATGTTTAAAATAAAGAGAAACATTTAATTTTTTAAACAACGTAACGGTCTTTGCTGCGTTTTTTTAATAGAGAGTTAGATTTAGGAGGACAGGTTATTATATGCACAGTATTAACATTGCCGTTTGAGCCGGAGCGAGTCGCTAGATGTTGATAAATTTATACTTCAAAAGTGTAAGTATTGATTAAAATACAAATAATTTAAACCCGTATCTACAGAATAACAAGTACCGCATCTGAATGCTGTTTAAAGAATATAAATCAATCGCTTCAATTTATTTGAAGTAAAATCAATGTCTAACAGAATAAGTTATCAGGCGTATGATGTTTTTTCTGTTTGATTTCCTTTTATTGGCAATGGTGTTGTGTAAATTTATTTATGTCCATCTTACTATGATGTAGGTAAGTGTTTAGTTAGGGTTGTTTGATTTGGTTGTGTTTGTATCTTTATTGTAAGTAATTTTTAACCCATTACCAACTAAGGAGGGGTTATGAGGTTGGCACCCTATGACCTGTTATGTATGTACGCATATACCTAGCCAATTATTTTGGTACCCATAGTAGGGTCTAATTATATAGCGATCTAAGTACATATAATTATAGGTAAAAAACCTAAATGTTAATATGCTTGTGTGGTTGCAAAGACCTTTATTTATACTCAAAAACTGTTTCTAAGAGATAAATAAAGTTTACTATTCCTAAGCAACCAGCAATATAATGAGAAAAAAAATAGTTCAATTCTAAAACTGACAAACTATTAACGAAAAGTCTGGTGTTAATCGATGGCTTCTATCATTTTCTTTCGAAACTTAGAAAGTGAGATGCACTCACTTCTTATAATCTAGAGTACAAGGAACAAAGGATGAGTTGAGACTTCACTGAGTTGGTTTTTATGTAACTTTTTTTTATGGAGCATGAACATTATGTAATACCGCACGAAAAAGAGATTAATTTATTTTGAAAATGCACCATTTTTTAAAGAAATTAATATAAAATAATAAATAAATAATGCTGGACAATCCACATAGGATCATCTAAGCCCCGAGCTACGCAGAGCTTGTATTATGGGTATATTATTGCATAGATACCTGAACAAATATCTACAGATAGTACAAATATTTCTTCTGAGGCGGGAATCGAACACGCAACCTCCACGCACCGCCCACCACGCCACTGAGGTTGTAGTAGTAATATTAATTCTTTTTAGTAGGTAGCGATAGTAATATGTAGTTCCATTCATATTTCCAAAACACAGACAGCTGCGTCACGATCTTCCGATTTAGCAATCCGAAAAAGTGATAACTTGCCAACAAAATAAACGAAAAAGATCTGATATTAAATCCGTTCAACCATACCCGAAACGCATGCACACAAGATTAAGTAACTGAAAAACTTTACAGCCCAAAGTTTGCGTGATCCTTCTCCCTTCGCAATAAAGTTCAAAATATCAGGGGATGTGAAAGCCAGACCTATAAATCAGAACGGTGCGTTTACCAAATCACTACTCAATGTTCAATGTGTGGATACCTAAGTAAAAGTCGGTACGAAACCGAAACTTTTGAACTATGAGATTGCTGGAAAAGTAAGGATTTAAAAATGTTCAGTTTTAGTTGATGGTATTGTAGGTAAACGAAAATTATTGCACTTTCAAAAACGACTTTTATGTGAATAGCAAATATAAGGATACAGAATTCGCTTATGGGTACCAAAGAACATCGCTGGTTTATCCCTACGACGCAACCGTTTGTTGACAACACGTAACACAACCAGTCACGGAATATTTTACTGTCCCCTGTCACTACCACACTACCTAAATAGCTTCCTATTGTTTATTTTTTACTTTACGATATTTGGACTACGTCGACCTATGATTTGGTAATAAGTTTTTTGATTAAGATAACATGCATAATACGCCTTCAGCAGGAGACTTAATTACAAGTTTAATGATGTATTGACGAAAAAAACTTATGTAAAAATTTGACGACGATAAAACAAAAGTGCACCTGATACGCAACAAAAAGTACGTTTCAATTTGGTATTTAGAATAGTGATTATAAATACAAACTCACTAATTTATTTTCTGGTTAGCCGATTAATTAAACTCGGCTAATTAGAAAATATAATGCTGATTAGAGAATCTAACACTAATATGAAAATCTTAGTTTAGTCGCTGTCAAAAAAGTATTGATATATAATGAAATATTTTACTTGAACTATATTCCCGTGAGTTTTAATCCAAAGCTTGAAAAATTTGTGAATCAGCTTTTACATATCCTTGTGGTACAAAAAAGTACATAAACCATAGTCGGGCCTTTATTTGACTAGCTCAACATCAAAAATAACTTTTTTTTAACGCTGCCGAAATTAATGTTACCCGAAATCTTTGAAAATCCTTCCTATAGCCATTCGCAACAGGAAGAACTCTTTGCGTCAAACAAACGATTGGCGAATACGAAACGCATGACACCTAAGCCGCTTATTGAGACGGGAGGATGCTCAATTTGAATCCTCTTTTTTTAGGCGTTATAGATCTGAAGGACTTGTTACTTTTCTTTCGTTATTTCATTATCTTGTATGTGCTGGTCTGACATTTGTTTTGTTTCACATCGGTCCTGCGGTTTCGGAGCCTATTCAATTCAAACAAAAAAACAAACGATCAAATCTTTCCTCTCTATAATATTAGTATATACCTATACATAGTTATAGATAAAAAACACGTCAGCAAGATCTAATATGGAACCTTTTTATAATTGTTATTCATTTTTGTTTAAGTTTGATTTATTTTATAATTGGAATCTTTTTCGGAGGCGGCTCATGACATGACCGCATAATGTGGCGTCATATGAGGGAGGCCTATAAGTATTATTTAGAGGAAATCCTTCTATAATTGAAAAGATTAAACAATTCTAGCTCTTAACTCCTATCCTATTTAAGTGCATCGTCCTTTTACATCGGAGGATAATCCGAAATATCCTCCATTTTGCTTTTACAGGCACTTTAGCAGTTCTTCATTTGCTTTTCTAAAGTTAACGGTCAATTGGATTTAGACTGGATTAAAATTTTATCGTGCTTTTTGAAACCCACTCTCGTGACTGTCTGTCTGTTTGTCCCAACGTTACATTATATTAGAAGTATAAAAATCTTCAAGCAACTAGAAAAAGGTTTCGATTATTGTTCGGCGCGATCAATAGACCGCATTTTCGACATTCAATATTTAAACGGTCGATACCAAAAAGGTTGCTATGAAGATGGAATCTATATTTGGTTCGAATAGCATTCCTCAGGCAAAACCAAAAACACCTGAGGTACTAACAAAAGCACCATCCGCGGCGGACTCGCATTGCTTAGCTGCTTGAGATTTGGAACCAGAAATTAGTTTCGTCTGAACTAAGGTCTCGCGATATCCATCTTTATGCAAAATTGTGAAGCTTCGGAAAAATAAATAAATGTTTCTTTTCCCACAATTTAAAAGGTACTTTACTAAGTTAATTTCAATTAAAAAAGTTGAATAAATATATAATTGGGGTAATGCAGACTATTGCAAACAAACAACAGATTACTCAACTTATATAATATATCAATATAAGTCGTCGCTTCAGGGGCTCCAACGATTCCAAGGGAAGAAATAAATGACTTGGTCAATATTTTTAATTGGTAATAAACCAATGATAAAGTATATATTTATTATACAGAAATTTGAAATTTCTGCAGTGATACTGCCCAAGATGGCCTTTTGTTCAAAGAGTTGCACTTTTTTATGTGGTGTTTTGTAATTAATAAGTTTTAATTTTGTTATAAGATATTACTTCTGAAATACTTATTACTTCTGAATAGCCCAACTAAAACAATTTTGTCATCAAACCTAGATCTTACTCCGCTCAGTAAATTTGTTTTTGGTGTTCTTGGTATGCTGTTTAGAGCATTTATCTTAATTACAGAACTAATGCTGTAGTTTCGATGCTGGGCATGTTCTTTGCAAAGCGCCTTGCATTGCCACTGTTGGCGTCAAATACCACACAGTGGTCCCAAAATGTACCAAAAACAATGGTATAACATACCGCGTGATAAATTCTATTGTGGTCAGATAATTAAGGTTTTTGCTTTAAAAAACCTTCTTGTATTGTTAAATTTCTAAAAACGCTAAACGTACATTTTGGGATATCTTATAATAATTTATCACATTTGAGCTACCTGTACATTGTTGGAACAGTCTGCAGTTAGCTCAACTGTTTCAATTGAAAATACTAGGAATGTAACATAGTTCTGTTATTGAATTGTAATTTATCTATCAGATGGTTTTATTTGACTTTAATAACTACAATTTTATTCCTAATATTGAACTATTTAACCATCAACATCTTTAATTTAATTTAATTTTATGTGTTGTTATTCTTATAACAAATTAGAAATACATCATTTACCTCTCTTCACTGATATAAAAATAAACAATACAAAATAAATAATGCTGGCCAATTCACACAGCATCATCTAGCCCCAAGCTTAGCAAATCTTAGTATGGACACTAGATGACTGAAACAACCAGAAAGAAAACGACCAGAGCACCTTAAACAAATAACTACAGACCGTAAAAAAAATTGTGAAATTTTGTCCCGAGGCGGAAATCGAACATTCTGCGCCGCAGGTGGACCTTCGCCCACCGCGCCACAGGGGTCGTCGTATAAATTTCATTAAATGTCTAAAAGTTGTCAACACTTTCATAGTACCAATCTGAACAAAATTCATCTACACAACTACCGATCTGCGCTCACAAAAATGGCAACCCACCTCATGGCACAAGGTGCTTAAAATTCAAAGCCGTGAAATTTCAAATTCGATAGAGTTAAACAAAAAAGCAAGGCTAAAACTCGATATTGGATTTCCAACTCTTTTTAGGGTATTTTTTTAGGAAATTCCTTCGGTGCTGCAGACAGGAGTCATTTGTCTTTGCAAACGAAGCGATTTGTGCGTCTGCGAATGGTTAACGAATGTTGCATGAAGGCACGTGGTCTGGCGTACAGCAAGAGTTATTGGAATGCTCATTGAAGTCTATTAGTGAATTGAAAGTGGATAGATGGCTTTCACGGAATCGCAAGCCTGTGATTTAGCATTGGTTGAAAACTGACCAATGAAAAGATTAATTATTCTCGTTCGTAAAGTAGAAAAAGCAGTTATTCATTTGGTTAGTATTGAAACTACAGCTTTTCTTGAACCGAAAAAGCAACAAAACTGAGAAGACAACAGTAAAAATTTACAAACCTAACAATAAACCAACAAACTTATCCTCGGAACGCAGTCTGTATATTCAAAACTTAAATAAAACACCAGGCAGCATTTTATAAACTGTAAAACAAAGCAATGTTCGATAGTTCTGCGGTAAAGTTTCGGGTGCTGAATGAATTATTCAGGGTACCGTTCGGCAGTCCGTCAAGCTCCCCCAGATCTCCCAGAACCCCAATGCATTTTGTAAATCTGATTTGTTATAAGAATATCGTATGCAATGTTCACAGCCAGGATTTTTCACTCCTGAGATTTGTCTGAGGTGTTTCAAATGTGAGAATGAGGATTTGTTTCCTGTGAATGGTTTGCAAGGCTGCATACGGTATGATCTTGTTTTTAAAATAGGATTTTTATGTAATATTTCAAGAAATTTTGTGGTGGAAAAGCAAACTGAGCTTTTGCTAGGAATATGCCATGCTCCTAAGATTTAGTTGATATGTTTCAGCTACGGTCAACGAATAAGCATCACCATCCAACTAGGCAATTCTGTCAGTTTTATGGGCACACTGCCTTCTGGTGACGGCTTAGATTTGTAGGAAATAGATTATATAAGTGTATATACAAGTTGCAATTGTTTTATTCGGTTAGGTAGCTACTATCAAAAATTATCATACGAAGTAACAGGTAGGTACATTTATAATTTCTTTTCTACGTAAGCTACGTGCCCATCAATAGCCCACAGAAAGCGTTCATTTTTCTTTTGATAATTTCAATTCGACCTCATTACCTACATTAAAAAAACATGCGAACCCAAAAGCTTTCCATAAACTCGCTTCTAAATGTTATTTTCGAACATCCTCTTTTACGTTTCAGTTTTCCATAAAACGTAATCGGGGCCACATTACTGAGGCCCCCATTTCTCTCCATTTTAATGAATAAGTAAACAAAATTAGTGGGGGTCCAATATCGAAATAAGTAGCAGACGGTCAAAGCGAGACTGGCATATAAAGTATCCATTTGAAGGAATTTTAACTCAACTTGCTCCTTTGCTTTTAGAACTCAATCCGGAAGTTTTAGTGCTAATAGATCTTTTATTGAAAACTTCAGCTACTTTCAAATTCAGTGTGGACGTGTTTGGGTAAAAACAAGATTTCTCCTCAAAAAATATAAAAACTAAAACAAAGCTCTGCAGCTTCGCAGAAATTCTTTCATTGCAGTCCATGGTATTGCGTTAGTTATCGCGTTGGTTAAGCGCTAAGTCCACCATTGCTCCACTTCTCCTGCTATACAGCAAAGTTTGCAATTTGCAGTGCACTAAAGCACAATCAAAAAGAACATCGCCACGTTTTCTAGTAAAAACCTTTACAATTTCCCAGTTTCCCGACCTAAATATATAAACATATAATTCCGAGCTTAACCCTCACCGCCTCAAGACTTCTCAACTGCATCGTTGAAAGTAAATGCTGATATAATTTCTACTTCTAGCATAAAATAAAATAAAGTGACTAATATTGCTTTATAGATGCGAAACTCGATGATTGAAAATCTCTAGGAGGACTTTTGCTAACTATTCAGTTTGATAATCCGTTCATAAATATCTCGGGTTTTTATCTTTCCTAAAGTTGAAATCATTTATGCAAATTAAAAGAGAAAAATAGGAATTATTGTTTGAGATTCCCGTTTTGAGACAAATATTTGTAAGAGTTGGAGTGCACTGGTAGTTTTCTATGTATTGTAAAAATATGTATCTATGTAATATATTGTATTTTTATAATTTCGAGTCATCAAGTACCGAAAACAAAAGTTCTGATTAGCTTATGACTATATGATGCTGTGTCGATAGTCCACCAATATTTATTTACATATACAATCGACTAAGTGTGGCTAAAATAATTGCATATATTAGGACTTACACATCTTGTAAATACCTGTCTAAATAATACCTATAATTTCTTGAAAATTATAATAAATGTATGAAAAATATTAATTTTATTAACCAAGACGACGCTTTACGAACATAGAGCAACACGGGCCACCGGCGGCGGACTGGTTTACGAACGCCTACAACATAAAACTGTCGAAGTTTTAAGCGGTCAAGTACCGCTTCTATGCATATTACATATTTTCTGTAATACTGCGTTCGGATTGCATTCAGGGACGTTAGGGGATGAAACGGCATGAAACAGGATGAACTTTATGTTAACTGTAAGCAATAAAAATAGCCTTTATGACGATACGTGGAATGTTTACTTCTGTTTGCATCGTTCGATGCGAATCTAGCGTAGCTTTATTGAAATAAATGGCGATGTCCAGGTGAAAACGTGGACAGCACACTAGGGTCTCTAAATTCTAGATCCAAGAGGTGTTTGTTTTATTTCAGTTTAATTACATAATCCATACCTACAAGAAGAGCTAAAACACATTTTAAAAAGGTCTTCTAATATTCTCGTTTATTAGTTAACTCCTAAATATTTTTTTCTTATCTAACGTACGCCTAAATGTAAATTTTTCTTATAAATATTTTTTTTTGTATATTGTATGTAAAATCATAGTTTCTTAGTAGGTAGGTAGTACTTAGTTTTTTATTCCCAATATTTAGACGTATGTCAAACAGATTAAACATCTTTTTATTTTGCCCAAAAGATTTCCACGTACTAATTATTCGAGACAAATACCACGACATCCTTGAAGAGGCAGAAGTCAAATTATAAAAAAGAACCTGTTTACTTAGTTTCTGGTTCTCCTTGCTAAAGGAACTTACCAATTAACTTAGTTTAAAGTCACTTTACCTTTTAAATTGTATAACAACTAAAAGGTAACCATAATTTTTAATGTACCTACTCAGAAATATCCCGATCTATGTTAATCGGTGACGTCATTGCCTTTTTGTTTTTATTGCGATGAGCCAGCTTTGTAAGCGGTTGATTTATTAAAATGTATAAAAATCTATATACTAAGTTTCTGTTTCTCCTAGCAAGATGAACTTATCAATGAACTTAGTCTAAAGTCACTCTACTGACTGAATCTATTAAATTGTATTACAACTGAAAGGCATCCCCTAGTTTTGAATAGACTCGGAAATATCCGAATACCCCTATCTAGGTTAATCGGTGACGTCATTGCCTTTTTGTTTTTATTGCGAGCTATGTACTCGTAAGCGGGTGATTTATTAAAATTTTACTGTCAGTATAGTGATTCAGTGGGATAATTCTTATGGGGTTTCTTAAGGAAAATAATAAACTAAAACTTAAGTCCATTGATTGGCAATAACCTTTTTTAATCCGGATTGTAGCAACTCTGTGGCGTGGTGAGCGAAGGTCTGTTTGCGATGCCAGAGGTTGCGGGTTCGATACTTGCCTCGCAACAAATGTTTATACCTACGAGCTGCAGATCTTTGTACAGGGTGTTCTGGCCGTTTTCTATTTATAATAAAAAAATATATATCTTTTTAATACATACGTATTATGTATTATGTATATATGTATTATGTATATATGTATTATGTATATATATATACATATGTATTATGTATACCAGTCATCTAGTACCTATTACTCAAGCTCTGCTTAACTTAGTGTTAGATGATGTCGTCCGAGTCCGGCATTATTTATTTATATATTGCAAACAATCTATAGGTAGCTTACTTGATCCATATCAACACCAGTCGGAAGCTTCTCCAAGATGCTGGCTGCATTGCCTCGCTGTATGGAAATTCTTATGCGCAAAGAAACGTAGGGGAAAATATAAACAAAAGGTACGCGATAAATACCCGATAAATATTCTTTAATATGCTTATGAGCAGTTCCTGATACTGAGCAGCTCTCGGATCACACGTCGCTTTGACGACGCATCAGATAGTTTTCCAATTTCAGTGTGTGACAAAAGTCTTAATTCGTTAGTTGATTTTGCATGAATCAGTCAACAGTAAAAAGACCGACGAAACCTACGATTATCAAGTTCTGAACAAGGCCATTGATTTACAAAAGTACCTCATTACAGTTGTAAATTGCTCATTAATTGATAATCCTGCTTATTTCCATACAATTTTTAAAATGAATGCTTCTGTAAAAGCAATTAAATTCATTGATTTAACGCAAGTTGGTAATGAAAATGGTTTTCTGACCTGATATAGTCAAAAAGTGCAACGGAATTGTTGTAAATATTAACTATTAACGTTAAGCTAATAGTTAATGTTAGTCATGGATCTCAAATGTGACCATTGGGACCTTTTTTTTCATAAATATACCTGCATACCCGAAGGGCAGTGACTGCAATGTTAAAAGCGCAGAAAAACCAACATAAAAGCAAGTTCATCAAAAATACTGTAAAAAGTGACAATATTTTTCATGGAAAAGACTTGAAAAAACTGGTTATAACTGCTTTGGTAATGGCCTAGATGATACTTCTGAAAAATTGATATCAAATATCGATTACAGACCATTGAGAGTGATAAAGCACAGTGAATAGCAGTATACCGCGCCAAATTTATAGTTAACCTACAAAATACACATGGTGCAACTTAAAGCTGTAGAGTCACTAGATACGACAGAAGGGCTAGATATAAGCAAATTAAAAATTAAAATCACATTTTTATTCTAAATCCAAATATCCTGAAGTGTCTTGACACTAATGTGCCCAAAATCCGTTCTTGGAGACTGTGGGATGAGCCGTTGAGAAGAGTGTTGGTGCGGAATAACCTTATTGATACCAGCCAATCAGAGCGCGCTCGCCTGCTCGCTGTTTCTGAGTGGGAATCCAGATTTTGGTTATTATGTTCTGCCTTCGATAAATATAGATTATTTTTAGACAATACTCATTTTGGTTGGTCACCTCTTTGCGTTTCTCTTTGCCTAGTTGAAGACTATTGTGGTGAAACAGTTGATAAGTTCGGTCACGTGTCATTTGTCTCTAGTGCAGGAGTTGCGCTCCGTCATAGTTCAATTAATGACATCATCTATCGGGTTTTTGCTAGCGTCAGTGTATCAGCTACTTGCGAGCCACGTGGCCTGATGACGGCAGTGGTGTGATGATGGTAAAGGCCTGACGGTGTGACTGTGTTGCCACATAAAACTTTTTCTTCGGCCTATCTCAGGGCTGCAGGTGAGGGTGCAGAGTGATGTAAAGTGAGTCCCGTTGTTTTAATTTGGTCAGCTCAGCGGGTTGATGAGCATCTTCTTGGTCTTTTCCCCTCTACCAGTGCAATAATTTTTCAAGGTTATCTGGTTGCCTTCGGGCGATACAGCTTAAGACTCGTGGAAGGTCGCTTGTCCTGATTATCAACGACCTGCTCTTCCATAATATTCGAGTTCAAGCTGTCACAGCATTGCTTACTACCTTTTTTCAACCTTATCACTTCCAAAATCCCTTTATCTTAGCACCAGGCGTGTATCCGCCAGACCACTGCGCCACGCCGGCGCGATTGCGTATGTCCATTGGCGTTCAAATTAAATGCATAAAGATACAATGTTTACTCACCTACATACGGGCAGCTTGGCCGGCGTCATATGGCTGTGGTGGGCGCACAGCTTTATTCATGCTATTTATGCGAAGGCAGCCTGTGCATGTAGGAATATGGAAATTACAAACAACAGTAGCAGAAAATCTGATTATAAATATCGAGCTTAATGTTAATTAATATAAGCTGTTTATCTTAATGCAAATATTAAGAAACAAGCTATTTTCTGGGGACAACGCGCTCTCCAAAACACTGAACCTAGTAAAATGAAATTTGGAGGGTAGTTACATGTTATTATAATACCACCTACCGCAAAGAAACGATTTTTGGAAATTCCATCCCTAAGGAAATGGTAAGTTAACATTTTTTGATGATTTTTGGTAAGTCTGTAACCGATGGCCCGATTTGCTTGGAACTTACAGAGAATACTATAAATACAAAACTATTAAGCACTTGTAAGTCTGTACACATCGAGCATAATGTTGATTATACGAAAAATTCGTTCAAATGCGGAAAACGTTCCACTTGGTGTGTAAAAAGCACAAGTACCTCATGAAACATTAATTCAATAACTCCTTTATTTGTTAGGGTTCTGTCTTAAAGAGATAATTCACTTGCATAAGACTTGCCCTTGCTAAAGTTTTCAAAATTTATCACTAACTAAAATAAATCTGACCCACTTTAAAGAAAGAACCCTAAAAAATAAAGGCAATAATTTAAAAATCGGGCGGAACCTTCAATTACGACGTCCCATGAGACAACACTCTTTTAAACCACTTTGTTAATTTATCCGAACCAATTACAGAAGTGCACCGCAATGCCGTTGGGGCTGGCAATTCTACCTATTATTTTCCATTAATTGAAAACTTACAAGCAAATAAAACAACAATGAGAACTTTTAGTGCAGCTCTTAGGCGGTTAAAGTTGTAAGGGCGTTTACGCATTTAGGAATTACGAGAATAAAATTAATTAGGTTTTCTATTCCAAAATTTCGTTCTTTACTTAGATACATATAAGAAATTTTACTGTGTTACGTAAGATGAAACAAATACATATGTTTACATAAAGCATGTTATTAAAATTTAGGAAACAGAACTTACGAAAAATTTTGCTTATTAAAAGACAAGTTGTTGCAGTCTGAATAATATAAACTATAATTTTGACAAAGATTATATAAAAAATCTAGGGTCAGTGGATCTAGGGATTTAAATTGTGTTTAAAATCACACGGTAATAAAAAAAATAATACATTGTAAAAGAAACCCACCAAAATACACTTTATTGTGAAATTAACATCACTAACTCAAGACACCAAACCAACCACACAAACACAACATAAAATCACACTAATAAATGTGTAAGTTTGGATGGATATTTCACTTCATCTGTTACTTCTTCTTGACCGTTTGGTGAGAAAGAACAAACTAGAAAGACAAACAAATACAAAATACAAATCGTTCATTTTGCAGAATCACACAGGGATAATAAGTGTTGAACGAAGAGACGACAAAAGTTAAAAACTTCTCAATGAAGCGGGCTGTAACTTTGCATAGACGTAGTCCAGATCTAGACCTGCACTAATATAGCCTCTTTTTAATCCGAAAATACGCGAAGCGATGAGCAGAAGCTAGTTACAACATAATCAAAGAACTAAAAAGAAAACTAATTTGCGACTCCCATCCCAAAGTCGGACAGACAAACCGACGTTTGGGAATTTTCTAATTACGTGTCCAAAGATACCTCGTTTGTTGAACATGTGTGACGTGGCAAAGGGTCACGTGTAAATTGGGAAGCGGACGCCGGGTCCAAAACTGGTCTTTCCTATTATCGAAACTCATTTTGCCGAATCGCAGAAATGTGTTCGATTTTTAAAGACTTTTCGGTTTACCTATGTCAACGATGATGCAGGGGCTTAGAAAAGATGAAAGAAGATTAATGCATCCGTTAGGTAGGTAGATACTGAAAATAAATTATCTCCAATTTCAAAACTTGCTTCTTCATGCGAGTTTGCTTGCGCGGGTTTTTCCGAGATAAAAATATAAAAACTGTAAATAAATGATAATAATATGAGATCAAGATCACAAATATTTACAAACGAAGAAAAACCAAATTAGAACTACTCGTAGTATTTACAATCGAAACAATTAAGGATATATTCCCATCCGCCCCATTATCCTCCCCATCAATGGGGCAGTTGGGAAAAAAAAATCCCGAAATGAAGAATTTTTTAACTCGGTCCAGTAGTTTCGGAGCCTATTCAATTCAAACAAACAAACAAACATACAAACAATCAAATCTTTCCTCTTTATAATATTAGTATAGATAAAAACCGATTCTTTACTATTTTCAAAGATTGAAAGAGAGCGTGAAGAAAGAGATGTAAAACAAGTGATAAAACAAAGATTTTAAATATAAGCAAATGATTGCTAATTAAGTTAATGTTTAAATTTTTTTTATGTCGCACTTGTACCTTTAAGGCCTTAGTTTTTATAAAAATAATTATTGTAAAAATGTGATTATCTCACTGTGATATAAAGTATTTAAAAACAACTGTATTTAAGATTAGAAAACTAATTTCGTATGATTTTTTGATTTCTCACTGCTTTTCCTAAGATTATTATTTGATTTTTAAATTAGCGTAGTTTACGAAAAGAAATATTTACAATAAACCAGAACTTGATTAGCTCAAATAAGTTGGCCTTTTTATTTCCTATTGTTCCTACTAACAGTTAATTATGTAAATAGGAATAAGAGTATCTGAATATGAATAGTGAAATTTATTCTTTATATTATTAAAAAGTCAATGGGGCAAAAAATCCCATCCACCCCACTGACTTGAATGATGGGGCAGATGCCCCATCATTCAAGTCAATGGTCAAATTTCCCAACTGCCCCGTTGATGGGGAGGATAATGGGGCGGATGGGAATATATCCAATTGAGCTACCTGCAGACCTTTGCCAAGAATCGATAGGTAGCTCAACTGATATTGGTGTAATAGAGTGATTGATACTGAGCAGTAGCGATCAAGGTATACGAAATGATCCCTACATCTCAACCCATTGATATCATAGTCTAAGTTGATACTTGATACCAGAGAAAGAGAAGCAGGTTCTTTATGTCTATTTTAACTTTACCGCAACCAACAATCCGCCTGCCAATTAAGTCCAAATAGCCTTGTTAGGGGACGTCCATTTGTCCATTTGTGTGTGCTCTGGGGGTAGTGCGATTAACCTGACTTTCATTATAAAAATATATAAATAAAGCTGAACAATCCACACAGCACCATCTAGCCACAAACTAAGCAAAGCTACCCATACTACCCAGAGTACCCATAACACATTATGGGTACTAGATAACTAGTTATTCATACAATACAATACATATCTGATCTATCAATAACATGGATATATATTTTTATTATTCATATAAAATACCAGAATAACCGAAACAAATATCTGTAGACTGTACAAACATTTGTGAGGAGGACACAGGCAGATGTTCGTCCAACGCGGAACAGAAGTCGTCAGTAGGAATCTCTTTATAATCAATCGCGCCTTACAATAATGCTTTAGATGTTGAAATTAAATTAGGAACAACATCTAAGCCAACATCACCATCCAACATTACTTGAATTAAATATGTATCAACAATTTCATACCAAGCCCGCCAGAGCCCAAAATATTCATCTCTCTTTTCTATTACGCCCCTACCAATATTTTATTCACATGATGACGCAATTTAATTAAAATTTTCCTTCAAAGTTTGTCACAGAAAATTTTCTTTGACTAACTTAGCCCCCAATTTTAAACTCTACCATCTGGGACGACCCTATTACAAAATAATTAGCTTAAAGTAAGTTATGCACCCTTTAAAATGCATTAAATTTGGGCCGATATAGCCAAAGGAATGAAACCACATGGTGAATTTACAAAATAAATTTCTTCTAGCCTCCCACTTATCTAAAATGAGAGGGTACGAGAAAATATGACATTGTACAGACACCTAAGACGGCAATGGTTTTTATTACTGAAATTCTAAGTAATCGAATTCATTGCATAATGTTATGGGGCTTTCCGTACATATAACAGAAAAAAATGTAGTTAGGTAAATGACAGTTATATAGAAAACAAATAGGTGTCATCTTTTTTTCTCTTCTTACTGGAAAGAACAATGAGATATATTACTAATAATTTTAAAATTCTTTCTTATAATTCTGAGAAAACCACTATGGCTAAAATACAAATTATTAGAGCGGTTTACCCCAAATGTGTGCTCAATATAACTGCAGGCTATGCACTCTTCCAACAACACTCACTCTGGCACGTGCCGCTATTCTCGAAAAGTTACAATTATTCGACGAAACCGAAGGGCAAAAAGAGAATTTACCTATTCACTCGAACGCAATCATGGCGAATAAAACGATTACGTACTAGATAGAGGTCGGTCTGTGTCACTTTAAGTCTGCCATGAAATAATGCAGAATAACTACTAAACAGATAAAAAGTAAACTTCAATTAGGATAGTATTAAATTTGATACTTATACCCTATTTACATCCAAGTCACTAAACATCTGATCGAAATTAACGAAGATAGAATAACTTATTGTTAATAAATATAAATTAAGGGCATCTTAGGGTGAATAATATGCTGTCTCAAAGTTCTTCTTTATCTTCAACGACGTATCTTCTTTATCGTCGGGACCCATTTTAAGTACTTCAAAATAGGTTGCCGGTACTGTTTTTAAATTATTTTTTTGAACTACACGAAATATTTGAACTTTAAAAACATTTTTGGTTTTTATAGTTTCGACAATTCAAAAAACTATTTTACACAAAGTACTCAGACCAAACAAAAGGGAAAAATGTGTGGTTTTATAGAGAGTTCTTCTGTTCCGTAGTATTCAACCCACCGAAGAGTGATACTTTATATCTTTCATTCGTTGGTACAAGAGCCAGAAACGGTTATTACCGACAATAGTTGCTGCAATTTGACGGGCCATTTGAGTTATTTAGACATGATTTGAGATTGTTTGGTTCAACTGGAGCGACGAAGAATGTGATGGAATGGGACTCGCACATTAGCAGTGTAGTTTTGTTTAGAACATACTAGATTCTACTCATCGCTTCGCTGATTGTATCTGAAGACAAAGATAATAAGATGCACAAAGGAACATAATATATACCTATTCACTACACTTTATATTTTTATATTAAAGGGGGCTATAAACGCTAAATTATATATTACAGATGTTGAAAGATAACAGATCACTCGTCTTTGTAATAAGTATATTGAATGCCTAATTTCATTTACTCGACGTGCTCGCACGACGTATCAGTGTATGAATATTGTAGGGACCCGATATTGTTTGAACACTATATTATGTAGAATTGTATAATATACTAGCGGCCCGCCCCGGCTTCGCACGGGTATTAAACAAAAATTTCAGAAATTATACACACTAAACCAAGGGTTTCAAAGTTTTCATACGGATCCCTTACTTTTTTAACAGCATTGGGGTTTTTGACATTGACTTGACACTCCATAACTGACACTGGTCGTAGAGAAAAAGCAAGCACCTATTCAACCTCCTTTTCTATTCTGACGCGCCATAATAGAAAAAGAGGTTGAATATACAGCGCACGGTTCAATTATTGATTTTTTCATGCGGATCTCTAACTTTTTTGAAAATATTATATAGCCTATGTTCATCACGGAAAATTCAGGATTCTAATGGTGAAAGAATTTTTCAAATCGGTCCAGTAGTTTCGGAGCCTATTCAATTCAAACAAACAAACAAACAAACAAACATACAAACAAACAATCAAATCTTTCCTCTTTATAATATTAGTATAGATGTAAGATTTGACTGTGATTTGATGTGAATATGTGCTTATTTTGTAGGCCTTAAGAAATAAAGTTAATAATTAATATGTAAATCTGGAGATGAAGGTCTATGGTGGTTGTCAAATTTCCATTAGGTAAAAATATGACCACCTTTCGCCTCTTTAAATTATCAGCAGGATAACAGTTCGAACTATATTATTTACTTATACATTATTTAAGTTGAGAGACTTTTTAATTATTGAAGTTAAAAAAAGTCTATCAGCTGTAACTAAAGCTGGCCTTCCCTATATGAATATTTCACTCAGTCGCCACCATAGAAAGTAATCCGCACTGTCTCCATATAAATTTCTCATACTATCCTTTTAGGCAAATTAACAAGGCAACTGGGAATTCAATTCAACCAAATCTGTATGTAAATCCATTGTAATTGTAGGACCAATACACGAATAGGTAATTATTCTATGTGAGTTACCCTTGCAAGAATTTATGGTTCAGTTCAATGTTTGTAATGTTTTTAAAGCATAATTTTGTTTTGTTTGAAGGGTTGGTTAGCAAAATATAACAGGCAATTTAAATTGGGATCTATTTTTTGAGAAGCGTTGGAATAATATTCTCACAAAAATTGTTTTTGTTAGAAATTTAAAATATTTTTAAAGATATGTAATATCTAGGTAATAACTTTTGAACTTGCCTTTAGGCAAAGTAAGGAGTTATGCGTCCAAAATTATATTAATATTTTTTGTAAGGCTTTCAAGCTCTTCGATCTCTAAAGATCGTCATATTGTAGCCTTTGGCAAAGAGAAAGGTGTCAAAATTATTGTTAAAAGGTATTAGTGCCTTGGTTGAAGTACGACCAAGTACACATGTGCGAAGTGAGCTACCTTCACTTGAGGAATGAAAAGTAGGTGTTCTTCCACTACAAACAAGGTTCGAAGTTAACCCGCTAACATTCATAATAAATTCGTCTAAAAAAAATAAGTACGACCACGATTTAAAATTAACTATAACAAAGAAGAGTAAAGGTTAGTATTTATCTTATCGCAATCCAAAAATTTAACATGATAATATAATACAGTTACAAAAAGTAAAAAAAAAACCTATAGCTCACACAAGTTATCAATAATATCATAAAATATTGAGATATTAATGGAAAATAATCCCATTAGTTAGCTAATGGTATTATTTCTACTATCCACCTAAAACTGAAAATATCCGTACTTTAATCTGAATTCCATCTGACGAGCAGTCATGCTAATCCCAGTGAAGCGTGATGACGAATGAAACAGCCTTCTAAGCCTAAGCTGATGTTTAATCAAACAATATGCAGAAGCATTAACATGAATTTAGTCTGTTGCATTTGATTTTCCGTTATGTGCAAACATATTTTTGTGTGAAACTTGTCTACACAACAACTGGGTACACCAGAAAGCCAGAACTGGTTACATATTTTGAAGAAGGTATTTTACGAAATGGTTACCGAAAGTCTTAGTAAGCAAAAAGTTAACTTATTCTTTTTTATTTGCCAAGCTTTAATTTTCATTTTAAAGATTCCGCATAGTAATAATTATTTTAATAAAAATGACTGAAGCACAATATCGATTTATACTATGTGTGCCTAGGAATATACTATCTATGCCTAAAATACATTGCATCGCAAAACTCATTCCCCACATTTTTTCAAGACTCATGTTTTGATAAATTATTAAGAATTTTTCTTACTTATTCGTACACGTTTTGTTAACTTTAAGACGATTCCAATAAAGTAGTCATCACTTGACTGTTTATCCCGTGAGTTTTTCATTATGCGCAACTGAGATTGCTCAACTGCGAATAGTTAAGAAACGGGCCCACATCTACCTACGTTTAAATAATAGATTCAAGGGCTCTGATCTGATCTTGAGTCTCATTAATCTCAAAACAAATTTAGATTTTAATGTGAAATATTAAACCATTGAATATTACAGAATAACCAATCTAATTTTTACTTCTAGAAATCTGTTGTTAAACCTTGATGGTTTCTCATGTTTCGTCTGATAGAAATTAGATTGAAAATTGTAATATATATTACAATTGTAATATATATTACAATTTTCGGGATTTAGATCGGGTTTTGAGCTTCATTCTGCTAATTTAGGTATTCTGCGGAGATGTCTACCATTATTTATTTATTTATTAACAATTTCTGTCTGCGTCTTCGCACGTGTTGTTTCCAGGATAATAATGCAATATTTAAAATAAAATAAAGATTCCTACTTTTAACCAACTAGCTAGTAACATAGACTAAAAAATAAATATTTACCACCGAACAATTGGTTGCCACTTGAGCAAGAGTTCTTTAGGATCTTCCGTACCACATCTTGAGCTATCTGATGGCTGCATTTCTTATCTATTACTCGTAATACCATAAAGCTTCTCTCCATGCCTCTTTGACAGACTCCTATTATTTTTAAGCTATATCTTTGTAGGCAAGATCTGGCAAGGATTGGCAAGGTACTAAGTATTAAGTTCGTTGCCCTAAATTTCAGAGCAGTAGATTGAATACTCTTGAATATTTCCTTAATTTCCAAATTATTCAATTATTCCACGCGCTTCTTATTCTTTGACTTATTTATTTTTCTGAGCTGTATTTGAAGGATATTGTGTTTTCCTAAGGAGGCGTAGTTGTCTGCATCATCATCAGTCCATTGCTGGACATACGCCTCCCTTGCATACTCTAGACTTATCGAATTTATCACAATTAGTATTCTGTCAATGTTAGTCATAACTTTGATTTTGATCTATGTTCCATAAGAAAATAAAACTGCCTTTGTTTAATTTGTCAAGGAATAAGCTCGATACTCGGATATTCGGTTTCAGTAGAAGAGATATCTGATAGCTTGTAGTATTTATTTTGAAAGATTTACACGCAAATTATTCAAACGATTTCAGAAATACACACTGCAGATCTATGCCAGTCTGTCTGACCCCTCATGCATGATCACAATATTCACATCAAAACCGAACGGTTATCGACATCGGAGATATGGGGCGCAACTAGAACGCAGTGGGAATAGGAATAGCTGTATTACTTTTAAACCAACATTAATATTATTTAGTCAGATTGAAACTAAAATAAGAATTAAAATACTATTCACCTATTCTACGTGTTGGGGGAAAATGGAATCGAAAATAAAATTTATGACGTGTAGATTTTTAGTTTTGCTAAAAGCTCTAGCTAACTATTTTCTTGATCAATGATCGATCTTGATCTAAGATTTTGTAATCGTTAGCCTTTTCTAACGGTGGGTTCAGCTTTTCTGGACTTTCTGGCCGCTGTTGCTTCAACTTTTTGCCTTTGAGCTGCCCCATATACAAGTCAATACCACGCATACATTTTTATACCAGAACTGCTTTCTGTATGACCAGAAACTGCCGTTCTGGTATAAAAATGTCCTAGCTAAGATTTCCTTTAGTCTGTTATTGAACTGAGCAAATGGACCGTGAGATAAGCTTGAGACTGCATAAATCTGCATAAGGCAGGCTCAACCTAGCTCGTAATATTCCGGTTGTTTGTTGAATGAGAAGTATTGTTAAAGACTGCTTTAAATATTTCTGGTGAATTTAGAAGATTAGTTTTTGGGTTAAGAATATTTTGGTTTATATTATGCTGGACTAGGTTCTTCCTTCGCCTTTGCACTTCGTTTTGTCAAGTTAAAAGTAGCTTATAAGTTGTCCCAAATCTAGAATTTCAAAACATACGGTCTGAAACGTTCCATTCAGCAGTTATAGCGTTAGAAGGTTACAAACATCCTGTCATCCAAACATCCAAACGATCGCATTCATAATATTAGAAAGATAGACAATAACGTATTTATATAATATAGCCCGAAAAACTACTTAATAATCTTAATTAAAAATAATGTGTATTAATGAAAAAATACAAAAACATATTAACTGTATGAGTTTTTTTTTGCTCCTATCGCCCTGTTCTTGTACAAAACAAACCCATGATATTCCTCGCGATGACAACACCCCAAAAGACACTTGCATTAATACAATCAGCAATATCCATAGGCGCCTACAGCAAAAATTAACCCCAAGATTGCTCCATTTGGCCCCTTTATGGATGTGCAATGTTCATAAAGTCTTCCCATTCGGAGGTACAGCGTGAAATGGGAGCCTCAAGCTCTTGTCACCCCTGTTTTTTGTGCGCTCCTCACATCGAAATTGCAGGATTTCGTTTGGTTATTTAAAATCGCCGCATGACGTAACAGGATTTTGTTGTAAGTCGCGTGAACTTGTTTTCGATGCTGCGTTATTTTCTTTGCATTTCAATCTCAATGGGTTGTGATTTTATATATTTTATGGTTTTATTTCATATGGTTTAGTCAGAATAATTGTTTGGCGATGCCACTTTTTATCTACCGAGATTTTGACCGTTTACGATCTTTAGTGAAACTGACAAACAAGGAAACAAAAATAAAAGCCATTTTTCCTTTGAGTAACTTTTCGATGAATATAATCGTTGTCTTTGGGAAGATTATGACATGGATCATTGTTACACAGAACATGAGACATACGCGCTAATTGGGCCAAATATTAACGAGAGAACTTCCCGGAAAGCCCTTTACGGATCGATAGCTGGTAACTTTTCCCTAGTTAAAAGTTTAAGAGCAAGGATAATTTACATAGAAGTGACTGGATTACTTAACAAAGTTATGGAGATAATATTCGAGATTGAAATTGATTTCAGAATTGGAAGTTCATCTAAATATTTGTTTCGGGCAGTTCCAGATATTATGTTATCTTGAAAATTTTAATTGGTATTAAAACTTATATAAATTCTTGGAATTTCCAAATATAATATTTTATGGTGATGGCTAGATCATAGTGTTTTATATAAAAGTATATACAAAAATGCACACGGTATTGGTAGCTACCAGCCCGGACTCTTATGAGACCAGCGTCCTCGGGAATACCAAACTGATAACTATGGTAACTCCTATGTTCAGAAACAATAATTTTGAGCATTCATATTTGCATAATTTAAAAACAAATACTGATCTATTCATTGAAATTTAAAAAGCGTTACAAGTTGAATAAGTTATTTGCATTCATTGGTAAGTGAATCCTAACATATTAAAGGGCTTTCTTAAACAAACTTTGTATTAGGCCAAAAATTACAATGTTTTAACAGTTTATTCAAACAGTTCGGGTTCCCGGATAATAACCCAGCCCCTGATAATGAGAGAGTATTCTATTACCATATCATTTCCGTGGGTCATTAGGAGAGAATTATCCCTGAAAAGAGGCGTTATATTGACCTTTATAAGTACCTATTTGGCCCGTGAAAAGTGTTTTTGCTTCTTTCTGCTCCACAATGGTAAAGATAAAGGTTTGCTACTTTTGCTGCAAATGAAATCAGACTGATCATTGTTATCTTCATTTGATTTTAATGCTTTGCATGCTATTAAGTTGTTAATGCATGCAAAGTTTGCAAAGTCGGGATAAAAATAATCGAATATAAACATTGGTTAGTACCAAAATTAATAAATAATGAATGAATTGTCTTTTTCTAGAATTATTTATCCATCAGATGTTAAAAAAGGTTCTAAATTAACAATTCTTGTATTTTGGTTTAAATAATTATAATGTTAGTATTACTTTTTTTAATACTTGTAGGAAGTTTATTATTAGATACGAAGTGCCATACAGAAGATGTACTTCTCGTCAAAGTAATTCGGATTACTTTTTACAAGCAATGCAGTTCCAAAGACGTATACGGCAACACTCGCTACACTCCGTTTAATGTTCACCTTCAAACTTGTCTGCATTGCTTTAGCATTTATAGCAGTTCCATATTTAGGGTCTTACATTCAGCTTTCACTGCAATTAAAACTCTAATCACTTGTCAATATTAACCATACTCGACCACCTGTCTAGTTCATTGCCCGTGTCGTAAAGTATTCTTCAAAATGGTTCATTGATCGTTTTGCGGTGAAACTTTAGTATAAGTACAGGGACTAATAGCTGGAACGTGACTCGAGTTAGGGGGCAATTCTGCGGGAGACTTTAAGAATATCATACACCAACAATGCTGGATGGCTTGGCGCCGGATGTTCTAAGTCCTTTTTCTTTTTTTTTAACTTAAATATTACTAAACTAAACACTATTTAGAATCTAACTAATTACAAATTTAACATAACTCAACAGGCTAAGGACCTTTAACCTTTGAAAGTTTTTTTATAAAATTATATACTATTTATAATCCACGTGAGGGTCTGAGTCCTTTGCTAGTGAGTATTGTTTAAAATATAGTGTATATATCGTTCCTTTTTTGTATCGGATTTGGTTCAGCAAAATAGAAAGATTAGCCCATACAGAAAATGGAACGCCTTGTCGTCGAGATGACACCTACTATCAACTCACTGAACATAGGGCTAGTAGAAATCAACATAAAATGTAGTTGTTGAATCTATGAGTAACAGTTGTTCAGGATCTGATGGTTTTCTGGTATTGCGATGTTCAGGTTTTCAGTCATCTGGCTTCCGTAACTCAAGATCTACTTACTGATGTCCCTAAACGAATGAATTTGTGCGAAAACTGGTATCGTCAATAAAGATCCGGTTCTGCCGGATCAAACTGCCTAAAGAATTAAACTTAGTTTGTTATAGTAAAACAAATTCAAAGCTTAATCATCTTTTATAATGAAACATTTATTTCAGCTTCTGTTCTTTTTTATTTTTTGAATATTCAGTCAACAATAATTATCTAAACAAAAACATTTTACTGTCTCGGAGACATATCTGTTAAAGTTCAGGAACCTGTATAAAATAATTATATTAATAACACTAATTTTATCATTGGCACTCCTGCATACTATCATCCAATTAACTCCCCCTTAGAAAGGTCTTATCACGAATGAGAGAAGCTTGTTTTAATGTCGTTAATTTAAGACCCGAACGTAACGATATCATTGTCTTATATCGAGATATAGTAGAAATATTCAGTGACGGGAAGTTACCATAAAAGATGCTTAAAAACTAACAAAATATATATTTGAACTATTTTTTTTCACATTAATTCAACTTATATGGGAACAAGAAGGAAAATGACAGTAATCAGTAGAATTAATGAATTTATTTTTTAAATTTTAATATATTTTTTTATTAAAAACTTGCGAGGCAAAAGTTTACGATTTACGCTACATATTTACGCCGTAACTACTAGCGCTAGTTGCCCTGATGTTAGTACTACCCACAATAATACTATAGTTATTCTATGCCGTGAACTATTATTTATTCTCCAATACGAAATTTCGTGTTTCGTATCGGCCAATTGGTGTACTTTATACAACGAATTAGATGACCAATTTCATTTAATTCTAAAAAAACGAAACGAAATAATCGATTGCGTTTGGAGATTAATTGGGCCTCCGATATCGACAGAAGAAAAGATGGAAGAAAATAACTTAGAGTAGCCTGAAGTTGACAGATCTTTATAACTGAGAAGGTAAGTAATCTTAGGTATCATGCGACAATAACATAATTATCTCGCAATCTTGAACAAACATCAGCATTATAGCTAGCAATAAAAGCTGTTCGATTCCGGTCACTATCGGCACCATCTAGGTCGTAAAAAAGTAAAATATTCTGTACACACTTTCAGAAAACCACTTTTTGTGATAGACCATACCGTTTTATCCCTGTAAAGCTTTGTTGATACATCGATTACTAAACTAAGTATTATCAAATTCTAGAATATCTTTTTGATATCAGATAAAATATATCAGATCAGATTCGATTCCCGCCTCGGGACAGATATTTGTTCAGGGGTTCTGGTTGTTTTCTATGTATAATAAAAAAATATCTATGTATTTAATAATATTGTATTATGTAGGTATATCAGTCATCTAGTACCCATAACACAAGCTCTGCTTAGCTTGGGGCTAGATGATGCTGTGTTGATTGTCCAGCATTATTTATTTTATTTATTTATTAATAGGTAATTTTATCAAAATAACTCGTACGAGTATTTCAACAGAAGTCGCACGTCCATATTATACAAAACTATGTTTGTCTAAAAATTTAAATAATTATAGGATAGTAGTAATAATATATTATAGGATAGTATAGGGTAAGCCTAGGCTTACTGTACACGATATCTTATAATTTTTAATGATGTAAAAAGCATCCTGGGTAAATCCACAGCATCATCTAGCCCCAAGCGAAGCGGAGGTTGTGGTATGGGTACTAGATAGATAAAGATAACTGACATACTTAAATATTGTATGAAGTATATCGTCATCAGATTGCACCTCCGCCAGCCCCATTGGAATAATATGAGAGACAGTGGTATATCAAGGAATATACCATCAAATATTTTATGTTCTAAAATGTATGACATGAAATATTTTTAAGTTATTTGCAAGATGCCTGCTTCCCTAATTTATAACTCGAAAACCAACAATTTAACAAGGTAAACGTTTCTTGTTCGCTTCTTCACTCTACCTTAAAAAAGATTAAAGTGAACGAAGAATAAAGTGATCACTTTCTTTCCCAGTATCACTTATGTAATTTGTATTTTGTGACGTGTCCATGAATGAGTCTTGAAAGGTCTAAAGGAAATAAAGCACTTTGATTTTGATTTTTTTTTGAACGGGTTTTTCAAACTCTAACACTAACACCTTTAACATGAAAACCGATAAAAGCAATAGTATTATTTAAATTGTAATAGACATTGACGTACACAATAATGCCCTTTATTGCATTTTGATTTATATTTATAGGCTATAAAAATTAAACATGTAGATAAGAGCAAGTGATAACATAGTTGTATGATTTCCTAAGCCAATTTAGAAACTCAGTTATAAAATTATAATTAACTAGCGGTCCGTTCGTTCGGCTTCAAACAGGGTAGTTTAAAAAAACTTAAGATTTTGATACGGATCCTTTACTTTTTTGGAAATTTTCTATAGCCTATATTCATCCAGGGTAATTTGAGTTGTCGAGTTAACTGGGTTCGCCCAAATCAACTTGTGTTGCATAATGAACTTTGTATACATATATTGGTATTTTGTATATTGGTACAAATCTCTTCCGTAATCGTTAAAACAGTATATTCGCTTGTTACTCGTTGTCGATACTATGGATAAGCCAACTATTGGACAATAATCTGACTTTATCGAGGGATGCGGAAAATTTGAATTGCAATGTGTTCATTTCATTATAAGTTTGTTTTTATTTTGTTTGTAGTCGAGTTTAATGGTATTTGTTTTAATGGATATGAAGTTCAATAACCTGCTGTTTCTATCGGAGTTGCATCATAAGTTGATATGTATTAAAACATACATATATAATACTGCTTATTCCCAACTTATTCTAGTTTCCCCCCGAAATCTCTCACTTAGAAGGAAAGCTGCAACAGTAAAAAATCGTTGAGAGGGAATTCTAGATTGTAAAATTAAGTTTTCAGTTTCCCAGAAGGAGGAATTAAACTAACAACCTCCTGCGTTGCAGGCGGTCCTTCGCCCACCGCGCCACAGAGGTCGTCGAAAATTAAGATTATCGAAAAAATTATCTATCCTACGTAATTTTATTTCAAAAATATTTATTTTCTCACTGGGTTTCACCTAATCCTTCATCTTGAGAACAGATGCACAGATCCCCTATGACAAAGGGTGTTTACAAAGATTATCGTCTGATCATGACTAATGACTACGGATTCTCCACGTCTTCTGTCTACGTGTTAATTGTCAAATGAACTACTTTACAACGTGTTAGTTTTATGTTACCCAAAATATGTAATCAATCTTATGTCGAAAACTCTAAGGTTTACTTTTGGTTAGAGTCTGGAATGATTCGATCACGGTTGATGATTCACAGGTTGCGCTGTCATTTCCCAAACGTAATTCAATTTTTCATTCTGACTAGTAAAGGGAACAGAGGGGAAGTTTCTATTTCTGAAAAGATTGTGTTTGTTTGTACGGCGGGTGTTAAATAAAACGTGAAGCAAGTTAGCTAGTTGAAGAAACTTTCTCTGTGCGACTGTCCGTGAATCGAAAACAAGTTTGGACGTTAAAATAAAACATTTCAGTGCGACAATTGAAAGTTTCGCAAATATGATCTTTCAGTGGATGAGAATAAAGACAGGTTATTTCTAGCTAATGAGAGAAACAATTAAACAATGCACCTGAATACATTAGAAGAGAAACAAAGTAGAATACGCATAACTTGCAGAGCCAATTACTGTGTTGTTTTTAATATTTCAACATGCAATATAGATAGTCCCATGCCGATAGCTGATGTAGATACAGTAACTAGGTGATTATTGGTAGAGGCGTGGCGAGCCCACTCAATTGCTCGTGTAGCGGTGAACATAATTACCTAAACCAACTCATGGGAAAATAAATCATGGTAGACCGGTGCGAATAAGAGTCTCAAGCAATCGAGAGGGCAGCTTTGAAAAGACAGAGTATAATGAGGGTGGAAATAGTAATCCCTTGGTACTTAAAAGAAAATTGGGACGTTCATATTCGCGAACAAGAATGGCTCAATAGGTAGAAAAAATATATATTTCGAAAATAATCCGTATAAAGATGTCCATGACCTTTTTGAGTCCTTTTTTTGTACATAAATCTAAAGAAATAAAATAACTTAAGTCTGAAATCAATCATCTCGTGTCCTATGGAAAACATGGTATCCGTAATAATACAAATGCGCTTGTATTTTATAAAATTAACCATTATTGAAGTGACTACATATTTCATATCAATGCATAAAGTCGTATTTCATATTCCCATGCTTGTTATGACCGCTGTCGTATGCTAAAAGGCAGTAGTATAGAATTTCAAATCTAACCTATTAGTCATACATTTACAATAAAACCATTCGACCGTATATAACATACGACGTTAAATGGAAATGTACTGCACGGAAACACATTTGAATATTGTCTTGAATGTGATTTGTAAAGGAACCACACACATGTTTTGAATAAAGCTACAAATATGTCTATTCTCATAAATAAAAGGATTGAACAAAGGAAAAATAAAAAGTTTATGCCGTGAACGTTGTTTTAATTTTAATGGGGAAAATGATTTGTGTATGATTCTTCGATTGAAATCTCTTAACAATTGCAATCGTAAAATAGAAGAATGTTTTACATTTTTAATGTTTTTAGTTGATTTATGAACTTAATTTCCTGATAGTTTATTGTTAGGAAGTCATTAGCGATTGTTATACAGATAAACTTAGCTTTATAAAATTTTGAAAGTAATACATCTGTTAATAAGATAATGATTTATGAACTCCACTTTCGGTAAGTTCGTTTACCTAGCTGAATTTACTACTAACTTGGTTATCGTTTAAGAAATATCAACACAACGAACAAACATCAAAAGACCTAGTTAGAAGTCATCTTAAACTTCTAACTGGGTGGTCCTACGACACGATTCGTCAACAAATTGCCTATCTCATTTGTGCATACCCAAAGCCCACATAGCTCAATTACTGAGTAGTCAATTACTAGCTATCGGCAGATATATTGCCTGACATAGAAGTGGGTAAATTAATTAGTTGTTGAAATACTGAATCGCACAGTCAAAACCCCAACCAAAATATTTCTCTGCTACTTCAATTTGGGCTGGTTGAGGGCAAACTGCCTGACCAGGCTCCATTTAGCATAAGCTATCACTGCCAATCTATACCAATATTATAAAGTGGAAAGATTTGATTGTTTGTTTGTTTGTATGTTTGTTTGTTTGTTTGAATTGAATAGGCTGAGAAACTACAGGACCGATTTGTAAAATTCTTTCACCATTAGAATCCTAAATTTTCCGTGATGAACATAGGCTATATAAAATTTTCAAAAAAGTTAGGGATCCGCATGAAAAATTCAATAATTGAACCGTGTGCTGTATATTCAACCTCTTTTTCTATTATGGCGCGTCAGAATAGAAAAAGAGGTTGAATATAATATAAGCGCACTGTGCTTGCTTTTTATCTACGGCCAGTTTCAGTTATGGAGTGTCGAGTCAATGTCAAAAATCCCAATGCTGTTAGAAAAAGTAAGGGATCCGTATGAAAACTGTGAAACACATCGTGTTATTGTGTATAATTTCTGAAATTTTTGTTTAATACCCGTGCGAAGCCGGGGCGGGCCGCTAGTCTAATTATAACCAGGAATCAAATTCAAAGTGCTTTATTTTCTTTAGACCTTAAAAGACTCTTGGACACGTCACAGAACACAAGTGATAATATCAAGAAAATTGTTTTAGTAAAATATCGTCTGGGTAATTATCACCCTTGTCAGGAAAAGACAATCTGCACGATATTACATCTACTACATCTACATCGACATATCTACATAATATCTGTCTGGGTAATAATTACCCAGACGATATTTTACTAAAACAATTTTCTTTTCCATGAGATCTTACGGCCATATTTTATAACCTAAACCTAAGAAATAAAGCGCCATCGTTTCTACAACAGGGCTAGGCTCTGATTAAAGTTATGATAGTATCAAATCTGATAAAGTGGAAAGCCTATCGTCGCATCGGAGTTATTTGAGTTTGCGGGTCATGTTGATGCAACTCATTAACGTTATGACACTGGCGATTTGCGAGCGATTTCAAAGCGTTTCATTGGCTTTGCCAGCGAGCAAGCTGCGTGCCCGCGCCGTCGGTGCAGCGTGCTAGCTGCGTCGTCGCGGCGTGCTCGCTGCGTAATCGATTTCAAATTGCTCGCAAATTTTCAGTGTGATTTTAAGGCTATTAGTAGCAACACTCGAATAGATCACCTAAAGGGTTGTACAACTAATTTAGCACCAAAGTATATGACAGGTATGGCTTTTTAGTACCTATCTTAATTTGTTCTATGTGCGTAAGCCCTCACACTGAGGTCTAAGAATATTTAATAAAATCTATTTTTTTTTTTGCGCACTTACTCATTATCATCCCTTACTTAAAGAACGGTTGAAGGGTCAACCGTCCCTCAAGTAGGTGTAGATATAGATTTTTTGTGACGTTTTTAAAATTTCTTACAAACTTATAATCTCTACTTAAATATTCATCTATTTAGGTGGTCATAGAACAGGCAATTTAACCAAACAACCTACTTGAGCCTACTTGTTATAGGTACTCAAGCGAACGCACACTAAACTATAATTATGTATGTTTTGAATTACATTTTTTCTGAGCTATTGCATTATTTATTCGGTAAAATGATGGTCGTTAAGAAAAATAATGAGTTCAAAGATCCGTTTCGAGATCATGATAAAGATTGTTGCCTATTTTGATGATCTGTTCGCGAGGGATTTTTATAGTTGATTCTTGGGAACTTGTTATCCTATGATTCATGTTAAAATGCTCCAGCAATATGAATAAAAAGTATGAGAATGAGATTTTTATGAAACAGCTGATTGATTTATGAGCAGAAACTAAAGTAGTTTGCTTTAATAAAATAACGCTTGTTACAGCTCTTTTTCTGTGAGAAAATTATGAATACCAACGACTTTAAAATTATGACAAGGAAAATAAGTGTGTAGTTGGTAATGACTTCAGCAACTGAAAGCGCCTTATCATTTTATTGTGCTCTTGCATAATATAATATAAATATAAATAAATAATATATAATAGTCCACTGCTGGACATAGGCCTCCCCTAATGAGCGCCATAGATGGCATCATTATTTGGGGGTTATTGCCCATAATCCCCACGCTGGGCATGCGGGTTGGGGATCGCAGTTCAAACTTGTACTTATCAAATACCAATTCAATTTGATCATAATGTGGCAAAAAGTAAGACAAAGACCTTTATCTATAACTAAATACTAAAACTTGGTATCAAACTTTGCTCATGAAACTTTTACTTCCTAAAAGCTGCAAAAAATTGTAACACTGAAGTTACTTCGACTAAGAGGTTTCCACCGCTGTAGTATAAGTGATACACGTTTTTCGTAAGCATGTGGTGTTCCAGAAAACTATTTTACAAGTCTTTTATCCCATTTTCGTGAAACCCTGAGTAAAAAGTTTTCCCAAGTTTTTCTAATCTACAACAGGTGTTAGAAAAAAGTGAGTTATGTTTAAAACGCTTTTTAAAAGTTAGCGTTGCTAAAGGTGCTTTTTTGGGCTCGCATGATACCCATCGCATTTTCACGGACGTGTGAAAATGCAACGGGTATCATGTTTCTTCTAATGTTAAGACGAGTGACTCATGATATTAATAGTAAACTCGAATTTAAGTTAAGGCGGGACTTTACTGCTTACTATGTTATTCGACTTACGAAATAAATCATTCAAATACATATATAGTAAAGATAACAAAACCAGTCTGCTAAACGTGTTTCATTCATAAATCAACGTTAATAAAAGGCTAGATGATACAAACAACTGCGAAACTTGATCTCAGTTTGTTTATAATTAATGCCTGATACACCCGCTCGGGAATAATTCCACGGTTTATATGCACCCTTGATAATACGAGATGAAGTTTCTTCAGAGGCGCCGGGGCGGTTGGAGGCGCGGGGCGTTTGACGCCGTGGGGCGGAGTTACCGAGCACGGCTCAGTCGGTGGGCAGCTGCCGTCCGAGCCACACGCTCGACCCTCCCGCGAATACGAGTCATGCCACGCGAGTCGCGATGTCCTACCAACCGCGTAAATATTTATGACGCGATCGACCAAATCGCCCCCTCATAAATGGCACTGCCGACCTCGATGCATCATCGTAGCTCGCATATAAACGTAAAATGCCAATAAAAGCAGGCGCGAAAAGACTAAACCGAACTTTTAATCGAATCATAGTGTACGTGTTGTTATATTGCTATGCCGTCGACGGCGCCGCGGCTGAAATGCCGCACGAGTGCGCCTACCGCAGCTCCGAGATGGAAGCGTCGGAAAATGCGGTTCTCTTCTGCAAAATCCGAACGATAAGCAACTTAGACCACCTGTTACAAAATATCAGTAGGACTCATTTCGACGACGTGATATCATTGCACGTTCAGTGTAGTGAGATTTTGTTCTTCGAAAGCATACTGACTGCTCAGTCGGGGAAAACCTCGGGAAAGCAGACAAACTTGGAAAAACTACGGGACTTGGTGATTGACAAGTGTAAGATACGTCAAATACCAGCGCATGCTTTTGAAAACTTCAAGGACCTAAAACGTCTCCACGTGACCACTCACAACAGCGAGTGGTCCGCTATGACTATGGAAATTAACGAGACAGCTTTCGTCGGACTTCACGAGTTGATAGAGCTCAACCTGAGTTACAACAACATCTGGAGCACGCGAATGGAAACTTTCTGCCCGCTGTACAGTTTGAAAACTTTAAACCTGACTAACAATCACTTGCAAAACATAAAGACTATCGGATTTTCAGAATCCCTGCAGGAGCAAAACTTGAGTGTTAGAAGTTGTAATCTTGTTATAGAGACTCTAGATTTATCGTATAATGATTTGATTGTTGTAAATGATAACAGTTTATCAAGGCTACGATCTCTTTCAAAGTTGTTTTTACAAAATAATGCGATTTCCACGATAGAAGATGGTGCCTTTGAGGGATTGTTCAGCTTGCAGGTTTTTAATTTGTCTAGCAACTTCATGAATTCACTCCAACCAGACCTCTTTTCAGATGCGAAGTTTCTGAAAGAGATTAACGTGAGCAACAATACGATAAACAATCTGCCTCCGGGGCTTTTTGAAGGCTTGGAACAACTTCAGATTTTAGATCTTTCATACAATGAACTCACTAGTCAGTGGATTAATAAGGGGACGTTTATAGGATTATTGCGAATGGTAATCCTCAACTTGTCATATAATAGGCTTACGAGAATTGATCGCTACATGTTACAAGATTTGTGTAGTTTGCAAAAATTGAATCTGGAGCATAATCAAATTACGTCTATCGATGAGCATTCGTTTGGAGAGTTGAGAAATTTGCACTCATTATCGCTCTCTGGTAACTTCCTCGTTCATATTCATCCCCATTTGTACTCAGATTTGCACGTCTTGCACGAACTTTTTATTGATAATAATAAAATTAAGCACATCGATGAGAACGCTTTTGATAACATGACGGCCATCGAAGACTTGGTGTTAAGTGACAACTTTTTATCGTCTATACCCGGAGCGATACGTAAACTTAGGTCTCTAAGGTCATTGGATATTGGCAACAACAACATTACCCACCTGAACCGGGATAACTTTCACGGTCTACCAGAACTTTTCGGGTTGCGCTTAGTTGATAATAAAGTTTCTTTTATAAACGAAGATACTTTCGAGAATTTACCACAGTTACAGGTGCTGAATTTAGCGTCAAATAAAATAAAACACGTTGCCCCCGGTTGTTTCAAAAATAATGTAAATTTAAAACTACTGCGTGTTGATGGTAATGAAATTACAAAATTTGACGGCATATTCAACTCACTGAATAGCTTAGTTTGGCTGAACATGTCTGCAAACAAAATTGCGTTTTTTGACTTTCGTACTTTTCCTAGTAGTCTAGAGTGGTTGGATTTGCACAAAAACTTTATCGAAAATTTTATTAATGACGACATGTATTCAAACATTAATATAAAACTGTTAGACCTCAGTTACAATAATATAAGTGAAATAACTGTGACCTCAATACCAAAGTCGGTCGAAAAGCTTTATTTGAACGACAATAAAATACAAAACATTCAAGTCGGCTCTTTCTCCAAACTACAAAGGTTATCAACTGTGACGCTAAATAATAACAAACTTGTACAGCTTGACATGAACGCATTCAGGTTAGATCAAATAGATGAAGATAGTGACCTACCTGAGTTCTTTATAAACGGAAACCCGTTTGTTTGCGACTGTTCAATGGAATGGATTCAGCGCATTAATTATTTGAGCCACAGTCGACAATACCCACGCGTGCTAGATTTAGATAAAGCTTTGTGTACGCTGGTCCACTCGCGCGCTAAAGGGAAAAAGATGATAATAGATATGTCACCTTCGGATTTTCTCTGTCCGTATGAGAGCCATTGTTTCGCGCTGTGTCATTGTTGTGACTTCGTTGCTTGTGACTGTGAAATGATTTGCCCCAATAATTGTAGATGCTATCACGATATAACTTGGAATGCAAACGTAGTAGATTGTTCCAACGCTGGCTACACCGAAGTGCCTGACCGTATACCTATGGACGCTACAGAAATATACTTAGACGGTAACCATATTAGCCACCTGGGAAATCACGTTTTTATAGGCAAAAAGAAACTCCAAGTCTTATATCTGAACAATACAAAGTTAAAAGAAGTTAACAACCAAACTTTTAAGGGCGTTGATTCGCTCAGGGTATTGCATTTAGAAAACAACAAACTTGTGGAGTTGAAAGGCGATGAATTTTTGCATTTAAATAATTTAAACGAATTATATTTGGACCACAACGCAATTGTTCATGTGGCGAATAATACTTTTTCATCTTTGAAATCTCTATCTGTATTAAGAATTGATGATAATAAGCTAGTAAATTTTTTCCCATGGAAATTATTAGCTTCAGCGTCAAAAAGTCTAGCTCATGTATCGATTGAAGGAAATCAGTATTCATGTGACTGTAAAAGTGTTGCGGAATTAGATTCGTGGTTGCGAAGGGATCCTGGAGATCCGGAAAAAATGCATTGTACAGATTCAGAGGGAAAACCAACAAAAATAACCATTGCTTCGGTACTAAGTCACTGTAAGGAATACATGGGATCATTAGGTGATCCAACCATTTCAAGGGACGAAATCGTATCTAAATCTATTTTTATTCCAGATAATTACTTCGCAATAGCATGTGGTATTATAATTATAGTTGTCGTAATTTGTTTGATAGGTGCTATTTTTTATGCGTTCAGGTATGAAGTGAGTGATTGGTTCTACACAAAATATGGCGTGCCTTTGTTCAAAGAACAGGGCTGTCCTGATGTCGATCACGTTTTGGAGGGGAACCCTAACCACATGTACGACTATTACGTGATATGCAATACCAAAGACGCTAATTTCGTTTATCACAATATAATGTCTGAGATTGAGTTCAGAAAAATGACCTCAAAAAAATTTACTGCCAACGAATCCACATTAAATATTCTAACCCTAGATAGCTTTTCAAAGTCTTCGAAACTTACAAAGCGACTACTAATAGTTCTGACAACAAACTTCATCTGCAACGACCTATACGATATTCACTTTAAGAATATTTTTTATAGCTATTTAAAGTCTCTCAATCGAAGCGACCTGAACAAGGTAGTATTCATTAAGGTTGTAGATAACGAACAAATAAATGATGAGCTCTGTTTTGCGTTAGATAAATGTAAAAGTTTATCGTGGAGTGATGCGCGTTTCTGGGACAGATTCGTAGCTCTATTGAATTCGACCGACACCATCATTACTTTAAAGGGCTCAGAGAAGAGCGTCTTCAAGAAGTCGTTACGCCAGACTCCGACTTTGAGATACACAACAATGCCCGTAACAAACGATAGTAGCTCAAAGCAAAATTTTACAAATTCCTTACAATACTGTAGGCGAAGCGATGGGGAATCGTCTCAAAATGAAAGTTCACCGTCATCCGACAACAACACATACGGTGAAGGGAACAATTCGAACAATAGCTACATGTCTATCGACAACAGGACTTGTCCTCGGTTTAATTATGACCTGAGGCTGTCCCCTAGCAACGGTCACGTATATTCCAGGGTAGAAGATATATCCCCGAGCGCACCCCGTTCTTTAACTGGGAGTATATCTAATAAGGGTCGTACGTACTTTGTTTGAACATTCGTTTACTTTGTGTATTTCCATTTCCTCGTTTTGTCCCGCACTTATAATTGCTTGCACGTTTTATACATATTTGAATTACGCTACTTTTTATCTAGTATATAAATTATATTATTGTACTTGTTTGTCAATTCGTCACATACGTAATATAAGAAGTCAATGTGAATGTATTGTAACTTGTACAAAGCTCTTGGGAAAATGTTGAGTCTGATTGTGGTAACATTTTTCAAATATTTGATTAAATGATCTTTTAAATTATGAAAAATAATTATATATTTTGTCATATTTTATTAAAACTGTAAATTTTCACAGAACAGTCACTGTAATGCAACACCAAGTAGGCTAGGACGTTTAATTACTTCTATTATAATCACAATAGATTAACTAAGTACCTAAGTCATAAGAATGGTTAATATTTATGTTTATGATTTTTTTTGACAGATATATTAATTTTTGTTTGAAGAAATTCGTTTCTTTTCTAAGAATTGTTGTGTAAATAAAATAGAATGGTCTTGATACTTGCTATAGTGAAACTTCATTAATTTGACTATGTGTTATGAAATCTGTGTAAATTCTTGGTAACGTCATGTCGATGTAAAAATAAATATGTTGTTCCACATTAGAAATGTATGTGCTAACGTGTAATAGATGTGTATATAACATAGACTTTATTATATTAAATATGTTTTCTCTGTTAAAATATTAAATGGCATAAATGTATCGCTTGAGTACCTATTTTAAAAGTAATTAAGCTAAATCGTGATATTAGATTTAACGATAAACTTGAAAAAAATATGTAATTTTTCGAATGTAATTATTAGCCGTAAAGAAAAATTATTGTTTTGTATAAAATGTACAAAGAATATCTTGAACGTAATTAATAAATTATACGACGTTTTGATACTTACTGTTTGTCTTTCATTTCATAATGTTAAATACTCGCTCTCATTAAAGCTTTACAAACTTCTCCAAATTTTCTTTTATTATTATAGTTAGAAGGAATACTCTGAATTGCTGTATGTTATGCTTATTTCACGACAGAAAAAATATAAGTAGTTAAAAGTTTTATAGAAATAAAAAGCTGTTCACGCTTAGTATTTAAATTTTAAATTATCAGGACAACATTTTAAATAGATAATTATTTTTACGAGTACTTAATATATAATTATGATATTTTGATTAATATCATAGTTAAAATATGTTTTTATGATTAATTTCATAATTAACGATAGTACCATAATAAAATATATTTTGAAACTAACATTTCTATAATAGGTAGGTAATACAAATAAATGTTAAAGTATCAAAATCGTTTTGATGATTACTAAGATAATTTAACGATTTTGATGTACAAATTTTACAGCATTTGATAATGTCTCTTACAGATCGTAAAGGGTTATTTCTACTTAGAAATAAGCAATTATAAGGTGTCTACGATATCGCAATTTCTAAGTGGAAATTTATGAAACAGGAACTATGAATTAGTTTTATGGTAAGCAGGTATTTTTGCTGATGATAGATAAAAATCAAATAATACAATCCAGTCAACGAGTCGAGTGCTGAAATGGGGTAGTTGGGTGGAAACTGAAACATTGAATGTTTGAATTCGGAATTTATTTGGATTAGTTGAGTTGAGCTACCTGTAGATTATTTGCAACAGTCTGTAGTTACCTCAATTGTTTAAGTAATAAATACTCGTTCTAATTTGGTTATTTTAATGTAATATCCTTTGTTAATTTGGATTAGTTAGTTACTATAAGTCGCCTATGAGGTGAGCTCTGGGAGTGAGGGCAGAAAGAAAATCCAGTTTTTTAGTGCTTTACATCTTGTGAGCCATTCATTTTATAAAATTTTGTTAAAGTGTTCAGTGACAATTGATACAAGGTTCTACAAATTATATACACTTCTAACTATTTTTTACCCTTAATCGTTGTCTAGGTATAAGCTCTGAAAAAATGTCGATTTTCAAAAATAAGTCGCTATATAGCTGTCAGCGTTTGTTCCGGTCAGATCGAGAGAATGAAAACTCAAATCAGACATTTACACCAACAGGTACCATAAGAATCAAAGTTGTAGCTTTAAATAAATACTCGAACATATTTTCATGGCTTACAAGATGTAAAAAAACATAAAAAAAAACATAAAACAACATAAAACTAGACCTTCTTTTTTCTTCTACCTTTGAGTGCTCTACTCACAGGAGTGGGCACTTTTAATATGTTTTTCTCCAAACAAAGTTCCGAAATCAAACTTTCTGCTTTCAACATTTCCATCCACAATTCTTCGATGACTGGAGTAATGTATCTGACTGTCACCTTTAAATACTAACAAAACTTGGCAAAACGTTTGCTTAACGTTCCGCAAAAATCATACACAAGATTTTGGAGTGCTACAAAATCTTCTCTTACACACGGTTCAGTTTTATCGCCCTTAAACAAACTCTAAACGCAAGTCACCATTACATTTGTGGCGGGCATAAAATTATCAGGTTTACGGTTATTGTCTTCAAAAACAATTCACGGAAGAAAACGCGATGGAACACGCGGTTTTCGAGTGCGAGAATTTTTCGGCTGTGGTGGTTATTTGAAGGGAAATTTGCGAGAAAATCTCATAAAAAATGGTGAGTTATTGTACCTAGTAATAAGTGCTATTAGCAGACTGTGTCCAGTTATAGTCATCATCACATCATCATCACCAGCCTATAATAGTCCACTGCTGGAAATAGGCCTCCCCTAATGAGCGCCATAGATGGCATCATTATTTGGGGGTTATTGCCCATAATCCCCACGCTGGGTATGCGGGTTGGGGATCGCAGTTAGGTGTAGTTGTTCTGCAGAAGGCGCTGCTGCCCGCCCCCCGGTGTGTGTCCCTTAGTCGCCTCTTACGACACCCACGGGAAGAGTTGGGGTGGTGAAATTCTATGACGGCACCACACGGCGTGTGCCAGTTATAGTGCTGAAGTTTAATAGCTACTTTTAAAATCTGAATCTTGTAAGAAACTGTCAATCCTATAAATTGACTGTTTCTTACAAGATTTGAAATCTTAGTTTCTATTTAGACCATAATTTCTTATTGGCGTTTATTTTATGGACGATTAACGAGTCCCATTCATATATGTAAACATTAAACATTGAATTATCCTATTAGGCACATGAATCAGCACTTTAATAAATTGAATGAATAAATTGTTATTAATCTTTAGTCGCCAAAATATTAATCAGAAAAAAGACAAGCAAATTGACAATACCATTAAGTCTCTTCTTGGTATCGGTAGACGTGTATATTTTATAATAAACAGATTTTAGCTGTACCCATGGATATTTGAATTATTATTTTTTTTATTATTATGTTTATGTTATAGAACAAAGAACTTCCCTGAATAATGTAGGCAACATTTTATCTAGGTCTAAAAATAAATACTATTAAAGGTTTAAATATCATTTTATTTCTTCCATAGTCATAATAATGGACTTAAAATAAACAGTATGCGTTTTGACTCTATAATCATTAAACTTCAAACATGATCCGGCTTGTTTCATCAACAATGTCGATAATTAATGAATATTTGCATAAGTTAATCATAATATTATTGTGACACTGTTTACTGATGATTCTATTGTTCATAGTCCTTATTATGATAATATTATCAGCTTTAGCTTCAACATACAGCCGACTATACAGCGATGCTAGATAAAGGTCCTTATGTGACACAGTCAATGATGATACTAAAAATTTACTTGCTGTGTCTTTGTGACCACAGTCAACAAATGATGATAATAAAAATTTATTAGCCGTTTCTATTAAAATTATTGGAATAAACATATGGATAATCTGCAGACTTGGGATGCCTCGTTTTAAAAATCTTTAAATTAACACCTTGAAGGTAACGTGAATCAAAATCAAAAATCAAAATCAAAGTGCTTTATTTCCTTTAGACCTTACAGGACTCTTGGACACGTCACAAAATACAAGTTAAATAAGAAATAAAAATGGGAAATAAAGTGATCACTTTGATTAATTGTTCACTTCAATCTTTTTAAGGTAAAGTAAAGAAGCGTACAAGAAACCTTTACCTTGTTAGATTGTTAGTTTTAGAGTTGGAGCATAACTCGTCCCAAACTTTGTCGTCTAGATAATCTGATATTTTATAGTAAGCTTTTTTGCAAAGTATATTTTTGACAATCCGTTTGAATTTATTTATAGATAATTTTTGCAACTCACTTGGAATTTTGTTGTAGAAGCGTATACATTGCCCTTTAAAAGATACATTAATCTTACGTAGCCTAGTAGTAGGCAAAGCCAGTTTGTTCTTATTTCTAGTATTTAAATTATGTATATCGCTATTTTTAATGAACTTATTGATATTTTTATGAGTGTACATCAAATTTTCATAAATATATTGACATGTTACTGTCATTATGTTTATTTCTTTGAATTTTCCACGCAAGGATTCTCTGGGACCCATATTATAGATTGCACGAATAGCCCTCTTCTGCAGCACAAATATGGTGTTAATATCTGCAGCGTTCCCCCACAGCAGTATGCCATAAGACATATACTATGGAAGTAGCTGAAATAGACTAGTCTAGAAGTATCAACGTCTGTAAGATGACGGATTTTTTTGACTGCATACGCTGCAGAACTAAGTCTCTTCGATAGCTTATCTATGTGTGAGCCCCATTGAAGTTTACTATCTAAAGTTATTCCTAAAAATACAGTACTTTCTACTATTTCTAAAGATTCCTCTTTTACCTTTACATCGGCCTTAACTTGTTTTACATTGGGTAGAATAAATCTAATACATTTCGTTTTGGTTTCATTAAGCAGAAGATTATTGACACTAAACCAATTGACTACTTTTGAGATTGCATTATTCACATCGTCGAAATTTGTGTTTTGACGTTTAATTTTAAAAATTAGTGAAGTATCATCAGCAAACAATACAATCTCGTGATTATTCTTAACGAGATGAGGGAGGTCGTTAATATAAACAAGAAATAGGAAAGGACCGAGGATAGACCCCTGCGGTACACCCATTGTAACTACAGATCCCGAAGACCGTTCCCTATTAATGTCAACTCTTTGTATCCTGTCACACAAGTATGAAGTAAGAAGATCCAAAGAGTTGTCTTTTATTCCATAATGATGTAGTTTCCTGATTAATGTTTCATGGTGTACACAATCAAATGCTTTTGACAAGTCGCAAAAAACGCCTAAAGCATCTTGCGACTTCTCCCAAGCATCAAAAATATGCGATACTAACTCTACACCGGCATCAGTAGTTGACCTGCCGCGAGTAAACCCAAATTGCTTACAGTGAAGCAATGGTGTATTGTTTAAAATTTACTTACCATCTTTGTTTTTCTACGTGTTATTGCATGCATCTATAAAGGTTCACTTTATCTAAGGACCACAAGATCGAAGCCTAGGGTAGCAGTTAGTTCTCAATAAATAAAGTTCTTTTGACCAAATATTAAACTAGCTAAAAGCTACTGTACTCATTGTGTTCAATCTTTAAACCTACCGCCTTTCGGAAGTTTACTCTGTCACAGCTTACGGCTATTTATCATAAAAAAAAACATGAAAGAACAAACCATTATCCATCCTCACAAAGGAACAAAGCCTAGTTAGCTTCGTGTTAGTAGATCACAATGTCAACTTCCGTTTTTACGCACAAGAAAGACTCGTGCTTAGAAATAAAAGATGCATGTACGTACACACATAGAAAACTACGTAGTACTACGGTATAGAAAGCTTGTTTGATCTCATAATAATATTTTGTCTGTGACAAATTTCAATAAATGATACTGTATTACTATGCAGCGGATCAAAACAAAACATACTTCTAATAACTAATTGAAGAAATTTCAATAACGGACACGTAAACAGAGTAAAAGATATTTAATCATCGAAGACATTACCCTATACATATTAACACTTTGTTAAACTTGAACTAACTATACATATTAACACTTTGTTAAACTTACTTTACTTCTTAGTGATGAGGCTGAGCAGTGAATGCGTCAAACTAATCAAAAAATGTTATATCTAGACAAATTTTGTAAAAAGTTACTTAAATTGGTAATCTGTGTCCAAGAGTCCTGTAAGGTCTAAAGGAAATAAAGCACTTTGATTTCGATTTTTGATTTTGAATATATAAATAAAACTACTAAATTCCAAACTTAGCAAAGCTTTTTGAGCTTAGTAATATTTATCAAACCTGAAACACATTCTATGTCCAACTCCGTGAAACTTAAAAACTTCATTGACCTAACTCAGTTCGATGTTGAAAAACTTAGCACTTTCCAAACTGCTTGCACCGAGTCACCAAGCTATCAAAGTTCCACTATGTCCCCGTGACCCGTATGCCATAAATTGAACTTGTTAATAGATAAGATCGACAAAAGATGTTGAAAGTTGTCGCGGAGTTCTGAAACTAATTTTCTACGTTCCGAGAAACCAGTGTTGTTATTTTTTATTAGAAATGACTTTCTGAATTAGTGTAGGTGAAACTTTTATTGTAATAATAGGGCGGTATAACAAGAAAGAGAAGTAAAAGGAACTTGCTAGGCAGCAGGATCATAAGGCAATTGTAATGGTAAAAAGATCAAAAGAAAGCTAGGACAATATAGGTTATTTAGGTATCATAATCAAACTTCACCCCCTTATTCAGAATACATAGTGTGCTAAAGCATTGATGTTTTTCACTCCTCTCTAATTGACAGCAGAGTGAAAAATTAAACTACTCAGCAACTGTTTCAAGTAAGTATACCGTTATAAATAAGGAGGTAAATAACCAAGGGTTTGTATATAGCTTCTTAGGCTTTTGGCAAACTCACAAATCACTCAAATAAATGTAACAACATCGAAAAAAATCTACTTTGGCAATCCATCTAAAATTCAACTATACGTCCATTATCTGTCAAACTGACGCCAACCCCGACGCTCACAATTTGACACACCTAGGTATGTATCATCTACAAACATAAAACTGAAATTAATCATTTGAATATAGATCTTCTGCCATCATGATAAGGTATAGGAGAAAAGAATAGAAAAGATCGGTCGTGCTATATACGGGTGTTCATTCAGGAGATTCATCCAGAGATTGTAGTCCATCAATCAAGCCGAATGTCAAAACTAATACGGAATGGTGTCCCGTGAGAGATTCCGATTCGTAATTATGCGTTTCGATGCATCGGACGTCATCCGATTAAAATTGGCAGCCTATAGGGGATCGTGTGCCTAGAGTTTGTATTATGAACTAGTTAGACGTCCTCGACTTCGTCTACTATTTTATTCATCTTCAACATAATAGTAGTTATTATAAAATGTGAACTTCTAGCCTTGGGTATATAGCTAGATATGGTTAGCTTGAATATATTTGCCAAAGGCGAATTTCAGAAGTTCCGAAACGGACTTGACTTGCTTCAATTTATATAGTAAATAGGGATGTCGCCTTTTGATATATTATTATATTGAAGCTTTCTTCGACATTTACATGTGACAGTCATTCAGTCCTTGAATATTTATACATCTTGTCTATTTCGATTGTACGGTACTTAACATGGAGTGATATGATCAGTGTATACAATTTGGTTAATAGATTGATGGATCTAACGGGTAAAAATTACTTTAGTCATGCACGTGCCTTAATATTAATTTAAAGCTACATAATACTTATACATTTAGCTGTATTATTTTCGCCTAACGAAAAGACAAGGTACAGTTGGCTCCGTCAATTTACATTTGACTTATAATAATATTTATTAAATATATTACAAAATAAATAATCTATAAAACACTAAAGAAAAAAAATATACCTATATCTGCTGTTAATGAGCATCGTCATAATTTTACAAAAGCATTTAAAAAATATTATAAGTGCTGCTGCAAGAAAGGGCAGGGCATTGAGTATTTTGTCTGCCCTATTTTAACCAATTTCACCGGTAACTCTTCTTTGTTTTGTAAAATTTTTGTTTTCTGTTCTGGTCAAGAAACAATTAAAAACTCATCGTTTTTGTGTTATTTATAGTATTTCCGTGGCCCCAATTCAAAGCTGCAGGTGTTTGGAGTTCGGGGGACACGGTTCACTACTCATTGAACCAATTGATCAAAGGCATCAAATTACAGGATATGACAATCGATAGCAACAATTTAAACGTCAAAATAATATAAGTTGCGTCAGTGAAATCTATACCATAACGTTTTAAAAATAAAGACCAGTTTTATGTTTGACGAGGATAAGCTAACTTAAAAGAAAAAAGTGAATAGGAAGCAACGGATGCCCGATCAAAAAATATATTTGTGGCGAATGACAATACATCAATGGAATGTTGCGTATAAGATTTTATTGTTGCGCTTTTGTGAAATATCGAATTGTTAGATTGCGTAAAATAAAAGTACAAAAAATTGGCTCGCATCCGCATTCAACAAGGGAGAAACGAATGAATATGCTTTAGTATAATGACGGAGCATTCATTCAAATACGTGATTTTTTTCCAAACTTTAATACAATTGCAACACATTTTATGGTCGTGAACGTAAATTATTGTAACTATATCAGTATGCATAAGTAAGATACGAAAATTTCATTATAACCCTTGACCTGTCGTACAAGCACCATCACAAAATTGCTCTCGCATGTCCCAACGTTGAAGCAGTATGCAGTACCTGTGAAGCCATCGAACGATCTCAATTTTAGCCTCGTTGCTATAATAATACCCTAGTCAGTGTAATTCGCTGTTAACGACCCGAAACGTTATTTGTTCTTCTACCAAGACGCCGGCCGGCTTCGTCTAGACACCCAGAAAATGTATGTACGTAACCGATAATCATTGTATGCCCAACGAGGTTAATGATAGCCCTTCGGATGAGTAAATTATCAATTCCGCCCCAAGGGTTCGGAGCTTGTTTTTTGGATAGCGTTAACAAGGCCCCCTTGGAGTCAAAATTTAACACTCAATTTTCGACTTTACTTTCCTACGTTAAGATACAAGTCCGTATATGTTTTTGCGACTTTTTACTCATTTAACTCGTCCAGCAATCATTTTGATTAAAAATTCATTGACCTTGGAATCTTTTTTTGTTTCTGAAAATCCAATGTTTAAGTTTTGAATGTAGTAGCCAATTTTTTATACCTGCTTCCGTATGCTTTAATTTATTTAATACTAACACAATCGTAGATTTTTTTTATTACATTAACATTTTGAAAGAACTAACTCGTCGACTTGTCGGAAATTTGATAAATTTTCTGCCATTAGCTGCAGAAAATTGCAAATCATTTGGCGCAACAAGATATGAAAAAGTATTTCTGTAAAGAAAAAAAAGAAAAAAATCCATGTAGGACTGTACGTAGCGTAATTGACCATGTAAGAATATTACGTAACATTGGTCTGCATTTATAATATAATTTGTACAACCAACCGTGTTTTTGTATTTTTGAAACTCACGATAATTGTCTCGATTTAAATTAAGGGCATTAAAGTTATATAAATTACAATAATGTAGCTGGTAGGTAATCAATCGTAAGACTGCTTTATGCTTAGGTATTTACTTTTTCAAACTCCATTGCCGGTACTTATTTTTTGACCGTTGAATCAAATAAAAAATAAAAGGCTGTATTGGCGTTTTTAGATTTATATTAATTTAATTACGTTATTTACCATTGACTTACTTTTTACGTATTCAATATTTTTTTTAATCCTAACTAGATTTTAGTTTTAACAATTATCCTTCTAAAGTGTTTCCAACATAGTGCCATACGTAGTAGACACTACGAGATGTTTCAATAAGAAAATAAAAGAGGTTATAATATCTGTACTTGGGCCCAAAAGCTTTTCCCAATAGTAATCCTACTTAGTATTGGGAACCTACTAACGGATGAAGTATTAGAGACTACATTTAAAATCAATCCTAATCAATTAGAATTATCTTCTTCTGATAGATTCAAATCCTCTGATAAGACGGTCTAAAAATTCTAATTTATAATTTTATAATTTTACTGCTACACAAAACTTTTATGCATATAAGCTGCGAAACGCGGCGGAAAATAACTTCGGAAATGTAAGGCAAAACTTCGTAGCCAGTTAAAACGTTGACGTTTGCACGAAAGCAAACATACTTCTCCATGAACTATTACTTCATCTTTGACATAGTTGGAAACTCGTAGGTAATTGACCCCCTCATGATTTACTCGTTACTAAACTTAATAGCGGTTTTCATAAGCTATTTAACATAATTGGAGTAGGTTCAGATGCCAACATGCAACTTTGCAGAATTGTAACATGGTTGTAGGCCGGGACATTTTTGTTTGTTACTAATCGTTTCGATAATTATGGCTAATTTAGACTAGCAGTCCAGGAAGAGGTTATTTATAAATTATTCACAGTCGAAAACATTATGGCCTTTTATCATCAAGAGGACTTCAACTAAAAATAATTCAAAGATCACAATGTCTCTTTAGACATAGGACCTGCGAAAAAATGTATACATCATAAAAAGTTGCTACACACTTTGATCGTCAACATTTAACCTCTTTATGCAGCTCCTTATACTGTGTCATTCATAATCAAGTGATAAATTAATAGGAAGAATTGGTCCAATCAGAGCGCGGCGCCATTCACCACTCCTACTGACGCCATCTTTGATGCGCGTGAGTTAAAGACGATGATCTCAGTTTTCGTTTCAAAATCCTTCAAAATTTATCAATTTGTGTATAGAATATTCTTGAAAAAGGATCATTTTAAAATTTTTAAGACAATATAAGGCAAAAAAAAATCAAACCCTTATTCCAGTTTTAGTTCAATACGCATGTTGTAATAGGTATAAATAAAACCTTAAAAAACTCAATAATATGTTTACTCGAGTCCGATTCTTTATTTACAAAAATAATAATAAAGTTATATAGTTCAGTCAGTTTGAAATGGACTTGTCTTCTATGGTTGAGCGCGCTTTATACATATAGATAAAGGTAATTTTACTTAACCTATAGGTAGATAAAGTACGCATTTTTCATAATTTCTTTATTGTTTCAAAATATTTCGTAAAGGTATATTTCGTATTCGCATTTCATGAAACAAAAATAATTGTTAACAAACATACGATGCCTTTGTAACTTCCCGCGACCTCATTATAATTAATACAAACAAAATAAATAAACATCCCTTTTTACGTATGAATGCACAAACAATTACGGGATTGGGTAGAAGGCATCATTATTTGTCCAATTATTGGTCGTTAGACAATAAACATTTTGGAGGAGGCTCACCTGCTTTCGGAAAAAAATGGAGATGAGGACGTTCTACCAGAATTTCAGTTATAGCGGCATATTATATCAAATACTAGATATTAACTTACGCAGAAAATATATGTACATGCATGTATATTTCTTACATTATCGTGATTACACAGTTATTATTTGAATGAAACCATAAAACGTCGTAGTTTTCCATCACGCGTGGATTTATTCGTGGGTCACGTGATCAGTGATCATGATTATAGAGCAAGTTTTACACTAAAGTATTTACTATGACGCTATCCAGCAAAAAACCAACAAAAAGAAGAAAATGAAGACTAGGTATTAAATATTCAGACGACCTTTTTCAAGATAGCAATCCCAGGAAGTGACGTAGCACAATAAGTTCACGAAGTCACAAAACAAAGGAAAAAATGTACAACGGTCGGTAAAAGTAGTTTCGCATTTCAGCGAGCAAAAGCAGCTTGACATTAAATGCTGAGTCTAGCTAAAAGGTTTGCTTGATTCAATAAATTAGGAAAAATAAGTAATAGTTAAAAGCTGATTATTGGAATGCTAGTCAATATTTTGAGCTTGAAATTAACTTTGACAGTAAATGCCAAAATTATACAAGCTAGCTTTTTAAGATGGGAGTGTACGAGTATATGGTAATATTTCAAACTATGACTATGCATTAGAAAGGATTCAAAGTAAATAGTCGTGTAACTTGCGTAAGTCGAAAACATTTTCTGTGTCCCATAACACACCATCACCAAGTCTATTCAGTACCTACATAGTTTTTTTCTAAGTTTTATGGTTTCAGATTAAGCCATCACTCCCATCTGAAAAACTCACGACGTGCAATTACTGTTTTGAAGTGTGCATATACTACATAATTTTGTACCTTAAAATAAGTAACATTGTGCCAATTTAAGTCGCCTGGAGGTTTCAGTTGGTACAAAACAGATGGTTGTTAAGTGAAGATCTATGGCAATTTTGCCATAACACGCAAGTTCAGGAAATACACCATGACCTACTTGATTTCGTTTGGGAAGTTTGACACTAGTCGCTGGAATATGCAAATTCGGTTTATGTTTCGTGTAATTCACGTCAGAAAATAGAAGAAATATGTATGTTTGTAACTACAATAATGGGGGTTAGGTATAGGAATCGACACCTTCTTCATGTTACCTAACCTATGCTTTTAAACTTACGCGATCTGAACACATAATGATTAGTAATTAACAGGTATTTATCGCGTTTTTTTTTTCTCTCGACGTTTCAACAGGTTTGCATTCTGTCGTGATCACGAGATGACTGTTATCTCGAAAAAAAAACGCGGTAAATACCCGTTAATTACTAATCATTACCTAACCTACACCTAAACTTAACCTAAAAAAGGTATCGACTGTGATGTTTCCTAAACGGACCATTCAAAGAAATAATTCTAGAAAATTCACACATCAGCATTTGCTAAACAAATCTTGTACTGTGGGTAACTTGGTTGGTGATAAGATATTCTTGGTAAAATGTATTAAACAGATCGTTTGTGATGTAGTCTATTTGTTGCTATTCATAAACTTTCAACACCCAGAACAAATATCGGCAGATTTCTTATGGTACAAAAATTTGTCGCGAGGCGGGAATCGAGATACCTCTTGCATTGGACCGTTGCAGGTAGACCTATCTCTGATGTGCCACGGAGATCGTACTCATATTTAGTAACCACAAAGCAAGAATTTAATTTGCAATCAATTGAACCCACCTCAGATTTGGTTGACACGCTTCGCTCGGACATTTTAGTACCCAATCACGGTCAATTCTCAACAGAATATCACCATTGTCATCGCAATCACACACATTCACATTTGACACGTCTAAGCATCTCTTGTTGGTTTCCAAATCGCTGTCAATACGCCGTAAAAGTCCAAGGAGTTAATTTAGAGCCCCATCACATGGTTGGATCTTGTTCGGTCGTTGTCGTCTGTGGGCGGATTAGTGTTGATTCTAAAGATATTGACGATAAGTAGTTTTGTTGAGATGCAGGCTTATTCTGGATTAAACTTATTTTACTGTTTCTAACCGTTGTTGCTAGATAAATTTAGTTTTTATATCAAAATGGCATAATATAGACGAAATTATGTCGACAAGTGATATTTTCCGGCGCTGAATGCAAAAAAAATATTAATATTTTAGTACGGTGTGTAACCAACGGCATCACATCGCCACACCAATATTTTTTTTTATTTATTATCTGTGGGTATGGATGGCAATGGAACAATTATTAGCTCAACTAAACATTTTCAGCAACTCTACTGCTGGTTAAAATCTTCTTTTCACCCTCCAGTCTACTCTTCTGGTCATTCAACACATATTACGTTAGCTTATCGCACCAAAATGGTCTTTGTTTTTTCTTTCATCGACCATAGTAGTCTTCAAAGTTATAGGCCATATAGTCTTTGTTTCGTTCTTTCATCATTACTTAACAACGGATGAGTCTCGACAGAAAAAATACTTGAAATGCTTCAGAATAAGCCTCCCGAGAAATAAAGGAACAAGTCTTTACCAGCTGGTTTCCGTATACGGAACAAAGAGTTCTGTATTCTGTTGAAATCGCTTCTATGGTTACTTTATTAGCCACTTCTTTCTCTTATCTTATCTTGGTTTCCGCGTTCGTTTTATGGTAATTTAATGAGTTTTCTTTGATATTTTAAAATAGTTATAAAACTGATTCATTTTAAAATTGCCACATAATGATAATTATCATCTATCTACCTTAGACATCTTGATAATTTTACAATTCATAGAAAAAAGAGCTACAATCACAAAACTATGTGTTATCTACTCTGTAGGTTTCCTCGTTTATTTATTTATACTCAGAATCAATTTCAATTACTCAACACTTACCTATCGCAACATTATAGCTTAAATCAAGGAGCTTAAAAAGTGTACATTGCCATACATAAAAAATAGAAACACTGTAATCTGAAATCTAACCTTTTGTGTATTATCAGTCAGGATCAGTGATGGTTGATTTATTCGTATCAACATTTTATTTCGAATGACTGAATTTAAGGTCGCTTTACATGTTCCGATCTATTTTTATTACTTGCTCTAATGGATTTCTGTAATAGGATCCTTGAATTTGTTTTTTTTACATGTGCTCTAAAAATAAAAGCAGTTTCTAGTAATGTTGATGGAGAGAGATAAATCCTATTACTTGATTTGGCGTTTTGAGGTTTAACAAAATAACTAAAATTTTGATTTTACCATATATTTTATTTTAATATTATTTAACACATTATAATTAATTTGAAAGTCAGTCAATTTATAGTCAACAGTTCATAAGCTACTTTTAGATTGTTTGTAACAGTCTGCAGTTACCACAATTTTTTTATTGCTAATTTTAGTTCTAATTACTTTATGTTACTTGGTTGCAATTTTTTTTGTTAATATAGTTTTTAGGATAATCATTAAGTTATCTAATTCACTGCAAAATATATAAGCTGTTACAAAAGAAAATAATATATGTATCTTTTGTACTGTAACTCTATCAAAAAATATTAAATAATGCTTCGCATAAAGAAGACGTTCCTGGAACACATTGGTTGTCACCATTGCATTCTCCATCCTACATGTCGCATCACTAAAGGTCAGCAGAGACCTCGCTAACTGTAATTGTTATCCCTAAAGGAAATATAATAACATTCTTACATCTACATAAAAATATAAGGGTTGCCGCACACGGACCACACGCGATAGCCTTAAACGCCACCACGAGAAACTGCTTCTAGTTTCTCCAAGCGAGGTCAACCGAGTCCTTATAAAATGAGTGAAAACTACAGGAAATAAGCAGGTGACGGCGTTTTATGGTTGTGGCCGGAGACCCTTAAAATCCTTGACTTTAATTATAAGCGCATACAAGACCCTCTTTTAAAACTACTCCACTCTCCACACCCACACTTTGATTGCGGTAAATTAACAATCACACTTATCATACGAAATATTATCATACAAATTCGAATATTACCATCAGCACGTTTCTATTCCTAGTTGTAAATGCAACAGACAACTTCCTAATGCATTTCGGATTGAGTGATAAATGAGCCACCATTTATAGAAGCGTCATTTCATTTATTTTCATCCACGTAACAGTAGGCGGCGATGTAATTGAGTATTGTCTTTACTAGCGTGGGTGTGCCTACAAATATTCCTTTACTAGCTACTGGCAACGGATTCAACTCAGGAAATTTACTTACGGGAGCGGTGTATCCGGCAGAGAACCAAAGTCATTGATAAAGCTAAAATAATTAGCAAACTGAAATGGCAGTGGACTGGCCATATCCCGCGAAGAACCGACAACCGCTGTGGTAAACGTGTTCTTGAACGGAGACGTGGCAAACGTGGGATGACGATATGCGAAAAACTGCAGAAAGATGCTGGATGGCGACAAGCTGAAGACAGGTGCTACGGCTCTCATTAGGGATAATCAGCCCAGTCCAGTAGTAGACTAACATAGGCTGATGATGATGATGACTGGTTTTTTTGGGGCGTAATGTAACATGTTACACATTATTCGTGCTGTTAGTAAGAGTAAAGAAGACTGTCGCAACGAGACGGAATTTAGGACCTTTTCATTTCGAATGGTACTTTACACCCCATGACTCCACTCAGTCCCCTTTAATTACCTTTAAACTTATCTTAAATAGTCTTTAATACTTAAATAAATAAAAAATATTGATCTCTTATTAATTATTATTTTTAGATAGGTACTGAAAAGTATTATTCAGATAAAATTACCAGTCAGACTTCTGTTCATGTTCGTTTGTATATTGTTAAACTTTTTATTATCATTCATGTAGTATTTTGTATTATTAATGTGTTTACTGATAGTCAATTTATTATTAAATCTACATGTATTTAACTCCCCATCGAATAATCTTTTGATTACAATTTTAAAACTTGATTGATACCGACAAAGATTAAAAAATGTTGTGGTTTTATACCATTGAATTGCTAGTACAGGGAAAGATGAAATGTTGTGGTGTGGTTTTAGACTGTATTAATAATATTTTGTTCCGGGAATCAAACCTTTGTCAACTTGTCTTAAACCTAAGATGTACCTACATCTTAAGGTGCATCTTAGATTTAAGACAAGTTGACAAAGGTTTGATTCCCGGAACAAAATATGAAACACAAGTTCTGCTTTGAGGCTCTTGTACCAAGTAACCACACAACTTAATCTTGTTTCTAGAAAGGTTAGATGACATGTGATATTTTGGTAAAAGAAAAAAAAATCCTATGGATTATTTACATCATATAATTAACACATAATAATTAACACTGTCCACACTCTCCCCTTAGCCAAATTATCCAGTCCATCTAACCATAACAATAACCTTTTTCATTTTGTTTCCCTTCGCTTTCTGTGTGGCAATGGGCGAAGGCCCGCCTACGACATAGCATGTTGCGGGTTCGGTTCGCGCCTCTGGACAAATGTTTGCACGATCTGCAGATTTAGTTCAGGGTGTTCTGGTCGATTTCCAAATATCTATCAATGTAATATATGTTGTATCATTTATCACCCATAACGCAAGCTCTGCTTACCTCGGGGCTAGAAGATACTGGGTGAATTATCCAGCATTATCTATCTATTTATTTAGCACCTACTTTGTAAATTATATTTTATAATTAATACTTTATTCCTTTATTTCTAGATATCTATGATTATGTAGTTATTGTTAGCGGTATTATTCTCAGATAGCGCACAATCGGATGTATTTCATTTAATCGTCTTTGTAGCTTAACGTCTGAGTCATGTCCCTTCTGACGCTGATGCGACTTAGGAATTCTTATTAACTTGTCTAAATAATGAGGCTGTACCGCTATACCGCCCTTATTAACCATCTCTACCTCAGTGTCAGGGATGAATGAACTTATTACGTTCATTTGTTTCTTGAAAATATTCTTTTGTTATCAGTTTTGCATAAATAATTATGATAGACAATCCACAGCATCATCTAGCCACAAGCAAATCAGAGCTTGCGTTATCTATACTAGATGACTGGTATGTTTAATACTATTATAATTATAACATACATAGATTATATTATATTCAATGTATAATCATTGAAAATAAACAGAATATCCAGGATAAATATCTTGAGATCGTACAAACATTTGTCTCGAGCAGAGTTGATGTTTGTTTTATTTCAGCAACAGTATTTATATTAAGTTTTGAGAGGTCATTAGAAAAAGACTCGTATATATTAAGCTTGGCTAGGTTTAGAAGTCCTAACTAATAATATTATTTCAGTTTCAATTCTATTTGTTTTATTGGGGCAGTAAAAAATACGCACATGATATTTTCTTGTTAAAAGATGGCGTGGCGGTGTTGGGCCCCTCTGCTTGGTTCTGCGTCTGACTTCTTCCCGAGAAAACTTTAATATTATAATGTGGTAGTTTATGAAGATAACAGGGTGTGATGTGTGTTTCGTAGATACAGCACCAAAACTCCTAAATGGATAGGACTTGACCACTAAATTACCATTTCTCCTTTTTACTTCAAGATAAAAGGTATAAATTTGTAATTCATATGAAGTTCAAATCTTCACGATGTATTCGAAAATGTTTTGGAAATTTCCAGAGTTATCCGCCACAATGGCTCAACGATCGCTTTATCCATTTATTATTAACCCGTGCCATATCCGCTACAAGATTAAACGGCAACTTGCGCGAAGATTAAATCCCAGATTTTATTCCCATATTGCTGTTTCCACCCCACGGTTGAGGAAAACTCGAGTATTCATTGCGGGTAGCCGACTAGCCGACTCGAGGGTTGGCGATTCGCGAATTTCGCGGGAAATGCTTCTCGACTTAGCGTTGCTTACTTGAAATTGGAGTTAAAGTGTGAAAATTTTCGTTGCAACTGTAAATTGGTAAGTCATTTTGGTAAGTTGATACGTTGCGGTTACTTTGTCATGGATTCCGGAAGGATAAGTATGAGGTTTAGTTTGTTTCGGTAAGTACTAAGTTTTTGCTAAGATATTGCTTATCAGTAAATTTGATAATCAAAACATTTGGCTACTCCTTTTGTAGGCACACATTGATCCACACCATCATCTGAAAAAACATCCCTAGTTGTATACCGGATAGATTTTGATATGCACACTTATTCAAGGCACCGATATTTTCACAGTTATAAAGTATTCAGTTATCGTGTTACTACTTGGTATTAAAAATTTACTACTCAAAGACTCCAACCCGACAACAGTAAAACTATACTCGTATAAATAAAACTTTACTCCGACAACCCTGAAAACTCAAACCAAGATTTATACTGAGGCCGTGGTTATTTATACTCACTTACCTATTTTTATTCCTGTGTGATATTTTTAATGAGGCAACGAACAGTGCACCTATTTACTTATAAAAACATTAGCGTAGAATCGTTCGAATTCACGGGGAGTTTACGTGCTTCAACTTTTTAGCTAGGCTGCTTTACTTACATTAATATAGCTAAAAGGAAAACTTAAGTTAAACCTATTATTTGAAAGAGATTCGTAACAGCTAAAAGTAAATCTGTTATGTATTGTCCCTTCACTGTGGGTATAGGTAAAGATATCATGCAAGTGATTTTATCTACCTGGACATAACAAAATCTTGATTTATATTAATATTATTTTAATTCTATTTTTATTAGTTCTAATAAACGATGGTCTCTGATGAACGATTGCAATAAAAAAAATAGGCTGCAGGCAGATGCTGGATGCGACAAACTGCAGACAGGGCACTATGGTAATCATCAAGGGAGGCCTATGGCCAGCTGAAGACTAAAATAGGCTGATGATAATGACAATGAAACGAAGAATTTTTTTTTGAAAAAAGAAACTTAATCCCTGTATGAAAATTATAATAGCTAAGTCTACTAGCTAGATAAACATTTAACAAGAAAATGTCAGTGTGTTGCCCAATTTTTAATTAAAAACAGTGAAAGCTGTAACCGCTCTGTCTGACCCTTTATTTGTTTAGAAGTAATTGAGCATAAGATGGGTCCATAATTTGGACCCCACGTTGAATTTCATGCAAATGTAAGGTAATAAAAATATTTTAAAGGGGTTCAAGTATAAGAGGGTCAAGTAAACATAAAGTAAAAAGTTGAACTAAGCAGTATTTTAATATTTTTTATAGGCCAGATTGAAAAATATTGCAATTCTTCAGAAGACATAAAATGATGAGAATTTAAAACCTAAAAACATTTTTATAGGTACGCATATTTTTTTTACAGTAGGTATCTGAATAAATATAAATATTTTTCTATTTATCAAATCGCTGCGTTACCGCGGTGGATTGTATTGGGTAAATTATTCTTTTCTCAGGACAATTTTTAAAATATATCTCTTCTTAAGAACCTGCCTAGGAAAAAAAACAAATTTAATAACATTATGTAGCATAATTGGTTCAGCTCTCAAGTTTTGCACTTAGCAACACTTAGCTAATCATTTTTATTATGTATTCATTTATTATTTCTAAATTATATCAAAGAGTATCAGAAATAGCTGTTTTCTGTTGGAAGCTCAGATATTTAATATTCTTGAGCTACCTAAAATGCGGATGTGGTTCTAAAAGTAGGCAGTGAAAAATCTAGAAAGATCTCACAGTCGTAAAGTTGAAGGAACCTAAAGTAAAGACTTAAAACATTTGTTGAATAAACAAGTAACACTCCCCTCATTGCACATCGAACTTCCTGGGCGCATCGCCACATCTTTCAGTCAAGTTTAAGCCGACTAAATATTTGATCAGAGTAACTGGATCAAATGAAATAGCGAGGATCTATGGTATACATATATAGCAATAGAGAAACAGCTGGAATAGTTACTGCTCCGTAAATAAAAACAAAGAAAACCCTAATAAAATTTATAACAATGGTTTACCAAGAAATGCTTCTAATGAACGTTCACCTTAATAGTAATGTCATAAATATTTGCTTGTACCTTTTGCTCGTGACTACGGTTCAAACGGTATTTTTAAATGATTTTTAACTTTATTAATTTGTTAAGATTATATATATAAACAATATTGAAAAACTAGGAATGGGTGATATCGCGTGTCCCTGTATTATCCCTTGGGAACTCTGTATGAAATTTGACTTGTCTAAGTGCTTATTTTGTAGGCCTAAAGAAATAAAGTTATTGATTCTGAATCTGAAAATGACACCAGGATTAATATTATTTTATGTTCTTTCTCCCGGTCTAGAAAACGTCTGTATCAAATTTCATCGAAATCGGTTCAGTAGTTTAGGCGTGAAAGCCAGACTGTACCTACATAGAACACTGTAGATACAAATATAGCTGAGCATATTAATATAAAAATAGTTGAAGATGTTAAAGTTTCCCAGCTACTGATGCTGTGACTGTTTAAATAGATACATGGGAAGGAGTTTCATATCCATTGAGTTTAACAAGGGTGCTTGAAGCGGAATATATGATTACACGATCAATAGTATGCCAATATATCTGATCCTAGGCTGAATGTTTTAAGTATAACCTCATTGAGATCAGCGGTTTTAAACGGAAGAAGATTTTAAAATAGTTTGGAAACAAAAAACATATAGTTTTAAGTTACATTACATAATTGTCTAAGGTAACTTTAAATTTATTGTGTCAGATATTAAGTGCAACCTAAGTTAGGTATGTAGTTACCAGTCGCTTGTTACTAAAATAAAAAATAATAATAACACTTATCTATACTATGTTGAACTATTGGAAAATGCAATAAATAAATAATACACACGTACTCGTAGCGTCAAGCAAAGCAGGGTTTGTGTATCAGTCATCTATTTTAGTATTCATAATATACTAGAGTTATCTATAACTTGGTTTTCATAATACAATAATTATATTACAATACCATACCTACATAGAAAATACCCAATGAATTTGAGACAAAATATTTCAGATCGTTATGGGAATTGAACCCGCAACCTCCTTGCATCATAAAAAATTTAAAAAAAAGGAAGTTTAAAAATGTTAGTCGTGATTTGAAATTAGCAAAGTTAAAGTGATCTCTAAGTATGTCAGTCAAACAGTTTCACATGATTCACTGATATTCTCTTCAGTACCTACTTGTTAACTTGGGAACTATTCTGTTCGTTAAAATTTTTACAGACTTTTGCTAATTGGACGCGAGGAAAAAATAAGACAACGTATTGCTCTAAATATCTACATTTACACGGTTTTGGGGTATTTGTGAGAGAATTTTCCCACGTGAATATATTTGGCAGAATTTTGTAGTAATGGTGTTCCAAATTATTAACTAATGAAAAACTCACGCAGCGGTTAGAATTATCAAAAATTTCCAAATCAACAAGGGTTTCTAACTATTCCCGAATTCAATAAAACTCCAGCTCCCAAAGAAAGCAAACATAGCAGAATAAAAACTGCAGCAATTTTTCCGCAGAAAAGGATCTTCTAAAGCGAATCGCTATCCAATATTAATATCGTACCATTTCAAAAAGTTCGAACTGAAAGCTAGTCTGCCATCAATATTCATAAAACCAAGATGGTGTTTCTGAAGCGTGAGATAAACAAAGACGGCTCCAAGTGTAGTGAAGCAAAGTAACCGATCTCCAAGTCCTCTTGGAGTTTAAATTTCTTGAGAAAACGGCTCAGGAATCTAACGCTCGCAATAAACGACCGACGTTTTAGCTTATCTTAAATTTTGAGGTCTTTGGCTGAAAAACAACGGTGAGCATGAAATGTTCACACTCTGAGCCATTCCCTATTTTGGCGATATATTCCCATCCGCCCCATTATCCTCCCCATCAATGGGGCAGTTGGGAGAAAAAATTCCCATCTGCCCCATCATTCAAGTCAATGGGGTGGATGGGATTTTTTGCCCCATTGACTTTTTAATAATATAAAGAATAAATCTCACTATTCATATTCAGATACTCTTGTTCCTATTTACATAATTAACTGTTAGTAGGAACAATAGGAAATAAAAAGGCCAACTTATTTGAGCTAATCAAGTTCTGGTTTATTGTAAATATTTCTTTTCGAAAACTACGCTAATTTTAAAATCAAATAATAATCTTAGGAAAAGCAGTGAGAAATCAAAAAATCATACGAAATTAGTTTTCTAATCTTAAATACAGTTGTTTTTAAATACTTTATATCACAGTGAGATAATCACATTTTTACAATAATTATTTTTATAAAAACTAAGGACTTAAAGGTACAAGTGCCACATAAAAAAAAACTAAAAACATCAACTAAATTAACAATAATTTGCTTATACTATAAAACTTTGTTTTATCACTAATTTCACAATCTCTTTCTTCACTCTCTTCCAATCTTTGAAAATAGAAACTAATCAACAAATTGTAATAAAGTTATTTTATAACTAATGTTTTTTATTATTTATAAAATAACTAGATATTATATAAAAATAATAGTAAATTATAGTGTGATTCCTGACATCATTTATTTTACTACTATTTTTCAAACAAATTCTATATAAAGTGTAGCATTCAAATATTTTTTATCACAGTGTGTAATCAGAGAATCTTACAATAATTATCTTTTAGATAAGGCCTGGTACAAGAGCCTCAATAAAAATATCTATCACAGTAATCACTTACAATCATCTTTGTAATAAAAACTAGGGGACGGGGACAGTGTCGTAAACACTCGCACGCATTGGGATTTCATTGCAGTCTAGTTATTTTATAAACAATAAAAAACCGATTCTTTACTATTTTCAAAGATTGAAAGAGAGTGTGAAGAAAGAGATGTAAAACAAGTGATAAAACAAAGATTTTAAATATAAGCAAATGATTGCTAATTAAGTTAATGTTTTAGTTTTTTTTTTATGTGGCACTTGTACCTTTAAGGCCTTAGTTTTTATAAAAATAATTATTGTAAAAATGTGATTATCTCACTGTGATATAAATTATTTAAAAACAACTGTATTTAAGATTAGAAAACTAATTCCGTATGATTTTTTGATTTCTCACTGCTTTTCCTAAGATTATTATTTGATTTTAAAATTAGCGTAGTTTACGAAAAGAAATATTTACAATAAACCAGAACTTGATTAGCTCAAATAAGTTGGCCTTTTTATTTCCTATTGTTCCTACTAACAGTTAATTATGTAAATAGGAACAAGAGTATCTGAATATGAATAGTGTGTTGTGGGTTATTCTTTATATTATTAAAAAGTCAATGGGGCAAAAAATCCCATCCACCCCATTGACTTAAATGATGGGGCAGATGGGAATTTTTTCTCCCAACTGCCCCATTGATGGGGAGGATAATGGGGCGGATGGGAATATATCATTTTGGCACAGGGTCATGAAAGAAGAGTCACCTTTTTTTATTTCTACCTCCCTATTGATGATATTTACCTCCATGCTATATGTACGTGTTTTTGTTTGTTTACTTTATACTATTTTTGTCTGTGTCTAAATAAATGTTTTTCTGTTATATTCCATTCCTTTTTTATTCTATTCTATAATCTTGAGTCAGTCAGTTAGATATATTATTTTCATAACTATCATCATTTTCAACTTTAATCGTCCAGTGCTTGACCTTCTTCGATAACGAATTGTTATAAACATTAGGAATTCAGCTTGTTTTCAACCTAAAAGAGACCTCAGCCTTATGTGAGATGAGACCCCAAAGAGTTTCAAGGCTTATGTTTTTAAACTTCGGTTTGTAAACATTAAACTCAAGTATTTAGTTAAACTCATAGTTCTCTTCACTGGAACTATGAGTTAACTAAAGACTTGAGTGTAAACCGATTTATTTCAGGTAATTCGCGTCTCTCAGCTTTTAGAGGGCTTTTATGACAAAACAGCTCTCTGAAACCCTAGCTTTACAACCAACAAGCACCAAGCTCATAAATTTCAGTTTGCAACTTGCACCGCGTAACATTCGATCAATAAGTGTTTTGTATGGGTTCTATATTTGCAAGCTAATACGCTATATCGAAACTTCCAAGCCTTCCAAGCCGATATTACTTACGTCACGAAGCGCTTAGCGTATTCTAAAGAAGCTTAAACGCCAACTTTTGTTTCCTGTAATCGTGTGCCTTTTCCCGTGGGCTTATGAACATTGGCAAGCCCTTGCTGACTTGTTTAACTCAACGAGCCATCGAGTTGAGAAACTATAGGAGATGCGGTTCAAAAGTATTTAATAAGACATTATTTAATGTGCCTCAGGTCTAGAGAAAGATTGGCAAAATATAATTATCTACCCTACCTACCTTCTTCCTTACTTAATTTCTGACTTGTTGAACTAGATTTCTGTGCTGGTTTCTCATTAATAGTTCGTAGTGCCGTATCTGTAGTTTATTGGTGTAATGGTTTTCAATATTGTTGCACCGGTGCCAATATGATCAGGTCACGTGTCTAAGGTTACACGGGGTAAATCAGATCATGGTTTATTGCGGAAGCCAGGCTTGGCTGTAAATACTTCAATGTTAGGTTTAAATTAGGTTGGGACGGTATTTTATGATAATTTAATGGGACCGACTGTTCTGGTGCAATGGAGATCAGGGTCCTTAGCCAACCGGCATTCGCTATGAAGCGATTCGATTTTGAAAATTGTTATCGCTCTAGCGATGGCAACCTTCAAATGGATTAAACGTCAAGATTTTTGGTAGGCAATGTACGAATATTTTGATTTCACCAAACCGATTGACAACATCGAACGATCACTTCCATCCTCACTTCCATCAAATTCCTAGCCAAGTGGCAGTTTTGAGAAGCGAATTCACGTAGTTGTCTATTCTCTTGATGGATACACTAGCGAACGCTAAGACCCTGTAGAAATCGAATCGAAATAGCGATTTCATAAACAGCTGTTGGAATTACGTAGCCTTGCGCTAGCGTGGATGTAGCATTCACGATCGCACCCTTGTTTCCCTGTGTCCATGAGGAATTAAAAATATACTTAACAACGAAAAAAACAAGATAAAGCTTTTGCAAATGATCGGCAAAAATTCACACATTTGGCTTCTAAGGGCGAGAGTCGAAAGAAATTACAATACAAACTAAAAGGTCTATTGTCAAAATGCAAAATAGTTTTGAATTTCTGTTATTTACTCCAATATTACCGAGATGATACGAGTGTCGTAAAATATGTATTTTCTCCTAATTATTTATTTCTTCATGATTTTAAGAACTTGTTGAAAATAATTAAATAATATAATTATATAGCTCAAAACCATTGTTATTTTCTTTCTATTGATTTTAATTACACAATAAACACTGCCATAAGTATTTCAAAAGATTGGGTAAACTTCCAAATCGAAACAATTTTTTTGTTATGTATCACGATGGTATCACGTTTGTTTACAGAAATTCTATCTGAAGTTATAGGTAACAACCTACTTGGCTTGGTACTTCTTTTTATTTGACCCGTCATTTCATGAACGGTGAACGGACGAAATAAGCGAATGATTGAGTTCGATAACTATAGACTACAGACCGTACACCATAAGTTGTCCTGCCTCAGGAATTGGCAGCATTATATTGGCAGCACGTATTGCTAACATTATGAACCTTTTACCCCATTATGTAAACGTGTGTTTATGTTTTAATTTCATATTTGTATATAAATATATAAGTAGTTAGGACTAGGAAAGTTTTAAATTATGAAACAATTAAAATTTTAAATTATTTATTGAAATTGTTCTGACACTTATGGTCAAAAAGGAAATAAACAACACAAAAAATGCTTATAAATCGAAATCTTCAAGATCCACGACGATTTTCAGCAGAATTGACTTGTTGCAGGCAGCAATAGCTTCGCTTCTTTATATATGCATTCTACTCGTGGTTTTCTCCGATATGACTGAAAATGACACATAAAATTTGTATTTGTATAATATAAAATTCTAAAAATTCAATATCTATACTAATATTATAAAGATGAAAGATTTGATTGTTTGTATGTTTGTTTGTTTGTTTGTTTGTTTGTTTGAATTGAATAGGCTCCGAAACTACTGGACCGAGTTAAAAAATTCTTTCACCATTAGAATCCTTAATTTTCCGTGATGAACATAGGCTATATAATATTTTCAAAAAAGTTAGGGATCCGCATGAAAAATTCAATAATTGAACCGTGGGCTGTATATTCAACCTCTTTTTCTATTATGGCGCGTCAGAATACAAAAAGAGTTTGTATAGCGCACGGTGCTTGCTTTTTCTCTACGGCCAGTGTCAGTTTTGGAATATCGAGTCAATGTCAAAAACCCCAATGCTGTTAAAAAAAAGTAAAGATCCGTATGAAAACTGTGAAACCCATCGTTTTAGTGTGTATAATTTCTGAAATTTTTGTTTAATACCCGTGCGAAGCCGGGGCGGGCCGCTAGTTAGTATATATACAAATTAGGGATATCATAACAAGATATATTAAATAACCTGAATAATTTACTTTTTTATTTTATCTTTTTATGTGAGTAAATCTTATGATCCATACTAAAGGTATCGTGTATAAAGCTGGTATCCCTATTTTACTTACCAGTTGCATTGATGGTGCAACGCGAGATCGCACTAGATTTAATGGATTTAACTGGGCATGGTCTGCCTTTTCTTCCTCACAAAAGGCACGCACCTTCAACACAATCTCTTTTGCACTGCTTTTAAAAGGCTTTGGCATGAATAATTCGAAAAATATTAATTAATAACACAAATACGAGCGCAATACTTCAATCAAACTATGACAGTCTAACAACAAAAGATTGACAACCAATTGTGCCAACATAACGGCATTTAGCGATCAGACGTATAGAATAGACAAGGCGATAGCTACGCGAAGGTTACTTTGTCTACCAATTGAACTTCGCCATCATTTGAGCTATGATGATTGTCGTTGCGATGCGTGATATCGAAGGAATATGTCAAATCCATACATTTTTGTACTTTTCTACCATCGCTTTCGCTAATCAAATGTTACTTTGTCTAGAGCCCCAGATCTCAAGTGTCAATTCGATAGTAATCTGTATCGCCGCTGTACTATTTATTGATTCATCTATTAACGCATCCACATACATCTATACTAATATTATAAAGAGGAAAGATTTGATTGTTTGTTTGTGTGTATGTTTGTTTGTTTGTTTGTTTGAATTGAATAGGCTCCGAAACTACTGGACCGAGTTAAAAAATTCTTTCACCATTAGAATCATTAATTTTCCGTGATGAACATAGGCTATATAATATTTTCAAAAAAGTTAGGGATCCGCATGAAAAATTCAATAATTGAACCGTGGGCTGTATATTCAACCTCTTTTTCTATTATGGCGCGTCAGAATAGAAAAAGAGGTTGTATAGCGCACGGTGCTTGCTTTTTCTCTACGGCCAGTGTCAGTTTTGGAATGTCGAGTCAATGTCAAAAACCCCAATGCTGTTAAAAAAAGTAAAGATCCGTATGAAAACTGTGAAACCCATCGTTTTAGTGTGTATAATTTCTGAAATTTTTGTTTAATACCCGTGCGAAGCCGGGGCGGGCCGCTAGTTAATAATAATTTCAGTGTTATTATAAAAGGCCTTGGCTTTCTTAAATTGTATTATTTAACGATATGTCAATGCTGATTGATTTGGCCTTCTAAGTCACAAATTCATGTGGGTTCCGTGTGGAAGGACTTAATAGATGTCAAATGGAGAAAAAAAGAAGGTAATAAAGTATAAAAAACTTGGGCTAGCGTTTTGTCGGTTGTAACCAAAATAACCTTAGGCAAAATATCTATCTTGCACTATACTTTTTTATTTTACTAGAATTACTTACCATAGTTCATACTGATAGTTCAACCTTCACAAAACCTAATAATTCAAGATTGACCTTTCCTTATAATCTTATGACACGCATATTAAAGAATATCTTTTTTAGACCATTAAAAATGTATCAGACACAACATAAGTGAGCTTTACAAGTCCGGGTGGCCGACAATTTGAATCAGTTATTACAAGTCCATCAGAATGGCTGGTACACAAATACATCAAGAGATGAGTGTTCACATACGAGAATCATAAAAAAATAAGGAATTGGATTTTTTTACCAAGACCCTATTCTCTCATCATCTTGTATTAAACAGAAATATTTTGGACAACTGGTTAAACAATTCTTTATTTATAACACCACGATACTAGTATAATCTTATCATAGACATAGGTGTAGGTAAGGAGCTGCTTACGTTGATCTATGATTTGCTTGTAGGTGGGCTGTTAGTCATTGACGAAATCACCCGTAATTCTGTAGTTAAAGTTTTTGAAGATAATCTAAATAACGTATTAATCAAGTGCAATAAACACGAGAACGGATATTGGATAGCAAAGCTAGATCACATGACATAATTCTTTACATTGTAAAATGACTATAGATTTGTCATTTTTTTACAGCTATTAGCATAGAAGCAAAGCTTGTTCCTATTATTAGTCATGACAATTATGGTAAAATTTTTTGTGATAGACTAGATCAATGAAAGTAGATATTGAAAAGTTAGTAAGGTCAATGAAAGTATAATTACGGACATACGATTATGTGTCATCTGTTTGATGATTTACAGGATAACTTCCTGTAAACCATTTCCTATTGATCATGTACAGTAAATTCAGCTCAGTTCTTAATTATAAGACAGTTCTTACGCAATTCTCTGTGTTTTTTCAAAGCTCATCCAATCGAGAGGCAGACATGTCCGTAATGAAGTTCGCACGTAAAACAAAACAAACATTCACATCTATTGAAATAACATTCGTGTCCACTTATATCAGATTCCTTATTGTTCTTCATTCCAGTCCATTAACGTGTAAATGACACTTGCGTCTGTTTCCTTTGTGGTTTCAGCTCCTAAGATGTATGTTTTGTACCTCCAATAACATCTGGGATGTTTTCGTTACATATCTATAACTAGTAGCTTCTAACTCATTACAAACCTTTATTAATGAACAAAGCTGTATTCAAGTAAAAATGTTCTACTTTCTGTCATTTTGACAGGTTTTTAGGTCTCTCCAAGTCAACTTCTTTGTTTTTATCCTTTAGAGAATAATTTTATCGTTTGTTTTAGAACTTTACTTCATTTATTACATTAGATTTTTTTTTGTAGCTCGCTTTTTCTGTTTGCATTGGGGTTAAATGATGTTGTGCTCAACCTTTATCCATTTTTATTCTCTTATGCGAAACAATAGGTTCGGTATAATCATAGTTTTTAAAAATAAATCACAAAAACTTTGATTCATCAAAAACTAGGTCAAAAGAGTCCGGATTGGTTGTTTTGCATAAAGTTAACATAGCCTGACAAAAATGCAAATCTATTTAGGTTAGTCGGTTTTCCAATACGAAAAGTTCAACTGAAAAATAAAGCAATGTTTGAACCATTTCGAGTTTAAGGTATTTTGTATCGAAATGTTATAAGCTTTTTTAAAGCATAATATTTAGGTATATGATGTAAGTACTTGAATTCATTAATATCATTAAAAGAATTATTATTTCATAAGTATACAATAAAGTATATTTTCATTGAGATATTTGAATCGTGAATATTAAATACACAGACGTGCCCTTCAAAAGACTCCCAATAAATTATAGGTTCATTCCAAATGTCACAAGAACGTCCTTATTAGTGGAATATAGTCTGTAATATCTGTTAAATAATTTTTAGCTTGACTCATTTTCATAGATGACCTTACTGGCACAGCGCGTAATGGTCAGACAGAATGTCAAGAACGCGTATTTGTGGCCACTAATATTATTTATCTATACTAATATTATAAAGAGGAAAGATTTGATTGTTTGTTTGTTTGTATGTTTGTTTGTTTGTTTGTTTGTTTGTTTGTTTGTTTGTTTGTTTGTTTGAATTGAATAGGCTCCGAAACTACTGGACCGATTTGAAAAATTCTTTCACCATTAGAATCCTAAATTTTCCGTGATGAACATAGGCTATATAATATTTTCAAAAAAGTTAGGGATCCGGATGAAAAATTCAATAATTGAACCGTGCGCTGTATATTCAACCTCTTTTTCTAATAAGGCACGTCAGAATAGAAAAAGAGGTTGCGCACTGTGCTTGCTTTTTCTCTACGGCCAGTGTCAGTTACGGAGTGTCGAGTCAATGTCAAAAATCCCAATGCTGTTAGAAAAAGTAAGGGATCCGTATGAAAACTGTGAAACCCATCGTGTTATTGTGTAATAATTTCTGAAATTTTTGTTTAATACCCGTGCGAAGCCGGGGCGGGCCGCTAGTAATATATATGTATACTAATATTATGAAGAGGAAAGATTTGATTGTTTGTTTGTTTGAATTAAATAGGCTTCGAAACTACTGAATCGATTTGAAAAATTCTTTCACTATTAGAAACCTAAATTTTACGTGATGAACATAGGCTATAGAATATTTTCAAAAAAGTTAGGGAACCGCAGTAAAAATTTATTTTTTGTAAAATACCCGCGTGGAGCCGTGGCGGACCGGTAGTATATGCATTTATGAACACTAGCGGTCCACGACGGTTTCGCACGTATTAAACAAAATTTCAGAAATTTGACACACTAACACGTTGAGTTTCATAGTTTTCATACGGAACCCAGACTTTTTAGCCTAATGATGAATCATGCCATCTATGGCGCTCATTAGGGGAGGCCTATGTCCAGCTGTAGACTATAGGCTGGTGATGGTGATGATAGATATAGTGTTAGAGATATGATACTTAATATCTTATGTGTATTGACGATTGTTTAATCAGTGTTTTTTTAGTTCTTGATTTGTATGAATGAATAGCGAACCTAATATTTTTTTCTATCATTTAGCCGTGAAGGCCATTTATTAGCTTTTTTGTTGCTTCATTTTAGTCAACCATTTTGTATTTATATAAGCTGTAGGCCTTCCTAAAATAAATAAATAAATGATATAACTTCATTGTCAGAGCTGGGCGTTATTTCACAGCGTAGACACTGTTCACATTTGGATCTCTATTATATCTATACTAATATTATAAAGAGGAAAGATTTGATTGTTTGTTTGTTTGTATGTTTGTTTATTTGTTTGTTTGAATTGAATAGGCTCCGAAACTACTGGACCAATTTGAAAAATTCTTTCACTATTAGAATCCTAAATTTTCCGTAATGAACATAGGCTATATAATATTTTCAAAAAGTTAGGGATCCGCATGAAAAATTCAATAATTGAACCTTGCGCTGTATATACAACCTCTTTTTCAATTATGGCGCGTCATAATAGAAAAAGAGGTTGAATATAAAGCGCACGGTGCTTGCTTTTTCTCTACGGCCAGTGTCAGTTATGGAGTGTCGAGTCAATGTCAAAAACCCCAATGCTGTTGAAAAAAGTAAGGGATCCGTATGAAAACTGTGAAAACCATCGTATTAGTGTGTATTAATTCTAAAAAAATTAATATTTTAATACCCGTGCGAAGCCGGGGCGGACCGCTAGTCTTTAATATTATTCATGTTCATACAACTGAAGCAATCAAAACAAGCGCGAAGTCCATCAAATCTACATACAAATTACAATAGCAAGCGGAGTGTGATTCAAATGCATTTTGTCACATTAGCTGTGCATCCCGCTGGTCATTCCATTTCTGTGCTAAAGCTCCATTGGATAAAGTTTGAGGTTTTGTTTGGTTGAATAAAATTTTACTCTGATATTATGGTAAAGTAATGTACTAGTAAAGCTGTTAGTAAAGCTTTAAAGAAAACTTAAATTAATAATGAAATTAGAACTAGTATTAACATTGAGCTAACTGCAGACTGTTGCGAACAAATAATGTTTCATACATTACTTGAATTCTATTTGCCGCTTATCGCTGTACCCTTTCCGTTGCACATAATTTCCATTTAAAACTAAACTCTCGTTATCAATGCACTGGCTAGACGCGTTTAATGAAATCAGTCATTATTTAGAGTGCCTTTAGCTTACGAGTGTGTGGAAGTGAAGAAAGTGTATTTTATTCCAAGGGCTGTCATAATTGCATTTTTCAAACAAGGGTTACGGGTTCGATTCTCGCCTCGTGAGTGTGTTTGTACTATTTGCAATATTTTTTCCGGGTATCTGATAATTTTGTATTTAATAATAATAATAATTCTTTATTCTCGAAACATATGACTAAAACAAGATAAAACTAAAAGTTAACGGAATTGGCGGCCTTATCGCTTAAAGCGATTTCTTCCAGGCAACCAAAGCTTAAAATAGAAGATTATAGGAAGGCAGTGCAAGTACGAATATAGAATAACAATACAATTAGAAACTTACAATATTAATCTAATACAAACTATTATGTATTTATTTATTCATAAAAAAATAATGTACATTATATTATTATCTGTACAATGTAATATAATAATAGTTCAGCACCCTTTAATAGAATAATGATATAATTTATTCAAGAAAACATATAAAGAAAGCTTTTGAAAATTGATATAATTTGAAATACTATTTGTTGTTATCTATTATTGTAATGTTTTAATAGCGATAACTAAAATAACATAACGGAAGTGCGGCAGCCCTGCTGATAAGATACGAAGCTCTGACTAGTCCATGACTAACGCTCTTAGAACGTAGTTAGATTAGATAAGTTGCCCGTACCACAGAATAACTTCGTACTAACCTAAACTACATTATAGTGGTATCATAAATATTAGAGAACAATTGGCTTTTGAATGTTATTGGTCAATTATTATTAATTCTATTTAACGTGTATTTATTGCATTTATTTACCTCTTTTTACCGAAGTTTCAACACGTTTCCATAATGTCGTAAACGAAACGACTGAAAAGACACGACGCCTAAATGAGCAGAATCCATACTTTATTCAATCCTTTTGACGTTCAAAAAAATAGTATGTCGGGGAGGAAAAATGCTTGTGTTTATTCCCAAAGACAGAAATTGTTTCCAGAATCAGTTACCTGTTAAGCTTAAATATAAACCTTCTAAGTACACAAGCACTCATAAAAAATAATAGACAAATTTGCCATTTTGTCTATCCGATTTCATACAATATCATTACATAGGTACCACAATAATTTTTCAAATTTTACATTCACATGACTAAGGGTTCTGAATAATCACATTATAATAATATAATTATTACTGCCTGTGGTACATATGTTGGAAGCCCACTTAATTCCAGTTGTCACAAATCATTTGAGATCATCATCGAGCTGTTTTTTCTAAACTAAAATAATAAAACACTCCAAAAACAATCCAACAAACTATCACAGAGACATATTTTTATTCCCACCACGACCACAGAGTTATAACAGTATAGAACAGTCGTTGTATTTTTGGCGGAATGTTATTGTAGCATCCCCGACAGCGTCCTTTTAATTTCCAGTAAATCGTTGGTACTCACGATGCCCTGCATCTGAATAAACACTCTGTTGCCTCCGTTGGGGGCGCAGACGAGCGATGTGATGGAAAACGATTTTTTTTATAAGTTAATAATATTCATTATGAATGTAAGCGGGTTAGCTACGAATCTTTTTTTTGTAAGAACACCAACGTTTCATCCCTTAACGAGGGACTTCATCAGGTTAAGTGCGGCTCACGTCGCGCCCGTATCGCCTCAATGCGCTTACATTCATAATGAATTCGTCAAACCACGATAGTTTTTATAGTAAAAAAGTCTATATATTTATTACAGTATAAAAATGTCTTATTAATAAATTCTTTCCTGGATATGGATCAGTTGAGGTACCTGTATATTTGTTTTTCAACAGTCTGGATAAAAGCTAAGTTGCTACAATTGTAAATACCGGTTCTTATTAGGTTATTTAATTGTAATTTTATTTGTAATAAATGTTTAATTTCTTTTTATTTCAGATATACTATTGCACACAGAAGTTTCTGCCTCAATATGACATGATGTCACTAGAGTGACAGAAGTATATATTGCAATAAAGGATTGATGCCGGTTTCTCGTTTTCTAATTAATTGACCTATTATAACAAGAATATACGAATTATATCGGAGCATGCGCAGGTTAAATTAAAAACAGAATAAACCAAACTCAAATAGTCTTTATACTTCCTACTACCTTCAATTTTGTGTTTGCGACTCTAAAGACATATTATTCAAAACATGTGTCTTATGGAATACACCAAAGTTGACACAACTCGGTGGGTTGATGCAACATACAGTGATAATTCAGTGATTATATTTTTGGAAGCCATCACAGTTTCGTCCATTCATTCACAGCTCGTCGAATTTGGTGTGTTGTCTCCAATAAAGTTGCCCGTCTGTACCTTACAGGTCCACTCGTCAGTGGATAATCTCATCGATATATCAAGCACATTGAGCTGTCACGATCCAGTGTGCGATGGATATCGTCAACTTTACGCGGGAAGTGACTAATAACGGATTAATACGCTGGAAATTCTGCATTTATCGTCTTTTGTTTATGGTTGGTGCTTTATTACTTGTTTGACCAGATACGGTAGATTTTATCAAAAAAAAAACTACGGTCTTCATGCTGGCAACAACCATTTTTATTTAGATCGATGGATAGATAATATTTTTATTTGCAACTTAAGACTTACACATACCTACTACAATAATAATTATATAACATAATAGTATACCTACATATATACGAAAAAATTATAAAATACAGTTAATTATTAAGAACAAACAATAATATAATATATTTATTGTAATATAAATAAAATTACAATGATCTAACTAAATAAAAAACTAGTATTTACAATTGAAACAATTGAGCTAACTGCAGACAACAGTCTGCAGTTAGCGAACAAACTACAGGTAGCTCAACTGATCCATATCAATACCAGTTGGAAGTGTACCCAAGATAATATAATTAACATCTAAGTAAAACTATGTAAGTTACGTAACGTCGATTTTTTTTTGGCTTGGTGTGATATTTTGCGCTAGAAGCAAGTTGAGCTGTCGATATGCTTTTCAATTACAAAATGTTTTTAAAGATGGCGCACAGGTTTTTTTTAACCATGAGTTTAGGCATCTAACAAAAAATCTGTATAAAATATTTCATTTAAATAAATGAACAACGAGAAAAATCCAACGATCGCTGAAAAAATAACGCTATCGAACAATAAATTGAACAGTTAAACGGAAAAAAACAACACCGACATTCGAAGCAAAGCAAAACAGAAAATACAAAGTCAATCTCACGGTAAAATAACGTGTAAAAATAATTTTAATGTACCATGAGACGGGGTGGAACTTTTCCCTTAGAACAACATCGGTATCTATAACTCAGCAGGGAAAAGTTGACTAATGGGGCATTCGGACGGCAAAGAGCTATGGATATCAACTGTTTACACAACATGACACAAACTTTTCAATCAATTGGTAGTAAAGTTTGTGTTCAGGCATCGAGCTGGTGCGGCGGCAGATTTGATCGAGGATCTCAAGAGGCGCAAATATGAAGGTCACGACCGAGCATTGGCGTCAAGACCTAAGGTCCGTGGGGTACCAAATCTCTTCGGGTTTAAAAAAAATCTCCGACGACGTATGATCCCAGAGTTGATCATTATCTGGCACAGTGTATTAGCATTGCCATATAGCGAGGCAATGCAGCAAGCATCTTGAGGACGCTTACGACTGGTATTGATATCATCATCAGAGATCAGTTTAGTCTCAGGAACCCTTGACGATGACAACCAAACGGATTGGGTTGATAACCATAACTTCCAGCCGTCTGCTCGGTTAACGATACTGAAACAAAAATAAAAGATGATGTTTCCCGAATCTTCCGAGTTTATATTTCAAAAGCTATAATCATCGCGATGCGAACTTTATTACGTTTAGCTCGATCCTTAAATGTGGAATGTAAATATTAATATTAGCAAGGAGGGCGAATGCGAAAAGTAAACAAATTATATTTTCGCAACTCAAAAGAAGCTAAAGTCCAAAGAACTTTGTCGCAGTAAAAGTTTTGCAGTTATCTAACAAGACGATGAGGGAATTTCTCGGTTTTAGTGACACAGGGTTCTATATACCAATAAAGTAAGGTAGAATTTCCGAATGTGTAACATGTAAGCTTTCGAAATTCTTTTCCAGAATTCATATCCTTGATTTTATTAATTCATGATCGTTCACTGTGTGATTTTATTTATCACGATTCGTTTGGAGATTAATTTTGGTACGATTCGTTATTATTGGTGTTTTTTGAAAGTGTGAAAGGAGTGAAAATTCTTTTTCAAAGGTAATTGAATAAACAAGCGGGTACATACAATCCAATACAGGATTTCAAGGTTTTTTCTTTGAGCCTGTGTAGTTTATTTGCTATTGGGCTCCTGTCGTAATGTGTGCTTTGGATAATCAAATAAATTGTACCCGTAATTATGTAAGAAGGAACGGGCTTAGGTATTCTTAATCCTTTGAAGGATTATATTGAACCAAATGTGAATTTAAATCCATCAATGAATTAGTTCAGTGAATCAGAGTGGAACATCGCATTTTAGCTTTTTCAATGATGTTATTTACAGTTCCTACCTTAGTTTCTTTAAACTAACTTAAATTTAAACGTAACTAAACAGATCCCAAATATTTTATATTAATTATAATTCCTACAAAAAATAACAAGACTTAACAAGAAAAGCTTCCGTGTTACTTTGATATTCATAATTTTATATCAGACTGGATAATTATGCTGAGCGAAGGCGGCTGGGTCATCTCATAAAAATAAACATAAAACAGGAACATTTACATCTCCATCCATGTGTCAGTAATTGCACGACGGCGTTAACAGATATGCAGATGCTCTTGTAATTATAGAGTTTGCAATATATGCAAAGAATGTATATTAAGACTGATATTAAATTGCTAGCGATTTGTTTGGGTCTAAAGAAGATGGGTCACTTATGGAGAAGACATGCGCTACACCTGGCTCAGATTAGCACAGGACTGAGGCGAATATCAATCACACAGCAACATCTAGATGTTGCTGTGTGATTGATATTAGCTTGGGGCTAGCCCCAAGCTAAGCAGAGCTTGTGTTATAGGCACTGATATACTTAATACAATATATTACATAGAATATTTTTATTTTGAATATACAATATTTTTACTATAATATTATAGTACATATGATGTAATATAAAGTTCCTCATGCTTGAGACATAATTAAATCACGTCTCTAGTTTATAATTACACTTTACTGAACTGCGAAAAGCTTGATGTCTTTATGCAAAGTTATGGAGATTGAGTCATTAGCAATATTTTTATTCTAACGAAATTATGACGGCATTCCCCCTCATCCTCTGGTCAGCAAAATATTAGCATACAAATCTCAGATCAGTTCAACCCGCACCCTGAAACATAAACAGGAATTTATATAGAAGTTATTGATAGAGTTGTCGGTCATAGAACCCATAGAAATACATATATCTATAACATTATTGTACATCCACAGTGATTATAGCGAGTCAAGGTTTATGTTGAAAAAGCAAAATTTGTGACTCCACTGACTTGTGGATGGACCATTAGAGTTGCACTTTCATTCGAAATCGCTTCTTTTTCAACCTTCAAATAGATCTAAAACATTATAGGTTGTAGTTTCAGATCGACGTCCTTATCGATCGGCAAAGTTGCCGCGACCGTCATTACAAATAACAAACCATAATTATTTCAAAACGAAAAACAATATCGACTTATTTCGTCGATCCACTATTTTATAAAATGCGGGCCAGCCCTTTGGTCGAGAGTTCGTTTGCTTCGAAATCCCGCAATGCCTTTTGAAAGTGCAAGCTTATAAGAAAGCTTATAAGAAAATAACCTTCTTTAGGACTAGTAAAAGCCGTATTTTTATGCAAATATCTAGTATTCCACTCGCTCATTATAATTTCATAAATTTCTCGAGAAATTCTTCTTTCTACTAATATTGGTGCTCATCTGAGTTTGCGTAAGGTTTTGAAGAAATATTGATTTGCTTTGGGTAAAGTAGCTTATAAAATGCAAACCAGAACCAAAACCAAAATTCACACATTTGAAACCTTGGACAAAATAAAAAGTTGAAGCAAAAACATAACTTACCAAAACCACTTCCATAGGAAGCGAGAACTATAATGAGCATGGCCATAGAAATTCATTACCACAAAATGGTCGTTATTGCATCGTAAAGCTCACTAACGTTTATTATGAAGGCCTAGACGTGCATACATAACTAATGCGTGTAATGAAACTACTAGTAGCCGCCTTGACTTCACTTAGCTCGGCAGTAATCCAGGAGGAAATATGTCTAAAGAAAATTCCCGTGAATATTTATTGTTATAATGTTTTACAGTTAGCAAATTTATTTGCACTAAGTTTTATATAGAAGATCTAGTATACTTTTTCCCCTCTAAGCAAGTATTTTAAAGCTGTCTTACTCGTACCTATGACTTACTTTGATTTTTTTTATGATTACTTTTTTTAATTAATTAGTTGATTATTATTATTTAATTTACCATTTTATTTCATGTCTTGTAATAATTGAATTTTTGCCCAATAAAATTTATATCTGTCTATTTTGTAAGCTGAGTGTTATTAACATTTATAATTTTATCTTTAACTCCTCTGTTCGATTTAACGGTTCTAAATTTGCTCAAAGAACTTATATTCACTTAAATTAAAAAAAAAATACCTACATTTGTACTTAAACACGACAGTGTTGACCTATTATCATAATTATATAATATTTATTTAAAAATCTATCAACTGCGTCTGCGTTCACTATTTTGCTAATCTATTTGCTTAGTAATTTTTTAAGTCGAAGCTAGCTTTTATCTTAATTTGGAAATCTATCCTTATTTTTTGTCCCTGAAATTTGTTACGATACTCCGAGACATTTTTGATTTCCAAACTTACAAAATCAATATATACCTAATGCAAGAGTGAAATGAAGAAGGCAGAAGGTAAATTAATAAATATTAATACACGGCATTAATTTAACGAGGCCTAAGAGGTGGAAACATACAAGCAAGTTAATATTTATAGCTGTGAAGCTTCCGAAGTGTAAACAAGACTAAGGAACAATCAGCTGGATCACTGTGTTGATAAACAGTTTTTTTTTATTCTGACCAGCGGAGGTTTGGTCTAAAATAGTTTTGCATAGTAACAGCACGAAATCAGAAAGTTGGCCGTGTCACAATAATAATTATTGTGACTTGGAAAGCACGCTAATCCCTCTGGTCCTCTCCGGTAGTGTCGATCTACCGTCCTCGGATTATGAGGTTGAAGGAATAGAGAGTAACACGTGTGTTTGCACAGACACTTGTGCACAATAATATTATGTCCTGCGCTAATCGACTAGTCTCTGTTGAGACTACCGTATTCGGTGAAATTTGGACATCATTACGAAACATCTAAATTACTACTACACTCCACTGTGAATTAATTGATAAAATTACCTTTAAGGATTAGATAAGTGTAAATAATTAATTTAAACTTTATCTTATTGACAAAGTCTGGAGACCCTATTTCGCGGTACACTTTTAGAGCATGATAAATGGGCCCACGGCAAGAGTGTCTTCCACGCTCGTAAATAGGATCCAGCATTTTTGTACTAAACGACTCAGCTATATCATTTATAACCTGTGCCATTATATGCCTTGAATGAATAATATTATGGAAGTTCTGCTTTGTCCGTTTAGTGTTCAAATTGATTTATGCATGCAATATGCGAAGTGTTGTAACTTCATTTGATCTTGGGGATCTTCATACTAGTAACCGCATTTAATTTACTTCCGTTTAAGTAGAATAACGCTAAGAAAATATGAAAACGAAGTGGTGGTTTGTCCGAATTTGCTTTAGTCTTAAACTAAATGCTTCGAATAAGTGAACTTTGCATAAAAAAACCTATATGTAAGAAAGAAAGAAAGAAAGATTTATTTATTTGGCCAAAAACAGGTAGTTACATAATTTAACATACATTTAACACACAATATTTAACATAGAAAAGTAAAAAAAGAAGAAAAAAATAACAATATAAGAATAAGAATACAGCACAGATAATACACAAGATAAGGCTTATTATAACATACAGTTAGCGTCTGTGCTGCCCCTGTCGGCCAAAAAGGGTCAAACTTAGCTTTATGCTAAACCACGCCAAGCGCGGATCAGCGCTGGTTTTCAGTTTGATCCTGTTTTGGTACTATCACGAACGCGGAAAAGGGCTGCTCAAGACAGATGTAAGTATAGAAGAGTTTGCTTATTATAGTTATCTTAAAATATAGTAATATTAAGTGATAATATTCTAATTACAACAACTTGAGGTTCAGAAAAAGAAAACAAAAACTAGGATTAACAAAGAGATTAGTGTTTAACAACAAAAAATAAATTTAAAGTAGAATGGAAAAGGCATCAGAAAGTTAATATTTAAAAAAAAGAAAAATGGTAAATGGAGTGAAAATAAAGTCTCTAACAATAAATGACACATACTGCATCCAAGTATGTGTCATTGTCGCGAGATTGTGCTGTCATGTGTCACCTCAACTCCCGTCCGGCACGTCATCAATGTCATCTATTGGGACGTGGCAGATATTTGTCGTCGCAGCGAAAAGCAAAAAGCAAGCGGTGCCATAAAGTAAAGAAGTTGAAGTTGGGACGTGGCAGACAGATAAACGTGGTATTTATCCCAAAGTTTTCAAGAAAATAAATTATGCTAAGTACATTCTAGAAGCGTAAACTTCACGAATCTGTAAGAAAATCAGTGTAGGTCACAGTTGCAGGGTAAAGAATAGTAAGAATACTGTTGGTTGTCCATTGGTAAATTATGCCGAGATGTATTCGGTAAGTTTCAGGCTGTCTATATGGTTTTTTGTATGCGTAAAAGTTCCCGTTTGAGCGCGGCTCTAAATGTTGTAACTGTTTTCAGCAAGCGAAGTGGGGGATCAAGAACATTCCAACAATGCGTGGCAGCGAACCGGAATGAACCTCTAAAAGCAACAGATTTGTGCCTCGGTGTAATCAAAATGAGGCGACTACATGCTCTTCTAGGATACCGAGAGGTATCATCAGCCCACTTTAGTTTAGCATAGAGGTAGGCCGGACTTTTAGTTACCATTAGCCCAAAAAGTAATGTTGCAAGGTGTAGTTCTCTTCGTGCTTTCATTTTCAAGAGGTTGGAAGAGTTGAGGTAGGGAGTTACGTGTGTACGAGGAGGAATCGAAAAACAGAATCGCGCGCAGGCATTCTGCACACGCTGAATTAGCTGTTCGGTACGTCCTAACAGGCAAGGGCCATTATACTGTATCACAATAGTTGAGTCGTGAAAGGACTAATGTCTCACATAAGGTGATACGAATATTTTCATTCAAAAATGGACGTATCTTATAAAGTAGTTTCAGGCGATAAAGTGACTGGCGAACAGCTTCAGCAGCATGAGCTTCAAAGCGTAGACGACTATCCATAACCAGTCCAAGATTTTTTGCCTGGTCAACCTTCTCAACCAACTCACCATCCACTCTAATGTCTATACTGCAGTTTGCAAGCTTATTTAAACTTTTGTTGGTTCCAAATAGCATATATTTGGTTTTGATGGGGTTAAGGATCAAAGAGTTTGATGTAGACCATTGCAGTATCTCAGCTATGTCATTATTAATTTTACTTACAGCAACCTGACAATTTTGGGGAAGAAAAGAGTAATATAGCTGGAGGTCATCAGCATAGAGATGATAATGACAAAAGGTCACTCTATTGATAATGTCAGAAGTGTAGAGAATGAAGAGGATAGGACCTAGAACAGAACCTTGTGGAACTCCACGCGGCACCAGACGTGGAGGAGACCTAACAGACTGACCATTCGGCATTTGAAGCTCAACAGATTGACTCCTGGATTCCAGGTAACTAGAGAACCATTTAACAGTTTTCGGATCAAAACCATAATATGCCAGTTTGGAAAGAAGAAGGGCTATAATGATTGAGTCAAATGCCCTAGAAAAGTCTAGTAGCACTAGGATGCTACACATACCTTCATCTTGAGCAGCTAAAAGGTTATCAATGACGTCTATGAGAGCAGTAGCAGTGCCATGTCTGTATATGTATGTATGGTTTTTCATAAAAAAATATTATTTCTCAGTGGAACTTTAATTATATCGTTATATTTAGCCATCATTGTTTGAATCGTCAATGGGCGCAGGTTGCGAAGAAGGTCCAAGCATAGATGGAAAGATGAGTAAATCACAAAGCGTGGATTAAACTAGCAGTCAGTCAGGAAAAAATAGGAGAAAAGGGTGGCCTTTTCCCTGGCAGTTGTGGTAAATGAGGACCTTTGTGGCGTAGTGGGCGAAGGTCCACTAGCGACGCAGGAGAGTTCGATTCACGCCTCAGGACAAAAGTATGAATGACGCATGTCATACATACATACATTAGAACTGAGTAGGAGGATATATTATATAATAAACAGAACACTCGGAACTGCAGAGTTATTCGTTCCGGGTATTGTGTTTATTCTATAAATAATATATAAAAAAAATCTTAAATTGTATTATGGGGTAAAACCTATACCAAGAAAGTAAATTACAATTGTTTCAATGTTTTATGTATGTAATAACAGTTTTAGATCATTATTACAAGCTCTGCTTAGCCCATACAGTATTATCTAGCCCCATGGCTAGATAATACTGTGTGTGTTTTCCAGCATTTCTTATTTAATTAATTTAACTTTATTGAATGTTTTATTTAACTATAAAGCGATGCTGTATTTTTCGGAGTCTATCAGAATTCAAAAGTCATTTTAGTGACATCAAAGCACCAAAACAGTAAGAAAACGGCCAAAATGTCTTCAGCAACAAATTTAACAATAATTAAAGACAAACGAAACCCAAACCAACTGTGAGATTAAAGGACAAGTAACAGAGAACCACCAAATTAGACTTTCACGAATCAAACACGAATTTGTAACACGATAGATCATTCGTAGAATCTTACGAATTTTGTTCCGCAAGCGATTTTGATAACTATATCTAGAGTGATAAAGTTAAAATTACTTGCAAGTTGTTATTGAGATGTCTTTCATAAGCCTTCCGGTCGGAAGATTACTCGTTTGATATGATTAAAAGGGTGAAGACTGTTTTATGTGTCAATTTAGACTTTGAGGCTCAAGTTTCTGTTTATTTGTTCTAAAATTAGTTTGATATAAATTTGGGACAAAATATGGTCCAAATTAATGAAAAGCTTGGTTATTTTTAGAATCTTTACATAGTCATATTATTTAAACGTAAACAATGGAACTGAATTTTCCTTCTCGAAAATAGCCTCAGCTTATTTCTTCCACTTTTTCTTCTTTTCTTGAATATTTTCCTTATGGCGCTATGATGTACCATCTTACCTAACATTTTTATTAAATAGTTAAGTTAAGAAAGAAAAACTTCTTGATCTAAGAATTGAAATAAGTATATGTTATTTGGATCAATTACAAAAAAACTTTTTGACCTAAAAATTGCAAGCAAAGCTATTGTTTTAAATAAATTGATTTTCTACCTAAATAATTAGCAAAAACGAAGGTCCGTTGGTCTTCTTGGGTACACTTCCAACTGGCATTATTATCGATCAGTAAAGCAAACATTCGTTTGTTTGCAACAGTCTGCAGTTAGATTAATTGATTCAATTGTAAATAATTCTTCTAAATGTACTAACGTTTTACCATAAAATATATTTTAATAATAAAATATAAATTAAAAGAAGCAAAGAACTATTCCAAGAAACCATTCTTAACGCTCTTCGTGACCATTCAACTCGTCAATCACTACAAAAACTTTGAACCAAGAATTGCACAGTACCTACTGTTTTGTCTGCTGCAGTATTTTGTTTCTGCGACAGCCGGAAGCGGATATAGAGGGAGACAGAATAATAGCCGTCGGAAATGGTCAGACATGGTGGATTTTTCTTTTTTCTCCTGGACATTGCTTTATCAATACGAATTACATTCAAAGATCTAGACTCTAAAGTAGTTATAGCAAAGCTCAATTTAGATATGAATTTACTTATGCCAGTGAACCAAGTGGCCAGGGAAGCGATGCGATAATTATTCTGATTTCATTAAGATTTTTTGTTCTTAGATTAAAAGAATATGGTTGGAAATAATGAGTGTGTTAAAAGCAATAAATAATTTTACGGAGGATGTGAATTGAATTTGTAAGTTTGAAATAAATTATTTCACAAAGGTTTGAATTGAACATACGGTAAAGAGATATTACATAAGTAACAAAAATAACATAACAAAAGATTGGAAATAATATTGAAAATATACTGAAACCAGGTCATGTGCCAATAAAAGGTGCCTTTGATGTAACAGTACCACATTTTCCTGTATTTGCCAAAAGAAATGAACTACAAAATAAGGGTAACGCTTCTAAATATTTACAGTTCTAAAAATTTACTTATATAAATTTACTTTTAACAGTAACAAATATTTTTTCACAGCAAATATTCTGTGTAAAGACAATTACTGTTTCAAAAATTAATAATAGTAACAATCCATAAAGCATCACAGAAAATACTTGTTCTAACTGGGTATATTCTCTAATCGTAATCAACCGACTTTGAAAAATGGAGGAGGTTCTATGTTTCGTTCGTGTTTTTTTTTAGATATTTAAAGCTTTTTTACAAAGATAAAAAACAAAACAGAACTATTATTTACAATGGAAACAACTGAGGTTACTGCAGAACAATACATACTCAACAGCTCTCGGTCGACTTGAGCTTTCACCAGATGCTCAGATAATTTTTAAACATCCGGAGATCATTGGCGCCCCCCGGACCTGGAGTCTCAACTCCAAGAAAATGCGTAGGCTCCGTCGAGACATGTATATTTGCGCCTCTGTATATTCGTTAATTTCGCCGTCTAATTAATGACAGATTTAGAAATTTTATGCCATTTTGTAGAGAATGATGTCGTGGTCAGGAAGTCCCGATAAAATTTGATGTGTTTACCCCGCAAAATATAAAAAAGTGTCAACATTGTCTCCGAAACGAAGTAAATTTTTCCTAACTATCAAATTATTTTCTTTGTCTAAACAATGTTAAACTTGAATGTACGCTCAAAGGCCACAATTTCTTCATTACTATCTGTGCTTACTTTAGTAATTTGGGGCACTGCAAACAATGATTTAATACCGAAACCCAATTTCCAAAGTAAATATTCAAACAAACTTAATTAGTATATCTTCGGTGTTACCATGAAATATGTTGTTTAACTACAGGCAATGTATTGATTGGCCATTAAAATAATGGGCTCAAGTTTGAACGATATACGCCTCAACGAATTGCCACAGTGCTATGAGATAGCTAGCTGGATCAGTTTGGCTCAATGCCTCCACAACTCTCTACTGGATAGTGTAGAAGTAAGAAATGTGTAATGTAATGGTCTAGTGTTACCAAATAATTATACTAAATAGTGTCACTTTGTGAACTATTCTACAAGCCGCCTGTTCATGATCCGGCGTCTCGGCGATTTATTAATTGGTACCGTTTACAAAATCTAATTTTTCAGTGGTTCAGAACTTACCTAGTTCTGCTTGGTGTCTATATCATCTTCCATTTGCTACGGTGATAATTATACTACAATTGTCGTTGAATTAAACGAAAGGGCGTGAGTAAATTTAATGCAAAGTTGCCCATATATTTTTCATTGAAAACTATCTTACCCGTATAAAAATGCCATAAGATAATGTAATAGCTGCTTCGTCATATCCCCAGACTGTGAGCCGAAGGGGCATTCCTCATCAAACAATATCGGGCAGCCATTATAGACAGACCTTCCAATCCCCTCTTTATTCATAATCTCAATATCTCCAAGGAGAGGGATAGTAGTCTTGAGGGGTCAGCTTTAACTGGGTGTGTTGTTATTTGTTTAAGATCGGCATGCCTCGAAAATAACGTGAAAAACGATCAAAAAGCGAAAACGAGTAATATCCGGTGGGTATTGTTTCGAATGGCCGAATTTATACGGAAATCAGGTCGATTTGTTCTAACTCATTTATTTTATTACTAGCGACCCGGTCCAGCTTCGCACGGGTGTAATACTGGTACAAAAACTTTTATTTTGAATCACTCTATTAAATCTATTAACAAAAACTGCATCAAAATCTGTTATGTAGTTTTAAAGATCTAAGACTGTTTAATTCTATGAAGTGAAGGAACTAAATAAACTTCGTATTTATCAATGCTTTCTTATTCATCCTACAAGATTTATCATAAAGAAGATAAAACAAAGAAAAAGAACCCGACAGCTATAGTTAATGTCAGATTTTTTTGTGAGTCACTGAAAAACTGAAATAGTAAACTGAAATTGTAATTTCACTTGCAGAATGTCAGTGTTGATCTTGTATATTTATGATCTGTGTGAATAACCAATGGATCATTTACTAATTGTATATGATATCTGAATCTAGTGCTGCCTGCCAAGGGAATCTGAAAGCATTTTTGGAAGTAACATGTATGTGTGCTGGTTAAGGCATATAGACCAACTTGTGTCAGTTATTATTGCCACCTGCTTTAGGTGTAATATCAGTTAACCGTGTCCGTCTGGTTAATCGAAATTAAGTGATCCATTACATGATACCGGTTTGTGTTACACAAACGAACGTTTATATAGAAATTCGATTTATTTTATGCATTGTTTTATTTATGACTTTGTTCTAATATCCTGCTTAACAATAGGCTGCTCCGCCATAAAATGATATTTAAATTTAATTTTTAAAGATCTGAGTCGGAATTGCGAGTGAGTTTTGTGATTTACGGTGAAGTTTCTAAAAAAACGCTTTCTACAATCTTTAATTACAGGCAAAAATGTCCAAAATCATTTACGTGACTAGTAGATATTGATAATGTTCGAATTATGATTATGCATTTAAGGAACTACCTATGTATGTAAAAAAATTGGTGATTATGGAAAAATTACCTTACAGCAGTGGTCGAATATCTGCTGCATATTTATTTTAGCGTTAGAAAGTTGGCCCTACTGCTAATATTAAAATGTAAAGACTGTTCAAATAAATTAGGAAAGGTAGAAGTAAACCCTTACAGCAATTGCCCATGTTTACACTTAGCACTTCTTTACGATTTAACCCTTCACCCCCTACCATAAAAACTCGCTTTGAAGTCGTTCAAATTTAGTCGAAGTGAATTTCTTATTTCAACATTGATTTATAGTCAACTTATTTTGAGGTATGACCCGTATGCTTGCACTTAATCTTGATTTAGTCGGCTTAGCTGCTTGTCGCCAGACAGTATTTAGAGAATTTACGATCGCGTTATGAGGTCTATCACAAGGAGTAAAATTTTAAAGTTATATTTAGAGCTAATTCAAATGTTTACTTGGTAACAACTAAAATTAGGTTCATACAGATAGAAATATTTCGATAAAGTTACTGAATTTGTAATTTTATAGATAACATTTTACCCGAAAATCGATAAAAAATAACAAAGCAAGTGGCCTAAGCAGTTGTTTCTGTTGATTGAATTTCGAATAAGAGATCTATCTAAGCAACTCATAATGCCTACCTTAATCAAGTTCAAATATAATAAAGTAGTAGTAGAATCTTAACACAACCTACTTATTTTTAAAACGATAAAATAATTTATGTTCAAGTAGTTTCAGGAACGGAGAAAATACATCATCTTCAATAATGAAGTTTCTGCCACAATATTAATTAGGATTTTGCACATAATTAGTTCAAACTTCGAACAACTTGCGGCTTTGATCGAATAGTTGACATAATTTATAGCTCTACTCAAACTATCCCAAGCTCTCTACCCCATTTAATCGTTGAAAAATCTCGTGAAATATTTTAATTAGGCCAAAAATACTTTATTAAAACCAGACCGTAGAACAGGGATGTATTCAGAAATTTGTGTTGGGCAGAAGGTTTAAATCCCAGAACAGGGTCACATAAGAAAACCGTTTCAGCCGTAATAAAGTAAGACTTTTTTAAATGCAACTGCAAAAGATTGAACAAATAATGCAGCATTGACAAATAAATTCTATTTTCATTTAAAAACAGTCTGTAAAGTAAGATGCAAGGAATCAGTAGAGTTGTAAATTAGTGGCGTGATGGGCATAAAGATAATTATTAAGGCCCTTTTAAGAGTTAAAATTTATAGTCCTGTACGCGGTTCACTTGTTACTGTTTTTATTTGTCCGCTTATAAAAGTGATTGACATTTTATTTTCGAGCTTATCTGACTGTAGGATGTAGTTGAGGGTTAAATAACGGATTTGTACTTTTTGTGCACATTACTTTCATAGACTCAATTTAGAAAAACGATCAACATGCAGATGGGGGAAACGCGAACCCGCAACCTCCTTTGCAGATGGACCTTCTTCCACTGCGCTACGAAGGTCTTCTTTAGGGTATTCAAAGGTTTGATATTGCCATTTTTAATACTTTTTACTGTCATCAAAGTTATCATAAAATAAATTAATAATTCCAACCAAAAATACACGACAAAATAGAAGGCTCGCCTCGTAAAAACTTAATGAAAAAAATAACACAGTTTAATTGAGTTTATAATGGAGACCTAACTACTTAATTAACGCGTTAACCGTAAAAAAAGGCCGTTTCAGCGTAGTTAAAAAGATATGGGCCTCTGAAAAGATTTTATTGTTTTTCCAAGAATTTCTTGTATAAATTTGGGATTTGGAAAATGTAAGCTTATTCAATGAACCGCTAATATTAAAGATGCAAAAGTATCCACGTTTTATAAACGTGTTTCTACCCATTAGTGGACCATAATGAACTATAAAATGTTTTTAAATGTCATCGTTTTAAGGTATTCTAGGGTATTCCCAGATTTCGGGATGTTTAACTGTCCCCACCTCAATAACTATATGTCCCTATAGTTTTGAAATTCATACATATTAAAGTTGAGAATATTTTTTAGTTAGACAAAAATATGATTGGTGACTTTTATGCTTGAGGCTTATTTTTGTCTAAAGGTCCATGAATATTTAAGTGAAAATCAAAGGATGCCTCAAATATTATTTTACATTATTGAAATTTTGGATTTTAGGTAAGCAAATGTAAACAGCACCGCAAAAGTGTGCAGGTGCACGACAGTTGTTAACGTTTCAAAGAGGCACTGGTTCGAAGATTTTTCTAGAAATTAAACCCCAATTAAATCACTAAAAAGGTCAACGACAAAATAGTCTTTACTTTACAAAGCCATTATAAAATGCCCACCAGATTATTAATAGAGCCGATTAAAACTCGATAGCGTGAATGATTAAGCGGAGTTTGTTTTCACTTCATTAATAATAACACTTTTACTCTAGTTCATAAATAGAAAATGAAAGTCGTAGATCACGTTAATTGGAGAAAAGGTGTAAGAATACCGCTCTTTCCATACAAATGTCTTTACAGTCACACGCAATTTTTGATATTGTGAAAATAGTCTTAATAAAACTTTTCAACGTCAATGTGTGAAAAGTTCTCGTTTTAACCCATATGTATATCAGGTATCTCATAAGTTATATAGCCTGCGATGCAGGAGGTCGGATTCCTGTCTCGGGACAAATGTTCTAGAGTTGTTCTGGGGGTTCTGGTCTTCTATGTATAAAAATAATTAAAAAATATTATTTGATGTAGCATTATGTTATTAAGTAAATTAGTCATGTAGTATACATAACACAAGCTCTGCTTAACTTGGGTCTAAGCGATGTTGTGTGTGTTGTCCAGTATTATGTTTTTTATTTAGATACCTTATATTATCACCAATGGAGGATGTATATTTTAGTCACTTTTTATAAATGTGAATTAGTAGCCTTTCGGATGTTTCATTTATCACGGATAATTGGTATCCAGGGCAATTCCAGTCTAAGCAATAATATCAAGTTTGCCCCATCATATACATCATATACATACATACGCTGCGTGCTCACCGAGTTATTTTGCAGTAAAAACCCGATTACTATATTTTATCTAAGCAGCGAGCCCACTGCTGACCACACTGCTCTGCACTGCTTCTCTACACCACTATTTTGTCTGAGTCCTAGTCAAGTTGTCTGCTTCGAGACCACTGCATATCTCCAGGCGATGGCCCCGAATGATGTTCGGGGACAGTTTTCATCCATGACATAGGAAATTCTTTGCCCAAAACGTGGGACGTCTCAACGTGTTCGAAGCGCTTTATAAACGCGCTTTATCCACAGGTACGGAGCAACATAACCTCAAAAGATGCTCTAAAGATCGTACTTACTGTTGTAGAAACATACAAATCTGTTTTTTCACGCTATTAGCGATTGCGTTAAATAAAGTTTATCGAATCGAATTTCGTCGCGGATGGGGATGACAAATATGGTTTTGTCCGATTCCATGCCGCTGTCATGTCGTGTCTGTGTAACGCATAGGGAAAATTCGAAAGTGAATAAAGGACATTACTTGAGAATATAAAATACTTTTGTATGATAACAGGCTTGCCCACAAAACTATTAATTAGAGGGCTGAAGGGCCACTAGGTGAAGTTTATATGAAGTTGAAACGCACGCACGCGAACCGATAACGTTGAAGTGTTAGACCTAGTTTCGTAAACAGCGAATAGTCGATTTTATAGTTTTTATAACGAAATGAAAGAAAGAAAAAAAGAAATAGTTCATAAGACAATAGAGAAATGGTATTTTGTATAAACTTTGCTACCTACTTTATACTATTTCGTTTATTAAGGGTCGCAGAAGAAGAATAATATCGTCGAAGAAGAATAATATTTATTTGAGTTGATAAATGTTTTCTTAATGTGCAATGTTTGCTTAATAGAAGGAAATTAACAGTAAAATAGTTAGCTACAACGAATTTTTTATTAACTTAAAAATTGAGGTTTACTCTAAGTTTTAAAGCAGTAGGGAAAAACAAATAAAAAACATATATTCCTGAATGCTTCCAAAATACTATTGAAATGAAGTTACTTTACCATGGGCTTATTGAAAGAGGTTAACAATTTGCGGGAAATTACTTTGCCGTAGTCGAAAGAAGTCCTTTTAAGAAAGCAGAAGAATTTTTCGCACAAGAAAATTTAAATCAATAAAATTATTGATTTATTTATTTTTCAGTTTATTTATCGTGTTGGTACATAAAGAAAAGCTATTTAAAAAGCCAGCCTGAACTCGTCGCTTAAAGAAGAAAGCATTGTACAGAACGCATAATGATATTGTATCACAGTATGATTTTTTTAAAAAAATTTTTCCTTATATTTTTTGTCAAAATTTAATAATAAAATATAGTAATTTATAATATTAAAAATTTTAAAAAATATGATAAATAAAATAAAAGAAATTAATCAATTATGTTTTTATTTATATTAGAGGAAACCACCAGTACTGGTCCAAAAGACCAATCATGGGGATTCTCTAGGATAGAATAGACAACAATGAAATTGCTTCGTAAACGTAGAATGTTTACCTTGTGTATTTAATTTTGAAGTCGAAGGAATAAACAACAGATAATTAACGCAATCGTAAAGCCTCAGTAACAGAAATGGATGTTATAATAGAAATCCACTGATAGTTAGATAATAATGTAACTTGAAGTTACTTTTAAAGCTCCGACGACCGACGTGTTTCCTATACAAACGCAGTATCGAAATGATAATTCTTATAAACACAAATACTTTGAAAACATTTTATTTTTTGATGAAAGAAACGACAAATAGTGTTTTATATAATTTCAGATAAGTATATAGCTTGGTAAATACTATTTTAATACAAATAATTAGCAGATCATGATAGAAATATGCCCAAATTACAAATTATTTTGGAACTACATTTGTATGGGAAAATTATTTGTCACCGGAGATTAATAATGCAAATGCTAGTTTTCACTTCTATCATTATAAATATTTAAATTTGTAGAATCACATTCTGTACAATAGTAGACAAAAAACAATAGATGAAACAAAAGATGCAATTTATTATTAAAAAATATTCAAATCCATAAATAAGATCCATGTTATGTGTAAGTATTTAAACTTGTAGATTCGCATTCTATATTATAATATATGTATACCAAAAAATAATAGATGAAATAAAAAGATAGAAGCAATGTTATATTTAAAATCATTCACATTCACATCCATAAATGGAATCCATGTATGTATAATACTATCATACTTTCTATCATATATCACATACATTCATCATCAAATCAACAAGAAGCTAGCAACACTGAAGGCCACCGACAATAACCGAACATTATTGCCTCCTCCGTTAATAAAGTAACCTCAAAATAGTGGCGCAAATGTAAGCAAATAAACGTGGTGACATTTAGCTGTCGTCAGACTATTAAGGGCTCTCACCCAACAGTTTATAAATGGGCAGAAAGCATGCGACCACAGGAAAATGACTAGGAGGTAGGTAGGCCTTGAATAAAGAATTTTGCTGGCGGTATTGAGATTTTTTTGGGTTAACCATTTTTGTTTTTACGTCGTCGTCTTTTATCGTCTTTTATATCTAGTTTATTTGGATTGAATCCTTTTGTATATTTTCAACCATAAGCAGGTATTTGTTACAAGTATTCTGGTGATTTTCTATGCATATATGCGAAATAAAAAAATATCTATATAGCATATGCATGTTATTATGTATATCAGTCACCTAGTACCCATACTAGTACACAAGCTCTGTTTAGCTTGGGGCTAGTTGACGCTATGTAGATTGTCCAGCATTATTTATTCATAAATATGACCCAAATTATGTACATTCACACTTGACATCATGCTCATCAGCTTATGCTGGTAGCATAAAACTTAAAGCACCCTGTCCAAAAAACCAACAAAACAATTGAAAAATTACTCTACACAGAGCCACACAGAAAAAACTCCGTCCCTACAGCACGGAGTTTGTTCTCTGTGGACAAAAATTTGATCGCATCAAACCGCAGCATTCATATACCAAATGAATAGCTGATTGGGTACATTATTGAAGTCGATGGAACGAATTACAAATCATTTTCGCATTAGTAACCTCTCTTTTGCGATTGTAATTCGCAAATGCCATATAAAAATGAAAAGTCACATTGAGGGTATCTAAAACGCTTTTTTTCGAAGCACAACTCTACTGTTTATTCGTCTTTTGTATGCAGGGTGGCCAGTGTTGTATCATTGTATTAGTTTGTTGGTGGCGCATATTCGGAACTACGGTACGGCGCCACCGCCCCGCCGCACCGTATGCGCCGTGTCTGTCGCTCTCGGTGCGCCGCATCTACGCACGGCGTGATTTTCATCAGCGTCGTAAGGGCAATCGGTATCTTGTTCACGGCACTTTTACTTAACTGTACAGCATGTTAGCTTAGGCGTCTGTGTCACCATCGTAGGAGCTCAATGATCCACGAAACAAAAACGCGTCATGAACACATGAACACAGAGCCCTTATCGCAACTACATGCAGAGAAAACCAGCGCCGCCGGGTAGAGACACTAGTACCTACCTACCAATGCTGAGTGTAGGGCCCAATTGACCTTAAATTTTGTAAAATCAACTATGCTTAGGATTTTACTGGACTTTAGTCTTAAGTAATGGATTTAAGGTAAAACAAATTATTTTCTTTCTTTCTTTAATAACAGAACTTAGGTGTTTATGAATGAATGAATGAACACTTTATTGTAATTTTTTCTTTAAATAAACAGTTACATAATCTTATATCTAAATTAAATAAAAACGTACAATAGGCGGCCTTACTGCTCAAAGCAATTTCTTCCAGGCAACCTAATTAGTAGCTAGCGATACAAGAACAAAAATAGATAGATATGATTATTGATTGTCAAATTTTTCATCCCATATCATATAGAATTTTCAGAAACAATGTAACAAAATTTCAGAACAGCATTCACCGACTTCCCGTAGCCCGGCCGATAAATTAACAGTTCCTATTTCAAATTTACCCTCTTCCGGTCATAAATTTTGTAGTGAATTTGAACAATGCGAATGCCAATTAATTGCTTCTTTGTAAGCAGATTGCTTAATTAAGGAAACGTAATGAATAAGAAACGTTTAAGAATAAGAATAAAATAATTTATTTGCACTAACAGGCTTACAATGGTGAGTTAATGACAAAAAGTAAATAAAAAATGTGAATTACAATGTAAGCCCGAAAGCCACAAAATGGCCTCTGCCTCAGCATGAGTTGGTTGCTAGTAAGCAAACAACGCTGGTCTTCCGGTAGAGCCATTTGTTGGCGTTACGGATAATCTAAAACTAAATAATATAAAAAAATTAGTAGAAATTAAAACAACCGGATTATGCACAGTTCGTTAAATATAAAATACTGTAAATTAAAATTTTGATAAGTCTACATAGGTTAAAAAAGAAAAATGTACTTAAAAAGAAACTACTAACAGAGAACGAGGTAAAGATGGGAAAAGTGTCTTAATACTAAACATAACAAGGATTTACAAATAAGTGTGAGTAATAAATTATATAAACAAGAACCAGTTAGTTCTCATAATATTCTTATATTAAATGAAACTACTAAATAATATTTCTACATTAATAACAATTTAGTAGAATAGATAATTATATACCTTCTATTAAAAAGTAAATATAGAAAAATACTTTGTGTAAGTACTCTACTAGATAACACTCGTATCATGTATCTGACTCTCCTGCTCCTTTTGATGATCAAGTAGGAATTTCTTTAGCTTTTTTTTAAAATTATGTAAATTTTGCAGGCTCCTTATCGGAGGTGGAATATTGTTCCAGCACTTGGAAGCTGCATAGCGGAAACTGCCTCTAAAGCAGGCAGAACTGTGCCGCTGTGTCTCTAGCTGCTTCGAGCACTGGCGTAGACCACATGAACGGGAGCTCGACAACCATTTCAACTTCTCGTAGAGATAAGATGGCGACTCGTACTTTATAACCCCAAACATAAGGCATTAGCTTGTAACATGAAGAGAATTGATAATTTATTTAAATGATAAACGAGTTTTGTTACTTTGACGAGTCAAGTTTGAGTTTTCTGAATGTTACTTCGAGAAAAACCAGTTTGAGTTTTCTGAATGTTAAATATTTTGAGAAAAACCATTATAGTTTTTTTTTCAAAGGTCAGTTACGTTAATAATGAAGATGGAAAAATACCAACCTCAAACCTTTAGCTTTAGTTTTGAAATTAACATTGGTTTCTGTATTTTGATATTCCATGAGAGTATATAAAAGCATATAAAAGAGCCTTAAATAAATAATTATATAAAATTTGATTAAAGTTAAGTAAACCGCCTTAAAATTGCTTAGTAATTTAAGTGTTCACCGTTTTTTAAGTTTTGCGGGACGAAACCGGGAATAGAAAAACATTTTACATACAAAAGGGAAATAACTTCTAAATCGGTCCTTGATTGACTAAGAAATTGATTAACATGATATATTATATAAAAACTCATACGTAGAATCTCTTCCATTTTTGAAGTCGGTTGAAATTTAAATTTATTTATTTCAGACCACATAAGTACATTATGTACAGGGTGGAATTTTGTAATGCCACCTGGAGGGAAAGTACTCTTAATACTGTAGTTAGAAAATTGTACTCAAAGAAAACATTCCTTTAATTTTGAAAAGAAAGAAAACTGCATTCAAAGATTTTCTAAAATTCGCTTGTCACACCCGGGAATCGAACCGACTAAAATCTGTAAAAATTATACCCTGTACTTTTATTGCATAGATCGTTAGGGTCAATAATAAGGATGAAATCTTTCTAACAAACTTAATAAATTAAATGAAAGGACAACCATGAAATCTTAAATTATTTTAATTATTTACAATAAAAAGTCAACTAGTGGCTAACTAATTAGTTGCTCGAAATGGGCTCGAAATGGTCCGTCTTAGAAATCAAAAAATTTCCTGCTGTTTCTGTTTGTCTATATATGAAATATATATGCTAACGTATTGAGGAAAGGGTTATCCCATTTATTGGATAATAGTTTCTAATTTCTACGACTTGCTAAGCTTTGTTTCTTCGGAAACTTTTAAAGGTTATTTCTATGAAAACTTATTTTTATGATAAAAACAGAAGCCTGTTTTACTAAGCCTACATATTCTAATGTGAATCTATAATATCTTTGCAAAATTTTATTTGCTTTATTCCAGATTGAGTACCTATGTCTGGAAAATTTTAGCCCGTTCAACTCAGAAGTTTTGGCGTGAAGAAATAGAATAGAATATAATATAATAGAAAAAAATTGTCTTAGCAATACTTATTTACAATGACTTGCGATTTACATATAAACTTAAAGTAACATTAAAATTAAAACAAAAGGAGCAAAATCAGCTTTTGTTGCATGCATTATACTAATACGCATGCAGCGCTGTATTTCAATTCACTCTCGGGTAGCTGGTCACCGAGAGGGCTGAGTGAAAGCGAGATAAGAGATTGCAATATTTAATTAATCGGTCCACACTAACTTTCGCATATTATCGTGATGCATTCAGGATGGTGTCTGTACTCCTGTATATCAATAATTGATATACAGGCCGTGTGCCATTGCCGTGGGCCGTGTACATTGCCGTGTGGTGCCGGCATAGAATTTCACCACCCCAACTCTTCCCGTGGGTGTCGTAAGAGGCGACTAAGGGAAATACAGCGGGGGGCGGGCAGCAGCGCCTTCCGCAGAACAACTACACCGAACTGCGATCCCCAACCCGGATGCCCAGCGTGGGGATTATGGGCAATAACTCCCAAATAATGATGCCATCTATGGCGCTCATTAGGGGAGGCCTATGTCCATCAGTGGACTATTATAGGCTGGTGATATCAATAATACTCTATTTCCGAGTAGTTATTTGGAAAACCTAAAGAAATAAAGTTATGATATAAATCTCTAATCCTGTATATTTATATAATAACTTTATTTCTTAAGGCTTTCAAAATAAGTACTCGGTGAAGTAAATTTTGTAGGATAAATTATTACGAAATAGGGTATTATTGATTTTCTCTCCACTTTCCGTATCCTGGCATGGAAAGTAAGGTCGTCCTCACATTAATAAGTAAAACTTCATCTCATATTGAAAAAGCACGTGCATTTTTCCCTTTTCTTTCGGCTTTTAGGTTAATGGTTTATAAATCATTAACAATGTGAGACATGCCCGCAGGACGTGATCAGGATTTTAAAATTCCTTTGTTTTTTCCCCCAAAAACCGAGAGTTTTCGGGAGTTTCGCCGAAAAACGCAGGAATAAATCTTGGAGTTGATACACGGCTCGCACTTTGTAAATCAAGTTACAGGCACTGTAGTGCTACGAAATTGTCTTTTTGTTCCCTTTGGGGAAGAATTAATGTACGAGATTGTAGCTTTTTATCATCTGCGTTATTTTTATAAGGTATATGCCTTGTTTAGTCCCAATACGCTGTTATATCCCAATACGAATTCATGGGACCTTAATTAAGAGAATGTTGCAGTTTGACTCATCTCTTATAGAAACTTTATAATAGCACGAAAACATAGAATAAAATAAGGCGCAATCTTTTAAGATTGTGTTGGCTAACATAATTATAGTTAACGAACTCTGTGGCGCGGTGGGCGAAGATCCGCCTGCGACGCAGGAGTTTGCGGGTTCGATTCCTCGGGATAAATATTACTACGATCTGCAAATATTTGTTCAGGGTGTTCTGGTCGTTTTCTATGTATAATAAAAACTCCAAATTGAGAAAAATTTTACTATCTACTACTCGTATATTAATTATGCATATCAGTTATCTTGTACCTACCCATAACACAAGCTCTGCTAAGCTTGGGGCTACATAATGCTGTGTGAATTCACCAACCATCAATAAAATTTTCGTTTATAAACATTTCGCTAGCCACAAATATTCTAAAAAATACCACAAATTTAATAATAAACAATGCATTTTTTACCCCGAGTTCATTTTTCAATTCAATTAACCTTCAAACGGCTTTATACAAAATTCAGCGAAGGGTTCGCAAAATGCTTTGATTTCTTCAAAAACCTCTATTTACCGCTATAGCCTAACAAAACAGGGCGATGCCCTGGAGCCAACAGGTGTAGGGTACTAAGCACATAAAGGAAGAAAGCTTAAAAAGAGTAAAATAAAATGAGGTTTTGGATCGTACTTGTATAATATCGTAACGTTGCGCTTTGATTCGCTAATTCTTGGTCCAAAGTATAGGATGCAGCGGTATCAGCTTTTGCTTTTGGCAGTTGAATTATTAGTCGCCTCTAAGCTGTCATGGCATGAGGTACCGTGCGGTATCAGATACCGCTCCATCCTATACTTTGCTTTTGCTTCTTGCAGTTGAATTATTAGTTGCCTCTAAGCAGTCAGGGTGCCGTGGCTGTCGCGTCGTAAGAAAAGGACCCTCCAACTCAGCTAGAGGAACTATCCTCCACTGCGATTCGTGGCAATTATTGCAAAACCTAGTATGTGGGAGGTTCAGCTGTGGCAAGTACTGATAAAGAAGACAATGTGTAATGGTATGTTCACATGCGCGCCGTGCAGCCCGGCGGGCTGCCTGGCGGGCTGCGCGGCATGCAGCCCGTCCCAGGCCGGCGAAAATTCAAGCTGTTCACACGCACGCCGTCGTGTCAGTCAGTGCATTTGGTTCGCGGCATTCACGTTCACAGGCGCGTTTACGGGCTCGGGCGTACTGTTCACACGCTCGTGAACGTGAACGTGCACGTTGAATGTCGAGTTGAACGCGCGCATGTGAACATAGCATTACAATGCGACTTCTTGACGGTTTTGTTTTTGCAACTAGCGCTTATATCTTGTTCTGCTTACCATAGTTGCAAAGGTATAAAACCGAATCGCGACTGTTTGTGGCGCCTCTAGGCTATTGAAAATTAAAAACTGACTGGTGGATTTTTTTATCTGCGCCACTGGGTTTGAGTCAGCTATTGTATACGGTTTTGGAAACAAAATAGTTACAAGGCCTTTTGGCAGGAAGTCAACCGTGACTTTTATATTTGTTCTTGTTCATTTACCAGCTTTATGTTTGGAAACGCTTGAAATACTTTTGTAAGGTACAGCAATATTTGTTCAGTTTATCAAAAATTTATAAAACGGTACCAACTTCTATACATATTTCAACTATATTTACTTATTTTAAAAACGTTGTTAACAACATACGATAATTATCTCCATAACGATAGAATATTATTGGGAATTATTATTATTATCATTAGGTTACAAATTTAGGCACCATCTAACCTTCATATATATGTTCCCTTAAATAACCTATTTAGAGAATTCCTGAAACCACTATCAGATCAAAGCGGAGATTTTAATGAGATAATTGAGTGTAATTTGCTGCCTAGCCTCCAATATCCTTTATCGAAAATACGACAATAGGACAAGCACAAAACAAAATTACAGCGCGCCGCCAAAATAATTCCAACGTTTAATTAAATGCTACACTGTGTCGCGAATTTATTAAACAGCTGGGGTACTTGTTGTTTGATTTTATACCTCTCTGTCATAGTGATTTACAAATTGCATACTAATAGTAAGCCCGCGCAGGCCGCCTAAGCGACTTAAGATCTATGGCAAAAAAATAATTTAACGTGGTGTTTTTACATAATAGCCGTAAAATATATTAAATAATTACGCGAGACAATAGTTTGCGTATGCAGGTTATTATTTTCATAAGATACCTCTTACTTTTACTATTCCCAGTCTTTTGACAGCGAATGAAAAATTCACAATTTGCACTGCGCTTTTCATTGACATACTCTTGCTGAGTATATTTTTTTGTTTATTTATTTTTACTGCTCTAGACGAATTTTGAATGACATCATCCAAACAACCTTATAAAATACCTCAGCCGTTCTCATTTTATGCAATGATTGTGGTGTAATTGAGGATTAATTACTCACTGGATTCAACCCTTTGAATTTACATGACAATTCGTTGAAAATGTATATTTGCCGCTAAATTTTATGGCACATCCATAGATGTTGTTGTCAGATTGCCTCGAGCCTGACATGCTCCAATTCGATAAATCCAAATAAAACCCTGTAAATTGGACATGTTTGTGAACTATGTCAATATAAAGTTAATAAGTAGTTAGTTATTATTAGTAAGCGGTTGGGTTTGGCTATTAAACTATTGCTATTAACTGATGGTAGGTATTTGGCACGAAATTAATGAGACTTTGATAAAAATGTTGGATTTCTTTATTGTGTTTCAGTTTAATTTTTTAGTTCTTTTGTTAAATTTTGTAAGGCCAATTCATTATGCACGGCGCATAAGGGATGATCCATCTGCCGTAGCAGGAATCTTCCGACTTGAAAAACTAACAGCCAGGTATATCTTACGTCCGGGAGGGATCAAGATATTTGTGCTTGAATTTCTTTTGAGATTTAGGTATTTAAACTTACACTAGAGAACTTGATCTACAGTGCCTTAATTAGGTCAAAAAATAAGCAAAATTAATCGACCTCTTTATTTATCCAGCTTTATGATGTAATTCTACAATAATTTTACTGTTTCTTTTAGTAAAATTTTCAATCATTTTTATTATGTATGTATATTGCACGAAAAGAACAGATGGCATAATGTCTTTCTATTTTTCTTTGTACAAACTTATAGAAAAGTCAAATTTTTGTGCGGATTTTACGTGAAACTTAACAACCTCAAATGTAACAAACGTAATGTAATTTTTTTACCTGATCTATCTATCTGATTGTAGAGTATTTCCTCGTACACCGTATACTTCTAATTTGCTTACTAAAATATATTATTACAAAGTACGTATAAACTACGTTGGAATAAAACTACGGTAGATGTTTGTTTGTCAAAGTAATTCTTTACTTAAATAACGACCTTTGTACTCAGATCTTAAGAGCGTGCCATACCTCAGCCAAAATTCAAATTTCGAGCAGGATGACAAGATATGATTTTCGTATGAGTGAGAAGCACAGAGCGATAGACGTGCTCCGTATTTTGCTCCGCCAAAACTGTTATGCCTAATTACAAGTTATTTACACAACTAATCGAAAAATTAAAAAGACGAAAACGAAGAAATTCTACTACCTACGTTTCTTGACAAAACAAAAATCCAACAAAAAAATGAGGTGGTTCCTGAGATAAATAGCAAAATGTGTGCAAAACATGTATTTTTCAAAAAATAAAAGTATCGAGAAAATTTTCACCAATCGTGTTTTTGAAAAGACGGAATCCATGATAAAAGTTCGAATTATCATTTACCTAAATATGAAGGTGGTAGCTTTCACAGATTCTGAGATAAATAACGATTTCTAACTATAAAATTACATAAGGTACACTCTTAAAGCCTTAACTATTCTTCTTACAGGGCATTGTTACGGTTACCATGGCAACGCTAAATCGGGATCAAACGCTGAAATACTATCTTGTCCGCGACGACGACGATTCAATTTTCCTGATGGGTAGAAATACATTACGGTACCAACCGTCTAACTCACTCCTAAGATTCCACAGCAGTAAAAATCATCATGTTTATTGTATTAAAGACGTTATTTACAACAAGTACTCATAAATGGTTATCTTAAGGGGTCAACCTCTCCTTGAGGGTCTCCTTAAAATAGCTTTATTGATTAGAGGATGTTTAACTTGTACACAATATTCAAAACAGAGGTCCAAGATTTGCATTCCGACTGTAAATTAGACATGCAATATGTAAAGGGTTATTCACCCCAAGAGATTTCCAGCTGACCCTTTACGGAAGTCTTCGAATTGGGGGAAAGTTTCATAGATTAATCGAAAATTGAAATTATCTTCGTTGTTCAGAATTCAGGGAATTTGTATACTAATCTGTTGGAAAATTTATTAAAATTCTTTTATTTTCTCAACGAAAAATTACAATGTCGATACAAGTAACCAATGCGGTATGATTTTCTAGAACAGGAAAAACATTATTCCAGGCTTCATTTGTACGACATCATTGGTTGATGAAGAAGAGGAATCGCTCGCCCAGGAGCTGTTAAACCGGCATATAAAAGACGTGGTAAATAAAATACCCAGCCATTGATATCGACGCTAAATCATCATAATTTGTAAAATGCTTATTTTTTCAGCCCTAAAATGTTTTAGAATAGCTTTATATACATTGAACAATATAACCTAACTTTGTTCAATACGAGACAGACTTTATCCCGTAAAGGGGAGGAGGAACTAATGACATCAAATTATCACTTGTCATAATCACGTGATCATTCCCTCCCCATCCATTCATAACAGTTGACAACTTAAGACCTAGTAGTCAGTATTCATAAGACACCTACCTTTCTCGTTAGAAACCCATTGCAGACATATGAAAATGTAGAGATGGCGATTGGAAATTCCTTCTTTCCAGATAAACTGAATAAGCAAACAATCAGATTTTGTTTGTATTTTCGAAAATAAAATCAGTGCAAGTTTCTCGATATTTCAAATTTCTGAAAAAACCCACATTTCTGGGTTATTGACAAAGTTTTGGTCACATTATTTGATTAGGTACAGGTTTTTAAAAACAAGAAACTTCCATTACAAAATCAAAGTAACGTTCTCATTAGTGTTATTGAATTAGATACAATGTATTTATTTATACTCATAGTGAAAGTTACAAATATTGCTCCGTGAAAATAAAAAAAAATAGAAACAAAAATAATTATTTGATACGCGTAAAGAACCACCGAGCTGGCCAATGCTGATAAGAAAGATTTGTTTATTTGTTTGGATTTAATAGGTTCCGAAACCGAAACTACTTGACCGATTTTAAAAATTATTTCACTAGTAGAATCTTATAATCCCTCATGAACACAGGCTAAAGATTATTTTAAAAGTTAGAAATCCATATGAAAACTTCCATAATGTATATTTTTAAAAAAAGAACGTTCTTTTGATAAATAAAGCATTTATGATAGTAAAATGTATGATTGCCATTTCTAGATATTCCAAGCTCACTCATTCTGTACGGGTGCCTGTACAATCCCGCTTGTGAATCCCGTCACATGTTTTAGATGCTGTCTAATGCAATTTGATTACCTCATCAGCGTTTGCAGTTTATTAACGCGTTCTAGGATTAACGCTTTGTATCTTCTGAGAAACTTGTACGAAGATGCCAGTTCGTTAACTTGTACGGCTAGTAATAATAAGAAAGAATGTTAACAAGTGATATGAAAGTTGACAATTACTTTCTTGTATATGAAGGATGAATAAAATAATGCTAGTCGTCACATCGCATAAGCTCTGCTTATCTAGGAGCTAGATGATGCTGTTTGGATTGCCTAGCATTATTTATTTATTGATGAATTTTAAAAATATCATATACCTAACCCAAGCAACTGTTGTAGATTCATAAACGGAAAAAATATACAGTTTTTTTTTCAAAACACAAAGTTTCGTAAAAATACCCAATAAATATTACAAGTATCTTATGCGTAAACCTTTCCACAAGCTCCACAAACCTATTAAAATCATAATCAGTACCCTCTGCCTAAAAATACAAAGCCGCTGCAAACAGCATGATATTAAAATTCATCGCTTACCACAACTAGTCAGACTAATTAGGAAAGCGTCTTCATCAGCATACCTTTCAGCTTGGTTTACGCTCCGTCAAACTGATCCTGGACCTCTTGGTTCGACTCAACTTATTTAACCTCCATGAAATAATCTGGTTCTATATCTGGCTGATGACGTATTTAGAAGGATTGGCATTTGTCATTGTTTGGACGATCTATTATGATGGACTAAATCGAACGCATCTGAATCTGAAGACTGGGCATTGCAGGAACAAAGGTGGATAAAACATGGGCGCTGTAACCGCAACGAGGTAATGTTATAAGGATCTAAGAATTTTGGATAAGGTTGTAAGAACACATGAAACCTTGCTGGCCTAGAATAAGTAAATGATAAGAAAATACGAGTAAGACTATATCAGAATCAACTAGCTGGTGATTGTTTTCAAATTTCTCAGGAAAATCTAACAATACCAACAGATATTAAATACAATTATTCATAGAGGTCAAAATCCCAATTTCCAAAACTAGCAAGCTATAAAAAGACATGACAATAATAGTAGTACTAAATACAGTTTGGTTAATGTATAGAGGACCTATCGATGAGCGGGTGAATCTGCGTAAAATGGACCGTCGCGTCTTATGAGATCTGCGATTTTAATGGGCTATATAACATAATGTAGCTGATAATAATATTATATAGCTATATTAGAACATATGTTCTAATATTTTGGTATTAACACTATTTGTACGACACATTTCTACAAACTCTCTCATTTTAAATATCAGGGATAACTCATAAAATCCTGAAGAAAATGTCGCGTTGCTTCGTCGTTGCCTCCAAATCTTCGCTGCTCAATGTAAACAAACCACTGAAGAATGTCAGAATTCAAGCGTCTTGAAGGCGAATAATTAGTTTGGAGCTCTTAATAGCTGCGCACCGAATAACAGATGCTTTGCGGCCTCATAGCGAGTGCGAATGGGGAGGTAAGACTTGTGTGATATATTCGCTAAGACGGCAATTTGCTGCAGCCCTTCGTTGAGTATAAATTTCAGATCACTGCGTATTTGGTCGCTACCGTTAGAAATGCAGCTACCACCTACCATCTATGTTACATTTTGTTTGATTCAGTTTGTTTCATTTTTTTTTATTGATTCATTGAATCAGAAAGTTTCAAAAGGTGATTTCATCTTTAGGGAATAGTACCTTAAAGAACTCAATAGTTCCATTTGCAGGTAGACAAAAAATCAGACGAAAAATAAACGGAATTTCAGTGAATTTTTGCATGAGAAATTGTTTTACTCCTTTAGCTACAACTATAAAACATCAAGACATACCTATTACTATAAGTTTCTCTTTTGGATTACGATTTCTGATGAAAATGCTAATTCTTTAAGGCTATTTTATTATTTAAGTCTGAAACTGCTTTAAAATTGCTGAAACTTGTTTATTAAGATTAAAACAACAAATCAATTTATTTAACTTTTTGGTAAGTTCATTATAACTCAATTTAATAAAAGCAACTTTATTCAAGTTAATCCGGTCAATTATACTAACTGTCCCGAAAATGTGTAGTAATAAGTAATATTGAAACAAGTTTGACATAATAGTCATAAGTGACAGTCAATCCTTGACTCTCAATATCTTAAGGTATTTTACTAAAATTAATATAAGAAAAGTAATTATTTGTAGGAAGGCTCGTCAAACAAAACTTATAGATAATAATTTATTTATTATCTATTTACGCACGCAAATGGGTAATATACATATGTCGATATCGTTAACTATCATTTACGTACTACTGATAAACAAATGCTGTTTTCTTTTTGCTTCGCTGTATTACTACACTGTTCAGTATTTAGTAGCACTGTATAAATACAAAATTCGATTCTCATAAAATTGGGCGGCCATAATGAACAGACGGTGCGGTAAACTATGGCGCATTTAATTTGGACTGTTTGGACTTATTGGGCATTTGGCAGCTGGACTTATTGGGTACTGGGTTATGCTCGCAGGTTCGCTTGTGAAGCTTGGTTTGGAAGGATGAACATCCCGGAGAGCATCTTTGAAAGGACATTTTGAGTCATGGATAATCAATGTATCGAACTTATCGAACATAATATATTGCATGTAGGATTGTCCTACATGCAATATGTTATGTTCGATACATAATATTGTTCGCTGCTGCTTGCATGCATATGCAATGCTTCTATTTTTTGCTTCTGGGATAAAATGCCAATATTTTACAGGAATTTTATCCCAAAATAATATAAAATGCCCGTATTTTACAGGCATTTTATATATTCTATTTTGTAATAAATTGTCGAATGTGTTAACAGTATTTTCAACCGGTAAGTCTTACTGCAGAAAGAAATAAAAAATACTGTAGGTTTGTATTCACCAGTTGAATTTTCACTGTCAAAATTATGCAGAATTGTTAGTTTGTCTAGTTGTTACAATTGTATACTAGCACAGTATACATATGGACCAGTATCGAAACTAAGCCTAGTTGATGAAATAAATACCTACGCTCCATTATAGCACTAGGGTTGTAACTTTACGGCGCGCGCAGACACTGCAGCGCAGGTGGCGCGTGGGCAACGCTCATGAGCGGCTGCAAAGCGTATCGTGTTTCAATACGAAAATGCATGTGATTTCTACCTAGCAATTAAAAAAACATTTCTTATTGTCAATCTTAATTATTACAAATGATTCAAATAAAAGTACTTGCGTCTACTACGACACGTCGGAATTCTTTATAGGAATTTTTGTATAAAATATTCTCATTCTAGCTATACAACCTGAAAGACGGCGGTTTAACCACCGTCATTCTGGATTTTCAAATAAATTCAAGAATTCATTATGATCAATTACACGGACTCATTATTCGATAACAATAATAATAATAGTACATTTTTCTTATATTAATCAGCAGGAAGTTTAAAATACGAAAGCTCCGGTTTCGATGAAACTGAGTCCACACAGCTGTATACAACCCAATATTATCGAGCATTTTTCAAAAAACTAAATTACGCATGACCGCTCGTCGCGACGCGACAACCGCTACTGACAGCACTGCGAAAACCCCTTAGAGCTCTCGTAGATGCGCATGCTTGTGTGAGTGAGCCGTTTCGAGCGTTTGTAGGTAGTTTCCACACTGTCTATATGTACACTATGATACTAGCTCTAATTTAGTTATATAACTGTAATTTTCTTTGTTTGTAGTAACAAAGAAAGTTTGTCTATTATTTTGCTAAAACAAACAAACCAATATACTCCGTTCCATTTTATATTGGTATTTTGGTAGCGTTTGGCAAGGCCTATTTGGCATTCGGCTTGTATTAAGCATTCCCAGAGTACGATTCTAAAGCTTAAATCGTAAGTCTTACGAGGCGATACAATCAATGAAGACCTCTGGTGCGTAGTGGGTAAAGATCTGTCGTGGAGGTTGCGGGTTTTTGTCTGGACTCATCTATACTAATATTATAAAGAGGAAAGATTTGATTGTTTGTTTGTTTGTATGTTTGTTTGTTTGTTTGTTTGTATGTTTGTTTGTTTGTTTGTTTGTTTGAATTGAATAGGCTCCGAAACTACTGGACCGATTTGAAAAATTCTTTCACCATTAGAATCCTTAATTTTCCGTGATGAACATAGGCTATATAATATTTTCAAAAAAGTTAGGGATCCGCATGAAAAATTCAATAATTGAATCGTGGGCTGTATATTCAACCTCTTTTTCTATCATGGCGCGTCAGAATAGAAAAAGAGGTTGTATAGCGCACGGTGCTTGCTTTTTCTCTACAGCCAGTGTCAGTTTTGGAATGTCGAGTCAATGTCAAAAACCCCAATGCTGTTAAAAAAAGTAAAGATCCGTATGAAAACTGTGAAACCCATCGTTTTAGTGTGTATAATTTCTGAAATTTTTGTTTAATACCCGTGCGAAGCCGGGGCGGGCCGCTAGTGTTTTTATATAGATAGTAGAGTACTTGAAAAAAATATTCTCTTTAATAACTTAACCACTTCACTTATACTGAAATTACTTAAGTTAAATAAAAACTAGTTTCTATGTAGTTAGCGACTAACCTTTAATATTACGAGTATTTACATTTATTATTACTAAGATGTCAAGAAAATATTAATTTTTATCTTGAAATTAAATTGGCTACGAAGTTGGGTATGTTACAATTATTAAAAATAAATTCTACAACTAACTGAGGGTAGACTTATAATTTTTTTGCCAAGTTCCGAGAACATGTATATAAAAAAAAATCAGTTGGTTATACTTAATCCATTTATGTTAAAATATTTCAACGTTGATAAATGAAAAAAAACTCCCCTCATTATCTCGGAAAATTTAAAGGTTGTATAAGTGCTGATTTCATATAGCTATTCTGAAAAAAAAATGCATTACTACTCATATTAATGCATTTTTTACTTCCTTAAGTAAAATAATTGCCCCCATCCATCAGTGCTGAATAAATAACAAACTGGTATTGATATCACACCAACTTAAATAGCTAAAAGTCATCACCAAAAACGGCCCACAACCCCAAATTATACATACAAATTTAATTTACAATATTACATTCCTATGGAAATGTCGGGTCTAATGTGTCTTCATAAAACGGGAGAGTAACCTATGATAGTGTTAATATCCCGGGAAGCAAGACTTATTGGTCGTTTGCCGTTTCTAGGAAATGAATGGGATAGCCTGCGCTATGCGCCATGCTAGCTGATCAGTGCCGTGCCAGATATAGCATGGTCTCCACGGAATACGCTATGGCATAATCTGCACTACCATATGCGTAGAAGTGGAGTCCGAATTTGACAGTTTTTTTTTCTTTTTAAGGATTATGTATTTTTATATCGCAACCTCCTGTATTACAGGCAGAACCTTCGCCCACCGCACCACAGAGGTCCTCGAGAGATAAAATACCATAGGCGGTAACTAATCATGATTATTTATAACCGCTGAATAAAAACAGTGTACCCACGTGTTTTGTTTTTACCAATAATATTTAGGGTAAGAACAAAATATCGGCCACAAATTTTACACCCTGTATCCTGGATTTTTGCCACTTGTTACTAAAATGAAATAATATTTTGTAATTTATGACTTTAAACCATTTTTCTATTAAGCGATTTAATAAATCGAACTATTTTATGGCTTTTCAAAGCGAAAAGTTCTTAGAAGAGTAAATTATTTTACTGGGTGTCGAACAGTGTCGCACAAAATCCATTAGAGTAGATGAAGGCAAGGTAAAGTATTATCAACGAAAAAGTCGACAAACGTTCATGTTATGTTTAAACTTCGCTCAAGTTATCCAGTGTCCGACCAACTCGATCCTCTATCTGACTGAATTTTCATAGAAAACTGGGCAAAGAGTTATCTATACTAATATGTGTTTGGATTTACTAGGGTCCGAAACTACGACCGATTTGAAGAATGCTTTCACCATTAAAATCCTACATTATCTCTAATCAATATAGCTTAAAGAATATTTCCAAAAAGTTGTGGATCCGTATCTTAATATCATACGGATCCCTTACTATATATATTATATTACCTTAAAATCATACGGATCCCTAAATTTATTATAGTACTAATCTAACCTTAATACGTTAATTGGATGACAGAAAATTAACAAAAAAGAAACGGTCTGCTCCATGACGAAATTTTAAGAAACTAGTATAAAAATACCAGCATACATTGTAAATGCGACTTAAAATTGAATAAGTTTTAATTAAAAGCCCTCGCTCCGAAGTTCGGACACAATTAGCGGGATTGGTCCGAATACTGAATTCAGCGGAAAAACTGAATTTGTCCCATTATCCATGAAAAGAGCTGTATTGGCTTGGATAGGTAGATAGAGATTAAAGACTCCTCGTTTTATACATTGAAAATAATTTAAAGTAGGAAATAATCCAAATTGACGACCTCTGTGGCGCGGTGGGCGAAGGTCCGCCTGCGACGCAGAAGGTGACGGGTTTGATTTCCGCCTTGGGACACATATTTGTACGATGTGCAGATATTTGTTCACGGAGTTCTGGTCGTTTTCTATTTATAATAAAAAATCTATGTTATATACTATGTATATCAGTCGCATAGTACCTATAATACAAGCTCTGCTTAGCTTGGGGCTAAATGATGCTTTGTGGAGTGTTCAGCATTATTAGTTTATTTAATAGCTCATTTACATTGGTAGGTAAATAAAATATATTTTAGCAAATATTGACATATAAAAGCACATTAAACCTAGTTTTAGATAGGCAAAACAAACATTGTTTTAGAAACATAATATATTTGGTATATAAATGTACTAGTGGTTTCTCTTTCACGTCTTCCACGGACAAAATATTCAAGTGAAAATCAATAAGATCTTATTTCTTAGTGTATAATAATTTATTGTATGAAATTTGACTTGTCTAAGTGCTTATTTTGGAAACCTACATAAATAAATGTATAGAAATCTGAAATCTGAAACCAATAATTTTATTTTACAATACAAGATGTACCAACAAATACGAAAAAAATAAAAAGGGTAAAATAAATTCTTCCCTTCAGCATAGTAATTCTGAACCAAAACTATGGAACTTTTAAGAAATTAATTTTACAATATTATGCATTCCAGATAAGTGGCACTTTTTGTGTATAATTATATAGTTTTTCCTTAACCAAGCTTTTTAATAAGCTCGGAAAAAGCTCAAGTTAATAATAAGCTGACCAAAAATTGTCACAATTTCAAGTGTTAAAAACGCCTGCAGCTAACTTGTTAGCAACCGGAGTAAAGTCGTTCTGGCTTAATTAATATAATATTAACTAAGCCACGTTCGTTGTTGGCTCAACTCCTTGAAATAATAATTTTGTTAAATATTTACACTTGATTAATATTATAACAGAACAGTGAGAACGTTATGTGGATGAGCTGTACTTGTGGGCAAATTATATTACTGCGATACTAAGCCTTACAATTTTTTAGTGCTGGCATCATCAGCTGTCAGTGTCAGTGATATCGGTACTAGATGACTGATATACAATATATTTTATAGATAGAATAGCGGTCCGCCCCGGCTTTGCACGGGTAATTAACAAAAAAAATATTTTTCATGTGGAACCCTAATTTTGTTGAAAATATTCTATAGCCTAAGTTCAGTACGGCAAATTCTATCTGATGGTGAAAGAATTGTTCATATCGATCCAGTAGTTTCGCAGCCTATTCAATTCAGAGAAGGAAATAAATAAATAATGCCAGACAACCAAATCTTTATAATATTAGTATAGATAGCGTTCTTAAATGATGACAGTTTTTTATGGTATGTAGAGTCTTAAAACCTAAATTATCTAGACATTACAGTTCTCTAATATAAAGAGTCAAAATACACATAATATCTTTGAAAATTATGCTGCAGGGAGCATAGATAGATATTTTGATTATATATATAAAATTACCAGCACACCCGTTAAAAATTGGATTGGCAGATTAGATTGTTCAAATATTTTGCCTGAGGCGGGAATCGAATCCGCAACCTCCTTAGTCACAAGTGGATATTTGCCCACTGCGCTACAGACGTCTAGCTTTTAAACGTTCAGCTGATTGCGTATGTAGAAACTAATTAGTGACATAGATATTACGAAGTAACCTCTTTCCTTGTAATAAACACTAAATTATCGTTTAAAATTAGAGCACTTTGTTCATCATTCAATTTATTTATGATTGATATCATAGGTTGATAACATTGATTTACATTCCTTTGGTAATTGCAGACAAGCGACTTCGTCAACAGGCTTCAGTTTTATCTAGTCTCCTCAAATTCTTAAAGGTTATTTATGAAATTATACAAGTTCTGAAAAAATATTGATAAAATTTCTTGTACATTAAATCATCACACATTATGAGAGTTACCTCTCATATTATTTTATGTGTATTATTCAACAAGGTGCAAAAATACGCCCTCATAGCCTAAATAAATATTTTTATTTTCCTTGTAAACAAAAACGTCGGTAAACATGTTTGTCTTTGCTTATTTTTATTACCAATCAGGCATAACACTAAAACTGGTATAAACGCTCGCTATGATGATGGTGGAAATGAATGGGCATATTTTATTTATGACTTTCTTCTATTAGAGCTTTTACTCCTTCTATAGAAATATGAAAAATCCATGCACAGATAATAGGGGAGGCATATGTCCAGCTGTGGATTATTATATGCTGGTGATGATGATGATGATGATGATGATGCACAGATAAGTAGAAAATAAAGTCATTTATGACGGTATATTTACCGGAATATTTTAGTGTTGATAATTATGGATGAGTTGCATTTCATGCGTCGTCATTTTGGAGTAAACAACCAAACAAGTCGCATTTCGTGCGTTTTTCTTTACGGCGGAAAAAGTACCGGTACGTTTAGTCACATTTCGTGCGTTTTTAATACTTTAATACCTACTTTTAAACTAGGAATAACTTAGTATTTACTGTAAAGTACCTTTTAGAAGTCGCATAAAAACTAGAGGTACCATTCATAATTTGTTTTCACAGTGGATATTTCAATAAAAATTATATGAATTATGAGAGCTTAAAAGTTTTAGGTTAAATTCTTTGTTTTTAAGTTTTATTTTAGCCTCATCTTTTTTTTATACCATCAAGGTGGCAAACTGGGCCGTGTGGTGCCGGCATAGAATTTCACCACCCCAACTCTTCCCGTGGGTGTCGTAAGAGGCGACTTAGGGAAAACACCGGGGGGCGGGCAGCAGCACCCTCTGCAGAACAACTCCACCGAACTGCGATCCCCAACCCGCATGCCCAGCGTGGGGATTATGGGCAATAACCCCCAAATTATGAGTAATGCATTCTATGGCGCTCATTAGGGGAGGCCTATGTCCAGCAGTGGACTATCATAGGCTGTTGATGAAGGTGGCAAACAAGCATGCGAAAAAGTTACCGCAGCCTATGGATTCATCATCAATAAATTTTTATCCAAGGTATTGTTTACATAAGCTCCGGCCTTTCTCTTTCTTTCCCAAAATAACGTTATAGGGTAAAATCAAACAAATTACATTCATCCATCTATTTCCAAAGCCTTCAACTTTCAAATACCCTAAGCAAATAGGCTGAAGCCTATTCTAGTATCGCGAACAAAGGTGGGTCCGCCTGAAGGATTTCGTCAATGATTATTGAAAAGTTTCGACGTAGAGATGAAAGTTAGTTGAAAACAGCTGGCTCACTTGCCATGCAAGGACATACTTGGTATAGAACTGCACGAGTAGAGGATTAGAAGCAGTTAAAAGAGGCATTGCCGTGTGGTGCCGGCATAGAATTTCACCACCCGAATTCTTCCCGTGGGTGAATTCGTAAGAGTCCGTGGTTCGTCAGAGGCGACTAAAGGAGACGCACCGGGGAGCAACGCCCTCTGTAGAACAACTCCAACAACAACTCCAACAACAACTCACACCGCATACCCAGCGTGAGGATTATGGGCAATAACCCCCAAATGATAACCATCTATGGCGCTCATTAGGGGAAGCCTATGTCCAGCTGTGAACAAATACATAACACTAGACTCGGACCATCGCCCCGTAATAATGCGTCTTGGCCCTCCTCCCAATGACGGTCCTCCCACCAAGACAGTGGTGCGATGGTATAAGCTTGAGAGCGCTCTCAAGAATATCCATTCGCCCGCCTTGGAAAAAATCCCCGATGACATTATCTCCACCGACGACATCGCAATCGCGATCGACTCTTTGACTAGTCACGTCCAATCCGCTATCAGCGAGTCATCAAAACAGGTGCCAGCGGCGAATGATCGTTGCTGGGACCTGCCAGATGACATCAGACGGCTGATCACTGAGAAGAACGCAGTGACTCGTCGCTTTAGTTCCTATCCCTCCCCTCGTAATCGCTTCAGAATGAACTCGCTTCGCCGCAAGGTTAAGAGAGCCATTCAAGAGCACCGAAACTCCTCTTGGGATGACCTGCTTTCAACGATCAAACCAGGTCACCAGGCTTACTGGAACCTGGCGCGCTCTATGAAAGCAGATGGAGTCTCCATCATGCCCCCGCTTATACGTCCGAATCATCAAACGCCTGCGTTTGAGGATAAGGACAAAGCCGATGCCCTAGCCGAAAGTCTGGAAGCTCAGTGCTCCCCCAGTCTTGAACCCGTCGATCCTGCTCACCTCGATACGGTGAACAGTGAAGTCGACCGTCTTACTTCGCTGCCCCCTACTGCCACCCTTGACCTAGTCAGGGCGGCCGAGGTTGCAGCGATCATCAAAGATTTAAAACCAAAAAAGTCCCCTGGCTCGGATGGCATCAGCAACAGAGTACTTAAACGATTCCCTGTTGCCCTCATCTATCTCCTCGTAAGCATCTTCAATGCAGTCATAGCCACTTGTTCGTTCCCTGACGCCTGGAAGGAAGCCAATGTAATTGGCATCCACAAACCGGGCAAAAAGGCGAACGAACCTGCCTCTTACCGCCCTATCAGCCTCCTCAGTGCACTGGGGAAAATTTATGAGAGACTCCTTCTGAGTCGCCTCTGGTCCCACGTCAATGAGCACAAGCTCCTACCCGATGAGCAGTTCGGCTTCCGAGCTCATCACTCTGGTCCCCAACAGGTGCTCCGCATCACGGAGCACATCCAATCCATGTGGCATCACACCTGGCCCGCTAGCACGGGAGCTGTCTTCCTCGATGTAGCGAAAGCCTTCGACAAGGTCTGGCACAACGGCTTGATTTACAAGCTTTTCACGCTCGGTGTGCCGGACAGACTCGTACTCATCTTACGAGACTACTTGTTGAATCGTAGCTTCCGCTATCGCGTGGAGGGCACTCTCTCTGACCCCCGATCCATCCGAGCCGGAGTCCCACAGGGCTCCGTCCTTGCTCCGCTTCTTTTCACGCTGTACACCAGCGATATCCCCCGTCACCCGAAAGTAGAACTTGCCCTTTTCGCGGACGATACAGCACTGTACACATCCGACTTGAATGCAAGCCGGGTGAGTATAAGGTTGCAGGCCGCACTAGGCACACTAGGTGCCTGGTTTAGAAAGTGGCGCATAGAAGTGAATCCGACGAAAAGTGCAGCAGTGTACTTTTCACGGAATTACTCTAAGCCCAGACCCCTGACCCTATTTGGTAAACCCATTCCCTGGGCCAAGACAGCCAAATACTTAGGGGTGATCTTAGATCACCGCCTCAGCTTCAAACCCCACATTCGCGCTGTAACCAACCGTGCAAAGTTTATACTTAGCCGGCTGAACAGCCTCCTACGAGCGAAGAGTAAAATGTCCCTTAGAAATAAGGTGACACTTTACAAAGCGGTCGTACGTCCTATCATGACCTACTCCTCAGTGGTATTTGGCCATTCGGTCAATGTCCGCCACCTTCAGGTTGTCCAAAATAGATTTCTCCGCAAAGCCACGGGCTGCCCGTGGTACATGCGCAATAAAGACCTCCATCGAGATCTCAAACTCGAGTCCATTGCCCACTTCATAAAGACTGCTTCCCAGCGTCATTATGAAGCGGCAGCTGATCATTACAATCCCCTGATTTCCACCATTCCCGATTATCCCGTGGATAATCCGCCCACGAGTTCTCTCCTCCGTAGACCGAGACACGTTCTCGGTGACCCCGTTGACCCAATCACCGCCGCTAACCCGGAGGTGACGTCAACTAGTACCGATTCGCTTCCGCACACTACACACACGATCAAAAACCGACCCCGCCGGATGCGGGGTCGAAGAATTCCCCGCTTCCGCCCATAGGTGCACTTGTGCACTTAGGCGAAACCTCCATACCCTCTTGTAGCATCTGGCAACAGCCCAAGCCGAGGTTCGCACCTAAGTGGTGGCCCTTGCGCGTGTTGCCCCAACCTAACTTTACCGGTGTGGCGCCCTCTGCGCCCGCCAAAAGTCCGGTAACGCTGTCATGGCCATCTGCGGACAACAGCATTAAAGTCCATTCGAAAAAAAAAAAAAAACTGTGAACAAATGCCTCTTTTCATCATCAGCCTAATGGCTGATGATAAAAAGAGGCATTTGCCAAAACTGGGCAAACAAATGCAACGGAGGTTGTCTATGTCTTGTAACTTAGTTTAAGTATGAATTAATTATTTAAAAGTATTTGAATTAATTATCTATAATCTATAATAATATTATAAAGAGGAAAGATTTGATTGCTTGTTTGAATTGAATACGCTCTGAAACTACTGGACTGAAAAATTATTTCACCATTAGAATTCAAAATTATCCCTGCTGAACATAAGAGCAATAGAATATTTTAAAAAAATAGGGATCTGCATGAAAAAATTGAGTTAAATGCGAAGCCGGCCCTAGTTTCAAAAAGCCGTTGTTAAGGCTTATACATGTTTTGGCTTCAAAAATTTATCCTGACTGATTGATCCAGCTGTTTGCACTTCGTTGCTTTAGGCCCCGTAGATCCTGTTTGCTCACAAAGGCCTTTGGCGGACGTTCTGATGAAATATGGTATAGTGATGAAAAACTGTTGCTCTGTCTTACCGGATTTGTTTTGTTGGATGTGGCCGGCGTTGTTATTAAACTATTTTCGGACTTTTGGTTACTGGGGTAACAAGGTTGGGAAAATCGGGATTATTCTTCTACCTTTCCATCTTTGTTTATAAAGGTTTAAAAAAAAAGGAATGTACGGTATTTTCAAACCTTTTGTAGGTTACCTAAAATTTCTCTATTTTAATAATCTAAATATGGAAAAATATATATAACTAGCTTTGGTTTTGAAGGCGTTTTTCGGACCGTTTTCCTTTCCGCGGATTCCATAATTAAATATCTATTTGTTAAGCCTTAGTAGCCTTAGTAGTTATGTTTAACCGTTTAAAAGGTAAGAGAAATTTAGACAGACTTACTATTAACATATATAATATAGCCATCAAGTTTATTTTAAAGATGCCGTGAATTAAACCTTAACTTAAATACTTAATTTTTGTTGTTCAGTTAAGTAAACAAACCGAGCAATTTCCCCAATTCATATTTTGCGTTCAAAATAATAATGCAACGCCATACAAGTCCAAAGATATCTTGAGAGTAATCGCACTTATACATCTATGTCAACACTACAGAAATAGTAACAGAACTATACACACAGCTTGGTGCCATGGTTTACAACCCAAGTATTCGAAATCTTTCAGTTGTTCATTTCCTAATTTTGCATAATAGAAAGCATCCCAACAAATTAATTCACAATCACAAGTTAAAATAAAATATTTTTAGAACCGTTACCTGTTTTTATAACAAATACCGATGATAAAGATATGTTATGTTATGTCTGAGTCAATTTTACCAATTCTGCGAAAAATTAAACAAAGGACAACATTTGTTCGTGAAGATTTAATTTCAAACGTTATTTCGGAAACTCATATTATAATTTTCTAATTCATTTATTTCAAACTTTCCATAATTAAATATCTATTTGTTATAGATAATATATTATATATATATATTATATTATATTTTATTATAGATAACACTCTCGTAATTTTAAAATAACCATTTATCCCACGAGCGTGAAACAACTGCTTAGCGTAACCAGAATTATAATCTACGTTTCGGGCCCATTGTGCTTATCAATGTTGTTTTTGTTTCAGATTCAAAATGGTCTCAAGCTACAACACAAAGCCGTCTCACTTACCTCCATCTCGACTATGACTAATGTAGCAGATTACCTGACAGTCACTACTGGTGTAAACAAATTGCGTACGCCGTGAATAATTCATCAAAGAAACGAGCGCTGACAAATGAAATCTAATGAATACGATATGAGATGGGGAGTTCTGTGATTCAACGTCTGCATCTAGCAGAGATGTAGAGAAAGTGGGATAGGTGGGAATTGACCATTAGGAACTGACTAGGAATAGGTGCTTTAAGTGTTTGTATATTGGTTGCAATTTCTAAGAAATTAAATAATATAAAAAAAACGATTTCCATGCGACGCGACCTTCTTTCACTAAGGGCTTTATTCTCTATGACATAATGAGATTCCATACCCAAATCGTGTGACATCACAACGTTGTTGGAAATACATTTTAGTCAGATTCCTTGCGCTTTTGTATCTGTGTAACGCGTTTGGATCGGCAATATTGAATCGCTAACTGTGCCATGATTTTTAGAATATTATTTATAGAGATTACCACAATCGCGTAGTACTATACTAACAAGAATCTTTGTTGTAATTTGTTTTAATATTGCAACTTTAATTTAACACTTTCTTTTTGTTGCACGAGTAGATCGTTTAATATATTCTTAGTATTTGGTGCTAACAACGAAATTTTTGAACTCAACCTATAGTTTTTAATGATTCTATCACATGAATAAAGTATTTAAGTAAGAGCACTGAAGAAAAGTACAGCTATCTGAAAACATTCTCAGAAAATGGACCAGTCATTTCGAAAATTACCTACAGAAAACTAAATACCTACTGCTACATACAAGGTTTTCAGAAACAGCTTTTAACTTTATAATAACTCCTCTAAGAGGTCTATTAAAGAGCTTTTCTTGCTCCATAATAATTTCTAGATCATTTATTTTTTATAAATAATAAGACTAGATAATTATTTAATTCCTCGCTGATATGAATAAAATTGCAAGGCTTTGGTAATGAAAACATAATTGATGTATAAATATTATGAGAGAAAATGATCGCACTGGGCATTAACTGTAAATGATCTCTTTATGGCCGCAATACAGTGCACAGAAAGTTCTTTGTTAATATCACTATTAAGTCTTTACAAAACATGTCTTTTTGTTATGCATCTGTTTATACGTAATAAACCTAGAACAAATTTGTAGTCTTACGAACATAAATCGGGACGGGAATCGAATCCGCAACCGCCTAATGGTAAAAGGTGGTAATCATTATAAAATTTTATGATATTCCTAATAAAGTTTAAAAGTACGTTCAGCGCCGTGAGTTTATAGACACATGAGCAGGGTTTCTTTCTGAAATGGTGGTGAAGCATGTCGCGTCCCTTAATTTTGGTTCGGTATCTCTAAGGCTAGGCAGAGAATTTTTGAATATTAAATTAATAAAAAGAAACTCAAGAAACACAAGATTCAAGAATATAATATATTAGTAGTTTATCTTTATTAATTGAATTTTAAAACATTATCTGCCCAGCCTTTGGTATACCATATATTGGAAGAAGTATTTCAAAATCAGTCAAAATACTTCTTCCCCGCTCAGCTACGCAATAAATCCATGGCTTTAGCTGACCGTGCAGCCCTTAGGCGAAATGTCTTTATTGCAGTTCTCCTCTCGTTGTATTGATGCGGACAAACACGCATCATTACGATTAGCATATATCGAGTTATTTTATGAAAAACCGCTTTATAACTGTGTGTTAGTTTTGTACTATCTAGGTTTAAGCATTTTCTTTTTCTTACCGTACACCGTACAAGCTTATTATGGCTCGCTAGTGGTTAGGAATTTCCGCCTGGTTCAGTTCTTCCGGCAATGAAAGCCTTGGTATCTTCAGGATTTAAAATGTATCTTCTAGGCCGTCATGATACATCATTAGCATTGTCTATTACCATTAAGGTAAGGTTATGGTCTAACGAAGAAGGCGTTGGCTACACATTTACAAAATAGTTGCTAAGCAGTGATATTTTTTACTCCGAGTTTATGTTCAATAGACGAAGACAGAGTAAGTTATATTATATTTTTATTTTATTTTTATTTTAGAGTGAGAAATACAGAGAACATGGGTAACTCTATTTAAGGGGGTCAAAATAAACCTACTTAGTCACTCAAGCAAAGTATTGCGTACAACTCAAGAAAGGCGAAATGTAAAGCTTACAAAGGAAACCATTTTCCCTAAAAAAAAATGTATCTAATGTTATCAGAAACCCACAAAGGTCAATAAACCTCTCAGCGTGAACTATCAAAGATAATCAAGTTTCTACCTAAATATCCAAGGAAATTCATAATCAGACGGTTAGTACAACAAAGTATCGTGAACAAACAAGGGCTCCGATGGAATATTGTCTTGTTTATTAGAAACGGACGCGCCCCTGCCTTAGGCGAGGATCCAACATAATGGAATACTTCAGAGTTATTTGCAGATACACGGGTACTTACCAGATTTGCCCGCGGCTAGTAACGTAACTATGTGACGACACGAATAAAGGACCGGTGAGTTGGCTAATGCATTGTTGTTTTCAATTTGGCAACACTGTTGAATGGCTTAGCTTTCTTTTCTTTGAAGATCAATGTTGAATTTTGTGTTTTTACAAAGTTCTTTTATTTCTATTCATTGTGAAGGGTTGATTCATTTTTTGGAGTTTTATTCCATGTTGGTTTAGGACGTTTTACGTGAAACTATTGGAAACATTTTAGATATCTTTTTTAACTCTAGCTTTTAGAATCAGGGAGAATTGGCATTTTGACGGGAAAATTTAAAAAAAAAAATATGTTTTATTGCATAAAATAACACAAGCTCTGCCTAACTTGGGGCTAGATAGGGCTGGATTGGATTGTGTTTCTTTATTATTATATGTAACTATTGCCTTTATTGCAAGTATATAGGAACCACAACTACTTACTATGTTACAAAACAGTTGTAGTGTGTAAATTCAAACTAGCTTCAGGCAAAATAATAGACAACTTCAGTGGACGTGTTCTACCTTCAACAATGTTGCCTAACTCTACTAGCGAACTCAGAATACCTAAATTCAGATGATATAGCAAAATTTAAGTACTTATTTAAAAAGGTGTGTACGAGGTTTCGAGTATTTCGAGGATTCAGATACATAACACACAGATGGCAGACTGTGGATGCATTCAATTGGCGTAATTGTTGGGATTGCTTATTTTTTCCTATTCCATTTTTTGTTTGTTAGCACCAATCGTTATCTGTCAGAGCCTCAACTTGTCAGAATAAAATTAATTAGGTAAATAATTTCATAAGAGATATAAACTATTCCATGTGTATAAGGTGACTATTACTACATTCCACTGTAATAAGCAATTTTACTGCTTTTCCTTACTTCTTACTGGAACCAGCGTCTATCCGCGCTCACGCGTGGTTCAAAAGCTGAGTTATTACCCTTTTTGGCCCAAAAGTAGCCAATATATGTAGTGTATTATCTTTAATCATTGTTTCTTCTTTTCATGACAAACCTATACATACATAAGATATTTACCTTCCTATTTTTAACTCTCCAAATAAATAAATCGTTCATTCCTTCTTTCTAGATAAATTATAGTTATTCTACTAGTATACCCAGAGGTCTAAGATTCTGTAACTTATGCTACCCGAATTCGCTAGACCAAAAACTCACTATATTTTTACGTATTATGGATTTCAAATGAGTATTCTGATTCACTCAGATCCCAGCTAATGTAACTTCGTATTAAGGGTTAGTCCAGCGTAGCTTTGTGCACCGTGTTGCATAATTTTGTTTCCTTGCTGAGAAATATCGTTATGTATTACACCACATTCAAAATAAGGTTCAAAGTTGTGTAAATTATCCCGTATTGTCTATGAAACAGTCACTTGTTTTATTTGGAACATTGATTTTGACATAACTGAAGTGATTTCTTTGAAAATCTAGGGACTGGGTGCCATAGCTTTCATAGAATCAAGCTGACAGCCTGACATCTATAATAATATTCTAAAGAGGAAAGATTTGATTGTTTGTTTTTTATTAATTGAATAGGCTCCGAAACTACTGGACCGAATAAAAAAATTCTTTCACCATTAGAATCCTAAATTTTCCGTTATGAACATAGGCTATGCAATTTTATCTAAAAAATTAGGAATCCGCATGAAAAATTCAAAAATAAAACCGTAATAAAACCGACCATATTATATTCAACTTCATTTACATTATGGCTCCGCAGCTTGCTTTTCTTTACGGCCAGTGTCAGTTTTGGTGTGTCATAGACTCCATAATTCGTCACTATGGTGCGGGAGGCAAGTCAACTGGCAAAACAAAAGTCAATGTCAAAATGCCCAATGCTGCTAAAAAGTTTGTATATTGCCATATCGAAGAAGACAAGTCAAGTCAAAAAAGTTCGTAAAAAAGGGATCCGTATGAAAACTGTGAAACCCAACGTGTTAGTGTGTATAACTTCTGAAATGATCCTGAATGAGACCCATGCAAAGCTGGGCGGACCTATAGTAATCAATAAGTAAGCTTGCATGGTACTATTTACTATTACATGTTATCCACTCCGTTGAACTTTAATAATATTGATATTGTATAATAGGTATCATTTCTATGGAAAGAAATATGCTCGGAGTTTCTCTGAAGGATAGAATTCGTAACGAATATATCCGACAGAGAAACTAAGTTATCGACGTAGCCCAAAGAATTTGCAAACTGATGTGGCAGTGGGCCCTCCATATCTCGTGAAGACTCAGGTCCATACCAATAATACTTCTTATTACAACCCTATAGTCAGAATGTGTCGTCACTGAGGTCGTCAGTATAATGATGTTTTAGTAAATAATAGTGACAATATTGACATTTTCAACAAAATGCTATATAAATTTAAAAAAGATGTAGAAGCCATTCTCACTAAGGAGAGTGGTTCTTATTTTGAGTAATTCTCTTTTTATAATAATTTATTTTTTCTTGGTTAATTATTTCAGTGGTAAAATAACATGCTTTATATATTTTATAATTAATTACTCTTATATTAATTTCCTATAGGTATTTTCTTACATAGAACTGCTCTTTGAACATGCTGTGTACACATATCTAGGGATACAGTCTAGTCCTTTTAATCGTGTCCTTCTATCTGTATATTATTTGATTGTATTCTGTTTTGTGTGCCAAATTAAAATAAATAAAAGACGACAACTGCTGGGGTAAGTGTCTTGAGAGGAGACCGCGAGTAGCCAAACATAGTGTAGGACGCTCTCAGACCAGGTGGGCTTGACGACCTACAAAAACTGCAGGCAGATGCTGGATGCGACAAACTGAAGACTAGGTGCTATGGCGCTTAATAGGGGAGGCTTATGTCTAGCATTTACCAACATGGGCTAATGATGATGATGATTATCACATTTAAGGCGTTGTTATAAAAACCTATTGCTAGATAAAACTCGATCCTACCTATATTATGGTAGCTGGAACAGTGAAGACTGTTTTAAAACTATATTACTACCTATAACCACTAAATAGCCAACGAGGCATACATGCAATTGACAATAATATTATCTTTAGAGCACTTAAAGCCTTTAAATTCAATATTAATTTTAATTTTGAATAATAATGTTGAATTTCAAAAGAAGTATAAGATAAAATTCAGTGAAAAAACTATGTCATATCTATAGACCGAAGATAAATGTTTTTCAGAAAAAATATAACAGGTTCACGAGAAGAAATAATGGTGTTAGCGACAGGCGGTATGGCAAATAAAATCAATAGTATTCATAATGCATAATTGACAGCCATACGAAACAATTAAGTACCTAAATTTAGTATTCATAACAAACTCCTAACTCTACGAATTGCTTCTTCTGAGGCTTATTTTTTCCATTGACATAAGTCAGAGTGAGAAAAAAACACTGCTTAGCAGCTGTTTTAAGTAAGCAATTCATAAATAGTCTATGAATGGTTATCGTAGTTATTAGTGGTTAATGAGGTTAGAAACTTAGGAAGATGATTCACGAAGGATCGAACTGGCTTACTTCAGCATGCATGAAACATTGCATGAACATAGTAGAAACAAAATAAGTAATACAACTATATTCTCATGAACCAAAATCGCAGCACAAGTTTCTTCACACCCTCCCTTACGCTTAAGTTTATTCATATACCTCAATACACATACATCAATTCGCTGCTCATTGCTCAAATGCATTTAGCACTTACCACGTGCAGTGAATAGCGCTATAAGATTATTACGTGTGAAACGCTCGTAAGGAATTACGGTCTTGGAGGAATGCTCAGTCTATCTATCAGCGCTACGCGGGTTGGTAAAGTGTGGAGATAGCTTTTTGTAGAGATAGGAAATATGTCATTTAAAAGAGGATGGGTCATTACCTTAAACTTCTTATCAATGGAAGATAATGTATTAGTAAAATGTTTTAGTAAGCCTTCCTACAGTAGAAAAACTGTCAACATAATACAAACCTACCTAACAACCGACTTTTTGTGGACAGTTTTTATGCATAATGCATGAATATTTAACTCAGTTAAAATTATATCATTCCAATGATATCACTAAATCTAATAAATCAATCTGAATCAATCAAATGAATATTAATAAACTTATAACTTTTCGTTTATATCAATTATTTAAAACAACAGAATAATTGTGATATTTTTTGTTTTAATAGTTAAATTCTTTTTGGAAAAATCAGTGGACTTTCATATCAATATTTTCTGGATGTTTCATAATTAACATCTGCCTATATTACACTTTTACGATCTCGGGGGTTGAGACAACGGTCTTACATTTAAATTGTATGACTTCCGAGATCTCGTATAAGTGGATAACTACAGTTACTGTAATATCAGCAGATGCTAGTTTTAAGCAGTGCTTTGTTATGAAGAACTAAGATTTTTTTAAAAAGAATTTTAATTTAAAATATTAGTATAACGATGTGCTGTTATATTAAAATAACACCATGAGATCCATCGACGCACATGTTGGGTTGCATGTATAGCAGCAACATTCTCCTAAAGCGTTCGGTTCTTCAAAAAGCCGTCTCCGCACTAAAAAGCTCGAAACAGAACAGTGCGGCGTAAGTAATTATTACACAATATCGTCCCAGGTTTGTTGTTCCGCCGTTGTCTCACTCCCGGGATCCCGTATAAGTGGATGCTGTAATGTTGGGAGATGTTAATTATGAAATATGCAGTAAGCTGTAGTTTGCTGTGATGAGGGTTTGTTAACTTGATAAGCTAACGTGTAATATGATGCTTGTTTTGTAGGTGGTACATTTTTCAGAAAGGGAGTTTGGACTGTAGAAGCTCAGTTGATAGCACTTTAATATCAAGTCGCTACATTTAATTAACCAAATGAGAACTAGTACTTACAAATTTAAACAATGGAAGTTACTAAATATGCGTTGCAAAAAATCTACAGGTAAGTCAATTGAACCATGCCAATACCTGCACTGCCTCGCTGTATGGCAATGCTGATACTTAGCTCTCGAGTCACACGTCGCTTAAACGAGACGCTCTGAATTTTTTTTTAAAGTCTAAAGTTGTTTACATAAATTTCGCACACAAAGTTTCTAATATACCTAACGAACAATTCATGGAAACGTATCAATAATAATGATTTGGTATCTACAATACTCGTGTGCACAATTGTTGGCTGTCTCTACTTGCTAGTGGAGCGTTTTTTTAATGTACGCTCCACATCTGCTATGCGATTTCTACTGATGGGTAGTTATAGCATAACAGATGTGCAAGGAAGGCGTTAAGGTTATCCCACAAACACACAAGTGGCTGACTGATGCCGACCGGTACTTCCTTCCGAGTACCAAGGTTTAGGTCGAGGTGCACAAAATAAACCTAGACTTGCACAATGTACAGATGATTACTGAGATGAAGGACAAAGCTTGTTAAAGCACTGATTCCAATAGAGCCGTTTCGTGATTTCATGGAAGAAAAAACGAATTTATAGCAAATAAAGTTAAATAAAATAATAAATAATGCTGGACAATCCACACAGCATCATCTAGCCCCAAGCTAAGCAGAGCTTGTGTTATGGGTACTAGATGACTGAAATACATAATACAATATTATTAAATAGATAGATATATTTTTTTATTATACATAGAAAACGACCAGAACCTCTGAACAAATATCTGCAGATCGTACAAATATGATACACAATACACAAATAGTAAAAAGGTTTCTAGGTATACATTGAGAAAGCGGAGCGTCCCACAAAACTATACTTAAGACTGATTTATACGTCTATGTATGTAGACAGTAGTATGTAGGTATGTAAGTACATACCTACATAAGTGTTTTGTTTATTCAGATACAACGAAGGATAAAATTGTAACAGTAAAACACAGTACGGTGCATTGTTTACGGATAGCGTAGTATATATATAGGTTCATTAAGTTAAGATACATTGTATTTATTCGTACGATGTCCACCAGGCAGCAAGGTTGCTGTTCCCGCACGCTCAGCCGTATGATGGTTACACTACCAGCTTTTATATTTTCATACAGGTTACAAATTAAGACTTTTGGTTGCTTTGTGAGGTGTGCGGTGCACCGATATAAGCTACAACCTTTGCCCTAAGTTCTCAAAATAAGCAGCTGCTGCGGTCACTCGACCTCACTTAACACCTTCATCCATTTTGAACTATAGATTCCACGAATCATAGAACTATCAGACAGACAGACGTGCTAAGCGGAAGCACTTGAAACACACTCGCTAAACTTAGAGAGCCGTGAAACTAATAAATAACGCATTAGAAGATCATCGGGGAATAGTTTGCATGTGTTTCTGAGAATGATGAGCTACTTTATAGGAGTTTGAGGAGTTCGGAGATATACGTACATATAATATTTTATAAAGTAAGGAGCTTAGTTAAATATGTAGTAAGTGTTCCGACCAATACAGAGTGGAAGGTAGCGGGTTTATATCCCACCTAATTCGTACATTTTTGGCATTTATGAATTTGTAGTATGTAGCTTTCTTTTGAATTTTCTTTCATCTAGAACTTTATAGACTTCCATCCATGCTTTAAAATTCTTATATATCAAAATGTATGAAAACTTGATTCGTGCAAACTGAAAATCTATTATTCAGCTGTCTTGATGCGTTCGTCTATAAAAAAAAAATCATTTCATAGTTAGTTTGATTCGTCTGGTACGTTAGGTTTTTAACTAAACTCACACAAAGCTCTGACAAAGTACAGATTAGAGATTATTTATTGCAAGATCTTAAAAAATAAGGTGGAAACAACAGTTTGTTCCACGTAGTACTTGATTTTTTTTCCGACATGTGTTGCAAAGTTCGCGCCACGTGCTCTTCTTAAGTGAGAACTGTAAAAAAACTCGAGTGCTTTATCTTGACTGCAAATTAACGACCCTGAGGTGCAACGTGCAACACTTATCGTTTAGAAAAACTTATTTTGGCTAAAGATAGATTCGGTATATACTTACATAACAACCAATTTCATCGAAACTGTTTATAAGCCGTGTCATTATTTTCGAGTGGTTACTTCAAAGTACGCTCTGATAAAAATATCGACAGAAAATAATAATTTCGCATCAGCACTTGCAATGTAACCTCAAACAAGCCGGAATACAATGACCAAAACTGCACCCGTTCGTTTAGAAGGGCGCTCAAAATCATAACACAAAAGAAGTACGGTTATTTTACACCAATGCGGTAGATTATATCTTTTATGTTCAAAATCAACAGGAAGTTTTCAAATGGGGCATGTAACCTATACTTATTGATGCTGCGTACAAAAGGGTGCATAAATTTAGCCGAAAAGGGTTTGAGCAAACAATACGGCTGCGTAATTTTGTATTTTTTAGTAATTGTACGCGCTTGCAATGTGCTCGTACAGAATGTCGCTCAGTTTCAAAAAGTTTAATTCAATTTTGGCGTAGAAACAAAGTAAACACTCAGTGGACCGTTCTGGTGTTTGGACTAAGTTCCAAAGTAGATTAGTAACTGCGATTTGATCGGAAAACAAATCCACCAGAGCTTTTTGGGTTATTTCGATGGTTTGCGAATCGAAATTGAAAGCAAGTTTATCACATTCAATAACATTGTACCTATATCTACTAAAAACGCCTTGGAAACACCGGATCAAAAACTTACCCATTGCAGAATGAAACATACTACGGAATATTTGCTTTGAAGATTATGTGAGTATAGAAAAACTTAGGAAATCCTGTAAATATAATATATATTTCACCTATGTGATTTTGGTCTATTTTATAAAAGTTACAAATTAGCAACTTTTCAGTTACTAAAAAAACCTTCCAACAATTATAAGCATGCCATATCGATTTGTACTAGATTCCTCCCCACAAGCAATAAATCGATCAAATGATAGCATAGTGGATCTGTGACATGACTCATCCTGAGCCACATGTTGGGTATTAGTCTCAAATCCAACGATCATAACACAGAACTACAGGATTAAGTAGGATACTGCAAGCTCAATGCTGCCGGTGGTCTATGACCCTTATGTTTTTTGCCAGCAAGAGCGACACATCTGTTAAAATATTTTAAAAACGTGATATGAATTTACCGAGGGCAGAAGTTCCTGTATAAATATATCAGTCAATGGATCGTTTAGTTTTCTTGATGGTTATGTGTTGTACGGCTTTGACTATGAAAATAGTTTATGAGAAAGAGGGGATCTAAAAGTTTACCCAGTTTATGATAATATCTCGATAAAGTAGTTTTATGATGATGTGGTGACAGAATCTCTTATTAGATAAGGTTTACAAATCAGTTTTATCCAGCAGTTGTATCCAGATCAATTTCTAGAAAATCAGTAGATTAAAGTTTTGTTAAAATCTAGGCTAGCAGAATTATCATTTTCATCGAATCCTCATAGTGATTTACAGCTGCGCTTTCACTAATTTAAGTAATGATCAACCTTGAAACTTGAAGAAGTAAATTATAAATGTGATTCAGCATACAAAAACAGTTGCACTTTATCTGAGCCACCAAATTATCGTGAAACAATAAAAACTCAGCGCGAGGGACCAGTTTTATAATGCTCTACCTAAATCGAGGGGTTTGAAACTTTTAATACTATTCGTCGGGTCATTTATGTCACCCCTTCTAACGGCTAATGCGACGCTCATGTTCATTCATGATTTAGGGTACCGTATTGTGTTAACAGAGAAATTAGTAGAGCTTATGTACGAAACAGTTGGTTTACTCTTGGGACGAACTTCAATAGATTATGCTATGCTGGAAGTTCATGCTTGGGAAATAGCATCCATTAATAATTTTAACTAACGCGAGTGTTCATGAATATGTGTGAAGCATGATACATTGTTCGGGTGATTTAGCTTCACATCCTTGTAGAGGAAGAAGTAGGCAGGTCTAGAAAAAGAAGAAAAAAGACGAACTTAAAATATAACAGAAGGACTTCGAACTAAAACTTATTCCCTAATTAAAATTTACTAGTTGCTTAACCCGAACTCCGTGACTTTCTAAAGATGCCCGTCATAAGGATACAAAGGTTACAAACACAACTTTAGGATCAATCAAGATACAATGCTAGCTCGGCAAAATTGCGACTGTTTTTAGTTAGACGTCTTTTCGGTTTGATTACAGCGTAGTTTAACGAGTATTCCAGTGACCCTTTACAATCTGTGATATCGAAAGGTGTGACATAAACACTCAAAGCTCATTCATGTGCACGAAATGAAACCAGTTCTGTTATGATTTTGTGGGGAGGTTATCCTTTTGAGTGGCCTTCTTTTTATAAGTGATTTGGCACGGGTGCGTAACAATACAGTATTTTTAAGGGTGCTGGGAGACCCACAGGGATGCAATTCACATAACATACAAAATAAAACTTGTTCGAACCAAAAAAATATGTTTACGGTTTTAGTTCCACTTTTAATTTGTCACCAACAAGTCTGTTGATATAAAAAAGGACTTAAACTCTAGAAGATTTAGCTGATAATGATGATGACTCAGACTTGGCAGGTTATGTGTTATTTGAAAATAATGACATGGTATATACCAAACAAAACGCATCGTATTAGTAACGAAGAAAATTTACGAGACCTTTTTTGAGATCTAAGTAGAAGTAACGCAGAAAATAAAACCAACTTGCAACCAAATGTTCACATAACACCAGACAGTCGTAAAACCGGCGACGTGTACTAAGACGGTTATAGCACAATTAATATGCAAAACTGTAACATTAGAATTGGTAGCTGTGAGTTTACCGTCCGTTTAACCAAGGTCTGTCTACATGGATGAGTTTTATAGATGTGCATTTTGCACTTAAAGTTTTCGTTCCTAGTATTATTTCAATATTCCGAAAACAGTACAGAATTTAAGTTATTTTTAAGTGTTTCATCCATGTGATAATTAATAGAAGAAATATTGATTGTTTCTTTAAATTAAATACGCTCCGAAACTACTGGACCGATTTGATAAATTCTTTCACATTACTTTCGTACATTATCCCTGATGGTTATAGGCTATAGAACATTTTCAAAAAGTTACGATTTAAATGAAAACTTAAACAATGTAACCCAATGTAAACATAGGTAAATAAACGCGATAAATTCCCGTTCAAATAGTACATAAATTATGTATCCCAACGTGTATTTGTGTGTGTAACAATTTATAATATATAATTTTTTTGTTAAACTACCTGTGCGAAGGCAGACCGCTGGTTTATAATAAATATATTGCTGGTTTTGTTAACTCTTAGTTTTTTGCTTGATAATACAATAACATAATAAAATCCAGTAAGATATAATATGCAATACACGGGTCTAAGGGTTGTTTACAATTAGTATGAATCAGATGAGCTTCATTGATTGTTAACATCAATCAACTATTCAGTTGATGATGATAAACATCATCTGATTTAAACAATCTAGATAACAAAAAAGATTAAAACTGTAAATATGAGATCTTATTTGTTCCTGTATTTTTTAATATTTCATTTGTAGGAACTATTATTATTAATCCGTTTTTCAGCATTCATTATCAAGCTAGCTTTATCGAATATTTGAATTGAGAGTACCGCAAAATTTCAGCCAGTAACTTTAAAACCTTCTCCAATATGAACAAGCCATAATGTTCTCTAAAGAACGATGAATTTAGCTTGGATAACTTGCTAAACGCTCACAAGTTTAAGGGTGGGTCAAGTGCTCTCAGACCGGTCATCTAAAGCAGACATTCTTAATTGCAACCTAAATATTTAGTGGCGACAAGAGATTTTGTAGAATGCCTTTTGTATCACAAAGTGAGAGGTTTAGGTTCTTTGAGTGGACTTTGTATCAAACGAATAGAAGCTTGTTATTAAATATAAAATACTGATAGAAGTTATCTTTAGTGATTTAAATTATTCAAAAGTTATGATAAATTTATCAATTTATTTTATATATTATATTAACTGAATCACTACTAGCTTAGAAGTAGAAAATTGTTTCAGAACTTTTTTTTTATAACTAATATAGTCTTCCGTTTGACCACGATCTCTCCTGATGGAAAGTGAAGATGTGGCCGACGACGGTGGATCACGCAGGTCTAGATGACACCTATTCGCTCTAGTTTTGAAGAGACCCAGGTTGTAGTTAGTAGGTACTTAGTAAATCTTTTAGCATCCATTTTCTATAAAAGCTTTATAAGCTTAAGCAGGTGTCAATTCAGATGATACCAAAGCTAAACTTATCAGCAATAAAAATTATGCCCTTCTTTTTATTTTAATCGTAATCAAAAGTACCGTAATATTTTTAGAAAGCATGATAAAAATAACAGCCACTCCTTCATAGCTGAAAACTAAAATGAATAACGTTTCTACAAACTGCCAAAAAACTCGCCATGATTTCACTCGTTCAAATCGCTGCTACGTTTTACCGTTTATAAATGGTTAATACAGCTTTTTCGTTTTTCCTTTAAAACCTGGTTGTACAAACGCTCAAAAACTGAGAGCTTGAAATTCTGTTACGAAATTATTTCATTGACATTTGATGTAGTTTGGAATTTCAGAACTATACACGTATTTGGGAATTTACAGTTTTCAGTATGTAGTTTCAGCTCGATTTTATTTTAAAAACATTTTGGAAATAGTGTTACCAACTTCATTTACCTTAAAGCCGTTTTAAGGAAACCTGTGGTCATTTAAATACATTTTACGAGATTTAAAATGTCACTTGTATAATCGGTAGCGGGCACCTCGCCGAGATAGGCGATAAACCACGGAAAATACTATTATTACGGCAATAAAGTCTCACAAAGCCAACACAATGATTCCACTTATTTATTACGAAATGAATAAACAACATATAAAGTCAACTGTATACTAAAACATCTAAACAAAACTAATATATATGTAATTTTATATTTTTTAGTTTAGTTTGTAAACTAGCATTTACGCCGTAAATAAAAGGACTAACATCCTAATCATCATCATCATGTCACTGCGTATTAGATACTAATATAATTAGTACCTATTTTCTTTAATATTGGCTAGCCAGCCTTCTCTGTCATAATATGACAGAGAAGGCTGGCTAGCCAATATTAAAGAAAATATAATTTAGGCAAATGCCCGAAGTATTTGAATGAATAGAAGAACATCTAACAGACATAGAATCCTCGTACATCTACCAATTTGGAGTCTTCACTGCTTCAGTGAAGAAGTATTCATTGTTTTAGTGGGTGGTTAATGATACTAAGGAACTTTAGTGTTTACCTGCCATTAATTTTTGTATTAATTCTTTTAACATTGGTAATCTCGCTTTAGTAGACACAGGGATTAAAGAAACCAGCTTTAACTTTACGTCTGCAAATGATTGTTATTTAAATCTAATTGAACTCCGTGATTGTGGAAGCGCCGAAGAATAATATTTATTTCAAATTGCATTATACCTAACCGTCAATTTATCATATTTGACCACTTTCATTTGAATGAAGCGTAATTTTAAAAATTGTTTAGTAAATTTATGCTCCTATGAAATATTGTGAGACTGCTATATTTTGATTGCAATTACAAAAATTTTAGAAAAAAATCTGTAGACATATTGTTATACGGATATTGTTTTTCCAAAAATGTTTCAAACTTTATTCATTAGTACTTTCAAAATTACCTGCTCGTGAACATCAAAACTTTTTACTTATAATGAAAAAATATAAAATAAATAAATATAAGAGAACCTTAGTAGGTACTAATTTGTAGCCAATATTTCATCAGAATATTTGCGTTCTATCAACAACATAACAGAGGTTCATAGGAAACCGTAAAGGACTTTCGTAATGAAATTAAACTTCAGTTATAAATATACAAAAAAGATTGAGTATAGAATAAACCAAACGTATACAATAGACACAACAAGAGCCTTTTAACAACCCATCCAATTCAAATGCCTCGCAAGCTCTCAAGTGACACGAAACGTTCACAGTGAGTAACAGGATACTTTACCAACAAATCAGACGATTTGTGTGACATAGCCACGTGCCAGGATTGTCGGATCAGGTTCTGGAGAAGGTGCTGGAAGTTATTTGGAGCAAATGGAGCGAACGAAGCCTTTGGCTCAGCAATTTAGCCTGTTGGTTGAAAATGTGAGGCGATAGATTCTGAAGATGTATTTGTAGTCGACTTCGTTGGAATGGTTAGAAATTTTGCAGACTATGTTATTTAAATGATATTAAAAGCACCATCGGAACTTTACCAGTACAATGAGAAAACAACAAATATCTGAGTAATGCATTTGTTTTAAGGGCACGAGTTGTCGATATTACTAAAACTTTATTTACGAGAGTTATGTCAGAAATTTCAATGTATTTTACAAAAACCTACGGAGTTAAATTTAATCCGTGTAGATTCTCTTCCCTGACGTAGATTTACAAATAAAACATCACGTCGGTAGCTCAAAACTCGACACCACACGTACCGGACATCTAAACCAACACCAAATGTATCCGAAATAACATTATAAATCATTTTCCCTCTAAACCGGGATTTTTTCAGTATTTTTTTAAAGAAATTTGTTGGTTTCGTGACAATCTGTTCCGCTATTTGCATAGCGTCAAACATATGGTCTGAGTGCATCCATCATTTTAGAAATATTATTTTTTGATGGAATTCTAAGGTGACAGGTAACTAATAGTGCTACAAACTTGTTAGTCCGGGTCGAAAGAAATATTAAGGTTGTAATTAAAATAACTTTCTTTACGGCAGTGAACTAAAATATATTAAAAGGAATGAATTTACAAACTCTCATGATGCTATTTTCATTATATTTTCCTTACTCATATCATCTCATTATTTCAATCGAATTGAGTTCTAAAGCCATTACCTGCATCACATAAAACAAAGTAATCAAACCAACTCATTTGCCAACAAAACTAATCAAACAATCAACAAAAACTCTAAAACAAACCAACAACTTAGGTACACGTATGTTGGCAATGCCATTACCAGCTGACATTTGCCCATCGCTGCACACAATTTGAAGAATCTCAAAATTGCTCATTGAACATTTCAGTCACGCCCTCCAGTACCGACCCGTTGCTGATTTTTACTTCTTTCGATTCCGATTGCACTATTTCACCTGGTAATTTGTCTCAGTATTATATGAAAAGACGGGGATGGTTCGGAAATTCCTGGTAGAGCTACATTTGCGACGATATTTTTGTTGGGCTTGTTTATGTTCAAATAGACTCGGCTTTTAGTGTAAAAATTAAAAAAAATAATTAAACGGTACTCATTCTATTACCTATTAGGTCAGCAGTTTTATCCATCTTTAAAGTTCTACTACTTTGAGGTTAGATTGTTCATAGTGTAAAATATTTTATTAGTTGTTATTTCATTCGAAAGAAAATAACCGTGTAAAGTTACTGACGCAAATTCCACGGTCTTTGAAGCAAAACCTAATTATCATTCTTGTAATGATGTGACAAAATCCATAGAAGATTGGCGTAACTGTTCCGCTTATAATATCTTAGTTCCGGTAATTAAATATTTTGAATATGACGTGGAAAGCTGTTCTTTTTTTCTTCCGGAAGAATTTACAAAGCTTCATTGCTTTTAAAGATTCTTATAACATCTAGTTTTTTCCTGTTTTAGATTATGAAATCGCAGTTTATAATATTTTCGTATTTTATTTTGAAATTAGCCGGAATATAAGAGCGGAAATTGTCCTTGTCAAAAGTTTCGGGAGCAATATCAGTAGTAAACTTAGTTTCCCTTATCCTTAAGATTCGTATAACTTTCTTAATACCTTGTGAGATTGCTTTGCCGTATGCCATACTTGGAAATAAATCCCTATAATAATAAAACTGGCTAAGCGTGAGTCAATCTGCCCTTATTTTGGAGTTCTGCAGGATATTAGAGTAAATCAAATCGAGAGCAGTGTATTTTATCTATTTTTTAAACACATTATTGCACATATAAAACATACAAGAGGTGGGCATAATGCCGTTAAGTATGTTAGTCATTTTGTTTAATTATAACCTCAAAAATAAAATAAAATATAAAGCAACAAAATTTTACAACAATAATCATCAGTCATATTTTCAACGTGATAACAAGTAGTAAGTAACAAATAACACTTCCAAAACTTATAAACCAAAATTTGTCGAATAAACGAAGTTATGGAAATAAACTAAAAGAAAATAACAATCAAAATAAAAGAAACAAATTACAAGTAGTAAACAAATATAGCGAAATAATGAGTATTGAGAACTGCGCAACGATAAAAGTTTTACTACGGAACTCTAATAAAAACGATATATAAACCTATTTGTTGCATGAGGCAATAGTAATATTTTGAGTTATTAATTCTGCTCGATAAAATAGTATTAGTAAAGTATCAGAAGTTAGGGCGAATTACTTACGGTATTTTTTATGGGAAAGCAATAAGCTGAGTAGTAAATAAGTTTTGAAAGTGCCACATTTTTTTGTCTGCGAAATATAAAAGGTGAAATGAGCCATTACACAAGAGATTTTGATGTCTTTATGATTGAAACACAATAACTACATAAATAATAATCTCCCACAGGAAGTTCTTTAGTCAAAGTGTTATTTTTAGAAAGAATGAAGGTTTCATTTAATTAGGCATATAACAGACAGGTACATCTATACTAATATCACAAAGAGGAAATATTTGACTGTTTGTTTGAATTGAATAGCCTCGCAAAGTACAGGACCGATTAGAAATTTTTTTCACTATTAGAATTCAACATTATCCATGATAAACATAGAGTATTTTCAACAGGCTATAGAGTATTTTCAAAAGTTAGGTTTCTGTTTGAAAACTTCAATAATGTAACCCTGGTGTAAAAATGTATGAGTAATTATTTTTTGTTATATAACCGTGCTAACAAGGAGTGGCCCGCTAATATCTTATACATATGTTTAACACGAAAAGAATGAAGATACAATAATGTACGATACCATAAACAACAACCGTATCCCAACCTCTACCACCAACGCCAATCCACACCGTCCTTTAAAATTTGGTTAAGAAATTGGCTGTTATCCCAATCAATTAATGATGTCAACGAATTCTTGACTATAAAATGCACCTAATTAATGTTATGTTGTAATTAATATCTATAATATTTTTTGTGATACTCTATGTACTTCCTTCATAATTTACAAATATTGAATATGTGACCTGTAACCTATAAAAGTTATCAATAAATGAACTATGAACTAAAGGTAATACAATTAATACAAGACAGGTTTATATTTATATATACATATATATAATACAATTGGCACCTGTGCTACCCCTGTTAGCCTAAGACTTAGCTTTGAGCTAAACTACGCTTGCTCACAGATCAACGTAAATTTTAAATTTGGTCCTGTTTTAGTAATATCACACACACGGAAAAGGGCTTCTCAAAACAAATTTCATATTGAAATTTGCTTGATGTATATACTTATGTTCAGATTAAATGTATTATTTTTCGGTATTGTCCAGCACAGGACTAATATGGTCTGATGATGATGATGATTATATTTTTTTTCGGAATTATTGTGGTATATGTATAATTTATTGAGTAGCTTTTGTTAATTGAAGGATCTTGTCTTGTTAGGTGATCAAGCGGTTCCACAAAAGGTTTTTTACATCCTTGCTATGTCCGGTAGCTGTTTATGCTGTCACAGTAAATTATTAGCATACCCCTGTGTTGGGCACCCAAATATTTCCCATACCATTAACCTTCGAATAAATTCTGCCTTTGGGAATCCACCAATTAAAATAGCGTATACTTTTTGGGTTTCTTTTTTTGAAAAGTTGACACTTTTCAAAGTTTCGACGCTTTGAATCTTTCCGCGCGATAGGCGCATTCTACAGGTGCGACCTACCGGTGGTCTTGTCAACGAGACGAACCGCAAAAAAATAACATTTATTTTGAACTCTATTTCTATAAAGATAGAGACGTCATTTTGTGTCTGGGTCGTATAAAAAATGTCGGGCTTGAAAATGATGGAGTATTTAGCAGGGTTTCGGTTTTTAATGATCCTTTTTATCAGCAGAGGCGTAAGAGTCGCGATAATTATCATCTAAATGTTTTTTTATGGAACTTTATTTTAGGGACAGCCAGCTTGTTTTTAAATTCTCGATTCTCGTTTATTTTGCTACAGAACGTTTTATGCCATGACTTAACCGTCAGTCGATCTCATTTATTTGATGGCTTGCATAGATCATAATTATTGCATACATATTGCATACTCTGCATAGATCCTTTGTTGCTACGATTTAAACACAAACTGAATGGACTTTTGTTTAAAACGCTGTCCCCCATTGGAGGACAACAGGTACAAAATTATTGTTGATTGGATTATTCCACTTCAATTTCCTCCAATCAATTTGTTCCTTCTGAGGTCAATGGTGCCATGGTGGAATTAATAAGTTATGTATATAAAATTCCATGAATTTTTCAAATTCTAATTTATTACTGTTTATCTCTTTCAAATCATATGTAGGTATGCTTGTTTCATCCAGTTAACCATCCTATACTCTGTAAGCCAGCTGATACGAGCAAGATCTCATTACTTATTAACATTAAATCAGTACTAGGTATAGAATTTCACTGGGATTTATCACGATCTGCATATTAAGTATATCAAGATAATATATTATTAATCTTTAATTTACTTTATTAGCGTTTCTCCCCTATTCACTGCATCCACCCTCGCTCTTGGGACTTGTACAGAACGAAATTTAAATTTGAATGACCCCTCTGCAATCACCTATTGCTGAAATTTTAGAACAAATTTGCATAACGGAATTTGTTTATACTGTACTGTGTAAAGATGAAGTTACTGTGTAACCCTTTATGAAGAACAATAGGTTAATTTATTAATTTCCTTTGTGATATTATTTGTCAATGTGAAAAAAACTTTACCCTTTTTCTTGCGTAAGAAGTATGTAAGAAGTAGTTTAAGTCAGAAGTACTAGCAAAGAAAGCTTGTACTTTCTGAGTAGCATGAAACAAATCAATCAAATCTAAATCAAAGTGCTTTATTTCCTTTAGACCTTACAGGACTCTTGGACTCTGAATGGTCGCCAAAGAATGAAAATATATTACATATGATAGCAAATTTAAAAAAGGCTACATAACGTTGATTAAAACAAATAAAAACTGCATCAAATGACAACTTTATAGCAGTAAAACAAGATAAAAGGCATTATCGAAAATTTCAAAATGTAATAAACAAATACAAAGCAACTGCAGTATTTTTCGGTTGTTAGTTAGGTTTAACTGCCACCAGAGGAATACTCAGCATCCGAATGCAAATAGACCGCAAGTAATGAGTCCTAACTGCATGCAATTTAAAAGACCGGGGACATAGTAAAGTTTCAGATGACAGCGAATCACGTTATGATCATGTAACCCGTTACATGTGTCCCGACAAATCCGCACAATGTATAGAACTTTAACTTAATAACGTACGCTTTAATTTATTTCGAAACAGTATTGAGACGTGCATCATTCAAAATAATAATATAATTGGAATAATCGTCAGAAAGTAATTTCAATAAAAGCTCGTTTGTTGGAAAACTACATCCACTCATGACGGATTTATTTATGGAAAATCTTAAGTATTAAGCTGTTTCAATTCAAACCTCTTGAGATTCTACAAGTTTCCTTCTACTATGTCCGACCACTCTTACCGTAGTGTAGATCAGTCTGCCAAAAAGATAACAGAGAACACAGATTAAGAATGAATAGTCTAACATGCACTTAGCAGTTACAACCGGGTTGTGGATTCGTTAGAATTTTTGAGAGACCGCATTTCTTTTGTTTCCAGTGCCTAGTTTTACTGGGAAAACCTTTTGAGGTTGGGAACGAGTGGAAAAATTCTGAAATTTAAAAAGAACTTGATTGTTTAAAACACAAGTACTTAACTCGTGTTTTTGTGGTTACCTAATTGTTTCTTTGAACAAAAAAATTAAAACTTTTGAGTTCAATCACGCTACGTAAGTAAAAAGTTTAATAAACAAAAATCATAACTCTTTCAGAAACGATTACTCAATAAGCGAAATAAGGCTCACGTTGAAAAAAGATTTAGATGTCTTGCAGAATTTTTTGCATGTAATCACCTTGCTCGGGTCGTTAAGATAAACTTGAATCGACCTTGAGACAATTGATTTTCTTCATTGCAGATCAAAGAATATAATTATAAAAAAAATAACCTTTAAAAATATTATAAACACAGGCCTCCAAATGACTAAAAATAAAAGGGAATCGCGCCAGATTTTAAAACTTCACCTACAGGTATTTATGGTCTGTCCCAATGTCGCTGAGTCACCGCAAACGTCCTTTCTGTTGACAAATTTGTGAGCGTGCCTAAGTTAAGACTTGAGATAATCATATGGACTGACTGATTCTTTAGAGCATATCCATTTTTTATACATTTTCAATCCCTCCCACTGTTTTTTGTATATACCTACCGAAAAGTTTTCCATCGCAGTTAATTTATTTACCAACTAAATCTTATGAATTCAAGCGAGCTAGCTTTGAGCACGCAACCTGACTCCACACTGGATTCTTGATAAGCATATTGAATAATATTATGATTTGTTTATTTTTCTTTTGCAAGTTTGTGTTCTTGCAAATGGGTCCATTTTGATGCGAAAGTTTTGACGGGAGTCTACGACATTTTAACCTTTAATTTTTTTATCGTTGCGCCGTTATTAACCATTAACAAAACGGTTCGAACATTTTGGATTATATCAAACAAAAGACTTCTTTAAATATATATTTCATTAAACTCTTTGGACAGTTATTTAAACTGTTTGGATAGTTCACAAAATTTAACAATTTAATTACAAGCCACCGTACCATACAATTATTATAAAACCAAAAGTACTCGTATATCTGTATCTCCTGATCTATTTCCTTTTCAGGACCAAACGGCGGAACGAATCGTAACAAATTTGACAAGGAGGTTGGACATGGACAGTATCTGGGAAAAGATTTTAGGCTATACTTTTATTAAAAACAATCGCGCGTAGTAATAAGTTGATTAATATTTATAACGGCGGCGACGGAGCATTGTTGCGTCGCCACCCTCTTAATCCAGTCAGCCTATAAATGCCAGAGTCTGCGATTTCTTCCGAGAATTGGTTCAGATTTTACGACATGATCAAATTAAAGAAATGATTCCCAACTCTTAACCTGTAAAGTCTTCGTTAATGTTTCAATCATAAACTCATTATATCATCGAATTAAAAAGCAGACGGATTGCGGTCAAAGACTAAAGCATCGATGAAACGGCAAATTAACTTTCTAAGTACATCTTTATGCACACTACTTAGTACAGTTGGCTGACTGTACTAAGTTCTATTATTGAGAAATGCAAACCATTAGACAACTGAATGTTTGTGTGCAATATTTGGGCTGCTAATTAGGCATAAACTGAACGAGGAACTAATTACCTCAACCGCTTTCACGTAAACCGGTAACACCATAGTAAAAATTAAGCAGTCATACAACATGGCTTAGGTCATCAAATAAGCTATTTTTGCTCTATAGACACGAGTAAATTTTATTTCTGATACTACATAATGTATTTTATTTTGCGAAAAATAATCCTTAAGATGAAGCCTTTCGATAGGTTTGATAAAGCTACAGGGTAATTAATTTTCTCGTGTAGCGGGTTCGATTCCCGGTTCAATCATGTAACTATCTAAAAATCTATGAATGCTGTATTTTTTTTATATAAATAAAGGTCTTCTTTGAGTAAAATGACTCATCTGCAATATTTAATGTACTTTCCCTCCGTGTGGCATAGCCAAGGGACACGTGTGTATAGAGTGCTATCAAGAATATCTCAACGAACAGTTCTTATTTCTAAATCTGTGGGTTAGGTCCTGTAGGCACTATAATGACTATAAGTATTATGGCTTTGTACCAACTAAGCAGGTATTTATTGCATTTAATCCCATTACCTATTCTCTAATGATGGGATCCCTTATTTACCTGCTAACTAAACTGGTGGTTAATTTTCCAATTTTAAAGGAAATAAACTTTAATTCTTAGTGTGGTAATGCTTGTTGTTAACTTTCTATTATACTTTACTATGGCGTCAATTTACCGGTGAAAAATTCCGAAAAAGCCGAAGCTCACCGTTGTTCAAGCAGACCATTTAAATTAGTCGATAACTTGAGAATCCAATGAAAGGGTTTTACCAGAAGTGCTCCAATTAGTTTGCTGTTATTTTTCAATTTGGTTCGTTGGAAATAGGTCGGTCAAATCGATAGGTCCCCTCTTAAGGGTTATAAAGTGTTGCTTTTTGCAATGAGTCAGATTCTGAGTGTGTTTTAACTAAAGAAGTATGGTTATTTGAGGATCAACAACAAAGCGGAAAACGGGTGTTTTGAAAATCTACATATGTGTTGTGAGAATCATTCATCAATTCAATATTGAATTAAAAAATTTAATCTGACTAGAGACTGGAGGATCTTAGAACCGTAAAGCTATTGATCTAACAAGAACCCTCTGTATATCTACATGAATCTTTATGTTATCTGAATGTTTCGATTTAATTTAATTTTCTCATGCGAGCTCTCATGAAAACGTCGCGTATCGACAGCATACGAGGTTTCCATGAGAGCTCAGTACATCCAGGTACCGTTTTCCGAGATCTTGGTATGCGTCATAATTTTGTTGATAAATAAAAGTATTTATAAAAGAAAAACAAATAATAGGATAAATAATAACGGGACATTTTTATATATAACTATTATTTATAATCGTAATAAATGAGCTAACTGCAGACTGTTAAAAACAATCTACAAGTAGCTTAACTGATACATATGATATAAGTCGGGTCCCTAAGTGTTGCTTGATTTATTTTTACTTAGTTTTGGTCCACTAGTGGAAGAAGTTCACTGCCAAACTTAAATGACTCCCCCGAATCACGGAGGTTCCCTTATCAGTGTTGCCATCTCAGTATTGTATCATGAAGTTTGAGACAAACATTGTTGATCTTTTATCTTATACGTATAAATTCACATTGCCTAGTATGGTTACTAGGTATCAAATATATTCCATCTCAAACTGATAATTATGCATAAAATATAATAATCAAAGATTTGTTTATAAAAACTCACATTAAAATAATTTATGAAAGTAAGCTTAAACCGTTACTGCTGCTTAACGTGTCAAAGAATATTAAATTTAACTTTGATTAAAGATACAATGCGGCAAACTTTCCCTTATTTAAAGGTAACGTTCACACTTTATCAATTCACGTGTGAGTTAATGCCAGGCGATAATTTAATGCAATCTCGAGTAATTAATTCATACTAAAATATTAGGAACTAACAGTCCGACCGGCTTTACGGGTATTTCACAAAAAAAAATATTTATTGAAGTTACGCTATTGAAGTTTTTATACGGATCAATAGCTTTTGAAAATAATTTTATAGCCTATGTTCACCAGGGATAGTGTGAGATTCTAATGGTAAAAGATTTTTTCAAATCGGTCCAGCGGTTTCGGAACTAATTCAATTCAAACAAACACATAATCAAATCTTTACTCTTGATAATTAGTATAGGAAATAACGAAACGTGGAGTAAAAAAAATAACTAAAATCTGAATAGATTCCGTATTTAGGTTAGTATATCAACTTAGCAAACTTATTTTTAGGAGGAACGAAAAAGGAAAAAGAAATTTAAACTATGCTAAATCATAATTTCGATATATTTTTTGCCCATTTTTAATAGTAAATAAAATAATAATAAATAAATAATGCCGAACAATCCACACAGCATCATCTAGCCCCAAGCTAAGCAGAGCTTGTGTTATGGGTACTAGATGACTGATATACATAATACAATATTATTTAATGTATAGATAATTTTTAATATACATAGAAAACGACCAGAACCCCAGAACAAATATCTCCAGATCGTACAAATATTTGTCCCGAGGCGGGAATCGAACCCGCAACCTCCATTGTACTTGTCTTATGTAATCTCTTTTGGTAAGTAAATTTTCTGGTGTACAAATAAAGCATTTTTGTATTTTATTGTATTTTATTAAAGCATTTTAGTATTTTACATCAGAAGGAACATTTATAGTTGAAAAAACAATACAAAGGGTAACCTGAAAACTTGAATACTCATTTGACGGCACGGTAGGATAAACAATAAAGTAATGAACCAGGCGTTGGCGTCCAGGCGGCGACAGTTCTTATGACACCCTTATCTGTGACCACACGCGATACTTACACAGCTTAAATGGATGTAGCTGGTACAAATTGGCCTTTTTGCAGGCTGAAAGCCAAGCGAGAGGCCTGCCGAGATGTGAAGGTCATATTTACAATTGCAATTAGTCTGTAATGTTCCACTATGCGGTAAAAGCCTACTACTAACCCCTCCAAGCTTCACAATTCACATTTGTCTACGTTTTATCAACGGTAACCAGTCGTTAGTCAAAGGTACGTACTTAAAAAGTAATGTACGCTTGTCAAATTGTACCGTTTTATACCACAAATTATTAAACTTAAAGTAAAAGGCGTTGTCTCCTTTGTAATTTATTTTTCGTTTCTTTTTTTTATATCTTTATTTATTAAAGAGGGTTTAATCAATTTTCGTTTCTTATATTTCTAGGTATTGTAAACATAATATTTTTTCAAAAACTATCCTCGTTTTTGTGTATTCATGAGATTTTTATAGGTGCATTGCGATATTACTGTAAAAATATTTTTTTTTTATAAGTGCAGCCAAAGCAGTTTAGATACGTATGTATGTATAATGACTCATAATCATACACTGCGGAATACATGATATGTATGTCTGCTGAACTGTAGCATGCTATGAACACAAATCATCAACAAATTTACGGTCAAAAGGGCCGTAAATTTGAAAATTGATCGAAAAATAACGTAAACCTCTTATTTTGCAATAAATATGTACGTCTGTCGGTGTTACGTCAATTTCTTTATTTAGATTCCCCTTCTTTGTTGTGTCAATATGCTTTTATATTTTTTTCAAGATTTGTAACTGTGAAACTGGACACTGGCAGAAAAGATATGACGTAGGTAATTGTTTGATGTTGTATAACTGAAAGTAAAAATTAGAACCTTTTGTCGCAGAATAACTTTAAAAAGTACTTTTGTTATGAACACCGAGTTTCTACAATGTTCTTGTTTGGTTATAATTGTTTGGGTAATTGGTTTGAGTATAATTGAAGTAAGTTTTCTAATTAAGACGTCAAAGGCTGCGGTGGACGCGCAGAAGCAACCCATTCAACCGTGGACGTCGTAAACACCGACTACATGATACTAACAGCGGAGGGGCAGCTTCAGTCTGAGTAGTTCATCACCTAAACTTTGAGACCCAATCCGCCTGTCAAGCGAGGTGATATAAAGCAAGATTGCCATAATCACCACGCTTAGCAGGCGGTTTTAATTGGGAAAGGCTACGTAAAGTTAATGAACGTTTCAGTACTGATGTGTGAAGACGTCAAGACTTTGAAATCTGAATTATAAGAGTAACAAACTATGACTTACTATGATTATATGAGTAAAAAACTATAACTAACGGGAGAAAGCTTTTAAGAAGCTTAAGAGACTGGTGTACTCACGAGTACAATAATCATCACTCAAATATAACACTCACTTCATCGACTCTGGTGTCCCCTGTTGCCCAGATCCTTAAGAGACTGGAGTCTTAAGGAGTACCCCCCCAAAAAATCATTACTCAGACAACACTCACAGCATTCACACTGGAGTCACCTGTTACCCGGAGAGACCGGTGTTCTTAGGAGAACCTCCGCATATATTTAAAGTTTAATCATCGAATAGCTGTAATATAGTTTTTATTTTAGATGTTTTAGCACATTCGTTTTAAAGTTTTATTTAACTGGTGTGGTGACCCTAATATAGATTCTTGTAACCCTTAAACAGGCATCCTACAACTGCCTACGTGCAATTATGTATGTATTCTAGTTAAACGTAAGCAGCTGCACTAAGGGATAGTTTAGTTTACTATTGAAGTACATATTTGTTATCTGTGACGCAGCAACTACCAAGTTTCACCTACTCATATAAAACAAACATAGAAACCTGTTTATCCATTTTATCAGTATACTTATACATCAGTTGTTTAAGGACATTTAGCAACTAAGCTACCTTATATAACTTTTTAAATTTTTAAGATTTTTTGATATACTACATCTAGAACGTAACGTGTAGGTAACGTAGGGGAAAATAAACAAATGGTACGCGATAAATACCCGATAAATATTCTTTAATAAGCTATCTCTGTGAGCGAAAAATATAGATTTTTGTTTTTGAGTTTTTTTATCCTACCATTTTAACCAGCTGCACCAACATTTTTACGCTGTGAAGGCTACGTGTTTATTTAGAACGCTGCGACACTATAAATTGTATATCACACCTACGCAGGGTAAAACTTATTTGAAACAATATTCGTACAAAGGCAAAGGTGGTAGAGGTAAACAATTGCCTTGCCTGAATTTGGGTTATATACATTTATTGCAATCATTGTGTACATTTTGTAGGTCTTAGTATCAAGGTTGAGAGAATGATACCCAAGTAGGGTGTAAGTGGTGTGGTAATAGGTAGTGGCAGTAGGCAAAATATAATGAAAGATTCTAATGGTGAAAGAATTTTTCAGATCGGTCCAGTAGTTTTGGAGCCTATTGAATTAAAACCAACAAATAAACAAACGTTATTTTTGCTGTTTTTTTGTGTAATATAATGATAGTGATGTCTTATGACTAGTATATTTGAAAATGTGATACATTTTTTTTTTCTTTATTTCAATAAATAATTTGATACTAAGAATAGCCGCCTCTTTTATTCTGTCGCGACTAAATCATATTGGATCAAAGAGGGCGGTCATTTTCAATCACAAACTTTATCTACGCGTGTATGTGTGAGCTTATTTTTTTTAATGTACCCTCATTGATTAAAATCTGATGTTGGAACCAAGTAGGTAGGTATTAACGATAATATTGCCTTTTTATCCTTATCAAAATAGCTTCCGGAAAAATTGTTTTCCCGCTTAGCCCTACTTTCCGGGCCCATTACGAAAGTTATTTTGCGTTTCAGTTAGCTTCGTTATCAGAATAAATAACGCAAACATTGCATTCCTTTTGTTGATACGAGTATTTTCTGTCACGCGTTTTTACCATCAATTATACACATTTATACAGGGTACGACCTATCCTCACGGAAAAAGTGAAACCTTATCACAATTTTTGTGACCTTAAGAAATAAGGTAGGTACTTTCAAGGACTTTCATACTGATAAATACTGAGCTATATGCGGGGCTGAGTTGACGAAAGTGTGAAGTGGTTACCTATATTTTAAGTTAAGTCGAGGAAAATCTTGACTTACTTGCCGGAATGACGCACGAGATATTGTAAAGGTGAGTTGGAAAAGTAGAATATGGTGCTAATAGTTTTATATTTGTACCTTATCTCACTCAATTACTTGCGATTTTTAAACTGTTTCTTACCTATAGAGGTTCTTACCTGACAAGGATAGCCTTGTCAGTATGCCTTCAAATCGGATTTAAAGACTGAGGGAAAAGAGATTGCGTTGGTGACTTACCACTGAAGCTAAAATTTGACTAGGAGTCTGTCATTGAAAATATTGCAGAATGAAATTATTAAAATTAAATCAGTATCAAAAAAGATACCAACTCATATGTACATACATATTATATCTGTATGAAAGAACTAAACCCCCTGTATAAGCATAAACAAAAATGACAATTTAACTCTAAAATTCAACAAAACTCGCATACATCAACTTTTATTGCCCATTTAAATGTTTATAAAACTAACTGTCACGTAACTCAACTGTAACAAAATGTACGTACCTATTCAAAATATGAGGAAACTTTAGGAAAGAGTTTTTGTACAGAAACTGGTTTGATTTCCGGTGAAAAGGGATTGAAAGAAAAACGTATGAGATGAGATAGCTTGATACTCGTAGGTTAAAAATTCTTTTTTATTGCGTACATAATATCAATCAATAAAAAATCAAAACAACAGTTAGAAGAGATATGATAATTGGCTGTATTATCGCTCAAGAGCGATATCTACCAGACAACCGTGGATGGATAGTCCGAGATGTGGGCATACTACGTAGCTTAAAAATATTTTAAACCGCATCATTGTTTTAATGATACTTCGTAAGTATGCTTAGATATTTAAAATTACTCTCTAGTAGGGACAGACCGCGCGAAGCGACTTTGATTTTTACTTTGTAGTGAATATATATTGTATCAAGTATTTTTATCATACCTATATATCTAGGGTCGTGTGGTGTCGGCATAGAATTTCACCACCCCAACTCTTCCCGTGGGTGTCGTAAGAGGCGACTAAGGGAATCACACAGGGGGGCGGGCAGCAGCGCCCTCTGCAGAACAACTCCACCGAACTGCGATCCCCAACCCGCATGCCCAGCGTGGGGATTATGGGCAATAACCCCCAAATGATAATGCCATCTATGGCGCTCATTAGGGAAGGCCTATGTCCAGCAGTGGACTATTATAGGCTGGTGATGATGATGATATATCTAGTACCCATACAACATGCATTGCTTATCTTAGGGCTAAGCAAAGTGTTTCTACTAAACACTGTTTCATATTTTGACTCGAGTTTACGACATTATGTTGAAAATTGGTACATATACGTTCCAGTATAAAACAAATCGCAAGGATTAAAAAAAAAACAAAACACAACGGAAAATTTCATTTCCTCGCTTCTACGCAAATAATCCTTTTACGAAAACTTATCTCTTCACTGAGGTTCTTGCTCCAAGCAAACAATAAACTTTGTCAGCTTTGTACCGGACTACGCAAACTAACAATACGGCCCTAATTTTGAACTTTGAAACTCAATAATCGCTACCTACTTTTTTTTCTTAATACATCTGTCATTGTCAATAACAGTAGATTTTTTCCTTCACCGATTTTTGATTCGTAAGTCCCTTCAGATCGATTTGAAAGACGATACACCCACATAACGTATTTATATTATTTTAGTATTCCAACTGATTCTGATGATGGCATTATGAGTACATTGATCTTTACCCGAAGTAGGTAGGTACTTACTCATCAGCAAACATACATACATGTTAACGCCTCACCTCACAAGGGGGGGGTGTTGCCATAATAACCAACCCTTGGCAGGCAAATTGGTGACTGTGATTGCAGAAGAGTTGAGTAATTACTGCAAAGTATCCCGTTGGTAAGAAAAAAATTCTAATAAGTAAAAAGATGATTAATTATTCGTAAATAGCACTGAAGATAATTATGACAAAATTAAAAAAAATAATTCAAGTATTACAAAAAATTCTCTGACTCAGCATCAGTTGGATTACCAGCAAGCTAGCATCCATTCCCAGTTTTCCATTTAGAAATTTTGAATTAAGGTAGCGAATCAATTTTTTCCTACCCATCAAAATCTTGTAGATAAACCTTGTTGAATGATACTGTGTCATCTCACAGTATCATACAACACGGTTTGTCTTCATATAGAGCAGTGGTTCTAAACCTTTTAGTCATGAGGGACCATTTTACCAAATGTTTGTCTTGCCGGGGACCACCCAGTGGGTTTTCCTAAATTAAGGATTGTTTGATAAAGAAAACAAGCACAATTTTATAATTAGCACTCATTTATTAATTTTTTAGCAAAAATTTAAAAGTTACAGATTTTAATTTAATGTGATTTTTGTGACTGCATACTCTTTACTAACTTCTGAATTCTTGGTTCAGTGCTACTCAAAGCTAAACGCATGTCGGCAGCGGCATCCAACCGATTTCGATGTTTGTTTATAATCATCAGAAGCGTCGAAAACCCCTGCTGCTCGCATAGATATTACGTTGATGAAAATAAAGTTACGTAACGCATAGCAATATCTCGAAGCTTTGGAAAAGAAATTGCTTTTTGGCTCCAAAATTCCTCAAGATTTATTCCTGATTCGAATGTATCTTTTAAGTTCGTGTCGTGTTGCATTTCAACCACTTCTTCTTGTTTTTCATCAGAGACTTCGGAAACATTGAGAATGAAAGGATTCCGGATCAGTTTCTGAATACTTTTGTCCCCGCAGTCAGGAAAATAGCGATTGAATTCACTTTTTAATTTTGTCAAATGGAGCATCCTGTTTTTCTGAATTTCTTCTTTAATATCTACACCTTGTCCTTAAATCATTTGGTTGAGCGTATCAAATGCAGAAAAGTTTTTTCTTTCGACCTTATTAATCCATAGCTCGATTTTAGCAATAAACGCTCTGATTTTATCTTCATATGCAAATATGTTGCTCATGCCTTGCAACTTCAAATTTGATCCTGATCCTTGCAGTTGAAGGTTCAATTTATTTATTTGCGAAAAAAAGTCGACCAAATAAGCTAAACGTATTTTATATTCGGGCTCACAGAACTGATCTAGCAACTCTTTGTTTTCCTTGTAAGTTAAGAATATTTTTACTTCCTCTCTTAGCAAGGAACGAATGAAACGAAACCCCCGCCCCCGCCCTCGTGCACCGCGTTTCGCGTTCGGACTCGTGCCGCGCGCGCTTTGCGCTCCCGGCTCGCACTGTTTCGACTCGACTCATTACGTCACGCCACATATTATTAGGATGGCTTCGCGGACCACTTGGAATGCTTCCAGGGACCACTAGTGGTCCGCGGACCACCGGTTAAGAACCAATGATATAGAGGGATAGTTCGGCCTCAATGAAGGTAGCCGTTTATCGCAGTAGTAGGTACGGTTGACACTTATTGTACATATCAAAGTTACAACCGTCCCAACCTCGCTTCGAGAAACAATTTACATTATGTTACATATGCTACGTACAATAAGTAAATACTCGTTAATTTCCAATTAACCCCATCAACATTATCGCGTAACAATAACAATTGCAATAGGTATTCTAAACCAAACAACAATTATTTATGAGCGAGGTAAAATTCACAAGGTATTCATGCGTTTCTGTATGTTTTATAATGTTTTAGAGAGAAAAGTGACGAGATGTATTCGGTACGTGAATGAGAAAGGTTATTGAACCTCGGGTCATCATCATTGCTAATATTATATTACCTATGTACATACATTATAACTGATTTTTGCTGACGCGGTTTAAGCCATACCATCTTCCCAGAGTAAAGACTAGAGTAGTAATCGAATTTCATGAGAAAAATCTTATGTCCATTTCTCTCTGTACCAGGTTTTAATTTTGTTTTAATTGTGAAATAAAAATGAATAAAACATTCAACAGTTTATCATGTATTTAATTACTTATACAACATTATGTCATCTAGTTAGTACCATAACACAAGCTCCGATTATCAAAGCGTTATTGGATTGATTGCAGTTAATTAAACGAAATGTTATTATATAATGCTAACCAAAGCTATCCTTAGTTTGTTTGCAACAGTCTATACTTAGCTCAATTCTTTTTAGTGTAAATACCAGTTCTAATTTGATTGTTTTTTTCTTTGCTAACCATAAAACTTCATTATCAGTATTAGCAGGTAAACTACGAACCTATTTTTTGTAGAAATAACACCAACATTAATTTGTTAAAGAACATAAGTTTTATAGTAAACCACCTCCGACATTTTGCAATACTCAAATAACTAATAAAATATGTGATACGCCTGCTCGTAGTTTCAAAATTCGTAAGTAGTCCTATTACCAGGGCCCTAGTTATTCTGGTATTCACATAAAATAGTTATTCAGTGCTAATAGTCTATCAACTACCCCCAAAACAAAACACTAGCGATAACCTACCTAGAGTTATCTCGGATCCGTTCCTGGCACGGAAGTTGCAATAAAGATCCACACGGTGGCGTTATTGAGCTCGTAAATAGCCCAAATGAAGCACCAATGGACGGGCCCTATAAAAATGGTACACTTTTAATTAAATGAAATGTAAACATGGAAACGGTAAAGTATAGTCCCCGAATGTTACTGTGGCGTTGAGTAGACAAGTTATTAAAGCCTGAACACCGAAAACCACGTTAAAATTCCGACCTGCCAAAAAATCGTACAGAACAAAATACTTCGCTCATTTTTATAGTTGAATTTTATTTTGGAAGTTAGGAATTTTGAGAAAAAGTGTCAAGTTAATATTAAAAAACGCTGATTTAAAGATTTTTTTGAAAAATAAAACATTCAGCTAACTCCATTTCTCGATGTTATCGTGGGGCGAGGCATTTCTTAATTACTTGTTCCTGTAGCTTAGTGACATGTGTCGCGCCAGATCTTCTATCTGGCGTTAAGTTTGCGATGCTGACTGGCTGATAGGTATACGCTCTGAGGTTTCCTCTCTTGCACTTTGCATGGATACGGATCTGAAACAATTATTAATTGAAATTTACAATGTGCCATGACAGTTTACGCAAACTGTTAAGGTAGGTAAATTATGGGGGTAGCGAGGACAGGTTGACATGGCATATCTGGCGAACCACCAAACCAGGCAAAAATGCAGAAAATAATTGTGCCAATGCAAATGGGCGAATAAAACAGGCAATGTATGCATAGTCTGACAGCTTGAAAATAGATAACGTTTATTAAATTTATTTACTATACAGCGTGTGGTGAATGTAAACCCACTATATTATTTTAAAAATATACCTATACCTGAAACAAATTTATTGAGTCGACTGTATTTCTTGTCTTAGTTTATTATTTCAACTCTGTCTTATAATACAATTATCATTATTTAACAGAAATGTTCACCAACCTACCCACTTACGGTAGGGTTGGTCCACCAGTTCAAAGTCGCTCAGCGAGCTATAGAAAGAGGTAGGCTCAGAATTTCTCTGAAGAATAGAATTCGTAATTAATACATCCGACAGAGAACCAAAGTTATCGATAAAACTCAAAGAATTAGCAAGCTGAAGTGGCCTGGGCCGGCCATATTTCGCATAGAATCGACAACAGCTGGGGTAAATGCTATCTTAAGTGGAGACCGCGGCTAGGAAAACGTAGTGTGGGACGCGCTCCGGACAGCTAGGATGACGATCTGTGAAAGACTGCAGGCTGATGCTGGATGTGACAAGCTGAAGACAGACACCAACACAGTTTCACTAGCGCGGCATCGCAAACCAAGTGGGTATGTGGTATACAAAATACCAAGAAGGATACCACACAAAGCCAAACAAAATTGTTCGCTACTGCTCTCGGGAGCAAGTAGGTCCTGCGTAGGTCTTAAGTTAGAAAGCTAATTCTAAATAAATTCTCAATATAAATAAATACAAAATCTTGAAAAGAAATGAACCAAAAATACTGAATTTTTCAGAGAACCTTTTAATACCATTTAGCGAATTGCTTTAGCATTGAACTCGCGTTTCTCTGAAACGTGTTTCACGTCACAATTCAAGTCAAAACATTTACTGCTAAAGTTGATACTTGTATATAGAGAAGTAAAAGTTTTGTTGGACTGTTTGTCATGAAGGTAGAATCGACTTATTAAGTGACTTAATCACTGAATTCAAATAATGGCATTATCATTTAATGAGCTACCTGTAGTTTGTTTGGAACAGTCAGAATCAATTGGTCCAGTTGTAAATTTACAACAGTTTTAATTCGAACTAATATTTATATTAGTATAATTTGGATATTTAATAGTAGCTTTCTTTGTTAATAAAGGTTTTACCCTCTCTATATCACTATATTGTGTATATATACAATATATATTATAATATATTTTATTTTATTATTTATATTTTATTATATATTGTCCAGCAGTGGACTATAAATGGCCATATCCATACTAAATATTACCTCTTATTGAATGCATAAACAGAAATCATACCTCTAATTATGGACATAAAAATATATTATATAATATATATATATATATATATATATATTTCAGTGTATATGTTCTAAATCTTTTAAACAGAATGTTCCAAACTACAGAAGTAATTTATAATTTTAACAAAAATTTACCCTCGTTGTAAGTAAAGCCACGGCCGTCATACTAACGTAGAGATATTCAAATTAGGCCCTCATTACACAGCGGGGGCCGCTAATGAATTGTTAGAAATGTAATTTGAAACCACTTGAGTTTTATAAGGACATTTATGATTCATTGTTACCCCATTATTTCGTGGTTCTCTGAAGAATTATCATATAATGTAAAAATAGACGCAATTTTTTAGGGTTTCTTATTTAAATAACACGAGAACACAGTTAAGTAGGTAATTATTAAAATTCTGTTCCGTCCTTGTATTGGTCAGCGTTAGCCGGTCGGTCACAGCAGTTTTTTCGCTTTAATTTGATAGTTTCAGGAGCATAATATGACTATTTCTAGCAGGCAGCGCGGCAGCGGCGCGGGGCGCGGCAGTTGTGGGTCGTAAACCGTTTACTAAAAACGGTCAACTAGTTGAAAAACGAGTTGGCGATTTTAAGAGGTTTGTATAATCGGAAACTGTAGTGCACTATTTTGACGCGTTAGTAAAACTAACTACAATTTTATTATTATTCCTTTTAAACCTTGTTATTTTTAATTTAGTTTGTTAATGTGAGATATTATTATGAATCTAGACAGTAAAATTAACTAAACTTGCCTTCATACTTTAGTTTATTTACTAATTACTTACTATTACTTATTAACAATTAGTACACTGTCACTGTAATGCATTAAAGTGAGGTTAGAATTTTATCCCTTAATGCCTTGCCTGCTTCAGATTCCCTCACTTCGCAAGGTGTGACCCACAAACGTCTGTTTTATATTTTACAGTAAGAAGCCTAAAACAGCAATGTTGGCTGTAATAATTCAGTAAAAATGTTTTTACACTCCCCGCGTGATAAAAGTTTTACCATCTCTACCTAAAGTAAAATGTAACATTAGGTACACACATCGTACTTTGTACATACTTCTGTCGTTAAAGTAAAAAATTGATAAAGAAAAAAGCTTTTTACTTAGCCATGAGTTTCCACGTGAACTTGGCGTTTTTAGTACAGTTGATAAGCTTGGAATAATAAATTCATGGAGCCTTTTAAAAAGTTCTGCTACAAGGTCCAAAAGTACAGTCAACCGTCAGTTTTATCGAGAGAAGGTTAGGGTTTGTAACACGTGAGGTGCATTATCTATAAACAGACCTCTTTAAACCAGCTTCTAATGCTACGGAAGCTACAAAAAAAAATTAATTCTAAAATTAAATACTTTCTTTCTACGATCTGCTGGATGAGGTTTATCGTGAAAAGAGCAAAAGGAATGGACCGTTCCTTATAAAATATCTTATTTCATTCCTATTTCCGTCTCGTAGGAAATCAAGTTAGCCGCCTACTCAGCTTACCTACTACATTTCGTTAGGTATTTTTATAGTCATGCAATGCAAAGTCCTACGTGACGTTTATCAACAGCCACTTAGCATATCGGCTCTGCGCTGCCATTCGCTTTTTGTGCTCTAGCCTATAAAGCTGGCTATTCATATATCGATATTTTTATAAAGTTCGTCGTTTATCGTGTATTTGAAAGTGAATATTTCAAATACAATACGATAAAGGAAATGGCGTATGAGGAGATCCAGAGAACTAAGGTAACAGACATTAACTCAAGTGACATGGTTCGTAGCTCGCTGTGGAACAGATGCCTATTGGCGAAGTAAGGCTCCCGAGTGGCGACCATATGAATCGGAAGGCCAAGGTGGACCGACAACAGTCACAAACAAAAGAGTCACCTTTCAGGTCACTGAAAACTGGACTAACTGCGTTACGTTCGCTATGGCAATCTTTGAGGGGCTATTGTATGAAAATAAAGCTATTTTATTTTATCACAACCATTTACATCAACCAGTGGACCTTGATTGGGATTATGAAGTGTGAAAATCTTAATATCAATGTACACAGTAACATCTGTTTCCCTCGTCATCTGACTGCTTGTCGTAATTGTACTTGTGATTACTATCAATTGGCTACACTTTTAAAATGTTTGGCGTGGAACAATTACCACATACACACACGTTGATATGACGAAAAATATCGACGGTAATCCTTACAGAATTACGGCATAGCTTTAAATTACTTAAACTATTATATTCATTGTGTTTATTTCAGTGTATTTTCCACGACACTAATGCTGACTTGTGGGGGAAATATAAACCGCTCGTGACGCTTCATGAATGGGCAGCTCATATGAGAATATCGTGAAAATATGGCGACGTCCACTTTGAGTGAAATATTTCATTGTAATGTTTGGATATTTGTTTTATGTTTTGTGGAGCGCTGTTTTAATGATTGTAACTTTGTACTATTAGTACTTTACGTAATGTAGGCACTTACTTTTTTGTTTTTCTAAATCATTAATAAAACCGTGGGGCGAAAATTATCTTCTAAAACATTAAGTCTACTAAAGGATATCGCAAGAAAAAACCATAAAATTATAAGTATTATTACCGTGTGTGATAAATTAAAATAAAAAACGGGTAGGACTATTGTCATGACAAAAGCATATAAAAAGTTAACGCACCGTTTAATACTAAATAAAGACGTAAAAAATAATTGCTTTGCGGCAACGAGAGGTGTTGACGCAGTAAAATGGTAATAAACCCTTTTATTTCAACTATATTACGCGACAAGGCCGTAAGTTAGGTTCTGGCTATAAATAATCCTCATTATTAAATTTTATAGATGTTAAGTAGCAATATTTTAAGAAAATTAACTCAAAACAACAGTCCTAGAATAATTATGCCAAACATCATAGAGTTGGATAATTTGTACCTCGACACAAATTAACAATACTGCAGACCTGATTAGTTTTTACTCTACTTAAATTTTTTAAAAATAAATAAAATTAAAGTGACGCCCGTAACCACCCAGTAACAATTCTTTGAAGTTCTCATAGGGATCTCTAACTTTTAGCTGTATAGAGAACACTTTTTGACATTGACTCTCCTACTTTATTTATAGGGTTTTGACATCGGTTTCAAAACCCTTATGGGATCACTTTGATTCTGTTTTGTGTTTTGAATCCTTAATATCTGAGAAACTACTGCAGCTATTGACTTGAAATTTGAAATAATAATACATTTTGTGCGCCCGCACATATTTATAGAAAAATAAATTAAAATAAATAAAAAATGAAAATGAAGATTTTCAGTAGGTACAAATTTTGAAATCAAAACTTTAAATGGTAGTAGTAATAGTTTAATACAGAGTTAAAAATGGTATCAATTGAAAGGTATTGATTTTTACATCTCAAAACAGTTTTTAAAATTTTAATAAATTTTATACTTTTTGAAATATTTTGAAAAAGGTCGAAAAAATTAGTATCTCCGAAGATTGCAGAAGGATCGATGTGAAATAAACGAAGTGTTTTTAGATATGGATCTATATTTTACAAAAAAAAAATGGAAAAATATAGAGAAGTCTGTGAAAATAAAACTTTTTGAAATATGGTCAAAAAAGAGGGGAAATTTCCTCTAAAGGGGAGGCTACCCCACCGAGATGGGTATCAAATGAAAGGTAATTGGTCTGTACATTCCAATACAATTTTTGAAATTTCGATAGATTTTATACTTTTTGATATATTTTGAAAAAGGTCGAAAAATTAACATTTTTAAAATATGAGAAGAGTAATGTTTCCAGGATAATCCACACAGCATCATTTAGCCACAAGCTAAGAAAAGCTTGTGTTATTGGTACTACTACGATAGATGTTATAGTTAATAAAGTATATAAGAGAATTGTGAAGTTTATGACACTCTATAAGTGACTAGAGCTTTTCTCTAAAAGCAAGCAGCGCGGCGCCATACTATGAAAATATGTTCATCAGTCGAAAATCGAAGCCGCAACCTCCTGCGTCGGAGGCGATCTTCTTGATGTAGATTTTTATATTCGGGAATAAGCTTTTCTCAGACATCATGACACCTCAAGAATTTTCAGGAACAACCAAACTGCTGTCAACTTTCCTATACACTGATTTACATGTTATCTGGAAGATATCGCTGTCAGCGCTAAGGCATACAAGATAAAGTATGTATTAACGTCTTCTTTCATTATTATGTAATGTAATATGTTTTGATGGTCACTCACTCAAATGGAATCAGCGATTGTCCACACACTATTAACACTTTTGAGGGATAATATGTGCGTTGACTATTTTTAACTTATTATTTTATGACACAGTGATGTTGTCAAAGATCGTCCGTAACGTCAAAATTTCACGAAGAATAGTCCAATTAAAACGAATTTGGTTAATGTGTGAGTGACTTTGACCAAAAAACTCTCCTGCGTGTGTCTCTTATCATTAACATTAATCACTATTTCCACGTTTTCCACCCCCAATTACCTGCTACTGTAACGTTGAAACTGCCTTTTATTTCCTTAGTTTTGTTAGACAAACTGTTTTATAGATATTGTAAAAGTCAAAAGTTTTACATGAGAGCCATAAAGATGTTTTCGAAAACTGTGTACAATGTTTTTGGAATAGTCTTTCTTTTTCCGTGTTCTAAAAAGATAAATGTAGGTACATTCATTTGTGTTTCACATTCAGCTGTTTCAAAAATAGCATAAAATGAAATTGCAATAATAAGTGAGTTCGCCCCAGGGAAGTGAACCACAGGTCATAATTTGTAAAGTTTGGAAAACTTCATCACATTTTCAGAAAGACTCAAATAAACCAAACAAGATACGGCATCAGCCCCCACAAATCATTCCAACACCTGACCGTTATCGCGCCTCGACATGAAAAATTACCGACTCCAAAACGTCATAGAGTCGACACACACGAACCACTCGCCACCGACTAAAGTTTACAGCGACTGTAGTACGGGTTAGTACAATGTTGGCACAAATTATTGCGCGCTCTGAAGTTACTTTATATAAGGTATATATAAAGACATGCTATCTTCATCCTCAAAAACAAAAAATTAATATAACCTGTGCATAAACTTCAGATTTATCATAAAGAAGCGCTGATGCCCATTGGATTCTTTTTGAAAAGAACAGCCTCCGTCTTATTTCAAAAGAATGTGCAATGTACAGACTGCGTCACATATAAGTAGCCCCCTATCTCAATGTATGTGGGACACATAGTTTTTATTATTGGAAATTTCAGAGCCTTAGAATTATGGGTGAACGGTTCGGTCCTGAGCGGCAGCGTGTTAAATTTTTGCATGTGAAAATTTGTGACAATTTACAAGGGAATTAGAAGTAGTCGAAAATATTTTGTAGACTAGGGGATACTTAATTCTGAAGCGCACTGTAAATATGCAAAACTGAAAAAAACATAATAATACTATTATTCTGTTCATCCCAAAAGTTTCACCCTCTACCCAAAAATTATTTTTTTAGGTTAACTAATTATGAAGTCTACATTTGGTATATTTCTACAGTCCGAGGCTTCAATAAACAATATCCGTCAAGTGGGAGTCGCCAAGGGTTTCGAACTTTTGTGAATTATACATAAATGTAGAATAAGTACTGATTAGAGACTTTAATGAATAGTAAATTAAATAAAAAAAAAATTAATAGTAGGTTACTACATTTTAGACGGTTTGCTATGGAAACTTCGGAGGTTAGGGGAAAGGTTAACTTTTCCACTGTGTTCAAAATAGCGTTTAAAACGTAATAAATTATTTAAAATGGTGAAATTAACAATATCTACATAGACTTTTTCCCACTCAATGAATAATAAAAATTAAATGATATTATCAAATTAGTACGTACTATCTTTTGTTTTAAATGCAATTTGACCTTGTAGGCGTCTTAAAATTTCGACATATGCTGTCGAAATTGTACTGAAAGTTTTAATTTTCATATATAATTTATGTACAGGCGTACAAAATGTTATTACGGATATTGTTAGTAACAAATATAGAATATTGAAAAACGGATAGACGGAGCGAAATCTATCTCGATACCTGAAAAGAAAAAAAACATTCTTCTGGCTGTGTTCGGCGATGCGGCGCGTTCGGCTAACGGCAACTTTTATCTACCTTCATTCATTTTATGGTTGCAGGTTGTCGGCGGCAAGTGGCTCGCTTGTGCCTTCAATTTTCCACAGGGCGGAGGTCATTACACCAAATAGGCGACAACTGTTGCGAATAATGAATGGTGTTTGTAAATGTTTGATAATGGGTTTGATTGGCGAATTTTTAATGACTTTTTGGATTTCTTTTTTGTTTTGTGGAATGGACGGAAAAGGTTTTGGTTTTAAGTTCAGAACATGTGAGGTCATTAACCTGTACATTCGCATCGCAACTCTGTTTTTGTTACTTATTTAATGACAACTAGTTTCTGCCCGCGGCTTTGTACAAGCTTTTCAAGTAGCTTTTCTCCGTTCCGGAAATATTACTTACCTCCCTTCCAATATCAATAAGATCTTTTCAGCTGTTTATGTGTGAAAAGGTAGGACACACATAGATTCACTTTCGCATTTATAATATTATAATAAAGATAACTTGGTGTTGGCAACTTATTTCTATGAAATTATCTACGGTGAGGTATGCTTCCTACTATATTACCTATAACTTTTACATTATTTTACTCTAACTCTCATTAAGGAAAAGATGGTAAGAATCGTCGGACAGATTCTAAAAATAAAGACATTATAAAAACGTTTAACCCTAAACGTTCAGCAACAATAATCCACTGCGAAGTATTTTGTAAAAATCTAATTTAGTATACGAAAGGCCACCGTGTTTACAAATGAAAAACATCAACTTTTTACAGCTGCGGCAAAGTAAACAGGAAAACCCAGTCTATTCGTTGATTTCGGGGAAAAATCCACAGGGACATGATGTTACCAATATTTACGTGTAGTTCGGGTTTCTAGTACATTTAGAAAGTTCGCTGTGGTAAGCGGAACGAGGAAAGTTTGTGAAGTTTTAGTTAATAGTAAAATATGGGGAAATCAACATGTAAGACCTTAAATGAAGTCAATTCCCATTCATTTATTGAATGAGAGACAGTTCCCAATTTTTGTTTATTGACTCTTGAATTAAATTTTCTCTAAATCCTGGAGATAAACTAAAAAAGCGACTTAAAAAGCGCGGGCATAAATTATGTTCGACTATTCGCATAATCCAAAGCTAAGCAGAGCTTGTGTTAATGGTTTGTTACTAAGTGAATGATTAACATGCAACTATGAACATACTTTAAATTTTGGTGAGTATCTTGCATCGCGCATCACCATTGCTGTATTGTCATGCAACAACGCAATGCAGCTAGCGTCTTAGGGACGCTTCATACTAGTATTGATATGGTTCAATCAATTGTAGCTAATGGTTATGGCTACTAGCTTAAATTTTTGCTATCTCATTTTTTTTTTGCTTATACAAAATAGACATGTTAACATAGAGAGATAATGTGTATTATACACAAAACACAGAACACTCTGAAAAAAATTCTGCAGATCGTACAAATATTTATCGGTACGCGGGCTGCCGAGGCTGGCATCGAACCCGCAACCTTCTGCGTTGTAGAAGCACCTTCGTTTCCTTACACTAGCGGTTGTAAAAAAAGAAGACGACGAAGAACTTTGACAAGATTTAAAGCAATGCAAGCATTCTAGTCAAATCCGCTGCGCTCATCACCATAACCATAGTCGAATCCACGTCCTCTTTGATCCCGCACGCTCTTTGACTGGACTAACGGTAGGTTCACCTTGAATGCAGGTACCCACTGAAAAGTTTCCTAAAGCACGAGACTTATTTTCATGGAACGATAATTTGAAATGACTAGAGACCCACCCACACGATGAATGGAACCATGAAAATAGAAAAAGGTAGTTTTGAACCTACCTTCCCAAAAATATCTTGGACTGCTTTTACAGGGAAGCCTTTAAGGTAAGGCAGTTATGAAATTAGGGAGACCTCAATATGTTTGTTATTGTACTGGTTTGGTAACAATTTGAACGGGCTGTTAATAAAATTAAATAATATAGCAATATTTAAATTGCTCGAAAATTCACACAGCATCATCTAAGCTAAGTAGAGCTTGTGTTATGGGTACTAGATGACTTACATACATACATAGTAATATTAAATAGATAGATATTTTTTTATTATTTTTAGAAAACTAAAAACACGGATATTTTGGAGGATATTTTAGAGGATAAGCAAATCTATTCATGTCACATCGTTTATTTTAACAAGTACACAGAGTTCGTCAAAAATATTAGAAGATTAGATGTCAAAAATGTAAAGGCTTTTGCCACAAAGTATTTTTTTTCAAAAAGTAATGTAGACTACAAAAAAAATGCATTATATACATGTTGCTATTTTAGTTTTGTGAGTTTTATACATTATGGTAGGTAATTTTTTTGAAAACAATTTCGCCGCCACCGACGTACATTCATATGCATGACTACTAGCTACAACAAGCATGGCAGTGAATGCGTTAATGATATTCTTTTTTATTACTTACTAGCTTTTACTTAACTATCTGAAACCTACAAAGTTTTATCAAAATCCGTTTAGTAGTTTTTGCGTGAAAGAGTACAAATATCCATCCATACTAACAAACTTATTAGTGGGATACTATTTGGATAATTTTTTTTTCCAAATTCAAGACATAATAAATGCAATCCATCTCTTTCACTCATATATAGATACGTTAAACAGCTAAAGGGAAATAAAGCAAATGAATTCTCCTATCAACATAAAGTTTTAGTCTTAAATGTTTACAGACAAGGTTGAAGTTGGAAGCGAATGTTCGCGCTAAAAGTTTTTCATATCAGAAAACATCGGCAGGATCCTGTCATAAAGGGGGAAACTTTACAAATCTTCGAATTTCTTACGCTTTTAGGGACACATAATATATTTATCTCTCCCTCGACACATTATAACTAGCTTGCGTCTGTAACTTTGCACGTTTATTCTACGAGAAAAAGTAGCTTAAGGAAATCTACGTTATACCAAATCTACAAGGATCTTATTAATTTTGTATGGAAACGTTTTAAATTAGCGTCTATCTCATTGGAAGAGATTTCTGATATGAAAAGCATGTGATTTTTAAACCTACTTCTATAAAAAAAATCTGCAGGATTCCCTCCGTAGTTTTGGCATGAAAAAGAAACAAACATCCACACATCCAAGATTTTTTGCATTTATCTATAATATAAGTGTGATGAGTATCCCCCTCGACATATTAAAGGAGTATAAGTTTGGGTCTGAAGGGATTAATTTTGCTGATAATTTCTGCTAAACTCTTGAATGCCTGAAGTTTATATGTTACTAGCAGTCCGCTCTGGCTTTGCACGAGTATTTAACATAAATAAAAATACTAAAAATATGATATAAATATCAGATATTACACATTTTTCACCCATTCACGTTGGGTTACATCACTTAAGTTTTCTTACAGATCCCTACGAAAATATTGTATAGCATATTAAGAAAAAAAAAATGAAATCTTTCCGGTAGCTTCGGAGTCTATTTAAACAAAAGAAACAATCAAACTTTCCTCTTTAAAATATATGTAGATACAGAATAACAAATATGATAAGTAAAGTACCAACCTGATGGAATTACTTTACAGAGTTTTAACAAAAACATTATATATTTTCTTTCATAAAATAAAGGTCGAAATAAAATATCCCAAAATGAGTTTTCAAAAATAATTTGTGTGGGAGGGAAGAACATCAAAACAAAATGCGCATAAATAAAGGTTATATAAAGGCGTATAAGTAATGGTTGTATATGAAACTTACCTACCTACAGCGTACATTAGACATTACCTTATACACAGTAAAGTACAATATACAACAGGACTATGATAATTTTTATGGTAAATAAACAAACATTTTATAATACTATTCAGCGCATGAACCTTTTTAGCATTAAATTACTAAAAAAGCAGGCTACGATATAACCTCTTTCATGTCTCTCAGCCAACAAACAATGACTCAACCCATATAAAGTGTGGCTCTAAAAGGAACCACAAGCTTCTATAAATTGTCGGCCACAAAGTCACAGTCGCAAAATGAACTCATAACGCTTTTACGAGAAACGCCGCGTGCCCACACTAGTGATACGAGGGCTATTAAAAATGCCGCCGACTGCGCTATCACAAATTTTATGCTTCTGTCATCTAAATTGAAAATCTCGTGTTTACTGTTAAAAATGTGTTTCTCTTTGTACATAAGTGCATCTTTAGTGCACACATTGCTTGTTAAGTTGTAGTTGTCGTTATTTAAGTAAAGATTACGTACCTACTTTAGGTTATACTAGTGAAATTGGAGGCCTACTGCTAAAGGAAAATCGAATTTTCGTTTTCGTGCAACACTTATTCTAATGTCGCTTGCATAAGATAAGCTTTTGCGCGAAACGGAACCAGAAACTTAGATATAATTTTTACGGGTACAGGCCCTGACTTGCGTCATAAATACGAGTAAGTCGCTAGAATTACAGAATATGTACTAGAATTACATTACTAAGTACGAAGGATTCGGTGATGATGATGACGATGCTTAAACTATATACCTACTGGATTTCAAAGGAAGCTTTCAGAATACAAAGCTATGAAATATTCCTGTTAAAAATTATGTGAAGCATAAATATTTGGACTAAGTACAGTAATTTCATTATGAATTTTATAACATTTCTGATTATCATACCTAAATCATTTCCTCGCTTGCAAAACATATTAAATTATTCTCTGATTAAAACAACCGCAGTGTTCATAAAATATTCAATTAATTACCACATTTTATTAACATCCATTAACAAATCCAAATAACGATGTGACAAAAATCTAATCAAAATTCCTGTTTTTAATTAAACAGATAATAGGCTGGTTTATACTTTTAGGGTTCCTTGAGTTTTCTTTCTAGGGTTCTGTTATGGAACCATGCAACTTGTTGTTTGTCAGCAAATTCATCCCACTCTGCAGGCCAAAGGCCACCACTAAACCCAGTTATTGCCGGTTATTAATTTTTAATTTAAAATAGCGTGTTGGATATGTATCTATCCGATAGATATAGGGACATCGTTTGGTAGTGAAAAATCAACCATTTAGAAATGTGAAGCGATGACGAAACATTTTCAAATTTTCTACTTAAAAATGGTCGCTTAGATGTTCAAAATACTGAGCGGACTCTGGTTTTGTAGAACAAAGAATATTATGCACACTTGGTTAAAAAATTATTTGAATTCAGAATGTTTTGCTTAAATGGTCGACGCTGGGTCAACCTTCAAGGCAGCGCCATTTTTTATGCGAACATTGAGAACTTGACTTGAAAAGAGAATTCATTCTTTTAAGCGGACAGCTCCATCTCTATACAATTTCCCAAACAACAATTTTTGAATGTTCTAGAGGAGTCGCATCTCCCTGTAAGCTACACTTATTTTAGCTTATCGATGAGGAGGAGGATAGACATCGTGCAACCAATATCTGTAAGAGAAATTTCATTCGTCCAAAGAGGTTTATAATATTTGTACCCTCCATGGTTAACTAACAATAAAAAGGAGTTTGTGACATTCGACCTAGTAGAAATAAAAGGGTGAATCCCTGAGATTTTGTTCATTACGTGCCTTTGAAATCCTTGGCTACCTCAGCCTAGATATATTGTTTTGCGGCACGTTCAACAAAAAATAGTTATGCTTACTTACTGAGCAAATAATGATTTATCTTCAAAAACTTTTTTTTCCATACACATCGAGCATCTTGAATAAAGTCCTTTGCTTTTTAATAAGTGTGACTTACTCTTTGCTTTATATATATTCAAATTCTTAAGATTATAAACAAAGAAAATGGTACGTTCATAGTTCATAATATTCCGCCTACATATTCATAAATCGCTAATACACCGCTGTGTTACAACTTGTTTATTTTAGGCACATTGTTAAAATATTTATTTTTCGTTCAGATAATAAAAATAAATAATGTTGGACAATCCACAAAGCATCATCCAAACCTAAACTAAGCAGAGCTTGTATTATGGGTAGGCCCATAACGCTCTGCTCAGCTTGCTTAGCTCTGCTACATACACGATCTACACCTACATACCTATACTAGATGACTCATAAACATAATACAATATAGTACATAGATAGATATTTTCTATTATTATAATAACCGGAACAACTATCTGCAAATAAAACAAACATTTATCATGAGACGGGAATGGACCCCGCAATCTTCTGCGTCGCAGGTGGACCTAAGCGGTGCGCCCGCTGTGCCATTGATGTTGTCGAGCTGTGAATTTGTATATATATACTTATATTTTCATGTACCTATTGAACATGGCATCAAGCTTCCACATGCCAACACTGCATTAATTATATTCTACCGCGTGGCGACTTGGTAGTCATCTCGTGACCACGACAGAGTGCAAACCTGTTGAAACGTCGAGAAAAGAAGAAGAAGAAAGGAGGAAGAAGAAACGCGATAAATACCCGTTAATTACTAATCATTATGTGTTCAGATCGCGTAAGTTTCAAAACATTGACTTGGTAGAATTATGGTAGAATGTACTATGTAATGAATATAAGTATTTTTTGTAGAATACAATCGCAATGTGCAATTCGATGCCGAAAAGTAACGTAATAAAAATTTTAAAACCGCCATTTTGTTTTATATCACCATTTTGTTTTCTTTTCAACTGGAAAATGGTAAACAAAGTGAGATAGAAATAAAACAGTCTTCAAATCTTGTGATTTTAGCTTTCTCTAGTTATTTTAGTGAAATCACTTCAAAATAATTTATTATGTGCGTAAGAACCTAACCACTGAACAAACACTTATCCATCACTTATGATCCATAACTTATCCATCGTAGCGACAGACAGCCCTCTCTGCAGAAGATGCCTCAGTGACGACGAATTAGCTGCCCACGTATTCCGGGAATGCGTGTACAGCACAACGAACAGAAATCCTCAACTTGTCAAGGTCACTCAGCAAAGCCTGTAAAGACCCCAGGAAGATTCTGCGCTTCTGGACGGAGTTAGGCTGGCTATCTCACATACGCATAATCTATGACAACTGAGTCCAAATGCGGAAACAGGAGTACTTCCACCTTAACCTGAACCTGAATTCCACCTACAAAATCATATTCCAAGTGATACGGGCCCACTAAAATAACAATTTGTTCTAGTTTGACGCTCATTTAGAAGGTAAACACAGGTTTACAGAGGCGTAACCAACCGTTTAAATGCATGCATTAGCAGTTTGCGCTGCCTTTATAGTGTTCACTGTGCGTTTATAACGATATTAGTTTTAGGAAGTGTTGATGGAAATTGCTTTCGCATAATTTCTCTTGAATGAAAGGGTGTAAAACAAATTAATATGTAACCTAGTGGTCCGCCTAGACTTCGCAAGGGTATTTAAAAAAAAATTCAGAAATAATTTTTTTTCACGTTGGGTTACATTGTTAACGTGTTTTACATTGCTATTTCGACACTGCAATTTGATTACTGTGATTACTTTGTCCTGTTTCCTTTCATGTCTGTCAAGTTATCAAACAAAAATATCTAAGTTTACATAAAGTACACACAGTTTACATTTCGGAGAATGCTCACAGAAACTACATGACCTGATCCCACCTACCACCTTCTTCCAGTCCAGGACAAGCAGACGCATGTCGCAATATCAACCTTGCTTGGTGCTTCGCACTAAGCGATTTTAACCCACGCTGCCTGCTTCTATTTCCGACTAACTAAAACCTGAATCTCCTCAGCACTAGAGTGAATAGGTGTTTTCTAGACCTTTGTAAACCGTCGATCACATCTTAACTTTCCATCAGGTGAGATTATAGCCAAACGGAGGACTAAATATAATAAAAAAAAAGTATCTTGAATTATAGAAGCTAGTTTCTATACCTAGTATGCTCATAAACTGGTTAAAGGAACATATATTTATCGTAGAAAAATAAAAAAACAAGGCATGAGAAACTAATCTAACTGAAACTAGCCATAACAACTAGAGGCTTACAAAATACATTGTATTCAATTAGGAGCAACAACATCCCGTGTGGTAATTGCAAGCGACAACAACGAGGACGTATTCAGAATGAAGCACAATTTGTTCTTTGGTGATATTAATTAATAAAAAATACTGGACCATCAACACAGCATCATCTAACCATAATCTCAGCAGAGTTTATATTATGGGTGCTAGATGACGAATATACCTACTTAAAACAATATACCTACTATCATCATCAGCCCATGTTAGTCCACGGCTGGACATAAGCCATGAGCGCCATAGCGCCCTGTCTAGAGCATAGGCTGGAATATACTACCTTCTTATATTTAATTTAGGGGAGGCCTATGTCCAGCAGTGGACTAACATAGGCTGATGATGATGATGATGATATTTAATTTACAGAATACGAACAGAATGCCGAAGTAAATATGTGTAGATCGTACAAACATTTGGCCAAAGGATGTGCTGTGCTGTCGATATAGAGGTACATACGTGCTAAGCGAGACATGCGAAAATGGTGTAGAGTTTATCGTATCTCTATCGTCTTGCCATGCTATGTATTATATGCTCTGATCATTCCGTGGATGGCAAAAGACTAAAGACTGCATGCCGCAGTTCATGAAATCCGGCTGCAGATGATGATGAAATAGAGGAATTTCATTTTAGACTATTCAGGAACTTTTGTATTTAGATGTAGCTTTGGACAATTCTGTAGATGCGTCTACGAACCTGTGTTACGGTAGATGCATCTACAGAATCTTCAAAAATACCTTATTAAATTTGTGCCCTAGCCTACGAGGGCACACTTTTATCGAATCACAAGCTGTGATGATGATACATTGATGTATGTGATTGAGATACGATGTAATTCAAGGTACAACATCAAAGTATCTTACCTCCTCAATTTCTTGTAATGAAGGCTATGATGAATTATCATAACGGTTTGTTGGGTTTGTAGATGCATCTACAGAATTGTCTAAAGCTATGTCTCATCATCATCATCATCAGCCTATGTTAGTCCACTGTTGGACATAGGCCTCCCCTAATGAGCGCCATAGCGCCCTGTCTTCGGCTTGTCGCATCCAGCATCTGCCAGCAGTCTTTCGCAGATCGTCATCCCACCTGGTCGGAGGGCGTCCTACACTACGTTTACCGAGTCGCGGTCTCCACTCAAGAACACGTTTACCCCAGCGGTTATCGGTTCTTCGCGAAATATGGCCGGCCCACTGCCACTTCAGTTGGCTAATTCTCTGAGCTATGTCGATGACTTTAGTTCTCTGTCGGATGTATTCGTTACGAATCCTATCCTTCAGAGAAACTCCGAGCATAGCTCTTTCCATAGCGCGCTGAGCGACTTTGAACTGGTGGACCAACCCTATCGTGAGTGTCCACGTCTCAGCTCCGTAGGTCATGACTGGTAGGACGCACTGATTAAAAACTTTCGTTTTCAAACATTGCGGTATGGATGACGAGAAGACTCGACGTAGTTTTCCGAACGCTGCCCAGCCTAGCTGGATCCTCCTCTTGGCTTCCTTCTCGAAATTGTTTTTACCCAACTGCAAAATCTGCCCGAGGTAAGTGTACTCAGAAACAATTTCGAGAAGGTGGCCATGTACGATCACCGGTCTTGGATCAATGTGGGCATTGATCATGACTTTGGTTTTATCCAAATTCATGCCAAGACCGATACATCGGGAGGCTGAAGCTAGACTGTCCAGCATCCGGTTCAGCTCCTCTAGCGACTCCGCCATTAAGACTATGTCATCAGCGAATCGCAGGTGTGAGATGTAGTCGCCGTTTATGTTGATGCCCTTGTCTTTCCAGTCCAGCGTCTTAAACATATCTTCCAACGCGCTCGTGAACAGTTTCGGGGATATGACATCCCCCTGCCTCACTCCTCTGCGCAGTTGGATCGGTTTAGTCTGCTGGTCCTGTACTCGGACACTCATCGTAGCGGCTTCGTAGAGACATCTCAGCACCTCGATATAACGATAGTCTACTTGGCATCGCTGTAAGGATTGTAGAACAGCCCAGGTTTCAACGGAGTCAAAGGCCTTCTCATAGTCCACAAAAGCCAGACACAGGGGCTGATTATACTCTTCGGACTTCTGTATAATCTGCCTCACTGTGTGAATGTGGTCTATGGTACCATATCCTCCGCGAAACCCAGCCTGCTCCGGTGGCTGAAACTCGTCGAGTCTCCTGGCGAGACGGTTCGATATAACTCGTGAGAAAAGCTTATAGACGTGACTTAGGAGCGAGATGGGTCTATAATTTTTAAGAAGGGTTTTATCTCCCTTCTTAAAAAAGAGCACCACCAAACTCCCACTCCACGCCTTTGGAGTTCTCCCACTGTGAAGGACGGCGTTGAAGAGGCTCTGTAACTCCTGTATAACAGGGTATCCTCCAGCTTTCAAAAGCTCTGATGTTATTCCGTCCTCACCGGGGGCTTTTCCATTTTTAAGCTGCCTCAGAGCTAACACGATCTCGTCTTGACTGATGTCTGGCAGTTCGTCGGTATAGTGGCGTATCAAGGTGGCTCTAGAATCGTGGTCGTCTCGTTGGGAACGGGGAGCATGTGCAGCGTATAAACGGCCATAAAAGTCCTCTATCTCGGCCGATATCTCCGGCTTCGACAAAACGGTCCTTCCGTCGTGCGTTGAAAGCTTCGTCAGGTGGCTCCTTCCAAGCTGCTGAGTGAATACTTTGGACCCTCGGTTTCGCTCTATCGCCTCTTCAATGAGGCGTGTATTAGAGCTCCGAAGGTCGCGTCGTACCATCTTCGCAATTCGCTTGTTCAGGTCTGACCTCTCTGACGAAGTCGCTTGGGTGGTTTCCCGTCTTTTTGTCATCAGCCCAAGAGTCTCATCCGAGAGTTTGGACTTCTTACCAGTACGCTGCTTTTTGCAAAACTTGATGCCCTCGTCCCTCAGCGTTTCTACCAGATTGTGTAGGGTCTCGTCAGCGTCATCAGTGAGTTCCAAGGCAGCGAATCTATCCCCGAGAAGCTGCTGAAACTTCTCGGTGCCCGCCATGATTTGGATTGGGTTCGGTCGGAGCGTGGACTTCACCAGACGGTTTCTTTCAAGCTTCAAATTTATATTCAGAGAGCCTCGAAGGAGTCGGTGATCAGATCCGGTATTGAACCTGTTGATCACTGAGACATCTCTGAATATATGCTTGCTATCCGTCATGATGAAGTCGATCTCATTTTTTGTCACAGAATCGGGACTCCGCCATGTCCACTTCCTTTGGGGCTGTTTCTTAAAGAAAGAGTTCATTAAGAACAGCCCCTCTTTCTCAAGGAAGTTGACGAGCATTTGTCCCCTGTGATTTCGAACACCAAAACCATGCGGGCCTATTCGGGATTCGTTGCCAGTCTGGGTTCCCACCTTGCCGTTAAAGTCCCCCATAACAACGTTGAAGTGAGCCTTGGTGGTGTGATGTAAGGCTTTGGATATGTCTTCGTACATATCCTCCACTTCATCATCCGAGTGTGTCGAGGTCGGTGCGTAAACCTGAATGACCTTCAAGCTGTAGCGCTTAGACAGCCGAAGGATCAGGTACGCTACCCTGGTCGACACACTGGAGATTTCTTCGACGTTGTTAGAGAGGGCCTTATTGACGAGGAAACCTACGCCACCCTGGGATGTTTTATCACCCTCACGAAAGTAGAGAAGATGGCCCGAGTCTAGGGTTACGGTGTCCTCCCCCTCTCTACGGACTTCACATAACCCTAGAACATGCCATTTAATGTTCTCTAACTCCACTTCCAACTGCGCTAGATGGTGATCAAGCCTCAGAGTGCGTCCGTTAAACGTTGCCAGGGTCAGTGTGTGTGGGGTGTGGTAGCCTAATGTAGCCCGGTGATTCCTAGCACCCCCTGCCCCGCCGTTACCGTGGCCGCTACCATGGCCAGGAATAGCGAGGCGGCCGGGAACTGGGGGCCATTTTGTGGCGGTTCTTGTCATTTGGGGGTATTGCCCATAATCCCCACGCTGGGCATGCGGGTTGGGGATCGCAGTTTAGTGGAGTAGTTCTGCAGAGGGCGCTGCTGCCCGCCCCCCGGTGTGTTTCCCTTAGTCGCCTCTTACGACACCCACGGGATGAGTTGGGGTGGTGAAATTCTTTATTATGCCGTCACCACACGGCACAAAGCTATGTCTAAAGCATCTTTATATAAAAAATCCTGGATAGTCGAAAAATAAATTCCTCCATTTCATCTGAAGCCAGATTTCATGAACTGCGGCATGCAGACTTTGAATGATCCGAGGCTCATACATCATACATCGAGTTAGACTAAGCCACACAATATGAGATCTGCTTTATCCTAGCATCCATCCTGGCAAAACACACAAAAATAGACAAAAAATGCCACAATTCGACATGTCGGCTGTTGGAAGTAAACGACGCGTAAACATTGTGAATTAAAGCCAGTCGGCTGCGTAATGTGCGACAGTTATACCGTACCGTTTTTGTTCGAATTACGCAGTATCACTGAATTTGCATAGAAAACGAGATCTAGCTTAGCCTTCACGCGTAATAAAGGTATGGACGTCTAACCAACTGGGATGCGCTGAGGCAGCCGAATGAAACAAATGACAACATGTCATTCGTTTTATTTGGCTAAAACATCAGATTTCCGACGACCTCTTCTGCGATGACTCTTCTAAATATTTATATTCTAATACAAATAATAGCAGGACATGGTGAAAATATGCTCAGATTACAAATCATTTTGGTATTACGTTTGTATGGGAAATTCATGCGTCACCGGAGTCTTAATACCTACATACATACGTAAGCGTACTTACTGATTTCTATGTGATTGCGTCGCATGGAAATATTGTTTTGCGTTTGAATTCGCAGTTTTATTTTTTGGCTGTTATCTTATAGCTGCAATATTGCTATGCGTCTATGTAAATCTGAATAGGGGCTGTTTCACACAACACAATATAAAAATGCTTTATTGTACACCAGAAAAGAATTTAAAAGAGGAAATTCGATGCGACAAGTACTAAGGGCGACCTTATCGCTAAGAACCGAGCTCATCCGCGTAACATTTGAATAGAAAGAATTATGCTCAAGTATCATTCCGTTAACTACTACTCATTATTATATTACTACTATATATACTATACGTGTTAGGACCTAACACGTACCTCACCGCTGAACAAAGGCCTCTCCGATTAGCTTCCTTTAGTCTCCCTCTAGATATCATAACTCAATATCATCATGAAATATCATCAATGGTATAACATTGGTACCATAGATAAATGCATAGAAAGGCATAAATGTCAAAATAAAAAGCACAACATAAAACCAGATCCAATTATCACAAATCCTGAACCTCCTACTAAGCAAGAATACACAAAGGTCACAGAGTTAAACATCCCACCTGTAATATACCTACAATAAAACCTTTATCTTAATACCCTGCAAGAACATCTTGGAAGTAAACCTTTCAACCCAACAGTCATATAATGACAAAATCTTTATGTCGACAGAGGGAAAATTTCTTCAGAAACAGGACACATTCGTAAAGTCGTGTTTATCCCTTGACATTAGGGCGAGGGACAAATTTCGTCAATCAAAGGATTTGTTTTAAGGGTCACTTAGGGTGAAACGTCCGCCGTCATAAAACGGAACCCATTTGCTCGAAATTATACGTGTCGTCATAAGCTACGTCATAGTAACTTTATATTTTGTACCTTTATAAAGCGATACCTAATTCTTACGCAATCGCTGCACAGGTCAAGTATTCATGACTAATATCGACATAGGATGAGATTGTATAAATCTCTGTTCGAAAACAAAACAAAACTGTATATAAATGGTTGTTGCTCTCCACCTTATTTTGACGAGTTTTATCATTCTGCAAAACATATTATTGATTTTTTAACGCCAAAATTACGGCATTATTAATAAAGGATTTTTGGAAACCAAGACTTTACCAAACGTTGACAAGGTTCTAACATTACAAAACCGGAAGCTTACAACCTGACACGATAAATTGTTCAGCCATGAAGTTTTCGGGAGTGCGTGCCTTTGATAATCGAATGTTTGAGACTTACTCTGATTTTGCAAGGAAATTTCATAAAGTAATCTTTCATAAGGTCTTCAAAAGGATCCCTTATTTATATTTGAGTTACTATGCTTACGCTTTTTGTTTTTGTATTCATGCCTGAACTTATACGAAAGAAATGTAACTTGATATTTTATTTTTTTTTAATAAAGGAGACATTACGGACTTTGGTGTGGGCTGATAGCCGCGTACAAAAAAACTCCATTAGCATTTATGTAACAAACAAAAGTCAAGATAAAGCACGACCGCAATAAACACCTCAATCAAGTAACAAAGTTGACGTTTGCTATCAAAAAGCTTATTTAGCCAGTAATTAATTAAGATCACCAGGCTAGCGTGCGACGCTGCCCTTCAAATCCGATTCACAGCGTTCACGACATCGATCGTGAGCGATAGGATTTAAAAATATGAGGGGGATACAGTAGGTTAGCTTGGAACTCGTACTGCGTTGCAATTCGAAGCAACTTGATGACTTGACCTCGTGCGTAAAGGTCCGCCTGCGACGCAGGAGGTTGCGGCTTCGATTTCCGCCGCTGTATTAATATTTGTACAATCTGCAGATTATTCTGGATTTTCTGGTCCTTTTCTATGTAACATAAAAGTATCTCTATTATATTGTATTGTATTAAAATACATCAGTCTTCTAGTATCCAAAATACAAGCTCTGCTTAATTTAAGGCTAGTTGATTCTTTCCTGTACAGAATCATTTATTTTATTTTATAACTTTAAAATTACTAGATTTTGTGGGTTATTTTTAATTAACCACAAAACATATCATTACAGGATGAAGTTATAACGGAGTTTTTTTGAACAAATGTACGAAATAATCTATTTAGAACGCACCGTCCCAATATTTATTTTTAGCTAGACAAACTAGGTTTTTATATTTATATTGATTGTTTTTGTAATTAATAGATTGAAAAAAAACCTGTTGTTACCCTAGATGAAACAAGCGGATAAATTAAAACCTAGTAGGTTTGCACATGTAACCAATGTAGGTACGACAGTACATTATTTGTGCGAGAGGACATTTTCATGGAAAATCTCCTGATATATCTCGAAATAGACATCGTAGACGGTAGCGGATTTTACCATTGAGTAGGAGATATTACTTTCTTTCTTTTGGCTTCTTCACTATCCCCTCCTCCGACCCCGTCCTACCACATAACGGTTAATCATTGAAGTCTATACATGATATATTATATACAACGTAATGTATAACACATTACGCAGATTTTTGTAGAATGTGCTACGTTGCTACGATGTACCGGATTTACATACAAAAGACTTCAACGCACACACACTTTTCTTCTACACACTAAAATGCAGCGACATATTCTGGAGGGATATTTTCTTTTCTCCAGAATCGGCAGTTGCAGTCGCAATTCGGCTACGAAGATATTTAGTCATCCAGACGTGGCCACCCAAATAAACGTGGAGACGACGATTAGTAGTAAAATTTTTAAAGGGCTGCATGGATTCTTCGAGTGCGAAATGAAGCATGTACCTACCAACAAAGATGGCGAACTCATGTGTCAGCGATCTACTTTGGCAAGTAATATAGAACTCAATAAGATGATTATTAAAAAATTAAATAACATCTTAACAAAAATAGGTACTGGACGCGCTATTGCGCCACAAATTCAAATACCCAAAAAATTTTTTTTTACTTGGTACGTAAAAAAGCTTTATTTACAAAAAACAATTACATTTGAAACTATTGTGCTTACTGCAGACTGTTTCAAACAATCTACAAGTAGCTCAGCTAAATTATGAAATTAATAAATAATGAAAATATTTCGATTTCAGCTGGACTTGAAACTTAGAGATAACTCACTGTGCAACCCACTTGAATACAAAAATCTTAGGCTATTTAAAATAGCAAGCTGACCTACTGTAACCCCATATACCGTGATTCACGCCATCGATCGAGCGATAGCCAGTATTTTGTGCAGTTAATTATCCAGAGAGCTACTGGCTTAATCCGTAAAGTCACGTGACCAGCACGTGCGGGGGGTTATTCTCGGTCTCGTTTGTTTAACGAACAATTATGCGAATAAAGTCAGGGTAAGACTTGCAAGTGGTTCATTCTGCTTGTTAAAAAAATCACGAATTTCTATTGTGCTTAGCTTTCAAAATGATGACGCGTGTCGTGGTTTATTATCCACTAATTTGATCAAATTTTATAAAAAATGATAAGATATGAATTTTAAACTATTTGGGTAGAATATAATAAAAATGAAATAATTTCAAGTACCTCTTACACAGAAAACAATTGTGGAATCACTTAACTGTGCAAACTCAAGTTTATATACTTCATATAAGATGCATGAAATCCATGAGAAGAACTTCTCAGGACTTCTTTAGATTTCTTCTCTATTTTCCATCGGGTGTTGTTTGAATATCTCAACAAATTCACTCCATTAAAACACAAGCAGCACAAGACAACTCATTACGTATGCGCCTGTAGGCCCTGCTAATATGTTTACCTATTATAAACTGTGATTTTAGGGCGATATGAAAGGGAACCCCTCAGGGTGATCTTCCGTAATCTTTGAACTGGCCACTTTATACGTTAAGGTCTATTGCATTTAAGCCTGGGTGAAAATAGACGTTAAAGTAAGGGAGATCGTCATCAAAGATAATTTAATATCTTAGATGTAAAGGGAATGAAGTGCTTTACATCTTTGCATCGTACCGTGACGTAAGATGCACAGTAAAACAGCATTACTTGCCATTAAGAATGTGTCATGTCAATGTTATTCCAATAAACGTAAGGGATGGTATTGCCTTTATATTAATCATCATTTTATTTTATCACGGGCTTTACTTCCAAGAAGAATATTTTGTGTAGAGTGGTAACATAATACTTTATTGCATCAAATACATGAGACTTAGGTACATAGGTGTCATATGATAATAATATCATTATTATTATTCATCGTTATTAATCATTAAATAATATTAAAAGAAACGATGTATTTCTTCCGCATAGGCAGCATTTTTTTGTAAAATGTCAAATAGGTAGTTAAATAAATGAAAATAAATTAAGATACAAATAAAGAACTTAAAAGAAAAATTACAGCAACAACAACATCAGCCTATATCAGTCCACTGTTGGACATAGGCATCCGCTAATGTGCGACAGACGTATCCTTTGTAAGTAATAACAACAAAAATAAGTCGATAAGGCTTTATCACACCATTAACAGCTGTCACCTGGCTTCTATTTTGACAAATAAAGTGATAAGGCTAATGAAATATACCTCCCCTTCTCTCTATTTTTGTAATTTAAATAATAATTGAATCCAATTATCATTTCAAGATCCACAAAAACAAATGAAAACCAGATTACTATCCAGACTTTCTAAACTAAAACGGCTAAGACAATCAACGTGGGAAGTAATTCAGAAGCGCAATGTCCCGTCTAACGTCTTTATATTAACTTTGGCCACATCGCGGCCAATATCCTTTCCGTTATTATTATAATACGCAACTTTCAGTTTAACTTCAACTGTTATCTTTTACAGTACGCGTCAGGTTACCTTGCCGGGTAGAAATTTATTATTACGTTTTATTTGACTCAAAATATTTAAGATGTTTGTTATTATTGTGCGAAGCCCTCGCAATCGGAGTAATCTCTAGGAAATTAATTAATATCAAAAAAAATATATTTGGGCTGGATTTGAACCTGCGACACTCAGTACAAGAGTGCGCTATGAAATCAAAAGTTACTACTTGATATCATTTAATGTCGAAATATGTATCTGCCAAGGGCTTCTTTTATCCGCAGTCAGCGGACACGCGTTTTTCGACCACAAATTAAGTAAATCAGCCCACAAAATATTCATAACTGGACATAGACTTCTCACACAAGGTGACTAAATTAGCAATCTTGCCACCTATATCCACCGACTCCTAACAAAAGTAACTTCGTGTTTTGTTTATTTTCTGCGAAATTTTTGTGTACCGCATTACAGAAGATCCATCTCCTTTCTAAATTGTAAAATCAAAGTTCTTTATTGCTTGTTTAGTCTAAGAAGTACCACCTGACAGTAAAAGTGATATCATATCAATATTATTAAGGGTTAATTTTAATTTTACCTTTCTTAATTTCTTGTCAGAAATGATGTGCAACTGCATAAGGTGATAACTGTGCTTACTGTTGAAGTTTCAGTCCGACAATTACTGGAATGACGTTCATACTGCGTTTAGATTCCTGTTTGTTTTGAGCTATCGAGCGTGGAAATGAGATAGAACGGATGGAGTTATAAAAGTAAGGGTTCCGTTGTTTTTGTTAGTTTTCATCGGGATGTTACTAGAGGTAGAATTGAATGCGATGTTGGTGCGGGCATTGAGACAGACAAAGACAAGTAAAATAGCATCTCCCATTTTATTTATGTCTTATTACAGAATATACGCTCAGGCAGCGTCCAATTACTATGGATTATACAAAACTGTTTAGCAAAATTTTTCTGTATTCTTAAGGTAAATAATTTTGTAGGTTTTGATAATAAATACAGTTTTAGAATTTATTGAAACAAATTACAAAATTATTTTGTAATCTTGGTAGCCACTAAATTATACTGCCTGAAACTATGCAAAAAAAAAAAACTATTAAGCTTATATTAGGTATCGCGTATCGCAAACTGCACTTGGAAATTTTTGTCATTTCTTTTGTTCATCATAATCTATAATACTTACACTAAATGATAAAGAGGAAAGATTGACTGCTCGTTTGTTTGTTGAAAGATTAATTGCTTGTTTATTTGAATTAAATAGGCTCCGAAACTTCTAAACCGATTTGAATTAGTTTTTTTTATTAGACTCCTACATTATCCCTGATGAACATAGGCTAAAGAAAATGTCTAAAAAGCTCAAGATACATTTTCAATAATTTAACTTGTGTGTAAAAATGTATATTTTTTTAATTTTTGTTAAGTAAGTACCCGTGTGACGCCGGGGCGGACCAGACCGCTAGTAGTAAAATAAAATTGGTGGCGGCGCTTGTTTAGGTCTGGGTAGCGAGTCATTGTATGTGACCTTAGATTTTTATGTATATTATCTACAATCATCAAGAGAGAAACAGTAAACGTCAGGAGTGGTTCAGGAGACCAAGATTTCAACTGGAGTTTATAGCCCGTTGGTTGTTTTACGATGGTTTTGCTCTTTGTTTTAGTGAGAGATAAAATGAATTGTAAACTTATTCACGGAAAGGTTGCTTCATCCTTTCTTGTATTTGCTCATACGATTGTGTGTCCTTAAAGACCCATTTTCTTATTAATATTTACACGCAATATTATCTGATTTCTGCGAAGACCGAATGACCACTAGTAATATTGCCCAATATTGAAGTAATATTATAGTATGTAATCACTTCTAACAATGTTAAAGTTTCGACACTTTGGGAAGCGATGGAGGATGCTCAATGGAGGATCAGTACCTAGGTGGAAAACACAAACGAGAGGCATACACCCAGTGCTAATGTAGAAATACCTGGTGGTAATGATGACGATGAAAAAATATAATTAGGTATCTTCTGACATTCCTTCTACACAGCTGTCAATTTAAATACTTTGATTGCCTGGATGAGATCGCTCATAGCGATAAGGTCGCCCTTTATAATTACAGTACGCAGTATTTTATTTTACCTCTCTCACCACCATTGGCATCGTTTGTAATTAATTACTGAATTAATATTAAACAACCCTTTATTCTTTATTGCACGATAAAATATACAAAATGTAAAATGTAAAAGAAATAGCAAAGGCGAGCTTAACCCTAAAAACAACCACATTTTTACGAGTTTTACTAAACTTAGGTAAAGAAGATTTATTCAAGGATCATTTACAGGAATGTAGCAAATTCTAAATACCAATAAACAAACAGTATAGAAACAATTACCGTCTTAAACACTGATCGCGTACATTTCCACATTGAAATCTGTTACAACCAGATTCCATTACGGAAGCTCATCTGGCGAATGCAGTGAGGCCCAGCTCGCTTGACTATTGTTTATATTCTTAACCATTGGCAGGGCTGTCTCTTAACACAGATGATACTGTGATACTGACAGGTATCATCATCGAACTTTTATAAGCACTGAGAAAATTTAGTCCCATTGTAAACATTTCTTTCACATTCATGAGATGGCGCTTGTTTTTCAAAAACTTCTGAGGTTCTATTTTCGGAATGTTCATCGATTTTTTGGCCAATTATTTATCGATTTTGAAATCGCTATTATTAAATAAAAATACCATGAAGTTGTCTCAAAACTTATTCCGGAAGGATAAATATTTTTGAAAACTTAAAAACAAACAAACTTAAATTTACACTACAGCAATCCACTTACTATGATTGTAACATATTGATTAGTTATAGATTTAGGAACCTGTAGCGATAAGTATTGATAAGCATATTATCACAATATATACAATATACAACGCAGTTACGCTATATTTTTACTAAAATGTAACTCGGCAAAGTTCAAAATATAGCCGTTCTCTCTGAACGGCTTCTATTAGTTCAGAAATTAGCTAATTGCAGTGCCAAAAAACGACTAAACATTTTTGAATTGGAAGAAAACCTCTTATTGCAATATTTTCCTGACTCCAATAGCTGACTCCAATAGCAATAACCTTATCCAAAGACCTAATGTCTGGACAACTAGAGAATCTAAGCTTTTATTACTCTACGTCCCACCACAATGCGCACGCCCCTGTCTCAGCAGCAGTGTTTATACTCCAGTGTCAATATTCTAAACCCTGGTCGGTTGAATTGCCAGTGGAAACGGCGCGGTCCGTTCGACCACACACTGTCACGTGCGTTCACTTGATTGCGAGCGCTTGAGCTGGGGGCTTCCTACGGTACTTTTATCTGGTAACAGTTTAGAAAGATGTGTGTCCGGCTTCCCACGCACTGAATGAATGTTTCATGCGGATCCCTAACTTTTTTGAAAATATTCTATAGCTCATGTTTATCAGGGAAAATTTAAGATTCTAATGGTGAATGATTTTTTCAAATCGGTCCAGTAGTTTCCGAGCCTATTCAATACAAACAAAAAAAAACAAATCAGGAAAGATTTGTTTATAATATTAGTCATCATCATCATCATCATCATCACCAGCCTATAATAGTCTACTGCTGGACATAGGCCTCCCCTAATAATATTAGTATAGACTATAAATTCCAAGTACGTATATCCCTTTAAAAGGTGATCTTTATAGACAGTTTATGTCGACCTCCAGGCCTCCACTTGCTTCGCAGTGGTTTGCGTGTTCGATTCCCGCCTCTGAATAAATCGCACGTATAAAAATAAAAAGAAGTAACTCAAAAAACACGTTTTTTGGGAAAATGCGTTCAAAGTTTTGTAACTCGGAGTATGTTTAGTAAATTAGGAATAAATATTTTCTTAGTGTGGATATTATTATTTTTTTCTTACTATGGGATATTCAATAAATTTATCTTCAATATTAAGCAAGAAAATCAATAATATAATAAATAGATTTTTACTGACAAGGCTTTAAAAAAATATTGCTGACTTACTTCTGTTTATGATAAAAATCTGGCATTTTATTAAAATTTTTACTAGATGTATTATATTAATGATGCTGTTTATTTAAAAATAATATTTGAATTTTCGGGAATATAACGAATAATTTCTTTTTATTATTAATGAATAAATATTAAGAATCTTGTATAATGTAATACTTCTATTTTATATTGAAATGTAATGCTCTCCTAGATAGATGTTTTACTAATAAAATGAAACACAATATGAATTATGGAGTTTTATACTCATAATAATTATAAAAACACGGCAGTGAAAACTTTGTACCTTTTTAATATGAGTAGTTTCATAAAAACTTAATAACTAAGTAAATCACAATAAAAAAGTTAAACTTTAATCAAAAAACTATTAGGTAACTTAGGCCCCGTATTATGAAAGCTTGGTCATTCTTCAATCTGTGCTTGAACGATTATGGGTATCAGATTGATCACTTGCACAGTGATCAATCTGATCTATGTTTGAGGAACGCCTTCATAATACGGGCCTTAGACTTATGAGATCTCAAAATACAAAGTGTCAATACACTAGGTTACCCGCTATCTCCAAGAGTTTTTACTTAAAATACTTTCACTTAAAAACCTAATTTCAGACTTATACATTTTAACTTAAAAATTATATTGTAGGAACTTTCTTTGCAGGTCACAATAAAAAATAAATTATTATCAAAAACTTAACTAAGGCTTAAGAAATCACAGACTTTAGGTAGGCACTTAAATTACTACTACCCACTAGGTAGTGGTATCAATCTAAGACTTAAATAATGGAATTATAGAAATTCTCATAGTAGGATGGTATCAAGCCCTTGGTAAGAAGGTCCTTCAGATCTTTCTTTTTGTTCAAGCTTAGCTCTTGTCTCTGAGTATATGCATTCTTTATTTCTATTTCTGTTATATTTTTGATATTCTTCCTTTTATTTCTAACGTTCACCTCTTTCATATCATTTTCTTCATATGATGTCTTATAGTAAAATGAGAATGGTTCTGCCTTTGTCATTTTTAATTGTTTGATGTTAGTCCAATTAACATTTTGGCCGTTTATGTCTGTGCTAAAGTTATATCCCCAATCTTCTTGCAAGGCTTTAAGATCCATCATTGAATCAAATGTGAGTTCGTGAACATTGATAGCCGGTTTACTCTTTTTGGCACTTTTGATTAAAGTTATGTACTGATCTGGGCTGTATATGGGCCCAGATTTAAGGTTCTTCTTCACTTCTTTTTCAATTAAAGAGTGGACGCTGTCTGCTTCATTTTGAGAATGTCCTCGGATAAGAAATTTATGAGTAATACTCTTTATATTCAAGTGATGCACAGCGTACATGTATAATGTGGCTATATATTTATTTTTGCTCTGGCCACAACAATTATCTGAGTAGGAGATAATGTTCTTACAGTGAGTATTTGACTCGCATTGTGATGTATTTTGAAGGTAATTCCATATACATGTTCCAATCTCAATAGCACCTCTTTTTGCGTCTGATTCTGTCCAAAAGTAACAATGTACATTGTCGTAAGCTTGTTTTTTGGTATGTTTATTGGTAAGTTCAGTAACTGTTAAATTATAACTGTTTAGCTTTGATTTATAGTAGAAAGCAGATGAATTACCGCGAGGGCACTGCAGTACTGCTTCTAAGTCATAAATGGTAACAATATTGTCATCATTAATGTTTTTACGGTCCGTATTCTTTTCTTCTCTACACAAATTCTTCTCAATCAAATGCTTCTTATATTTTTCTTCTAAATTAATTTTTTGTTCTTCATTAGCGTTAAGGTAGGAGGTGCATGTGTCGCATTGATCTTTTTTAGGTGTGAAAAAACTTAAATTAAATTCATTGTTAAAAATCTTGTAATAGGCTATGTAGTTGCATGTTTCTCTATTATTTTCTATTTGCTCTTTTGTGAAGTCGTTATAAAGTTCTTTAATATCTTTTCCTCCGTCTATACAGGGTGGAATTTTGTAATGCCACCTGGAGGGAAAGTACTCTTAATACTGTAGTTAGAAAATTGTACTCAAAGAAAACATTCCTTTAATTTTGAAAAGAAAGAAAACTGCATTCAAAGATTTTCGAAAATTCGCTTGCCACACCCGGGAATCGAACCGACTAAAATCTGTAAAAATTACACCCTGTACTTTTATTGCATAGATCGTTAGGGTCAATAATAAGGATGAAATCTCTCTAACAAACTTAATAAATTAAATGAAAGGAAAACCATGAAATCTTAAATTATTTTAATTATTTACCTACAATAAAAAGTCAACTAACTAATTAGTTGCTCGACATTTCGAGCAACTAATTAGTTAGTTGACTTTTCGGCTCCATTTTCTTGGATACACAAATTTATTCTTCTAACGAATTCATTTCTAGTAACTTTTAATAACGTGTTGTGGTGAATATTATAAATCGTATTCTGAACTTCAACTCTCAACTCGTTTACATTCGCATAAGATTTCATGTAAATTAGATTTTTTACATATCCCCACAAAAAAAAAATCTAAAGGGGTGAGATCTGGTGATCTCGCAGGCCATCTGATTGTGCCGTTGATACCAATCCAGGTATTAAAATGGTTATTAATGTAGGCAGTAGTGATTCTGCTACTACTGACACAAGTAAACAGATGGATCTTTAAGTTAAAGTGCTTAACTTGACCCATTCAATTTAATAATTTAAGATTTCATGGTTTTCCTTTCATTTAATTTATTAAGTTTGTTAGAGAGATTTCATCCTTATTATTGACCCTAACGATCTATGCAATTAAAGTACAGGGTGTAATTTTTACAGATTTTAGTCGGTTCGATTCCCGGGTGTGGCAAGCGAATTTTCGAAAATCTTTGAATGCAGTTTTCTTTCTTTTCAAAATTAAAGGAATGTTTTCTTTGAGTACAATTTTGTAACTACAGTATTAAGAGTACTTTCCCTCCAGGTGGCATTACAAAATTCCACCCTGTATATTGTCTGGTCGTGGAAGCTCTCAAGTAATGTGATTCAATCCTGGGAATTGATTCAATATGTTTTTTAATATCATTTATTAGCTGCGCACTTAGTTTCTTTTGATTTCCGTGTTTACCACGCATGTCATCGAGCGTCATTCCATGGTCGTTTATTTTAGTTTGTATTGTATATACCATTTTATCTGACACATCCAAAGTGCTCCTAAAAAATACTTTGCAAACCCTAACTTTTGTATTATTTATTGTAAAATAATACGCTTTGTTAGGTTTGCGTGGTTTATCAGCATTTGTATATTTATATTTCGGTTTCACATCAACCATACACGAGTTTATGTGGGCTCTTTGCTTACCTAAATCACCTAGCTTCCAAAATTCGTTGAATAATTCATATCTGTCATGGTCATCTATTTTTTCTGTACATTTCTGTCTACATGATTTAGTGCAAGGTGTCTTAAGACATCTAGCAGCAATTTGTTTTTTTGAGCTTGACAATGTTGTATAGGATCTACCATGGTTTCGAAGACGCTTCGCTTTATTTTGCTTCCAATTTTTCATGTTTCGAGTTCTCTTGCGTCCTCTTTGCTCTGTCTCTAGGTCAGAGTCTGAAGAATCGGAACTTGACGGAATTATTAAGTTTCTTAGTCTAGCAGCAGGGGTCGATGAAAATTTGTCTGTACTACCATAACTAGGGTCGGCTACATCATCATCAAAATCGCTTTCGTCGGCATAAATAGGCGGACTTTTATTTACTGGGCTTGAAGAATCACCTCGTTATTGTCTAAGGTTCATTTGAAGAGTTGATTCGGGCGTATTCTCTATAAATTCCGATTCTATAATCTGCATGTCTGTAGAGTCAATTAATGTCCTGGTTTGTTCCGTTACATTTTTATCTGGAGTCTGTTGATAAGTAGATGTCAGAGATCTTGACGAGCTATCAGAATCGGAGCTTGAAGAACTGGAAGACGAAGAGCTGCTCGAGGATGAGGACGAAGATGACCTGCGTTGCGGTATCGTTTTTATTGGTTCATCAGCATATTTGTCACTTGTCGAAATATCACTGTCATACTCAGGAACTAGACTTCGTGGAAAACTGCTTTTAGTTTCATTTGGAGACTTGTTATTTATTTCAGGCGCTTTTAACTCAGGTGCCGTTAGATGCTGGAATTAAAATAAGGCTGTTAAGTAATAACCTAAACCATTATTTACTAGGGATTTTTGAAGTAAGCAGACGGTCGGTTACCTACCTCTTGATAAGCGATGTGTTCGCACTCTACATTTTCACGGTGGGTAGAAGTCAACGAATCCATAGCCGTGTCTTCTTCGTGTTTCTGAAAGAAGCAACAATATAAAAAACTGTAACGTACCTACGAACCTTAAATTATAGCATAAAATAATATTTATATCACTGATCCTGATGCATGATTCATGTTAGGTAGTAAAAAATATACCGAGTAGACTAAAAAGACACGAATATTGTACTACTAACTTGTGATTCCTCGAAATTATTTTGATGATCACCAACGTCGTTGTCATAGTTTTGGTTATGACACGAGACATTTGCCATCTCACTAGTATCATCCGCGGCACTATTATTATTATTTAATTCTTCTGTTGAAACCTATGAAAAACCAGATTTATATGAAAATAAGTCATACGAATAAAGTAAAACTAATTAATTTCATGTTAATCTAGATTTACGGTAAATGGAACCTATCTTACCTCCGTAGCAGGAACCACTACTTTTCTCCATTGGTTAGCCGATGCATTTGCCAGCATCACAAGTTTCTTACATCTCCAAGACATCTTAGGTACCTAATTTATAACAGAAAGAACTATTATAAAATATGACCATCGAAATCGTTTTCAAATAAACCATAAAGAGAAATAACTTTTAATTTTGCCTCGATCTTAGAACCAGATTTAATAAAAAACGGAACTACATCGAATTACTTCTCAAACGCATAAAAGTTTTTAAAAATAAAAGGAATCAAATCATAAAGTGACTGGAAATCTAGCATATTTTTTAATAATAAAAGGGAATAAAACTTATTTCTAACGCAATTAATACCATCATTATTAAAACAAAAAGGAATTAAAACCGAATGTATCATTTTTAGATTAAATTATATACAAAAAAGGGACTTACCTTTATTACTACACGGAATTATTACGTTCTACTCCCGCATAAAACACAACATTACATCATGAGTGACGGCACAAGACTGAATGTCGCCTTTTACCAGAATTGACTTGAACTTCGTGTTTAATGGAAAAGAGATGGGTGATCGTTTTTTCTCTTTCTAATGCTCGCTTTGCAGTGGCTGTCGAAGCTATCCTGTGCATTGGATTGAAATAATGCTGTTTATGATAAAATCTCACAAAACCGTTTTTTTGAGATAATTCTCTTTATTTTTAAACGTGCGAAATATTTGTATTGAATTAAATTTTATTAAGATCCATTCAGCCATCCATTTCGGTGTAAAAAGGTAACATACAGACAGACAGACTTACTTTTGCTTCTGCGTTGGACATGATAGGAGGGAAGAGAAAAAAATACTGCAAATTAAATCTATTATTAATTAAACATGGTTTTTTTAAGCTCCTGCCCTCCCCATAATGCCAGAGATTTATATCCCTATACACAGGAAGTACCACTTAAAGTCCTTCATCGTATTAAAGTCTAGCCTTACTATCCTTCAATAGTTAGGTTTTTATAAAAGTATCTATGGCGCCACAGCGTTCAAATTGTTATAATGTCTATCAAGCCCCTTTGGCATCGAGTATGTCCTTTGGTTGGTAAAAAAGTCTGATATACATAACTTCTCATCCCTAGATATCACTTTTTGTCATTTCTATTACGATCCGTAAATCCCTACGCTTAGAAGCCGAATTAGTGAGAACAAATATTCGGCGTAGGGAACCCGCTCCGCAAAAGTCGTTTGCAGCTGGCGAGGCGTTAACGCAACATTTTCCTTAGCCTTTCAATTCAATATAAATTGTGCTATTAAACTTTATAGCTTCTTGAATTAAGGATAAATTTGTATTTTGTAGTTTTTACTTCGTTACTTAAAAATTACCCAGGTTCCCTGTCCCCATACAAAGGTGTCATTGAAAAGTTCTACGCTCACATATTCATTTCAAGATTCTCTTTTGTGTCAAAACAAAAGTTGTATATGAAGACTTGTCTAAGAAGATTTTTGTAATAAAAAAAGAAAAAAAATTTTTTTTTAAATGATCACATTTGATTCATGAACGTACGGCAAAGAATCCAATACACCACGCTTCTTGAATCATATATGATATGATCACATATGATTCAAAAAGCGTGCTATGTGTGTACTTTTACAATACGCTCATGAATCGTATATGCACTATAAAAATAAATGAAAAATAATAACTGGAGAAGAGATGAGACATTGAAGCCTAGAATGACGGTTGAATACAATACCGCTAAAAAAGGGATTGACGTTTCAGATCAGCTTGGTTCCTATTATTCCCCTCTCAGAAAAAGCCTAACTTGGTATAAGAAAATCGCATATGATCTCATATTTCAAGCCGCCATAGTAAACGCGCGTCATATACAACGAACTTACAGGAAAAACAATGACTGTACTGCAAGTTCAAGAAATAATTATTCGGTCTTGGCTCGGAGAAGCAGCGGCCAAAAAGCACCGCCCAAGGCCTCCAACGCAAGGAAATACTTCCACCACCATTCACCAACTAACAGAAATTCCTAGGAATGACGGAAAACTAGTTCGGAAGCGGTGCTCTGCCTGTTATTCCAAAATAAAAGCAAATCAAGGCAATCCCCTCCGTGCCAAACAAGTAAACAAACAGTGTAATATTTGTAACAAAGCCTTCTGCTTGAGCTGCTTCAATGAAAATCATAAAAACTGATGTGTGTTTGGACAAATAAAGTGATTTCTAATGTGTAAATTATTATAATTACGTAAATAAAACTCTGTGATTTTTGTAAAAAAAATGCCTTTTATTGCCAGGATAGATGCCCCCCATTCACTAAAAAAAAACAAAAATTACCAGATTTTTTTTCGTTTATTTAATTTTGATGATGTGTCCTGTCACGTCCCATACAAAAAACTAAATTAGCCCGTCACGTTCTGAAATAAAAAATATCGGAACAAGCATCAAAATTTGTGCATATATGATTCATGAGCTTAGCAGACCGGGTACAAAAGCGCTCTCATGAATCATATATGATTCATTGGACAGGGAACCTGTTAAAATTAAAATGATTAAAGCGAAGTGCTATTAATATTTTTATATGTTATTAGATTGGTTGGTATTATTTATATTTTAATATGGAACAAGATTGATTAAATCGATCTCAACTTTGCAATTAATCATTAAATTATATAAGGACGCATGATACGAGTACATGTAAAAACACATTTGCTAAACAGACGTTGTATAAAAAGTCCTCAAAAATATTATCAGAATCCTTACGCCAAACTAACATAATATATTTAAACAAGTTTACATTTGAGACTGAGCTAAAGCTTTATCACGAGTATTGAACGGTCCAAGATAAATATTTAGGTTATTCACAAAGGCAAATCTAGACGCTGCATTATTCTGTGCCTTATTCAAGACGCACGGTCTCAGTTCTTAGCAGTAATCTTACAAAACGCCTTCACTGTTTATCTTGTCTGAATGTCTGACTGGGATGTATCTAGGACTCTTTCCAAGGGCCTGCCTGACATGTTGTACTCGTAATAAATAATGTTGGACAATCCACACGGTATCATGTAGCCCCGAGTTAAGCAAATCTTGTGTTATGGGTACTAGATGACTGATATATATACTACCCTCTAGTACATACAATAGATTACATATGTAGATAGATATTTTTTTATTATACATAGAAAACGGCCAGAACACCCTGAACAAATATTTGTAGATCGTACATTGTCCCGCGGTAATAAAATAAAATAATTGAAGAAGAAGAGTATGTACTAAAACTTTCTTTCATATCTCTAAGGCGAGATCGAGAGATACTAAGAGTTTAAAAATCCACGTGCGCAAATAAATGGCCGCACTTATCGCTGCTCGTACTTGCGCAAATTTCCACAAGCACACATTTCATCTAGCATAGTCTCTTGAATTCATCCGTGGTGTCCGTTTTTTCTCTCTTGCATGGATTACTGGACAGTATATGTGATACTGTGTTATTATTGCACTCCGAAGTCCGACGAAAATTAGATTACAACTAAGAAAATTGTGACAATTATTGCTCGTTATCATAGGTTTTCACTGTGCCCGTATATTCCGTTTGGACTTCATCCGTATCTGTAAACGTAATCCTATTGCCCACAGTTGCACCATTAAAATGCATTGCGTATTTTAAGATGATACAGCAGAAGTAGTAAGCCCACACGAGTGGAGCCAAATGAATCGGGAGCATCCTAAAGGCTCAGTGGTAACAATGTGCAGATTATAAATGCGTTCTCGTTGCGGACAATGATTTCATCTTAGATACGATTCAAAACTGCATTACATTCTTCATCAAATGAAATTTATTTGAAAAGATGTCTTGGGTAAATTTGTATTGTAATTTTCTACGTTGTTGTAAGACAACGTAAAAATTTATCTCAAAATTTTGTCGCTATTTAAAACGTTCTGAAAAAGATATTGCATAAATTTGTGCATATTTTTAATGGCGTTTAAAAATGGTATGCTAGTTATTCTGTAAGGAATATTGTATCGGGTCGAAGCAGCAAAAAATTATAAAAACTTTATCCTCCTTTTTTACAACATCATTGAAAGATAATCTCATTGAAATATCGGTGGATATTTTCAAATTCAGATTATGCTTGTGTGTTGGAACTAAATATGTGGTACATTAGATGAAGCGGACTATTTAAAGCATGATGAAACTAGCGCTAATTATGCACTCCCATGATTAAACACCGACAGATAAATAGTACCTTCAACGATAAACAAAACGAGCTGCGTGTGGTAGCACATTTACCGTGGGCGTCAAATACAGTGAAGAATGACCAATTTGTTACTGCCAGGGTCCGGAATGATGAAGATTTTATTGTAAGAGCATAATGCAACGTGTAGGTGTGATGCAGTAAGTTGCAAAGCAACAAAGGAGCACCCACACGCACTGTGATTGTCTCGGTGCTGGATAACTTGGGATTTAAACGTTTGTTGTCGAGTGGAAGAAGTAAAGCATTTGTGGACTGAGTGAAAATGTGGCTTACTAGAAACAGAATATTTAGTTACACGGCACATATTATTATTTTTGCAGGCTGCTAGCCTTATTTTAACCACACCCCGGACACTGCCTTCTTTTCCATACAAAAGTCGTGTCACGGCACATACATTGCGCTACGTGTGCAACTGTGTGTGTCTAGGGTCACTTCATGAATTATATCGTGCGAGTGAGACAGTTGCGAAGTAGATCAGGTATTTTTTTTATTTATATCTCAATAATTAAAACACAAAATAGAAAAAATGTCGTATATCCATGAACAAATAAAAAAAAACATAGAACACTATCGTTATCGTCTGTCAAATAATGATTAGGTACTAATGCCAGTTGTTTGACGCAGGTACATCCCTTGCACTTGGTCCGCAAAGTGTCCGCAACTAGGGGCAGGGGCGGGGTAAGGAAGCTTAGTCAGGTGGAGGGAGGAGTACATTCAATAAGTTAGTATACGACCGGCGAGAAGCCAAGCGCAGGACCTCTAAGGTTTTTATATAAACGTATAAAGTATATTAATTACCTAGTTTGAGAGTAGTACTATAAGTAGTACTGTGCGTAAGTAAAAACATAAAAAAATTCGTTCATGTCAATAATTGAGGGTAGTTGTACGAAAAAGTAATGAGTAAGATTTAATCTAAGTGACTAGGAACTTAAAACCTGATGTAAATAAACATTATCTCTAGATCTATATCTATACTAATATTATAAAGAGGAAAGATTTGATTGTTTGTTTGTTTGTATGTTTGTTTGTTTGTTTGTTTGTTTGTTTGTTTGAATTGAATAGGCTCCGAAACTACTGGACGAATTTGAAAAATTCTTCCACCATAAGAATCCTAAAATTTCCGTGATGAACATAGGCTATAAAATATTTTCAAAAAAGTTAGAGATCCGTATAAAAACTTCAATAATAAAACCATAGCGCTATACATCAACTTCTTTTTTTTTCTTTTTTTGCGCTGCTCGCTTTTGCTGTGAATCAACTTCAACTTCTTTTTTTATGGCACCGCTTTTGCTACGACGACTCCGCCAGTGTCAGTTATGGATTGCCATAGACATCACAATTCGTTACTGGGGTGCGAGAGGAAACTCAATGTCAAAAAATATAAAAACTTCAAGATTGGAACCATGCGATGTAGGCCATTATAGCGGTGCGAGAGAAAAGTCTTTATAAGTAAAGGAGGTAAAGGTACAATTTTAAAAAGGAAAGATTTTATTTTTTGTTTGTGGTTTGAATTGAGTAGGCTCTGAAACTACTTGACCTTTTTGGAAAAAAATCATCATTAGAATGATAATCATAGGCATAGGAATATTTTTAAAGTTAGTGATCCTTATGAAAACTTCAATAATAAAGTACCGTATCTAACGTGTGTGTGTGTAAGAACTTAAAATTCTTTAAAATACCCGTGCGAAGCCGGGGCGGGCTGCTAGTTATACTATAAAATTGGTAAAGTAATTTGTAAATAGCCCTAGCTTTATGAAAGGTACGCCTATTTCCGAGGCACGCAAGTGATTCGTAATGAATTGAATATTATTATTATGAGGTTTAGAATTAGTGTGACCTAGACACAACATTAACTTTTTATACTTTTCAACATTATACTAATGATCAATTATGTACTCCAAGTAAAAGCAAAATGTTCACTAAAGATACGCATCATTAAAATTCACTTAGTATCATAACCCCTAATTCCCATTTTCCCAGCTGAATAAGAGAATCGGTCGCATTGTCGCTGAGAATCCTAGTCTTAATCTCACTAGCTCTACGCCCTAATGATATCCTGAACCCGCATAAGAGCCCATACATAACACTGTATGAGACGTTTTTAAATTTAAGGGAACATTAAAGCCTTCTGCTTTCTGTAAATATTTATTCAAATTTGTAGGCGAGTCCACAATGCGAGATTTCATAGCTTTGTGGTGGTTGTATTTGCATATGAGGTGTATTCAATGGACAAAGTAACCGGTGTGTAATAAAATTTTACGGTTTACCCTTTTATTTGAAAAGGGTCGTGTTAGGGCATTATAGAGTGTCTGCTGTTTTTAGAAGTGGAGTTATGAGTACATAATATTGACCGGTATTATATGTTATTGTTGTGATTTGAATATTCTAATAGTTAGTCATACAACAGTCTTATATTTGTGTCGTATATAGATGGGTTTTCTTTTTTGATTCAATCATAAATTCAACGACAAGCATCAACAATAAATACATCGGTTGCGACTTCATTATACTAACGGAATGAGAGTAAATTATATTTTTGAGTTTCCATTAAAACATGTGACCTTTTGAAATTTCTCAGTCGCGTAATAAGCGCATTATCTGGCTAATAGTACAGATTACTTAGTAGTTAATAGACAGAGATGTTTTGGTATAAATATTGTATAGGAAATAATACCCAATGGCTACTGATACCTACTTCTACGATCCATTGTTTGATTCATTATGGTTTATCAAGTGTAATTTTTTTTTAATCTATTACATTTTATCCGATAGATATAGAAGGATGGGTATGTTTTTTTACCTCTAGTTTTTAAAACTTCTAATAATGTTTAAATGTGCTAAAAGTGTTTTGTCTAACTTAAACTTTTCGTTAACATCAGCTAAATTTAAAATGGCAAAGGTTATGTTGCTTAAAGCCTGGAGGGCAACATTGCAAATAAGCGAATTGTTTCTAAAGTTTTATTATTCGAAGCTTCGATAGATTTTTCTGAAGTTTTTTGTTAACAAAGTAAAAACTTTTCATGCTTCTAAAAAGAAAGATCGTCTGTCTTATTGGGTTTAAAATTTCGTAAGTTAATTTGCGTATCTTTTTATTAAATAGATCCCATTTGTTTAGGTAACGTTTAATAAGGGAAGAAATATCTGTTAAAAAACATCAGCACCTAAACAGTTTATCAATAAAACTCTAAATAAAAGCTACTTTGAATGAGTATTCAGTACATTCATCTTGCATCTAGAGCAGTTTGAAAGGAAATGAAAGCTTTCATTGAAAAAACACGAAGGAAAAGTTTCATGGACCTAATTGTATTGAAATTAAAACGGATTTTATTGCAAGTGTTGCTTTTTAAACTTTTTCTTCTTATAAAATAAAACTTGGAAAGTTCTAAGTTTTATGACGACCATTGTAGAAAAATAAAAGCAATTCATAAAACTACTGACGTCAATTTTCACATGATTTTTCACTTAAAGCCATGATTTGCGATTTATTTATTCCGCTTCATAACGCTAAAAGGTATAATTTTACTGTGTTTCTAACTATCTGTTAAGTCTAAATGGCTCATAAGCTCAGCCATACCGGCCATAGCCGCCATATTTTCTGAAAAAAGCCATCCAATTTCCTCACACTTTTAAAACAGCTAAACAGTTGCTTTGTCGACGGCCAGTTTTGTTCTCTCGCGCACTAAAATTAAACGTCAATCGCTATGCCAACTACAGAAACACAGTTTGTTATTTCAATTATCGACAAGACCTTATTTTGCTTGGAATTTTCTAAACGCGGCTTTTGTTGCCGGTTTTTTAATTTTGTCGCCTGTCGCCGTGAATAAGCGAGGCGATTTATTTCGTGACTGGATTTTATAGGAAGAGTCTGGGCTTGATTCATTAGAGTTCATAGGGATTCTGAAAATTGCTATCATTGTGGTAGTACGCACGTTATGTTTGTTAAATGGTATAGTAATGTCTGGATTCGTAACCATATTTATATTGAAGATCGCATAGATTAACTTTATATCCAATGAATTGTGACCACGACATTATATTAGATGGTCCATAATAAATAAGAGGTCAGGAAACGAATGCAAAACTGTAGGTTGAGACTAAAACTTTAATATGGAATAAAGCCTCTATTAACAAAGAAAATTACAATTATCTAACTAAATTAGAGCTAGTATTTACAATTAAAATAATTGAGCTAACTGCATATTGTTACAAACAAACTATAGGTACCTCAACTGATCCATATCAATACCAGTTGGAAGTGTACCCAAGATGCTGGCTGCATTGCCTCGCTGTATGGTAATGCTGTTGCGTTTGGTAAATATAAACTTTAATGTAAGTTTACGCTGAAAAACTATATTACTCGGGCAAATAATATCAGAAGCAGAAACGCAATAACATAAACAGCAAAATCATGCGGAAACGCGACCACGGAAACTTAACATACTCGTACCGTACTTACTTCGTAATAACTTCGACAACTTTACTCGAAAGAAACGAGTTCGATTTCCGATGGAAAATCGCTTTGCAACATTGGAAATGCGAATTATTCGGTATCGTATCAAGTTGTTTGTTGAGGATTACGTCAAACACAAATATAATGCTATTACCTTCATGTGTAAACGTGGTTATTACATATCCAATTCTGGGAATATGTAAGTACACCCGAACGGATGATTTGGTTTCCTGTATTTGAAAAATGGTAGAGGCTACCATTTTTCATGCTAAAACTTAGACAAGTATGTTTATTACTTCTTCAGCACCGAACGGATATAGTCGAAACGTAACATACATAGATAACTTATTATTTAAAGGACTTTGAGCTACACTAACGCATAGCTTTCTATACCAGAAATTAGTTGCCGTGGGGTAGAAATATCCTGATAAAAATAATAAGAACTTTCGTTTCACAAACAATTAATTGTATGTCTTTGCTGATTTGGAATAAGGTACTAGGTAAGGTAAGGGTAGGGATAAGCTAAGGTAAGGGATAAAAGTATCCTATGTACATAGGATACTTTTATCCCAGAAAGCATGCATGTGAATCCACGGACAGAAACCAGTTCTATATTCCTACAATATTGACGATTTGCTAGTGTTTGTCACGTTTCAGATCGAGGATTTTTCGTGACAATTTGGCCGCCGGGAAAGCGTCCTTCGACTGCCTGCGATCGGAATACTTGTACAATAGTATTGGTGTTTTTTGACTTATCATTGACAAAACCATGAGCGGATTTGACTTGGACTTGACGAAATGGTACGGGAGTTATTATTTGAAACCTGCCGGTTACTACTCTGAACCACGGCAATGTTGAACTAATGGTTAGGTTACTTACTCTGTATAAAGATAGGCATTATGACCAAACTGATTATGGCATTCACATCCAACAAGACCTGTATAAAGACGCTTATCAGGATGTTAATCAGGGGCTTCTAATGTTTAGAAGCCATTATAAATGAAATTTAATGTAAACTGGCTAGTCCTAGGCATAGGATGATATTGGAGATGACCAAGCCAAGAGGAACGTAGAAAACTAAAAGAGAAGTCATATAACTCCCAGGTCAACACGATTAGCGTCAAGCAATCCTTTGTAACCTGCTTCTAACGAAATGACAAAAGTTTGTAACGCAGTCAGCTACCCAATGGCCGTTCGTTCTGAACTCCCGATACGGTTTGACAATGCGAATGCAAATTATCCAGTCCGTGCCTGGAATCTAGTCTTTTGTGAACAGCTGGATTACTTGTGGTATTTGTCTCGTTTACCGTCGTGCCAGTAAACAGGATCCAACTTGCAAATATTGTTTTCATTACTTTTACTCGGAATATAGGTCTGAAGTTTCCTGAGGAGCGGGTCGAAAGTGATACTTTTCAACCCTAGAGAGAATCGTTTTCAACTGACAGCTATCACATTTATATTGATCCATGATAATACCTAAATTTGAAAAATAGTGGCTGATGTTAAAGAAAAAAAAGCAAGCAGCGGCAGGTATTACAATGAGTTCATCTTATTCAGATATGGATTTAACGTCTTATTTCATAATGATAAATCAGCTAAATCAGAACTAGAAAACCTTTTACTTGTATTCGTAATGAAACGCACAGTGTTTACCGAGGTCGCCTTGCTTTAAAAACAATTTGAGATCAAATGAACATAAGCATCAGAGAAATAAAGAATATGCACTGAAGTTACCTTGCTCTTTTCAACAGCGCTATGTTCGAACGGAAAGTTTAATAGTATCTGCTTCAGAAGTTCCGCGATCCAGCAACAATTATGCCAATGCATTATTGCTGCTTACCACAACTTCTCACTGGCTACTTTATAATTAAGTTTATCTTTTGATTTGAATTTTATTGCGCTGGTAAGGTTTTTCAAGTATGGGAATCTATCCATAGTTTTCAAACTTCTATTTTAAAAACCCGAAATCAATTTTGATGCGGTAGTGATTCAAGATAAAGGTTTGTATGTGTATCATGCATTATTTATTTTATTTTATTTTACTTTATTTGGAGAACAAACAGTTTTACACACTTTATATCTAACTTAAATACTAACTCTTAACCATTTATATGTCCTCGCATATAGAAACTAAAAATACTGCTTGCTTGCGGAGGAAAAGTTCAGTATCTCAACAAATATAATTAGTATCAGAACTCAAAACTATTGACTCATAATATAACTGAGCTTATATTTATCAATACTTCTACATCATAAACAGGAAAGATATGAATATTTGTTTGTTTGAATTGAATAGACTCCGAAACTACTGCACCGATTTAAAAATCTTTCACATTCTTTCACCATTAATTATACTATGTCTAATGAACATAGGTCTAGAAAGTCTTTATTAAAAAAAAAATTAAGGCTCCGTATGAAAAGCTCAATTATGTTACTCATCGTATGTTAAAATTAATATTTTTTTGGAATTTTGTGTCAAATACACGTGCGAAGCCGGAAAGGACCATAAGATATAAATAATTGAGCTTCGTTAAATACGTATTGACTTCAAAGCGTATTGATAATTTTAAATTGCCTGCTAATTAATAATTTTGATAGCTTCATGAAAAATGTTAGGATTTGCTTCAATAAACTGTGCAGCCACAGAAATAATTTTGTACTGGCGGTGACTAGAGATGCTCTCACAATTTTTATATGATATTAGCTATCGTCTCTGAAAGAGATCACTCATAGCGATAAGGTCACTATTTATACTTATTCTTCTTTAAATAATGTCTGTTTGTATTGTATCTTTTTTCTGTAATATAATAAATATACTTTATCTATTTTCTATCTCTCTTCTAATAAATCTGAATCTCAAATTAATATTTCAATTAAATAGATACCGATTTAATAAAATACTTGTACTGAAGTTGGTACCTATAGCTTGTGACTTGAACATTTAGCGTAGGTCAAAGTCACCTCTATCAGAAAAGCAGTAAAAAACGACATTGCTCCACAAAAGGGCCAATAATCTGAAGACCCATATTGCAAAATTAAGTTTTTAATTAATTATTTTTCGTTCAAGACTTCTTTTCACTGTTGGGGGCTCTTGCCCTGCTTTTGATGTTATGCGCTTGGGTATTTTTAATGAAGAAATTAATATCATTTTGATTCATTAAAAAAGCTTCAGTGTCCAGATACGTCTCAAGTAGGTTTGGAAAGAAATTGCTTGATTGTTAGCGCAACATGCGGTTTGAGAATAAGATTTGTAATTTCTGTTATTTCGCCTAATTGAATGGATCTTTTTGTACTATGGAAAGTCAGTATCAGCATTATTCTTTTTTTTATATTTTCTTATTATTATATTTTTTGATCGAATCCAACAGTTTTACTTAAATTCATGATTTTAAAATGTTGATGGATTGATTTATATTTTGTGTTAATTTAATGAAATTATAAATAAAATAAATAATGCTGGACAATACACACAGCATCATCTAGCCCCAAGCTAAGCAGAGCTTGTGTTATGGGTACTAAATGACTGATATACCTCTACATAATACAATATTATTAAATAGATTGATATTTTTTATTATACATAGAAAACGACCAGAACCCCTGAACAAATATCTGCAGATCGTACAAATATTTATCCCGAGGCGGGAATCGAACCCGCGACCTCCTGCGTCGCAGGCGGACCTTCGCCCACCGCGCCACAGTGGTCGTCAATATTTAATTTTCGTCAATTAGTCGTCGTGTATTTCTTACATAATTTAGAGTACATAAGTGATCTGTAACCTATCAAAGTTATCAATAAATGAACTATGAACTATGTCTACTGCATCTTATAGAGAACACTCTAGGAAATAGGTACTCATGAAAAGCTGAGAGCGAAGCTTATAAATCTAATAAATGACTTCCACGCAGCTGTAAGTCATTAGGCATGCACCGCAAAACGCACTTTTCCCGTCGATTTCATATCTGTACCAGCCTAATCATCGCGTATTACACAGTCGACTGATTAAGCAATTTCTCGGTTCAGTAATCACTGTAGGACAGTTGCAGACGCATTTCATTACAATACATTTGAGCGGAGACACGTGGTGCGGTGCGACGCGATTGTCGCTAAATTGCTTCGGGATCGTCAGAATTACTACAGACGCTCCCGCGCTAATACGCAGTGTCACAAAAACGTGATGTGATCTAAATAAATGCAGCGGTGGCTCATAGATTTTAAGATACCAAATTTAAAAAAATATAGGCGTTGCCGCTTCGCGATCGCGACAGATTCACTCACGTGCGCAGTATTAAGTGTTAGAATAAAGTACAAATCCATAATCTTCTAAAGCAAACCTTTACGAAATCGAAACTAAATGTTTTCGATTTTGGTTGGGGCTTTTCCCTAAATGACGTACTGACATCGGCTTATCAAAAATAAAAGTAACATTAAAAATTACAAAAACCCTTTACCTTTACCCTTTTTGAAAATAAAAAGGGTTATCATTTTTTTTAATAGGTATTTTCCTAAGCTCCTCAAAATGTATTGTGTAGAAATTGGTAAATTGCCTTAGGTAACGCAACTTTTAGAACAATAATTCGCAACGCGTCGCGCTGATCCATTTACACCACAATTTTACCGCACCGCATGATTATACCGCACCGTGTGTCCGCATCCACAGTAAGTTAACAATATGTAATTTAGCACACTTCCTCCTGCACGATTGTTCAATGTGGGACAGGTATTTATCGTTTCTGTCAAGTGGACGGACAAAAATACTTCAATTTAGGCTTCAGCTCTTGTACGGGCCATTACTTTGCTGATTGTGGTTGTTTGACAAATTACAGAACCTAACAAGCCAAGGACTAAACTTCAAAGACAAGAAACCAAAAAAATGTAACTGGCCAAAAAATAAAGAAAAACGGTTAAAGTAATGATGACGGTATGAAACGTTCCTTGATAAGATCTATAAAAATGTAGCCTACGTAGAAAAAACCACGCCTTCAACGAAAAAATTATTTCTAAGTATGTCATCAACTAGTTTCTACCTACTTATAGATTTTTGTGTTTTCAATATTATATGATTGTTTCCTATATTCAATAAATAAATATTGATGGTAACACCATCAACACAGCATCATCTAGCCCGAAGCTATGCAGAGCTTGAGTTATGTATGAGTACTAGATGACTGATATATTTAATGTATATATTACACAGATATATATTTTTAACTATAAAGCCAGCACATATACACAAGCCTTACACTAGTATAAAAAAAAAACAATAAAATATTGTGCCTACTCAGATACCTAATAAATAAGCCTATGTCCAACAAATTGAAATATTAAGCTTTGATGGGGATGATAAATGAAAATTATGTGGGAGCCTGTCCAAAGCAACGTGCACAGTAATCAATTTAAACCAAATTGCAACTAATCACAAATTCAATAAATCCTTCTGATATAAACCAATGTCTAACCAATCACGTATAACAATCACATGGAATCGAATAATTGATATAAACCGCTTCCTACAATTTATCACTTTAACATATCATTGATATTTTCCAGAGATTATATTCTATTTTGACATAGTGTCGCGCGAAAGGGTTGAAATTGTGAAGATTTATTGTGAATCGTGTTTGTCTGGATAATATATTTTGTCTGACACAGGGGCGGTCAATGGGATTCCGAAATGAGAATTATAATTTTAGACATAGTCAAGATCTACATTATGTTACTTTTCCCACACCTTGACTTATAAAAAAATGTCTTCTGACTCAACCTTCAAATAAGGCTACACGCCTTATTTGAATGAATTTTTAAAAACTTAAACACATAGTTGTACACTGTTTTTAAGTTTGGAGGGACATTATACAATAATAATATTAAAAAAATATGCCAGAGGGATGCACAAAAATTGTCGGTTGTATAAAAGTTGTTATCCTTTTTTATAAAGGATCGAAATGACTTTCAGAATCGGTCATAATCGACAACGGTGAAGTCGACAGCAAAAAAAAAAACAAAAAACATAGGTAGGTACATTACAGCCGCACGTAGAATATACTCCGTTTTTCGAAATAAAATTGAATAATGTCCTAAGTCACTTACGTTCCAAATAATGGACCTACTTCTCATGCCAAATCTGAAACAGCGATTGACCAATCGCAGTGAGAGTACCACAGTCGGCTGAAAAAAAAAATGGTTTGGAGCTACTAAAAAATCTAAACCAACTCACTACAACAATCACTGCTTATGTCAAATTTCTATTTCACCGAAATCTGCGGTTTACAAAGAAGTTAATATTTAAAATAATTCACGCTATCTTATATCATCACTCTGTGTTTACAGCCATCGACTGTTTTCCTTCATTTCACTGACTGTGCGAAAATCGTCAAGGGCCATTTATTTGCAAATTTACTGCTCATGATTCTCGCCTAAAGGGTTCTCGGAATTATTGAGCGGTCCACATTCAGCCTTGTTAATGCAACTTGTCTTTTAACTGCAAAATTTTATTGTGTGTAACGTTGTTGCTGCTTGATTTTAATTTAAGAGGGTTCCGATCAATTTATAACGTTGAATTCTTTAAATGCGTTTCAATATACAGTATAAAATAAAGTCACTTCCCGCTGTATGTCTGTCTGTCCCGCCTATGTATGCTTAGATCTTTAAAACTGCGCAACAGATTTTGATGAGGTTTTTTTACAATACAGATAGAATGTTTCAAGAGGAAGGATTAGCTTTCCACTTGAATCATTTTATATATCAAATTATGTATAACCTACACCCGTACAAAGCCGGGGCGGGTCGATAGTACTTAATATCACAAGACAGTTGGTGGTTGACTAGTTGGTGTTGGAATAACACCAATGTTTCATCCCTTAACTGGGGACTTTGGTGTTCTTCTAACATAAAATAGGTACATAGTCAACCCACTGATATAAAAAAAATGAATAACAAGATGTGCCTGGCGTATTTTAGAGCTGTAGCAGATACAAATTGAAGTCAATAATATAAAAATCTAGCATACCTATTTGGCTCTACAGTAAATATTTTAGAAATGCTCGCCTTCATAACCTTCATCGTTCATGTTATCAATAAAAGTAGCTCAAAATAAAACATGAGCAGAGAATTTCGCGCTGCATAATCTGAAAAATCACTTCAATTTTCCCCAGTGGGTATAATTTCAGACTACCCTCCATTTATATCAGTAATACGTCCATTACCATTTCAGCAGATGTTGCATCCATTCAGGTCTTTTGAACATAAACGAGGCGTGTTGTTCACACCTACTTGTTCACGTGTACGGCTTTCAGTGGATTGGAAACTTGAATTCGATCAGCCCCCTGATTATGGACCGGTACGCATTCTATTGTTTCTCATATGCTTTGCTAATACAATTCGTTTTAGCCGCAGGGTAAAAGAGCAAGACGTAAAGTTTTTATTAAAGTTTGTATTGTTATTCATTGCGTTGTCTACGAAAATATTGGACTGTATAGAATATTATAATAGGCTATAGATATTTATATAATATATTGATATTGATATTTTTTAAAAAGTTAGGAATCCGCATGATATTTTTATTAAATACCCGTGTGGAGCCGGGGCAGACCGCTAGTTAAAAATTTAATGCCAAACAATCAACACATAATCATCCGACCAAAGTAAGCACAGTTTGTGTAATGTGTACTTGATAACTGATTACTGTCAAAAAAATTATGCGACTTCTAGAATAAAGTGCAATTGAGGGAAAGGTAGTCAAAAACTGTTTTATACATATAATAATATATAAGGACTTCATTTATAATGTAAAAAAATTACTAAGTATCTCTTTTCTAACCAATCGAGTGTTCCTGGTTCAGTGGTTAGGTAGGATGTAATGGCTGGATTTGCGATGTAATTGGCGATGAATTGACCTCTTTGTTTGTTTTAAACAGTCGAGGGTTTTAGTTTATCGTTTAATGATTTGATATTTAACTTTTATATTTTGTCTCTTCTGTTTCTTTTCTTTCCTTCTTTCTTACTACACAATGTAATAAATTCGATAGGTATATTTTAGTTTTTACTATTCGTTTCAAAACTGATTTTCATTACTTACAAATTCAGGAAAACTCTTTGGTAATTCTGTAAATACTAGATCTCGTATTTGCAAACAGGTCGTTCGTCATTTGGTATTCAAATCGCATAAACAAATCGAAATATTGATTCAAAAAGGGTTTAATAAATTTGCTAGTCTGTATGTCCATTATGGTCCATTGAAATCTTTTTTGAAAAATAAAATATAAGCAGCAGCAGCAGGTGAAACAATTTCTTAAAGAACTTTAAAATTAAGTTTTTCTACCTGAATATCGTAAAGTGCACTTTGCAGTAAAGTTTTTTATACCTTAATCATCCATTAGATTGAATTTTTACAACTTTATACTTCGCTGAAAGGATAGAGTTTCAGCAGTAAAGAATCCATTACTAATCTAGTACACTTTCATAAAGGCATGATATCACCATCCATAAATCTACAGCGAGCGATAAAAAAGTAGGGCAACTGCAAGTGCGCTCATTTTGTTATTACCCAAGGCTAGGCTGTCTAGTTTCTTCGGTGACTCTGATACTGATAAAGTGACCGTTAACGAGATTTTAAAGAAGAGCCAACTTTCATGGAAAATGTGGAACGTTAATATTTTAGACATTGCCTGTTAAAAATATCTTTAGGACCTTGTAGTAGACTTTGTAGGCGTCTTGACCCATTCTCTTCTCAGACGTTTCGATGCGTTCAGCAGAGGTGCGCGCTGCAGGGACACGCTGTTATACCTGAAAATAGGCATTGGTGGCAGTGAAAGTGTTAGAACTATGCAAAAAAGACTCTCCATAAGAAAATTTAGAATGCATTCCGTACTGTCAATCAAATCATCTAGGTTATAAGCATATTAGGATTCCAAATTTGCACCAAAAAGCTTCAAGATTTTCTCAATAAAAGTTAAAACATATTTTATAAGTAAAAGCAAAACTCCTATTTGGAAACCTTGGTCTCAAGGAAGACCTGTATGCAGTAACGGGCCTGTTTGGGCTGTATATGAAACGTAGTATAAATGCCTGATAGGCTAAATAATTTCAAACAAAGAACCCTATAACAATCCTTATATTTCAAATTCAATCAACGTTCCCTTTATAACCGTGAATTTCAATCAAACAGCTGACGACGAAATTATAACCTTATTGAATAAGCGAGATGATAGGTTTGATAGGGTAATTATTTTAACTCAATTATTGGTTCGTCACGATACCGTTGACTTTAGTGGTTGAAAGGCGAAGCCATTGTTACCTTTGATAGATATATGGTTACGTTAATAATCAACCATTAGGTACCTTACGTTTATAATCAACCATAGACATAAGTCGCGACCCATAAATATTTTTGAACTTATGCGATCTGAACACACGACCAACAATTATTATTTGATACAATTTTAACGGGTATTAATAGCGCTTATTTAGCGAATTTTCACGACGATTCCACAAGCTGACGTGGTCACGGGTGACTGAAATATAGTGGTCTCTTTTAAAATATGGACATTATAATTTGCACTTTAAATAAAAATAATGTTTGTTTTTATTTAATTTGCTTATGTAATTTTTTTGAAATGAAATGTATAAATTATTATTCGATAACTGCTGTGATAGTACAGACGCAATACCCTGATGGTTCATGAAACCGATCTCGAAACCCTTCAAATGGAAATAGAAAAATTTTTAATGTTGAGAATGAATAAGAGGTTACTTATCAGGGTTATCATCATTTTGCAAGTATTAGTATCCTTATTATGCAACTCTTCCCTAGACCAAGACAAAGCACACGGCCAAGCGTTGTTCATAATCGTATCAGATTCGCGCGAGTGACCGTTCTTACAATTAAACAAGCAGAATGCTTCGTCCGCATAAACTGGAAAACAGTTTTAAGTGAATTAATTCAAGCTTTTGTGTTGGTTTCCTTCGCGGCGACGAAGGCGGGATGCAGAAGTTTGGTATTATGGTTATTGTACCGTGAGAAATGTTATTTCTATTTTGGTATAGCAGGAAAGATACACCTCTTTCAGAAGGATGGATTGCTAGATTTATTATTAAGAATCAAAATGATTTGGGTACGTTTCGGATTTGGAATAAAAGATCTTAGAAATGATGATGATGAGATGTCTGATAGCGGACTAACTACATGTATTAGACTCATAAGTGATGTACGAATGTAGGTATTATTAAATTAATAAAGTCATTAAAATCTGAAAATCTAAGAACCCAGTTTGTGTTTGAAGAACATTAACGTTAGATATCTTAATTTTTTTTTTTAATTAAGCCATAATCACCTAATAACCTACGTTCATTAGGTGATTATGGCTCACTTGGCACCCGTATGGTCTATGCGCCCAAGGTTGGAAGAACCTTGGGCGCATAGAACATTGGAAGCTCAATCTCAATGTTAGCAAAGAATAAATTCAATGTGATTGATTACTATACACTTTAGGCCTTTTCGACTAGCGAAAGAAGTTTTGTTGAGCAGTTTGTGACTTGTTTATCTGGTGTGGTTTAGCAGTTATGTTGCTTGAATATTACGAAATTTGCAAACAAAAAACTAAAGTGTTCGACTTTTGAACGACAGTAGGCTCTCTAATGAGTTTACATCCATCTACCTCTATATATCGGCTGGTCCATATGTCGTAACATTGCATTCCATAACAGTTCCAAAACGTACTCACATCATTAACTGTGTCAGCTGTGTAAATTCGTGGAATTTCCATACTAATGACTACGGAATCCGTGAATATTTTACTGCTCAAACATTAACAAAAAGAATAATATACAGGCGACCATAATTAATAAATTTATATTTAGGGTAAAATTCTCGTGGTCAGTTATAATTTTGTGCACACTTGCAATTTTTCCACAATTCAAAAGGAATAAAAAATGGCTGATTGAATTTTGAGGGATTTAGTGGCATTATCTTGGAATGTTTTCTCCACTGGTCTCTCAAACTTTTTTCAAACAATAACAAGGTTTATTTACAAAACCTTTGAGGAAAACACATATACTACATTCAAAACCAAAATAATGGGGACCAAAACAAAGAACGATAAATCTGGATACCCCCTTGTAAAACGCCCACCATTGATTTACCTAACCCTACCCTGATGGGATATGCACCGCTCGAATCCAAACAAAGTGACCCTAAGCAAATAATATGTACACGAAAGTCTAATTCATTATTGTACGGGAAACAATAAAAGCAGAAACAAAGGGATTACGGGTAAATCTAAAAGGGATTTTTCTGGGGCTTATCTGCTTTACGTCGTTTTGGGAATAAATACTGGGAGTCTTGCAATGAAGACGGAACTTAAGTCTGCTATTGTCTGTTAGGATAAAAAAGTACATGAAGAAAGGCGGTCCATACAACCTCCTTACGTAATCGTTTTATGTCCCTTTGTAATGAATATTCTTGAGCAACGGAGTTAAGCAAATTTAAACTGGTCCCAGCATAAAAAGTGGCAAGCAGTCTTGAATATAACAAGTAGTTGAAAAAGCTGCAAAGATTTAAAATATATATGGACATGTAATAACTAAGTTCCTATCATCTCCAGAACAAAAACCAAGTTTAGATAGATAGATAGATATAGCGTTTACTAAAAGAAATTATGACATTTTTATGATTAGTAGCATCTTAAATCCTAAATTAGGTTTATCTAGACACTAAAGTTCTCTAATATTACAATCCTTTACTTTGGTTACATCACAGACAAATCGTATTATTCACGAATCGAACTAGATCGAACATAATTCAATCAATATGTATATCAGCAAACAATATAAACCAATAAAGATACGCCGTTCTGTAAACAACGTCATAACGACAGCTTAGATATAAACAAACGCTTGCCACCGCGGCGCCAGGGTATTAACTTACAATCCAGTAAGAACAAATCGAATTCAGGAGTCGAGACAGAAATCTTGTTCGTGGCGATTATTTTATTCGCCGACTTAATGTTTTCAAACAGCGTTATCTCGGATGATAAATTGCTTTATTTGAACACTTTGAAGACAGTTTTGTACTGGGAATGCGGATGGTAATAATTTTTGCATAGTTTTTATCAAGGCTGGCTTAGTGCTAGTCGGGTGGTAGCTTAGGGTATATAAAAGCGTATCTACGTTATAAATTTTTTGAAATTTGGACCAAATTTTTCCACAAATTATTGTGAAAGACCATGCAAGCGAAAACCAGTTTCACAGCATATCTTTCTAAAACTCACGGGTTGAACCGAATTTAATCGTCCGAAGCGCTAGTGCGAATAATGGCGCGACAAATTTTCCGTTCCGTCGAGCATTTTACTCTGAATGCGCCTACACAATCGATGGTATTGCCTGCAAAATTGTACGCTATTAAGTGACATTCTAAATATAGGGATCCACGCGATGACGACGATATAGCCGCTTGCACTCAACCCTTTGCGTATTCCATCCGGTACCAAAACTGCTTTCTAGTAACACCGTCTCTATTCCTACTGCCATAAATATCAGATTCCTATATCTTTTCTAAAATGTATGTCGTTCTTTTACGAAAAAAGCTTGGAACTGATGAAGTGTAACTGTTACACATCTGCCTTTTGACGATTGATTCGTAATGATGATTGCTACTTGCGGTTCGAGACGTCTGCGGAAAACAGCACTGTGTTTCAACAATGTTTTGACGGTAATAATACGGCAACCGTAGCGGGAAGGCGACTTATTACTGACAGCATAATTCAAGCGGCTGACATGCATGGGGAACCTGGTGTTTATCTCTGGCATCGCGGAAAACGAGTAATCGGGCATGAATTTTGAAATTGACTTAAGTATACTCTTTGTTTCGCGACAGGTATGCGTAACCGATTCGTTTCATAACCAAACAAGACTTTCAACAGAATTCGTCTCAATTTTATTGAAGAGGGGAATTAAATAAACTCAATGTTTTTAAATTATCGTTTATATCTATTTATTCTTTTCACTGCAGTAAACAGAATACGAGCAAGTTCTAAAAGCGTGTTGTGATGTATGATTATGACTTGCTTCAAACAGTATTTCTAGGTGCATAATATTCTGATTTACATCAAACACCATTCACAGCATCTATTTCCTCCCGACTAAAGTTTCCTCTAATTAAAAGCAAACGCACGGCTGAGTCTGAACGTGGTGGTTCCAATCATCTCATCAGGTTTACGACTGTCTATCTGTTTGTCTCACATAAAGCGTGTGGAGTGGGGATCCGCTGATTGATAACACATGGCATGCAGGATATATGGAACAATGAATTCTTAACTCATAATTTTATGAATTTTTAGAACTACCTATAATGTTCATGTAAAAAAAGCTATTAACAAAAATCTATGACATTTTTATGTACGAAAATACGTTTGACAGTTGGGTGACGGTGAGTAAAATAAAATGGAGTAACATATAATACGGACCTACAAATCAATACCCAAATTGGAAACTAAATTTGTAGTTGGAAACATAATACGCACATCAAATGGGAGCATCACCTACAGAAGAAATGGGCAAATCAAATCGAACCTGGTCAAATAGAATCACGTCTCAATTTTCTAGCAAAACAAATAACATTAAACCTTCACATCACTGGCAGGTGAAGCGCTCTGCGCAGGAAAGCTTACCAAATATTTACAAGTGCCTCAAGTGGCTTAAAACAAATTCTCCAATAATCTCGCTTCGACTTTGTACTATTGTTTACATTGAATTTCGCTACTGCCTTCAGCTTGTATTTTTGTGGAACGCCACTCAAAATCTTGTTTGATTTCGTCAAATATAAGCATTCGTAAACATTTTAACAGAGTTGTATTGGGTTACGTTTTCTTTGTTCGTCGCCGTTTGGCTTCTATGTTGATTTGTGTAGCAAATTGTGTCTTGGATTTCTGATCCATTTGGTTTATTTGTATACCTACCGCTGTTTCGTAGCAGACGTTTATAAAAAAAAACATAAGCACCTTATGTCTCAAAAGGATGCAAAAGGATTTGCGTATATTATATTATATACATTACGTAGATATTTTCAAATAAACATTCAGATTACCTCTGAACAGAACCATGTAATGTATGCTACATTTGAAATTAATAACAAATGTTGCTGTTAAACATTTTAAGTTGAATTTAAAACAAATTTGTAACACACTCTGTTCCTTTAATGCAGAACCATTATTCTTAAAAGAAATTAACAAATTTCCTCCCACTTTTTTTCGGCACCCTCGTGATGATTTTGACAGTGCTCCGATGAATGTTTACATCGTCGCCAGAAAGTCATTAGTCGTCGCTTACACGTTTACATCTGGCAAACGCATACGAAGCTTAGAAAAAGTCGATAAGACAAAAACAAGTCAGTGTTATAGTGCTTATTGACTCAGTTATAAGAATCACTTCCCTGTACATTTTTATGAGAAGAATTATTGATGAGCGTTTTCTCTTCCTTACATTATAATGTTTATATAAAAATCATAAAATTAAGTTCTTTGAAAATCTTTTATTTCATACACCAAAATTTAAAAAAATCCTCGTTAGTTTCGTTTAAAAACTATCCTGGATTTTTAAAAATCAAATTGATATTATAAAGTACAAAAAAGGTACAGAAAGATGAAAAAAGAAAAAAGAAAAGAATAAAAAATTGTCACTAACAAATCCAGAACATCAATCGAACTCAATCACAGAACACTCCACGGAGACAAAGAGCCCGGTGGTGTATCAAACGTAATAAATAATTCTCTGTTGCGACAAATGAGGTCATGTGTTTCTCCTTTAAGTTTTTTTACTTCCCGCGGGATCATGTGTCTTCTATTTCCGTTAACGTATCCAGTGAACGATTTGCTTTAAATTTGGTATGTTCGCTGTTTAGTGTATTGCCTTGGGGAACATTAAATTCGGTTGCAGATGTCCTGACACATCTGGAATCTTTTATCCTGTGTTTTTTTCTTCACAAATTTATGATAATTTGTTCTATCTGTGTGTTTCACTTGTGAAGCTAATTATTATTGTTGAGTTTCTAATTTAAGTTTGTAACTGGAGTAATGTCACAAGAGACATAGTGAGATAAGATTCTTGGATTCTTGTGAAATAATCTGTTTATCTTGGAAACCTTAACTCTGAAACCCAGTTTCTTAACAATGTGACCCATTTATGTTAACTTATTATTTGTATTCTCTAAGATCGTTGCAACAAATATACCAAATATTTGTTTTATAATATAAAATTTCAGCATTATTCAAACAACCTTGTCCTGTCATTTTGTTTTGTGGTCTTCAACAAAAGTTATCACCACTCCAATACAAGGTTTCGTAAGTAAAACACACACATTAACCAATAATTTACGTTCTTTACGATGTTCTTCAAAGAACCTATTCATTGAGCAATCCTTTTGTAGTTCGACCTATTTAAATCCCATTAAATTGAAGTATGACCTCAAACCAAAGAGCAGGGAGCAACTATTTTTTAACTCTTAGTTTTATTCTTCTAACACGTGCTCGCATATATTGCTAATTTCATAAACCGAGGTACTCAATCCTTACTGAAATTGAACTATTTTTCGTGTCAGGTGATTTCAACGCTTATGTACTCCGCAAAACGCTTGCAATATTATAGCTCATCCTAATCACCTGTATTTCATACATACTACTTCATTGCTGGACACATTCCTCTCCAAACGATCGCCATAACACCCTATCTTAGCTTGATGCATAGGTATTCTGAACAGAATTGTCGTGTTATTGGTTGCTGTGTATCTAGTCAATTTCATTAAAATGTGCGTCTCCTCTGCTTATTGATCCTCATACCAAACCAACAAATATCGCTTAATCGTTTGGTAGTACATATTACTGTACATTTTTATGTATCTGCTAATCGGTAGAAACCGATTAGCAGAGCAAGCGAACTGTAGCCAAAAACTAAATGTCGTTAAGTTGGTAATATGTATAACTAAATAAATAATGCTGGACAATCCACACAGCATCACCTAGCCCCAAGCTACTAGATGACTGATACATCTAAAAATATACATAGAAAACGACCAGATCACTCTGAACAAATATCTGCAGATCGTACAAACATTTGTCCCGAGGTGGGAATCGAACACGCAACCTCCTGGTCCAGGCGAACCTGCGCCCACCGCACAACAGAGGTCTTTAAAACTAGTTTTTACCGTCTACATTTGATTGAACCTAAACTAGGTTTAATCAAATGGAAATTGCTCCTTTAATTTTTTTGATACTAGTGACTACAGCTCTATAATACCACTATAATATTTCAGTTTTCTATGTTAAAATTCCTAGAACCTACATCTCAAACAATAAAAGTCAACCTTGAAACAATTTTACGATTCGCTGTGTAATAAACATGTCGGCAACCAACGTAAGAGGGATAAAAGCATATTGTTCTTGGTTGTGTATGTATTTTAAGATTAGTTATCAGATGACTGATATGATTAATTCCTTAGGGAATCGTACCTGAAACCTTCTGTGAGATTGACCTTTGCCTACTGCACCACAGTAGTAGGGGAGCGGGGGGCTTGTTGTAACGGGGGCAAGTATTAACAGCTTAATTACTCAGCAGGTATCGAATATTTTGTGTTGGAATTTGCGCTAATCAAGTCCTTTTACGGTGGCCTACGTCGTGAACACAGTATGTATCGTGCGGGAGTGCGCAGTGAGTGGTCGTGTGCAGGTGCTCCATATTTGCCGGGTAACGTAAAAAACTTAAGTTCGTAAAGTTTGATTCTAGGTTACTGCATTGTTATTTTGAAGTGAGTTTCCATTGATTTATGTAGTCAAAATATTAAGCTATCTTAAGTTAGTATTTTCTTTTGGATAAATTATACCATTTTTTTAAATAAACAAAAATGTCCAAAATATTGCCATGAGGCAAGTTGTAACGACATCTCGGGGCACGTTGTAACATGTTACAACTTGCCCCTTCATGTTTTTAAACGAAAGTGTGTACCTATGCTTGTCGTTATTCACATTTAAAATAGTTTTTTAAATATCTAATTATACAATATCCCACAGCTGGGCAAAATCCCTACATATTGCAGAACTTATTTTTCTGTGTTTTAGGATGAGAAATTACAAGCGAGTATCGGGAAGGGCTGCTAAGTCGTAAAGAGGTTTACAAACAAGCTGCAAGGGAAGTTTCCAAAAATGGTACCAAAATTCGGCAAGCTGCAAAAATATTTGACCTTTGTCATGTGTCACACATGTGTAAAACTAATTAATGACTATTTAAACCAGCGTATGGAAGTTGATTAGTGTACCTACGTAGTTTAGTAAATGTAAAAGTAATTTTAGACCAAAAACTACGTTTAACGTAGAAAATTATTATTTAGACATGAGAAAAATATTATAATTTGCAAAAAAACTAATAGAAATTAAGCGAAAACCAAAATCTTTTAATATTAATAAAGAAACACTTGTTGCATCATTAGTTTGTAAGAAATTTGTTGTTATAATTAGTAAGTATCAAACATTATATTAATGTGTGTTAATGTGCGTAATTAAAATTATGTTTAATTCTGTTTACCAAACAATAAATGCCTGAAATTCTATAAATATGTTGTTTTAATTATGTTGTTACTATTTGCCCCACACCAGTTACAACTTGCCCCAAGAACGGGGTATGTTGTAACAAGCGACTATGTTTGCAATATATTTTTTTTTGAAGTAATCACAATGAAATCCAGCCCAATTATCATTCTTATGGATAAATGGATATTTTTCCTTTACTATAAAATAACTTCATTATTAGAATATTTGTTATCTTGACTTCCCCATCAAAAAAACTAAAAATTGTTACAACTAGCCCCCCGCTCCCCTACCTACCTAGCTTAGGTATATTCAAGGTCTACATCATGATTTAACTGGGTGAAAATTACGAGCTATAATGTAATTTCCAAGTCTGATCGATCGTCGTCGATGAAATAGTTTTTAGCAGAAAACAAATAAATTTTTCATAAAAAATATTATAATTTTACAAAGAAATTATTTATATAATACCATAGAGAAGGAATCAGACAATAGATTACATAAAAGAGTATATTCATGTTATTATACGCTTCTGCCTTCCAATGTTATTCTAACAAAAAATAATATATTGCTCTATTATTACTGGAAACAATAATATTATTGGTTCATGGTTTTGTGTAGCTGTAATAGTGGTACCTCATTAAGATGATTCACGTAACTAAACCTTTACAACTGACCATTAGTATTTTTTTATACTTTATATTTTTTTTTGCTTTCAAGTAGGAAACAAACTAAGGGGTCAATAAATTGCGGCAATATGTGCGCCGTTTCTTTTTAACTTATAAAAAACTTACTTCGGTTCACTGATATTTTCAGAGCATAAATGGGAAAATACAAAATGTAGGGAAACAATGAACACTTATGAATATCATGGTTTTAAACAAAGTTGGAAAACTCAAAACTCTAATCATGGTAAATATTCATTTTTAGATGACATTAGCGTAAAATGAAAATTTTCCCTAAAGCTTCCAAAATACAATTGAAACGTAGTCCTAAATAATGGAATCTTAAAAAAATGGTTTGACATTTGCGGCAAATTACTTCTTCATACTTTAACTCCTATTGTTCTGCAAAAACCTAAAAATATCAAAAATCATAATTCAAATTATATCATAAAAAACCTAAATATATGAATATCAAGTCCCATGACGATCAAACTTAAATAACATAAAACCGCTAGACATGGATAATTTACTTCCAAGAAGTTCTTGGGAACCGAAATGACTCACCAAACTAGTAATTAGAGACCTAGATCAAAGTATCAAATACGAGTATAACTTGAAAGGTAAATAAAATAAAATATTCGAAATGTATGAGAACCATTTTATATCTGTGCAAAATCATAAAAAACACTAAAAAGACTACCAGGAAAACCTAGAAATAAAATTATTATGGAAATGATGGAAAGGTTCTATTGACGCGACGATAACACGAAATAATCGTAGGTATAACCTACGATTATTTCCTATTCTAAAGATAATTCATTACAAGAAAACTTCAACATAACACCAGCTCTTTTAGCTTTTAGATTCTTCTGCAATATTTATTATTTATTTAGCACAAATAAGTTTTAATCGTTTTACCACATGGGATCACCAACATTGATATTTCATTGCTTATCCATTCCTTATCCAATAATACCACCTAAACACCAATAATATCAATCAAACAGCAAAAATAAGCAACACAATGAGGAAACTGTTATGGGAACGTTATTGAATGAGATCGCACCCATAGGAGCGGTTAACATTTCCTAGTAGGAGTCGGATCCATCACATAACACTTGATGATATTGTATATTACTGGTAATTGTTATTGTTATGTCCTTGTGGTTCATAGCTGGACGTGTATAACTATAGGTTATTAATTGTATTGACGCTACACACCTATAAATATCTAGCGCGACAAGTTAGCTAGATACAGATATTGTAGTTACTACAACCCGAGACATTATTGTTCGCAATAATTAATTATTAATTATTCAGGTTTCATGCGACCTACTATACTTCAACGATAGCTGAGTTCGATTCACGCGAAAGGCACGTACTTATGTATGTTTGTCTTATGTATGGTTGTTCAAATATTTGTGTCAGGTGTTTGGGTATTTTCTATAATTAATAAAAATATATTTATTTATGTATGTATGTATTGTATTAATTATAACACCCCTGACACAATTTCTGCTTAGCGTGGAGTTGTTGTGGATTGTCTAGCATTATTTATTTCATCATCATCATCATCAACATCAGCACTATTAGTCCACTGCCTCCCCTAATGAGAGACATAACGCCCTGTCTTCAGCTTGTTTATTTATTTATATCTAAATAGTTAGACCATTGACGAGATATTGAAAGCGTTTAGGTTCAGCGGTAGATACATACAGTTGAGAAATTATGATAAGATGAGACAGATACCCTGTACAGTCACCAGCATAAATATATGACTATGGGCAGCGCTGCAAAAATATCTGATTATCAATTGAAGGTATAATTATGTGATGATACTTAGGATGTAAAAATATGTGATGATTTACACCCGGCAAAACGACGATACGACGTACGAGTATAATACTGATATTCAATCAAAGTACACATACTGTAAAAAAAATATGTTTTTATATATATTTACTAACAATATAGTAATAAAAATGTATCGCAAAACTAAATTTAAAAAGGGCTCTTGCCTTTGAAATTTTACAAAGTCCTAAAAGTTGTCTAGAAAGTGTTCAAGAAAGCAACGACAACACAGAATTTGGATATCAAATTATGCGAAAATCTTTAGTAGGGGATCAGCATATCTTAGCAGCTACTTGAAGTACTAATTCTAAAGCCCTAGTTGGCCCAATTAACATGTTCTGAGTCACGTTTCTTGTAACGAGTTACGAAATTAACCCAAACATCTCATAACAAGGTTTGACATAATATTCCAGAATCTTATGGTAAATTAATCTATATCAAATTGCAATTGTTTTACGGGATGAAGTTATTTTTCTTTATGTTGCTTCTATGTATATTTAGCCGTTAGATTTTTTATTATTGAGGTATGTTCTTTTTTAATCACAAAAAGATACTGCACTTTTTGGTTGATTTTCAATACCAAGACCAAACATCGATTTTATTATAACACTAATATTGATATTTTGTATTATATTTTTTCTGTTTAATTGAAAGTAATTACCTACTTATTTTTGTCCACACTACCTGAAGGTTAACTATATTATTATTATATATATATATTTTTCTAACTCATTCTTTTTTCGTCATTTTGTACAACTTTTGTGTAATAAGATATATTTTATATATATAGTTATTTTTTTACCAGCTATAAAATTATATTACAAAGAAAATTAAAATAATTACACTAAGTAAACCACAGAGATTTTTAAGTACCTAATCATTAATAGATACAGTACAACTGACAATCAGCAAAAATTATATCTTTTTAAACTATACGATTAGTCAACATATTAAATAATATTTATCGCGTATTTGTAGGTATTAGGAGGAAATAAAACAAAAGGTACGCGACAAATACCCGATAAATATTCTTGAAAATTATATCTATCGACAAACACAATAATTTCTGGTAAATTAAATTGCTCTCAACCGTTGCAGACTCTTGCATGATAGAGATGTAAAGAACAATACTATAAAACGTCTTCTTACTACCAAAACGGCTCTTGAAATATAAAACTGTGTGTAAAACAAGGAAAACTACATAGTTTTATGAACACTGGCAGCAATCGTGGCGAGAACAAATGAAAATAAATGTGGCGAAGCGTAACAAGCATGAGCTTGCTTTAGGGTTCCCTACATTTAGTCTACTTGATAGTATAATGTTTGATAGATATCTCAAAGCTGATGTGGCCTGGACATTTTTATATGTAAGGCATATATTAAGTTGTGAATTGAGTGACAGGTTAGTTTTGGCGAAGTCATTTTAAATGTATTAATTTTTTCTCGTTCATGGCTTAGCAATTTTTCACCAAGATATATAAGTAGCCTTAATAGATATGTAGACTCAAATTTCACCTCGATCCGTTTTAAAGTTTAGTAATTATTTCGCCCAAAGATCATGATAAGGTACAAACTTTAATCTATTTTGTATTAATAAGATAGTTAAGTTTTTTTTAACTAGGGTAAACCCTTTTATTATTTAAGAAAATAACGATTATTGAGCTAACTACAGACTGTTGTAAATAAACTACGGCAAGCTCAACTGATCCAAACCAAACAATTAAGTGATTCTTTGCCCAAATATGAGTCACACAAGCAATATCTTTATTTGTTTTTTTTTTTGTTTATATACCTTAGCTTTACCGCAATCTCGCCGGATTGTAAGAGACTGTGTCCGACGATACATTTTTTTTTATTCGTACACATAAAGTTTGTTATTAAATACTACAGAACCCTAAAACGGACATGCACCGTTTAAAGTCACAGGAGCCAACATCATGATGAATATTGCAAGCGGCATTCGCTGAGCCAAAGAACTTGAAATGAAACAATGTTTTTGGCGTTTTCTACCTCTAGAAATAGTATTTTTTACGATGTTCTTACTTTTAAACATGGAGCTTATTTTCACTGTCTTGAAATTATAAGCATTTATTTCTTTAAAATATTATAAATTATAAAAACATGATATTTATTATTCGTACACAATTAAATAACAAAAGAAAGTTAGAACTAGTATTTAAAATTGAAACAATTGAGCTTACTGCAGACTCTTGCAAATCTACTAGTTATTGAAACGGTCGTATCTATTCTCTTCTTCCAGTACATAACAACATAATATGATTATTTTATGTGACTAGTGTTTTTAATTGTTTTTAATAGTAATTGGAATTTCTGTACTAATTCAATAAATAAATAAAATATTTTTTTTCCCACTGCTCTATCAGCCGTCTTCTCCGTACATTGAAGTCTGAAAATCATTTTTAGGTAACTCTGGAAATTATTACATTGACATAATATGAAACTGAAGGACAAACACAAAATGCACTAGCTAGAACAAAACAAAACTCGTAAACAGTCAAAAACTTTTAATGAACTTTAATTTATGGACACAGTTCCACAAAATTGCCGCTTTTACTGTTGTTTGTTATTTTGTATTTTCAGGATTGTCACTCGTTTCGATTTCGATGTTTGGGTATATGTAATCCCTACTATTAATTTAAACTCTATGGTCTGCCACACACGGATGTATATTGATAATTTATTTTTGTTTATTTTAAAATTATACCTACCTAAAATAGTTTGATGTTTAAATATTTGATTTGTGTAACATTTCTACATAATTATGTTAAAGCTCTACAACTACACAAAGGATTTTAGGGCTACCTATTTTTATTATTGAGAGGAACTTTAAGAATCACGACTTCAGATACTTTTTCCATCACAAATGCAGTTTTTGTGTCCCAAATAAGAATGAACCTTTTTTGGATTTAAGAAATCTAAAGTGGTCTTAGATTTATGGCTACTTAGTAATTAATTGGCTGCATTAAGATATTGGTCCCACTGTTACGTTACGTGACTTACGTGCCTCAAATATTAACGATACCATTAAATCCAGCATAAAAATATAAACTTATTTACGTCTGGCACTTAATCCGGTAAAGTGAATTATTAATATTAAGTGTTAGAAGATTTATCAAATACGGTTGTGTTTACACTAAGCGATATTAGTGGCATGAAGACACGACATCGTCTTGTAGAAACTAAAAACATTTTAAAGTGAGAAAATATAAAACAGATATAGTTTATTCTTGGTCAGCCATAGTATATTGGGGCGACAAAACATAAACTTTAGAACATTGCAATAAAGATAAAATTTACTACCACTAAAACTTTGCGATATCATTATAAAGCGCACTAGATGTTGCGGAACAAAATATCTCCCAACGAGTTAACGGCTTAGAAGATCTATCAAGTAATCTCGGGCAGTGATTCATTAGAGTGATTCATGGTATCACGGAGGCGGTATTTGACAAAATGAACCATTAGTTGCAACGAAATGTAGTGTAAACATGATCGTCTGTCAGTTGACGGCTTTGCGTTTTGGTCTTCACGTAGCTGTTCGCAAAATAAGGCAAAACGTACAAGACTCAGAGTTAACATGTCACCGACAAGCCCGTTAAAATAGCATACAATTTACAAATATAGTTTAAAGATAAGATTTAGGTTCTGAGCTTTGAGATTAAAAGAACAAGAATGGAAAATATAACTAGCAAATCTCTCACTCCCGGAATAAGACTACAAACTCATAAACAAAAACTAATAGCCATGAATGAATTTAGGTAACTATAAGCTTAATACAGTTTACGGTGATAAATGGTCCGATTGATATAAATTTCTGCTTTATTGCGTTAAAGGAGGATTTATTTTATTTGTGGATTACCAAAACATTTTCCGGCTACTACAACTCAAGAACAAAGATGCAGAAATCAGGTCCCCTTAGATTTACACCAACAGCTGGTGACTTTTTGTCAAGCTGTAAATAAAGATTTGTATCTGTCCGTTAACTTTAGTGTGGTCTCTAACACAATCTTTTGTAAAGACAAAGAAACGAAACTCGTAATTTACAACTTCCTTTGAACTGATTTTGCGCTGACTTCAAACTATTCTCAAAATAATAAACATACGCAATTCCTTCATGTATCTTTAGAGATTTAATTTTATGAAGATGTACACCGCCTCAATGCTATCTCGTCTAGACAGGCAAGACAAACGAATTAAGCAAAAGGCCCCACAGGCGCTGCAACTTAATGGGAAACTAACAAGCGTAAACTAAAACACATAAAACAATACAAAACCGCCTCGAGGGCGAAAACTGCGAGTACATGATCAATCGCCACCTGCCCCGTCCCAGCCACTTCAAAGCAAATTTCAATTTCCTTGCCAAAATAATCACCTTCATTTTCGTTTGAAAAACTTTCGGCGTGACTATTTTTGTTCCGAAACTTCTTGCGTGCGAATGACACGTGTTTGGCTAAAAAAAATTGAGACGGCCATCTACGTAATTGAAGTGTCAAAAGTTATCTGATTTTACTTGCAAAACGCCGCGATATGAAATTTTTCGCGCAGTCGAGATCGCTCGTTGGAAAAAAGAGAATTCGATATGAGGAGAGTGTCTGCAATCAACATTCGACCTAGATTCCGCTGGATATTATGCACATAGAAGTGTGAACATACGAGTATTGGATCGGAGCTACGCACTCACTACGAAGTTGAGAATTTAACTCTGATTAAAATAAATAATCAAGTCCCAAGTACTCTATGCTATTTGTGACAGAGTCAGCCTTCATATATTCTCATATTCACTGCATTTATTACCATGTCTATAACAACATCTCCTTGTTCCGATAACAGACCAAGGTTACTGACAGCTGAAGAGAATTTCACGCTGATTAAACGAGTAATTAATAATTAATTTGATCGTATAGTCATAGTGAAACAGAACAGAGCTTGAGCTAAATTTATGACTGGAAAATTGAATAACCACGATTGTGTATTGACCTCATACTTAGTGGCCTCTGATTTATTAACTGAATTCGAGTTTGAATAGTTTGTGCGTGGATCTGTTTCAATGTTAATGGGAGATTTGATTTGGATTGTATCGAGTTATAATTGGTTTTGAAGTGTGAAAGATTATTTAATGATTTCATAACCTTACTTTACTACTTCCATAAAGGCTCAGGGTTTAATGTTTACTGAGTTTTTTATCAACCTCCATGGTCTTGGTAGATATACATAGATTGTATGATGTGTTTTTTTTTTACTTCTTTCATTTGTGGACATAGAACTGAAGTGAATAGAGAAATCGAAAAATAACACCTTATTATTTTTTGATAAAATGTATAGATAATTTTAATTGTCTCAGTGCTAATTTTGAAAGCCTAAAGAAAGATTGAAATCTTACTTATAATTACGTCCTGCGCACCAAGTCTTTGTTGAGGCAACCGAACTTAAAAAATTGCCAAGACGGGCATCATTGATGCAAACTGAAATTTTGCAAATAATCGTTGTTGGCAAAATACAGTTTGCCTATATAGTTTTTTACTTAAAGCCAATAAGAAATAAATAGGGTAGTTCTTGACGATAAACTACTTTGTAAAACACAGAACCAATTAAAATCAAAACAGTTAGGTAACGCTAAACATTCAAATTATTGTAATGATGCTGTTATCGTTACCCTAACAAGGTGACCTCGTAAACTTTTAGTTAATAGCGTTAATGAAATAAAGGCTTTATTGCTTCTTTGTTTTGATATTTTCGTTAAATGTTGGACGTTGAAATAATATATTTAATTATTACTTACAATGCAATATAAATTCTATGATTTAAAGATTGGACCAGATATTGAATTCATCATCATCATCAGCCCATGTTAGTTCACTGCTGGACATAGGCCTCCCCTCATGAGCACCATAGCGACCTGTCTTCAGCTTGTCGCATCGTTGTATTACACAATAAAAATTCACGGATCACGAAAGAAATAATAATTTACTATTTCTTTGGTAATGATTATTGTGATTTTTACTTTAATATTTTTTTAATCGCAATGCTGGTCGTTAAATAGTTCTTTCTCAGTCCAAATATGCGTTGATAAGAGACTGATATTATAATGCATTTGTTAAAACGATAAAAAGTGTACGAAGATAGATTAATACCAAATATAATCTAGGTAAACAAAAACAGATAGGACGGTACAAAACTCCGCTGGTAACGTAATCACAACTCTGCAGTCAACCGTCATCTCATAGGACAAGATGTATGCATTTATGATGAAACTCGTCTATCTTACGCGAGAAACGGTGAGCGTATACAGCTTGAATAATTTACCTGCATCAGATCTTTGAGTGAGCCTGTGCAGAAACGTAGAAATATGGAAGTGGGTAATGGTGTTTTTAGCCTGTAAATGAAAATAAAGGTTAGATGGAAAATTATAGTTTTTGGCATTCATTTGTATAATTCAATGTAGCTTTAGCTTGTAGGCATTTTTCGAAGTTAAAAGTTTTAGGTTATTATTTATCACATATTTGTAAGTTACCTTGAATCCATTTATCTAACATTTTAACTTAGTCCATTCATTTGTTTTGGCAAAAAGGGGGTTAACAAGCATCCAATAAAATTCGTTTTATTAAATTGTTCTTAGAATTGTTTGTGTAAATAATGTGATGTTAAACTTAGTATCAGAGTGACAAGCTATGTGCGCTTATAAAAAAAATTGGCCCTCTTTGAACCTATTCAAAAGTTTTTAACATTATTTTCTGTTTTAACATAGACGAACAAATTTACGTGTAGAAGGTGCCACTATTCATCAACTTTGATAGCTATCTAGTATTTGCAGCATTCCAGAGATACCAGGTACCCGCTACCCCCTCATTGTACCTTGACTGAGCGCAGTAATAATGCACGGAAGTAAATATTAGCACAGAGCCAGACAGCCGGTGGAACGAAAAAACTCGCCAGTCTTTACCGGGATTTGATTGCGTTTTTATAATTATGGAGCTGAAATATTCGTTTTGTTTATGAGCTTTTTTTCATATCTAGTCTAATATTTTTGGATTATATTGATGTCTTGGTGTTAAGATAATACATAGAAAGTAGACGTCTCTTCTAGTCATAAAAAAAGTTTGCTAGCATTCAAAAAAACTCTAACAGCTGCTTCTAGTGTTTTTTCATTTAAATTTGATTTGTTATTGCAATTTATGATCATGATCTGGATAGAACAACCAATATGCCTGCATACCCAATCAATTAAAAACGCCCACACATATGCACACATAAAGTCCTTTTAAAGTCGAGTTAAGGGTCAATATTTGACGAAATATCTACCTTTACCTATAAACTGAAAACATTGCGTACAATAAACCGCTCTCGTAATGAGACATGGAAAAACGCTGCAATGTTTAAACTGATGTCATCACGGATGCAATCTCCGTTTCATTGTTTAGACTGTGTCGTGGTATTGAAAAGCATAGAGGGATATTCAGGCTGCAGATATTTTTATTCAGTAGCACGGGGTAAAATAATAAAAACAAAAGGATTAAAGTGACAGGCATCTGAATCCTATTATCATACGCTATTACTTTGAGGCCAAAGAGTCACACTAAAGTCACTCATAAGTTGATAGAATACTGTTGGCTGCTTACAATATTTTATTTTGAAATGTCGCACTAACCCGTAGGCTTGTCGTGCCAAATTAGGTAGTATTAAGCTAGATATCTGAAATGATTTACCAAGTAACCACACAAAAAGTTACAATAAAAAGTATCGAACGTAATGTTGATTATACATTACTGTACTTTATACTACATTTTGGATTGGACCATTTTTAGTTTGCATCGTCGTCATTTATATACTTCTATATTTAAGTCGTATCTCATCTCGTCAGGTCTCCTAATAAGCTACAAGTTTTTTTCTGTTCTTTGAATGTAATTTTCTTTGTCATTAAAGTAATTCCCAATTAAAAAGTTGTATACATTTTCAATAAGTATTCATTTCGCACACCTAGATCAAAACTGAGTCAAGTCAAAAAACATGAAGTTCGAGATAACCTTGTTTTCGATAATTCTAAAAATAAACGCAACTAACCACGAAGACACATTTTAAAAAAGCTTCATAAATGGCTCAATAGATGGCGTTAACTTCGTCTTGGTGAATGAACGACGTTCACCCCTCTCCACCTAAAAAGGTGTATTTTCAGTTGCACGTGAGAACTTAGCGCTGTAGTGTGTGCGAGTTTTGTGGAAAACTGGGTTATTTTGAGCTGTCGTGGTTTTATTGAATTGATTTGAAATTTTTCTTGGAGATAATTTGAGTTGTTATTGTACTGGTGAATCAGCTTAGAAAATATTAATGGGACATTTTTAATTGTTCCAGTTTTGATTGTTGAGGTAAGTTCATACTTTATCATTATTTCGAGTTGACTTTGTTTTGTTGAACAATAATGCATATTGCGAGATGTCTTACTTTTGCTGGTGAGAATTTAATTGTGATTTTTAATTTCCTAGAACCTTGATTTAACGTACTATATTTAACCATCGTGTGGGGTTACAAGTGTACTATTATGTAAAATATTGATTTTTAATGAAACCAAGTGCACCTATTATTTTGATGAGTTTCTTTAAGTTGACTTTCTTTTGATGGTTAAATGCAAAAATCTAATTTACTCTCATTTTCTTCTTTTTTTTTTTAGGAAAATGAACACACGAGGCCGTCTTCTTGTTAAAATAGTAAAAAAAGACCAAAGCAACGATAGGAACGTAAAGGAATATTATTCAGTAATATCTACAGAGGAATCTCCAATAATAGGAAATTCTATGACCGCTCCGGAGATCTACCAAAAAAAGGATGAAGAAAACTGTCATGGCAACAGCAAACAAACATCATCAAGCCAGCAACCACACATACAATTATACAATTAATTAGTTCTTTGACGGATTTTGTTTGCTAATATTTTTTAAGTTTTAATTGCTATAATAATGGTAGGTACTGATAATAAAAAAATTGAAGTGAAGAGAAATCAATAACAACTTATTTCTTTTTTGTTATAATAATTAACTGTATGAAATTTGACTTGTCTAAGTGCTTATTTTGTAAGCCTAATGAAATAAAGTTATTGAATCTGAATGGTACTGTAGTTTTGTAAATTGACTAATGTGTTCACAAATAAGTTTTTTGATTTGAATAACTTCATATTTTATATTCGTTTAGTTTACGAAAAGTTTATATTGCCTTAATAACGTTCCTGTAGTTTTAGTTTGTTAATTTGGAGTCTGATTTTTAATGCAAATGAAGAACTTTTTTTATTTAATTACTAAATGATTGCCTGTCCATCATTTATAGTCGCATGTTATATTTTAAGTTTTAGAAAAGTTTATATTGCCTTTATGACCTTAGAGTAAGTGTACTGATCTGGGATCTGAGTGTTTACTCACCTAGAATTATATTAAAATTTAAAACTTCAATTACCATAAGAATGTTTCTTGTACCAAGTATAACTTTTTCGATTCGAATACTGAATTATTGTGATTAAAGAAGCGATTTGATTTGAATTACAAGAACTTTTATTTCCTTCTACTTAAAGTTTTCCATCCAATCACATAATTTGAAAGTAATACTTCTTTGAATAAAATAAAAATTCTAGTTTTGCAGAAGATTTGCTAACCATTTAAAAACAATTTATGCAAGGCCAACTCAAAATAATCGCACAAAACTGGTTCAACTCAAAATATTTTTAATTTTCTTTAAGGAATATCAGTCCAAAAGTATAACAACTCAAAAATAATTAATTGTCGTTACAAGGTTTACTTTGTAGCTATAATATTTTTATTATTATTCATTTAGGCAATATTCAATAAGAAAATGTTTTGCGTTTCATAACTTTAGTGATAAAAGTTGAAGATTAAGGTTTTTTTTGTCTACTGAAAAATGTGGTATTTTGATTTGACTCAGTTTTGATCTAGGTGTGCGTCGCACACCTAGATCAAAACTGAGTCAAGTCAAAAAACATGAAGTTCGAGATAACCTTGTTTTCGATAATTCTAAAAATAAACGCAACTAACCACGAAGACACATTTTAAAAAAGCTTCATAAATGGCTCAATAGATGGCGTTAACTTCGTCTTGGTGAATGAACGACGTTCACCCCTCTCCACCTAAAAAGGTGTATTTTCAGTTGCACGTGAGAACTTAGCGCTGTAGTGTGTGCGAGTTTTGTGGAAAACTGGGTTATTTTGAGCTGTCGTGGTTTTATTGAATTGATTTGAAATTTTTCTTGGAGATAATTTGAGTTGTTATTGTACTGGTGAATCAGCTTAGAAAATATTAATGGGACATTTTTAATTGTTCCAGTTTTGATTGTTGAGGTAAGTTCATACTTTATCATTATTTCGAGTTGACTTTGTTTTGTTGAACAATAATGCATATTGCGAGATGTCTTACTTTTGCTGGTGAGAATTTAATTGTGATTTTTAATTTCCTAGAACCTTGATTTAACGTACTATATTTAACCATCGTGTGGGGTTACAAGTGTACTATTATGTAAAATATTGATTTTTAATGAAACCAAGTGCACCTATTATTTTGATGAGTTTCTTTAAGTTGACTTTCTTTTGATGGTTAAATGCAAAAATCTAATTTACTCTCATTTTCTTCTTTTTTTTTTTTAGGAAAATGAACACACGAGGCCGTCTTCTTGTTAAAATAGTAAAAAAAGACCAAAGCAACGATAGGAACGTAAAGGAATATTATTCAGTAATATCTACAGAGGAATCTCCAATAATAGGAAATTCTATGACCGCTCCGGAGATCTACCAAAAAAAGGATGAAGAAAACTGTCATGGCAACAGCAAACAAACATCATCAAGCCAGCAACCACACATACAATTATACAATTAATTAGTTCTTTGACGGATTTTGTTTGCTAATATTTTTTAAGTTTTAATTGCTATAATAATGGTAGGTACTGATAATAAAAAAATTGAAGTGAAGAGAAATCAATAACAACTTATTTCTTTTTTGTTATAATAATTAACTGTATGAAATTTGACTTGTCTAAGTGCTTATTTTGTAAGCCTAATGAAATAAAGTTATTGAATCTGAATGGTACTGTAGTTTTGTAAATTGACTAATGTGTTCACAAATAAGTTTTTTGATTTGAATAACTTCATATTTTATATTCGTTTAGTTTACGAAAAGTTTATATTGCCTTAATAACGTTCCTGTAGTTTTAGTTTGTTAATTTGGAGTCTGATTTTTAATGCAAATGAAGAACTTTTTTTATTTAATTACTAAATGATTGCCTGTCCATCATTTATAGTCGCATGTTATATTTTAAGTTTTAGAAAAGTTTATATTGCCTTTATGACCTTAGAGTAAGTGTACTGATCTGGGATCTGAGTGTTTACTCACCTAGAATTATATTAAAATTTAAAACTTCAATTACCATAAGAATGTTTCTTGTACCAAGTATAACTTTTTCGATTCGAATACTGAATTATTGTGATTAAAGAAGCGATTTGATTTGAATTACAAGAACTTTTATTTCCTTCTACTTAAAGTTTTCCATCCAATCACATAATTTGAAAGTAATACTTCTTTGAATAAAATAAAAATTCTAGTTTTGCAGAAGATTTGCTAACCATTTAAAAACAATTTATGCAAGGCCAACTCAAAATAATCGCACAAAACTGGTTCAACTCAAAATATTTTTAATTTTCTTTAAGGAATATCAGTCCAAAAGTATAACAACTCAAAAATAATTAATTGTCGTTACAAGGTTTACTTTGTAGCTATAATATTTTTATTATTATTCATTTAGGCAATATTCAATAAGAAAATGTTTTGCGTTTCATAACTTTAGTGATAAAAGTTGAAGATTAAGGTTTTTTTTGTCTACTGAAAAATGTGGTATTTTGATTTGACTCAGTTTTGATCTAGGTGTGCGATTTGATAGTCTTATGCCCGAATATTCTTAAAATAAAACATGTAGGCACTGACTCTATACATTACAGTATTCTGTTTTTTTTTTTTGAATGATAGCACGGGGGTTGCTGTTTACCTTTGCTTTAATTAATACGGCATAAGAGATGCATGGTGTGTGCTGAACTCGTGAACTTTGCAACTTTTAATAAATTATTGCTGACGTCCAGTTTCTCTTCCGCTAGGAATGTATGACATTTATTTGGGGCGAGTAATTTATAGTTACAGTAGAATCGTTCATTCTAGCGATCTTTGGCAGAGGTGTATGTCTATGTCTATGTAGGTGATAAACTGGCTATAATTGAGATAAACCGTTCGTTCAAGCAGATATTACTTCAATTACAAACCGAAAGCATCAATTTAAAAGTAAGAAAACGTAATACGATGATGAAATCTTTAGATTATTCAAAACAACAAAGGAACACCTAATATACTGAACATAGACTTCCAAGTTTGCAAATGTCTCGCTATATTACAGCGTATTTTCCTCAAAGCCAAGAAAAAACAAGCAAGTTCCAAGACACATTATCGGAACACATTTTTCCCATCTAAGAAAATGCGATAACATGAAGAAAGGATTTTATGCTCCAAGTTCTTGCGAGTCAGCGATGCCCTGCTATTAGTCCCTTAATTACCTACTTGAGGAGCTTGTTATCAATGTCTTCAAGGAAATACAGTTGCCGCCACTAGTATGTATAACACTCTAGTACCTTATTAAAGGAACGAGCGCTTATTGACAGAAAGTTCGAAGACAACTTTAAATTTATTGCGACGAAGTAAAGAATGAAGACTATGTAGGTATTATGTTTGTTGACACACCTGTATCTACCCTACAGATCCCTAGCTTTTTGAAAATAAAATTTAGGATTGTTATGGTGAAATAATTTTTCAAATCGGTCCAGTAGTTTCGGAGCCTTTTCAATTCAAACAAACAAACAACAAATCTTTCCTCTTTAATAATATTTATATAAATATTGACAAAAATACCAGTCGGAAGCGTCTCCAGGAAGATGGCTGCATGGAATGCTTTGTATTATACATCATAGTCAATAAGTACCCATATTACAAGCACTGCTCCGGGCTAGATGCTGTTTGGCAGCATTATTATTTATTTATTTTACAAGTTTTCCTTACCATGTAAATAACATTGTCAATAATAAAATATAATATAAAAAATCCAAACTGATAATCCTGGTATTCGATAATAGAACTGTAATTCTTATAAGTTATCGTTGACCGCTTTATTTATTTATTGAGCGAAGGTACAACAAACAGCTATATTATCTTATAGTTAGGTAAAAGAGTTTTTAAGGTTTTATTATCTGAATCATAGAGGCTATTTCGGTTTAAAATTAGAAAAATACTGTTATCGTTGTAGTGAAAATCAAATCATTTTAAACAGGTACTTAAATCTGTATATATGAACGATTACCCATTGTCTTGCTAGGTAGCTCAGCGCAATGAATCAATGAATCAAATCAAACAGTCAACTTCATTATGGTTACAATCCATCATTACGATTGGTAATATAATGATACGTGTACAAATTGTTCACGTTATAAAGTTTTAGTGCAGTGATGTGGCCTATTTTTATCAGCGTATCAAAAATTTACATTCATTGATTTGGTGATGCGAAACGCTGGGTTATTTTACGAGTGTTTTAGTCAATAAGAAAGGAAAATTATTTAAATGAACTGCCTACGTCTTTGTGGCAATTATTGAGTAGGTAGATAATATTCATTTATGAGCAGGTATAAAAATAATATTATTACGTTTCCTAAAATTTGTTTGGTTGAACACGGGCGTTGACATTCCGAACAGCCACGAAACTCTTCATAAAATCTATTTCCACAACTTCATCCCGAATGCAACATAACAACTATGAAACCACTTAAATAGCCGCCCAATATTTAACGAGTTCGTCTTTATTACAATTTTGGCTTCTATCCAAGTGGATAACGAAGTCTATTCGGATGATTGATAGTGCTAGGTTAACACCTCGTTGCGTTTTACTTGATTGAGTGTGGGCTTTTTGTTGTTTGATCAACTAACCGATGCTATGACTGATTGGATGCCTTCAATGTTAATTCTTGAACAAGACTCCATTGTTCGAGAACTCGAATGAGGATTATCATAGATGTGGGCATTGACAGCAAAGATAGAAAAAATAATATTCCTTTGACTAACTTCACCTCAATATGTTTATACACTATTTTAATTGAAGAATGATTCATTCAATTGAATTCCTCAATTTTACATATACCGTGTGGAGCATGACTCGCTGAAAGTCGAATAACAATATTGATAGAGCCGTGAGCCTGTTTTATAAATAGAGATCAAAGTATTTCTACCTAAAGTTTAAAAGAGAAATTGTAACAGTTGTTACAAATCCACTCAAACTATTAAATTTTCAAAAAATCAATGCCGTATAATACGCTTGAATCCTAAAGTTGGCTTTTGGGACGAGCTTTGTTTGATTGATTGCAACACAAACACAGACTTTTTGTTCGATTCTATCGACATTTCAATGGATTCACTTTTGTTACGTAACTAGGTTTTGAAATCCATATTTTTAGACTCTTTCGATTCAGAACTGATTGTAGAGTTCAAAATCAAACGATTACATCGAAACAAGTGTTCTCAAAAAAGTATCTGACAGTAAGTTAAGAAAGTATTAAGGTCCTCAAAATTTCACCGGTAGTGTAGTTAAGAAAGTATCCGCAGTAAGGCTCTGATATGTTTTCCTTTTAATAAACTTGCCGAAATCTTTGGTAATTCTCTTCATCCTACAAGACACCATCTGTTTCCCTTATCCGTACGGAATTTTCTTACGTTCCTTTAAACAAAGAAGTTTGAAAAAATCTAGTGAAGTTTATACAAGAAGCCTCTGTATGTAAATTGTTGAAATAGGACTTCCTGGAAACAATGAGTTTTCTTAAATATATTTGGAATTGGATGTGTTTTTCCTTGTCTCTCAAACATTAATATTCAACAGAAAAAGTTTCAGAAAAAGATTTAGCATTTTAATGACGTTAATTGGGTTTGATCTAATTTAAATACTGGGTGTTTCTCATATGTCTACAATTTAGTAGTGTTGACATTCTTCCTTAAGTAGTGAGATCACTTTTGCATCATCGCCCGAGAATCTCTGCCGTCGACAATAGAGTGGGCAATTAAGAAATTTATTGTAACGGCAGTATGTAGGGCATCCATTACGCTAACGACCTCTAATTCTAACCTCCAATCTTCGAAAACAAACGTTGAACGAAAATTATGCACTTATCATTTACGGTGCTTCTAATGGGTTCTGTGAACTCGCCTTTTTAACCGACCATCAACGAAAGAGGGTTATGTGGTTGGCACCCCTTGTTAATATGTAGGTATGTAACCGATTTCTTTGTTTCCACGATGCACTGAAACCCCTCTTTTGATTGTAACAAAGGAAGTGGCGTATAATTTGTCTCAATACGCCAAGGGCTATGTGACGTCAGATAGGAATAGGGTTCTAATGACTACAACTGCTATTTTTATACTACTCTCAAGCAATCGGTTTATAATTAGAATAAATAAAGGTAAAAATACTAAGTCGACTATGTAAAAGTCTTAAACCAACGTTAACCAACTGTCTTTATCATTTTCTTTTGATCCTTAGTTAGTCGGATACACCAGGGCAAGTAGGCGAGTAGTAATGAGAAGTGGCAGATTTACTAGTAAGTAAGAATATGGCCTTACGACTTTAACGTAATCGGGTTTTAGTTTTTTACTGGTGTTGATATGGATCAGGTGAGCTACCTGTAACCTGTTTGCAATAGTCAGCAATTAGCTCAAATGTTTCGACCATTTCTAATTTGGTTCTATTATATAACGTCATAATACACGATACTAATTTTACTCTTTTTAACCTTCTTTATAAAAGGAGGAGATTTTGTATTTTGTTTAAATATCTTCGGTCTATTTACTTCATGTTATAAGGTGTTCCAACAACTTTGGGCGCATAGTCGTTATACATTTTTTTTTTACCATCGACTAAAGAATACGAAAAAGCAAAATTTTCTCAAAGACTTACTTTTCTAGAATCAATAAAAAAAAACAAATTCGAGCAGGTAACTCCTTTCATGATTTTTTGATAATCTCGTCGAAGAAGCCTGATACTGATCTGATAAATTCGATAATTAGATCAGTGTCAGACTTCCGCTTAATAGCCCTTAACAAAAACTCACCCTGTATACCTGAATCAATATTGCAAAGGCTTCAAAGCTTTCTGCTATTATTGAAATCGATCTCGAGATCCACTGCAGAATGTCCACAACCAGTCCAGCATCCAACTTTAAAGATGATTTGTTTAAAATGCTGCAACTGGCCTCATGATGAATATCGCAACAGCGTTCGAATAATGATCCTGCACTGCATTCAATGGCATTTTGCATACAATATGGTAGATGGATTTATATTAAAATATGGCTGTCACTGACTGCTCACAATAAATTATTCATCATAGTCAATTTTCAAGATGAACAGGTCGAGATGGTATATCAAATTCACAGATGCACTCATAAATATTCAGATTGTGCATTATTGTTCTCGCTCTTGTCTGTAATTAGATCGTAAAGGCAAGCTGCTATTAAGTAGCAACAAACTTCTTTATGCTGTCTGACATAATGCTCCATTAGATTCTATAGTAGAATTAGATGTGTATTTATGTATTTGCAGATCCACTTAATTTGTCACCATTACAATTTCAGTCTGACAATATTATCTAAATGTTTCATGATTATAGGCATTAAATAAATAAATATTGCTGAACAATACATAAAGCATCATTTAGCCCCAAAGAAAGCTGAGCTAGTGCTTTGGGTACTGTGGTTACGAAATGACTTGCCATACCATAACCAACAAATTGTTATTGTGTGGATTCTATAAAGTAGACTTTTATCAGCTGTTTGTTCTCCACGACCTGTAGATATTCAATTTAATTTGTACCTTCATTGAGATTCCTACTTGCTTACTGATTTGAAACAAAATTAATAAACAATCGACAATCGTTTGCACAGTCATCGACTCGTGTTCAAAATTAGTAGCTGTCAATACAAACACATACGAATACTTGAGTAGACGTCATGACGAATGAACATGACCTTACAATTTATATCTCCGACACATAAATCAAGCCTGAACACACGATCAAACTGACATAGATATCTCGTCTAACCTCTTGAGACATAACGAATACAAACTTTTTTCCCGTAAGTGTTCGCCCCAAACGTATAGCAATAAAATGTTTATGATTATAGCGTTCATGGAAATAAAATTGTGTGATCAGTGAAAGGAGTTATAGGCGGGAACAGGAAGCGCGCTCTCATGAAAGTGCTCTTTGATATGGGCTCTCTGTAGTATTTTATTGCCTAATCAACTTTATTTGAAGAAATCATTGGATCATTTTCATTTATTCCACGCAATAGTAAGTTACACTTCAATCAAGTAAATGGTGCTGAGATATTGCGGTGCTTATTCTTTTACGCTCCATCGAATGAAAGATTTGAATTCGGTTGTGAATTTTTATGCGATTTCCTTGGCTGTTAGCAAATACTAGGTACAATAAAGAAAACTACCTATTTGTTTACCTACATCAAAAATGTGGGCTCGCGTGGTGTACGGGCTCCTTATAGTTGACGCGACGAAGTCTTAAAATAATTCTATCGCTGAGAGAAAATAGTTCAACATCGAAATAAAATTATCAATTAAAGTCAATACGATCAAAATCAAAGTGGTAAGTATTTAATTTTAGTAATACGAAGGTGAAATAAGGATATCTATCTATCTGTATCTACGTACCTAACTAGCGAAACTTTCTTTTTCTACGTATCCTAAATTACTATTCTTGAGTAATTTCACATATCCATACCAGCTTTTGCGGGTCAACCCTTTGGAATGGCAATAATGCAGAATGTATATAATGTGTACAACAAATTGGCAGACCGAGCATTGATAGATGGCCCGCGATGTGCGTTCAAAACAAAGGGCAAAGTGTTGGTTGCAATCACACAGCCTATTCAACAAATCACGCAACTATGAACGCAAAATGGATCGGTCGGGGTGCAAAAATGTGTGAAATACATCAATGTCGATAAAATTATCTTTATTCAAACATTGGTTTTTGGAATATGTAGGATAACAATGGATTATAATTCGATGCTTCTTACAAAAACTATAAACCGTTTGAATTCCTATCAATATATTTTTTTTTAAGTTTACTGAAAAAATATGACTGTTTATAAAATTCATAATAGGACCGGTATAATTTTCCGTAAAAACCAAAAACATCGCTATACACACGAGTCACTGAAAAATCGGCGAAACTACAATAAAACTAATTATACAGCCGAATACAGAACGGCCATTTTTGAAGTCCGATCATTGGCATTTTAAGAGTTTCTAGAATTACTAACAAATTATAATTCGAAATGGAGCGAGAAAATAGTGCTCATAAGAGCACCTCCAATCCAGCTAATAGTTTCCTCCAACCGCACCGGCTAGCAAAACTCATTCAGCCAATTAGGCGTAGCCAGTGTTGCAACCAATCATCGTTTGACACAAGTCAAATTGGAGTTTGATTGATACAAATCGAGGTCATCGACTGATTTATCAGTGCACTGTGTTTAATGGTCAGCAATTAACTTTCATTAGTAACAGCCGATGATATAGGGATAGAGTGCGGTTTCGGAATGGAGACGAATGGGTTGCACGGTTCACAGCTAGGCTAGAGATCGTATTGCAAGGAGTCAGGGTATTGAACTGTCCATGTGCCTGTGTTTTTATTTTAATTAATTTTATCTGGGTCAAAGTGTTCATCCCAGTTAAATCCATAATATTTAAATTTGTGCAGCACTTTTTTCCCGCAGCAAAATTTTTTCTTGATTGAATGCCAATCTTGATGAATTTTGCAACCACGCATCGTGACACAAAATATAGCATTAATGTGTAAAAGTTTTTAGAGTACGTAATTATTTGAGGGCAAATAAATCCCCTCATTGTCTATGTTTATGAAAATGTCACTCAAGGGATTGTCGCTCTTGATTTCATATGCATAAATTAAATTAAGACGTAAGACTTTTGGTTACCTACTTAAAGCCATTTCAATACTAATGTTCACGTACTAAAATAAAAAAATAATAAATATCAAATAAAATAATTGATTCAAAATACATTAAGACTAACACAATAACAAATAGTACCCTACTTTATCTTATATTTTATGAATAAGTTATTGTACGTGCCTGAACTAGGTAAAAACCTTTCTTCAGGTAAATAAATTCCTGATAATAAACAAAATAATAAAAAATACACTCCAGTACTAACACTTACCTAGGTATCAATAAATGTAAAACGTAAACGTAATACCGAATTGTAAAACCATCACAAAAGCGGGTATAGAAAATGGCAAATACTTACCTCAATACAACAATCCATCATCGTACCGTATTTTTATTGTGCTCAGCGGATGCTTGAATATTATTTACATTGAATTGATGAGCATCCCAGAGGCTAACATAGCCTGACCTTCACCTTGGTAGAGCTCAACCTAGCTACAGCTAGGTCACTCATTCAATAAAAAAGTTGAACACTTTATTGTACTAACTGCACCCTTAAAATAAGAACAAACTAATTTACATACATACTCGTATATCATTAACGTATTGAAGACAGACGAAAACAGTACAAATAAAGTTGCATATAAGTTTGTATTGATAGATCAGAAATATAACGGGCTATTCACCTCTTCTTTTGCATATGCGCGAAAATGAAAGAGGTAAAGACAACTTATTGGCAGATTTGGACTTTAGGCAATAAACACTTATGTTTTTTAAACTTTTTCTATTCTACTATTTTTTTATCACATATAATTTGTTCGTGTCCATTTCATCCAAAGTTTTCCTGAAAGAGATCGGTTATACCAGTAAGGCCGCCCTTCATACTTCCTCTACTATAACGATGTCTATGTCCAGTATATCCAAAGGTTGCCTGAAAGAGATCGCTTATACCGGTAAGGCCGCCCTTCATACCTTCTCTACTTTAACCATATCTGTAATCGATGTTATTTCTTTATGTGGTAAATTTAAGTGTTTTCTATATTTATCTATTTTCTCCGTTCCTTGACATTAAAACGAAGTGATCTAGCCAACACTCGCACCACTCTTTGAAGGCATCGAGAAACTAACTTCAATAAGCGAAAAATTTACAATCGTCAATCGTGAATCGCTATCTGTCTGTTTGAATACGTACCCATTAGCGGTCGGTGTAATGGAGACTGGACGTCTAGGTATAATTTGTTAACAAGGATTTATGGTGGTAAATGAAGGCAAGGATAGATTACTGAGGAGCAAAAAAGAGATGCAAACGCAAAAATCCCTGTTGGGAATTTATTGCAGTGTTTATGACTCAGTGCGGTTGGTGTGTTCATATACATTATGTGAATTTCCAAGATCATAGTGTTCCCGAAATTAGAAAAATAAATCAAAATTTAATTTAGTTTATTTTTCAGCTACTCTGTTTTTTCCTACGGTCTTGTCGTAGGAAGGTTCAATGAGCAAATATAAAGTTGCTATAAATCCTACTATTTTATTTGTGTAGATACAGTCACAGTTTTCATTCGAATCCCTTACATTTTTTAGCAACAGGCTTTTTGACATTGACTCGCATTTTACAATTAAATCTTTCCTCTTGATAATATTACTAAAGAAATAAACGCAGGATACTACTTATCGTTGGAATTTCATTTCAACAACATTCGGAAACTTGACCCACAAATATTTTTAAAAGCCTCGATAAAATGATATCCTGTTCTTATTAAGGATATCCTTAGCCAATTACAAATATTTACGGCACCAGAAATATCAAAACAGGACATTTTCGACCTTCACTTTCTCAAAAATTCTTTTGGATTGGATAAGTCTAAACAAAACAATCTTTGTTATTTTAAACGGATTATACACAACAACGATTATAGTAAAATAATCAAATTTTGGAAATATATAATTATTATACATAAAATAAATAATGCGGGGGACACACAGTCATCAAACTCCAAGCTAAGCAGAGCATGACATGTGTTATGGCTTCTAGATGACATTAATGCAATAAATTACATAGATTTTTAAAACGACAGAACATTGGAATTATTTTTTCTAATCGTGTAGGTACAAACGGTTGTCCCGAGCTCCAAGCTCTCGCAAGCGGACTTTCGCCCACCGTGCCACATAGGTCATTGAATGTATATGTTATTAAATGTCAATAGACGTAAATCTGTCTGTTCATAATAAGTAACAAGTGACTATAGATAAACACAAATAACTAATTCTGACTCATATCAGAGTAATCCTGATCAATTATAATTCATATCCACAGACAATAGTGCTATCTACCACGCAGCCTTGCAGACAAACAATTTCAGTTCTAGACGAGGTTAATACGAAACCAATTACATACCAGGTACAAGACACAATAGACCGTTGTCGACATGTCCTGGTATAGTACAGTAACATGTCCCTATTACTGTATATACCAGTATTTATGAGCTTGGTGCATAGGCAGATGCCTCACATGTTTTGCCTTAATTCGAATAGATGATACGTAGGGTTGCCGGTTGCCACATAGCGTTGAACTAGCTTCAGCCAACAGCTTTGCATATGTATTTTTTAAATAATTTATTTGATTAGCCTATTAGCCTGTTATTTGATTTCCTGAGCTACATCCTAAATCTTTTCTTAATTTTAGCCCGATCTGTTCAGTAGATTTTTCGCGAAGATGTAAAAAACTTTAAAATATCCATACGTTTATAAAATTTGTCTAATAATTTGAGTAAATACTCAAAATATTTTGGTAAATAACATGATCTAACATAAGTGAACAAAATTAATTAATTGAATTTAAGAATCTTTAGAAATACTTCTCAATTCCGGAAATAAATGAACGAATTAAGGACGTATAAAAAATAACGGTGTCTATCTATATACAATAGTTTCAATGTTGACATTTATTTCATTTACATTGTCATTCAATGTGACCGATTTCTGATAGCAATGGCATTGACTTTCTATTAATCAAAAATACCTCGTTCCTATTCGTTGATATTCCCAATCATGACCGATCAAAGTTAAGGCTATATTTTCCGGATATAGTTAACTATTGTGTTTTGACACACATAATGTAATAATTGTTTTCATCGGTAGTTTCATTTGACAACCCTAAGTTTAAAATTGATACTAGCTAACAAGACCGTCCAGTGTTCACTATTGATATAAATTGATTACGAGTTGTCGCGACATTCATTATTATGGTCAGATGCAAATATCTTATCGAATGCTTTCATTGCTGGTAATGATATGAAGGTTCCTTACTGTGTTCTCTCATAGTTCCCTTGATTTATAATGGTTGGAACAGATATGGGTCTGTCTGGGAACCAATAAACAACTTTCAATTTATGAGTCTTCACATTTAAACGTTTCAATGCGTTATATTATTCTGATGATGTTCCTTTATAACTGTTTTACGCTAGTAAAAGCATTTGAAAATACCGAAATGTTATACTAAAAATATTGTTCTGTTTGAATATTTCTTTGACCCTTTGTTATGTTACACATCACATATGGACGATTAAAAGAGTAGGTACCAAATACTTTGAAAATTTCATAGATATACAGAGTTATAGGTAGATGACCATAACCTCTTAAAGGCGATTTTGGTAGATAAAGACGAACACCTTTTGTTCTACTACCTATAACCCTGTATATGTTTCCATTTGTTAATATTTATAAGTATTTTTTCATTAAGGAATATACAAAGTGCCTATATGGTATAATAGCTATCGAAAGTACCATAATGAAATAATAACTATTGAAATTCAATGAAGAAGTAGTTTTTAGCTAAAATTGTGTCACGGAAACAACAGGAAAAATAAAGGAACTTAATAATGATGCTTGTTTTGGAACCAAATTTGATCAAAACAGAGACATTTGTCTGGGATTCGTGAATAAACTACATAAATTAGAATTGATCAAGTTAAATAACCACAGTGAATTAATAGCCAGTTGACCAGATACATTATCTAGAATCGACCAGGATCAGAGAATGAAGGGGAATACAGATACGCAACTCTATTGATGAAATCAGGGCAGGCCCCATAATTTCTTAAAATTTTGAAAATATTATTTTAAGTTTTTTAAAACGCTAATACTCGAAAATTTCTCATAAAACAAACAATATTTTCTGGATATATATGACAAAGCTTTATAACCTAGATTATACCTCCACCACTTTAAAAAACTCACTGTTGACTTTTCAGTTCAAGAAAACTAAGTAGTTTCGCTTCTAGGAAAACTATCCTTTTGACTATCTTTCAGTAATTAATCTATTGACTACGTTTTAGAAGCGATCATCAATTACGAAGTGGGTGAAGGAACATTCATCAGGGGTTGAAGCTAAAATAGGAAGTGCTTAGGATATTTGGAAGAGTATTTTACAGCAAATGCATCTAATACAGTTGCTACTACAGCTCAAAGTATTTATTGAAAACAGGGCATATAATATACATGGTACCTTCATTAAAAACTACTAACAATAGATGCAATTATGTAATTAAAAAACAAGAATATTCAATGTTTACTCTACAAAATAGGGCCTATGTCCAGCAGTGGACTAACATAGGCTGATGGTGATGATGATACAAAATAACCTTAAAATAAAATAAAAAATACATAGGTAAAGGATATTTAATATGCAATTTCTAATGTCTTATTCTTTAATGAAATAATAAAAAAGAAATTACACGATTTTTCATTACAGTTACAAAAATCTAAGGTAAAACTATAGAAAATACAAAATTATAATTTTCTAAGGCATTAACGTCATTTAATTATGGATCTATGACTGAGCATGTGTAAATAAAAAGTCGTTTTTGACTGTTCCGTGGAACTGCTAGTTTTCACAACTGCTGTGCCCAGAATGATTCAACTGTATAAAGTTTGAAGTCGTATCACCCAAGTTTTTCTACCTGTGCCAGAACAAAACAAACAACGATGACTAGACATACATTAGCAATATAACAAAAACATAAATAAATAAATAATGCTGGACAATCCACACAGCATCATCTAGCCCCAAGCTAAGCAGAGCTTGTGTTAAAGGTACTAGATGAATGATATACATAATACAAAATCATTAAATAGATAGATATTTTTTATTATACATAGATAACAACCAGAACCCCTGAACAAATATCTGCAGATCGTACAAATATTTGTCCCGAGGCGGGAATCAAACCCGCAACCTCCTGCGTCGCAGGCGGACCTTCGTCCACCGCGCCACAGTGGTCGTCAAGTAACTAACAAGTATTATACCAATATTTTCGGTGCTTGTTCTTGTATGCAACGCCTCTTCATCATCTCCCATGTTAGGGCGTGCCTTTATGATTGGAATTTTACTGATAACATTCATTAAATGATTTAATATCGGAAATAAGAGATATATGTTTACTTGTAGTCATCAATTCAATCACATACTTTGACTATTGGTATTTAAAGATTTTTTGATAATAATAATAATTTATACCGCATCATCTAGCTGGTTAGGATTATCTACTTACATATTTAACATTATGTAATGCTACTATGCTACTATATTTATACGATTATTTTCTTTTTATTAAGTGCCACTGTTTATCTTGTTTTTTCATGTCCAGCCCATCCCAAAGTTGCCTGGAAGAGATCACTGATAAGGCGGCCTTTTATACTTCTTCTACTGTAAGCATGACTGTTTGTAATGTCCTCTTTCTTTGTGTGGTATAATAAAGAATTTCCTCTCTATCTATCTATGTGGAACCCAATAACTTTGTTGTCTTAGAGGGAGGTTTGTCTTATCTAATTTGTTTATAATTTTATGTGTATTTTTCCTAAATTATTTAACTTTTTCTCTTTTCTACGGCACATCTTATGATTTCCTCAACTTTAGTTCCCATGAGAACCAGTTTTGTAGCCTTCCATAAAAAATCTAAGTTTGTAACAAAATTACTTGTACTCTAGCTAAGTAAAAGGTTCGTAATCGAATCACCCTTTACTTTATCTCCTTAACTTGGTTTCAGCTCTTCCTCGCATATTGGTTAAAAGGTCGTGTCAATGAATTCACTTACCAACACCTCTGAGGTGTTTCTATCCAGGCTAAGTGAATTGGTTGGCGTAATGTCCTGGTTGATACAATAGGCTGAAGGATAAAGTAAATTTGTTAGGCCAGTGACCGAATGAGTTTCCCCTAATTTTTCTAAGATAGTGGCCATATTATTATTTTCATTTGTTTAATATTTTATTTGTTTGATTTTTTATTTTATTGCTTTATTTAATGTAAATGGTTATTAAAACCAATTACATCAATGACTAAAATAAGAATGTATCGTCACATACCCGCCTACTACCGTACCCGCGTACAGCTTCACATACTAATATAGAATGTCTATTAAACGATATCTAATTTGTATTTTTGTATATATATAAAGAATACTATGAATAATTTAGTCTACCTTTTGAGAGTCTACCCGGCAAAAACTCAGCATCGGGGCTGTTGTCCAGGTAAAACGTTGAGAGCTAATAGATTTGCATGAAAACTTTTTCCAAATTATTGTCAATTAGGAACGGATTAAAATGTAGTTTTTTCAGAATAATTTAAAATAGCCGTTTTAGCTTTCTGTTACAATAATGGTGATTAATTATTTTAGAGAATTCCATTAACAGCCAACATTCAAATCTCTAAGTTCATTCATATAAGTCCAGGCAACCTTACAAATCTCGTATCTAATCACTAATTTGTCTTCGTTTGCATGGTCACTACATTAGTCATATCCTTTGTAAGACTTTATAAAGCTGTGGAGTTTCATAAGAAGAGCGGGTAGCGAAGCGTATTAATTGCAAAGTGCAATTCAACACGAGCAGCATAAGGCTTTTTTAATTTTACTGAAACGGTTTTGTAGTATCATACAACCGTTGTAAATTATACATATGTAGATATTTTTTCAGGGTGTTCTGCTCGTTTAATAAAAAATATTTATTTATGTAATAATATTGTTTTATGTATATCAGTCATAAAGCACATAACACAAGCTCTGCTTAGCCTGGGGCTAGATGATGCTGTGTGGATTTTCCGGCATTATTTATTATTGTTATTTATTATTAAAATCTATTGGGAATAAGTTTTTGTCTAAAGTATATATCAGGACTAGGCAGTCCAAATGATTTAGTTAAAATTGCACAATCTAGCTGTGTAACATATGTAGTTGTAGCCCTATTTTTGCTTCGGATTTAGTTCTTACCCTAAAGCATAGAGCAACACGGGCCACCGGCGGACCGGAGCCCTATACGAGTAGTTGTCGCTAAGCTCCGGTTAGACGCGAAGCCTGTGACTCTAGCGTCTTTATTTTTTAGATGCACCCTGTCTCACCCACACGCACGCATTGTTTCGGTATCAGTCTGCATCTCTTCATGTTTGTCTAACAAGCGGTGTGTATTATTATTTCTGTTTTATACGTTTAGGCTTAAACGCTAGCTCAGTATGGATACGAATTTCGAATGCTTGCCACAAGGAACAGTTATTTGAGTAAAATTTCACGTGATGCGTCATGATGAAAGCTGTTTTGGTTACTTGTATTACATAGTATGTATTGATAACAAGGTTACAGAACTTTTAGGTTGGTTATTTGCAGATTTTTTTCCAAGTTCTAACCAAAAAAAGCCGTAAACTTTACAGTTTGAGCTGGTAAAACCATTACTATTAAGTCCGAGCTAGGAGTGGCTCTATATTTAGTTGTCTTATCAACTCTCAACTCTACAGAACTTGATTCTAATAAGATTAAAATAATTGTACACATCCTTCGAGATTGACTGAGTTGGATGATGAACAAAAACTGAATCCCACGTACTTACCTATGCTCCTTGTACGTGAGAGATGAATATGTGATAGGAGAGCCGTTACAAATTTTAAAATTGTAGCTTAAATAAATAAATTATGATGAACTATGCTCACAGCATTAACTATCCCAAAGCCAAGCAGAGCTTGTGTTATGAGTACTAGATAGCTGATAATACTTAATACAAAGCACAGCATAGATAGATTTTTAGATATATTATTCTTACTATAATAGAAATACATAGGCTTGTACCGAATTTATGAGAAAATATGTATTTAATAACCTTTGGCGGGTGCATATATAACATCTATCACATAAGTAGGTACACATTTTCTAATAGACTATTTGTATAACAGATTTAAGCTTCAAAGACCAACGAGAAGCTAGCCTTCTTCGCCTAGCACCACAGCAGAAACAACCATGATGTTAGATATTATCCGGATAAACAGGTCTTTATCAAACTGTACATCTCTTCTACAAAGACTCAAATGATCAAAAACTTGAGACGGAAAACCTGATAATAGGTAAGAGCAAACTCCGGTTTGACTAACGCCGATATCTTATCGGAATTGAACTCAAGAATTTCAATAAATCACGTTTATCATCGGTTTGTCAATATAACGACTTCAAAGACCTATTAAAATTAAAATGAGCTAAACATCAGTAGTATGTAAACGTTTGTTTACAGAACAGATAAAAAGACATTGTAAATTGTAGACAGTGCTCCAACTTCGAAAGAGGATTATAGCTCCTTAAAACTAAACTTTTTCATTTTTCTTTATATATTAGCAAATGCTGTAAAATATGTAAATTTAAAACCTATTTTGCTGATTTTACTAACTTTCAATATAGGATTTACCAAATCATTTTCGAATTTACTACTATGCAATGTTGCTAAGTCTAAACGAAGAAAATATAGCAATAAATTGTTCTATTAAATGGAAATTTTACTACACTTTATTTCGGCTAGGTGTAAATTGAAAAGTTAGGTTGACTTGCCGAGAGCGGACATCTTAATTTTCTATACTATGCCGAGCAGGTTCTACAGAGATTCAACGTCATGCATAATGCAGCCTACTAATGCGTCAGTTAATTACACGCCCTTAGGGTTGTTATTGATTGGCAATTTGTGTTTCTATCTGAGCACTGCATCTCTGCGTATCAGCTTTCAATCTAAATTATGCTTTATATTTTGTTGTTTAAGATTGAAAATTCGTCACGTTACGTCATCAATCGATGTCTCATTGAAAACATAATATATATTTGCTCTTCTAATTATAAATTGGCCGAATCATCGTCAACGTGCTTTGTGGTGACAGATTTTATAGCCTGTTTATTCCTAGATTTGCTATTACTAGGCGAACCATACATTTTATTACATTCTAATAAAAACAGGTTCAATCTTTATAATCAAGTCTGACCTAGTGTTGATTCCGCACTTACAAACCAAAAATAATTTACTCCTTAAATATTCTAACATTTATAAAGTTATATATTATTCTATTCTTGTACCATTTTATGTGTCAACGGATTTGTTAATATATGATTAACAATGAGATACATATGTATACTATTACGGTGATTGTTCTGTCCTAAGACAATTAGGTAATCCCGTTATGTGATTACACGTTTTATGGTTTTAAGCCGCTCAATTAGCTAAGCAGGATCATATTTTAAAAGGTTATGGTTAGTTGGATTTTAGATAGTCCAATTACACTCGATTTTAAGTTATGACCCTGAAATTGGTTCCGAAGTTTTTTTGAAAGCAAACCTTTTGTGGTGCCTCACCTCTACTAACAAAAATATTCTTGGCTCCCTTTTAGGAAAGCTTTCGATGAGACAAAATAAAATTTAAGTTACATGTTCATTATTATTATTTTTCTCCAAACAAGTGCAGTAAAACCCTACATTCTCCTGAGATACATTGTGTACATCGGATAAAGTTTTTATTGTTAACAAGGAGAGCCGTGGCCACGAAGAGACGATGATATCTCCACCTATGAATGATGACTTCGTGCGGAGCCCTTGGTACCCGCTAAAGATAGACATGAACGCTTAAGACATGCCACGAATATGGAAATCGCACGGATACCCTTATACGAATCACTATTTGCGCAGGGTCAGGTTTCTAAAGGTAGCTATTGTTTTAAAGAGTTTCAATAAGAAAAAAGAACTGATAAATATAATCCATGACGCACGTACAATTTATTCATTAATTGGTTCTGCTTATATTCAATAATTGGATCCAACATGAATTAAAATAACAAGCGTATCATTATTTTATTCGGTTTCCAAAATTTTCGTCGTACTTAAATGGATTACTTTAATCAATTATTTCAGCTCTATGTTACATTTCCAATTCTACCAATGTTCTTCAGTCTATGGTCAACCCATCTTAGGAAGATAAGGGGGTCGACGTTTACCCCCTTACAAAGCATTTTCTGTTTCAGACCCTTTCTTGCTGGTTATTTGATTCAAAACGTGCTCGACAAGTACCTGTTTACCGAGACCACCTTTAGCGAGGCGCAAGCAATATTTTCTCGAGATTATCTATAAAGTCTTTAAAGAAACATTCACTTTGTGTAATGCGATGTCTTACTTGACAATATAAAATCACACATGTATATCTCCTACATAAAAATATATAATCTTTGTAATTACAATAATAATAGAATTTTTTGAAATGTCTCTTACAAAAGAAAAGATATTGGAAAAGTTATAATACACGAATAGCACAAGTTTGTTTTTTTCAAAAGCATAAAAGGTATGGTGAAATGTAAAACAAACTAAGCATAGCAAAAGGAATGATTGTTTATCACACAATCGGTAGGCCAAATATGGTGTACAAGATTTACAACAAGACAATAAGGCCCAACTAAGCCACAGCAACTTCATTTATTTGCGGTGTTGACAACCATAAAGTCACTAACCTTAAAAGTATTGTATTTAAGAATATTTATAGTGGCAATAACATAATTGCGGTAGACGTCGTTTCTCCGAGATGAACTTGGGTACCACTTTTATGGAGAGTCGTAATTTTATTTTTTGCTGTGAATTCGAGAAACTCTTATTGTTAACCGACGAGTTTCTAAAGCCTTTGTTTTTGGGTGTCTCATTTCTATAGAATGAACAATTTTATTCTACGTCAACGCTTTGAGAGAAATGTTAAAAATTTGGTCACGGCTAAAATGATTGTTCTCAATATTGTCATGCGGGAGTCGGTTCTGGTTAGGAATTCTGCTCCCTATTTTCGATTGTCTTTCAAAACTCACGCTGTTCTTTTATCATTACGCTTGAAGCTTCCGTTCAAATTGTTACATCCAATTTATTTCGAAACGTTATATTGCACCAAATCGTTTGACAGTCACTTAATAGAGCTAAAATACAATTCATCAATCGAACGAAACGTAATTGAGTCATTTCCGTTGTACTATAATTTGTAGATTGTTCGTTAATGGAGTTACCTAGACTATGTATTGAAATCGATTTTATCATTGTAGTTAATAGTTACAATGCTAGGGCATTGTCATATGCTTTATCGATTGAAGTTTCATTCACTTTTGTTGAAACAATAAAACTGATAGTTTTTATCGTATGTCTCAATAAAAAGCCCACACGTGGTTTTCGTTTAAGTGTCCATTTGAAGTTGGTAAAAGATAGTTTGGCTCATAAATATTTCTAGATAATGGATCAGTTCTGTTAAACAAAAAAGGTCTTGTTGAACTCAAACTATCGGTATCTGGCAAAGTCAACACTCCTCGTTAGTAAAATCTCGTGAGATGTTTTCAAAGTCAGTTGTTACGAGATAAGTGGTAATATTGTGTTTGATGTCCTTATGTAAATATTGAGCCATCACATGGGCACGTGAGATATTTACTTTCAATATTGACTGATCAATAACCGGGCCCAGATAATGACCTTGGTCCTCAAGACCTCTTTCTTAGAAAACATTTGGAGTCACTCTCAAAGGCTTGGCTATTTTTCTGTCCATATATCGTTTTTCTGCTATTATTTTTATGTATCATAACAAATTTATCAATCATGGAATAAATCTGAGCGATAATAAAACTGCAAAAAAAGTTCAGTCGTCATTCACAGTATGAACAATAAAATTTCAGACCATTCTTACCTCATAAAAGTTTTTTTTACATTACAGATCCCTTTTGTGTCTTTAAACATTACAGACATTAATTCACCATTCACCTGAATGTCGTGATCTCAATTTCTTCAAGCTATGCTGAAGTGAAGAGTTTAATTTTAAAGCATCCTTTTTGGTGGTGTCTTGGTATGTAAGATCATTGTGCCTTGGTCTCCCACGGTAGACGCAATTTGACACGCACGTGATAAGGCATCCGATGCTTGCGATTAGAGTTCGCGGTGACTACCGCCGCTCGTCTTGAATGAACGTGTTTTTGTACTTAACTAGCTAAGCTTGGCTTTTGTCTAATTTGAACGGGATGAGAGATATTACTTGGTTAAAAATCGTAAAACAAGCAAGATGACAAAAGTAAAATGTTGCTGCTATTCATTTATTTAAATACCTATATGTTGACATATCATTTTATAAAGTATCTTCATGAATTGGACCTCACATTATTTTAAAACATAATGATTTAATTTTGCAATAAAAGCCTCAATATAGGATTAGTATTGTGTACATTTTAAAGAGTCATCTCTCTTTTGTATATCAGTTCCTGTTCAACATCTGGTTTTAAATCACTTAACAATGAATAAGGAAATTGAAATAATCGCAACTCTGAGAGTTTGAGTGTATTTCACGTAATACAATCAACTCATGCTGTCAATCATACATTTTGCATTGATGAAAGTGTCCGCCCATTACCTTTAAATCTATAATAATATGACACGAGCTTATAATAAAAACTTTTTTACATTACACACTTGTATACTTTTTTTAGAGGAACAAAATATATACGTAAGATTATCACTTCAAGTAGGTAGTCGAATATAAATACACATAGAATGCTTGCTCTACATTTACGGTTTGTACAATATCATTTGATTATTTATACATAGTGTTATCTAAAAGAATTACTGTGGACGAAAAATAAATGATAGGTCGAGTACTTTTTACTTGGTATCTATTTTTGTTTTGTGCTTTGAGATAATTCAAAAATAATATATGTAAAAAATGACAACATTCTAAAATCACGTCTTAGCTACTGTTTCACATGTCACCACGACCTCCTTTGAGATGTAACTTGAGGAGACGCACCCAACGAATCACGCAGGCCTAAGTCTTCTGCTGCATTACCAATATTTCAAGTGTTCAAAAAACACGCGTGCCATCTGTTGTGAGGCGATGCAGCGCTGCTCCCACCCGACAGAAGGCCTACCACGCTCCCCGCACCCCACCCCACTCCTTATCCCCATGCGGCTTTCGTTCGTTCAAACTTCGTAGGTCAGTTACCGCCCGACCACAGGGGAGCATGGCTGCGTCAAAAGTTTTACCGCGATCTCGCACTCTGTGTTTACATGCGCTGTAAGTTGTGCACAACAAGTTTCGTAAATAGACTTTGAAGTGATATAAAAGTTTTCTAAAGTACTCTGAGTGATTTTATCTGTGACCAATGAACTGTTTTATTGTGATACCATGATTGAAAACTTTTACGGAATGATTTCGTTAAAAGTTTGGATGTGTTTGGTGGTTTTGGCCGGTGCGCGCGCACGCTCCGCGCCGCCCGCCCCCACCGGCTGTCACTGGGACTATTCGGACGCAAAGTTGAGTGAATCAAACTTTCTCACGTGTAACATCAAAACCATCGGTTCGGTAGACTTCTTGTTTAAAAACATCACCACTGCGCAGGCGTATAGCATCAACAAGTTGAAGCTGACTTGTACGGACCTGCTTTTCTTCGAAAGCTCTCTGCACATGAATACTGGTAGCTTTTTGGGACAGCTGCGAAAACTTGAAGAATTAAGTATGGAGTACTGTAAAATACGTTACGTTCCTGCTACTGTTTTGTCTCCGCTCCGCGATTTGACCAGCTTGTCGCTTCGTTCCTACAACAATGACTGGCGCGCGATGACAATGGAGTTTCACGCCGAAAGTTTCCGTGGATTGATGGAACTACGGACTCTAGACTTAGGAGATAACAATATTTATATGCTGCCTTCTGAAGTATTTTGCCCATTGTTCAGCCTAGAAACATTGAACCTCACTAGTAACAGGATTCAAGACATATCAGAAATCGGCTTTTCAGACTGGGGTAAAGGGCCCATAGCTCCGGGTAAATCTTGCAACACTGGACTAAAGCAACTTGATTTATCTCATAATAACGTGCTGAGATTACCCGACAACGGACTTTCTAGTTTGAGATCTTTGGAAGTATTAAAAATTCAGAACAACTTAATTAGTGAGATAGGCGACAGAGCTTTCGTCGGATTGAATTCATTAAAAATTCTGAACTTGTCGGGCAATAAGTTAGTCGCTGTCCCTCCGGAACTATTTCAATCATCGCGAGTTATCAAAGAAATCTCATTAGCGAATAATTCTCTGTCTGTGTTGGCGCCTGGATTACTGGAAGGACTTGATCAGCTTGAGAAATTGGATTTAGCTAAGAACCGCCTAACCAATGATTGGGTAAACAGAGATACTTTTGCCGGGCTTGTCCGCCTAGTAATATTGAATTTATCTCACAACTCTCTCGCCCGCTTGGATCCCAAATCCTTTCAAGACTTAAACAACTTGCAAGTTTTAAACTTGGACAATAATGCAATCGAGACAATTAGCAACGGCGCTTTTGCTGAACTTAAGAATCTTCACCAACTTTCCATCTCAGATAATAAGATAAAAACTTTGGATGAGCATGTCTTTTCCAATTTGTTTGTATTGAGTCAGCTATACTTGGACAATAACCAGATTGCTACGATTCATGAACGCTGTTTTGAAAACATCACTTACTTACAAGATCTTGGTATCAATGGAAACAGTTTGAATATGATTCCCGATGGACTGAGGAAACTGAGATTTTTGAAATCACTGGATATCGGCAAAAATAATATCACTAAAATATCAAACACATCTTTTGAGGGCCTTGAAGAATTGTATGGCTTACGGCTTGTTGATAACAGTATAACAAACATTCCCAAAGACACGTTCAGCAGTTTACCATCACTTCAAGTTCTAAATTTAGCTTCAAATAAGATTGAGAGTATTGAACAGGATGCATTTATTTCCAACCCTACATTGAAGGCGATACGCTTAGACGGAAACCGATTGAGCGATATTCGAGGTGTTTTTAACAAACTGACTACCCTTGGATGGCTCAATATTTCTGATAATAAACTTATATACTTTGACTACAGTTATATGCCCGAAGGCCTTGAATGGTTGGATCTACACAATAACAATATCACAAAACTAGAAAACGAGCACAACGCGCAACAAAACATTCGAATGCTCGACGTGAGCTACAATGCTATGGAAGACGTCGATGAACGGTCGATACCTGATTCTATTGAAGTCCTTTTCTTGAATAACAACAAAATTCACACGATTCATCCAGGTACATTTCTACAAAAAAGAAATATTGAAAAAATTGTCATGACAGACAATAAATTGAAAACAGTTGAGCTGTCCGCGTTTACTTTGCCCCATATTCCAAAGCACAGAATGTTGCCCAAATTTTTCATTGGAAATAATCCGTTTGTATGTAACTGTCACATGATTTGGCTACAAAAGATAAATCTTTGGAATCACATGAGGCAATACCCGATGTTTATGGATTTGGATTCAGTAACCTGCGAAGTGGTGAACAACAAATACGGTGGAAAAGCTAAGCTAATAGATGTACCTGAGTCACAATTTCTTTGCTCATATGAGACACACTGTGCATCAAGCTGTTTTTGCTGCGACTTTGAGGCTTGTGATTGCAAAATGACTTGTCCAGAAGGTTGTTCTTGCTTCCATGATAGCAATTGGAACTCAAACGTGATTGACTGCTCTAATGTTGGTTATACTGAAGTTCCTGAAAAGATACCGATGGACGCTACAGAGCTCTATCTTGATGGCAATGACTTTGGAGTCCTCGGAAGTCACATGTTTATCGGAAAGAAAAAACTTCATAAACTTTACCTAAACAACAGTAACATTGCTTCAATGGAAAATGATACATTTAACGGCCTACATGCCTTAAATGTCCTTCATCTTGAAAACAACCACCTGAGTGAGCTTTCAGGAGGAGAGTTTTTACAAACAAAACACTTGAGAGAGTTATATTTGAATGATAACCTTCTGACAAGTGTCGCAAACATGACTTTTGAGAAGCTGTCATCGCTTAGAGTAGCCCATCTTCAAGGCAATAAAGTTTTTGATCTCGACAAAAAGTTGCCACATGTCCAGCACGCGGAGAGTATTAATGTCCAAGGAAATATATTTACTTGTAACTGCGATAACGTCATGTTGTTGCAAAACTGGCTGAAGAAGATTCACGGAGATCCTGCGGAAGTGTACTGTGCTAGTGAAAATGAACTAATCTCGAACTATACAGTGTTTGACGCTATTGAAAAGTGCCGTGATTCAAGAGTGATAGACAATACGATTCCCACTGAGAATCAGCCGTACCAGTATGATGAAGTGAGCACCATAAAACTAAACTTTGTTCCACTTTTAGCTGTAGTCTTGATAAGTGTTATTCTCATCCTTTTGTTTGGTGCCTTAGCGTTCTCGTTTAGACAAAACGTCCGGTTATGGGCGCATTCTAAATATGGAGTGAGATTATTCAAAAGTGCTTCTATTCAAGAGAGTGAACTCGACAGAGATAGATTGTATGATGGATACGCTGTGTACAGTTTATTGGACGATGATTTTGTGACTAAAGTAGTTGCTCCTGAGATGGAGCACTCTGGGTATACAGTCTGCTTTCACTATAGAGACTTACAACACGCGCCTGAAAACTATCTGTTAGAACAAATCACTCACGCTGCTGAATCATCTAAAAGAATTCTGGTTTTTGTATCTTTTAACTTTTTACAAAATGAATGGTCAAAAGCTTCATTCAAAGCAGCTATCAAACATGTAATAACTACTATTCACCCCTCGATCAGGCGGCATAGGGTTGTTTTTATCTTGACCACAGATGTTAGTGCACTAAACTTAGATTTAGATTTCCAGGAATACCTAAAATCTTGCAATGTTTTGTTATGGGGTGAAAAGAAGTTTTGGGAGAAAATTAGATTCGTTATGCCAGATATTTCCAACTTGCATTGGAACAAAGATACACTGAATTACAATCATGGCGTGTGTCCAAATGGTAGACGGCATCCTTCTAGATATACTGCTTCGCCCACTGCTCCGGAACATTGGTATAAATACGATGCAATCCCTCCTCAGACACCCACTGCCGCTAATGTGAACATAAATATTGAAGATGACACGTCCATGTTGACGAACACAACATTGACGAGCCAGATTCCAGATGGGGAAAACTTGCATCATAGTTACATTTCTATCGACACACAAAATTACGAGCAGCCGTACGGTGGTCGGGTGAGACCGCCTCACACGTTGCGGAAGCACCAACACCCAGTATTACCTGGTCATCATTCCCCTGGCATGCTAGATGAGCAGGGTTACTTACAACCTCGATCATCCATGCACGAATGCTTGCCCCAAACGCATGCAGTCGCGCACAGATGATAAGATGTCTTTTTATCATTATCTGGCACTGATTATTTTCTAATGGAACTCCACATTCCAGTCACATGTGTTGGTTATTCCGTCGAGTTAGTATGGCTTTATGGTGATAGATTTACTAGAGGTTGAAGTTAATTTGGCCAATGTTCCTGAATAGATAAAGTAAAATTTGTCATATTTCAAAGAGACTGTGTTGTTAATTGTATGCTAATATTTATGTAGAACGAAGCCTTATATTTAGCTAGTATGCTGTTTCATAGATGTTAAATTTGTATAATATTTTAAGACTGATGCACTGTATTGTATAATAAGCCCTCAGCCGGTATCAGGCGAGTACGTCTTGTATTTTCTTATAGTATATTATCTCACTGTTACCAAATATTTTGTAGATATTCTTTGTAGCATAATGTATAAAATTATTACCTAGTTATATTGTATAGTTTTACTAGTCATTAGCTAGGCAGCTGATAATGTTGAAATTGTGTACATTAAAATAATAATTCATGGCATTTAACTAAGTAAATGATAATAAATGTAACAATAATTGAGAAAGCTCATGAAGCGTTGATATCTTAATCTTTGTAACAGGATGCCTACCTTATATTATTAAATGACTGTTATTGGTATTTATAGAACATTATAAAAATAAAACAAGAACCGAATAATAACAATTTTCTTTCAATTAACTAGATAATGACCTTTCCCTTTTAGGTAGGTAGATAAATTACTTGAGCACAGTAAGGCAGGTCAATCAATACTGCAAAACAATGAAGCTTACTAAGAATTTGTGTTGATAATGAGGTAAAATGTAGTAATGACTCTAAGGACCTTAACGACGTCAATAACAAGTGTCGTTAAATCATTTTCTATAATAACGCTAGTCATTTATTTAATGTGGTTTGTTTGAAGAACTAAAATGGTCACTCTTTTGTTTTTGCCGACAACCAGCAAAAACTTTTTGTATGTTAACTAAATGTCGAAACTGTTAAAATGGTTGTTTCCAAGACTATTCAGAGATGAGTAAAAAAAAGATTGAAAATAATTTCGGCTCGCCGACAATCATCGAAAGCCATAATGATAGTCCCTTTTCAGGTAGAAACGCACCCAAGTAATATTTCAACCGTCACGGATACGCCATAGTAGCCATAAAAGAGATTTACAATGCATGGTATATTCATAGCTAGTTAGAAGTATATTTGATGTGACCTTATGGACATGGTCCGAAACATTATTGATTTTTTTCGTGAATAGTTTTCCAAAGTGTGAGTTTAGAGGCATATGGTCGATGCTTTGAGTGACCGCCGACCGACTGCTACATTTTTTCTCCGCGTGAGAAACATGAAGAGCATTGTGCCATATGACACTGTTTGCTTTAAATATGTTATGAAAATATCCTTCAAAATCAATAGCACTGTGGATTTTGTTGATTTAAAAATCTGATTCAGTGACCGAGGGGATTGAAATAGGATGGAGTTATTGAAATGGTGAGTTAAATTATTTATTTTAAAAAATGCAGTCTTTATCCAATGGTTTTTGATTGTGGTATCTTTAAAAAATACATATATTAAAAAGTCAGAGTATTAGCTAATAGCTATGTATAAATGATTTTATTCACAAGATAAAGGGCCCTTTTATGGTCTAATTTATCATGACTACTGATTGATTGTGTGTTCCATTGAATCAGAACTATCAGAAGCTTATTCAAAACCATTACATAAACAGAAACACGTAAGTAAAATCTTATTTCACCAAATGCAGAACTCAATCTCATTTTCAATACGTTACCAAAACTATATCTGGTTTCGATACCTGCTATCAATATCCGGGGATATCGGACCTATCTCTGGATTTCACGGTTAAACGCACCATTGGCCGTCTCTATCATCCCGAACGTGTCCTCAAAACTAGATAAGAAATTGACCAGATATCGGGGCGAGTCCTTTCTTGCTTAATGGATTATTATTTTATCTTGGATTTGTTCAATTTGTGTGAAATCAATGGAAATGGGTTTGAAGAGCAGTTAAGGGATTTATTGGCGGTTAGGTTTTATCTACAACAATGCATTACCCGTAAAATGTGGTGTATGAATAGAATCATGGTATTTTTATTACTAAGAAAAATCTGGCTTTTTATGCTTATTTGAAGTAGGTCTTTCTTTAGGCTCATAAAAAACTAACTACAAATTATTTAAAAATACCAGAAATCTAAAGGGTATCAAACATAGATGCTTGATATTCTCATGCCAGTAATTTAGCGAGAAATTAGGTTCAAGTTATTTATACAACCTGTGTAATTTTAATTTACCATGTCTGATATGAATTAAAGATTTTGTTGGATTTGAAGAACAATGACAATACACGCTTACTAACACTAATATAACTTCAGGGGAAAAGGCTAATGAAATCAGCAGGGGGTTGCCTGACGTTGCAGCGTTGGTCCCCAATCAATCATAATCACTAAACTCAAATCTAATTTCGAATTCTTAACCAATTCATCATATGACTTTTGAGGAATCTGAACCATAACAAAAGCACCGATGACTAATCCCCAGGGTCAGATCAAATCAGATAATGCAGTGACATTGATCGACGTTTGATATCCGAAAGGATGGTCAGATTGTACAAACAAGTCGTCTCTACTTTATACTTATAAAGCGGATGTCGAGATATTTTAAATTTAGTTCATGGAATTTTCGTTGTTAAATGTGACTGTACCAACTGTTTTGTTATCATTTTATGATTTACATAGAAGTGATGACCCGCCCAGTTGAAGAAGCACCAAAGTCGGTGACACAGCCCGGCGTGTTGTGTTTGAATATTAGGCAGGCGACCGACGGTGGTTCGTCATATTCTCCGCATCAACTTTTGGTGTGCAAACTTTATAAGGTTGAGAAACATTACATTACTGGAAAACATCCATCACAGCCTTTTACCATGCACTGCTGGACATAATCGTTTATAAGGTCTTCATCAGCTTTTATCTTGAGGAAAAACAATATCATTTTGTAAAATTAATCAATCGTCATCAACTCGTAGTCAACCAAACTAGGTTTTACTTATTCGAATTTTCACAAAAGTCTTTCATAAAGAGACTGCCTGATTTAAGTTCAGCAGTTTTATTCGTATTTTCATTTTTAAAGGTAAATGTGCCAGAACAATTTATTTTATTGTTTTTATTAGTTTCTGTTTTTTTTTTCAATGAAGCCGGATAGTGTGATATAGAAAACACTATTTGATTTTTTTTTGGTTGACCAGATGGATATCCGCTACAAACCGGTGCCACAAAGTCCGCTCTTCAAAAGTACATAATACAATTTATCCGCTTTATATCCATTTGAGTGGATACCAAATATTGTTGGTCAACCCACACCTCCCGCTGGTTAGACATGACTCTTCACACTTGAAGTTGGTTCAAATCGGTGCAAAGGTCACGTCTTCTCACTCAAATCTCGAGCAGGGTTTCGTCCGGAATTGGATCGTGACAACGGAGAGATACTTATCATGATTTTCTGGCCAATTCTGATGCACATTGTTAGTATAATGGGAGCATGGGAACAGAGTTAGCACTAACCGAATTATTGCTGGTGATGTAAATTACTGTAACTCAAATATGGCTTGTTTGTTGATGATTGAGGTTGCGTTGGGTGCTGTGTTTGTGTATTAAATTTGGTCTCATGATTAACGTCAAATATGTAAGGATTTAGGGTTGCCCGAATTAGCTTGAACGTGTTTTCCAACCACGCGTCACATAAATAGTTTTATTAATAATAATGTGGTCAGATTCTACGGAAATCTTATGGTTAGAAACCCAAGTATATCATGGAGCTAATGAAAAATAACTGTATCATAATATGACGTTAGCCTCGTAAATAAAAGCAATTGAGGTGATAACAGAGTACAGTGAATTAATTGGTTATGGTTATGATAAAAGTGACTCAAATTTCAAACAGAAACTCTTTTTTCCTTATCTTTACCCTGAATGGTACAAAACAGTAGCTGTTTTGATGAAACGTAAGTAAAGAACTGTTGTCTCTGAATCATGCTGATGGAAATAACAAAGATACCTACTTCTGTCTTATCTTAATAGCTGCAAGTTTTACAATGAAAAATAAAATTAACCGAACATAAATTAATAAGTTAATAAAGTTTATTATATAGGTTAAATTTTAATCATGATACCTCTTCTTATGCATATGTACCTACCTACTTTGTCTCAACTGTATCTCTCTCTCCCAATAAGGTTTACTGGAGAACTTTTGTAAGGGTTAAGCTCGTTTTGCAATTATGTTTTTTATTTAATTTATTGTTTGATAAGTATATTTTGAAGTGCTATAAAGAAGCTTGGGAAACCTACTTCAGATAAATCACACCAAAAATAGAGTCACGACATAGTAAAAAATGAGAGAGTGGGAAACTACGGGACAATTTCATTATTCGAGATCCCGGACAGTGAGCATGACCAACTCCGGAATGAAAGTTTGTTCGGAAATAGTTTTATTTTGTGCATTCCTAACCAGGTTAGTTTTTGTAGTTTGTTGATATTTTTTGTTAGGTACCTTTGGTGACTCATTGAGGGAACCTCTCAAGGTTTCGCTCGTCTGGTAAGATTCTGTCTTAATATTCTAGACTGCATTGAAAAAGTGTGTGATGTAGCTTAACATTGGTTAACACTGTCTTTGACTTCTTCAAGTGTTTGTTTATATCCAGCAGATAATCATAATTTGATAGGTACCCTTATTGTTCCAAGCAAAAAAAACATTCCTTGATGCCATAATTTCTTAACACCGTGCTAAGTTTTATTCAGTTCACTTCTATTTCCATGAATATTCTAACTTTATTGACCAATAGAAATAATATTGCCTAAAATGTACTATCAATCGTTTAGTGCAATGAATAATACTTAGCAATAAAAAGTCAAATACCGACTTTCTCGTAATAATAGCTCTCAAATAATTTTGCTTCATAAAACTGATGAGCTCTAACCAAGCCGGCGAGCAACGGACGTAAATTTTTAACAAGCACAACTTTTAAACCGCAATTTAAAGTGTCCATTCCTAAACTGTGACCTGAAGTTAAATTGAATGCTATAAAATAAAATATTTTACAAATGATAGCGAGATAATAAAATTCCAATTCTAGAGTTTATTTTATTTTAATGTCCTCTATATTGTCGTTGTTTGTATCGTTCAGTAGTAGGGTTTGCATTTCATTGCTATAAAATGACCATTTGGGATAAAATGTTGCACAAGACGTAAAACTCTTTGATGATGGAACAGCACCATTTATGTCCCCATGATACTACTGTTGCCTCAAAACCCACCCTTTAGTAAAACTGAAGTATCAACGTTTGAATTCTTTGATGGTGGAACAGCACCATCTTTGTCCCTTTGACTCTACTGTCGCATCAAAGTCCACCTCAGAAAGAACACTAGAGAATCAACGTTTAAACTTCTAATCATAGAACAGAACCATCTGTGTCCTTTTGACTTTTTTGCCATTGTAAAGCCAACCCCAAAGTAAAATTAACGTTTAAAATCTGCAATAATGGAAATACCGTTTTTGTCGTTGTGCCTCTATAGTTTCCTCAAACCCCACACCAAAGTAAAAGTAGTGTGTGAGTTGGTACTGGCACCGTGTAGGTCATCCATGAACTCTAATGGCTGAACCCGTGTCTCCGGCTGAAATCATCTAAGCGTTGAATTGGTATTGACTGTGAAAAAATTCTGTAGAATAATATATTCTATAGAATTTTTCCACAGTTAACAGTCATTTTAACATCTATGGCGCTTATGAGGCCTATGTCCAGCAGTGGACTATTATATGCTGACGATGGTGATAGTTACAATTTTACATTATGGGGGTTCATATTTTAGGGTTCATATTTTACATGAAACGATAATTATTAGAACTGAAAGTAACACAAAGTCTGCAATATACTTGAAGTTTGAAGAATGGAAGATAGGAATTCTTTTTAGGATCGGGGGTGATCCTAAAAAAGAATTGAATATAATTATAAGCGCATGAAAAGAGAATTCCTTGAGCTATAATCTGCTAAAATAGATTGATTGGTATAATCTGATCCGACTATAACATATCAACAACAGTTAGGTTCATTGTGGGAACACGTGCCGGCTAGTTTCAATGCTATTGAATGCCGAAGACGAATTACGACACGACCTCTTAACCATTCATTCATGAAGCTGACCGGTATTTGAATGTTAGCTTCCTCGATAAATCGATGTAAACATACTTTGTATCGCGGTGTTGCCAGTATAAGTAGAGTAGAATCAACTTTACCTGGTAAAATCGTAACAAATTTTTCAAGGTTTTGTAACAGTTTGTTTGATACCTCTTATCGTTCAAAATTTTATTTTCTGGTTTTATTGCGTAAGTGTAGTTAATTTTTACTGTTAGTACGTAAGGAAAAACATTATTTGGTAAAATCTAGTGTTTCCTCAGAAATTGAAAACAAACAATTGAATATTGATGCGCAATCCCAAATTATTTTTCCCAAATAAAGCCGTACAGTCATCGTACCAAAAAAACAGGCTGCCATTAGCAAGTCTTTGAATAAATGGTACTTTAAAAAAGCAATAGCTTAATTCCGCTGAGTCACACCCACCCTCGAATTGTTCACCAAACGTCAGGGATCTTACTTTAACGTTTCTTTTCAATTTTGTCTTTGTGGGGTTGATGGTCTGGATATTTTAAAATATAAATAATTAAAATAAGCATCACAAATACACCTCATGGATCTTAATAGTTTGTAAAAGTATACGAACCCATAGCAACCTAACGAATGAACACAACACAACAAGTTATTTTGGAAATTTAAACAAACTTTTACTTTTCAGAATAATTAGGCATTATTAAATCAACCAAATATTTCTTGTAAGACTCGGTGACCTAATAAATTTTAGGCAAAAAGACTAATGATGTAGAAAATCAAAAGAAAAAGCAATGTGCTCATTATAATGTACTTCAAAGGCTTGATTAACAAACAAACAAAAATAACTTTAAAAAAACTTCCAACAAACTCAGCAACTTTTGCTAAAGAAGATTTATGTTTCGCTCCAATCAGGAAAAGGTCAAAGTCAAATGAAATTTTAAACTAATTTGAGCAAGTATCAAGATTATTTCTTCCTTGTTGAGAGCTTATGAAGACTGACTGAGATGAATGAATAAGATAATTGAAGTGCACGTTCGAAAATTTAAGAAAAATTAAATGAATTTTTAGATATAAACAAAAATCTGTGGTATTAATCATTTAAACGGTGCTGTTAAGAAAACTCAAAAACATGAGCAAGTAGAATATTAGGTAACTATTGAAAAAAAATTTGTCTAGTGATATTTTAAACGATTATAACTTTTACGAAAACTAGCAAATGAAACCAGCACGAATTTTTAATTAGGTAAGTACATAAAAGGTGATCAAAAAAATAATCAAATTTCCAAGTATTATTTTGTCAAGTGTGGTTATTCTGAGACGAAGAAAGATATTAATATATAAAAAAATCCTACGTAATCTTGTATACGGTTATAACGTAAATTCATGAGCTTCTACTACATACCTACCCCATTACCTAAAGCAAAGTTCAAAGGCAATTCACTAACTAGATCCAAGCTCAAGATACACTCTCTACGTAGGCTTTTAGCTTTAACCTGAATAACTTAAACTGGGTCAAGTAAGTGTGAATTTAGCCGGTATTTTTATAGGCAGTTGAGGTTTTTATTGCATGAAGTTAATCGCAGATTAACAAGTACAGCTATTTATTAGTATCGCTCTTCTCTAATTGGCTTACGAAGGCAGTGAAAATTGCGCCCTCTCTTGAGTCTACTAGAAACTACAAGGAACTGGCAACAATTAGTTTTACTGTATACTGATAGTATACATAGTACTATCAGTATACATAGACACAAACTGGACATTTTTGTCATAATCAGTGATGGATATGGCGACAACAGCCTAAATTAGTCTTGCAAAAACCAAGATCAGGTCTGTCTGCGCCGACTTCTGAATCTTTCGAGATGCATACCTAGCATAAATAATGAGTGAAAAGGCTTTGCAAATATTCTGGTATTTTTCTTTATCTTAATCAGTCTTTTAGCAACTAGCTGCCTGCACAGCTCCAGTTTTATAGGTGCACTGCAAACAATTACAGCATGTAAAGATTAGTCACGGATTGACTTCAAAGGCGATTTTCCTTTAAAGGCGGCGAACTAAAAAGCACTAATGATGTCAGGTGTTACAAAGCCATTGTTGGTATTCAATAAACAAAGTGCTAAAAGAAAACCGAAGTTTATAGCCGTTGCGGAATTTAAGCGTGGTTTTATTGTTTTGCTTTGTAGAGTAAGATTAATAAGCAGCGCAGTGTTTAGCTGTTTCATAGTCACCCAAACATCACAAAACTAGCATTTTTTATGCAAGCGGCATAAGTAAATAAAATAGCTAATTTTATATGTATGTACATATAATTCATTCTGTAATTTCTCAAAAAGTATTAACACAACTTTAGTTAATACCTAAGTTCGGGTGAGTACGGTTATGATTTTTAAGGTTCCGTACCTGAAGCCTGAAAATGGAACTCTTTAAAAGAGTTCCATTTTCTCGCTTCAGGTCAAATATTTCTTGTAAAACTCGGTGACCTAATAAAATTTATTAAGCGCTGTATAGAGCCGTCTGACAGATGGACTGCCACCATCTGTCAGACGGCTCTATCAAATGAACTGTAAAAGACAAATACTTGAATCTTCTACAGAATATGTGGTTCTTTGGCCATTATAAGAACAAATAATATAAATAATGAAGGGGTCCAACGTCTTTACCACGTTAATTAGCAATCAGTGCTTTACAGGTGCAGGTAAAAGTAAAAACGTCAAGTTGGGTTTTGCTTCTGGTCGAATAAAAAAACTCTTTTTAAACTAACTATTTCTTAAAGGAACTGTTCCTTTTGAGGAACAATAGTTTTTGAAAGCAAGGAACCCCCGTGTGTGAGTCAGATCGCACTTCACCGGTTTTATCATATTCTAAGGCGTAAAATTTTTGGCGCATTTCGTTTTCGATTGCCATTCCTTTGCTAGGGCAAAAATAAATCAAAATTCAACACCTGAAGTAATTTTTCTCATTGGTAAAATAATATGAGAGTTGGTATTACTTTTTTTATATGTAGTTTTGCATTTGATGTTCTAAAGAAAGTAATATGAGTAGTATAGAAATAGAAACGGAGTATGAATTTCCCCCCAATTCCTGGTAGTAGATTCTCGTTTAAAACATATTAAACTTTAAAAAAGTTTAACGATATGAAAATGAGGCTATACTACCTCTACAACAACAGTTTATGGATAATATATCATTTAAACGGTCATGCTCCTTAAAATGAATTCGTCCTTAGTTAATTTAAAAGTAAAAAACCAACCGCTTAAACCTACACAATAAAATATCTTTTTAATGGACACCGAACTATAAATTGGCCCTAATAACAGAAATATTTTTCTAATAAAATAGATTGTAACAAAAAAGTGTTCACATTTCAAGTTTTATAGCGCAAGCGTTTTTTGAAAAATTCTTGCCTTTGACTGGCGCGATGCGATCTCCAGTTTGTGTCAGAAAAAGGATAAAGCTGCAACTCCGACTATCATTCTTTTTTATCCTACTGGGTCGAAGCTTGGGCAGCACCCACGCTCTACTTTATAGTTTTTTATTTTCATTAATTCTGAAATGACAGATGTAGATGGCTGGACAAAATAGGTGCTGTGTGACGCATCCCAGAAGAATAAGTAGTAGGATTAATGTCAGACATAGCTGCCTAATGATTATGTTATGAATAATCGACGGTCTTTAGAGTAGATGATCGAAATATCAATCAGTTAAATTCATACACATTTTTCAAGTTTGGTTGTATCTACAGCAAAAATAATTTTAACTTGTTTTAGTAGGTATTAATACTCGTTAAAAATTACTTTTAAGCCGTTCTGAATCAGTAGTACTTGGTATTGTCTCAATATGATTATGTTCTAATTTCAAATACCCATTTGAAATACCTAGTTACTAAAGATAAAAACCACCCAACCCACCTACTAATTCTGAACGTCCTATAATTTTGAAGTAATTTGTATTGAGCAAGTATTCTTGCCATACTTTAACCACCACTAAAATCCTTATGATTTTATTGTTCTTATTGTTTAAGACAAGGAGTTTATTTGTGTTCAAAGAATCGTTGTATCATGTGAATTATAATATTGTCGTGTTTTCACATGACACACGACACAAATAACCAGGTAAGAAATACTTATGAATGTTGTCTATTGTAGATTTTTAAATAATTTTCAGATAATTCAAAAGTCAAAACCGATTCTATACAGCCATAACAATTTATATCTTTCATCATAATTTAACATAGTTTTATATCTTACGTGATAATATGCAATAATAATGTTTATGAACAATTATTGTACCCTTTACTCAAAGCTGATATACTCGTACCTAACAATGTTGAGTTGAAAAATCCCACTAATTTTTCTTTCTTTAGATATTCACAATAAAGAAATCAACAGCCAAGTATTCTATGTAATTGCAGTCAAACTCCCAAGCATTTTATTGTTTGGAGAGTGCTCACTTAATTCTTATTTCATGACTCGGTTTGACCTCAGATTGTCTAGAAGGTCGAGCAGTGTATCTGATCTGAGGCCGTCTGTTGAGAAAGTCAGTTCCAGTTGCATTTAGTGTGTTTTATCTGGATGAGTGCTTGCCTTATATGAAAATGTCAATACTGTTTATGATAAGTTTGATGATACTGTCGATCTGTAGGGTTGCAAATATTAAAGATAAATACCTAAAGAAAATAAATTTTGGACAATCCACACAGCATCATCAGATGCAGGTTTTCAGTATAAAAATGATTGTTAGACAACGGTTATGCCAGTTTAATTATCTTAAACTGAGGGTCAACTAACAACTCAACAAACTAAACTAACCTCTTAGACGTCTACTTTTGACAGACTTTGATGAGGTATGGACTTCGATGATTAATGAAAGCTACGAGTACATACATAATAAAAACCTTTTTCTGAACTAGTATTGTGCCGACCGTAACATCGCAGCTTTTCGTCAATGAAATGATTTTAACAATCATCAACTTAATGATGAAATTTTTGATCTTCAAAATCTTTAGAATTTTTTTCACCTTCCAGCAGATGCAAGCAACGTTCAAAAAACTTTATGTATTCCATATCTGAACTTTATTTATAAACAAGGTGTTAATACAAACGATAAGAATCAAATTGTGCCCTTTCTATAAAATATCAATATTTAATAGACATAGTGTAACGCAGGCAGCCCTCAAGACTCTGATATTGAACCTTTGGCATGCGAGATAACCACATCAAAACTTTTTACAATAAAACTTTGGAACTAACTTTCAACTCTAAACTGTTACACATAAGACTGTCTATCAGTTGTATGTTATTGTGTGCAGGTGGCATAAGTAGGCATCGGGTCGACTAATCTTAACTATCGCATCTATAAATATTAAACTTTTACTTTTATAGCGCCTTAAAATGCAAGTCGTGTCATCCAACGGCACTCAATAAACGCCAGTTTTTGTGATCTTTCTTTTGAGGAGACATAACTAACCTATAGTAAAACTTTGAAGATTATGTATCTGTAACATAACAACATACATAAACATATCTTTGAAGATATGTTTTTAGTCCGCTCCATAACGTTTCATAATGCGCATGAATTTTTTTACACATTTTATATTAAACGCATGGGTTACATAGGAATGGAAATCACTTAATCCTGCTTGCTCTACTTTAAATAGAATTAAGAAATAAAATTCTCCAGTATGAAGTTTCGTTTTAAAAATTACGGAAAATGCCCAAAATAAAGCTATTCGTAGGTACAGTGTAAAAGTGTTACAAAATTACTTTGAATCAAAAGATATATAAATCTTGTTTGATATAAAAATATTATGTCAAGGTCAAATAACACGCAATCATTTTATTTGTTTTGATATAGTTATCGTATTATGTTATGATGTATCGGAACTTAAAAATAAACTTTCGAAACAGTTTACAGATAATTTACAACGACTAAACCACAGGAAGCTCTCGTCAAACATTACGACTTTGGTCTTAAAACTGTATGTCATAAAACAATATTATTTGCTGTATGTAACGTTGGAATTTCGTTAAACTTATAGTTTTACCAGCGGTCACTATCGCGTGTTGAAAATACTGTTTTTATTGTATACTATAAAATTTAGTGTAAAAATTAAAAAAAAAATAATTATCATTATTGAACTGGCTAGACCCAATCGCTAAGACATTAACAGAAATTCTAACAAGTTAACTCGATTTCTCGTCAAAATACAATACAAAACAGACTCTAAACATTGAGTCTTTATTTTTAAAAAGACATTTATTGCAGTAGTTAGACCAACTCCTTTAGTCATCAACAGAATTTCTAACAAGATATAGCCAGCTTCTACCGTCAAAATAAAACACAAAACAGAATATTTTGCTAAATGATCTCTTGACCTTGGACTATGATGAAGTCAGCCGATAATCACCCGCTTACCGCTCAGCTTACACAAAGTCATGGCCTTATCGTGTCATGCCCGAGGCGTAAAATCAATAGTAGTAATAAACCCATTGCATGAACCTGTTCTTTGTTATAATTTGTAACAATGCAAACAATGTAAACAATAAGCCTGGCTAAAATTGATAAAACTTAAAACAATAGCCCGTGATGTTTTGTCTAGGTTGGGTTATTTTTTCGGTTGTTTTAAATTAGAGAGAAAAAACATTTTCAAGTAATTGTAGGTTATCATGTTAATATCAAAATTTATTATATAAAGCTATAATATGGTCAATAATATTAGTCACACTACGCAAAGTTCCTCTCGATTTTGTAGGAGCGCTGCAAGGTGCGAAAGAACAATGGCAGAATTTGGTCTGGACTTTTTTTTTGCGTCCATGGATCTGATGTATATTAATCAAATTAAATAAATTTTCTACGATTTTTCAATTATTGACACCTTCTCGTAAAGGCCGGAGTTATTTTATGATATTTAAAAGCTTATCAAATGATATTCGAATTAGGTACATTCGAAATGTTACCATTTTATTAGTGGTGCGGATACAATTATTGAATGCAATGTATCATTTGTCTTTGATTTGTCTTTGATAGTGTCATGTTGTCAGCAGTTGTCTGTCAAGACGCCACAGAATCTAGAACGTAGTGGTTTTATTCTCTTTGACAGAATCCTTCCGAGACTTCGGCGTTTTTCATCTCTGCTGTGTTTTGTGTTTATATTTTGGTTTTCTATTTATTTTTACCCGAATTACGGAAGCCACAGGCGACGTATGTAACACCCGACCTGGGTCCTTAGCCAACCGGCATTCGCTATGAAGCGATTCGATTTTGAAAATTCTTATCGCTCTAGCGATGGCAACCTTCAAATGGATTAAACGTCAAGATTTTTGGTAGGCAATGTACGAATATTTTGATTTCACCCAAATTTCACCAAACCGATTGACAACATCGAACGATCACTTCCATCAAATTCCTAGCCAAGTGGCAGTTTTGAGAAGCGACTTCACGTAGTTGTCTATTCTCTTGATGGATACACTAGCGAACGCTAAGACCCTGTAGAAATCGAATCGAAACGGCGATTTCATAAACAGCTGTTGGAATTACGTCAAAATTTTAAGTAGCCTTGCGCTAGCGTGGATGTAGCATTCACGATCGCACCCTTGTTACCCTGTGTCCATGAGGGATTAAAAATATACTTAACAACGAAAAAAACAAGATAAAGCTTTTGCATATGATCGGCAAAAATTCACACATTTGGCTTCTAAGGGCGAGAGTCGAAAGAAATTACAATACAAACTAAAACGTCTATTGTCAAAATGCAAAATAGTTTTGAATTTCTGTTATTTACTCCAATATTATCGAGATGATACGAGTGTCGTAAAATATGTATTTTCTCCTAATTATTTATTTCTTCATGATTTTAAGAACTTGTTGAAAATAATTAAATAATATAATTATATAGCTCAAAACCATTGTTATTTTCTTTCTATTGATTTTAATTACACAATAAACACTGCCATAAGTATTTCAAAAGATTGGGTAAACTTCCAAATCGAAACAATTTTTTTGTTATGTATCACGTTTGTTTACAGAAATTCTATCTGAAGTTAGAGGTAACAACCTACTTGGCTTGGTACTCCTTTTTATTTGACCCGTCATTTCATGAACGGTGAACGGACGAAATAAGCGAATGATTGAGTTCGATAACTATAGACTACAGACCGTACACCATAAGTTGTCCTGCCTCAGGAATTGGCAGCATTATATTGGCAGCACGATATTGCCAACATTATGAACCTTTTACCCCATTATGTAAACGTGTGTTTATGTTTTAATTTCATATTTGTATATAAATATATAAGTAGTTAGGACTAGGAAAGTTTTAAATTATGAAACAATTAAAATTTTTAATTATTTATTGAAATTGTTCTGACACTAATTATGGTCAAAAAGGAAATAAACAACACAAAAAATGCTTATAAATCGAAATCTTCAAGATCCACGACGATTTTCAGCAGAATTGACTTGTTGCAGGCAGCAATAGCTTCGCTTCTTTATATATGTATTCTACTCGTGGTTTTCTCCGACATGACTGAAAATGACACATAAAATTTGTATTTGTATAATATAAAATTCTAAAATTCAATATTAGTATATATACAAATTAGGGATATCATAACAAGATAAATTATATAACCTGAATAATTTACTTTTTTATTTTATCTTTTTATGTGAGTACATAAATCTTATGATCCATACTAAAGGTATCGTGTATAAAGCTGGTATCCCTATTTTACTTACCAGTTGCATTGATGGTGCAACGCGAGATCGCACTAGATTTAATGGATTTAACTGGGCATGGTCTGCCTTTTCTTCCTCACAAAAGGCACGCACCTTCAACACAATCTTTTTTGCACTGCTTTTAAAAGGCTTTGGCATGAATAATTCGAAAAATATTAATTACTAACACAAATACGAGCGCAATACTTCAATCAAACTATGACAGTCTAACAACAGCTAACAACAAAAGATTGACAACCAATTGTGCCAACTTATCGGCATTTAGCGATCAGACGTATAGACAAGGCGACAAGGAACTTATACCCAAGGCGATACCTACGCGAAGGTTACTTTGTCTACCAATTGAACTTCGCCATCATTTGAGCTATGATGATTGTCGTTGCGATGCGTGATATCGAAGGAATATGTCAAATCCATACATTTTTGTACGATTCTACCATCGCTTTCGCTAATCAAATGTTACTTTGTCTAGAGCCCCTGGACTGTTTATGGACTGATTGATACTGCCCTGTGTCTGGCTAGAGCGTGCCCTTAGGACTCCGATATTGTTGTTTTGGGTGTTCTGGGCATTTTCTATGTAAAATAAAAAAATATCTATTAATGTAGGTATACCTATATATATTGTTTTAAGTATATAAGTTATCTAGTAGGAACTCATAACATAACACAACCTCTGCTTAGCTTCGGGCTAGATGATGCTGTGTGGATTATCCAACATTATTTATTAAAATCCTCAGTTTTTTTGTATTTACGGGGCAAGTAGGTACATTTTTTTTAATACACGCCCAGCTTTCGTAAACATACAAGAAGTTTAGAATTTGTTTTGCTCATATTGTTTATCATTTCTCATTTCGAATATTTAAGGTGGCGTGGTCTAATTGATAAGACCAAACCCAAGACCAAACCACATTATCCATTTCTTTATGATTTGATTTCAATCTGCGATGTTTTATAGACAAATATTGTTTGATGTTCATTCATAACCAAAAACTTCAAACACTGAAATCTTTTTTTTCCGGCTTTCCCCAAAGAAAATAGTCTCATTTATAGATTCTGGAGCTAACGCCAAATCTTTTAACATTTTTTTCATTACGGGACGCTTGAATTTGATCCCAGACAATTCTTAGTATGGAGACCTGCCATTGTTCTTTATAGGCAGAACTCGAAAACGATGGGAGGATCCCTTCAATAGGAATTGCGCACAAGTCGGACTTAGCACTGTGGTCTAAGTATTACGTTATCCTTTTCATCTATAGGTACTAGTATTATAAAGAGGAAAGATTTGATTGTTTGTTTGTTTGAATTAAAAATAGGCTCCGAAACTACTGAACCAATTTGAAAAATTATTTCACTGTTAGAATCCTAAAATTTCCGTGATGAACATAGGCTACTAACTTCTTTTTTTGTTATGGTTTCGCTGCTTGCTTTTTCTCAACGGCCAGAGTCAGTTATGTGTCAATATGGAGTGTCGAGTCAATGTCTAAAACCCAATGCTTTTAAAAATAGTTAGGGATCCTTATAAAAAATGTGAAGCATAACGGGTGTGTATAATTTTTGAAGTTTTTGTATAATGCCCATGCGAAGCCGGGGTGGACCGTTAGTTCTTTACATTAATGTAGCAACTTTTGTTTTCCTTTTAATCATTCAAACCAGTTTTCGGTATCATTATTTTCGTTTATAGTTTCCAAACAACACATTAAATTATTCAAATTCATCGTATGTAATTGGCGTATTATTTTGTGTTACATAACATCAAATAACAAGGTTTCGATATCTGAAACGTAACATGTAATTTATCCAACGAGCCATGAACTCCTACCGTGAACTTTGTGATGATGGTTGTGAACGTAAGAAGATCAAATATTATACATAACATCAGATATATTTGCCGTGTGATGACGGCATAGAATTTCACCACCCCAACTCTTCCCGTGGGTGTCGTAAAAGGCGACTAAGGGAAACACACCGGGGGTAGGCAGCAGCGCCCTCTGCAGAACAACCACCATGCGATCCCCAACCCGCATGCCCAGCGTGGGGATTATGGGCAATAAACCCCAAATGATGAATAATGCCATCCTTGGCACTCATTTGGGGAGGCCAAGAGGTCCAGCAGTGGACTATTATAGGCTGATGATGATATATTACTTAACTCGCATACGACCCGTGCGGTCTCGCTATTATATGCAAGTGATGATTCATCTTGAAACCAAAAGTTTTAAAAACTTAAAAAAGTGCAATAAGTACAAACACGTAAACTATTATGAAGCAATTAAGTTTGTGCCCCAAGCGATAAAATAAACACAGTATTTAAAAGTTGTCAGAATGAAGGCATTAATGATAGTTTAGTTTTTACATGACAGACAAATTAAGGGTTATGAAGGTTACAGCAAAGGTCTAGATGCCCACGTTTCAGATGAATAGCCGTGACTACCAACAACCTAGAGCGTTATTCTCTATAACATAAGAGATTCCATGCACAAACCGTGTGACGTCACAACGTGTGTTCTAAGCCTAAGCAATTCATAAACGCGCCTTGGTGTGGAATCGGAAACTGTATTCTCTAAACCACAAGACTTGTTGTCTAGCGAGTACATGCGTTTTGTCCGATTCCACGGCGCTATCTTATGGTATCTTTGTAACGCGTTTGGAGTGGCAATAGTGAATAAAGACTTGGACGCCCTGATAGACGCCACATAATAATACTACCAGTAGGTAATGTTTTCTAATTCTGGTGGCTGTATTCTGGTGGTAAGTATGTAGGTAATAATATTATTAAGTATATCAGTTATCCGGTACTCAATAACATAAGCTCTGCTTAGCATAGGGCTATATTATGCTGTGAGGATTGTCTAGGATATTTTTTTATAATATTCAATTGGTAGAGAAATTATCAGAAACATTATAGAAAGACATGTGCCAAGCATCTTTTGAAAGGTAATGAGACAATTTTAATTTAATTGTTGTTTTCGGTATTTGTTTTCATACAAGATACGTCAATAGTAGGTATAAAGTAGACGAAGCCCCCAATTCTCTTCGAATAGTACCAACCTAAAGTTTAGTTACTTTTCTGGAGTACGTTGAAGATGTGAAGGCCATTTGTGTATTCTTTTAAGTTTGTTTTTACTAAGACAATTTATTACATCTTTCAAAACCTTAAGGTTAGGAAAAAACAAATCACTGCAATTTGTTTGTTTTTTATAAATTCAGAATTGATCAAATATTATGAATATTCCACTAGTTGCAATTCTGATCCATGCATCACTGTGGCTTTAGCTAAGCAATCTCAGAAAGGTGTTCAGCAACTTTTTATGGGGTTTGTTGCTCTTTTTGCAGTGCGTAATTTAATAAACAATCACCTTCAAGTCATGTTTACATAATCGTGTGGATATGTAATTTAAACTTTAATGGCGATAAAAAGCTCCCTTCTAATAATAAAATGTATATTGCTGATAATTATGTTTCGTCTTAAAGGTATTTTTTTGGTTTAACTACCAGGTGCTTAGCTGTATTTGTTTTGCTTCAATGAATTTGTTTAAAGGTAGGCGCTTACTATCACTCATCAATGATCAAATTTGAGCTTGGACTAAGGATTCGGATAAGGACAAGGGAATATAAGGATATTTAGATAAATTTTAATCTGAAAAAATCTTCAGGCTAGTGGCCCGCAAGCTGTCAGTTAACTGATGCCGTCATTATAATGCAAGCCCATATTTTAATGCACGTTTTGTACCGTTAGGCTGGGGTGCGGTACAGATCTGTGACAACCTTAATTCGTTTCAATTTCTACCCCTAACCAGGGTCAAGGCCTGACATCAAGATAGTCAAAAGCTTCAACAATCGAGTGGCGCCCGTGAGAACGGCGCTACTAACACCATTCCAAACATCTTCAGCCTAAACCCCTACTACATAGAGTTCAATTTTCTTACTAACTCTTAGAATACGACCACTTACGTTCAATGTGCTCAAACAAATAATAAACGGAGCATCTTATGTCTCGTCACGATGTGAAATCGGTATTGTTTCATTTCAATTGCTAGAAATGGGAAGTTTCTACAAGGAAAAGTTATCTTTGTAAATTGGAACACGTTGTTGTGATTCAATGTTTTTGTATTCTTAAGTATAGATTCTATTTTAAAAATTTAGTTTTTTTAACTTTAGGTACATAATGATAAACAATATCAACGATAATGACATATGCCATTAATAAAATTAAATGTTGTTTTCAGAAAGAGTCAAATATGATCTCATCGAAAATAACATTCATGGCCAGGCAGGGTTACGTAGAGATGGATATGGCACACACAAACATACCTTGTTCAATATAAGTACCATCATAGGGCGTTCTGGTCGTTTTCTATGTATGATAAAAAACATATCTATATATGTAATAATATTGTATTATGTATATCAGTCATCTAGTACCCATAACACAAGCTCTGCTTAGCTTGGGGCTAGATGATGCTGGTGATTGTCCGGTATTATTTATTTATCTAATAGTATGTTCCTTTGAGCATTTGTTGCTTCAGAATCGCAATAAAATGTGTCCTATCTGCATCGAGAATGCTAAAATGTGAGTCTTACATAATAATACCGATCATAATCCATTTCTTTTAATCGTAGTACATGTAGACATAACTACTAAAGTTTTGATGTTAACATGAAAAATAGAAGAGTTAGTTCTACGACATTCATAAGTTGCATTGTCCGTCTTATAAACAATATCACTAGTACCACAGAAGATACTGCAGTTGCCTTGAACCTCAATGTCAGCGCGATTTGATACGACGCGTCAGTCGGACAGGCCGCTTCCTTTGTTGTAACTGTTATTGAATTATCTCATAATGGTGCATTCGAGCAAACATTCGTTACAGCAGACATTTGCTTGTCTGACCAACTGTTGTTTCATTATATTGGGCTATACTTATGGCTAAAGAAATTTAACGATTATATTCAGAAACTACTGGAGATTTTGTCTTACTATGTGTATATACTTTGTGATGTTCTCATGTTTTAAAACGAACCTACCTACCGATTTGTTTAAAAGCCATCACATAAAACTTTAATAAATTACTCAGCTTGGGATTTCAAATAAAAAATTACCATCAATAAAACGTTCTGACTAATTTCGCATACAAAACACTTTAATGCAGTGATACAACCGCAGATAATTTTTAAAGACAGATCAATATAGTCTTTAAAACAGACATTCAAATGTCAGTATATTATTGATGGACGTCACAAAAAATAACCGAAGGCACAATGCGAGAACCTGCATTAAAATTATTAATACCCCGAATGCCGCTGGCTGCCCGAATGGCAGGGCCGCAATATGCGGTAAAGTGTGCTCAGAACGCGTGCTCTCTATAATTGCCAGGGCAAAATCTGTCCGTCTGTAAAAAAAGAATACCTCTTTTAATATAATACTATAGTTAACCTCCGAACTCATGAATAAAGCCGCCTTATATTTTATCACCGTCGTACAAAATTTTTGAGACTATGTAGAATTCCCTCGTATCGCTTCGCTCGTGAGTTATTCTAGAATTGACGTAGGAAGTTGCGGGTTCGATTCCCGCCTCGGGACTGATATTTGTACGATCTGCCGATTATTTGTTCGGTTGTTCTAGTCCCTTTCTACGTACACAAAATAAAAAGTTATAATCTTTAAAAGGTCAGACTGTCCCTGGACAATATTGATAAAGCAACCAATATACCATAATCCGCTTCTGAAATATAACTTGCAAAATAATGCAAGCGAAGCGAAAGCAAACGCTAGTAAAGATAAAATTGTTGGTATGGTTTTTAAATAAAGACTTTGAGTGGAATTTAATATTCGTATTGAGACCGCGGGGCCAAGTGGGAGTGGTCGCCTGTTCGTGCTTCACCGGAAAGATTTATATTACATGCATTTTCGTATGCGAATGATCTGAAATTGTCGAGCGTCTCACCAGCGAGGCATATTGTGACCCACGCCCATTCCTCTTAACGACTATTCAATACCCGCTGAATGAACGATTGCTCTTGGCCTTATAATTCGAGCGGACGATTTTGCTTGATAAAAAAAAAGTTTTGTAAAGCGATCCGGCTCGGTGTTCTAAAGTGGATTGTGTTCGGAGCGTATAATATGAAACCTTGTGGGAATTGTTAATTGAAAATAAATTCGCGAATATTAAGTAGTAATAGACTTCCTATTGGATGGGCTAGGAATCCATTTCCAGATTGATTACTGATGGCAAGATCTCGATCAAAGATCGATTCATCGTACCCAATAATGTCGTGTGATAAGTCGATACCTATTACATTGGATTATTAAACTATCTTCAAGCATATTTCTTGCTAACCATATTTTTTGTACTTGTAAACCTTCCTTGGCACATGTTTGGAAAGAAAATATTGGTATCTTTTATTTTAAAAAGGCAGTTGTTCAGAAAAGCTCGAAAGTGTTTTATGTAAATAGGACATCTCAGAAGTAAACAAAACAATAAATATTTGAATAGTAAAAAGCGATGAAACGATAATTCATCCACCACTAAAAAAGTAGGCCAACCCCTTCCTTGTCAGATATTTGAATCTTCATTGACGAACAAAAAAAGGGATATCCCATTGTGTACCGAAAATAAGGTCAGTTGTAAGGAGTTTCTGGTTGAATAATAAGGCATTTTAATATTTTTCATTAAGATTGACATGACTGATTATAACGAAGCTTCATCCTTCTGAGATAAGGCCCGGAAGACCAGCTGAAAGCAAGTTACAAAAAACACTTAATTAATTAATCCTTTACTAACTCGGATATGTTTAGCGTCCCTAAAATCCCAGGATGCAGGTGTGTTACATTGTAACCAATCAGAGTCACAATTAAAGTTCACTATACGCTCATAAAAATATTCCCAGCAACAAACCAAAATGTAAAGGATTCAAATTGATTCTAGGCTCATAGCAGAACTAAAACAATGTGGCATAAACCCACTAATTAAATCCAAGAAACAAATGAACAAAAAGTGCACTCATAAACCTTTGAGAACCCCCACGAAGATGTGGCTCTAAGCTGGTCCGTAGCTGACTAAAAAAGCCTCACTCGAGGTAATATAGCATCGTGCGATCGACTTTAAGGGAATCTTCAAACGTGATTTTACAAAAAGCGCAATCCTTTAAAGGAAGTCATGGTTAAGCGTTTCATGCCGACACTCTTTCCATAAACTTAAGTATGGTTAAGGTGGATGAAACAGCTACCTCGTTTAAGCCTCTTTTGTACCGCAACTCTTTGTTGATCAGCGAGGCAAAGTAAACGGCTTTGGTCTTTTATAAACAAATGCTGCTAAGAAATGTATTAGAATGTAAAAATCTTGCGGACATAATTTGCTTCATGCAACAAAAGAGATTTTTTTTGTTGTTGTTCATTCTTTAGCTATACGAATGGTGAAAAGTTATTGTAAAGCTTTTGAGATAATGCCTTGATTGGAAATGTTATAAAAATTTAAATACTTCAAATGGAATAAACATGTTGTAATATCTGAAAAACCATCCTTGGAGTAGCATTAAATATCTGTACCAGTATTTTGTAGTTGTGGTCAATCTGTACCACGTTTAAGGTCAGCCCATTCCTGGTGCAGAACTTTTATTAGCCGAATATATTTTGGCTCTCGTTTTCTTAAAGCTATTCCTCATTTTATCTTGTTTTTGGCCCAGTGTATGCCAAACTAGCTAAGAAATAAACATCTAGAAACTAATTTGGCATACTCTTATTTTCTGCAGCGAATTATTTTGAAACGTCGTCCCTGTTGTCTCAATTGAAGAGCAGCATAATAGTTAACTCAAATCGATAGTCGATAATAAATTATGAGAATGAATTCCAACGAAACCATTCTCCTGGCAGAAACATTTATCATTTTCGCTATTAAAAGGAACAACAATATGAACCCCAAAGGATCCAAAAGACCCATCACAATAGCAAATGATACCTTGGGGCCAAAACAGACTGAATCCTTCTTAATTAACACACAACTACTTATTAAAGAATGATCTATTTATTTGAAACTTATGAATTTAGACTTAAATTTTAAACATGAACATCCCTATCTACACTCGTACATTAAATTTGTAGTATAGTAGTGTATTTATACAAAATTTTATAAATAACAGAGCTTAATTTCAAAGTGCCTAAGCTTAATATCTGTATTTATTAGTATAAAAATACGTGGTTGCTCTTCAGGAGCATCTTTTTTCTCATTTGTGAAATAAAGAAAAAACTCACAGTAAACCAGTTGCAAAATTCAATGTTCAAAAATACTTTGTTGGCCAGTAAATAAAAACAGGGCTAATTCATTGCAGACAGGTTATAATGTCAGAGCTAAATAGAGCAAGCGGTCTTACTAAAACGTGTATAAACCCCTATTGTTAACACGACAACCGTCTTAATATGGTTTTTTATACTTTTTAACAGTCGGTCAGCCAGACAGGTGATAGAAACAGGTGTATGCGTTATTATTTAAATCATTATCCTTTAAATATAGGGCGAAGAATCCTCATCAGTTATTTAAGTTTGTTTTAGGTCCGTTACGGTGCTGTGTAAATAACTTGAAATATTTCACCGTTGGCAGTGTATTTATTTCTGCTGACGTCACCTTATAGTCCAATTTTTAGATGAGGTTTTTGTTGCTAAGGGTGATTTTGTTTTTGTAGAGTTTTTTAATGTTATGTTTATGATGGGGTGGTTCTGTTCAAAGGTCGGGTAGATGAAAGCGATAATTATTTTATCGTTGGTCTGTTCCTTATTTGTTTCTCTAATAGCCACTTTAATGGAAGTCTGTGGTCGGTTCATGCGGTTTTATGCATAAATTAGAAACGGTGTTTATAACAATGTTTTCAGCAAAATATTTTTTTCTACATCTTCACTAAGAGCAGTCTTTAGTTGAACTAGTGTGTACTAATGTGCACATAGTCATTCAAAGATTTTGAAATCCACCTTGAAGCTTGGCTTCATTTGTTGACGAACTTTTACATTACTTCTATTTATTTTTCGACTGAAAAATTGGGGACGTTGGGGCTTCAGGTATAGAAGTGACTGTTTTCCCCAATGGTCAGCACATGCGAAGTGTGGTTACATAGTTAAGGGAACTGCTTTCGTATTCAGTTTGATCGCTGTATACATAAGAACATTGCACATACAACAGTAGGAGATTCGCCTTTAATTAGCCTTTCAAAATGTACATAGTTTGTTCAGGCAGCTAATCAAATACATTAGCATTTAGCGCTTCCTATAAACAATCCATGTTGGAGTACCATGACATGTTAACTGTTTTGCATTCAGGTAGATGTCAAAGTTATTGTCCCGCATTGTACCTTGCCATACTCAGGCAAAATAATGTCATGCCATTATTTTGTAATCACAAGTATATTTTGCTTTAGGTGTATAGGATAGGGTTTAGTTTTGCGTAGCGCCTGTCGTTGGTAATGGTAAGGATTAGTTTGCTGGGATAGGCTAGTATTTGCATTGTGCATCGATATTTTGTATGCACATTTAAATGCGGTCATCAACGCTGGTGTCTCGTACCCCGGAAATTTTAATACGAAGCTGAAATCCGTTGAAATGGAAAATTTTCAATGCGGCCGTGCGTTCATTGTTTGGGATAACGCTTCCTGTAGCACAGTTACTACAGATGTTAATATAGTTTATTATAACTTGTTCTTGGAAGATGAATTAGCGAGAAATTCTTGGAACGCTAACAAAATAGATAACAGTTTCAATGGAGTTTTATTTGATACTAACAACACAACTGTTGTTAAAGACTTTGTATGTATGGATGTTTAAATGATAGAGACAATAAAAAAAGAAAAATTCTGGACAATTCACACAGCAGTATTTAGACCCAAAATAAGCAGAGCTTGTGTTATAAGTAATAGATAACTTAAATACTTATTACAATACATAGATAGAATACATTCATATTTTTAACATACATTGCACTCTACACAGAGCACTCGAAACAAATATCTGGAGAGTTGTCCTGACGCGGGAATCAAACTAGTGATATGCTTCGTCGTAGGCTGACTTTTGCTCGCTACGTCACAGAGGTTGAGTAGTGGAAAAAAAATATTATTTACTATAAAAATGTAAGGACTAAATGCATTAGAATAGATTCAGAATGTGCTCTGAGTTATACACCACTAGTGTAGTGAACAAAAGTTTTTATAATGCATTGATAGGTTCATTACTACTACTAAACATAAATAAATAATAAATAATGCTGGACAATCCACACAGCATCATCCAGCCCCAAGCTAAACAGAGCTTGTGTTATGGGTACTAGATGACTGATATACTAATACAATATTATTAAATAGATAGATATTTTTCCCATACATAGAAAACGACCAATACCCCTGAACAAATATCTGCAGATCGTACAAATATTTGTCCCAAGGCAGGAATCGAACCCGCAACATCCTGCGTCGCAGGCGGACCTTCGCCCACCGCGCCACAGTGGTCGTTAAAAACATGATACAGGTTTAAAATACTACACATAAGACTTGGAATCCATAGTATTTTTACTAAGCCAAGTAATGTTTGTATGATGTACCTCTAGTAGAGAAAAAAAAGACGCCATCTAAAGTGAGAATGCTGCCTTCTGGGCACTCTGCCTTCTGGTTACACGGCTCAGATTTTTAGGAACTAGATATAAGTGAAAATACTAGTTCTCATTGATTTATAACCTAAGTAGCTACTGTACAGCAACAGACAATTTCATTTAAATATAGGGTTTGCCTATTGAGCAGACAGCTAGTTAAGTATATTATGTCAGTAAGTATTTTTATGTAATGTATTTATAATTTATTAGAATTTTATATAAACAGAGATTCAAACAGATCCCCATGTCAAGTCCAACGATCCTATCCATCCACGGTTGTCTGGTAGAGATCGCTCTAGAGCGAAAAGACCGCCAATTGTAATTTTTATTTTGTTTATTGATTGTTTTGTTAAGTGTGCAATAGAGAATTTTCTATCTATCTATAACTACATTATGTTTTTTCCTAAAATCGTATCTTAATATTAAAAAAAATTTTCATTCATTTTACAGTTGGATATTATGACAATTTAGTCATCATCATCATCATCATCACCAGCCTATAATAGTCCACTGCTGGACATAGGCCTCCCCTAATGAGCGCCATAGATGGCACCATTATTTGGGGGTAATTAATTTAGTCATAATCATTGGCAATTCCATTCATTGCGTGTATCCTTTATTGGCTTAGTTGCAGGTTATTCGAATCGATCCAAGCGTTGGTAATTTGTTTTTATATGCGGTGCAAAAACAAAGTGGATTGACCCGGTGCGGTCGCTTCTGCTGACTTATCGCGTGTCGAGAATAAGGAGAGGACGTTGATGTAGGCAACGCGATAGCGAATGCGGGATTAAAAGCAAAAAATTATCAAACGAAATCGTATATAAAAAAAACGGAATATTTAAGCTACAACTGATCCATAGCACTAAACACAGGGTCATTTACGCCCAAAATTGTCCTATTAGAAAGAACCAGTGCGCTTATTTTTGGATGTAATGTTGTAGGTCGTATTTTCTATGATATTTATTGATAAAACTTTAGTTTCAACTCGAAAGATTAAAAAATAATTTAATTTCAATACGAAATAAGGTTGCGTTTTATTTAACCTCGCTTGGTGGAGAGCATTAATGAGGCCTAATTTTAGATGTCTTTGTTCCTTCTTCATCAGCATTATGTCCTAATGGCTCCGCCAATTGTGTATTGTAGCTACGATCGTCTAGAAAGATCCATTCTTTTAAATTCAACATTTTACATGATCTGTCCCACTTTGCCCATAACCTTAACCGTTCAGTCATATGAACTGATGCACGCAGTCAGATGGACAAGTGAAGATTTACCCACCTACATAGTGAGTGACCGGTCCGCGTGGGTAATGATTGCTTGTCTAGTTTAAAAATAAATCTGTGGGAAATTTTACATTAGTTACATTGTATTGCATAAAATATAAATGAAGGCAGACATGCACATTTCAAAAATAAAAATTACGAAATATTGACATCTGAAGTCACAGCATACAAAAGTTTGATGCCGGGCAGAGAATTTATGATTTTCAGTAAAAAGCCTATAACTCTGAAACCATTGAAGATAGACCCATGATTTAATGGTTTTTCTGGGTCGTCATGAACCTACCTGTCCTGGGTTTTCGGCTTGACGTTGAGTTACGGGTCACCCTGTATATATGTTCAGTGTGTTCTGGTCGTTTTCTATGTATAAAAAAATATCTATCTATGTAATCTATAGTATTATGTAGAGGTATATCAGTCATCTAGTGCCCGTAACACAAGCTCTGCTTGGCTTTTTTTTAGCTTGGGGCTAGATGATGCTGTGTGGATTGTCCAACATTATTTATTTATTTTATTTATATATATACCTATTTAGGTGCCAATAAGAATTAGCAAAATATTTATTGTTTATTTTTGCACATGTACTATTTGGAACTTCAGTTAAGCTATTCGCAAATATTTAGGTATAGATAGACTTTTACGGCCGCCTACTCTGACTGAACCTCTGAATTTCCTCTTATATTTTGAAAGTATTAATTATGTTTGCTCATAAAATTTTATACTTATGTAGTGAAACAGTGAGCTTATGTATATTTGACATTTCATTCGATGCAGGACATTCCATACTTGGGTGGACGTGACGATACATTTAAAAACAGGAGAGGTCTACGCAAATACAACGGCCGAATATGCTGAGAATACAAAATAGGATTTTTGTAAATAGCATAATGTGGCAAAAACGTGACAATCTATTTAATTTTCAGACACTTTGAACAAGAGAAGATTTTAAAATAAGTTGCTATAGTGTCTTTCGTGATTTACATGTTATGCGTTTCTTTAGGAATTTTTTTTGTTTCTGCAGTTGTAATAGTTAAAGAGATCCGTTATCTAAAGAGGTCTGTTATCATGGGAAGTGTCGAGGGTTATTTTGGTGACCCATCTTACATGTGTTCTACTCTATACGAGTACATATAACAAATATATGCAGCTTACTGTACATTAATAGGAGTCCGAGAATATGGTAGGAGAACGAGGACATATTTAGTAGGAGTACGAGGATATGGTAGGAGAACGAGGACATTGTAGTCCTCGTTCTCCTACCAGTAGGAGCGCCCAGTAGGAGTACGAGGATATGGTAGGAGAACGAGGACATTGTAGTCCTCGTTCTCCTACCAGTAGGAGCGCCCAGTAGGAGTACGAGGATATGGTAGGAGAACGAGGACATTGTAGTCCTCGTTCTCCTACCAGTAGAAGCGCCCAGTAGGAGTACGAGGATATGGTAGGAGAACGAGGACATTGTAGTCCTCGTTCTCCTACCAGTAGGAGCGCCCAGTAGGAGTAGACGGAAAGAGTGATTTTTTCACAGTGTTTTTTTAAATTACCGCATTGGACATTTTACTTTCATCAGAAACATAATTATTTGTATTTATAATTCTAAGATTAAAATTATTCCAAAAACAAAACATCATTTTAACCTCACATATCTATGCTATCTAGGTATGCTAATATTATGATGAGGTAAGATAATGATGGTTTCAATTGAATGGGCTCCGAAACTACCGATTCAAAAATTCTTTCACCATTAGAATTCCTAATTTTCCTTGATGAACATAGAATATTTTCATAAAAGTTAGGGATCCGCATGAAAAAATCAATTTTTGTTAATTAGCCGTGTGACCGCTAGTATCAAATAAAGTTTGCTCCGAGAATAGTATTTTTATATACATAGTACTATACTACTCACTGATATTCTGTCAGTATACCTTGTTTTTTGTGCTACAAATAAAGCTACATTAGAAACTCAAGACAAATTTTGCTTGTATGTGAGCCAATTAAAATGTTAGCAAGATTCCGTATGACGACGTGTCTTTGATCGCACTCGGAACACTCGGAATCAAAGCGTGTGCTAACAAGGGATATGACAGATTTATAGCGTCTTACAAAGAATTCCCTAACGAATCTATTCTTTATAGAATTTGATATAAATATTTTGGTATGGCGCCTCTTTCGGGAACTCGAGACTAATTTTACGAGTTTATTCTAATGTTATTCTCAAGGATGTGGGTGACCGTGTGAATACCAAGTCAAAATTTTGCTTCTTGTATAAATACGATGTCGTCGGCTGACATAGCATAGGCAGAGCCGTGGTATGGCATAACTTTCAGCAAGCCTATACCTACTCAGTGGTAATATCATGATTGACCTCTGTGACGCGGTCGCAGGTCCGCCTGCTACAAGTTTTCGGGTTCAATTCCCATCTTGGGACACATGTTTGTACAATCTGCAAATATTTGGTCCGAGTGTTCTGGTCATTTTATGAATAAAAAATACCTATCTATGCATATATAGTGTATTAAGTATAGCGTCTAGTACCGATAACTCCACCCCTGTCTATTTATTTATCGACTACGACTGATGACGATACTAGAAAAGCTTGATATTTTAAATCTTGCGGAAATATCTCGCAGGCAGCTCGCAATTCAATAATTTCCAATGAGAATTGAACACGCACAAGAATTCATGGATGATTTGGAAAGCGCCCAAACACTATCAAGTTTATTGCTATCATTACATCGTACAATGGTACAATGTCAATACAATGTGACACGAATACCAACAAGTTTCATAACAGGACAGTTCTACAGTTCCCCATCATTTAGCAACTGCGGTCATTGGACGCGACGCTCATTGCTTTTTGATTGACTCGAGACAATGCTGTTGCCCAATAGAAAGCATGACTTCGTTGACCATAACAAGAATTGTCAATTTGGACCGTGAAAAAGCTTAAATCACAAGTTCATTAACAGTTTCGCAATTGTTTTTACGCTTCTTTAATTATTGTGACTAAAAATTCCCGTTTCTACACTCTTGTTTTATTTTTGTTCAATCACAAAAATAATATCTTAAATCAGCAGACATTGTGCAGTTGGAGAAGAAGATCGATTCAAAAAAGATGACAAATGTAAAAGTGTCAAGATTTTTGCGATTCAACAAAGGTGGACCTTACAAAAATACCGCATGAATACTTTTTAATGCGCCAGTGATACGACCAACATTTATTGTGACGACGACAATAGATTTTTTGCGTGAGACTAAAATCTTGAGAGTTCCTATTGAAAAATTTCACATAAACTGCATTTATATGAAGTCGTATCTGTGGAGGACAATAGAAGGTTGTCGTGGTCCGAGATTTGGATGACAGCTGCAAAGTTTCGGAGCCAGGGCTCATAACCGACCATGAAACTTGCACGAATCAACAAAGAGCCCGTTAGGAATCCGAATTCAATTTAAAACATATTCCTGACATGTTGATGAAGTGTAACCACACCTACCGTTACAAATTACAATTGGCGATTTCATGTCCTTTTGCGGACGATTGAAAATCGATTTAAGGACAATACTTTGAAGTGGTTTTTAATAGTTTACCCGATTTGTGCGGTCACGGTCCATCGATCGCACCTACTGACTCAAAAGATTATGCCAACAGCGTAGAATTACAAATAAGAACAGTATTTTAAAAATTCTACGCTATTTGTTTCATAATGGTACCATCCAGAGGCCAACTCCACTTAGTATACCAACAATAGAGTCTTCTCAAAGTATCAAAATTTTGGTATATTTTCTTAGGATAAAAATTCTGATCATATGATATTGTTACGCAACCAGCTGCACTCTATCAATCAACCTCGCGACGTTTCGATGTCCTTGAAAAGCATTATTATTTTTTCCTATAACAAAAATAACCTATTTTTTTGGCTTACAAAAAAATAACGTAGAAATCTAAAACAAGACTACGAAAAATCTTAATCTGGCGTTCAAACGTAAGTTCTTTATAAGTTTTTTTTTTATATTTAGGTGGTCGGAGGCCTTTGTTCCTCCTAGGTACTTTTTTCAGGGGCGGGATCATTTTCTATTGATGCCTATTGCAATAGCATCAATAGAAAATGATAAGGACCATCGGTGACCGCTAGTTTAAGACTGTGTAGTCTGCTTTTAGTTTTGAACTATTTATTTTTCTCATAATTTGCTGATTGCTTTCCTTCGAGTAAAACCAGCTATACAACTTTAAAAAAATATGTAGGTATTGTAAAAAAAAAAATATTTTTTTTAGAACTACAAGCGTCTCAATGTGGATTACATAGCCATTTTATTTAAAAAAAATCTTTTCCACTTTTTCATACTTTTAACCCAAACTGGACTGGAGACCTAATCACATTCCGACTGCTTGAGCACAATGGTTAATTGAGAGGATAAGTAGGACTGAGTTACCAGCTAATACGATCGGCTCCTCTGTAACTCAGATAAGCTATTTTAAATCCCGATAATCATCAGTATTCAAGTTACATGGGCAATTGTCCGTATATTTCTTTTTGTATTGTCAGGATACGATTGTGTTTTGGCGCAATTTCGTCAAAGTTTTGTCACAGTAACAGATACGATTCGTACAATAGATAAATTGCGTATTGACATTCGATATACCTGGTTTTTTTTATTGTTATTGTATTCTATGCTGTATAGAGTACAGAAGATTAAGTTTCTCATTAATTTCCAAATTCCAGCATAAACCAACTAAGAAAGCGGGTAGAGATAAAAAATAAATGTACTAAAATGTTGGTATTGCATTGTTAAGCAGTGCGATTACTAGCGGTATAAAAGTACGGTAAGTACCTACGCAAGGTATTATATTATATAAATATATATGTTAACACTGTTTTAGCTTAAGTTATTGATAAAAAATTGCTTTATTTTATTTTTGTTGTGGATGTAGTAGCAACAATAACGGAAGGTTTCGAAAAATTTACAAAACTGCACGCACTTTCCAAGAATTTGGCGATTCGCCTTGTAAGCAGTAGCTTCGAACAAAACTCATGGGGTTTTATACAAAAAAACAATGCACGACCAGTAGTCGCTTCATTATTATATTCTGCAGAAGCTGCATTATTACCGAAAGTAATTGTTGTACTGGCTGCCGTACCATTTGTTTTCCTAAGCGAAAACATAATAGGGTTACGGTTTAAGATTCTTTTGTTGGCATCTGTTGCTTACCTTCAAATTATAAAGGAACAGTAGCAAAATATTGTTTGTTTTACACTTGAAAGGGCTTTTAAGAGGTGACATATGGACTGTTTCACCCTGAGCGCGTTTAATTTATGAGCCGGTAAAGATACGCTGGTTAGGAATTAGGTGATTGTTCAGAATTAGAAAGCCGGTTCTGGAAAGACCATTGTTTTTGGTTTTTGTTACCACACACCGTCGCTAATTTATGTAAAGCTTTTGATATCGAGTAAACTTTGTGATAAGACGATTAGAGTGCTTTTTGATGTAATCCCACATACAGAGTGAATCAACATTGTATGTCTCTTACAAACTTATTACGTGAAAAGGCTTTATGCGGAGTATATTATTTACGCTTTAAGAGCTTTTGGTATGTTTTGAAGACTTTTTATATTCAGTAACATGAAACATAGGTATTTCTTTTCTCACCGTCGATCGGTACTCATGTGATATCGGATACCTACGCCGTAGTGAGTACCTCTACAAAGTTTAATAAATACCTACATCATGCAGGTGTTGTTTTGCTGATAATTCCAGAAAATTACATGTCAGTTTTGCAATCGGTATACCTACACCTCTAGGTTTACGTTTTTATTTTTATAATAATATTGTGTATTCTAGGTTTAAATTTAGAATGCAGTCCCAAAGACATTTCGCAGTATGTTATTAATAAAAATCGTTTATGTTGAACTTCATTAACGGAGTTCTCATACCCAGAGTGATTCGGTATTTCAGTGTATGAGTAGGCAGCCGAATGTTAAGTCGAATTATCGACGACTCACCTACTTGGCTGTGTACACTTTATTCTATGATTTAACACATCAAGTAAGGGTCCATCTTTGATGATTTAACACATCATAGAATAAAGTGTACACAACTAAGTAGGTGGGTCGCCGATAATTCGACTGAAGACTCGGCTGCCTACTCATACACTGAAACAAGTCTATGCCTAGGTTTTTATATGTTTTATAGTAATGCCTATTGCATAGCTGATTATTGAAATCTTTGTAATAAATTGACCCTTGATGGTCTAGTGTACAGATTAGCATCTTTGACAGTCAAAAGTAATCGTATTTATAAAACACTTCACTACCTCATTCAGTTTTCATTCACTTAGGAAACTTCATAGTCGTGCATTTACCGAACAGCAAAAGAGTGGACGGGGTATAGTTCAAATTCAGTAGGAATCATTCCGTTAAGGTATATGCCAAGTTTTCCAATAGCCATAGAAATCAATAAAGGTTATTTACATTCCTCATTTAAAGTTTCTAATCACCTAATCATAGGGAGTTGATAAATATCAACTCATTAAAGTTTGGAAGCTCGTTAAATATGAATGAAATTAGAAAAAGGTACTACCTATCTTTATTGGGCACATTAGAATCGACAGCCTTTCAACGAGAAAGTCGATGAAGCAATTATATAAATGATCTACAATTAAAACGAATGGAGTGCCATGGGTAGTGTTGTCAGACCAAACATACGTTCCTGGTTCTAGTGGAATGACCGCTTAGTTACTTTTTCCGGCTCTTTGTCGGGTGGTCTGGCTCTTTGTCGGATGGTCCGTCTCTTTTTCATAATGATACTTGACAATGTAGTATTAATTATATTCCTAATATGAATTTCCCACTTTGGTTTATGATACCCTTAATGTGTCGCAGTTAGATGTGCGCCTGCGACGCAGAAAATGCAAGTTCGATTACCGCTCGTAATGTAAAGTATTTTATTGGTTATAGTTTTGATAAATAGTACCAAGTATTAACTTTCCGGCTTTTGAAGACTTCTTTATACATCTCTTGTATCAAACGGCTTTATTACTGTGAGAAACAATAATTTTGATTAAAAAATTGTTGGTTAATAAAAACATTGATAACAATAATGGGGCACTTAGCAAATAAGCGGTTATAAAGGCAAAGACACACTGATGTTTGCTGTTTTACATGCAATAATAATTGCTTGTCACAAGACTATGATTACCAATTTACCAAAAAAGGTTTACCAGGAGTTATATTATGATTCTGACTTAAGTAAACAAAGGTGAAAAAGAAAATTATTAAATAATGCAGGACAATCCACACAACACCATTTAGCCTCGAAATAAGCTGAGCTGGTATTATTCGTACTAGATAACTATTAATCCGCCGTGTGGTGCCGGCATAGAATTTCACCACCCCAACTCTTCCCGTGGGTGTCGTAAGAGGCGACTAAGGGAAACACACCGGGGGGCGGGCAGCAGCGCCCTCTGCAGAACTATTCCACTGAACTGCGATCCCCAACCCGCATGCCCAGCGTGGGGATTATGGGCAATAACCCCTTAATGATAAAAACCGCCAAAAAATGGCCCCCAGTTCCCGGCCGCCTCGCTATTCCTGGCCATGGTAGCGGCCATGGTAACAGCGGGGCAGGGGGTGCGAAGAATCTCCGGGCTACCCCAGGCTACCATTCACCACACACACTGACCCTGGCAACGTTTAACGGACGCACTCTGAGGCTTGATCACCATCTAGCGCAGTTGGAAGTGGAGCTAGAGAACATTAAATGGCATGTTCTAGGGTTATGTGAAGTCCGTAGAGAGGGGGAGGACACCGTAACCCTAGACTCGGGCCATCTTCTCTACTTTCGCGAGGGTGATAAAACATCCCAGGGTGGCGTAGGTTTCCTCGTCAATAAGGCCCTCTCTAACAACGTCGAAGAAATCTCCAGTGTGTCGACCAGGGTAGCGTACCTGATCCTTCGGCTGTCTAAGCGCTACAGCTTGAAGGTCATTCAGGTCTACGCACCGACCTCGGCACACTCGGATGATGAAGTGGAGGATATGTACGAAGACATATCCAAAGCCTTACATCACACCACCAAGGCTCACTTCAACGTTGTTATGGGGGACTTTAACGGCAAGGTGGGAATCCAGACTGGCGACGAATCCCGAATAGGCCCGCATGGTTTTGGTGTTCGAAATCACAGGGGACAAATGCTTGTCAACTTCCTTGAGAAGGAGGGGTTGTTCTTAATGAATTCTTTCTTTAAGAAACAGCCCCAAAGGAAGTGGACATGGCGGAGTCCCGATTCTGTGACAAAAAATGAGATCGACTTCATCATGACGGATAGCAAGCATATATTCAGAGATGTCTCAGTGATCAACAGGTTCAATACCGGATCTGATCACCGACTCCTTCGAGGCTCTCTGAATATAAATTTGAAGCTTGAAAGGAACCGTCTGATGAAGTCCACGCTCCGACCGAACCCAATCCAAATCATGGCGGGCACCGAGAAGTTTCAGCAGCTTCTCGGGGATAGATTCGCTGCCTTGGAACCCACTGATGACGCTGACGAGACCCTACACAATCTGGTAGAAACGCTGAGGGACGAGGGCATCAAGTTTTGCAAAAAGCAGCGTACTGGTAAGAAGTCCAAACTCTCGGATGAGACTCTTCGGCTGATGACAAAAAGACGAGAAACCACCCAAGCGACTTCGTCAGAGAGGTCAGACATGAACAAGCGAATTGCGAAGATGGTACGACGCGACCTTCGGAGCTCTAATACACGCCTCATCGAAGAGGCGATAGAGCGAAACCGAGGGTCCAAAGTATTCACTCAGCAGCTTGGAAGGAGCCACCTGACGAAGCTTTCAACGCACGACGGAAGGACCGTATTGTCGAAGCCGGAGATATCGGCCGAGATAGAGGACTTTTATGGCCGTTTATACGCTGCACATGCTCCCCGTTCCCAACGAGACGACCACGATTTTAGAGCCACCTTGATACGCCACTATACCGACGAACTGCCAGACATCAGTCAAGACGAGATCGTGTTAGCTCTGAGGCAGCTTAAAAATGGAAAAGCCCCCGGTGAGGACGGAATAACATCAGAGCTTTTGAAAGCTGGAGGATACCCTGTTATACAGGAGTTACAGAGCCTCTTCAACGCCGTCCTTCACAGTGGGAGAACTCCAAAGGCGTGGAGTGGGAGTTTGGTGGTGCTCTTTTTTAAGAAGGGAGATAAAACCCTTCTTAAAAATTATAGACCCATCTCGCTCCTAAGTCACGTCTATAAGCTTTTCTCACGAGTTATATCGAACCGTCTCGCCAGGAGACTCGACGAGTTTCAGCCACCGGAGCAGGCTGGGTTTCGCGGAGGATATGGTACCATAGACCACATTCACACAGTGAGGCAGATTATACAGAAGTCCGAAGAGTATAATCAGCCCCTGTGTCTGGCTTTTGTGGACTATGAGAAGGCCTTTGACTCCGTTGAAACCTGGGCTGTTCTACAATCCTTACAGCGATGCCAAGTAGACTATCGTTATATCGAGGTGCTGAGATGTCTCTACGAAGCCGCTACGATGAGTGTCCGAGTACAGGACCAGCAGACTAAACCGATCCAACTGCGCAGAGGAGTGAGGCAGGGGGATGTCATATCCCCGAAACTGTTCACGAGCGCGTTGGAAGATATGTTTAAGACGCTGGACTGGAAAGACAAGGGCATCAACATAAACGGCGGCGAGTACATCTCACACCTGCGATTCGCTGATGACATAGTCTTAATGGCGGAGTCGCTAGAGGAGCTGAACCGGATGCTGGACAGTCTAGCTTCAGCCTCCCGATGTATCGGTCTTGGCATGAATTTGGATAAAGCCAAAGTCATGATCAATGGCCACATTGATCCAAGACCGGTGATCGTACATGGCCACCTCCTCGAAATTGTTTCTGAGTACACTTACCTCGGGCAGATTTTGCAGTTGGGTAAAACAATTTCGAGAAGGAAGCCAAGAGGAGGATCCAGCTAGGCTGGGCAGCGTTCGGAAAACTACGTCGAGTCTTCTCGTCATCCATACCGCAATGTTTAAAAACGAAAGTTTTTAATCAGTGCGTCCTACCAGTTATGACCTACGGAGCTGAGACGTGGACACTCACGATAGGGTTGGTCCACCAGTTCAAAGTCGCTCAGCGAGCTATGGAAAGAGCTATGCTCGGAGTTTCTCTGAAGGATAGGATTCGTAACGAAAACATCCGACAGAGAACTAAAGTCATCGACATAGCTCAGAGAATTAGCAAACTGAAGTGGCAGTGGGCCGGCCATATATCGCGAAGAACCGATAACCGCTGGAGTAAACGTGTTCTTGAGTGGAGACCGCGACTTGGTAAACGTAGTGTAGGACGCCCTCCGGCCAGGTGGGATGACGATCTGCGAAAGACTGCTGGCAGATGCTGGATGCGACAAGCCGAAGACAGGGCGCAATGGCGCTCATTAGGGGAGGCCTATGTCCAACAGTGGACTAACATAGGCTGATGATGATGATGATGATGAACTATTAATCAGAAAAGACTATACAGTATTATTTTAAATTTAATTTGAAAACACGTTGATTTTACTAATTGAATTGTGACATGAATTACAGACAATGTGTATTTAAGTTTGTGGTAGCTAACGAAAAGTACTACTAGTCGCTAACGTGGGTTAAATTTTACGTTAAATCTACGAAAACTTTTAAATTCTATTAAAATGTAACAATCCTGTTATCTTTTTGTATACAGACAGATTTCAACAACTTTATTTTTTAAGGTTTACAAAATAAGCACTCAGAAAATTCAAACTTCATTCAAAAAATATAAATAAAATAAGATTGAGGTGTTATTGTATTGTATTGTATTGTATTGTATTGTATTGTATTGTATTGTATTGTATTGTATTGTATTGTATTGTATTGTATTGTATTGTATTGTATTGTATTGTATTGTATTGTATTGTATTGTATTGTATTGTATTGTATTGTATTGTATTGTATTGTATTGTATTGTATTGTATTGTATTGTATTGTATTGTATTGTATTGTATTGTATTGTATTGTTATTGATTTTCTAATGGGTCTAGTGGAAACATGGACAACAGGAAGAAAAACATACCGAAGCCAGGTTTGAGGCTTATTAAGCTATTATTTTAAACACGTGCATTTAAAAAGAGTTGACGCCCAGCTTTAACATCGTGTTTGTTTTATTTCATCAAATTATACACGAACATACCGCTAAGCGGCGGCTGTTGCGCAATATAAATGTTTATGATTGATAATAATACACCATAGCTAGCTTCATGTACGATTACGATAAATTATGAACATTGTACTCAACATGTAGCTAATGATTTGGCATAGAAAAACTAATGTTTACAATTTTCTGGGCATTCGAGATTTTTGCGAGGTGCCTTTTCCTCAACAAAGTTAGCTTAGATGCGAATAGTTCAGCAGAGATTTTTTTGCACTACCTATTAATGGGTAGCACTTTCTACTTAATATTTTTATTTAGAATTTAATTTTGAGTGACTGATGCTACCATATTTTACAGTTCTATCTCATCTCTATCTAGACGAGTTGATATGAGATTGATTTTTGTCACTTACGTAGATGACTCGTAAGAAGGCCTACATGGGGATGACAGATACGTTTTGATGGAGATTTAGTATAAACTAATTTATAAACTATTTTTTAATCAATTATGTATAAACCTAATTGATTAAATAAATAATACTGGACAATCCACACAGCATCACCTAGCCTCAAAATTAGCAAGAGCTGGTGTTATAGGTACTAGATGACTGGTTTACTTAATACAATATATTTCATATATAATTATTCATACAATTCTTCATATGTCATTTATGTTTATATATGCTTTGATGATAGGTTGGTGAATATAGTGCAATAATATTTTAGTATTCTAACACTAATTTTTGTGTTGCAAATTGAGGTACCCGTGTACCTACCTAATGTTAGACTTATCTTCAAATAATTATTAATTTGTGTACATAATACATTAATTTCTTAAGTCATTTTGTTCTTCCAACGACGCTTAAGTCGATTGTTGCAAAGGTATAATATATAGCAGCAATAACATCAAAAAATTATAATTATTGCTTGATTTTCCCATGATGTTTTACTACACAAAAAAAGTAAACATAACTCCATCAATTTATATGCAGGCTTTGACCAAGCCTATTATTATCTACTTTGGTGGTTATACCCAAACATAAATCTTTAAATAAAAGGTTTAGTGGATTTTATTTATTGATTCTACTGAATATCAATAATTTGATTTCGTGCGATCCTCTTCATAGGTCAAGATGGGACCTATAAATTTGAGTATGGTTACCATACATAACTTAAACAGAAATAGAAATCTTATCCTCTAGGTATACATATCCCAGAATAGCCTAGGCTTCATGTCATGACGAAAGTTAGCGGGTTAACTATGTACTTATTGGCATTAGAAGTGGTGCCTGGATGAAACTTTTGTGTTCTTCCAAAACAAATAAGGTTCTTAGTTAACCCGTTTACTCGTAATGGATTTGTCAAACTACGATTTTGATAGAAAAATAGTCTAGGCTCTTTGATAAAAATCTCAAAGATTGGCAGCCGGCTACAGAATTCAAAGGTATAAATAGGTATACTTAGTTTTTATATAACATTAAAAGAGCTCGACAGACTGAAGGCAGTCCTCGGGTAAGTCAACATAAAAGCGACACAGTCCTATTTTCTTAGCTCGCCAGCTGTACATAGGTATCTACTATCTACTAAGAAAATAGTAATGAGTTCTTTCGTACTTCAAGAACGTAGGGCCACATTGTTGAAATACACTATATTTGTTCTAGTTCTATATTCAAACTCATCCGGGTTTCCAATATTTTTTATTTTGTTTATTGAGATACACAAAACATAAAATAATCACAAAATACACTAAATTTAAATGTTATAGATCTATAGCTTGATTATTTTACTTATGTGCATACAGAGAATCCATATGAACGAGTAGAACATGTAGAGCAAACAGCTGAAAATATTAATTTAACAACTATTTTAAGCGGATACCTATTACCTAATTATTAACTAAGTACATTAATTTTTTTAACATACAATTAAATATTTAATAATAACAATTTTTTTAGATCTGTGGTATTTATATCCCAAGAACCCTCTTGGGTATTATAATCAAAAGAAACCCACAATTACAATTTAAACTAGTCCAACCCACAGATGAAAATCAAACAAATCAATTCCATTTGTTAAGTAAACGCATGGCCACCCGTATGCCTGACACAGATAGGGATCGTATGTGTTAATAAAATTCTCCCCATCATGCTCCTATTGTCTCTGTAGATAAAGCAATTTACTTAATTAAACACCCACGATTCCGGATACTGTGTATTGTGATAAACTACGTTTGTATTAAAACTTGCGTGCTTTCTAAGAGGAATAACTGACGAAAAAGAAATATGCCGCATATATACTATGAACCCTTGAACAAATCAACTTTGATTGTATTGTATTTTTGGGATAATGGTGGCTTTATAATATGCACTGAAAAATTAAATTAATATTTAATTTCGCTGCAACACGCAGAGGTCTTTCTTACACACACAAAGCAAATAAGCCATTATAATGATCTTGTTACACTACAGACTTTAATTCTTTAAGAAGTGAATCCATCAGCCTATATCAGTCCACGGCTGGACATAGGCCTCCCCTAATGTGCGCTAAAGGTGGCGTTATTTCTTCTGGGGGTTATTGCCCATAATCCCCACGCTGGGCATGCGGGTTGGGGATCGTAGTTCGGTGGAGTTGTTCTGCAGAGGGCGCTGCTGCCCACCCCCCGCTGTGTTTCCCTTAGTCGCCTCATACGACATCCACGGGAAGAGTGGGAGTGGTGAAATTCTATGCCGGCACCACACGGCCCAAAAAGTGAATGATTGGAACATTTTAACGTATTTTATTCAAACTGGCTATTCATTTTTTGGATTGAAGAATTCATTATTGTTGCAGGTCTCAACTAACTCTACGCATTGTTTCCCTTGAAGTCAAAAACTTAGGTCCGGCGTGGGGTACCGATTCACTCCGGGTTTTTATAAAAATTTATTTGAGCTTCTGGTCAAAACGACGTGTGACCTCTAGGTATCGCTGGTCAATATCTGGCGTACCGCATCAGATTCATCCAGTGTCTTGAGGACGCTTCCGACTGGTATTAATATAAATCAGTTAAGCTACCTATAGTTTGTATGCAAACAGCCAGTTCTTAGTCAATTGTTTCAATATTAAATAGTTCCTATTGTTTAATTGGACTATCTGTTTACATTAATAACTCTGTAGTTAGAAAACATTGAAATCGGAAAGGAATTTACCAGCAGTCAACGATATTTACCTAACTTTATAATGACCTAATTTGTGAGCTGAGGATGAAAGGGTAAACCTAACAACATGTTATTGTTATCGTTTTTAATTTATTTTGTTTGAAGAGTATTATCACTTGTTTTTATTGGTTCAATGTAACCCAATTTAAATCAAGTTCAATATTACGATAATGTCCCAATCAAAGGTTTGTTTAACTAGTTAGTTTAAGTAAGTATTTGAAACATTGTTTACATTGACAGTCCCTACAACGAGAAACATTTTAATATATACAGAAAACATAAAAAATACCGAACAATACGAAGTTTATTCATGAACTTTAAGTCTTTTCTCTAATTATTGGCAGCCAAGCCTCTTGCTCACATAAATTGTGTAGATAAAAAGTTCGTTCAAATAAATTAATTTCACTAAACTATAGATTTTACATAATTGTACACAACGTTATCTTACGGATTACTGCAGCGATCGCATCGATAATTTTAATAATCTTCACATCCAAATGTGACTTACTGCCATCTGATTCAATTTTATATTTATGAACCCGTGACTTATTATGACAATATGCTCAATATTCAAAGATCAGTGGCATAACTCTTGAGATAAATTTTTAGTTACCTTCAAAATTCTATTGAATATGAACAATATCCAAATTGGTATGGGGCTTTATTATTTATGGATCGTATGTTGTTATCAAGTACTTTACGTAAACAACCGTTCTAGCGGGCAAATGCTTTATAATAATTTAGACCATTTCCTATGCTATATAAAAATTTATACCATAGCGAGGGTGCCAATAATTCGAGGGACTAAATAAGTTACTTTCACCCGAGGTAAAGACTGTGCTTTTCATTACGAATACAAGGAAGTAAAAATAAAAACGCTAGTTAGCTAAAGAAATAATATTTCTTCATATTATTATGATGGAATTTAATTTTACATAAATTAACAACTTAGGTGAGGTTTATAAGGTTTCTACTACTGCTGCTCTTCTCTTATGAAATCAAGCGTTAAATCCATTAATTATCTGAATCAGATGAACTGCACATTACGAGAAAACAAGAAGATCGAATTTCCACGTTTCCACTTTCTTTTTCACTATCTTCAACTTCTTATTTATATTTTTTTCTTTAGCATCAACCATTATTTTTCACATTCTTCCATTATCATGGTTCAATAGAAATGTCAGTTATCAGTTGCAAACTATTCACCCTAGGGTGAATAATACAGTATAGTATATAGTAAGTAAAGGTAGTAAGTACCCGCTCTTCAGGCAACTTCAGACCTACATACTTTCCGAGTAAGAATAATGATAAATAAATTTAAATACACATTTTCTCTTTAGAAATGTCAGATATTTTAAAAGTAAATGATACATTTTAAAAACTTTTAATTTGATGCCGATACCAATCTACTATAATAATAAACGTTTCTGTAAATCTGCTAAAAACTCTCGTAAACCTCGAGCTAGTTAACAATAGTTCACCGTTCGACCAATTTACAAGACTATAAAATTATTTGGAACGACATTTCCGATATCTCAATCTGTTGCATATTTAACTGCAATTTTACGATCCTGAGTCTCGATATATTGGTGATAGTCTTCTTTCGTAAGAGATTGTAATTCATTCTGTGTCGAAGATTATGACTAAATCGAACATCGGCACAATTCGTAAGTAATACTTAAATAAACGCAAATAAATTAGATAGAGTTTATTAGTAAAAGAGATGTAGTTTTTTGTAGTAAGTAAAATCTTAAACCTCTAGGCCCAAATCAATAAAAACAACCATCGACTAAGACAACTGAAATCTTGGTGATCAGAATTGCAAAGAAAAATTTGGTTTTGAAGGGAAGGTCAGGACCTTCCCTTCAAAACCCATTTTTTTCTAGATGAGGAGATAGTTTGTAAAGAGCCGCAAAAATTAAATTAAAACTAATAAACACATTGAAGAAAGCGAGCTATCAGAAGATAATGCAGTAATAGATCAAAATATGTATATTCGCATAACAGCCGATGACAAGAAATGAGCATGGCAACAATAATATAAAAATACTATGAAAAAAAAAATGAAATAGAGTGACACAAGGAGACGTTAACAAATTATTTCTTATCTATTCGTGTCGTAAGCTGGTTAACTGTCACTGTCAAATAGGCGGAAGTTCAATGAAGCTGTCATTGATGTTAAGTTTAACAATCTTCGACACATTCGGATCGCTCCCTGCGTCTTAGGGATTGGTGAGGACTGTTTCCATTGTTTCGTTTTTGAATTGTGCCTATATTGTGCCACGGTTTTTTTCCGTAGTTAACTGGTTGTGTTTAAATATTTTTTTTTACCAAAAAGTCTTTCCATTTAGGAAGACCTATAAATAAAATAACGGTCGCCCGAGAAGTTAGTTTTCTTAAAAGGTTTGGATCCATTTTTCTAATCATTCAATCCCATATACGATAATAAGATTAAATAAACTTGTTGAAAATCAAAAGTAAACCAGATTCTTTACATGATCTTTCACATTACCAAACGACATTTTGTTAAAAATAAGTAAATTTGAAAAGTTTGTTAATCAGTGATGCCGACAAAAATACCGTAACATGGACGCCTTACCAACCAGTAATCGTCAAGCGACAAGTCGATGGCTCTACATAAAATACGTGTGTAATTCACCGATTAATTAAAACCTATACAACCGTGACCGGTCGTGATTACAGGCAGATTTGTGTTACATTTAGTGCTTAGGCCTTTATGGTCGTTTTACGAGTGCCAGCTTTATGTAGCTAGGCGGTAGCATTTATTTCAATTTTAGGTTAAAGTAATGAAATTTAAGAACCTCTATACAAACGAATACTTTTTAAGATAGTTAAGTAAATTTAACAAATACCCAAGCTACATTTAGGTGCTATATTTAAATTTCAGACATACTTTACATGAAACATGGCTTTAGTAGTATTTTCTACAGGCTAAGTACGGTTATTACCCGTGTCACTATTGCCAGTAGCACAGATAACATTAATACTACTAGTGTCATAGGAAAATTTCCTGTCCTATGACTTTACCACTTTATAAGTTTTCTTATTATTTCCATAATCGATTGTGAACTCGGTATTTTCCCGTGACATTTTAATACAAAGGTAGGTTATAAATACTATTTTTTAACAATGACAAAAAAAAAATCTAATTCAACTAAAGTAGGTATATTTTATATATTGATCGGGTTTATGGTCATGTTAACAGCCTACGCGCGTTTTCTGCTGTACCTAACACCCCCCGAATAACCTCAAACGTCACTAACCATAGACCATAGACTAATTCCAAGTACTTGATGACTCATACACCTATAGGATTAAACAAAGCCTGAGTACCTAAGCATATCAGCTTTCCTAAAACCTAATTATGAACCTACATCAAGATTAGCCTAGAGCGGTATCGCTAAAATTACTATGCTGATGTAATTAGAGCGTTACATGGATAATATCTAGATCAACTCAAATGCCATAACAAAATTAATTTTCCGTTAAACAAGGAGAGTATTGAGATTATGGCAACACTGGAAAATTTTACCGCTATGGTGATTGAAAGCAACACCGCGTATCCACTTTTAATCATACTTAAATCAATTTTTTATTTTGTACAGACACAAAGAAAATCATACTTATCTTGGAACAAAAAGAAGGTATATAATCTTCAAATCGAGAATCCATCAGAAAAAGGGTCTCCGTCTTAGGCCAGATTGACTAACCCTAGTGTGTTCGTTGCCAAACATTTTCCCTTCAACACTTAAAAAATAGAACCAACTTATAGATTAGTTACATATTTTGGTGCTCTGATAGGTTATCAGGCGCACATACCTAGTCAATAGGTACGTATAAAGTTAACGCCACAGAAACCAAACGGACCGGCTCATTGTCACAAATGACTCATCTAGATTATCAGCTCACTGCTACCGCATGACTCATATTATTACAATTCGGTGAACACCACAGGTGTATGTCCGGTAAAACCATAGTAAAACAGTAGACATTAGCCAAATCTTGGTGGTCTTTGTCCGTCAGTCAACGCCTTCCTACCACCAGAACAAATTGTACGCCAGAGAAAATCTTTTGATGAGAAAACAATAGATGTATGGATGTGTGACGAATTTAGCTGGGTGGTTCACGGGTTGTGGCTATTTGTTACTTTGTGAGGAGTGAGGCTTTTAAAGGGTGCTAACAGTCGTAAATCTTAAGACTTATTTGTTATTTTTCATTCATTACAGAGATTGAAATAGATTGGTTCTGCGTTCCAAAAGCCAAGATATTTTTCGTTGAAAATTAAAACATGTTGCAATACATTTTGACCGTTTGACCATTTTGTTAAATTTAACGTATTCATTGCCCAGATACTTTGTCGTGACGCCCACGCATTTTGGTAGGAATCGCAAAAATAGATGCGCGTCGTGGGCAAAGAAAGTATTTAACAATGCCAACAAGAGTAGTAGCAGAAACATTTTAACGATACCTTTGATTTCATAAATTTGCGCATAAGAAATCAAAATTTATCTCTTTTTCGTCACTAAATCGCTAAATGCGTGAGCGCAGCAAAGTCTTCGCGATACCCCATAAATTAAAAAGATAAATGGTTCACAAACAATGGCTAAGTAAGCCAGTTCTTGCAACACTCCAAAATAAGCTTTGTTCAGCGACTTTGTAAAAAGTTGATGTCCACTTATTCAATGTATCTACAAAGGGATCCTGACTTGAAGGTGGGGAACAGCTAGATCATTTTACTCAAAACTGATAATTAAAGTAAGACAGAAAAAACTACATACTATATTATTTGTTCAATAACCATAACTAAACATTTTGTGGGTATTTAAAAAGTTCTACACAATTTTAAAATAAACTTAATAGATTTAAGCATATTTAAGCAAAAAAAGCTTGTGACACTCGGTTTTTTAGATTTTTTAATTAATAAAATATTTGATTTCTCTTGCCGAAATTGACATTGATGTTGCTGAAAACCCACATACTGTATATAATTTTTCCAATGACCAAGCTGTTTCAATTTATCTACAAAGTGAAGGTCTCACCAATACAACAAAAAATCATGCATTGAAATAAACTATTTTATGGTCACACAAGGTCTATTAAAATATTTCAACAAAGAGCGCCTGTGTATCGAAATACAATTTCATACGAGTAGGTCACATTTGTTACCCATCAAAATATTTGGGTTAATGTTGTTTTCATTGGTGTATGCAGTTTTCAGATAAATTGGTTGGTTATTGCTAACATTATTATTTGAGTTTTATCAATGGTATAGCTACAAAGTAATGCAAAAAAATCCCCTAGTTAGATCTAACGATACTTTCCATCGACGATTGTCTGGTAGAACCGCCACATCACTTTTAATCACATATTTATTTTGTGTTTTAATTGTTTTTTTAAGTGTGCAATGAAGAATTTTTTATATATCAATCTATTTAAAGTGTCCAGCTTCTTTTGGATGATGTATTTTAGATTTTTTTTCTTTTTTTAATTTGTGTACTATGTAAACATATGGGAGCCAGTCGCTTTAGAACAGATCAGGGTAGACCAATAACCTAATGCTCTGTTAAAGTTATACAAAACGGTTTGTTAGAGTATGGCGGTACTTTTGAAGTGGCTCTGTTTACAACAACCCTTTTAAAGATAATGATAAACGTAACTGACTCCCCTCCTGGGATTTTATTTGAGTTTTGAGTGGTTCAAGGCACATTATGGATTGATACGGGCTCTAAAACGTTCTTAGCTTCGTGGTGCCATCATATTTACTGCAATAAATATCCACGTTGTGGTTCTTGTAAAAAAGGTCAGTTTAATGTAGAAATGATTATCAAATAAGTGTATCAAAACCTGAGTTCACCTCAATTAGACATGCTATCAAACGAAGCCAATCAAACGAGGTTTCAACAATGATTATTATTAACCCTATGCCTTTTATCAGGCTAGTACTGTAGCTGACGCCATCTTGCAAGCAGAAATAAATTGCTCACCAAATTCCTACACACATTAAATCTTTACAACCTTTCTAACCAATTAGCCTTCCCGTAACGACTTCAATAATTGAGGAACACATAGACCCTCGAATGCGTGAATTCGTAATTCTGTAACTAAGAAATAGTGTGATTCGTCGGACTCAGACGATGAACAAATGTTTGTCAACCTTGTTGCTGATTCAGTGGAGTAGTTTACTGAACAGCAAATTATTTTGTATTCTTATTATAGGTAGATAGATAGAAAATACTTTATTACACCACACAGAAAGAAAACATTACAAACAGACATGGTTATGGAGATACATAATGTAATTGGTAAGATAACTGGGATCAAGATGATTTAACAACAAAGTTCAGCTAATTTAGATAGGTAATTGGTAATCAGTTAGTAAAAATTAAAATCTGAAAATCATGATCATACCAAACTGAAGCTGACCTATTTTATTGTTTGCCTAAAATTTTAGCACTAGTCAAAGAATTACACTTACAAGATGGAGATAACCACCCCGATCCACAAATTACATAGAGCAATTCTGTCCACAATCTTAGCAATGACATTACTGCAACGGAATCTCGCCTTCTGTGTTTTGGGGCGAAACTATGATTCAGCTGAGATCTGTGAACCGATTGGATAAGGGAAGTCTTCAAAAAATTGATGAGAAATCAAATGTCCAAGCCACATTACAAACCAATTCAGTTGCTAATGCCGTAAAAAACGTCGTGCTTTTTTGATAGTTTTCAATGAAAATGTCTCGAAATTTCGTCACTTGAGACATGCTGAAATCTGAGTTACGTTATTGTGTTTGGGACACTAAAACGTAACTCATTCATCTCGATTATCATTAAAACAAGGTTGCATTTATAATTTCATGCAGAGATTGTTGTAGACATTGGAATGTGCAAGATTATGAAATCTCACATCATCACAGCATTTTATGACAACAGTAACATAACGTATTCGGTAATCAATTTGTTTTAATGGCTCATCATTATCGTAGATTCAAATGGTCAGAAGTCAATTGATGATTTTAACGATATAGCGAGGCTATTACGTTCTTATATTTCAAAGACACCTAGCGATGATACTCAAATGAATGTAATTACAACACTTGGAACCTTTCAGTGGGGTATCATATATTATGGATAAGCGCCACTGTACCTACTTCTAAATAAGTTTTACTTTGTTTGAGATAGAAGTCCTTCGATATCTAGTACCTAAAGATGACTCAGAGCCAGTGTTTGTAGTGTAAGGCAGTCCTGATGTGTTTGGGTAAGGCAGTCCTGATGTGGATTTTGCTGATAATGGTGTATCTATTAAGGGAAAGAGCTTGAATTTACAATAAGGCATATATTGGACTTTTGAGAATTCTTTACCTTTTTCGAATGTACCACATCTACGTTTTCATAGTCATAAAGAAGCCCTAAAAGTATTTCGTCCACGCATCGGATACTACCCTCGACGCATCCCCTTCAAAACTTTAGGGGAATGCAATCATTCCCTTTGATTCCGTCCTATTCAATTAGAAGGCGTTTCTAACTGACTTTACGGAAAATAGATTCTATTTGGATAAGGGTATAGAAATCAAAAATAAAAGATTTTGGAATCTTTAGAATTAGGGCGTAGGGACGACGCTATTGACAGTTCTTGACGTTGTTTGTGTCTATGTCAAAAACAAGAAACCACTCGAATCTCTACCATAGGCCCTATGAATCTTAATTATAGGTAAATTCCTTATTCATACTATTATTTCTGTTATCTAAAAAAGGTAGAACTTTATTTATCATCTCTTAGTAAGTTTTCATTTATTAAACGTGTAACAATTTTTTTTTCGAACAATATTGCTTACGCCCCTTTTTATTCATCCACGCAATTTTTCAAATTATTGTCTTCCTTCCGGCACATGACAATCGTATCAAATCTTTGCATCAGTCTAATTTTGTTCCAAAGAGGGTACAAAATCTATTTTTGTCTAAAATATTAACAAAGCTCTTGTGCGCTTTTCTTAGCGTGAGAAGTTATTATCTCAGCGCAAACCAAATTGGGTCATAGTAGAGTAACTAACGTAGCTACGAATACTATGGACGCAATTCATTTTTTTCTAACTTTGAGCATTTTTTAGAGTTGCCTAAAAATTTTTCGTTATATTTTGTATGACAGATTTATCTTTTCCAGTTCTGGTGTCTTATAAAAACACAATGACCCTAAAACCGTTATTGCTATTAATCTTACTCACTAAATTAGTTATTATTAGTTATTATTATTAAAACCACTAGAATTTATTAGGAAGACTACTGATTCTGTGTGGTTACTGTGATTTGTGCGGCTTTTGAATTCTGTGTTCTATAGTTTCTGTTAAAACGTCAGCAAACTGTTTTATCTGCATCATCATCTTCGTTAGCCTATGCTGATCTAGTTGCAGCTATGAAAAAACTAGAACCTTTTATATCTATAGGTAAATAGGGATTAAAACCTTTATAAACAAAGAATTTTTTTTATTCAAAATGTCCTATCTTCAAAGCACCAGTGGTCGCATTACTCACTCAGCTATGAAAAAACTAGAACCTTTTATATCTATAGGTAAATAGGGATTAAAACCTTTATAAACAAAGATTTTTTTTTTTATTCAAAATGTCCTATCTTCAAAGCACCAGTGGTCGCATTACTCACTCAGTTTGTTCCGGGCTAATGAGACAACGTTGCGCAAGCGCACCGTTCGCGACGACAGCGAGCGCCGACGAGCATTCGCCACGCTCCGGAACAAATCACATCCGAATACGGGATGAGTGTGTGATTTTTATGGTACTTTATGATTCTTGTTGATATTGTTTTTATTATTTCTACACATTATCAAACGGACTGCTTTTCCACGCGATTTTGTGCCATGCTCTCAGGTTCACTATACGACATGGATGATATTGGCATTGTAAAAATAGATATATCTAGCTCTAGGTTAAACTTAGATCAAGGGATGATGGATGACTTTCAATAATAGAGAACAAACCGTAGAGAAAAAATAAATATTCCGATATCTCAAGTAGCAAGACAATGAATCGCTACCTAAGTTAATGACAAAATTATAAGTTTTACGATAATAGCTTTACCGTACAGTTCCAATCAGGTAATCTATACTGAAGTATTAATAACCGTTATAACAATCAATTAGTTAACCGCTGCATAACCGATCAATAACCAACGATTAAGTTCAGTTCCAATCTATCCCTTAAGGTGTGAATAACTAAACGCCAATGTCAATCAGCCGCGAGTGGAATATCGATTTAAAATGCAAATTCGAACAGCTGTTTATCAGTTCAACGATTGAATTAAGTCAGTTAGCATGCTTCAAGCTTAATTACTGTTTTGTGTGGGCGAGTGAGATGTTAGGATTAGTGCTGTGCAAGAACTTGGGAATTTATGACAACTTAGCTTACGAAGACAAATCTAATTTGTTATCTTCGCGTTGGTAACATTGTCTACAGTTTTGAGGTTGTCTTAAGTCCTTCAGGACTCTATATTTATCTGGGTGCTGTAAAGGGACTAATAATGTATTGTCGTCAATTTTTGAACTTTATATTAAATTATTAAATACTTTATTTATCATAGAAAGCTTGCATACGCATTAAGCTTGAATACAACATATAATTTTTTACTCTGGTTTGTTTCTGTATATGCTTTAAGTAAAATAAAATCGATTTTCTTAAATATAGGGTTTTTGAGAAGTAGACGAAGTTTTTATAATAATTCAAAGAGCTCTTCGTACTAGTGACCCCATCCCTAGCTGCGTTACTTCAATCTTAAACCGAATGACAGACTTACGACTTGTTCGAACAAAAACCGGTCTTAATTAATTAGATGTGACGATAGCAGAAAAAAGGTACTTGAAGCTGGCGCCTAATGGTAGCCAACCCTTTATAAATAAATAAATAATTCTAGATACTACACAGCATCATCTAGCCCAAACCTGAGTATACGGTATATTGTATTTTTATAAAATAACCTAATCACTGGACAGCAGATGTTTTGTAAAATTAACTATAAAAATGAGATAGAACAAGAGCCCCAAAGAAAATGCTTCAGAAACATTTACAAAACTCTTTAAGATATTAAATTTACCACATTTTTAGTTTTGATTTCGAATTTGATCATCACTGTTTTTGATAAATATTGATTTTATCAGAATTTTAATATTTCTTTACTACCTGTTTTGAAGTTCAGAAAGTTTCATGTTAGACAATATGGCTGATGGTTAAAAATTAATTCAAAAAGCTAGAATTGTATTTCATTAAGATTGAAAATTTCGTGAACATAATAAAAAAAAATTATTAAAAGACTAAAAATATGAAAGATAGTCCAGATGTCTGCAAACAAAACAACATCAAAAAACTAGTTAGTTAGACTGAAAAATCAAATTAAACACTGCAATATCAGTGTATTCTACTAAAAAAATTAAATGATAGTCCTTGTAATTTAAAGATTTAAGATGTACAATGCAGGATACAAATAATACAATGTATAGTGATCCTAAATCTTAATTTTAAAATCATCACACGACAGATTCAAGTAGTATTATTCACACTTATGAAATTTAATAAACCGAAACATAATAAAAAGCTTGCATAGACTTTTAAACTTTAACATGAGGGTACTTCATTTTAATAAACGTTTTGTAAGAATAGCTATTTTTTATCAATACAAGAACAAATCATTTTCAAGGGGAAAGTTTTTAACGTTCATTGAAAGTCTATAAATCACTCTTACATAGATTCGTCATACTATTACCATCTATTATAGTCAGTTAGTATAAATTTAACCAACTATCAATGTTTTGTGATTTAACACTATTAATAGAGAAAGGGTGCACTTTCAAAACAAGTTTTATTTATAAAATTGTTATGATGAAAGTTAGATTCTTTCCATCCAAAGGTTGCCTAGAAGAGATCGCTCCTAAGCGATAAGGCCGATTCTATGCATTTGTATTATATTTTTAGTGTTTAAATGTTGACTTAAATCAATATCTTGGCTTGAAACTTTTGAAACTATGGTTATTAACACTATACCTCTAGTCATTTCTAACGGGATATCAGAACTCACACTTTAGGTATTCCGTGATCATGGCACATGAAAATGTGTCAAAATATGAAAAAAATTAAAACTCAAATCATGGTAAATATTCCACTATAAATGATTTAGGTGTAGGCTGAAGCGCCTCAGGAATTCTAAAAAGAATAAAGTAAATTATTCTGCCTCGCTGAATGTATTCAACCAATACTGAAAAGCACTTAACGTAATAAAAAATACTGTAGAGTAGACAGATAATTTGGAAATATATATTCATCGTGCAGTCTTAAGCAAGGCAACGCACCCATACTGCTAAAACAATTCATTTGCTGTGGTCCAACATCGAATTCAAACCACGTTTCTGTGACCTCACACATGCTAAACAACAAAGCGGTCGACTATTTACTCTAACTTTTCGTTGCAAAGGGCGCTAAAAGGTTCGCAAATAGAGCCTCTAAGTAACGTGTCAACTAGACAAAGACGACTGTTTCCCTTCGAATGTGAGTCACGTGGTGTATTGATTTTGGTTTCGCAGGTCAGCTGGTTAGTAGATCGAATTGTCTGTTTTGATTCTCTTACAGAATTCTGCTATAAATAAATAAATTAATAATACTGGACAATCCACACAGCATCATCTAGCCCCAAATTAAGCAGAGCTTGTGTTATGGGTACTTGATGACTGATATACATAATACAATATTATTAAATAGATAGACCTTTTTTTTATTATACATAGAAAACGACCAGAACCCCTGAACAAATATCTGCAGATCGTACAAATATTTTTTCCCGAGGCGGGAATGGAACCCGCAACCTCCTGCGTCGCAGGCGGACCTTCGCCCACCGCGCCACAGAAGTCGTCGCTATGTATTAACTATTCGGGTGGTCTGTACGTAGATACAACGCTTTTCTGGTAGGTCCAACTAAAACCACCGTTGCTCGACTCCTGTCAAGCAACATTATGCTGAGGTAGAACCTTTTTGGTTCATAAACTGTTGGTAGGATGATAATAATTTTAGAACTATTTTACTTATTTTAAGTTTTTTTTGTACCTACTTAAGTTTTATTGTGAACCAAATAAATTTCTCTTTCTGTCTTTCTTTCTAGACTGAGTCATGGCGGGCCTAGGCTTGTACGGCTATCAAATCTGTGTATGGATGATTGCAATTACTTTCCCCATTTATTTCTAACTAGCTGTCCGACATGCTTCGCACGGGTATTCAACAAAAGTTGCATTTTTCATACGAAACCCTAACTTTTTTGAAAATATTCTTCAGCCTATGTTCATCACAGAAAATTGAGGATTGTAATAGTGAAAGAATTTTTCAAATCGGTCCAGTAGTTTCAGAGCCTATTTAATTCAAACAAACAATCAAATATTTCCTCTTTATAATATTAGCATAGATTCCCATTCTAACTTAGCCTGACTTTTCGTATGAGTGTTTTTAATTACCCTATTACCAGACCCTAACTGGTCCAATTACTGCAGCTAAGTTACATCATCTCTGCATTTGTATCTTTATACTTGACCTTAAGATCATCGAACTTACATCGTCTGCTAGAAATATGAATATGAACCCTCATTAACCGATTAGCTGAGAATATAACACGAGAGACAGATAAAACCTTGTTGATTATCTATCTTACCATTTCCAATTATAATAATTTCTCACATTATAGCCATGCAATAAACATTAGTATTAGTCCCACGCATGTTAAACTTCAACAAAGTTGCGTGATCTTGTAGTCAATTTCCCCAATAAACTGAACACGACAGCTTAATTAATATAAAAACCCAATAGAGCTGTCACAAGGCTATATAGAATTTGTAGATTGTTTGGTGCCAGCTGTGCGAATAGGGAGCTACGCCATGTTGCATCGAAGTTATTACGAAATAAGCGATGTTTTGTGAATTGATGTGATCTGAAAAAACCTAAGAATATTTTTGTTTCCAGCTTCGGGATTCAAGCTCTGCATTATTATAATATCAGCCCTTAAAGGTCCACTACTGGACTTACGCCTCCCCCAAGACATCACAGATAAAAGCGGCCTTGCTTCTGAGTAAAACATTTACCTACTGCTACAATTTCGTTGGAGGTTTCTGTAATTCAAAATATTACTAAAGCAAATATTGGATACCTGACATTGCTTTTCCTTATCATTATGATACTCTGTTTTTAAAGGCTAGATGATCGTTTATGGGTAATATTGAAGGCAGTAATCACATATAAAAAAAAAATAACGACGTACTGTCTTTATAACCAAGAAAATGACAATAAAATAACTGACTAGCATTTACATTTGTAATTATTTAAATATTATTCGTCGTTATTAAAAAATACCGTTATAGTATTTTTTCAGTGGCAAACGATGAATGTTGCATAGGTATAAACAGAGAAACAAGGTCCTTCATGTCATGTTCTATGCATAAACAATTTATATCAACTCATTGAAATTCAAAGTTCTGTAGGAAGCATGAATAAGGTTTGTGCAACACCTACCATAAAATATATACTTAATATTCCGATAAAAGTATACACAAGTTTATATTATGTATATAATCGAGGACATATTTATCGGAATCACAAACATTTGAGATGGCGAATCTACCTTTGCTTTATCTATATTAGGGGGGTCGGTGGATTGGAAATAAATAAAGTCTTTTGGGAAAATACTGTTATTACGGCGATATTTCCGTAACCGGCGGTATTATTTGGGTTAGTTATTACCAGATTTAGGCACGAAAGGTATTGAGGATCAAATAGGCCACGAGTGCTTATACGAGGCTTTTAGGCAGACTTTATCATCTGAAATAATTATTATATTGACCTTTAGTTTTTCTTATAAGGAAGACGATCCACTGTCTTATATCGTAAACATTCACTGGCTTACAAAACAATAATGGATGATTGGTAGAAAAATAGGTATAGGTAGCCGTTATGTCTTCATTATTATTATTGTTTTCTTTCTGTCTTTCTTTCATAAAATACAATACAATTATTATTTACATAATACACCAAGTGTATATAAAATAAGTCTTGGTAAAACCTTAGTGTAGCACGTTTTGGGTTTAAAGAGCTAATCTAATAAAACACGTGGTTCACTTATACTGAGACCAAATTTCGAATTAATTCGGTTCTCAAAATGTTTGAACTAACCTCTGGTACTTAATAAATTATAAGTAAATATTATCTTTAACTAAATGTAAATATTATGTAATATTAAACTACACATTATAAATATTATAACAACTAGTACTAACTTAATTATGAAATGAAAATACTAAGTTTTACTGATAAACAAAATTAGAGTTTTATTCTTACAATATTGTTAAAAACTATGGACATAATTTAAGATTATTTTAAAGGTATTGAAATAAACAATTACGCACAATTCTATGTTGTATGTAAATTGTTAAATAATTTAGATTCCTCTGATGTTATTGTTTTTCACCATAGTTAGTACATATCTAAGCTAATTGTTATTTTATGTTATTTCTGAAATACTATATATTTTATTCGTTTTCACACATGTATCAGGAATTATAAAAACCAAATTGCCCATTCCCAAATTCTTTCACCTCCGATCCCTGGATATAAACATAAGAACATCTAATTCGATGATTTGGACATAAGATTGGTTTGCACATAGATGTGAAACTGATATCTTAAAATGTCGACTGGAGCATTTCATCTATTACAATGAACACTCTGGCGACCAAGTGGCGTAGCAGGTACGTATTCCACCTATGATGCAGGAGATATTTTTACCGTCTATAGTGTTATTTCATATAATATGTATGTAGTAGTAAATTTGCCATAACTAAAGCATTAGATTAATAAAATCTGTAATGTTATTTATGTGCTTAATAAAGTGAATTGAATTGAATTGAATTCATGTCCAAGATTGCCTGGTATTAATCACTGATAGCGATAAGACCGCCTTTCATACTTCCTATACTCATAAAAGTACGTCTGTGTATTGTCCTCTTTATGTGGTAATTAAATATTTTCTATCGATCTAAAAATGTCTTAATAATAATACCAGCTATAAGGTACTCATTATATGTATAAGCTTTGCTTAGGTTTAGGTTAGGTGATGCTGTGTAGGTGTTGTGTACAGTATTAATTAAAAAAAAATATCCGCGGGGACCTTGATATTTACTGTCATAGATACAGATGCCAAAAACATTTTAAGTTTTTAAAATAAAAAATATTTTTATTTTAGAAATTTAAAAACTTAAACTTAAATTAAAATGTTTTTTAGAATTCAAACGATATAGCGACTTTTTTTATTTAAAACAATTTCTTCCAAAAAATAATTATGAATTTTGAATTAATTTATGAAATGTTAACGAGAACTTCCGTTCGAATATACTATATTCAGTTATATAGATACAAAAGACCGTAGATTTGAGATAGTGTATCAAAGAATGATTGAAATAAAGAAGTATTTTTATATAGCCGAATGTCAAGTAGGTATGGAAAAGGAGTTTCAATTCTATACAGACTAGTTTTTCACTAATCGTTGTTCGGTATTATTCAAAGCAACTTTCTGAGATCGAACCAATGTCACTGATCGTATATTGTCAGCCGAGATGGCTTTGATAGCGCTTGATAATATTGGACACGGATACGGTGATGAGCGGAAGCGATTTATTAGCAACCAGCTTTAGATTGGATAACGGTAAAAATACTTTTTTTATTTCAATCACTCTTTTATACACTATCTCAAATCTATGGTCTTTTGTATCTAATAGTTAAGGATAATAGACGTAGAACGGATGCGGAAATTGGACACAATTGAGTTAGATAGGTTGTTTTATTTGTAAAACAGAACGGCACCTATTTATTACTAACGATCTTAACAATGCTATGAAATTTAATTATTATTAATCATCATCATCATCAGCCTATGTTAGTCCACTGCTGGACATAGGCCTCCCCTAATGAGCGCCATAGCGCCCTGTCTTCGGCTTGTCGCATCCAGCATCTGCCAGCAGTCTTTCGCAGATCGTCATCCCACCTGGTCGGAGGGCGTCCTACACTACGTTTACCAAGTCGCGGTCTCCACTCAAGAACACATTTACCCCAGCGGTTATCGGTTCTTCGCGATATATGGCCGGCCCACTGCCACTTCAGTTTGCTAATTCTCTTAGCTATGTCGATGACTTTAGTTCTCTGTCGGATGAATTCGTTACGAATCCTATCCTTCAGAGAAACTCCGAGCATAGCTCTTTCCATAGCTCGCTCAGCGACTTTGAACTGGTGGACCAACCCTATCGTGAGTGTCCACGTCTCAGCTCCGTAGGTCATGACTGGTAGGACGCACTGATTAAAAACTTTCGTTTTTAAACATTGCGGTATGGATGACGAGAAGACTCGACGTAGTTTTCCGAACGCTGCCCAGCCTAGCTGGCATCCTCCTCTTGGCTTCCTTCTCGAAGTTGTTTTTACCCAACTGCAAAATCTGCCCGAGGTAAGTGTACTCAGAAACAATTTCGAGAAGGTGGCCATGTACGATCACCGGTCTTGGATCAATGTGGCCATTGATCATGATTTTGGTTTTATCCAAATTCATGCCAAGACCGATACATCGGGAGGCTGAAGCTAGACTGTCCAGCATCCGGTTCAGCTCCTCTAGCGACTCCGCCATTAAGACTATGTCATCAGCGAATCGCAGGTGTGAGATGTACTCGCCGTTTATGTTGATGCCCTTGTCTTTCCAGTCCAGCGTCTTAAACATATCTTCCAACGCGCTCGTGAACAGTTTCGGGGATATAACATCCCCCTGCCTCACTCCTCTGCGCAGTTGGATCGGTTTAGTCTGCTGGTCCTGAACTCGGACACTCATCGTAGCGGCTTCGTAAAGACATCTCAGCACCTCGATATAACGATAGTCTCCTTGGCATCGCTGTAAGGATTGTAGAACAGCCCAGGTTTCAACGGAGTCAAAGGCTTTCTCATAGTCCACAAAGGCCAGACACAGGGGCTGATTATACTCTTCGGACTTCTGTATAATCTGCCTCACTGTGTGAATGTGGTCTATGGTACCATATCCTCCGCGAAACCCAGCCTGCTCCGGTGGCTGAAACTCGTCGAGTCTCCTAGCGAGACGGTTCGATATAACTCGTGAGAATAGCTTATAGACGTGACTTAGGAGCGAGATGGGTCTATAATTTTTAAGGAGGGTTTTATCTCCCTTCTTAAAAAAGAGCACCACCAAACTCCCACTCCACGCCTTTGGAGTTCTCCCACTGTGAAGGACGGCGTTGAAGAGGCTTTTAAAAATAATAATAATAATAATAATTTATAGAATTATTCACGCAGCATCTTATAGCCCCAAGTTAATCAGAGCTTTTGTTATGAGTAGATACGACTGATCAGTTTTTTTATACTTAATGGAACACATTATGTGTATATATATTTTTCATTATACATAGAAATAGACCAGAATACCCGGAACATTATAATAATATCTGCAGATCGTACAAGCATTTGTCCCAAGGCGGGAATCCAAACCACCGCAAATTTCTGCGCCACAGAGGTCGCCAAATTGAGAGAGATAAGTGATCTTGCAATAATTAATGTAGTTAGGCATGTATATAACTTACATAAATCAGAACACTTCCAGTAAAATTATGTCAATAGGAAATGGATATTCATAATGAAAAGTAATTCAGATAATATACGCAGATTGCATCATTAACAAAACATGAAGTTGCAACCTATCTCATCATTTTATATCCAGTCCGATATTCTTGCAACATAACATCTCGATTTAATTTTCAACATAAAATGATTCGACTGTGGACACTATCTAATCTGATGTCATTTATAGGATTAAGGTTAGATGCGACAGATACGAATAGATGGGAGGTACAGGAATGTTTTAGAAATCTTCCAATGATTCTGGCTTTGTTTTTACGCTTAGCAACCGGTCAGGTGAGAACAAACTTCCGTTGAAGGTGTTTGAAAATACACATAACGTGGGTTCCTGCAATCACATTTTCTATCCCATTCTATCTCAGTGGTATAGATAGAGATGGAAATCAAGTTAGAGATCATTTTGACAAACAAATCGATGTTTCTTTACCTCCCGAAGTTTCTTCATGATGTGATTAAGAGAACACGACGTTGCTAATGTATAGAATCAACAGTTTTAAGTGCTTACTTTATGAGGGTTTATTAAGCTTTCTTTCTGATATGTTTATAAACGTGGGCAGGTGATTTCTCTCATTAATTAAAGCCGTTTTAAATATTAAGTTGGCGTCGGACATTCAAATAATGTTTACTTAATTGAATTGTTTGATATAATCGCTGGATTATATTGTCTCCGAATTCTGTCTTATCTAAAGCTAATCATTATACAAGTGTAGGTATTACGTAATTCTATGCAAATAGGCAATTAAAAATGCATTTTTACCGTAGGCCGACGTGTTTACAATAGGTCCATAAATATGTTCGAAAGATAACAAGCAGCAACACGTAAAGAGCATGCTAAATGGCCTGGAAAATCGGAGCCACAGTGCCTTCAACCGCATTTCAAACATCAGAGCTCACCGCAAAGTCAATCACCAACGATGGTGCAGACCGTTCTTGGAATGGGTGACGTGCTGTCTTATCTCAGACTATGTATATATCGAGGTATTCTATTTTGTAGATTTACCCCTTTACACACATCTAGGATGCTAGTAAAAGAAATTCTATTTATATCTTCAAACATAAATGAAGAGAATTGTTAATTACAATGTTAATGGATATCTGATCGATTAATTGTAGATTAAGGCAATTCATGTTTTATATTTGAGTATTAGTATTGACATCTTAATTGTATAATATCTTTCTATTGTGACTTTGCATGCTGTAAAGCTGATCAGGGTGTTGCTCATTCTAATTTAATTTAATATCCATATAACCCATGCTTCACAAAATAAATGAATTTGAATTTAGTAATAATAAAGCCTAAAAAAGTATTTATAGGACACAATTATAATGTTTTAATATTATATTATACATAATATTATATATAACATTCTATACAATATTCATACGGAACCCTATATTTTTTTTAATATTATAGCTTATGCTCATCACAGAATATTTAGGATTCTAATGGTAATTTATCAAATATTGTTCCGATTCTCACACGTGGTCTCCATTAAAACAGTATCAGCAAAGTTGAATTAAATAACTTAGTTGGATCAATCCTGCAATAAAAATACCTATTCCGTCCCATCCGGCCACAAAGGCGCGTGTCCCAATGGTTTCAAGTTTTGCTTTTTTGTCGACTTCTCAATGTGGTTTACACCGGGAACAATCTATCAAGTTGCTCTTGTTAGGATATTATTATTTCCCGTGTTTTGTGTTTCTGATCGCGATGTTGGGAAACCAGCTTCATTTCCGTCAACATATTTAGGCAACTTGGACCGTCTTTCGACTGTTACTACGTCACTTAGTTTTAAGCAAAGAAGGCGCTTCATTTTTAAACGGTTGATAAAACTTTTACGAGGATCATTTAGCTTTCTTGGTAATCTTTCCTTAAAAAGTCACAATTTACTATACAATATAGTACAAAAGAACATTTTTTATTCTTATTAAAAACGGAAACAGGAAAATAGAAATACAGATAAGTTATGAATAATCACACTTACCACTTATCGGAAATACACGAACAGTATGCAAATTTTATATCCCTTCCCTGGCGTTTCTTGAACTGCCCTTATTTCACACCTAATTCCTATAAACACCGACTACACTCGTCAAATCACTGAACCATTGCGAACAATAATAAACCGTAATTACATACGTTCTTGTAAGTTCAAATTTAATTAGCAAGCTTGACGTTTCCTGCTACAAGTTATATTTTTCTAATGCGGTTTTTGATAGGTTTCTGTCTAGTTTAATTTTTTAAATTTAGAAGATGACATCTAATGTCATATTGACTATAATCATAATCAAAGTTAGAAACGTCAACTTGATGAATTGTTTCAGACTTATCTTAATATACTTAATATAAGACAGATTAAAAATATTATCAAGAACGATAACATGTTTATGTTTGGCAAGTTCCTTTGTTACATAGGTTAGTAATGTACTAAGAAAAAATATTTCTTAATACATTACCCGGTTTTGTGCGAAGAATATTTTTTCCTTATACATTGCTGGTAATGTAACTTGGTTATGTACGAGTAACAAGGGGTTAGGTAAAGATATATCGCAGTATGTGACCTAGTTATGAAACTCCTAAGCTCTGTTATGGCTTGTAAAGCCTGAATTAACGACAATTCTGCAATGATTCGGTCATCTTAATCTGCGATGGGACCTTCTAGCTAAGCCTGACTGAATCATATGATTAAAATCATTAGTATTCCACTCGAAGCTCCACAAAACGCATGAATGGGCGAAAGTTGGGCGAGACAAGCACGATTCCCGCCTGATGGATATCAGGACACGTTCTGTGGTTATAATCATGTCATTGCTGAGTTTTCCTTCTTGATTCACAGTACTGACTAATAGTCCTTGGAAATCATTGGTCATGAAACAGTTATGTTTTAACCGGGGATGCAATGGGAAGATGCAGTCTCTGTCCATCCTTTGGGCGAAAGTATTTGCATACTCAAAACCTGTCGTTGTTTTCGTTATAGCTCCTTTTTAGGGTTCCACATACGAAGGGTGAAATCGGGCAGCTAATAAAGTCTCCGGTGTCTATCTGTCCATCTGTCTGTAACAGAGCCGCCGCATCTCTTGAAACATAAAAGAAAGACAGTTGAAATTTTGTGAGTGCGTACTGCTCTTGGTGACAAACAAAAATACCATTAAAAAGACCTCCCATCCAGAAACGTGATTTTTGTTATTTTCCCTCTACGTTTGTACGAAGTATTATAAACGTAAAAGGTTTGACAGAGTTCACCTATTGCCTCTATGACTATAAATAATAAAGATGAAATAATTTCAATCAATAAGGGTTCCAACTCCCGTATTATCAACTTGAATACCGATCGAAGTTAAGCAACGTCAGGTGAGCGTCACCTTGTCTTTTAGCTTATTTTGATGTAAATAAAAAAAAATTAGGAGTGTCTTGTACGAAATAGTTATGTATGTACAATGGTAAGGACCCCTCCGAGTGCCGGTTGACTCGCAATTGGCCGGTTTTATTGTCCTTTGTCCAGGAATGACTGCTCGTTCACAATCCAAGACTCAGTTGCATTTTTGGTCGGCATCGTTCGTATAGTTTTGCTTTGAATCAAGTATTATAGTCAAATGTCACTCAAAGCTTCATCAATCAATAATTTAAATACCAATTTCAGTTTATTTATCAAACGCTGACGGAACCCTTCTGCATACCAATGATAAATTATTGATTTTACGGTGTTCGGGTTACTTACCAAGTCAGTTTGATACCGGTGATTATCGTCGCAGTATCATATTATACGCGGTCCACCACAGGTCAAGGGTAAACCACAGGTCTACACTACACTCGACTTGGATGATGCGGCTCTCAATAACATTCTCACGGGGTAAACATCTTAGCGGCTGCATTCAGGCACTCGCACGTCGATAAAATCTCACAACTGTCTGCTTTAAAACCCTTTTCTCAGTAAAGGAGTGGCCAGGTCTCTCAGAAAAAACTCAACTGAATCACTAGACATGATTTGCGAATTTATTGCTTTGTGCCTCTGAATGCCAAAGTAGGCTGGACAAAGAGATGATTCATAAACTTTTACGAGAGCTTTTGGTGTCGATAAATTAAAGGGATGTTTATCAGCTTAAGTGGTGGGTTATAGTGTAGCAGCTAATTTATGATGGCATGAATTAGTGTTAATGTTAATGAAACTGTCAAATGTAAATGAACAAACTTTACTTTTTTAGTAAATAGGTAGGAATATGAATCATTAAATACCATTATGTCAAATAATGGAAAAGGATGTATCTAGTCACTTTGTTAAACTTAGAATATTGGTGAACCCTATGAGCTAACGGAAAAATTTAATTAGCCATTACAGTTAATGTTTGTAGGGTTCATATTTCAATTACCTGACAGATTATGTATTTTAAGGTCAGTTGAAGAATTCAAAAACAACACTGACCCGCAAAACTAAGTGTTATAGTTTTAATATAATTTTTTTAGTCAACAATGTTAATACTCGAGGAATGTTGATAAGTCATAAAAGTTTTTTATTTGAAATCTCTTCTGAAGTTTTAATGAACTAAAATTTTAAAAGTGTTACTTAGTTAGCAGTTCAGTGTAGTTTCATTCTTTGATAGGTAAAGTCTACGCAGAATTCAATTATATTAAACCTATCAAAAAAGGCTTGATCGTAGTCATGCGCACGCTTACATTATCAGAATCTGCTGAAAAATATCCTTTTAGACCCATGTTAACCATCTTGGTACTCGCTAAACTATCTTAAGATAATACGGATCAGGACCCTTTGTAAGGGTACGGGTTAAGTCAATATTTGCAAGATATAAGACGTTATTTAGATGCGAGACACGATCCTCTGACCGAGACTTGTCCGTTCCTTTTATGCAAATCTTGCACAGATAAAAAATGTGTCTATGCAGTTAGTCAGGTTTTAATTTTTTTTATTTTCAAAAGGAACTTGTCGTCAGTATTTTGGTCTCTCATCAGATAAGGTCATGTCCGTAAATGTTAAATTTATTAAGTTATTCAGCACAAGTATGTAGGTAGCTAGGTAGATAGCTTTAGATATTTGTGTATTAGTACCTATAATTCGTTTAGGTATATACAAACATTATGTATAAGTATTAGTGTAGCATAAAATTATTCACCTGTCGCTGCACACAATAATGCCGTAAATTCCATTGCCATTCTATAGGGATTAGTAAAATTTAGTGGTCACCCAATGTTTTTTTAAAGGCTATACAATAATTACCTCAATGAATAATCTTCGATGGATATTAATAAAATTTTATCTGTCATCTCGACCGCTTCCTCAGCGAAGAACCAGTTGAAATGGTAGAAACCAATTCTATTTAATTCTTTATTTTATTACATTGAATCACAATATCAACTCGTCGTATTTTCGATTCAAAGAAAAATACAAGGAACTTAAATTTGAACTATTAGTTTTTAAAGATCTGCCCTAACTGTTTACTTTTGTTATACTGTGCCTGGTATCTACGACTATTCAGAAAGAGGTTTATTTGGAGTCCTTTGAAAGTCTCAAAAGTGGGTGTATTAAATTTTTCATAACTGCCCACTCGTTTTAAATTGTATTTATTATGTGTACATTGCTTTTTATTGGAGCTCTCAAATTTATGCTTGAGTTATTTATTTTGTTTGTATTTGTGGCTCTAGTATTATATGATTTTTTTTACCTCTTTGTATCATCTTATAGAGATTCAGTCACATTTAAAGCGAAATGGCCTCTAGTAATGCCTATAATAAGTCAGACGCCATTATGTAGCTTTTAAGTTTATAAGAATAAGTCAAATTGTGTACCTATTGCTGTAAATAAAGTCTTTTTATTTTAATTTCAGCCTGTTTGCCTAGAGTTGGGTATAAGAATCCATTTAAATATGAGATTCCTAACACGGTAATAGATTTATAATAATAATAATAATAAAGCCCTTTTTATTTCCAATCTACAAATAATGTTACACTCTTCTTAAAATATATTACGAATATAACATGTAGTGATTTGTTTAAAATATAAGTATGTTTGTATAAATTTGTGTTTTGTTTTCTTTTTCTTCTACTTGCTATCGTTGCTTTCTTCTATACCATTGATCGGAACCCCTTCTCGGGTAAAGGCCTCCTCCAGCTCCTTCCAGACCTCTCTATCTATAGCTTTCTCTCTCCATTTACTTCCTGCAATCCTTTCTATGTCTTCTATCCACCTCTTTCGAGGGCGCCCTCTTTTCCTTTTTCCGTTCGGTCCCTTCCATATAGTTGACTCTAGAGTCCATCTTTTGTCAGTGTATCTTGCTATGTGTCCTGCCCATTGCCACTTTTGTTTTAGAGCGTATTGTAAGGCATCTATAACTTTAGTATTTAGTCTTATTTTTTCGCTTTTTACTTTTTGTATTCTTCTTAGTTTCAGTACACTTCTCTCCATTGCTCTCTTAGATTATATGTTACACATAATAACGGCCTGTTACAAATTTTTCATATCTTTCGTTTACTTTTCTCCAATTTGGCCATATTAGAGCAAAACACGTTCATATTTGGTTACATTCATATTTTTCAATTGCTGAGATAGCTTTTTGAACTGAAAAACGTATTAAATTTTTCCAAGCTCTGGTATAAACCACATTTTATCGTCGGTTTCACTGAAGTCAGCAGTTTAGATGATCTAATGAAATTAAATTCTCAACTTTTACTATGTGCTTGTCTCATAGTTCAGACTCGCAAGTAGCTTGATGCTTACGAGGGGTTCTACATTTTCCTACTTTATTCAAGTTTATGTTATAAGTAGCGGTCCGCCCCGGCTTCGCACATGCGGATCCTTAACTTTTTTTAAAATATTCTATATTCATCGCCTATGTTCATCGGGGAAAATTTTGCATTCTATGGTTAAAGAAATTTTCAAATCGGTCCATTAGTTTCGGAGACTATTCAATTCAAACAAACAAACAATCCAATCTTTCCTCTTTATAATATTAGTGTTATGATAATTTATGTGAACAATATGCTTAAAAACTTGGTATATTAATTAAGCCAAGTATAGAATCTATTATTTCGACGAATGGGATGTGGTGCTGCTGAAAGTCCGTCGACGCAGGAGGTTGCGGCTTCAATTCCCGGATCAAAATTTGGGCGATCTGAAATATTTGTTCCAGATGTTCTGGATATTTTCTCTGTATAGTAAAATTAAAATCAAAATAATTTATTCAATTAAAATCAAAGTGCTTTATTTCTTTGAGACCGTACAGGACTCAAATATATATAAAAATATAAATAAAAAAAATATTAGTGGAAATATATATCCATGTCATTTATTAGAGGTATATCAGTTACTAGATACGTAAGCTTTTCTTACCTTGAAGCCTAGATGATACATGGAGTTTCCAGCATTATTTATTTATATATTTAAACTTACGCGATCTGAACACATAATTATAATTATGTAACAATCGACAAAAGACAATAAAAGTAAAACTTCTTATATGGACATTGTAACGTGCCTTAGGCAAGATTTTTGTCTACTACTACATATTTTAGCGACTAATAATTATTAGTCGCTGTCGTGGTCACGGGATGATGACATATTGTAAACCTGTTGAAACGTCGGAAATAGGTAATTAAACGCGATAAATACCCGTTAAAATAGTACTTATAATTATTTATTTACCTGCTAGCGGTGAGTTTGTTATCAATTGCGTAAAAACTATGCAAGCAACACAAAACGGGAAAAGAATTGATGAAAACAAAAATCTTGCCTAAGGCACGTTACAATGTCCATATAAGAAGTTTTACTTTTATTGTCTTTTGTCGATTGTTTTCCTTAAGTAAAAATAATGACAAACTACAAGATTAGTTGATTAGTTAAACGTGAGATGGATATATATCTATATATCTTAATAGCTTAAGAAAAGCGTAGGATTTAATGCTTATTTCGCAAGGTCTTGTAATGTAAGACCTTTTAGATAAGAGATTGCAGCACTTAGGTGGTGGTAATCAAGATGTTAGCGTTAAGGTAAAACGCAACTTTTAGCAGGATCGCTTTTGACGACCTCTTTGATGCGATGGGCGAAGGTCCGCCTGCGATGCAAGAGGTTTCGGGTTCGATTCCTGCCTCGGGACAAATATTTGTAGATCTGAAGATATCTGTTCAGGGTGTTCTGGACGTTTTAAATGTAAAATAAAAAAAATATCTGTCTATGTAATAATATTGTATTATGTATATCAGTCATGTGGTACCCATAACACAAGCTCTGCTTAGCTTGGGGGTAGGTAATGCTGTGTGGATTATCCGGCAATAATTTTAAAACCCACGTTTATCAAAAATCTTATAAATATTATATCCTATGAAATATAACTATGATGAGCCATAATAATACAAAAAAAAATCTAGTGTAATCATTTCAGATCAGAGAGTACACTTACACTAACATAAAGCAACGTAGCAATTTTTCAGTTCGGCACCGTATACGAAAAGCCAATTTTCTTTTTATTCGCTAAAAAAGCGATGTGATTAGTAGACCGTAGTTCATCAGTGGAGTCAGCTTATTAAGTGACTCTTTCATTTATACAGGCAGATTTTAACTATACCTACAATTTGTAAATAATACTTACCGAAAAGCTGCGTGAGTCGTAAATAAATAATTCTAGATAATCCACACAGCATCATGTAAGCAGAACTTGTGTTATGGGTACTGACTGTATAAATACTCAACAACCATTCGCTCGAATAGCTTGATTGCCATTTGTCTACGGTCTCCAGTCTGTCTTGTCACGAGTTTGTTTATAATGTGATACGCGTAAAGATTGCATCGATGTGGAGACAAATGGGTTCATAGCATGGGGTAATTAGGGACCTAATGAATTCAGTGTTCAGAGTAACTTAAGCTAGGACAATTTAGTTAGCTGTTTGATTATAATCGCTTGTAGGCGGATCATGGCCTTTTCTCCTCTAATGAGAGGATGCTCGATGAATGAGAGTTTTCATCTACCTAATATTTAAATTTTTAGCTGGATACAAAAGCTTTTATTTAGATTTTATATATTAACCAAGAAAAATACAATTGAATAAGCAAATTAGAATTATTATTTATTAAAACAATTGAGCTAACGGCAGACTGTCGCAAACAATCTACGGGTAGATTATTATCAGTAGTTTAAGCTGATGATCTTATTTTTTTATATGAGTGAAAACTGAGGGTACCTAAATCTTTCTATAGGTCTTGTTCGAGAGTTAGTCACATCCAGCTGTATAAACTATTATTTTTTTATATTTTTTATTTATCTTTAGACGGTCTCATCTAAGGAAACTAGGTTTTGGGCCATGGAAGTTTATTGTCTCTATTCTACCTCAAATTCGATACCGATCACTCACCATTCAAAAATGCCAGATTATTCGAAATCGATTTTGGTTCAAAATTGGCATTAGAACTGATTTCAAATACTTTGGTTAGGTTATCATTTCTTGTTCACCCTAGCTGTTAGTTCACATCGAATTGAATATAAGTATTGCATGTCAAACAGCACTAAAATTCAAATACCACGAAATAATGATATCAAAATTTCAACAACCCATTGTTATTGTCAAGGGTGAGAAGATAGGCTAATAGTATAATGATCTATTTCTATTCCCTCTACGGGATATGCTTATTCGACTATTTCCACTGTTTCTTGACCAACAAATTTATTGTTTTGATTTTACTGCTCTCGTGAACTGAATCAGTGTGATTTAGAGTTTCTTTTACGGTGACTTCAATTTGTTGTGGGTTTGTAAATAAAAACAATCCAGCTGTTATTATGTTTATGGTATAATGTCAAAGTAAATGTTTCTAGTACTGTGTGAGCGCGTCATTAATTCGAATTTTATTCACATTAGCTTTCGTGACTACATTTGTATGGAGTGAAACAGTTCCGATAACGCATCTTAATAGATCATTTCCATAAACAGCGTGATATTTGATATTAGTTTGAGTTTGTACGAATAAGGTAAAGTTCATAATATCATAATTAAGACTAATTTTAAAATCTGGGGCAGCGACGAAAGGAGAGCGATGTTTGTGATTACCAGTTAAAAACTGCGTTAGGTTTGTCAATAGAATACTTATATTTCCATCTTAGGTGTACCTTATCTAATAACTATAAAGAATATTAGATAGATGCCAACAATATGATAATATGTAGATTCCTATATCAATACGAAGATTCTTTGTATCAGACAGAACAGAAAGAAAGAAAGTCTTTTAATTGACCTTAAAAAATACTTCAGAAACAAAAAATTACTAACAGCAACTTCAAATATTATGGCACTGCATCTATTAACATACTAATTAAAGTATTCCTCAAACATTTTATAATACCTACCGATGCTTTCTGTTTCCTCCTAATTATCTTTTCCTTAAGTATAAAACTCCAATTTCAGACTTATTGACAGTTAGCCTTAAAGGCCGCATTCTACCAGTACTCATCTAATATTCACCAGCTAACGGGAACATTCCCCTGCATATAGCGTCAATGACGTCACAAAATTACTGGGCATTGTGCGAAACTGCATTCGTTCGGAATGCAACTCATTTGTATGATAAGACAGTGCAAGCGGCGGCCCACAGTCTGTAATATTGCGTCGTATTAGTGCCAAATGCAGGTATAAAAGGATCGTACGAATATGGCTTGCTAGGGATGCGAGTAAGGCTGGTCGGCTTTACAACAGAATTTTGATGTTCCGTATGAAGGTTTGGCTTTCGATCGTATTTGTCGTATAAATACTGTAATTAATTTAGAAATAGAATAGATCTAATAGAATATTACTGCAGAATAAAAAGTCTTGGTATTTTTTTATGTATAATTTTTACTAACGATCACAAAATCAGATCTAAAAATTGTAAAATGAAAAATCATAATTTTGAGCCCGTCTCTACCTACGATAAAATTAATAAAAGTGGAGGGCATTCTCTATCCTTCCGTAAAACGAAAAATTGAGTATCTTCATGGTGTGTTTTCAATTAATTACAACATTCTGTCAGGACTGACTGAGCTTCCTGGTTTTACTTTTGTATTTTCCAACACTATTTATCCACCTTATGTATCAAATCAGTCCACGAGAACTCACTATTGACTTATTGAGTAAAGCTGTATTGAGTTATGTCTTGTTTTTTGATCGTAAATATACCTTCGTTTAACCAAAAACTTACCATAATGGCATAGGTGACATGTGCAAATATGTATCAATGGTCTAAAAAAAGGTGCAACTCATTCGCACCTTCTTTTAGACCACTCTCGCTTCATCCTCAATTATAACTCATAAACAATGATGGGTTGATAAAATGCATGGATCGATAAAAATATTTATGTATTTTATCCAGCCGTCCCTATCCACTCCGCGACTGCGGCTGAATCACAAATGTATGAAATGACACCTATTAGTTTCTTAAGAATAGAACTCGTGACTCTGCTATTACTGGAGCATAATAACGAGTTGGGTGCAGAATATGAAACGCTTTTCTTTTTTAATGTTTAATCATGGAACAATTTAATTATTGATGTGAAAAAGATCCTGGCTTTGCAAGTTTTGTTGAGAGTTGGGACGAATTAATTTAGATTATAGTTTCAAGTTTAATTAAAATTTTTATTTGGTGATTTTAAGGAAACATTGACATGAAGACTGACTAGACAAGCCTTGACGGGCTGGTTCAAGCTGTCAAATAAACAAACCAAAATTTTGCGTAAAAACGACCGATTACGATTGTTTGTTTGTAGTGATAAAAGTCAGACGTGTAAAATATTTCGAAGGTTTTGTAAGCAAACAGATATATTATGTGTGATAAAGATTTTTCATTTTCTCGCAAAACGGAAGTCACATTTACATGGCAAGCAAATCATGACATGCTCGATATTCATAACAGAGAAGTGAGAAACTTGGTTTTAGCTGCGGTCGTATTGACCATAAAACATTAGACTCCTTATTCATAATAGTTTGTTAACTTAAATCATTGATATTTCTCACGCCGTCTTCTTCTGATGAAATAAATCAGAGTAAAAAATAATACCATTTAGCAACTGTTTAAAGTTAGTGGACCAATTATGAATAAGAGGTAAATCATCATGTCATGTTTAATAATTATCAGTATCGCATTGTTTCTTCATTGCGATATTTTTGTTAATGTCGAAATTAAGATTTCTTGAATTAAATCCAAAAGCATAGCTAGCTTCTGCTTTCACACGTGTTATTCTTTTTGTAGGTACACTTCTCCAATGTAGCCGTTTTATTAGATAACAATGATTTTTAGCTTCTAATCAGGTTTTACTGCAGATTTACCGTCCAATTTCTGAGAAGATACGTAGAACTTTTATAATTCGACTGGCTATGTTGCCCTTGGAAGTCAAAAATCGATAACCCGATCAAATTGAGTTTCGAATTATGGGCGTTTATGTGAAAATTGTTTTCGCGTCGCTTTAATAATACATTTTTTTTTTAGTTTTATATCAATATTTATTATTTCTATGTTTAAAATTTCAATATTCATCAAAATCGAGATACGTTAATATATTTTTGTGGTTTTTTTTCAATGTTATAGTGATATCGCTATTTCATTTAGTTCATAAGATGCGCAGTTTCACAAGCTATCCGATGTAAATACAGAATGTTGACTTTTTTTTGAGATACCGCTTTTTGGCTTACGAGGGCAGTATGGTGGGTAGCCAGTCACATTACATGCCTTTTCGTAGCTCCATGTTCACACTAGGTGGCATTATCCGTAAGAGAGTATTGATGTTGTTGGCCCAAGCACTTTAAACGTGGCCCGTTATGTAGTTTGAGGTACAAATACAGTCGAGAACTCGAGATGTTTCACTTACTGCCTTGTTCGGGTCGACCTGTATATGTACATACATTTATACTCCAGGAGGTCTAGATCGTTCATGATACAGAAATCTAGTTAACATCTATGTTATTGATCTAATGATAAACTGTTTTTTACGTGTAGTGTCTGGCCATTTCTGACAGACCTTGCATAGGTATTGCTAAGTGGCACAAAACAATTTCCAGGCATAATTCTCACCTAGATAAATGTTGCTGTGTAGATTGTCCAGCACAATTTATCTATTTATTAAATTTTATGGAGTATGTAATGCAATTTTTTTGTTGTACGGTTTTCAAGAGTGTATTTGTTATAACTTCATATTCATGAACATTTTTTTCGTGTACTTTTGTTATGTCGCTGTGTATTGATTGTGTTTTATTAGATAGATTTAACGTAAAAACTTGTCTTTAACGCTAAGTAGCATATAATGTATGTACCATGCATGATATCTTAATCAAAGTCCGCTTCATCAAATCATAGATGTTACATTTCCTATAAATCGTAAAAAAATAGTAATATCAATAAAATTCTGGACATAAATATGTAGTTCCCACTTTACAAACCCACCTTGTTTAATGCAAACATGTTATATTCATAATAGAAAGGCACGAAAAACCGTTGTCACTAAGCCATCGTTATCGTCGTAAGCACTATGTATTATTTACATGACCCCTAAGGCCCTTAGAAACCTTTTCATAAATTTCCAACAACACCTCGGAAGAACCCCATCCTTCAAGATAGGTAAGCAATAAAATGGCCCTTGTACATATTATAGTGTTATATTAAACGTGGAGGCATATCTCTTGGGATCCATCTATTCCGTTTAGCTATTAATAGTTTATTATTCTTGTGATCTTATTGGTGTTTTGTGGTTTATTACATCTAAGCCAACTTCAATGTGAATATAAGCTCTGTAAAGTAGCTCTGAAACAGGAAAAATTTTAAAGACTTGATACAATTTCATATAACGTTTTTCAATCAAAATAAGAAGCAAAGTAAAAGGCTCCCTACTCAACAGAAAGAGCCTACATCTTTAATGATAAAACGTATCACTGCCAATGCTACTTAGATGTTTTAAAATTTAAATTTAAAAGAGCTTCCCGGACAGGGGTTCTAAATTGCATCTTAAAAATACACAGGTTTAACGAGATTACTCAGAACAGCCGTAGGGTGGCTTTGATATCAACATCGAAGATCAAACACTGAATTAAAAAGAGTGGATGAAAGGTACCTTTTGACTGGAGGAGGCTGCTTGTGTAGTCACTGTAGTTAATGATGATTAGGCTCAGGTACGTTGTTGAAAATGACTGAATCAAGTGCTCTTGCCATTGCGAGATGCGTATAAAACTCTATTGAGTTTTAGACGTAATAGAAGCCACAAACATTTTTAAGACGACGTTTTTGGCACGGTGGGAGAAGGTCTGCCTGTGACGCGAGAGGTTGCTGGTTCGATTCCCACCTCGGGACAAATCTTTGTATGAACTGAAGACATTAGATCAGGGTGTTGTGGTCGTTTTCTATATATAAAAAAAATATCTATTTAATATATTGTATTATGTATATCAGTCATTTAGCACCCATAACACTAGCTCTGCTTAGCTTGGGGTTAGGTTAGCTGTGTGGATTGTCCAGCATTATTTATTATTTATTTTTGGATGAAATTGTGTTGGGCTGATTATTGACAAAAACAAATCCCTTGATTATATTCATTTTCAAAATCAATGATTTCTTTACCACAAAGATAAACAAAATAAAACTTCTCAGAAGCTGAATAAATCCTAATATTTGCTGAATCATTGTAGCTAAGAGCTTTGTTTGAAGTTATTGGACTTCGTCACGCCTACCACAATGACTCTATAGAAAGGGCTCCACTTAGACAATTTCGAATAAAATGCTCGAGCACAGAAGAAATTTTAATTGAATAATAATAAATAGTTTTGATGTTCAAAAAGTTTCGTTAAAGCTAAAGAATTTAATAAAACAAACAAGAAAGCTTTTATAAAACAAAAGTTAATTTATCTTTGTTTTTGTATTGCCTATTTGTATTTGTGCCGTGTGGTGACGGCATAATATAGAGTGCCGTGTGGTGACGGCATAATATAGAATTTCACCACCCCAACTCATCCCGTGGGTGTCGTAAGAGGCGACTAAGGGAAACACACCGGGGGGCGGGCAGCAGCGCCCTCTGCAGAACTACTCCACTAAACTGCGATCCCCAACCCGCATGCCCAGCGTGGGGATTATGGGCAATTACCTCCAATGATAAGAACCGCCACAAAATGGCCCCCAGTTCCCGGCCGCCTCGCTATTCCTGGCCATGGTAGCGGCCACGGTAACGGCGGGGCAGGGGGTGCTAGGAATCTCCGGGCTACATTAGGCTACCACACCCCACACACACTGACCCTGGCAACGTTTAACGGACGCACTCTGAGGCTTGATCACCATCTAGCGCAGTTGGAAGTGGAGCTAGAGAACATTAAATGGCATGTTCTAGGGTTATGTGAAGTCCGTAGAGAGGGGGAGGACACTGTAACCTTAGACTCGGGCCATCTTCTCTACTTTCGTGAGGGTGATAAAACATCCCAGGGTGGCGTAGGTTTCCTCGTCAATAAGGCCCTCTCTAACAACGTCGAAGAAATCTCCAGTGTGTCGACCAGGGTAGCGTACCTGATCCTTCGGCTGTCTAAGCGCTACAGCTTGAAGGTCATTCAGGTCTACGCACCGACCTCGGCACACTCGGATGATGAAGTAGAGGATATGTACGAAGACATATCTAAAGCCTTACATCACACCACCAAGGCTCACTTCAACGTTGTTATGGGGGACTTTAACGGCAAGGTGGGAACCCAGACTGGCAACGAATCCCAAATAGGCCCGCATGGTTTTGGTGTTCGAAATCACAGGGGACAAATGCTCGTCAACTTCCTCGAGAAAGAGGGGCTGTTCTTAATGAACTCTTTCTTTAAGAAACAGCCCCAAAGGAAGTGGACATGGCGGAGTCCCGATTCTGTGACAAAAAATGAGATCGACTTCATCATGACGGATAGCAAGCATATATTCAGAGATGTCTCCGTGATCAACAGGTTCAATACCGGATCTGATCACCGACTCCTTCGAGGCTCTCTGAATATAAATTTGAAGCTTGAAAGAAACCGTCTGATGAAGTCCACGCTCCGACCGAACCCAATCCAAATCATGGCGGGCACCGAGAAGTTTCAGCAGCTTCTCGGGAATAGATTCGCTGCCTTGGAACCCACTGATGACGCTGACGAGACCCTACACAATCTGGTAGAAACGCTGAGGGACGAGGGCATCAAGTTTTGCAAAAAGCAGCGTACTGGTAAGAAGTCCAAACTCTCGGATGAGACTCTTGGGCTGATGACAAAAAGACGGGAAACCACCCAAGCGACTTCGTCAGAGAGGTCAGACCTGAACAAGCGAATTGCGAAGATGGTACGACGCGACCTTCGGAGCTCCAATACACGCCTCATCGAAGAGGCGATAGAGCGAAACCGAGGGTCCAAAGTATTCACTCAGCAGCTTGGAAGGAGCCACCTGACGAAGCTTTCAACGCACGACGGAAGGACCGTTTTGTCGAAGCCGGAGATATCGGCCGAGATAGAGGACTTTTATGGCCGTTTATACGCTGCACATGCTCCCCGTTCCCAACGAGACGACCACGATTCTAGAGCCACCTTGATACGCCACTATACCGACGAACTGCCAGACATCAGTCAAGACGAGATCGTGTTAGCTCTGAGGCAGCTTAAAAATGGAAAAGCCCCCGGTGAGGACGGAATAACATCAGAGCTTTTGAAAGCTGGAGGATACCCTGTTATACAGGGGTTACAGAGCCTCTTCAATGCCGTCCTTCACAGTGGGAGAACTCCAAAGGCGTGGAGTGGGAGTTTGGTGGTGCTCTTTTTTAAGAAGGGAGATAAAACCCTTCTTAAAAATTATAGACCCATCTCGCTCCTAAGTCACGTCTATAAGCTTTTTTCACGAGTTATATGGAACCGTCTCGCCAGGAGACTCGACGAGTTTCAGCCACCGGAGCAGGCTGGGTTTCGCGGAGGATATGGTACCATAGACCACATTCACACAGTGAGGCAGATTATACAGAAGTCCGAAGAGTATAATCAGCCCCTGTGTCTGGCTTTTGTGGACTATGAGAAGGCCTTTGACTCCGTTGAAACCTGGGCTGTTCTACAATCCTTACAGCGATGCCAAGTAGACTATCGTTATATCGAGGTGCTGAGATGTCTCTACGAAGCCGCTACGATGAGTGTCCGAGTACAGGACCAGCAGACTAAACCGATCCAACTGCGCAGAGGAGTGAGGCAGGGGGATGTCATATCCCCGAAACTGTTCACGAGCGCGTTGGAAGATATGTTTAAGACGCTGGACTGGAAAGACAAGGGCATCAACATAAACGGCGACTACATCTCACACCTGCGATTCGCTGATGACATAGTCTTAATGGCGGAGTCGCTAGAGGAGCTGAACCGGATGCTGGACAGTCTAGCTTCAGCCTCCCGATGTATCGGTCTTGGCATGAATTTGGATAAAACCAAAGTCATGATCAATGCCAACATTGATCCAAGACCGGTGATCGTACATGGCCACCTTCTCGAAATTGTTTCTGAGTACACTTACCTCGGGCAGATTTTGCAGTTGGGTAAAAACAATTTCGAGAAGGAAGCCAAGAGGAGGATCCAGCTAGGCTGGGCAGCGTTCGGAAAACTACGTCGAGTCTTCTCGTCATCCATACCGCAATGTTTGAAAACGAAAGTTTTTAATCAGTGCGTCCTACCAGTCATGACCTACGGAGCTGAGACGTGGACACTCACGATAGGGTTGGTCCACCAGTTCAAAGTCGCTCAGCGCGCTATGGAAAGAGCTATGCTCGGAGTTTCTCTGAAGGATAGGATTCGTAACCAATTCATCCGACAGAGAACTAAAGTCATCGACATAGCTCAGAGAATTAGCCAACTGAAGTGGCAGTGGGCCGGCCATATTTCGCGAAGAACCGATAACCGCTGGGGTAAACGTGTTCTTGAGTGGAGACCGCGACTCGGTAAACGTAGTGTAGGACGCCCTCCGGCCAGGTGGGATGACGATCTGCGAAAGACTGCTGGCAGATGCTGGATGCGACAAGCCGAAGACAGGGCGCTATGGCGCTCATTAGGGGAGGCCTATGTCCAACAGTGGACTAACATAGGCTGATGATGATGATGATGATGATGATGATGATTTGTATTGAATTTTTTGTTTAAATAAGGTCATCTATCCAGCCTGCAGGTGTGTAAACCATAAACATTTTTCAGATTTGTTAATAAGTTTTTTAGTCGTGGACCGTAAAATGGAGGTGAGCGATCATTAATTATTAGTAGAACAGCAGTTTGTTTTAGCTCGGTCACGGCCTACAAATTTATGTATGAGCAAAACCATTAAGAGATTGTCGCCCGGGGTCATTTCGTTTAATAATTTAAACGCCTTATTGGGTATGGCGCCTAAAACATTAAATATAAAATTTTCCGAAAGGTAACTTCCCTATTTTTTTACTTTCTCAAACTGTTTAAGTGTATGTATATGTATAATTAAGGATTTAATAGCAATTTCAGTTTCAAAGAAGGTTCAAAGAATAAAAACGTGTATTATAATATACATAACATACATTTTTACATAGCAACTGGTGGGCTCGTTCGTTAGTGCTCTTTGGCAATAACTTTTGTATGAGACCAATGGCTGTTGATCAAAATCTTGTCCAGACGAAAACCATAACAACATCTGGCTGGACCTTTCAGGTGCTTGAGACAGGTGGACCTAAAGAACCTTTTGTTTTGCATATCAACTGGTCATTGAAGTCCGAGCATGTCACCTGTTTCGTCTGAGACTTCGTGGGAGCCATCTGACCGGCCAGTTGCGACGAAAGAAAGATGTTTGGCTTTGAAATACATTTTGTCTCTGCATCTCTTACGAGTTAAAGACCTTAAATAAAAACCTCATATGCTTTATTTAACCTAAACTCCAAAAAATTAAGAGTGATCAATAAGCGTGTGAATATTTTTTATTTCAATTTTATACTTACTTTCCCATATAAGATTGAAATGGGAAACATTTCTATTATTGTCATCAACGTGTCCTTAAACTTTCTCCAAAGGCAGAGATTCCAAAATTGTGTCACCTTTTCATGAATTTTATGAATGGTTGATGCAACGCGTTGCGCATTTGAGTTTTTTCGTCAGTCACACGCCTACACGTGTGCAAAATCTCTGTAATCCTTCAACAAAAGATATAGTTCAATCGAAATTGAATATGGCTGGCTAGGTAATGATAGTTGGGTGAGTTCGCTGAATCATGCCAGAATTCTTGTGACCCAGTGACTTATTTGCCTTTTGCATTCCTGTCACTTCTGATGTAACTTGAGCCCTATTTTTATAGAATTTACCAGCCATCTGCTTCTGTAATAAGCAAGTAGGTAAAATGAGCAAGGTTCGTAGTAACATTTTGGAGTTTCTAGTTTAGTAAGAACATATTACATCTAGGCGCTCAAAGGGGAGACTTAGAGCCTAGAGTGCATCTCGTTGGGTTATTGAAGTTTTCATACGGATTCCTAACTTTTTTGAAAACCAAGTCACAAACTGGACCCGAAATAAAAATTATAGAAAAATATATAAACCAATAATAATAAATTGTCCCTCTGCTAGTTTTTCTGAGTCTTATATAGGAGTGAAACTTCAGCACATTAATATTATTCTGTGGCCTCGATATCAGGTAACGTGACAGATGCAACGAAGCCCGATAGTGGGAAAGTATATGCAAACTGAGGCAGACGTGACTTCTTCGTACTTTCTACTGTAATAGCGTTCAGGAGTGCACTTATGTTGTCATTCGTGGGAACGTGAGTTATATGCTGGAATCTAGTGCCATCAGCGAAACAATAAGAAAGTTTGACTTGCAGGATAGTAATAAACTGTCACGGATTAGTTCAGTAAATTCCGTGATGATTAAAACATAATAATTAGATACCCAGAAACATAATTTATTGACGGCCCGCCTCGGTATCGTACAAGAATTAAAAAAAATACACAGGTACTCGTTATGTTATCGACGTTTACATACAGATCCCTTACTGTTATGAAAATATTCTAGAGCCCGTTGTTTATTAGAGATAATGTAGGATTCTTCATTTGATCATAATTGTTCCAGTAGTTTCGGAGTCCATTTAATTCAACCAAACAAGCAAAAAAAAAACAATGAATTATTTCCTCTTTATTATATTAATGATAATAACAAATGAAAATACTTGTTACCGCCTTCACGGATAGAATACGAGTATTGAAGTCTTATGATAGGTAACTATCATTTTTAAATTTGTTTGAAACAATTCAAACAACTGATTAGGACAGGATAAAACGGAAAGCATGGACCATCCAGAGACTAATGCTGCGGTTTTGATCCCTATTAACAAAATTTCAAATTGGATATCCTAGTTCATTAAAATGAGCACACGCTGTATAAAGTGGTGATTAACGAAGCACTTATTCCATCTTCAAACCCTAATCCTATCCCTATTAATTTGAAATTGAACATGCGTTGGACAATTGAAACAGAATGGGACAATGCTAACACGCTTCGTGGGCAATTAGAGCCGTCCGATTGTTCCAACATTATTGACATAGCAATATCTTAGTATTCAGTATAACATATTGACATTGCAGTGTATGCTGTACGGGTCATGAATTTGACGTATTCTATTTATTAGCTTCTGCTCGCGGCTTTACATGCCTCATAAAAAACACATACATAGAAAAACATACAGCCGAATGGAGAACCTCCTTTTTTATGCTAATATTAGGTCCTTACATATGAAATTGGCGTTTTTCGTACTGGCCACTTTAATCACAAATTTCTCCTCTTTGGTAAGGAATTCCAAATTCAAATTTGTACAGCTATAGACTCATGTATTTGTGCTTCGATGATCGTCATTCATTTGTTTTTTTTCTTCTGTTTTTTTCTGTTTGCGTCACTCATTTGAAAGGTGGGTACCTCACGAATTGACTGAAGCAAACCGGCAAACGCGCGTCGACTGCTGCGTTACATTACTAAACCGGCACAATAATGAAGGTATTTTAAACCGAATCATTACCTGTGATGAAAAATGGGTTCTTTACGATAATCGGAAGCGCTCAGCGCAATGGTTGGATCCTGGCCAGCCAGCCAAATCCTGCCCCAAGCGAAAATTAACCCCAAAAAAGTTACTTGTAAGCGTTTGGTGGACTAGTGCCGGTATTGTTCATTACAGTTTTCTCAAATCTGGCCAGACTATTACGGCTGATGTCTATTGTCAGCAATTGCAAACCATGATGGAAAAGCTAGCGGCTAAACAACCTAGGCTGGTCAATCGCTCCACGCCACTGCTGCTTCACGACAACGCTAGACCACACACTGCGCAACAGACGGCTACTAAATTAGAAGAGCTTCAATTGGAAAGTCTAAGACATCCTCCGTACTCCCCGGACCTTGCTCCAACAGATTACCATTTTTTTCGAAATTTGGATAACTTCTTGCAAGGGAAAAAATTCAACTCCGATGGGGCAGTCCAAATCGCCTTCAAAGATTTTATTGATTCCCGTCCGACTGGTTTTTTTAGTAAAGGGATCAATGAACTACCTATAAGATGGCAAAAGTGCATAGAAAATAATGGTTCATACTTTGATTAATTAAATATATTATATTAAAAAATATTCGACTTTTTGTTCCTCCCATACAAAACGCCAATTTCATATGTAAGGACCTAATATTATAAAGAGGAAAGATTTGGTTGTTTGTTTGTTTGAATGAAATAGGCTTCGAAACTAATGAACCGATTTCAAAAATTATTTCACCATTAGAATCCTAAATTATACGTGATAAACATAGGAATATTTTCAAAAAATTTGGGTTCTGCATGAAAAATTATTATTTTGTTAAATCACGGGTATTGAATCAAAAAAAAATTAGTAGCCGGGGTAGTATAATATAAAAGAAAGTCGTGTTAGTTAGTTACATTATTTATAATTTAAGAACAGCTGAATTGGCTGAAAATTAGTGGGGAGGTAGGTAGATGGACATAGGATACCTTAACCTGTTATCATGTTCCCGCGGGATAGTACATGGACACGCGGGAGTAGCGGGCAAAAGCTTTTTACCCATAAATCAGAAAGATTCCAAAACTTGCATACAACCCTTTGTATCATTAAGGCGTACCTAATTTAAATGAACAAATTAAACTTCAATTATTTTGAAGTGAGGCGGGTCGATCCGTATCCTTTTCACTACCCTACCCCTCATTACAATCCACAATACTCCACATTTCTACATCTAGATAAGCACCTTTATTTTTCTGCTCTCCCCATTTTTAGGGGAAACGTTCATTTCATTTCGATTCAATTCGAAAACAAATTCATTTTTTCGTATTCAATGGGAGAAACTAAAGATTGACCTGCTGATAAGTTTGATCTGAGATTTGACTGCGGGATGTACTTTGTGAACTGGAAATAATAATAGAGACATAAAATAGGTAGGTATAAAGTAGTTTAATGATAATAAAGTAGATGCTCTTTCAGATAACTTACGTTCCAGGTGGATTAACTTTTGGGTTCAGCTTCAATAAGAATATACAAAGAAAGCTGTTTTAAAACAGAATTGAAGTTTTATATAAAAACTAGTTTTCCTTTCTAGCTTAAAGCCAAGATCCTGGGAAGATTTTTTCAAAACTATTAACCTAGTTCCTGCCGTTCTCGCCTCTATTTTCTTAGAAGCAACTGGAAGTCTCTATAATGGCGTTGTTTGTTAGAACGACACACTTTTGCTTTTAGAACAACGATTGACTCTATGTTTTTAGTATATCCAAAATGTCACATGTATCCGACATATAATAGTGTTCCGAGAAAATCTCATAAAAGACGCCGGCGTTGTAAAGTCTCCCTAGCAATTTCATTTTTCCGAAATGGTGCCTTGTGAGGACTCTCGTCACCGATCTATTTTGGAGTGTTTTGTATGAAATGACGTACCCAGTGAATTTTTAGTGCAATTTGATATTAACTTTCAGCTCTATTGCATTGGCTTTAAGAACGTTTTATTTGTTTTCTGTGCACTGGTTGGCTCCCTAGCTGCACCCTAATCGAATCGCTACGCATGGTGCGTTCGTCTTCGCCCTCGACCCTCGGACATCGGAGGTCGAAAAATAAATATCCTCCGAAATCAAAAGGCGATGCTTTAATTGGAGCCTTTTCCGGTCCACTTTGCGGATTACCTAATTTGGCTATTGTTGGCGCAAATAAATTGCGCTCGTTTTACATTAACGAGCCATTTGTATAAAAGGTCTTCTTTGATACAATATTAACAGTATTGTTGACATCAAAGGAATTTCTTTCATTTAAGAGTTTTTTTTGGTTTTTTGTAACGTGCTTGCTGTCTTATGTTTATTTTATGTATACGGTATTTATAAGTGACCGATGCTAGGCTATTATTCATTTGATTAATATTTAGCTCTTTATGGTATGAACTTAAGTATTCTGCCATTGTTTAAATCACTTGTCTTATTAGAAAGTTATGTTCCCTCACCAAATGTTCCTAACACAAACAACCCTACGCAAATCATATATCTTTCTTTGCATCCTAATTACGTACTATTTTGTATTCCTATCTTCATTTATCCTTATTTGCTTCAGATAAAGTTCATTATCCCCATAAGTATACCAGTTTGGTAATCCTATACTATTGTCTGCTCTAGTTTTATCTTCAGCCTTATTGTGTAGTGATAAGGTTCTGAATACATCAAGTATGTTTGGTAATCCAAAATTGAGCTCAAACGCGTGGCCTGGACTTGACAACGCGCGTCTGACTTTAGATACGCTTGACTGGAACGAATTGTCTAGGCGAGGGAAGAATAGAGTTTGTATGGGTATTGGCAGGGCTAGCTATTAAACATTTTTTACGTTAAGAAGCTTATTTCATAAGCATATTTCGTTCAGAGTGCTTTCTAAAAGCGTATTCGTAGCCATATTATTATCATAACAAACTCGTTGAATTTATTTTTCGTAAGTAACAATACCTAAATTGAGTGCAAAGTCTGAGTGACTACACATTCAAATAAAATGTATAAGTACACATATTTTTAGTATAAAGACGTACGAAATATATATACACTACATTAACGAATGTTTACTTCTATCAGAATAATGTATCCACGCAATTCCAAATAGAATTGTTTACAAATAGAATATCTTAAGTTATTTGCTTAAGTGCCTAATAGATTCACTCGTCAATAATTTATTTAAATCTAAACTCATGATAAAAATCTAGCGATGAATAACTCATAGTCGAGTTTTGCTTTTACCAAAATACTTTTAAGGACATTTTTTTTCCTCTTATACCGGGATTAATTTTGTCGCGAATCTTTTAGCGAAAGCGATTGTGATATTGGAAATGAAAATGCCAATGGTCACCCCACCGAATGCATTGTAGCATTATGACGAATGCAACATCCGGAAGAAATATGATTCCGGACCCCTTTTACATTCGGGCCCAGAAATCAGCGCGTTATGAACATTGTCACATGTCAAATGCAATAAAGTTTCGGAAATTGAGGAATTTGTCCTCTAACAAATGGGAAAATGCAACAAATATTTTTTTCATTCTTCTATTAGGAACTTAAGTTTTTCTGAACTAATTTATAGCTATGACAATACACATAATGTTGACGAGATGTAACTTATTCAGACAGTTTTTATGATGACGTATGCTTTTATTTTCTTTCATCTAATTAAATCTTTTGACAATAGCATTAGAAAAATGCGGTAGGTAAGTTAATAAATCTTCTAAGCCTATTTGTTTTATTCTCTTGTAAGCCAGTATTAGAAAACAGGAGCTTATCAGAATCTAATTCACTTTCTGTCCAATGGGAGACCATAAAAATCGACTTAGGCTCATTATTATTTAATTTATAGCCAAAATGGAAACTCTTATACACAATGTTAAAGGTTAAGTTTGTCATTTTGGGAATTCGATTCTGAGTGAATCACAGATAATATTATCTGTGATTCACTCAGAATCGAATAAATTACTCAGAAAGGAGTAAAACTATCAAGTATCAAGAATAAACATGAGCCTTGGTCTTTATTTAAGGTTCACAATTTAGTACTAATTAAAATAGGTAGATAGAAGCTTAAACAGTATCATTGCCCTAGATGATAGTTCATCTTACCTCGCGTCTTCGGATAGCACCGTAGAGGGCAGTCAATGCATTAACAGATAAGTAATTAATCTATGACTCTGTATATAATAATGTAATACTCAATCATTTATTGCATTCTGCACATTATACAAAGTTCATATTAATTTAATTCATTTCACTATGGACCCTGCCGGGCACACAATAATGAATGAAGAGACGATATGAGGACGACATTGTGCCAAAATATGTTTAAATAAAATTTAATGTTTAGATATTCGTTAATTGAGTAATAAGATTTTGAAGTTTAAACCTAAAATGAAACCGCATGCAGCCGCTAGCTCTAAATATTTTGGTGGCTTAAAGCTCGCTCTTTCTCTGGACTTTTCAATATGCCGTAAATTGTGATTAGCGTCCACTCCCCGCAAATGAAACAAGAGGCTAAATCCTGTTTCTCCTACGATATTTCGGAAGATTCATTGAACCTCTCTCAATTTCTTGGTTGGTTGTACTTTTGATACTGATTCTACGTATTCTTTTTGTAGCGTTATTCTATACCTTCGCTATTATGGGTAATAGTTTTGATTCCTATATATTTAATTTCTTAAGGTATTAGAAGGCTTAGGTATTCCAGGTAGGTTTAAGTCGTAATAAGGCACAAAAGGTCTACAATATTTAATTAAAACCTCGTTAATTAAACCACCTTCACATGCAGATGAGCCACAAAAGCTTTTCCAGAAATGCATATTTTTTAAACATACAAAGAAACGTGAAAAGCTGAAACGCATTCCGAGCTACATTTTAGCTTGTGAATAATATGTTGTGAATAATAACCGTTGTGAATAATAAAGGTCATCATATAAAATATTAAAGAGGAAAGGTCTTAAAAAATATGCAGTCACTGTAATTTTCCGAACCAATGAACTCTAGTCTCTAAGCGGTTGCTTCAATTTTTTATGACGTCATTAGCTGGAGGAAACGAGGGTAAATAGAGCCTGCGGTCACGAGCTTTTTTAAATCGTTGATTGCAGTTTGATGCTCGCTGACTGTCTTTTGAAGTCCTTTTTATAAAAATCTTAGATAAGCTCCTTTACTTTTAAGTGATATTGCAAAGAACTTTTGCCAATTGAATACCTCAGCAAAACTGATCTAAGAAATTCAAGCGTGGCTCTGGATTTTTTGTTATTTTTTTATTTTCCGTATTGTCTCTTCGTTTCCGTTTTTAATATCATCTTTAAAGAATCTGACTTCACCCACTGTGGCGCTTTCTTTGTCTTGCGCAATTTTTTAATTCTTGTTCGTATTATGACGACGCTTGAGACATCATCAACCACAATATCACTAATAGATATTTCGAAACGAAATCAGCTACACACACACACTACATACTTTGGGTTTTTATAAAATTTAAATATCATAAAAAGAAAAATCTATTGATCATCGTCGTGTCTGTCTTTCCAAGCCCGTCGCGATCGCGTTGTCGTGTTAAATCTATCGGGCGAGAAACCTAATACCCTGCCGCTCTCAAATGACTAGTCTGATGGAACTGCGTAAACGGTAGCTGTCCAGATCATGTGACAGAACCTCCCGCTGAGGTTGCACGACAGATGCCCGTTGAACTAGATGCCGTTCATGATTAGAAATGCAACTAGCTTCACGAAGGTCCATTGGAGACTTAAGGCGCATACGAGTACAGCACCTAAACTAGCGCCACCACCTACTTTATGTTATTATTCTGTTTAACAAAGGAATTTTCAAAAATCCATCGTCCAGTTTGTGATACCTATCATAAGCTTTTTTTTAATGCCTCTGTAATAGTTTTATTCTATTTACTTTAGGAAGAGATACGAAAATAGATTTTGGTGGCCACCAAGGGCAACTTCGTATCTCTTCCTAAACTAAATAGAATAAAACTATTACAGAGGCATTAAAAAAAAGCTTATGATCTGAAAAGCTTATGATCTGATATGAATCCTGGTTATTAGCAGAAATCTGCCTACGTTAATACTCTGGATACGTCTTGCAAAAAATAATTTTGATTGAAATCTTCAAATTAGGTTTTAGCTCTATATATTTACGTATTAAGTTATAAACTAATTATTTCATGTGTAAATTTGTGTCAGAAACAAAGATTTTCTATTTTTCTTTCAAAGTTTTCTCTATTTGCGCTCGTAGCGCAAAGCCCGAGACCAGAATTTAATATTTTCATATCAACAAAAACAATTGTTCTACCTATAACAAAAACTCTGTTTAGCTGTGGTTGATTATACTGCGTGAATTGTCGATCATTGTTAATTACTTAATTTAACGAGGTAAGTACCAAGTTAAATTTAAAAAAAAATTGAGATTCTGAAAATGTACATCAAGCACTTACCGCGTTGTGACCGTAAAAAATTCTTGTCATATCCAGTTAGAATGAAGTCTGCGGTCTTCCATCTAACAATTTCACTTTTCCCCGATATTTCTCGATTCAACACTTGGACTGCCCTTTGGTGTCGGCAGGGGTCCGAAATCAACGAAGTGTTTTTGTTGTGCGAATTCGAAATCTAATACCAACGCCTTTTCTTGCTCGTGATGTTGTTTTGATTAATTGGAAGTAACGTTGTGCAAAAAGCAGTCAAGACAAGAGTTTCGGACAACCACCTCCAGGTTTACCATCTGTAAATGTGTACTTAACGTAATGGTGATGTACCATATAATTGTATTATTTTTACATTGTATTTTATTTACACGGATCCATTCCTAAAAAATTCGGACTGTGCACCTTGCAAACCATAGCCTGTCTAAATTTCTAGGACTCCAAAGTATTATAAATGAAAGGTTTTTAAGTTCATTTCTGACATACGCATAATGATTGAAGTGGCGAACATTTTATCAAAACACAAGCATTTTATGATTCTTTCAAATTATAATGATATTTGCGCAAACGAGAACTCAGCATCCGTTACACAATTTGCGATAATCACTGTACAAAAGAAAGGTTTACCCCTCGGTTGATTCCGAAACTCATTTGCGGTCTATGTTTTTGATCTCCTCCGTTTCTGTACCTATATTGCAGGAAGACCATGGTTAAGGAAAGCTGTTTTGAAATGTTTTCTAATATAAATAACAAAAAATGCCAGAAACATAAATTTTTAGAGTTTATTTGTTACTGGCGGATTCCATATCTTCCTTCGCTCACGCTCAAGCTAGAAAATCAAGCTTTGTTTATTAATTTATACGTAGTTCTATACATTTGAACAAATTACGTAAGTACTCAACTTTCCTGAACCTTACCTGTCTTTTTTAAAATTTTGAGTAGAAAATATCCTCTTTTCTTCACAATCGATGGTCACCTGTGTCTCATTACAAGGCGCTCATGCGCATAATTCTGCGGTTACCACCAAACGAGACGAGGTGGCCACGCGCCAGCCCCAGCCTTTGACTAACTGCTTCCAAATAGGTGTCTACTGTTTTTCATTCAAGTATTTTGATACACAGCAATTCTATTCGAATTAAATTAGTTTCAAACATTGTTATCGACTGGGTGGTCTTCCAATTTTTAGTGTCTGTCTTAGACTTGGACAACAAGACTAGTTTTGTATCGACATTTCCACAATCTGGTTATAACACAGAACAGGAAATTAGGATAACTTTTAACATAATTAAACTAGAATGAGTGTAAAATCTACTTGTTAGTGAACAGCATGCAGTTTAATAATGAGCTGTATCGAATATGTATCCAATCATAGAAAAAAAATGTACATTGGAAGGTTGGCACGACAAAAATATATATAAAAGAGTAAAACAATGAGAAATTACTTTTGAGAGTTATGATTATGGGGTACCTAAAGGTACTTACCTAAAATAAAAGTTTCATTGTCTCCCCGTAAGTTAACAGACGTATAACCCACGAGTCACATTTTATTTTATTACACAAGCTCAGAGTCATGCACTTAAAATGGATCGGAATGAACGTAACCTTTTATACGTAACATATCTGACCGATTCTTCATGGTGCCATCAAATCTTTGAATTCAATTGTAGTCAATTTAGCTCATCGGCTCAAAACTTGCATGTGAGGCACGACACTGAAATTTTATATTTAGTTTCATTTCTAAGAAATGATACTATTATATTTATGGTTGTTATGATTATGTTTATAATAAACCGGTTCCGATTAGGGCATTGCACCACAGATTTGCCGTATCTCGACTGTCCAAAGTGCCGCGGCTTTTTATGCCACAGTAAACATTAATTAAGTAGTAAACTAGGAGATCGTATCTTTATACATATCTGTCATCGCTGATAAGACAAGTTTTCAAATTTTTAGAGATAACAAATGATGCAACGGCTATAAACAACATAAAAATGAATAATGGCGGTGATTGATGCTCTTGTATTGATACTCAAATATTTTCAAACGGTTACAAGGCTAAATAAATCATATCGGAGTTCAGTAGTTGACATAGCGCATGATACTGAATCAACATAATGGGCGCCCATTAAGAAGTTAAATGAACCATCCAAAAAAGAAATCGTGACAACTATCATTTTAAGTAACCATCAATTGAAGCACTAACGAGCGATATAATAGCGAATCTAAATCGTCAAGTACCAAAAATGTTTTTAAAGATGATCATACAAGAGAACTTATAACACTAGTGATAAATAGGAATTGAGAAATTCGAAACACTGTTTATGTTTCTCCGATTTATGCCAAGGTTGAATAACAATGATTGCTATTATAACACTTCAGAAATGTAACGAAGATCATACGGATTTACAAAATTGGTACCCTTGGCTTTCAATAACATCGATGCAAATAGTCTTGGAAAGTGGGTCACTGGTAATATCGATGAAAGCTCTTTATTTGCATTTCAAAAATATTGTTATGGATCGCAGTTTGGAATGGAAAAATTAAGAGTGGAACAAGTTGAAGGGTCAAATCATTTAACCCTAAGATTCCTAACAACAATCAGCGTGCGAAGTCAACTCTTGTTGGTCCTGTCACTCTCGTCAAAGATGAAACCCAAGCTGTATTCAATTAGATACAGCTCAAGTTTCATCTTGAATCAGTCTACCTACAGTTTGGTTGAGGCTAATGAACCGAAAACAAAGCATTGATGTCACTTAAAATGATAAAGCACGTGATTTGGAGAAGTGATGTCATAATACAAATGACGCTTTAAATCATAAGTTAATTTAGAACAGAAGCTTGACGCTGAAAACTTTATTTGAAGCTGAAAAAGTTGATAAAGAGATAAATCAGACGTTCATGACATACAAACAAATAGATTTTATTATGATTACTAAAATCTCTAGGTCTAATAATTCCGAACAATCCACAAAGCATCATCTAGCCCCAAGCTAAGCAGAACCTGTGTTATGGGTAGGTACTAGATGACTGATATACAAAATAAAATATATAACATAATAGTTTTTTTTTGTAATTCATATAAAAATATAGAACTCCTGGAATAAATATTTACAGAGCGTACACATATTTGTACTAAGACCAGAATCGAACCTGCAACCTACTGTGTAACAGGCAATCTAAAAATATTTTTGTAAATAAAAAGTCAAACTCGATATCGGAAGGTTAAAGAAAGGGAAACTGAAACCAAAAATAGAGATTTGTCGCAACGGGTAACATTTTTAGACGCTCGGTCAGATATGATTTAATGGAGTGGCGAGCGCATCGTTAACATTAATAAATTCAATTCATTTACTATTGTTTCTCGAACGTACAATAAAGAAGGAAAGAAATAGTTTATTAGACAAAACCTACAAAAGACACACATAGAAAGTTATTACAATACTATACTATACTATAATGAAAAACAGAACTGTCTTTATTCCACCAAACTGCGATCCCCAACCCGCATGCCTAGATTGGGGATTATGGGCCCCCAAATGATAAATAAAGACATCTATGGCCCTCATTAGGAGAGGCCTATGTCCAGCAGTGGACTGATTTAGGCTGACGATGACGATGATAAATAAAATCAAAACTTACAGACTTTCGAACACGGTAGCTAACGGCGATGACTGTACATCCATACCTTGATTAAATATACTTGCGTCAACGTCAGAAGCAGTCACTAGGCCGTTGGTCCTGCGTCGGACCTCTCCCGTCGTGATGGTCAGCTATCCCGGTCGGATCGGATTGTTATAATAACTTGGGCCATAAAATACCTACTACGCTCCCGGGTACTCGGCTATCAACGTCTGAGGCAAGGACAAGCAAATGAGACCAAGATCTTTTCCAAGTTTACTTCTTTTTTCGATAATCCAATCAATGGTCCAATGTTTAAACAATTGAAAAAAAACTGTAGTGAGAATACATACGACACGGCAAACTTTGTAAATACAAACCTACTTTGGTACTATGGGCAGACGACGATGACTAAATACGAAACGGTACTATTATTATAACAATATCAAAGTATAGTAGAGAGTCGTAAGGAACTTGAAACTGAGTATAGTAAAAAACAAAACGAACAACTAAAATAAAGACTTCAGTGGCGGGGTGGGCAAAGGTCCAGGACGCAGGAGGTTGTTGGTTCGATTCCCGCCTCGGGACGAATGTTTGTAGAATCTGCTGATATCTGTTCCGGGTGCTCCGGTTGTTTATGTACAATATTTAACTCTTTAATACGTTGTATTATGTATATCAGACATCTTAGTCACCATAGCACAAACCCTGCTTAGCTTGAGGGTAGATGATGATTTGTGGATAGTTCAGCATTATTATTACTGTATTGCAGAAGGCATTAATATATGAACCTGTATAGGATAAAGCATTTCTATCTCAACAAAACTTAAGGGTAAATAATTACTATATGTATTTCAGAGTCAAAATATACTATTATAATCAATATTGTAACACTGGTGCTCGCAAAAACTGTAAGGTTGATAAGTACTTATTAACCGACTGTGCGTCTGATACCAAAATTAACCTACGTGACAAACTCGCATGTTTCTCGCCAAAAGTGAGTTCGCTTCTACAAAATAACCTAGTAGGGCCTCACTCCTCTACTCGACGCTTTTAACTTTCCTTCAGCACTTCGTTAGCCGTGTTTGTATTTATTTAGAACATGATAAGTTAGTGGCGATTCCGAAACAGGATATGTGCCTCCTAGGATTCATTCACATTGACGGAATTGATTACATTGTTCTGATAATTTTGACAAAAAGCTTAGTACAATTTTAGTAAGACATGGAAAAGTGCATCAAATGTTGCTGGCAGGACGTAAAAACCATAATGATTGGAAGTCTATGCTCCTCATTCAAGTCTCATCTAGAAAATGATAGAAATATAATAATTTAGTTCGATGGACATCTGCGCGAAATATATTTTCATGAGACAGTTTCCTGATAGTTTCGTGTCAAACTCAATGTTAACCAGTGTGCACCAGCCTTATTAAAACTCATTCTCCATTTCCTCGCCTCATCTAAACCACCATTTGATCTTCCAATACATTGCCTGTCCGTGAACATTAATCAGTACCTACCGTACACATATTATGTATACTCAGTTTGCTTCGAGTCATCATTGAACTTGTCAACGTTAGCTTCTTCGAATAACGGGGGATTAATTTGTTATTGAGTGATTTCTGTTTTCTTTCTGTACTGATGCTTAGACATGACGTCATTTTTGGCTACCAAGACGAAGTATTTCTGATAGACTAGTATTAAAACAACTATTTGTATTCATTATCTTTGTTTTCGACCAAATTCATTTTAAACCCCCAAAACAATTAATTTTTAGTCATGTTTGTATTCAATCATTTCCTTTAGTAAGAAATTTCAAGTTGCTGATCAGTTCAATGACCCGAGAACAAGAATCTAAGCATAACAAATAATTGCAGTTAAACACTTGGTTTATTAATACACTTTGTTTAAAACATAAAACAAGGTTCAATGTTTAAAACCCGTTAAATATAAATATTTGCAGGAACGTGACGGTAGCTTTTGCTGAATCTGAATTGTGTAATCCGATATTTAGCTCTTACACTTTTAAATACAGTTGTTTTTTTTTTCCTAAATATAAGAAGGGATGTTGGAGATTTTTCTAAATTATTTGCTCTTCTTATTTATTCAATGTAGTTTTATGATAATCCTTTTATTTTCATTTATTTAGTTCATTTGATTTTGATTTGCTATGGACGTATCACTGTCATCTTTTGTTATCGATCGCTAAGAAAAAAAAAAAACAAAATTATTCTAGGTTCATAGGAACGGATCGGTCGTCCTTTGTTTTTAGAGATCAGTCAACTTTTTGTCGTAAAAGGCAACTAAGAGAAACACACCGGGGGCAGCAGCGCCCTCTGCAGAACAACTCCACTGAACTGCGATCCCCAACCCGCATGCCCAGCGTGGGGATTATGGGCAATAACCCCCAAATGATAAACAATGCGCTCATTAGGGGAGGCCTATGTCCAGCAGTGAACTATTATAGGCTGATGTTGTTGTTGTTTTCGTTTTTACACATGCAGCGTGTGGGTAAACTATAACTAAAAACTGTGTTAGCTAACAGATTTGATTGCATCTATATTTATCTAGTTTTGAGAATGCACGCTTTTACAAATAGTAATAATATGAGATACGCCTGTGCCAAATAGTTATTGTAAATATTTATTTGATATGTGTTTTGATTATTGTATAATAATCTATAATAATTACACACTATTAATCAAGAATAAGTACCTACTCTTACCACATAACATAATTTATAAACTTGAACAGTAGATATAAAACAGATAATATTCACCTACGTTCGGCTTAGAATAAAGAGCCCTTTCTGTCAACACTCCTAATTCATTAGGTTAATCACGGTCCTCCACGCAACCATCCACATTAAACTATGTACTTTTAATTACTAAAGCAAATGTCCAGGCAGGTCAACATAATACTCAAGGAGCTAGTGGTTTATTTATTACCTCATAATTTGTGATTCTTGTTTTCAACATGATCACTTTTCTCAAGCTGCATTGTGCTTTTGCATCATCCTTTTAATTATTTTTGTTGTAGCTGTAAATGGTTTTGACATATTTTATTTATTAAAAATGTTTTTATGTTATTCTAGTCAATAGTCTACATCTCTGTGACCAGTCACGTCACAATACGTCGTATGATGCTTATTTTTAAGAAAAAAAACCAAGTAAAGTGGAGTAAAGTTTGAGTAAAGTCTACCTTTCCAACTTACTTGAAGATGTGCCATACAAAAGTAATAAGTCCATTACTGTAGTGTTTAAAAAAGAAATGTTTAGGTTTATGTCTAGGTTTATGTCTAGGTTTATGTCATTTTGGGACATAAACCATGAAGGTACCTAACGAAAGCGAGTCATCATAGCAATCTTTGCTGCCCGCAATATAGATCTTCATTTATGCTTGTCCATTAATGCTACAATGCTAATCAAACTGTGATATTGCGCTGTGCTTTCGTCATCAGCATGGCGGCGGTCAGCAACCCACCTGTTATGGACCTATGGACCTCGATAGTAATAATAACAACAAAAAATAATTTCCGCTTCATTCAAATAACAAGTTTTATGAGTAAAATAATATCTCAGCTGCCAGCCCTTCATCTAAAATGTCCAGGCAAGGGACAATTCAAACAGTTCTACCATTAGCCGCCAAATTACGGTGGGTAATCGCGCTAATTTATGCAGTACGTCATTTTGTGACGTACGTGTGCATAAACGTCACGTTTGGACATACGTCACTACCGATCTCTGAAGCCTGAGTGATTTTCAGATGGATTTGTGCACGAGCGCGGAAATGATTGGTACTTTATGTGTTTTAGTCGGATAAACGGCTGAAATGAACGAAAGGTTCAAGTTTGTTAAAGTTTTTAGGTAGACCTTGAATGATAGAAAGAGAAAACAATATAAAGATCTCTATTAAAATCTCTAGGAGCATGAAATTTTACTGAAACTTGCTGCTTACAACAACTGCTTATAGACGTAAATACTGCTATACATATTCCTCGGTAATATAATTACCTAAACATCTCGGAATATAACGTCTTCAAACGGGATAACCTAATAACGTTTCATCTTTCAGGATTTGAGCCGCACTAATCAACAAAGGTCTCGCACAAGTGCCTTCAAGATCCATGTAAGGAATGTACGTACACCCTAAGCCCTCAAACATATCAGATCACTGCACGAGGGATCCCTTTGAAACGAAACACTGATTTGAAGATCAAGAGGTCCAAACCTCTCCTGCTTAAATGAGAGAGCCTCTTATTACAGGAGTTGACCCTTTCAGTGTTCACTGGTATTTCGTATTCTGCAGATGTTTGTCAAAAGTTAGGCCAAGATTTGTTAATGAGATTGCAAAAATTAAGTTGTAAAGTGGAAAGTAATTTTGGGTCGCTTTCAGTTTGAAATTATAATCACGTTACGGCGTAGCATCTTCTTGCAAAAGATAATGGTTTTAAGTAACTTTCTAGTTCTTTGTGTATTTGGTGTTATAAAATAAGCCAACTCATAAAAAAATTCTATCATTAAAACAAGTAAGAAAAAGCTTTCCATTTCTCTTTAAAAAAAGATATGATAGAAAATGAAATTTCTCAAAGCACACACAAAAGCTTCTTAAAATAAAAATTTCATACCAACGTTCCGGGAAAATGAAATTCTAATTATCCCATCCGGACCAATACGAAATTAAAAAAGTACAATATTTCAGTCTGGGACTGCATTTATATCATCAGAAGCGCGGCAAGTACGTGAGAAGTGAGCGAAGTTTGGATTAAATTAACTTAAATAGCACCGAAGTGACCTAAAGAATAATTTAGCCGTGGCTCTCTGCTCCTAATGAAGAATAGTGCCCTCTAGACGCCTGTTTGCTTTGAACTTACCCCATTAAGATATTACAACCTTGGGCACTCTGTTCTTGGAATGTTAAGACGCTGAATGGGAGTATGAAATGGTATTCAAGAAATACAAGTTTAATTTTGTTTCTTTTTCTGTGTCTGTGGTACGGTGCTACTGTTCAGTAGTCATAGTATTGTATTGTACAAAATAATGACATATTTAATAAATAATCAACTAACAAATCACCTACAGTTACGGTCATTAAGTGGATTCGATTACTGGATGGCGGAGCACACCGGAGGGCGGGCAGCAGCGCCCTCTGCAGAACAACTCCACCGAACTGCGATCCCCAACCCGCATGCCCAGCGTGGGGATTATGGGCATTAACCCCCAAATGATAGTGCCATCTTTGGCGCTCATTAGGGGAGGCCTATGTCCAGCAGTGGACTATTGTAGGCTGGTGATGATGATGATGATGATGATTACTGGATAAGGCAATCCAATTTTAAAATTTCGGTTTATATTGTGGACCTTTAATTCGATATTTAATTTGTTTTCGTTTGCGTGTGCAATTACAAGTTGTGACATCTATGATAAAGAGGAATGGTTTGATTGTTTGTTGGTTTGAAATGAATAGGCTCTAAAACTACTGGACTGATTCGACAAATGCCAGTAGAATGACCAGTAAAAATGCTGGCATTATTCCTAATGAAATTTTGAAGAAAGTTAGAAATCCATATGAAAACTTCATTATTATAACCCAACGTATTAAATGCCCATGCGAAGCCGCAGCGGATCGCCAGTATACTATTTATTTTGACGATTTTTGTCATTTCTCGTTACCGCAAATGACAAATAAAAACCAGAGTTAATATTGTTGACACCATCTTAAAAGTAAGCAACTAAGCAACCGACATCAGTTGACGGAGTATTTTCTGCTCTCATTTTATTAACATTGCACCTAAATTGAAATAAACAACAAAAACAATCGTAAATTTCACCCATTATCTATATTTTATAATGTTGCCGTATAATAAATCAATCGGGTTATCTCAAAGATAGAAAATAATTAGAAGTAACTTAATTATTCCGCTTTTTGTATTTATTTAGATAAAGCTCCAATTCCGTTTAGATTTATTGACCATTTCTTTGATATAATCAGTTTGTAAATGGTTTAATCTGAAAACGGCAAAACATTGATACGCAGGCCCCGTAGTTGTATCTCTAACAGATCATCGTAAACTTTGATTTCCTGTGTTGAATAACAAACGCTATAGAAGTGCCTAACTGTATGAGTGGGTTCTTAATGAATCAGTCATTCATTATTAAAATACATTAATTCATTAAATTAATTAATTAAAATAAATTAATTCATTAATAAATAAATTAATTAATTTAATTAATTAATTTTGATATGGATCAGTTGAGCTACCTGTAGTTTGTTCGCAACAGTCTGCAGTTAGCTCAATTGTTTCAATTTTTTAGACTAGTTTTTTATTTTGTTAGATCATTGTAATTTTATTTGTTATAAATTAATAATAATGCTGGACAATTCACACATCATACTCTAGCCGCAAGCTAAGCAGAGCTTTTGTTATGGGTACTAGATGTTATATCAACTAGATAGATATTTTTTATTATATATAGAAAACGACCAAAACATCTTGAGCAAATATCTGGAGATCGTATAGACATTATATTATACCATAAACATTATATCGTATAACATATTTGTCCCGAGGCGGGAATCGAACCCCCTTCTGCATCGCAGCGGACCTTCGCCCACCACATTTATTATTTTCTGCTATCATAGCATTCAGCATCACTACATAGTATAAAATACTTCCTGCTGTCTGTATGTCCCTATGTATGCTTAGGTTTTTAAAACTACGCAACGGATAGTGTTTCAAGACAGACCTTCTATTTGGATAATATGAATTAGTATCAGCATTCTACTCGTGCGAAGCCGGGGTGGGTCACAAGTATAAACTTTTTCTTTAGTTTAGTAATTACAAAGACGCCAACAACGGAAAAACGGAATTAGGATTTAATTTTCAATATTAATTTTATAATTTCTTCGGTGAAAGTCAAACGGTTTATATCATCCATTTAGCGATAGTATCTAACAAAACTTCATAACGATAAAATAGGACTACTTAAAACAATAAACGAAAAGTCAATTGAATTTCGACGAGAAGAGGTTACACGGCATAATTATATTATTATGTAAAAACCTTTTTTTCCAGATGGTTATCTTGATACTTTAGCCACACTTATAAGAATTAATCCTCTATCTAGATGGAGCTCTATGTAACATAGACAAGACGTCGAACTGCAGCGAGTTGCAGGTGGAAGAAGTGCCACTGCATTTACATAGATGGCGCCACGAGTAGGCGAAACAAAATGTTTTTCAAAACTTAGAGAAATGAAGCGTATTTCTAGAAAGCAAAAACCTTTTTTTGATATTTCAAAAATGCGTTCGATACCTCCGTGTCAAATATTATTAGGAATACCTAATGATGCAAGTTTATTTAAGTCTAATATTGTTTAAGAAATTGATGTTTTTTTAGTTTAAAATCATCAATTTATTAAAAAATTAATAAACAATTCAATAAAGATAGTGACTAAGTTATTATATCTTATACCCTATGTTATTACTTATTAAACATAGTTTTAAGGTTACTGTGTATAACGAATATGGCTTAAATCATAAGTAGTTATAATAAGGTAAATAAAAAAAATATTTTCTTTCTTTCTTTTGTCTATTACACTTCCTAACCCCGCCCCCTTTTCTTTTTATATTCATCCAAAAATAGCTTTATAAGTCATGTTGCCTGTAGTAACACCGTTTATTTTTTATGTGAATCTTTAAGCTGAGCAGTTCATCTTGACCCTTAACATTATATCAAAATTACAAAGCAATCAAATTTCATAAAACCTGCTTCAATCTACAAATAATCATTAAATACCACGTTAAATTTATTACTCTTTTAAGTCAAGAAGCCAAAGAGCCATCTTTTTACAACATTTTTAGCTAATATTTAGTCTACATTTGAGTTGAATAGTGTTCGTTTATTGGTACAAATACAACCTAAATAAACGAAAGTATCTAATGATAAGTACTACATTTTGTATTTTAACGGGTATTTATCGCGTTTTTTTTTTAATTTTTCTCGACGTTTTAACAAGTTAGCACTCTGTCGTGGTCACGATGACTGTAAAAAAAGTGCAAACTTGTTGAAACGTCAAGAAAAATAAACGCGATAAATACCCTTTAAAATAGTACTTATCATTAGGTGTTCAGATCGCGTAAGTTTAAAAATATTCGAAAGTATCTAAATCTAAACTTTCTAGTAATGGTTTTTGTTGAGTGGACAGAATTCTATATATTATGTATCTAAAAAACAATGATACTGAATGTCGTTTTGTCTGTCTAGATTATTCTTCAGATTAGATTATATTGATTAAAGCCATTAAAACACTTAAGTAGCAAAAGTATCTATGTATATGTACATAAAAATATCGAAAAGACTTAACTAAATAAGCTTCTAAGCGATAAGGCCGCCCATTGTCTTTGTCTTATGTAATGTATTTTGTTATGTTCTAATTCTTGTGTATATTAAAGCATTTTTGTATTGTATTGGTATAAATAAAGATTTCTTAATACCATCTAACTTCTCAACTATCACAAAATTCTATAAAATAAGACGAGCGCCAGTAATAAAACAAAATCATTCGCTGTGTTATTAAGGTATCAATTTAGATTTATTATGTTTGTCTCGTAATAAATACGTAAGCTTGTTAACCTGTATGGGGTCTATAAAAATAATTGGTCAGACCAAAAAACTTAGCCTGCGGTTCCAGACCACCCGCTAAACATAAAGAACGTTGCAATGCAAAAGATTAACACAGCTTTCGATTTGACAATCAGTATTACTTAGTCTAGCATTGAACGCGTCTTGGCACGCTTTTTTTTCGAGGCAAAATGTTACTAGTGGCGCATAAAAAAACCTCATATTAATAACAGAACTGACATAACTATTGAACGTACTTATTTTTTTAACTTGTGTTATTTTATTTAGTTTCCATTCATACCGTTTTCTTGTGAAGAAATAGTCCAAATAGCGAAATCCAAATGACATTCAGACACATAATTCGATTAAAATAAAGAAGCGGATACAAAAATAATATTCTCAGAAATCAGCGTTAAACCGGCTCTTAAAAGGTTAACAATGGGCCCACTAGATATAGGGTAAACCGCAAAACCATATTGATTTAGTCAGAAGTGTGACTAACAAGCGTTAGGTAGGCAGTTATGCGTTTGTGGTGAACTTTATCGTTTTGAATATCTATAAGCATTAATCTATGGCATGGTTTGACAGGATCCACACCTAAAGCTTTTAAAGTGTGAGTCAAAATCGTTTTTGTGGTCACAGATCTAAAAGATATTGACATAGTCCATGATTCATTATGCTTTTTCTGCCGTAAGTTTTGTATTCAATATTAGTATAAATAGTATATAAGTGCTGTAGATTTCGTATTACCAATAAAAACAGAAAATAAAATTCAATAGTCAATCACTCTAAAGATTTTTAAGGATCACTCGTACCAAAATCAGAGATCATCTGTAGGAAAAATGTTCGTAATTCTGCAAGTAAAGTGTCATGAGGTAGCCATAGATCTATAATAGCTATGTCCACAACATACGTGGGCTCTGTATAGAAATAAAAATATATCACAATGACAATAAAACAGCGTTAATAGCAATAAAAACGGTGTCACATAAAAGTGACCGCAGCGGACATAAATTTTACACAAATGCTTTGGACGCGACTTTTAGGTCAAAATCTAGTGATGGCACGCCGAAGGTTAAGTTATTTTTTGATTGATTGTTTTTGCTGAATACCGTACGTGCCATACTAAAAAAATTATAATGCTGGATATACCAAACAGCATCTTCTAGCCCAAATCTTAGCAGAGCTTGTGGTATGGGTACTAGATATGATATACATACATAATATTGTTTATAGGGCTCCGTACCCAAAGCATAAAACGGGACCCTATTACTAGACTCCGCCGTCCGTACGTCCGTCTGTCACCATGGTGGTGATAAAAAAATATTAAAATAGAAAAGGGAACATACAACAAATATGATTTTTTGTCGTTTTGATAGATAATGGTGCGGAACCCTTCATGAGCCAGTTACCCTCGCACTGGGCCGGTTTCATTTCATTTTCCTAACAATCAATGGTGCAAATTAATGGTGAAAACGTAACCTTAGGACTATTTACTTAAAAATTACGCGTAACTCAAAGATTTTAGACATTAATTATAGCTTCTGTTTATGTCCATAAAATTACTTAAACAACAAAAAGTTTTCGTAGATACGTAGATAAAGCAAATTACCGCCCAAATAATAAAACCAGAAACTTGAAACGGTAAAAGGAGTGTTTTGTTACCGATAAAGACTTTATTAAATTCACCATTACCTTGTTAGACGTATTATACAGCAGTTAAGATAGCGCTTATCGTATAAACATTTGACTTAAATGAAAATATTACAAAGTTCTTTTTTGGGAGTAAAGTATCTGTCTTGTGATAAAACCCGATTAGCATCACAAAAAAGTCAGAACGGCTAGATCACTTTGTTCACTCAACTCAGTTAGTTAAAAAAACTCCCAACCACTATTATTATTTTTCTCGGCAATATTTTTCTAATTGGACTCGTCAATAGTTACTTTACCAAATTTAAGATTTATTAAGTAGACTCCGGTTTTGGTAGAAATACCGTAGACTAATTTGAGAAATTCGTAACAAAAACAGCAGAGAGTAAATTTGTAAGGGGTGTTTTAAAGGGTTCATAGCGTACGTATATACCTAAAATACCATAAATTGAATCTAGGTGTGTAAAAAAATACAGTGTTCTCCATGTAATTTTAGTAATACAGTAGATAGTAGATGGCGGAGTAACAATACAGTAGATAATTATACTGTAACTACAGTGCATCTGGCATCACTGATACCTAGTTGATGTTAAACTCCATGTGATCTAGCTTCCCCTAGAACGCTAGGTATCTACCCACACCTCAAAGAAATTATGAGCACACAATGATTCATGACAGCTAATTGCTTAAAATCTTATCTCAAATGATTCGCGGCTAATTTATTAACTAAGTGGTAGCACAGATTACAAAAAAGGTAGTAAAAAGCTGGAATGCATCACCGTTACAATGTTACTAAACTAGTATATTACTAACTTACGTTTGCATGACGCGACAAAGCACATACTTTGCGGAAATATTTTAAAGCACGTTTGTTTTTGCATTATGCATTATAGGCAATAACGCCCAAATAATAAATATTGCTAACTATGGCGCTAATTAGGGAAGGCCTATGTCTTATATATTGTTATATTGTTTTTCTTGATTGAGTTACAAATAAAATATTATCATTAAATCAAATATTATTAATGTTAATAAAGATTCGAGTCGTTTTGACTGTCGGTGAAAGAAAGGAAGACATAGGATTCAAAATCAAGCTTGTAAGTCAAATTCTAGGAGGAACATGCAAAGAATACGAAGCTTTTCAGTCTTGGAACATAATTCGTGTCTTAAGCTTTAAAAATACCTGACTTATGTACTATCAATATCGTTTAACAGGGCGAATGAATGATTAAGATCATAATATTTGACAGTAGATTGGTAAGCCAATCAAGTATCAAAATTCTGAGCTGATTCAACGTTTTCAGTTCCAGATGTGAAGAACTGACTTAATATTTGCAATGTCGGAGATAATGAGCCATTTCAAGCTTCTGTGTTAACGGTAGACGCAGCTGCCAATAGTGGCTTCTTCGACAGCTTTGGAGGTAAAGTTGATTGCTCTATTTACTCAAGTAGATACAATATTTGCTCTCACTTAAATAACGCTACAGGTGCACCACAAAGTATTAGGAAACGAATGGCATAAATTTTCTGCTTGATTTATAAAAGAGAATTTTTTTCGTGAACTGTAATGTCAAACAATGATATTGATTATAAAAATGACTTAGCGATTTCAATGAATTTGATATTTTTTATATATTTTCAGGTTCAATAAAATAAGCGGATCATGAAAGGTCAGACTTTTCAATCAGTAACAGCCAATAAAATATTAATAGCATACCTACAAACAAGAGCTGAAAGTAGGTAACCATGTGAGAAATCCACGAAAATTTGATCACTACTCAACTTCCCCAACAACTAAAGGCCAAGACGATAGAAAATTTCTAATATCTTAACAAATCGCTCAAAGTAGATTGAGATCCCGATAATTCCCGATTCAATAAACCACTATCAATCATAGTTTAGCAAAGGTTACCTACATCAATATCGGAGAAGCGCTTATTCACGAAGCCTTTCATGGGTAGTTTGAGCTAAACGTTAAGAGGGAAGTGTCAATCATTTTGGTTGAGGATATTTTTCTTTAGATAGCAGAAAATGCTTTGTCATGATTTTTCATAACGATCAGTGTTCCACTGTGGAACCCTTCGTCCTGTGGACTCCACAGGACTCTGATGTTGCAATATCAACACTTTAGTAACTTGTAGCACAGCAAGATTATATGGAAAGGAAGATTAAAAGTCGCTCACCCGTTCCCTTTCTAAACTTTTAAAAATATTGTGTGAAATGCAAAGTCTGTGTCTTCGTGCTATTCATATCGAGATTGATGACAAAGCACTAAAGTCACCGTTTCTAGTCAAACATTTGAAGAGCTCTCGTTTTATTTACTTTAATACTTGAAACTCTTCAGTCACGTGCCGTGGTTATTCGACTTTCCAACAGCACTTTATCTTTTACGTATCCTATGCCTGCCTATTAGTCTAATTCAATTTTAACCTTTGTCGAATTAATTTAATTATGCACATAGTGGTTATATAATAAAAGTATCAAAATTAACGATGTAAATAAGCTTTCTAGTTTAACCTACCCAATAGATAAAATAATCATACAATATCCTTGCATTCCATACTCCATAATATTTTCATACAAAAATGGGGATCCCAGTCACATAATAATAAAAGAGCAAATAAGAAAATCCATCGCACAATTAAGTGGAAAATATTATAGAAGCAGCGAATTATGAATAGGAATAACTAAGTAGTTAGGCACCGCTGATTCTTGCTCAAATTGCACTCCTCGAGTATAATGCAGTTTAATTAAGCAGCACAAAGCCGTTACCGTAGGAACGCCCCAAACGTGGAATAATTTCTTGAGGGGCTGAAATCAGTTCCATACTGTCTGCGGTGATAGATATCTTCCCTCAGATTACCCACGAAGTATACAATTTTGAGTTTTATCATCTTTACGGTAAGAGCCATGAAAGCGGCCCACCGAAAGTGTGCAAGATTTCGTTGCATTGGCATTGACATCACTCCCAGATCGTTTAATTTTCTTTTAATCCCAAGTGCTTTTATCTAGGGGGTTGCCGTGACGAATTAAAACGGATTGCATCGGTGTCGCAAATGAGGCAATTTTAGTCCTCCAGAGAGTTACCGGCAAAGGGGAGAGTGATGTGTAGCCACGTGATTGTTTGGGTTCGCGCTTGACTGAACTATGATTGGCATTGGTCTGAAATGATGCAATGTCTGTAGGGATATGATGGTATTGAAGCAATAAACTTTGGTTGAGATTAATTTACGTATCAATTTATTTTCGGAAGTCTACATATCAAACGTTTACTTTACAATGCGAAATTATAAAGTTGACTTACAACCAGTCTCTTTTTCTACACTAATATACCTCTATGTGTACGTATAAATTGTCATTAAAAAGAAAAAAAAAATATAGGAATGAAGAAAACTGATTGACTTAAAGCAAAAATAAAACAAACAATGATACAGATAAACAATGTCAGTTTCCATGCACTAAAACAAAACTGCATGTATACCAAACCTCTTCAGTGGGTAGGATGTAGACTTTCTCAAAGAACTTCTAAGATAGAACGGCTTTACGATTTGCGAACAAAAGCCAAACAATCCATTGTCTATCGATTGTAGCCCCGAGTGCAGTTTGTCGTCAAAGGCCCTAAGTTGCTCTTTTCAGGGCTTTACTATGTGTTACATGTTATTACTGGGAAAAGTGAGGTTGTAAAATTGGTAGCTACAGTGCTTGCAGACCTATGGTTTGATTGTTGACTTCATAGGAAATACGAGTAGTAAATATACTAGTATTTTTTGTACCTCACCATATGTTTTTGTATATCTCCTCTTCGTGTTGTGGATCATTGTATAGTTTGATGCAAAACTGAAATGATCTAGGAACCGCGGCGCACCTCAGTATCTGCTGTGGTGTGAAAGTTTAAATTGCTCTACAAATGAGGCCACATTTAACTAATACACAAATAATAGTACATTCTGTATTTAGAACTATCTTAAACACACACGTAAGATTAATTTATGTAACCAGATATCAATATTAAATACTGATACATAAATTATATAAATTTTATAGGGTAAAAGTAATTATTAACAAAAAAAATAAAACAAATAAATAAACAATTTCAAACTATATTATATAATTATAAGCTAATTGCAGACAGTTGCAAACAAACTACAGTACATTTAATATTAAATATTTATTAATATAACATTTAAGTTAAGCATTTACAAAATGAAGACTGATTTTTACAACACGATCTATCTAATCTGCATCACTACTTTGTAAATGTATGTATGATGTTTGCTGTGCTGCAGAACATACTGCTTTGTCCTTTTATTATAATTCATGGTACCTGTTTCTTTGCTGGTCATGTTGTAGAAATGTCTGTATACATAGTACCCATACAATGTACTACTGTGTATTGTAGAAGCAAAATCTTTATCTATCTATGACTTTTAAGTAATTGTGTATAAACTAGAACCCATAGTAGAGTTGCGTCTCGACCGAGAACATCCCTTGAAGCCTTGTCTTTACTTTGTTTCAAGCATTAACATTACATTGTTCACTTACCTAACTCGTCGTGAACTTTGCTTGCTTTCGAATTGATTCTATTGGTAGGATTTGGAATTTCTTTTATCGAATGGATTAGCTTGTCGAACATTTTTTCTTGACCTTGTTCTGATTGATTATAAAACTTTGTGACTTCGAGTTTTTTGGAATAGAATAGCTAGTCGTATATTTGTGGTTTATAAGTTTTAAGTGCGTGTATAAAGTTAAAAACTTTTGAAATTGCCTTTGAGAATCATTTTTTTCAACTGTTCCTAATCTTATGATTGTTGATTGTTTATTTATATATAAGGTAAAAGGTTAATTTTTTTTCAAAAATCATTAAATTTATCATTAGAGGCATATCCAGATATTATATTTTCTGCAAGATAAAATAATCCCTGTCCAAATGCGATATTCCCAAAATATATTTAGTTTATTTCAAGTGTCTTTCTTTTGGAAGATGAAAGGACCCAATTACGTTAACATAGTATATTTGTTTATAATGCAGTGCGTGTCTTTTCCCTAATATAACCAGTTTGCTTTATCTTTTGTTATAAATTACGTACTCGAGTGAGATACTTCGAGAATCCAATCTATCCAAGCTCTTGCTATGCTTTTGTTTTTAGCCAAATTTTGCAAAACAATATAATCTATTTCAGCTGGCATATGATCACGATGTATTGAGGGATAAGGAGAAGACCTTCGACCAATAGTTAGGACACAACAGGCTAATGGTAGTTGAATATTAACTATACTGTATTGTCCATAACTGAAAGCTTTCGGAACAAAAGCTATAGCTTCTAATCTGCAACACAATATTAAAAACAAAATGTAGTACTGTGAGTTTCTATTTCACAGCTATCTCTTAGCCAGCAAAGTCAGCAATACCATCGATGTTATTTATCAATAGCACTGATGTTCTTCATCAACGCATCCCGCTTTTACCAAATGAAAAAATGTAGAAACTGAAAATGCATAAAAATATTATGCAGCATAATTACTTGGTTATTTGAATGGAACGTCGACTTTGCTATGCAGCCGCAGGACTAGCTTTGCATAAATATTTACGGTTCCGGTCCACTGGCTTAGATGATTGCATTAAATGTGCATACGAAATACGAGGCCGGCTGGACCGTAATCGATATAGGCGGAATTTTACTTCATGGCGATTTTATGCTCAAGCTTTGGGTCGATTTGTCTGCAGAGCGTATGTTCACGCTATTTTACTTTCAATAAACTAAGAACGTAGAGAACCTAGCAACACATGTCTAATAGATGTAACAAGAATTTATGACAAGCATGTACTGTTTTTTAGCAGAAGCACAGCTGTATCTAAAAATTTGCTATTCTCTTGTTTAGGAATATTTTAACATTAAATATTAATACATTTCAAGTAAGTATTTACAAGACTTCTAGAGACGCACATTGAACAAAAGTAATTCCGTCAAGGCAGCAGACGGCGCCAAGCGTCACCAAATGAAATATCACTCAATTAACACCAACATCATCGGTGATCCGATGATTCCTTCATCCTTATTACAAGACCACAAGGCTTACTTTGAAAAAGCAAATTTAGATTTGTCAGCGATATAGGTACGTGAGACTGCATGTGCTATAAATCAAATGGTCCATGAGAAGATGTGCAATCAGCATTTCCTTTTTGACCTTCTCTTTGATCATCAGAGATTTGCAAATCGTTTGGGCTACAAAGGTCAAATTAATATTCGTTTCCTGTTAATTAAAATACTACGGTTTTATTAAAGCGGTTGTTCGTACCCATTGCGGTGGTACGCCTACAAAATATTTAAAGAAGGGCGCTTTTAATTTGACTTCAACTCTTTCGATTAGGTTGATTGCAATTTATGAAGAAGCTAAAAGGGTTGTCCGTTGTTTTTTGCGCTTACATTTTTAATGTAATTTTTATGATGTTTTCTTAAAATTAAATAATTTCTTATAAATAAATTGAGAATATAGGTTGTCAAATGATTGCCATCAAAAGGTTTCGAAAGGTCATTAGACGAGTAATTTAAAACAAAACACTTTATTGGTAATCTTTCAAAGTCCGATGACTCCCCGAACCCTCTGACATAAAAGTTCCCAATCAGACCCCGATAGAAACCATCCATTATCAGATTAGAAGACATACCGCCCTCGGAACCGCAGAACCTTGTCAATCTCCGTCGAATAACCGTCATTTATCACTATTCTAGAGCCTTCCCGAAACAATACACGTCAAAGCAATGCGAACGTCGAACTGGGTTCCTAAGGCTCTCTTTTCACGGAGCAGTATCGGTTTGCTCAGGACCTTAAGATTTCAAGGGATTTTGCGGACCAATAATAAAAAAATCGATATTATGAGTTACAAAATATGTTAAGTTTAGTTTTCTTAACGCCAGCTAATACTAAACATCATCATCATCATCATCAGCCTATATTAGTTCACTGCTTGACATAGGCGTCCCCTAATGAGCGCCATAGCGGACTGTCTTCAGTTTGTCGCATCCAGCATCTGCCAGCAGTCTTTCGCAGGTCGTCATCCCACCTGGCAGGAGTAAACATAAAGCTTACTTGCCCTGAGGTCTCAAATTACGGTTTCAGTTTAGGAAAGAAAGTAATCTTAAGAAATAGATAAAGTATGATTTATTTAAATATAGAAATTTATTATACAGAATACATACAATCATGTAAAGTTATATGAGAGTAACTAGAAATAACAATAGATGTAAGAGAATAGGATTAACGATGTAAAAACTCTCTGTCAAGAATTATAAATAAAAAAAACTAAAATAAATTCAAAAAAACGTTATAATCTGCAAACACTATAGGCGCAAATGACGGATGATTTTCATAGTAAGCTCATGAGTGAAAAACAGCCTTAGAACTGTGTGGGTGAATAGGACACAATGTTGTCTTGTTCCTGCGGAGGTGAATGTTGGACGGAATTTATTGTCCCTATATTTAGAACATACTTTATCCTCGATGACGTCATAACGGCTAAATTAGATGATGTGGAAATAGATGCTGACGACGCGCTGTATGCATTAAGAGCAGTAATTAATTTATGTGTCGTGCGGAGACCACAGAGGCAGTTACAGTAAATTCTAATAACAAAGCTATCAAAAATATTAATTTTGATAGGGTTTACAGCTTTGGCTGTGAGAAGATGTTAGACAGTATTTTGTGTAATTTAAAATGTCATAGTTATGAAGCATAGTTTTCAACACCACCTATTAATTCTTTCTATTTACTTATAAGCATGCAGGTGGTGTATATTTTCAAAATCATAACAGTGAGAAATTATAACACCCTGAATTATAAGTATATGTCTAGATATAAAAGCTGGTAAAAAATAACGGAAGGAAACCGAACTCAACGGCCAAAATTCGAAGTTCACTCGTCATTCAGCCAGACGCGTCAACGCGACGATGTCGCGTGCCGGACGATTTACAGCAGTAATTAGTTATGTACCCGGCCGACGGACGACAAACGACGTCGCCTGATGTATGGTGCTGGCCAGGGTGCCAGACAATGAACGGCTAATACTTGGCTTTCGATCATTGGGGTAGCAGAGGTGAACTCGAAATTAGTTGTACGTCGGAATGATTTGTCATTTTTGTTCAGGGCTTATTTCACGCAGTCGTTTTGTTTAGGTCTTGTTTTCTTGTGCTTGGCAGTTCTTGAATGACAAATGGCTAAACACTTCATTTGATAGTTCGGTCAAAAGGTCTTAGACGATAAACAACTGGTTTCTATACTTCTAACGAGTTTTAAGCCGAGTGAAATAAAGAACTTATAGGTACTAGTGTAATACCTAATTAGATACTATTGTAACAGCTTCAGTTAATTATAAAATGTTTTGGAAGCATGCATAATATAATTGCCAAGTTAGTTTGATCGTCCTCTAAAGAAATAGAATAAGTTCCACATAAGAAACTTGTGGTATGTATCAGTCTATTACAGAAACACATACTTTTAGCTCTTCCTGGACGGACTGTTTTTACACACGACCCCGAGGTCGTGGTTGTGTATCATTTCAGAGATTAAATTCATTAACTGACTAGTTAGATATAAAGAAAACCATGTACAAATAACTTAACTACCTAAATTTTACTTCTATTTGTAACACGGAAAAGTATAAGTATAGAAAACTACATATACATACGATTACCAGTAGTAATTTTGACTTGATAATAATCGATACAGGCGGATTTTTTTGATTTTACTACAAGGTCTCAAATGTCTGGTCTTCCGGTAAAACCCCTGCTCAATAACGACATTTCCTCTGCTTAGCAGACTCAATAAACAGTTATGAACTTTGCCAAATTCAATCATAATTTGTAATCCACAACAATATCCCCAACAGCAACCTAATCCGTGACCTAACAGCTAACAGGCGCTCCATAGCTATAATGGTACAGTTACAGGGCACTTGATCCCGTCATAGGCTTCAAAGACACGAGCTGCACTACATTGTGCACGATTTCCAATGTTTAGTACTATTCTGTATGTAATCAGGGATTACACGACGTGTCATGTAGCCACTACACAGTTGGCTACTAATTGGAGTGGTCTGTACGAGATTTGGTACATGGAACTAAACTTAGTTGGATGGATTCGTGATGTAGGTACGTCTAATAATTTAGGGTGCCTAACGAGAATTAGTAGGGATAGAAGATAGAATACAATTTGTTTTGACTCAAACATAGGTAGGGAAAAACTTACTTAACTAATAAATTGAGGTCTAAAAGCTAATCAATTAGCTTTCTTTTCAATTAGCAAATCTTTATTTTACTCCCATAAGTGTTGACACAGTAAATAAAGATTTGCTTCCATGACGATCAGCCGAAAACAGAAGTTGGTTAATGAGCTGGTAGGTTGATGCTCAATACTGTTTTTCAGCCGAAGTAATGCGAGGAACTTAAAACTTTTACTAAACAAGAATCTTTATCCTTGCCTTTGGTAAATCGATCACGATTTCGATGTGTGTGATCTAACCGTGATACTAAACATAAACGTTTCAAAATTTTGTTCTAGTTCGTTTGCCTAATATACCAAGCTTTTGATTAAATCATGATTAAATCCTGGCGCATGCAACTGTGCCAAAACACATGATAACTCAAAACACCACAAATATGTAATGCGAATATCCCATTATTTTATTTTCCTATCTATAGGTATACACTTAGGTAACTTAGAAATAGTGAAAAAAGAACGCATTTGTACTTGTTCACGATTAATATGAGCATTGAATAAGATATAAATAATCATATTTGTAAACGATAAAACTAACGTGAGAGCGTCTAAGACTCTTTTTATCTGAACCTAGATAAAACACCTACACACAAAAGTAGCTAGCTAGCTATATTCAAGTATATCTCCTTAGAATCAAAGCCAGACATAGCCAGTCTCAGCCCTTTCGACATGAACTAGGGCACTAGCTTATAAACTAGTAAAACATAGGGTAATGCAAGTTTGAAGTTATGTCATAGGAACTTTGTAGTAGACGGAAGTTTAGTATAGTTAATTAGCTTCCATACTGCAGATTGCAAATATTTGCACGAAACGAAGAAACATGTGTGGAATCCTGTTAGTAGGTATGTCTGAGGATAGTCGGGGAAAAACTTGTTTTTGCGTAACTTGTACTAGGTATTTTTTTTTGCTGTATGGGTAGTCCTGTAACTATTAACAGGTTTAAAATGTTTGAACAGTGAATAAAAGTCAAATCATGGATTTACCCAGTGAGGTCGAAAGGGAAAAGACCCGTGAGATACCCGGACTGTACACGGACACGGACTACAGGATAAAATTGGTGGAAGCGGACTTGCGTAAGCTAGATCCGCAGGGCTGGTGGGAAACAGCACTGGAAAGGATAAATCAGCGAGTTCTTATCAGAGGGCAAGAGGCACTAAGGGTCGCTGGGCCATAAAAGTTAGTAAAAATCTATTAAAAAAAAAAAGTTAAAATAATAAGTCAAAGTGAAGAAATCCAGACATTACTACCCTGACATTACAAGTTAAATTCACCCAAGTTATGCTAACAACATTGTCGTTTGACCTGAAAACAATGGTGATATCTGATCGCTAGGAAACTTTTAGTCTAATTTATGTGTGTGCTTTAAATTCGTGAAGGAAACTAGGTGTTTATGAACATCGCCTTTGTTGTAGCATAGGAAGTTTGCTGGAATACACAAATAAGATAAGCTTCTTGAGCGCTTAGTGTTGTTGAAATAAGAAGGACTTAATCTGATAACCAAATAGAACATTTCAAGTACGTACATAAATATACATATATTATATTAAATATAGAATAGAAAAGAAATGTAAGGTAGCGAAGTCAAAGTTTTGGCATAATAGGGCTAATCATTTTAACTGAGGAGCCGCAAGTGTCACATAAAAAGAAAAAATAAAATCAATAATAACAATTAGCCTAATAATAATACCTGGCAATACAGCGAACCGCAGTTGTATAGAAGTGAAAGATCAGAAAAGTAGACAAAAACAAAGGCGAATGGAGAAGTGAGCCCCGATGTCACAATCTACCCTTCAATAATTCAGTTCTATTAAACAAATAATATTCCCATAGATCAAAGCAATAAATTGGTACAAAATAGATTTATATCATTTCCCTAACTAATATCTGCGGAAGAAGATTGCGATCACAAATATTGGGGTACTGTGATTTAAACTAAACAGGAGCATTAACTATTTTTAAATCTGTGGCAGTAACAAAGAAGGTAATATAAATTGAATTGTTATCGTCTACCTATCTAATCTGTGAACTCAATTGAATTCGGGTTATGAAACCTGGGCTTAGCATAATTGAATTTGTGCATTTAATTGTTTAACCATTATTTCATTTTGCGGGGAGCGTTAGAGCATGAATCGAGTTTTTATCATTACTTTTGATAAGCTCTAATATTAAGCTAATTATTAAACATAAAATATTGTCGCTAGTTTCTGAGCACTAAAAGTGTTAAATAATAATAAAAAAATAATAATGCCGGACAATCCACACAGCATCATCTAGCCCCAAGCTAAGCAGAGCTTGTGTTATGGGTACTAGATGACTGATATACATAATACAATATTATTACATATATAGATATTTTTAGTATACATAGAAAACGACCAGAACGCCCTGAACAAATATCTGCAGACCGTACAAATATTTGTCCCGAGGCGGGAATCGAACCCGCAACCTCCTGCGTCGCAGGCGGACCTTCGCCCACCGCGCCACAGAGGTCATCAAAGTTATTCTTCAAACGTTGTAGGTGGATTATGTAAAAACTAAAACGTTCATACCATACGCTTATGTAAACCAATTAATATTAGCAATATATGAGACCTTTCCATCCATTGACATCATAAAGACAGCTAGTTCATTGGTGTCAGTATTAGTGATATTATTTTTAATACAAACAAAAAAAATATTTTAATGAATCGATTTGTTCCTACCTTTTATACCTAAGAAGTCAGTTTGTTGTTAAAACTTAGAGAAAGGTTATCATATCAACTTACCTTCATTGCTCTAATCATAATTTTAAAAAACATTTTACCATCTAACGTTACTCACCGTTTTGATGATCGCAGTAAATAGGATTATGAATGCTTTTACTTAGCTAGCTGTTTATCATTGAGCTTAAACCTTTTTCCTACTTGTATAAAAACTACCTCATTCACATGCGAAGCGTGGCCCAAGGCTTTCATCCCTGCCCATTCAAACTTCTTATGCAAATTACGTAATGTTTTTTATGACATGATATGGCGAACTTTACTTAAGGAGCAAATATTTACGTAGTTACATATGTATTTTTAGGGTAGCACTCTTGGAAATAAGGAAAATATTTTGTTACGAAATACGAAGGAGAAATCCCCTTTCTTCAAAAGGTTCTCAACAAAATCAGTAACACTAATAGGTAGGTAGGTACTTAAGAACTTATTTTATATGTATTTCCTATACGTGGAATTTATTTAGTATATGTTTTAGGTGCGGCTTTTGCTGTAGCACTACAGAAGTTTTTCGGCGAAGTCTTGTCTTTTATTTATAAAGGGAGGTTGCCCCAAAAACTTAACTTTGTCACCTACAGCAAAAGGTCATTACTATTCATGATATTCATAGGTACAAACCGTTTCCCAGAGTCCTTTGAGGAAACACAAAATGTTTCACTTCACACAGGCCATTTGGTAATCGCAGTTCCGTAATTATCGGGAGACACGTCAAATTGGAACTGACAAATTAATAGAGAGCATTCACTACTCTGCTAATCACCACTTGAATGGCGGGATGGTGTGAAAATTTGAACATTCGGGATTAGGCCTGTATCACTTTAAACTAACTATTATTATCACTGATTTCATGATGTTGATGATGATAATATTTTCTGTCATTATGTTTAGAGATTGATCGGCTCAATGAATACATGCTAAGATCTTTCTTCAAAAATTCTTATACTCTAACGACCATACTTTTAGGTACGTACGGTCATACCGGTAGTATTCTTAATCGGTATTGAGAATGGTTTATCTGGACCAACATTATAAAGAGGAAATATTTGATTGTTTGTTTGAATTGAATAGGCTTCGAAAGTACTGAAAGGTTTGAAAAATTGTTTCACCATTATCACTGATGACTGAAAAATATTATCAAAAAAGTTAGGGATCCGTATGAAAACTTTTTTAAAGTAACCCATTTTTGTTAAATAGCCGTGCAAACCCGGGGCGGACTGCTTGTGAGTAGTAATTGTAGAGATTCAGTGAGTACGTGTCAGTACTAATATTTCTCCTGTGGCCCAGGATTATTCGGTAATGCGTTTGACGAGGTGATAGGAAGGCGGCATGATTGATGTGGATTTATTTACGGTGACTGTTTCGAATGTTTCGAATGTTTCGGATGTTTGGGCTTTGAGGAATAGTGTGGATAAATATTTGTTCGGTAAAATATGAAATAATAAATTTATGAGAACGTATAAACGTCATTTTCCGCCATATTTAATGTTTTTTTTTATATCGTGTAGAGGGGTAACAGCCCGGCGAGCGAAGCGAGCCCTGATTTTAAGCCTACGACATCCCCAGAACCCCCTCTCTCAGTACAGAGAGAGAAGACTAGTCGACCAAAAGTATTTATTGGTCAGCTACAGTTGCTAAGTGACATTGGAAAAGTATGCGAAATACTTGTAGAAATCGAGATCAATAAAATAAAAATTTCAACTTCAGTTTTGGTGTATCGTGATGGTAACCAGGCGCTAACAAAGCAAGAAAAGAAACATAGCTTTTATTATGAAACAACTACATTGTACCAAAAACCAGGTGTATGACATCTGCCCTATCACAGATCTTGCCAAATTCAGAGACCACTTGGAAGCCGTCCAACTTGGCACTTGATGCCACATGACCCGTATTAATAAGCGAATATACGGAGGGCGTTATATGGAAATGTTGTGGCTAGGATTGCTATCTATTGTGTATGAAATCGTGAAAAGGATTTATTACAATACAGCTTTTGTTGCAATGCCACTTTTTTGTAGGGATGGGTGACTCTTGACCTCGGATTTACCACACTTGAGTGACACGGGGCATCATGAAACTAAATAATAGGATTCATAGTCTCTGAAATATATCAGATAATATTTTTAAAAGGTTCAGAAGGAAAGCTTTTATTGAAACAAACTTCGACTGGTTCAAGAACTATTGGAATTGGAAACAAAGTCTATATACAGCGAAATCAGACCAAAAAGCTTTCCTTTTTGAATAGTCAGTCGAAGTAGCACATACTAAAAAAAACATCTTACCTACCTAATCTTAATTAATTCTACTTTCACCAAAAATACTAATGTACTTCTGTGACGTGTAAATAATTTGAGGCCTGAGAAGTAATTTTAAAAAACACATTTAGCTCAACGTTTTTTTAAAAAGTAATTTCGACATTTCATAGCACTTTGGTATCAAAATGGCCACTGTTCTAATTTTATTCGTGCAGTGCTCAAGGGGTTTGCATTCTGAGGAGAAATGGCATTTAACCAGCAGGCTATCTATGCAAAGAAGGTATACAGCCAAATCTTTTGGCATTTTGCCATGAACTCAATTAAGAAAACATTCATGCAAATGTAGATTGCAAAGACGACACGAAAACGTGCATTCTTTATTATGTAAGAACCTAGATAGTGTCTAAAACGTGTATTTTTTAGCTTACTAAATGTTTAAACTTTTCTAACATACAACTCAGAATGTTGCAACGCCCTAGCAGGATAATTATATGTGAGATTGTTTGTTCCCCCTAAGAAATAAAAGTAAAATAATAAAATAATAATCCCGATTAACACTGGATACTTTTTAAGGTATAGTGCGCGTCAGAATTAAGTAACCCCCTTGTCTACAAAGTATTTTCGTCTAAGTACTTATCTTGGAAATTGTCACAAATTTTCACATGCAAAAAAATATCACGCCGCGCCTCTTAGGATCGAACCGCCCACCCATAATACTTAAAGTCTGTTCACAACAATAACAACGATTGTGTCGCACATACATTGAGATAGAGCGGGAACTTATATGTGATGCGAACTGTACATATGTTAAACGAACAAGTTGTATAAAAACTTCGAGATACGATTAAGGTACTTTCCCTCTGAAAGGAATATGGTTACGACGACGGTTGGTAAAAAGTCTTCGAAACACGTAGGTAAGCGTATTTCAATAGCAGTCTTATTAATAGATTTTTTATAAAAAGAGAAATTTATAGGAATTATTAAATATAATGACTAAGGAGTTACATTGAAGTGCTTCCCAATAAGTTTTCTTTTAGTGGCTTGCACTGCCATCTGCCAGCATGCTTTTAAAATAATGTTGACGCGCTACAAAAAGAGATGTCACTACTAGTCGCAATGTTCGTGCGCACCTTTCTGAAGCTAAAGTTTTCATTGTTACAGTGCTGCCAGACTAAAATTTGTAAAAAATTAGAAATTGTTGTTTTTTTTTTTAATAATATTTTCGCAGACACGCTTGCTTGGTCAAATTTAGATGGATATGATTTGAACTTAGCAAAAGCATTGTTTTAGGTAATCTCAAATTCAGCAAACAAATTAGACCTACTTATTAAATTAAACAAAACATGCACATTAAATTATGTGAGAACCAAAACGTGTTCAAAAAATGATTACCAGTTTAGACTATAAAAGGCAAAGTAAATGAACATTTCAATTCAATAGGTTTCTGATCAAAACTAAGATAAGCTTATTGAAGGCTTTACTGTTTATTATTCTTTCTATAGATGAATACTTTCTTAGTAAGAAACTTTTCGATTTAGCAAAAAAAAAAACATGAAATAATTGATGAAGCCACGCAACGAAAGAAATATGAAACTAGCGTAAACTCCAAATCAGGCCTAATTTCTTCTCCTATAAAACAGAAAAGTATTGTAAGTAATCTATTTTTGGTAGTTCTTATTTTTATCTCTTGGTTTATTTTATCCTTACTGTACTGCTTTCAGTGGCTTGATGTGTATTTTTTTAGTAGTTTTCAGAACCTTAATATCTTATTCATTGAGGAAGCTGTTTCAGTTTATTTATATCCTGTATTTGTTTAACATACTTCGTTTACTGTTTGACGTAGGCCTTCCCCATAGATTTAAAGTCATTACGTTAGCAATATTTTCTGGGCGTTATTATCAAAAAAGTCAACAATAAATGTTTAGCTGAGCTCTAGAATCCAACACAAAAAACCAATGAATATTATAGTTGCTTAAGCTAAAAACTAGTTTATAAAATAAACAGATCACAAATCCACGATAGGTACCATTCTGACGTTTCGAGAGAGACAATCCAAAAGAAACAAGAAACTCGCTGCTCAATCAATGGTAATCAATACACTGGGTTTTGTGATCATGGCACACTATCAGAGAATGCGATTTGCAATAATTGAACGCAATGCAAAAAGTATGGAATCAATGATGATTTAATCTTGTTCGGCAACTAATGAACGTTTATAAGGTTCAGGGAGAGGCCAATATGCGATTTTACCAGTTGAGTCATTTGTTTCACTTATCTCTATTTCCATCGTAATTAATATGTTTCTTGGAAGATAATTGATTCTCGCATTTGAAATATCAAGACCAAAATTAAAGAGCACTTTTTTTCTATGTAGATATAGAAAAAAAAGCTCTTTGATTTTGGTCATTTTAGCCTACGACTTGAGATAAAACCTCCCATGAAAATGATTTTTGGTTACAGCTAAGTATAGAAAAAATATCATGAATCTACCTAATAACACTCATTCAAAAGAAAAGAAAAATATTTTCATTACCACACACACACGTTCATTAACACATTACCTCTTTTTATTTGGGTCGGACAATTTGACAAGACTACCAAAGTAAACAGATTACAGGCTGTTAGTAAAGCAGAGAGTATTCGTGTGATTTTGGGGATTACGGGAGACACACCTCACTAATTCGTAGAATAATTGGCAGCGTACACGAGACGCCTCGTGTACGCTGCCAATGTTAACAGCTTTATTTATTTTCAATAAATCTTCATTTGACCACAATCTCGATAGAAAGAGACGATGTGGCCGACAATGTACCATAAAGAAGGTTTATTTCTCAAGAAGAATTCTTCTAGACCTTAAGATGCTCTTTTTGTCTTGAAGGCTTGACACAGTTGTCGGGCCGATATTCTGTGTCAGATTACTTAGTGCTACACTATTTTAGGAATCATTAGGGCTGAGTTTTTTATGGAATCGGCTAGGTAATTCCTTAGCCATTCAAACTTCTTGGTGTGTCGCTTGCTGGAAGTGGTGACTATTAGTCCGATTTGCGGATTACGTAGGAAGGATTTTTGGAACAAGTCCAATGAGTAGGAATATTGAGTGGAAGCTTGAATGCCTTCCATTATAATATCTCACTTTACTCAGAATTCGAGTATGAAATGCTACTTTATTGGAACTTAATTTAAGGATTATTTTCTTATTTCTATTTATAGTCAGTTTCGATGTTTTGAATTATTGTTTTAATACGACAAGCATAAAATAGTATACCTTTTCTTCTCTTTTAGCCATTCTAGACATTAAACTAATGTAGGCCTCCTTGTATTGCTTTAGGGGGTTTAGACGATCAAATATAATACCTACCTAGGTATAATATTTGATACTAACTCTTATCTGTTAGGTTCAGTTGCATGTTAGCTACGTATTTTTCTTTTTATTTCCTAGCCCACTGTGTCTGTACTAACACAACACTGCCAGTGCCCATGAACCAACTCATGAAGCCCTAAGTTTGTACAAACTGTCAAATTTGACATGATAAAAATCCACTGCGTCCGAAACAATGGTGATGATGTGTTACAATAATTATATTCTTGTATAGGTAGCTGAACAAGCAAGACTTATTTTGCCTACATTTTATGTAAGTACTTACATTTTTAATTGTTGTGTTATCATGATGTCACCAAACGGCTCTGTGGAAAGACCAGCGTTGGTTGTAACATGATAACAACAAACTCATTCTGGGACAAAGACTGTTTTGTGGCTCAATGCAACCTTAGAATGATTGTAATTTATTTTTAAATCATGTTTATTTTTATTGATTGAGTTACGAGTACATATAAAATATTCTCATTTATTTTATTTAATCTATGAAACAGTCCCATAACAGGGTGTTCATTAGAGAAGTTCAGACATGTCTTCCTAGCAAATAGAGAAGTAAACCCCACAAAAGCTCCAACAGCTGAGTTATATGACTACCGTATTAGCCGAACTATTTGCATCATGATCACATGCAAAGGTGCAATTCGGATGCGAGCGGTGGACTTAGCAAGGAACCTGCAGCTATTACTGTACTAATATTCCCTCATGAGAGGACCTGGGTGCATAGTGCAGGTTTTACCGTATACTTAGTTCCTTAACAGGTTTTATGCACCACTGTTAACTCTATACCCCAAAAATTTATATTAAGTTATTTATGTAATTCTATATAAATACTATAAATTACTCGTAAACCCGTAAATATATGTTATAAACTTACATAATATTTTATGGGTTTCTAAGAAGCAAATAGTATCCAAAAATTTCAACGGGAATTGAACCCGCGACCTTTCTTCCTCAAAGGCGTTTTCCAGTCCCGCCGAAATTGAAGATTTGTATGAAAGTATTCAATTTTATAAAGATTGCAGCAAGTGCAAGGAATTACGCACTGTAATAACATGAATTACATATATGGGTCCTCATGAGAATCGCATGAGAATCGCATCAAGGGTTCGGTAATATTTTTTTATAATTAATTTCTATGCAGACGACCTCTGTGGCGCGGTGGGCGAAGGTCCGCCTGTGACTCAGGAGGTTGCGGGTTCGATTCCCGCCCCGGGACAAATATTTATATGATCTGCAGATATTTGTTCAGGGTGTTCTGGTAGTTTTCTATGTATAATGAAAAATATCTATCTAATAATATTGTATAGTTAATGTATATCAGTTATCTAGTACCTAGCCATAACACAAGCTCTGCTTAGCTTGGGGCTAGCTAGATGATGCTGTGTGGATTGTCCAGCATTATTTATTTTGTTTATTTATTTATTGAGTTTTTCAAAAAATAATTATGAATATTTGGACATTTACTAAAATATTATATAGTCTATATCTATATTAAATAAAAACTTGAAATAGGCAGTCTTATTGCTAAAAGCAATTTCTTCCAGGCAACATAAAACAATATCCATGTCCATTACTTCTGTCTGTAAATATTTTCTGTTAGTAAGACTCTTCTTACGAAATCAACTCCAGATTTAGCAATTCGCAATAATTTACCTAAAAAGACTTTAAGGTAAATTATAGTTGCCAGGTCAAAACCGGTCATGAGTTGATGGATTCTTTGAATTCTCTCACTGCATTGATTATTCTGCGCCAATGTCCAGCGTTGTCTAACATAGCCTGTAGTCTCTCATTAACTAGGATCAGCTCTCTCACAAGCTCCGTGAAATGAGATTGTTGTAGGTACGTCCCTTGTCTGTCGGGTTCGCTATGACGGAGGAAATCCTGTAGGTTACTTTTAAGTGCTGGTGTTACCTTTTGTTCCTGAAAAAAGAAAAGAGAAGTGTGTATTACAATTAATTTTCAAATTATGGCAAAAAAGCCTTTATGTAAAAAGAAAATTACAATTATTTAACTGAGTTTGAGCTTATATTTACAATTGAAACTATTGAGCAAACTGCAGACAGTTTCAAACAAGCTACAGGTAGCTCAACTGTTCCATGTCAATCCCAGTTGGAAGTGTACCCAGCTGCTGCATTGCCTCGCTGTATGGCAATGCTGATGCGCTGCCCCAGATAAATAAATAAATATATAAACAATTAAATAGAAATTGAAGGTAGTAGGACTACGCTATGTTGTTACGTTTAAGTACGCTTTTTTGTACCATTTATGTATATTTTTTATGCACAAGATTATTTTCACTCATCTGCACTGTACTTCACTTTTGTTGGAAAATATATTAAATGAAACGCTTCTTGTTGGTCGAATAGAAGTCTAATAGAACCAAATAGTATAATTGATGACAACGTTATATCCACTAAATAATTATACAACAGCTGAATAAGCAGGATCGTATACAAGTCCTGAGACCTAACCTTGCTTAGACTGACCTTGGTTTTGGGTTTGATTGATTAGGCCGTTGCATTATCTATATAACAAAGGGTTAAAGTTATAAGGTGGAAAATATATCAAAGCACTGAATGGTTTCATCTGAACAAATCGCAGCTGTTCAAAAATATTATTGGTTTTATATTCATAATTTGTGTTTCGTCCGCTTTTAAATCGCATTTTAATCCTTTTCACATGGCTGCAATTATGCCTTGTTAAAGTTGTTTCTACTGTTCAGTTACCCCATGTGTTGTGTTACCGTAATCAGTTAAAATGAAGTTTTTATTCATAAATGCCTATGTTAACATAAAATATCTTAGTTTCTAAAACCAATTCTAGACAACGTAGAATAAAAATCAGTTTCTTCGCGGAAGGAAACATAATCAAACAAAATCATCGAAACGCATTATTCAAATAATGAACATTCACTCAAACTAATGAACAAATCACTGAAACAATATTCTTTGTAGTAGATGAAGCTGGATTAAGACATTAAACTTGTTTTATGGATCTTAAAGTTCAAAGCAATAGCAGGAGTAAAATTATCTGTAATTTACTTGAATAACGTAAAAAATAAATACAGGACTCGGCTGCTCTCGGGTAAACGATTACGATGCTGCGAGTATCGAAGTATTTCTTTAGCTGGTACGTAAGTTCAATGGGTAGAATTATTCTTGCAAGTTCAATTTATTAGATGATACCTATCTAGAACTGTAATGTATTTAAAACTAGCGTTCCGCCCGGCTTCACACGTCTATTTAACAAAAATTTCAAAACTTATCAAATTTTTTTTCATTAGCTGGTACGTAAGTTCAATGGGTAGAATTATTCTTTCAAGTTCAATTTATTTGATGATACCTATGTAGAACTATAATGTATTTAAAACTAGCGTTCCGTCCCGGCTTCACACGGGTAAATATTTGAAAATTAAATAATTTTACACAAACACATTTACACACATTATACATATAGTACGTTGGGGCACATTATTAAATTCGGATCCATAACTATATTTAAAATTTTCTCTAACCTATAATCATCAGGAATAATGAAGGATTATAATGGTGAAAGAACTTGTCAAATCGGTCTAGAAGTTTTGAACCTATTCAATTCTAATAAACAAAAATCATTAGTATAGACTAATCCCTTGGCTAGAATCCGTACTTTCTCAATACATATTTTTTTAACTAGAAAATTACCATAGTTATTATACAGTAGGGGTTATATTATATGTGACAGCAAGCGCATAAATCAAACCACCGCAGTCAATCCTTTTTGAATAAGCATACAGATCGAAGTCGAGAAATTACGAGTATTTATGATTTTTGAACGCACCGACTCACCGATGCCGGGGCGCACAGCCAAGCCGTCTTCTGGATATGCAGATAGACATGTGCCTCGTGGGGCATGAAAGTATTAGATGCCTCTCGTGCATTTAATTCGTGACTTGTTTCGTGAATTTTAAATAGGACAAAAAAAATCTGAAAATAATAAGTCCCCTGGCGGTGCTCACTCAGTGATTAGTCCGTCATACTGCGGGCAGCACGGCATAGTAATCAGGTTCGTGAGCGCTACACCAATTGTGTAACTCCACACTACGCTTGGGCTGTGCTCTTTGTGTTAGGAAAAGCTGGATTGTACTGCTTTTCTCTAGTGTATGTTATTTATAACATACACTGATCCCCAACCCGCATGTTCAGCATGGGGATTATGGGCAACAACCCCCAAATGATAAATACTGCCATCTATGGCGCTCATTAGGAGAAAAGTCATCATTGGACAGAAAAGGGGTGACAGCTTGTGGAAACCTAAATGCAGAATATACGACGAAATTTATGATGTTCAATAATTTTAATCATCAAACATGCCTCACATAAACAGTTTTCGCAACAGCCAGAATCAAAAAGAAGTTGTATGTGATACTAAGTAATCAACCAAACATATAAATACAATCAATGATATTGATGAAGATACAAAACGTAAGCACTGTCCAAGTAAAAGATACATCACTTTCATGCCGCATACCACCCGTTCATTTAAATGCCTCAGCTCCTAAATCGCTTCACTATAAGCTAAAACCTCACCTTAAAAGGCTAACAAAGGCTTTTTTGTATCCAGTGCACCTCGGAGCGGGACAGCCATTTACATAACTGCCTTATTTTATTTAAGAGCAATCTCTCTCTCACTTTGTACGACACGGACATCTTTATGCAGTCTTTGGACTCTTTTTCCTGTACAATTTGTATCGTTCTTGTTTATGAAATATAATTGCTTATTACCGACAACTTTACCACCTTTTAACTTGATCCACTGTCATAAAATAAGCAACAAATCGAATAAAATCACACCAAAACACACCTTTTTTAGGAAATTATAAAAATCATCCGATAAAAGTTTAAATGAATATTTTAATTACTGCGAAATATGTTTTGGCCTTCAATAACAGAAGTTACCTATTATATATTATTATGTTTTTTCATTTTATTCCTAGTATTCTGATAGTCTTCCGCTTCTATATAGAGCAAAGTGAACCTTAACGATTATATTAGTGATATCACTAATATAATCGTTAAGGTTCACTACGACTTACACTACTTCATTTATATAATCATTCAATAGGTACCTATCAATCATTACTATTTTGTGATGTAAAACTAAGTTAGCTTTAAATACCGGACGGAGATTTAATTGAGTTTACATAAATATTTACGTGATTGCGTAATCCCATGCAATTATTTAGTAACAAGTACTTAAATATCATAGATACATTTATCAGCGGGAATGGTTAATTTAAGAGACATGCCAAACATTAGAACAGAACGCGTTTCCTTCATATTTCTATCATATTGCAACATTTTCCTGAGCCAGCCAGCCTCCGTTTACATCATCAGGTTGCAGTACGGTATTTCATGTCAGACGCTTATTACAAAAATGATTTGCCAGGCTATTGTACGCTGAGGCATTACAAAAGCTGTACATGTCTAATTGATTCATATTATAAATAAAACAGAATGTAACAAGATTATGGAACAGATACTTAAACACAGCATTATTTATTTAAAGTGACTCATTCAAAACAAATTGACATTAAATAAAATAATGCCGAAATACATTTGAACGCAAACAAGTATTAATACATTGGTTTCTACGGTTAAACCAGTCATAACCATATTTCAAAAAGGAAATCTACTAACGTGTAGAATTTGTAAGTCCAACAAGTTGTCACATCACAACAGTGTCAAGGATCAGCTCTCAATGTGGTCGCGACACCACAGAAGATGGAACGTGTAACAAACGGAAGTTTCACTCGCAACAGCCGATTACAAATAGTTTGTGTCTGAAAATAACAAAAGAAGAAACTAAAGTGAATGAGAGCTCTAATTGTGACACTTCAACATCATCAACATCACCAGCCTATAATAGTCCACTGCTGGACATAGGCCTCCCCTAATTAATTGTGACACTTATCGTAAGTAAAATAGTTTAGTATAGAATTCAGAATACCAAAAGGTAAAAACAACACGAGAAAACCCATAAAGCATTTGACAAAACAAGATAAACTGCTGAGACTCATCCTTTTTGGCGCTAAATATTTTGGTGCACAATAATGCATTCAAAGTCTTTGTCACGAAGCTCATTTTACAATGAAGCTGAATCTGAAATGACGTAGTCCTGGCACAGCCACTGCACCGAATCATTTGTAGCAGATGAAATGTAAATCCGCTCTCGTTACGCGACGCCGTCTCTCGCCCCGTATTCATGAAGGTGAGGGTCAAGTTTAAAGCGATTGGAAGTTTCTGCTTGGACACCATGATCCCTTGTGAAATCTGAATTATATTATATTATATATTTAGGACTTGCCTATAATAAATTAAAGGCAAGACCTAAAATATATTTACCTCATATCTATACTAATATTATAAAGAGGAAAGATTTGATTGTTTGTTTGTTTGTATGTTTGTTTGTTTGTTTGTTTGTTTGAATTGAATAGGCTCCGAAACTACTGGACCGAGTTAAAAAATTCTTTCACCATTAGAATCCTTAATTTTCCGTGATGAACATAGGCTATATAATATTTTCAAAAAAGTTAGGGATCCGCATGAAAAATTCAATAATTGAACCGTGGGCTGTATATTCAACCTCTTTTTCTATTATGGCGCGTCAGAATAGAAAAAGAGGTTGTATAGCGCACGGTGCTTGCTTTTTCTCTACGGCCAGTGTCAGTTTTGGATTGTCGAGTCAATGTCAAAAACCCCAATGCTGTTAAAAAAAGTAAAGATCCGAATGAAAACTGTGAAACCCATCGTTTTAGTGTGTATAATTTCTGAAATTTTTGTTTAATACCCGTGCGAAGCCGGGGCGGACCGCTAGTTTTGTTATAAATGACAAAAATAATTATATCATCATAAAACTAAATATATTTACTAGGTAGGACCACCATCTATAAAGCTCTCCAGTAATAAGACAACCATTTTTTTATAAAACCCAAATATTTGAATTTTAAAAAATAAATCAACTAATATAGTTTGTTTTATAATGTGTTTAAAGTTGTTATCTTATTTACGTACAAAATAACCTAGTTCAAAAGCCTGACTTCGCTTTGTTTGCTCACAATTTTCATGACTTGCCCCAAGACCCTGACGAAAGGGCATGCTAACATTATCTTCAAATGTGTCAACGGCTCACGTTCTTTCTCGTTTACTGGTAACCAGTTGTCTATTGTGACTTTTTGACTTATTTATGCACCTGAGCTTATACTAATAGACCCTTCAGGTTCTTTCAATTTATAGGTGTTCTCCTTTCATGAAATACTTCAAAGGACTCACTTCCATCTGATGCCCTTATAATGGCCTATATTTATTGTGTAACGAAATATTTTTTATTGTGGATTCAGTAATAATGTTGATTGAATACAGAAACTACTAGGTATCTTCTATCTTTCCTGTTTCTGCTTTGCTTGAAAAGGGTTATATTCGTTTAAGTTTCTCACAATTTCTAGCAAAGTTCACTTACTTTAGATCAGAAACTAGCACCTGCAATAAGTCTTCATCCATGAAAAATGTATCCAGGAATATGGGACAAACAGCCTGAGGTCTATCAGAATTTACGCGTTCCATAAAGACGGGCGATGCATCTCCTTTCCATGTCACCCGGCCGAGCCCAATTAAGTTCAACTCACGACCTCCAGCTGAGGCTCTGAAGATAGCGAAAAGAGATAGTGTAAATATTAAGCGGAAAAGTGTTCACATGATACCATTTGACCTTACTGACAATAAAATGATTACGGAGCTTTTGTATCTTTAAAAAATTTAATAATTTGCGTTTTCGTCGGTTGCGGACTTGCGGCAGACATCGTTATTATTTTATTGAAAACTAGCGGTCCACCCCGACTTGGCACAAGCATTTGACAAAAATTTAATTTATTGTGCGGATCTCTTAATTTTTTTGAAAATATTCTATAGCTTATGTTCATCAGGGAAAATATAGGATTCTATCGGTGAAAGAATTTTTTAAATCGGTCCAGTAGTTTCGGAGCCTGTTCAAGTCAAACAAATATTCAAATCTTTCCTGTTTACAATATTAGTATAAACTATCGTTGAGACTTAGTTGTCTTCACTAAACACAAACGTATAATTATAATTTTTGGATCTACTCATACCAACTGTATGTATCTAACTTATAATTTTGGCCAAAATTATAAGTTAGATACATGGTAGTTGGACATCTTCTTGTATAACATCTCAGCAGTTTTTCTTTTGCTGGTGTAAATAGTATTTTGTGTAAGTATTGTATATATATATTGTATTGTATTAGTATACCTTGGCAACGTTTTTTATTATATTCTATAAAATTTTCATCTGCGTAAGAAATCTTATCGTTACTTCTGTAGCCCCACGCAATTCAAGACTTCGTGCGGGAGAAAGCAGAAAGCGGGTCATAGCTAGATCACCAACTATTAGATTGTCATGCATGTTGGATGCGATTATTAATTGTGACAGATTATTTTGCGGTGTTTTAGCTTCTTCACAGAGTAGCACAACGGTTAATAGACCTTCAATAGTAACCTTCTGATCAGTTAAAACGAATAAGCTTATTGTTTATTCGATATAGATGATAGAAATTTGAATATGTATTTTCGGACATCGATAAATTTAAAATGGTAGCAAATATAGCCCAATGAATTGAGACTTTCTAAACAGTGGTAGCTTAATGGGAACCGACCCACCTTTCAAAGGTTATGGGTTCAACACGTTGGCGTTCACTAATGAGTTAGATGACTTATGTGCTCTTTCCTTGTTACAACGGTGAAGACAGACCATTGTTAGTTTACTGCATTCCTGGACCTGATAATTCGACCATTTCTGTCTTCGGGAGTTTAGCCTTCGACCTACACTTGGTTGGGGTGCATTTGTGTTTACCTAAATGATAAGCTTATTTTCATTCTACTCGTCACCAGCACACATCAAGGCTTTGCCATTTGTACGCTTGACAGGCATATTGATAATCGCAGTAAAGGTCTGCTAAACGACTGCTCTTCCCCTGGTACGTTCCAGGGGAAGAACATCAATTTAGTCAGCTCTTAGAGGTTGAGTTCGAAGGTCGATTTTTATGCCACTACTACCATAATTCTGCTACTTTTTATCGCACACCAATATAGAGAAAAACAGAACAATAAACACAATAGATGCACAAAGGGCGGCTGCCAGCTGTGTATATGCATACCATAATTATATTTCGACTACCAACTTTATTGCCATAGTGGTGCAATGATGAGCCATATTTTCAAACTCCAATTTACAGGTTTACTGTCAAATATTGTATAAAGGTGTTTTAAAGCATCTATTTAAGTTATAATCCGAAACCAGGTTTTGAAGACATCGTAAACGTTTATTGCTGTAAATGAGCCCGGAATAACTAACAACACATCATTTTCTGTCTCTGCGTAGCTTAAGTGATGGTGATTCTTTGAACTGAGTTTTTCATATTTAATTCAAGAAATTATTGGGTGATAAAATTTGATAGGATGCCTATAACGTCGTATTGAAATATTGATTGTGTTTCTTTCAATAGACTTGATGTTTGTTTATGGGTTTGATGATTGAATTTTTTTTGGGATGTTGACATGCTATCTACTTTAATGTAATTCTCAGGAATTGAATATTAATGGGCTTGGTGACACAATCGTTACTTTTATCCCTTTTGATAGAAAATAGTTTTACCGGAAATTGTGAATACAAGTTTAAATTATTAGTTCTCCCGATATTTTTTCTATTTTAGATATAATACAAAAAAATAAATACACTCAAAGTTTAGCTTGTGTTAAGTTTTTATAAGGTGTACGTTAAGTTTTGTTTATGAGTATATTATGTTGTTTTCATTTAAATATTTAATTGAAACTCTATGTCAAATAGAAACATACATTAAATTACAGTAAGATGCATCCTAATTACCTATCCTTCAAAACTGGAACTTTTCATATAATTGTTCTGGCTACCGATATATGCTAAATCGTTAAAGCTTCACATTCTGATTCAAAGGTCCCGGGTTCAAATCCGGTGGCGAACGTGGTCTATGGACTTTACAATAAGCTGTATGGAGCGTGCTCACCATTGTCACACACATAGAACAATGTGACTGGTTGGTCAGGTTGGATACCTAATTTGTATGGAGATTGACTGAACAAAGCTAATTTGAATTTTTTGATTTCATTGAATCGTCTATGAACTCCAATTGGTTCAAAAATATCAAATTATTTTTGTTACGATGTTTTTTAATTATCATATAGATCGTGCCATTCTTAACACTATTTAAGATTTTACTCGTCTTTGAATTTGCTTTAAATACTCAAAGAATCGTTTTACACGAATTATTTTTACAGACTTTCATATTTTATTTCGAATCTGGGTACAAGCACCAGCCTGAGCGGGTTATTCCCATCTGATCATATGATCAGATTGTGGTTGCATCTGATCAAATAAAAAGTTCCCGATGGATCATTGATCAGATGCAACTACTTTTTTGAATTAAATTTTGTGCCAACGGATCATAATTATATTTTTGGCGTGTAATATTACTATGCAACTAACAACCTTTTTCTATACGACTTTTTTGTACTTATTAACTACCTATTTTTATAGTTCCTGTTGGGTTGAGAAAAATAAAAAAAATGATTTTGATTAAAAAATCAGTCTTATAATTGCAAAAATACTTAAAACTTTAATTAAACAAAATCTACAATAAACAATTCTTAAAACAGATTAAATACACAGAACAATCTTAAATAAATAAAAATTTTAATCACAAAATATGTCTTATATTTATGTCAAAAGTACTTAAAACTTTTTATTATTTATTAAGTTGTTACTACCTTTTAAGAAAATAATTATTTAACCTAACAATTAGTATCTAATTAGGCAAACTGTAATGTCATGTTTTTGATTTTATTTAATTTTAGTCTACCATTACAAATTTTAGACTGATTTTTAGATGTTTAGTTTGTAAACAAACAATTAGTACTTTAATCAACCCAAATTTCAATATAATATATTTATCATTATTTTGTCTATTTAACATATTTTACAAATTGTTTAGTGTTTTACTGTTGATTTTGTTTTAAGTACTTGTGTTATAAATATAAGACTTATTTTGTGATCAAAATAATTTTTATTTATTTAAGATTGTTCTGTGTATTTAATCTGTTTTAAGAATCGTTTATTGTAGACTTTGTTTAATTAAAGTTTTAAGTATTTTTGCAATTATAAGACTGATTTTTTAATCAAAATCAGTTTTTTTTTATTTTTCTCGACCCAACAGGAACTATAAAAATAGGTAGTTAATAAGTACAAAAAAGTCGTATAGAAAAAGGTTGTTAGTTGCATAGTAATATTACACGCCAAAAATATAATTATGATCCGTTGGCACAAAATTTAATTCAAAAAAGCAGTTGCATCTGATCAATGATCCATCGGGAACTTTTTATTTGATCAGATGCAACCACAATCTGATCATATGATCAGATGGGAATAACCCGCCTGAGCCAGTCTCACCTAAAACATAATGGACATTAACAGGCAAAGTTCACTAGCCACGTCCTTTGAACGGCATACGAAATGAGCGAGACTAGCTCGAAGTTCAGTCAATTCAGGTACTACACCAACTTTCCTTTGTCCTGAACAAAAACCATAGAACAATAGGCAGGTACCTCTTGATTGATTAATTAGCATCGATAGTCTTTGAAATCTTGATTGAAGCGGTCTTAGGTATTCTAGGTGCCTTATTAAGGGGGATAAAGTCTAGAGATCGGTTGTAAGTTTGATGAACGATTTATGTAGATAGAAACTTATTTGATTGACTCAAACATTCAAAGTAAGTTTTAAATCAAGTTGTCTCATTGAGCTGTGAATGAATGTTGCATTGTTATGTACACAAGAAAAGTTAATGTGAACATATTTTTTATTTGTTGTATCAATGAATTTTTTGTATATTTTATTTATTTTTCAGTTCTATTTACAACTGATACATCTGGATATCAGAAATATGTAATTATGTGAACTATGCAGTGTGGATTGTCCGGCATTATTTACTCATTTATTAAAAAAAAAAACTTTGTTGGTATATAATTCGTCTAACTGCGAGAGTATATAACTAAACTAAAATGACTTATTCTTGGATGCATTACTTTTGAATGTTAATTAACAACTTGATTTACCAATTTAAAATTCATATTACCATTTCCTAATCTACTTTCTACAAGTTTACGTTGTAAGCCTAGTATTACCCTTCAAGCTATTTTGTGGTCAGATCTCATTATCTAACCGCAAGAAGCGAGTCTTGTTGTGGCGACAATTTGTTCAAAATTTACTGTTTTTTGTCACTCAAGATTGTCGTTTTGGTGGTCATGGCTCCTGTAGTTTGTGGTTTTGGTGTTTATAACGAGATTGACAATGTTTCAAGTAAAGAAGGTCAGCTTGTGTTGATTACGTTACAATTTATATAAAAACTAGCGGCCCGCCCCAGCTTCGCACGGGTATTAAACAAAAATTTCAGAAATTATACACACTAAAACGATGGGTTTCACAGTTTTCATACGGATCTTTACTTTTTTTAACAGCATTGGGGTTTTTGACATTGACTCTACATTCCAAAACTGACACTGGCCGTAGAGAAAAAGCAAGCACCGTGCGCTATACAACCTCTTTTTCTATTCTGACGCGCCATAATAGAAAAAGAGGTTGAATATACAGCCCACGGTTCAATTATTGAATTTTTCATGTGGATCCCTAACTTTTTTGAAAATATTATATAGCCTATGTTCATCACGGAAAATTAAGGATTCTAATGGTGAAAGAATTTTTTAACTCGGTCCTGTAGTTTCGGAGCCTATTCAATTCAAACAAACAAACAAACAAACAAACAAACAAACAAACAAACAATCAAATCTTTCCTCTTTATAATATTAGTATAGATATAAGTTATATTAATAAATAAATAAATAATGCCGGACAATCCACACAGCATCATCTAGCCCCAAGCTTGTGTTATGGGTACTAGATGACTGATATACATAATACAATATTATTACATAGATTATATATATTTTTTATTATACATAGGAAACAACCAGACACCCTGAACAAATATCTGCAGATTGTACAAATATTTGTCCCGAGGCGGGAATCGAACCCGCAACCTCCTGCGTCGGAGGCGGACCTTCGCCCACCGCGCCACAGAGGTCGTCGTATTATTCTATACCAGACAAATACATCTTAATTATAAGTAAACATCAGATGTCTGACTATTATAGTTTTTGCCATAGAGGAGCTATATACTAATGGTATGTAAGTTGGAGTTGTTTTTCCCTTTTGTAATTTTGCCCTTACACTGCTCTAAAAAAGAAAAAACCCATGCATTATTATTGTTTTGATCTCATTTTCACTCAAATTTTCTTTATTATTATTCATTTCCGAATATAAATAGAGTAACAGTTATAGTACCGTTATCGCTTACCGGCTTGTCTTTCTCCAACCCTGAAATGCACAGCATCCATTGCGTTGACTCTGAAATATTACCAGTGGAATCGTCACGACAGCTTGCTTTAATCGTCCCCAGCTTTATTTATATAGCGCGAAGGCATTTGATGGTAAATAAAAATATATCTGTCAAGCAATCGGAGAAGTATTGAATCGATGTTCCAAAGTAATGCAGAAAGTTGCGAGATTTCTTGTAGGAAATTTATCAGCTAGACGTAGTGAGATCGAGACAATGCTCGGTAGCTTTGTACTATATTATTATGGCTTATTTTAGCCATTTTAATGCTTAACGTCATTTAGCGGAGATTTTCTTCAAAGTATAAATAATTGAAAACGATTAACTGAAAACACCTTTTACTCATCCTCGCTTAACAAGATCTTGATTTTGACTCAAATTTTAATGTTCCTTTCAGAAGGTACTTTACAACGCTCTCATGCTTTCTTACGGGGTAGACTAAATACCATTAGAAGATAATTTAATTAACCTATAATTTGCTCACATAGATTTATGAATAACTAACCATAAGCATTACTATCTCACGAAAAGAATGTCAACTCAATAAAATTTTACGATTTGCTCTAAACAGTTAATAAATAAAAGTGAACACTGGCTGGCTGAGTTTTATGTTAATAAAAGAGCTAAAGTCAATTATAATTCAATTTACACTCGTTAGAGCGTTGTCATTGAAGATTTATAGAAATTGAAAAACTGAAAGTATTGTTAGAATCGTCATAACTTAAGATTAACTGGCAACACAGGCATAGTAAAGAAGTTAAAGAGTTAAATGGTACCGTAGAATTCGTTTAAGTTTAATGTAAATGCGTTATACAAAAACTGCTGAATAAAATAAATCAGTACACAGTGTGTGATTCAGAAATAAAAAAAAATATTGTAGATTTTGGTATTAAGTAAGTACCTATTTTACACACTTCGTTGGGTGTTCGCACAGTGGTCTCCCTAAGTAATCAAATGTCTTCTCAACTTCAACTTTTTGATTTGATATTTTTTTTATCAGTGTTAGAACAACCAGATTTTGACTTCAGCTAACTGAACTCTCCTAACTAAAATTCACCTTACTTACCATACCTTCTCTGTAAAAAAACTACTCTAGATTCAGAATTACTGCTGAAACTCATAGAGTAGCCATTTATTTTTGTACAGACCAAGGAGTCTGATAGGCGCCCATTTAAGTTCCATTGGGTTAATAATATGCATAGAGATGAATCATTTTTATAGAATGACTCGAGTTTTGTTTTGATCACAATAGTATTTCGCTCTGACTTTCCAACAAGCCCACTCCAGAGTAACTCTCGCGTTCATTTCAAAATAACTCATTGCCATGCCATGTTTTTTACTACGTTGCAATGTAAATAGCTCTGGGATGCACTCGCCAGGTGCAATTGCGTGCAATTTGTGTCCGACAGGCCCGACTGGCAATTACAGTGTCCGACAGAGAAAAATTGATTTTTCAATGTTGGTTTTAAGGTGGTCCTTGATTATAGACAGCCCTGATCACAGCAGCTTGACCTAAAAAACTTGGAATGTGAGACCTACGTCGAATGGTTTTTTGCGACTATTATTTAGACATGCGCGTCGATTTAAGCTGACTGTTTTGAAATGTCTTAATGCAGTTAATTCTATATAGATGGAGATTATCTTTTAATTACTTAAGTAATTGAACAAAAATCTCAATTACACTTACTGTATGTATGTATGTACATATATTACAATGTTCTGTACTCTAAATAAATTATAGTTATAGCAAAAGTTTTTCTTTAAATATGTACATAATAAAGTTTTTCTGTAAATAAATCACTTTACTTTTATTTATTTTTTTGTTTGTGTAAACTGTCGGTATTTCGTAACTTTATTTTATAAAATGTTAATCTTTTAATAGCCATTACATTGTTACGGTTCGAAATGTCTACATTAAAGGATGTGGATTTTATTAAAAAATAAATACAATTGTATGGAATTGCATTATTTAATATGTATTTTTTTTATTGATATGTTTTAATATAAATTGTTTTCTTTTTCTAGTGTATTATATTGTTCTCTCTGTTACTCCTACTTCTAATAGGTACTGTAAATAAATAGTAGATATCTACAGTTAGGCAATTGGATGCAGTTATGCATAGTTAGTCCAAGCGCCATTTTCAGTTTTTTGAGAAATGACATAAACGCGTTTTTATTCGCAGAAGATTTGTATCTGTATTGTCTGAAAGTAAATCTATGTGCATCGAAGCTTCTATTTGTAATTTAACATTCTACATAAAAAAAACATAAAATAAGTATATATTTTGGAAGATATAGCTAAAAATGCACTTGGACTCTCGAAAAATATGATGTTTTCATTTTACAAAATGAGCCCAAGCGACATTTATGTCGTTTGGACTCCTGATGCGTAATTCAATTCGAAAGAATAGATTGTTGATATCACGTGTAAATAAAAAAAAACCTAAGATACCCATTATTTACTCAGCATTTAAAACGAGGGGATGATATAGAGGATTGAGAAACATAAATAAAAAACTATACAAATGGCACAAGTAATATATCGCACCTCCAGATTAGAAGTTTCTCATCTCAAAAAACGTCTTCAAAAAAATGTTTTTTGGTAAATGTGATTTAGAGTTTTCAGGTTTGCATTATTTTTACATAATTTGTATCATGGCACAATCAAATTACGGATTTTCTATATAATTTACAAATCATAGTATAAAGTGGTATTTTATCTATATTTTAAAATTATTACTTTATGAAAATTTATTTAAATTATATAAGTAATAAACATTTTAAAAAAACCTAATGTAAATAAATACTAATGACTTATTTGTAAATAAGTTTTTTATTCCGAGATGCTCGGCAAAATATTTGGTTAAATATAAACCTTTGCATTTTATTTTAGTTCGATGGGATTAACACATTTATTGGAAAAACACTATAATTAACTTAGTTCACTTTAATTACCTTTTAATAAAAAAATCTCAAAAATCGGTTTTCAACAGTATAACATTATTAAACTTACATTCTTGAACAATGTATACCCATTGTAATTAAAGACAATCCTAAAAAAAGATGCAATACAAATTCTCGGTGATTAGTTATAAGAAAGACAATGGTATCGATTTTTGAAACGTTTTCCTTAACGTAACATGATTGACTTTCTTAAAACTATTGCTGTGCTTTTCTTATGGATCGTTAGTGGAACAGCTATAGTTTAACACACTTTGCATAAGAAACTATACCAATAAACGATTTTGAAGGCCCGTATTATGAAAGCTTACACGGTTATAGATTTGAGAAAAGCGTTACTCAGGTGACTTAAAAAGCTTTTATATCACGTATATAAGACAACAATGAAATAATCAAATATAAAGATATCAAACTTAAAAAAAACCTGTTTTTAGTAAAATCCAAAAAACAGTTTCTTAGTAAATGTACTCTTTTCTTACCTTATTAAATTATCAGTAACTTGATCATTAAATTAAAATCACAATGGTAAAGCAGGAAATTTAGAGAGATATTCTCTATTTCTAATCATAAGTTCCTATTTATAAGTAAGAACTTATAAATCAAATCAAGAAATGTCCGCGCAACATCTTTTTTCATTGTGGAACGTGTATGGTCACGTATCTCATAAGTTAATAAAATTAAGCAATCACACCTTATCTGAATATCATAAGGTGTTGCTTCAGAAGTTATCTACAATAAAATGTTAAAAAGATTAGTGAAAATAACAGAATGGGTTAATTATTCCACTTCATAAAATAATATCTAGCAAAAGACCAACCTATCTAATCTACCATGTTCAATGTTAACTTTCGCATATTAATTGTTACCTAAATAGAACATTATTATTAATTATAGAACCATACAAAAACTGGAAAATATTTGGAAACATCATCATCAACATCACCAGCTTATAATTAGTCCACTTCTGGACATAGGCCTCCCCTAATGAGCGCCATAGATAGCATCATTATTTGGGGGTTATTGCCCACAATCCCCACGCTGGGCATGCCGGTTGGGATCGCAGATCGGTGTTGTTGTTCTGCAGAAGGTGCTGCTGCCCGCCCCCCGGTGTGTTTCCCTTAGTCGCCTCTTACGACACCCACAAGAAGAGTTGGGGTGGTGAAATTCTATGCCGGCACCACACGGCATTCTATGCCGGCACCACACGGCATTCTATGCCGGCACCACACGGCATATAATATTAAATAGACAAAATTAACTAATAAGGCAACAACGTTACGTTACTCTATGTTTAAGAACAAAACTGACCCTAACTTTAATCGGTCATTAATAAGAATAGATTGAGTATTAAACGTGATATAATTCAAATTACTTTTTTTTTTAATTAACTAGGTTTAATGTACTACAATAACACAAAATAACAAAGAGATCACTTTATTTCTCCAAATTCATAACAATCTTACCGGATATTTGCGTATTACAGTGTTGAATTCGGCTTAAGGTCCTTCCATTACTAAACTCGCGAAGACTTTTGCTGACGCAATACTAAACAGGATCACTATTTTAGGGGAGAGGGATGTGGAACCGCCGTAATTAAAGAGACGCACATATTCTGTTTTTAATATTCTAACCAACAAGTGGCACTTTTTCAATCACTAGCCGATGCAGTTTTATTTTCTGAGTCTTTCTACATATTAAACTCATTTTCCCTATTTTTTGAGATGAGTCACTTCTATACTGGAGGTGCGATATGTAATGTCTAAAAAAAATCAACAATCTTATAACAAGTTGTTGAGTATTTTAAAAACAAGATAACAATCATTTCAGATGTATCAGCTTTCTTAAACAGACGGACAGAAAATTGATCATAAGAGGCCAGAGAGGCGGGAATAAGTAATTAAGTAACTTCAATTATTGTTATGCATCAGCAGTCTATGCGACAAATGTATGAGATTATTGGTTTGCGTTACGAATCAAACTAATGTTTATTGTTTTGCAAAACCAGTCCAAGTAACAAACAACTGTCGCGTGGACTACTGATGCATAACACTTCGTCGTTTGGGCTTGTGATGTATAAATGGAAATGTGTTTTCTATTACGAAATTTGGTTATTAGTTTTAAATTGGTTAATGGGCTTGTTTTGCGTATCAAAATATATTGTTTGCTATAGAAGGCGCTTGGACTGGGTATCAAAAAATACCACTTAGAGTGAAGCTAGCTCCAAGAGTGTTTTTCCTATGGCTAAATTATGCCCAAGTAATTACAAAAATGCAAAAAAATCAAAAAATTAAATTTGGCGCTTGGACTAATTATGCATAACTGTATCCAATTATAATTTTACCTGCAAAAGCGGGGTGCGGTCAACGTATTTTATGTTGTAAAAACACAATTAGAGTTTACAGTGATTGTGTCTTTTATAGGGCATTGCAATAAAAACCTCAGTAATTTTTAATTCAATAATAAACGGCCATTGGCTTTATTTCAACTTATGCCATTTGATGCGAAATTTATCCACACAACAGCTCAATTATTATACTCGTCTTTCAAACCCTTGAATGGAAATAGCCTCAAGTGCATTTTGTATGGTAACGAAAGGTATTTTACATACGAGTAATTGGATATCTTTGCTGAGACAGGCGGTTGCTCGACAGATGGCATGCTCAAATTAAATTAACAAGGGTAGGCATTACCCGAATCATTTGTGCCTTCGCTGACCTTTGTAAATACCTATAAACTTGAGGAGTACCTTATTGTGAGTGATATCGTGTGAATACTTATTTGTCTCGGAAATTAAGAAGTCTCTCTTCTTTAGGTATTATTGACTCGTTAAGTATCGATTTAATATAAAGATCTTGATAAATATAAGCCGTTTCAGGCTTTACTTTCACAAACCAGTACCAACACAGGGATTAGTGAAAGACAGTGCCCATTTTTTATGAGTACCTTATTGTTTTTACATAAACCCATCTACAGCACTGAATATTCTTTATTTTAGTTTAGTTATAATAGTATGTGTAACTTTTCTGGTTAATAATAAAATATGCTGCCGAATTTAAAATGCAATTATTTTGATATCGGTTAATATAGTTTAACAAAATAGAAAAGACGGACCTAACCCGAAGTATTGAATAGTATGTCCCCTATAAATAAGTGAATTAAATAACCAGGTGCATTTACGTAAAATTTATGTAACCAGTTTCTGAGAATCCCATAAAAATTCATTGGTATTATCAACAAAAGGGTATGTATAGGCCATAATAGTGCCGAAAGCTAATTTATTGAATTTAAGCATCGCATGTCGGCCAACAATAAAGAGAGCAGTAGGTTTTGTAACTGGACCATAAAATTAATGCTGTTTAGCTTTCAATGTTTGCACGGGGGTGAAATGTTCTAACGAATGGCGGTCATTAAATCTATAACATAAAATTGAGTTAAAAATCATGAGTATTAATTTTTAAACATAATTTATTTTATGATGTTTTGGTTATATCTATACAAATATAAATTTAAATATGTTTTTTGTTAATTCATATTACCACATATTCTTCCAAAAGCAAGATAGTAAACTCTTAAGTCTCATTTCAAAAAATCACCAAACTGTTGTCCTCCTTTTTAACTAAATTTTCGGCTCTATCTTTTGGATAATCCAGTCAGTAAGGTCCAGGTGTTTTTACCTATTATATAATAATGATATAACAGCATATTGACTGACTTTTCTACCAAGATCACCCTGATTTTTCTCCTGGATATTATCTCTCTTATTATTGGTGATACCTCAAATAAATACCTTGAACAAAAATACACAACCTGTAAAAGCTCCACCAAACAAAAAGGTGTGCTATCTCGTCATCTATCGAATACCCTCGATTTATTCCATCGGTGGCTCATTTGCACGACGCGGTCATATATCCTCGTTTGTGGCCTCTTGACACTTTTATGATAGTACTGAAGAGGATAAAAGCCTACAACAACATCCGATATAGGATACGTCTTCTGAAGAGAATTTGTAGCGTATTTTGGGAGACACAGATTGAGTGTTTATTTTGATAGGAGATATCGGGTACTTTATGTAGTATGGTGAATGTTACAAGGATTTTTTTTGAATCTATTGTGATCTGTCGTCTATACCTTTTCCTTCTAATATTGGATTACCTGCGTCATTTCTTTCGTAGAACAATAAAGTATGATTGTCCTTCGTGTAAAGCTTTTGCACCGAAATAACCACCACCAAATAGTGGGGCGAAATAGGCTGCTAGAAAAAACACAGCGTATAATATAGGATCATTTCATAGTATATATATTTTAGGATTTTTTTTTCATTAACCTACATTAATGGTTTAATCATAAGTAAATTTAAGCACACCCTCAACATCATAGGTATTTATATAATTTTTTCTATGGTATTTATAGTTTATATATAGTTATTCTATGGTTTTAGTACTATTTATAGTATTATTTTTCATTCACCTTTAATACCAAAGAAAATTACAATTATATTTAAAATTACAGGAACACCGAATTAAACTGCACAAAGTAAATTACTAGTATTTCGTACTAACATACATTTACTGTTTAATTATAAGTAACATTAAACTTACCTGCACACTCGAATGATGGTTTCTTTCTAATCATGTCTGTATATCCTATTTAAGTTACTGCTCTACGTTACTTACCAATAACTTACTGCAATTAAATGTCCATACCAACATATGTTTGATTAAATATTTATTGTAGCAGTTGCATATATCTTCCGATTGTAACATATAAAGGTCCTTACAATGTTGATAGTTTTGCAGGACCAGTGAAACCCTGCAGGCGTAACAAAGTGTTCAAGTTTGTTCCAAAGTCAACCGTCGTTGAAAAATTTCTTATCAAGCTGTCTAAGGCTGGTTTTAGAGTCACGCTGACCGTCGGCGCTGACAGGCCAATATGTATGATTACTTATGAAGCGTTTTAGAATAACACCGACGACTCAGCGCTGAGCACTGTCAGCGCTGAGCCTACGCGCGCGTACGCGCCACGCGTCCGTCGGCGGCGCTGAGCACGCGGCGCCGACGCGCTTCCGAACTCCGTTATCGTTACAGTGTTACATAAAACGCACGCGCCGACGGGGACAGACGAGCGCAACAATGAATCGCGATATTGATACTGAATACAATATGAAGACGAATAATATGTGTCTGAATAATAATAATAAATGTCAAGGTACTTAATAAAAGTGTCAATTTAATTAAAATAAAACGTAAACAACTTGGTTTTTTTCTTACCTTACTTAAAGTAACCATCAAACGTTCAGCTGGTGATATAGGTAAACGCCTGTAACTGCAACGTAGTAACTTATCATGTAGCTTTGCCAGTAACTCGTCGAAAGTTCGTGATGACATGCGAAAGTAGTTAAAGAATTTGATTTCGTCATCCCTTAACTGATTGAACAATGTAACAAATGCCTCCACTAGCAATCTTTGAGAAATAAGTGGATGAACTTGTCTTTTTCTTCGTTGTTGAAGTCTTTTCTTTTTCCATAAAAAATACACGGCAGCAATTCGAACACTCATTTGATTGTGCATGTCTGTATTCCACGACGTTCAGCACGATACTAAAACGAGTTGCCGCAGACAGCTACGCGCTGAGAGCTACGCGCGTAGGCCTCAGCGCCGACGGTCAGCGTGACTCTAAAACCAGCCTAAGGCTGGTTTTAGAGTCACGCTGGCCGTCGGCGCTGACAGGCCAATATGTATGATTACTTATGAAGCGTTTTAGAGTAACACCGACGACTCAGCGCTGAGCACTGTCAGCGCTGGGCCATACGCGCGCGTACGCGCCACGCGTCGGCGCCGCTGAGCACGCGGCGCCGACGCGCTTCCGAACTCCGTTATCGTTACAGTGTTTCATAAAACGCACGCGCCGACGGGGAAGACGAGCGCAACAATTAATCGCGATATTGATACTGAATAACAATATGGAGACAAATAATATGTGTCTGAATAATAATAATAAATGTCAAGGTACAAAATAAAAGTGTCAATTTAATTAAAATAAAACGTAAACAACTTGGTTTTTTCTTACCTTAAAGTAACCATCAAACGTTCAGCTGGTGATGTTAAACGCCTGTAACTGCAACGTAGTAACTTATCATGTAGCTTTGCCAGTAACTCGTCGAAAGTTGCTGATGACATGCGAAAGTAGTTAAAGAATTTGATTTCGTCATCTCTTAACTGATTGAACAATGTAACAAATGCCCCCACTAGCAATCTTTGAGAAATAAGTGGATGAACTTGTCTTTTTCTTCGTTGTTGTTGAAGTCTTTTCTTTTTCCATAAAAAATACACGGCTGCAATTCGAACACTCATTTGATTGTGCATGTCTGTATTCCACGACGTTCAGCACGATACTAAAACGAGTTGCCGCAGACAGCTACGCGCTGAGAGCTACGCGCGTAGTCCTCAGCGTGACTCTAAAACCAGCCTAATGTAATTTTTTGAGATTTAGTGACATGAAAATGATCAGCTAAAACCTATAAAATGATAAAAAATAAATGAAAGAAGAAAGAGGCTATTTCTCGTGTCACGTTAAAACTGATCGTAACATAACCTTGCATCACCAGTACATACGTTGCAGGTTCGATTCCCATCCCTGGACAAATGTTTGTATGATCAGCAGATATTCCGGGTCAGGGTGTTCTAGGTATATAAAGATGGAAATAATATATATGATACACTAGAATCTCCGTACTTGTTTTGGTATTTTGGCTAACTGAAATGGGACCTACGACTTTTTTAAAACTTTTTTTGAGAATCTATGACGTTATTTTCAATCACATTCCATAACTACGCGGACTATATCAGGAGGTAAATTGTGTATTGTAGTCCAAATAACATCTTTAGGGTCAGCTCTAGAATAAACCCTTGGTTTTTTAACAAAACCACCATAAATATTCAATATTGATTCACGGCATTATTTATCTCCCATTTAATGGTTAGCAAAACAGCTTCAATGTGGTAAAATTTAAAAATATGTATCCCTTCCTACGGCAAGGTATTAAAACTTTGATTGGAAATTATTGCATACCGTGTAAGATCGTTTATTGTCTTTTAACTTTACTATGTACTAAATAATATTGAAAATATAAACAACATTGAAATATAACGAAAATTGATCGTACGTTTGAGTACTATCCAATAAATTTCTAATCAACTGAGACAAATCTGTCATCACATAACCTCTTACATAGGTACATCTCTAAGTAATAAAAGTAATATCTACGTACAAATTACAAACAGAAGCGCAAGAGTTCAATTTCTTTAAAGTATTAGGCAATTCATAATCATACTGACTAGTCATTTCTGAAATGAGTGGTCAATAGCTCAACAGTTATTTGTCCATCAGAAGTAAGTACCGGAGACGCAACAAAACGATAATTGACTTAAGCTCTACGAGTGATAAGGCAATACCTACATAGTTCTTTGCGATTAGGGCGTTGTTCATACCTTAACGTACAATGGATTTAACTTTTTTGACCTATCGAACATATATACTGAGGTTATTAAGAAAGCTATGAGAATAAAATTATTGGCATTTGTTTCAACACACGGTTGTTGTTGTCTGTAAGAACACCGATGGAGGAGGCCTTTATCCAGAAATGCCAATAATATGATGAATTTTACTTCTTATTTTAAGTTTTCAATAGGGGCGGACCACTAGTTTTTTTATTAAATCTTCACCCACGGGAACGTCCTGATTTTCATCTGACTACTTAAAAAGGAGATCTTATATCATCGTCACAGCTTATGTTTACAGTGCCTACTTAAAAAATATTATTTAATACGTACAAATGAATAAACTAGATTTTTAGTTTACAAAGTTTAAGTTGAACATTAAAACATATTAAAATAAATAATTAATACTAAAATATATAAAAATAATAAAATAAATCCAGAGCGTTCATTTTCTCTTGTAGTCTATAGTTTCCTCGTATATCTCTCGCATCTAACCTGCAATTTCGCCAGTAGCTATGTTCAGTTCACGTCATGATAGAGGGATGCCAATCAGTGATGATAAATGATCTCCTAACGAATTTGTTGTACTCTTAATTGAAGTCACTTGTTAGTGGTTTTGTGGCTAGTCACAGATAGAAATGGATACCTTAGGCAAAAAATGTGAGATGAACAAAGTACGAGTATGTGCCTATAGAATTTAAGGTTTAGAGCAAGTATTTGCAACCGTTTCGGAAAGTTTTTTTTTGTAGGAACCATTTTAATATAATAATATTATAGTAAATAAAATAAGAAAATAAATAATACTTTAGGAGCGATTTTTGTGTTTTCCATCCTTTAATGAAAAAATAAACATTCTTTGGATTCTTTGGGGTTATTCACTTGAGAAGTTTAAATTATATAGTAATAAAGATAATTCACACAATTGCTTGGATTATGATATATTATTATAGGATAGGTATTCATTATTATACATAGAAAACGACCAGAGCACCCTGAACAAATACTTGCATATCATACAAATATTTGTCCAGAGGCGGACCTTCAACCACCGCGCCACAGATATGGTCGAAATTAAAATTAACTTGACGGTGGACGAGGCGTAATAAATCAAGAACTAAGGGATTTCCTATCCGGTACCTTTAGTTCAGTACTTCCCACGGTACAAATGGTGTTCAGAATAAGCCGAAAAATCCACAGCAATTTATTTGCCTCATCGCCCTTCTTTATCGAGTATTTTACAAATAAGTGCTTTAAGCTTTAGGCCCAGCTCAAAGAGGTATAAGCCAGCGCATTATAGTAGCTAACTTTACGATTCAGTCTCCTAGAACAGAATCAAATTGCTCTATTTCCTGTAGACCTTACAGGAATTTTGGAAACGTCACAAAATACAAATTACATATGTAATACTGGGAAATAAAGTTATCACTTTGATTAGTTGTTCAATTTAATCTTTTTAAAAAGAAGAAAAATAAATAATTTTACATAATAAGCAGAAGTGAAATTAGTAGCAGAAACCGTTTTGCATCTGGGAGGTCATTTAGAGGTGTTTGCCACCTTGGTGATATAAAAAAAGACAAAGTTTCCAAACTATTAACTCAAAATTAATGTCACCGAAAATAATATTAATAAAATAACGATTAAATTAAACCAGTTGCTACGATTATAAGCTTTGGTTAATTTCTTGAACGGGTTGGTCTCGCGTTATCCAGTTTCCAGTTAATCACAGGTTACTTGGATCGTTCAAAACAAACACACAGACAGTAATGATCGACTCAGTGTAGGTATTATAGTAACAACCGCACTTGCTTTTAATTCCTCTTAAGTAGTGGGCTTGCGATTAATTTCAATTGGTAATATAAATATCAATGAACGATATCATTCGTAAAGAGCTACTTTTACTCTCGTAGGTTTTATATAGACATTTTTGACCAGTTTTTTTTAAAAACATTACTAATTAGTAATGTTAATAATGTTAAGAATGTCTAAAGTAAATAAAGTCTTAAGACTTTATTTACTTTAGATCTTACAGGTCTCCATGATGATTATGATTATGATTATGATGCCATCTATGGCACTCATTAGGGGAGGCCTATGTCCAGCAGTGGACTATTATAGGCTGGTGATGATGATGATGATGATGATTACAGGTCTCCTGGACACTCCAGTTTCAACCAATATTTCCCTTTACTCTGTTATAAAAGGGGTTAGAAGATTTTTGTTCGAAGCCTGGCTTAGTTCCCGCCGCTTTTTGTATTTTATAAATAAATAAATGTGCATTTATTTATAAAATACAAAACTACAGTAAAAAACTAAAGAAAAAATTAATGTGCAAAACTACAGTGAAAAAAACAGACGTTTGAGCAAAAATCATCGAACCCCTTTAAAAGATTATGGAAGCAAATTCGATTCCAAAGAGCCCTTAATTTAATTGTTATCTTCAATTAAAACGTACAAATCCTAACCATTAATTTCGCATTTAATTTAATATTAAATGCAATTCCTAATTTATTACATGTCTCCTTTTTGTTGTTCACTGTGTTCATAACACCTCTTCTAAGATTTATTAAGATTACTATCGTGAGCAATTTGCTATTTCAATTTTATTTCAACTATGATATTGCTACTAAATGAGTGTGTTTATAGACCCTTGCAATAATATCGTCTTAAGTATTTAAGGCTCGATAACTGTCAGATTTTATTTATTTATTTATCATTGGGGAAAAAGCTTTAATAAGATAAAATTATACAGTAGATTTTTTTCCGTTTCGTCCGTTTTCTCAAATAAAGGGAATAAGTTAAACATATTGTACTGTATAATACATAATCAATGCAATTATTATCGTCAAAACTATGTAGTTCTAATTTGTTTTTGTTATTTTATTGTATTTTCATTTATTGTAAAAGAGCAAAACACACGTAACTTTAATTAAAGATTAATAAATTTTTAATTGATTTACAAAATCATCATCATCATCATCATCATCAGCCTATGTTAGTCCACTGTTGGACATAGGCCTCAAATTTTTTGATTTACAAAATATTACTTTTAATTCCTTTTAGGTTATAACAATATAGTTATTAAGATAATACGTTTTTAAGTCTCCTTTAAATAAACTTAGAACTAACGATTTCATGTTTAGCGTTACTTTTAGAGTGACCTTAGTAGTTGGATAGCTATATCTGAAACAATTATCAATAATTAAGTAAATTTATCCTATAAAAGCAAACCCAACAAGGTCCACTTGTCAAAATATTTAGCAATAAGGGATCAACACATAGAGGTTAATCCCGCTTTGCCAAAGCAATTCTCTGAGAGATGTTTTTTATTATAGTTTTTTTAAGCGTGCATATTTGTGTGGTAAGCTGCGAAGGCTGAATTGTATTGTTTTCATTTGCACTCATATTTATAATTATAAGCTAACTTAAAACAGTTACCAAGTAGTGTTTTTTATTACTCTGAATTATGTCAATAGAAAAATACAGACTGAGAATTAACAATGGTTTAAGGTAGCAGGGCTATTATGAATATAGGATTACTTTTAGAGTAATGGAGATTGAGATGGCCTTTTTGTTTCTCATGCTGATAGGCCTGTTATATTTGTAAGGTTATTTTACTAATCAATGCGAACCGAATAAAGTTGTTTCTTCCTCTATTGTTTACAAGCTCTTAGGACGATATGGTCGCTGAGTGACAAAGTCTCTTCAAATTGTTTTATATGACTAGCTCTTGAACTAGTGGAACAGTACTCAATTAACCTAATTTGTATGCTTGTATTCAACTGATGATGTGAAAGCAACCAATAATAAAGTAGAATTGTGTTGATGCATCAGAATATTCGTCATTGGCAATGCAATTAGCAGGAACGCGACCAAAGTAGAGAACAAAATGCAGATGAATATTCCACACAATAAATTTTACGGACTCAATAAAATTTTAACACTAATTAACGGCGAAAAGCAGCGTTTATAACGGAAAGGATTTATCATGATAATTAAAGATTCTTTATTTGGGTTTTACATCATAATTATTAAAGCTTTTTGATTTTATTATTTCAACTGCATTCTAATAGAATGAATAAAAAAGTAAAAAAACACTCCGATATATAAAATGGTAAATTCAAAAAGATTATTATTATCATGCTACATAAGATAATAAGATAAGATAATAATTCTTTATTCTCGAAACTTATGACTAACATCAAAATACATTCAGTTTTCAATGTTTAAAATTAGTTTGAAACTTATAAACAAAATCAATAATAAAACCTGGGCTTTTTAACTCCATGCTAGGGCATTGGGTTTGTTGCCTAGGGTAGAATATAGAAAAATTACGTTACTTTGTTATAGAATGTAAATAATAACGTATTTTTTTTTCAAATTTATTCCTTCACCTTCAATAATGTTCGCAATTTATGGCGATCCGTTGTCATTATTGTAGATTCCAGTCTACCCCAGAAAACAATTCCTATGCTAAGGGGGCCCACCGATAACAACCGCTGTGTGTAGGTACGATTAGAGATTTAATAGTGGCTTATGCCTAATAATAGTTACGTACCTGTCAATTTCTATCTCTTCTATCCCTCTTTGCCTATTAGCCCATTGACACTAAATATATTTCCTTCTTATTCAGCCTCAAACAGTCGATTCGCGTCGTTTAATTATAATTGAATCGGAGTAAGCCCTCTGTGACACTAATACTGCCCCACTGATTGATCTACGGCTGGTGGGAATGGAAATTGCAAATTTTAGATTGAATATCGAGAGATTGCGTTTCAAGTTCCTAGGAGGCTATTTTATAGTGGCAAGGCAATTGACAACTGGGTATAAAACCGTAAGCCAGACAGGACCGTGAGCTGTTTACAGTCCTATTTCTAGGGTCAGATTCAATGAGGACTTGGGAATACGCAGGTATTCAAATATATCCTCATGAAATAAAATATAAGGTACGACATAAATAGTATTTAATCTTCATGGTTTTCCCTAAATAATTTGTTTTTTTTATTATAGGTACCATAAAAATAACAAAACTTAAAAACCTAACCCCTGTGCATTAGGCTAGATTTTATCTCTGCTTTTGTGGCGAACTAGGTTGGCTTTCAGACATTGACCACCCACCAAGTTTCTAAGTTAATTAAACACGACTAAAGGTATTCAAAGAGAAAAGGACTATTTCACAGCTCCCTCAATCATATCTTCACAAACATTTTCTGTCCCACAATACACGATTTATCTACAAAGTCTCAATACGCCATCTTGAAGCATCTCAATAACTAGGATAGATATCCCATAGAATTATCACATAAATCAACGTAGCTAGTGATTAATACGATACCGACCAGAGTCCAGCCTTGTCGTTATAACGGTTGAATGTAATTAAATTGAAGCTTCCGTATACCCTTTGGCAAAGAGAAGATAAAGTATTGCAGAACCCGTAGGAGCATCTGGGAGCATCTCTTGATAATTGACTTTGTCAGCGAACAAAATCATATCCGCTATGTCTTTACTTTTTTATATCATAGATTGTTCAACGTAGCGGTGGTGCTTCGACCGTTGCTTACTTAACCCTTTTTGAACGTAGAAATATCAGATTATTGATAGTTATATCAAATATTTCTTGTAGCAATAAACACGTGCTCTAAATGTGCTAATGTATCTTCTCCTAGAATAGACATAAACGATGTAAGCTCTTCAAGTCCTCAAACCATAATCCTTTCTGTATGACGAGACATGGTGCTCTTTCATCTATGGCCTGTATAGGATTACTACATGATGCTGCGTTAAGCTGAGATCGGAAAATCGAAAGACGATAACACCACACATACATTATCTTATGTCTTCATTAGAATTTGAGAACATGGCGCAATAAATACCAAATGAATATTGAACATGACATAAATATTATGCGGAACAATTTTCAGTAGCTTGTTCATGGCATCATTAATATCAACCAGTATGGTAGTTAAGTCTAGTTAAATAAGTTTAACCTGGATTTAGTCAGGATTTCTCTGGTGAATTCGTATTATAACATTGTATTATGGTAATATAACAACCGTCTAGAAACTAGCAAGTTCCAGTTAGTAATCGTTCGCGTACATCAATTGTTATAACCAGTTCGATAGGTGACCCCGCAGCAATAGAAACTGTTATGTTATGCATACGATACTTATGTTGAGCCACTCAACTACGGTGGTCCCTTGGAAAGCACGTTTCTTATACCACGACGTTAATTTTAAAATTAGCATCGGTAAACAAATTGCTGCAAATTGTTTGCTTTCCTTCCGACAAAAGAGACGCTAATAGCAACAATATACCAAACAGCCGAAATAAATCGTTATTGTGCACAATAAAATCGACTGAAGAAATATTTGGCTTTTCTCACTCATTAAAATGCCTTTTGTTTTAGATTATTTTATTCATTATGGTAATGTTTTCAGTAGCGGACCACACAAAGATAAAATTCGTAGTATGGTAGCTCGTTGGATTTTGTTTTGCATATTTTCTGCATTACTGAGCAAACCTCTTTTGTCAATATTGTCTCCGCGAGTCATTGAGTAAATGACGATGTCCTCAAGAAAAAACAAAATGCAAATCAAACTACTGGCGCTTTCTCAACATACATCGGTATGTGATGTATGTACCCATCTAGTTACTGTACTTTATCTGATGAAATAAAGTTTCAGTTTATGATACTCCGCGTCAGGATTTTTAATGACGTTTATAATAAATTTTACTATACTAAGAAAGAAACAAGACTGAACAACGTGCCATAGCCCAGAAGCGGCATACGTCAGATAAATTATGCACTTGATTGCTGCGATTGTTACTTGCTGGAGAATTTCAATCCGCAAATCGCTATTAGCCTTCCTCAAATGCATTTAAGTCATCAAGGCATTGAAGATACTTTCTCTACATCGCTGGCTGTTTCGATATGATAAATGAACTTGTTCGCCTGAAGACAACTTTGACAAAGAAGTTATTATTAACTTATTATTTAATATAAAATGGCTAAGTTTATAGCAGCTATTCTTCTTTTTTGTGTATCAAGTAACAAGATTAAAGTAACTTGTTAGAAGATTAGACCTGGCTCCTAACTTATCAAGATTTTCATACTATTCATAGATGTAACAAAAGCTTTTTAGGGTTTTGCCATCGGTTGCAAAACCCTTATGAAATCGCTTTGGGTCTGTTTTGTGTTTTGAATCCTTAATATCTCAGAAACTACTGCAGCTATTGACTTGAAATTTGAAATAATAATACATTTTGTGCGCCCGCACATATTTATAGAAAAATAAATGAAAATAAATGAAAAATCAAAATGAAGATTTTCCATACAAATTTTGAAATCGAAATTTTAAATGGAACGTACAAAGTCGAAAGTGGTATCAAATGAAAGGTACTCGTTTGTAGATTTCAAAATAGTTTTTGAAATTTCGGTAGATTTCATACTTTTTAAAATATTTTGAAAATGGTCAAAAAAATGACCGTTCCCCCCCCCTATCTCCGAAGATTGCAGAGCGATCGACGTGATATGTACCAAGTGTTTGTAGGTATTGATCTATATTTTATAGGAAAAATATAGAGAAGTCTGTAAAAATAATACTTTTTGAAATATGGTCAAAAAAGGGCGGGAAAAATTTCTAAAGGGGTGACTACCCCCCCGAGTTGGGTATCAAATGAAAGGTATTGGTTTGTACAATCCAATGCAGTTTTTGAAATTTCGATAGATTTTATACTTTTTGATATATTTTGAAAAAGGTCGAAAATTTGACCGTTCCCCCCCCTCTATCTCCGAAGATAGCAGAGTGATCTATATAAAATGTACTAAGCGTTTGTAGATATAGGTCTATATTTTACAGGAAAAATATAGAGAAGTCTGTAAAAATAATACTTTTCGAAATATGGTCAAAAAACGAATTTTCATACAATGGGGGCTATTTCATTGAGAGCAATATCAAATCAAAGGTATGGATTTCGACAATTCAAAACAGGTTTTAAAAATCGTCTAAGTTTCATACTTAGTGAAATACGTAGAAAAAAGTCGAAAAAATAATTGTAGGTACCAACCCACTTACTACCCACTAATCTCTGTAGTAACTGTAATAGTAGGGTTCCACAGCGCCACGAAACCGTTGTTCTCAAAATTTTAAAGTCCATACCCAATGTATTCCACTGCGCTCGAAGAATATTTAGATAATAAGATTATTGAATTCATGAATTCCACCGTGCTCCAAAAAAATATGAGAAGAGTAATGTATCCTGGATAATCCACACAACATCATTTAGCGACAAGCTAAGCAAGCTTGTGTAATTCGTACTACTACGATATCTGTTATACTTAATAAAGTATATATAAGTATCACATTAGATGATTTATTTTTGTGGACGTAGAAAAGGACTAGAACACTCAAACAAATAATCTGCAGATCTTACAAATATTAGTCCCGAGGCGGGAATCAAACCGCAACCTCCTGCGTTGTAAGCCCACCGCGCTAACAGGTCGTCAATATACGTACCTAAACGACAAAAGTTCAAAACCCTCGCTCGGCGCGCGAGTTACACTCGCACTTGTCGTACTTGTTTAATATCAACATACGCCTAGAGGCAAGAAGGCTATTTAAATATGAGCCACGTTTTGTAACTATTTTGTTTTCTGTAAAGATGAAATATGCTTTGGTAAATTAATGTTTTAAAGCAAACAAATATATCGTCCGCGTTATATTTTTGCCGAGTCAAGTTTGTCTTTTATTTTCATTCAACACAGCTAAGCATTGAGCATGTAAAGATAGATAATGCTTACAAAGCCTTATAAAACAGTTAGTACCTACTTAATTGAACTAATCCTATAAAATGTTTATGGAATTGGCAGCGTTATGGCTTATAGAACAGAATTCAATGAAATTAACAGATAACGATATTAATATTTTTAATTATGTTGGAAGTAGCTACCTCAGTTACTTCATAAGTACAACAAACTCTCTAACTGCCTTACTACATTGTACATGATGAAAAGAACAATCGTGTATGAATAACTGAGGCACGAATATTGTTCAACTAACTGGCTTCGTTAGTTTGTTCCTGGGAATTGTTACGTTTCATTTCATTGTGTCGTGATCTCCTGTGTGTACTAATTTGTTTGGATTTCTGTTTTATAATGTTCTATATTATTATAGCTTTGTAGTTTTACTAGCAGTCCGCCCGGCTTCACACAGGTATTTTATACAAATTTCCGATCCCTAACTTTTTTTAAATACTCTATAACCTATGTTCATAAAGGACAAAATTAAGAATTATAATGGAGAAAGAATTTTTCATAGATTATTTACCTACCGGAAGATAATATTCTTCAACTCTCGGTCATAAAAATTCTAATCGTTGTAATATTTTAATTATAGGTTCACATTTTTAAACCAATTTTTTTAGCTACTAAATGTTTTTAACTGTCTTGTTCTATTTTTTACTAACTTACCTACTGTTATCTGTTTATAGATCTAATCTATTTAAAAAACCAAACAAAACACGTAAGGTGTGAAGAGATTATGCATATTAGAGTAACACTGATGTATTGTTTGGTTCCATGAACAAATTTACTTAAAGCTGCGTAGTTACTCACAAAATTTTATTTTTTAATGATTTTATCAGTTGTGGATTAAGTTTAATGGGAACTTCATTAATTTAGTTCATTATTTAGGGATTATACATTGTTTGTAAATTTTAATGAAGGTATTTTTTATTATTCTTGAACTGATAAGCTTGCTTTAAGCTTAAAGTCAAGCATTAGGCATGAAATTTTTTTGGATAAATAAATTAGCGGTGAATATTTTAATGTATAGGTACAAACTTTACCACGTGCTCCTTAAGAGCAATTTTATGTAACAACTTCAAAGTACATTTCTGAGGTGCTAATGTGCGAAGACGTAAAATAATTTCATAAGTTTAATTCTGGAAACTGGTTATGCTGCTGCTTAAGCACAAAGTTTTATCCTTAGTACATAGTTACTCACTTTACCTTACCACATCGAGACCGAAGCTGCAAGCTAGAATAAGGCACTTCTGGGCACTTCCAACGATAATAAAGCTTTAGACTTTTATGCATGGATAGATAGATAGATAATATCTTTATTGCAACTAATAAAACAGTACAAAAAACAGTAAACAGCCTTATCGCTGCAAGCTTTAAGGCAGCTTCTCTTCTCTCTTCCATACAACCTTTAGATGGAAAGAATCGAAAAAACGTGACGGCGATATAGCTAAAAGTCACAATAAAAAAAATGTATTGTCTAAAGTATAATGTAACTATAAAACAGGAACAACAAATAAACGTTATAACAATCAAGCAAATATTTAAGGACGATGGGACGGGATTTGGCATGTCGAATGGAAACAGATGAAATAAATAGATGTAGAATCCATGTACTCTACATCCGTAGATAAAGATTATTATAAGCTAGTACGGGGAAGATATAATAATCGATTATAATGACATCTCATCGTCATCCATTCCGTACAATACTGAAGTTGAAGAAGTGAATCTCACTCACATTATGCTCTTGACAAAGTGATTTTTTCTGTTCTACCATAGAACGATTCCCGATTATGGGAGCTGATAAGAGCCCTGAGTTTGATTCCTCGATAGCATTGAGACGTCATGCGTCATAGAAACGTAAAATTTTCGCATAACTAGATAGACGTTTTATTGAGTTCACACACGAATATCAAGAAAAAACAGCAGATAGGTAGCATTGGATAACGCACTATTAGGTGGCCTTATTGGCTTATTTTTCTCCGTCTGTAACCATAATCCACTCGTGAAACTTTCGCGTCGCCAACCCTATAACAACAGCCTTACCGAAAGTACCCTCAAATTGAGTCACGTGCTGCGTACACGCGAACACACTCCTGTGCCCGAATTTATGCAACTTGCTACACCGCTGTTGAAACCCTTACAACCCCTTCAAACCACGGAGGGTATTCTGGGAAACTATTATATGTTTAAGAGCTATTAAAAAAGCTCTATAGCTTATAGTTATAAAACTACTATAAAGAAATTAGTACCGCAATTAGACATAGTTTCTGATGAAAAAAAAAGCGTTACGATGTAGCTTGGCTTATTCTTTAGTTGATGGACGCAGGAAAATGTGTTGTAGACCGAGTTGCTGAATATTATGCTAAAACCACCCATCCTACAACTGACATTTGAAAGCCATTTCAAATGTCAATAAAGGATGGATGGTTTTTAATTTGACAGCTGATCTATTACCTACAGATAAAAGGCATCTTGAAAAAAATCAAGTTATATAAAAATAGGACCCAAAACAGACTCCAGAATACCTACGTTTCCTTTGTAGTACCTATAAACCCTACGAAACGTAGGATAGTGTTATACCGTAACCAAGAAGCAGATGGTGTTACGCACGAATGGCCGACCCTGGCTGGCGCAGCGTTGCATTACCCCATTCTTTCTTATTTACAAGGACTTTAGGATAATTCGTTAGGGGTTCCGCCGGCTATTGAGTAAACAAAGTCGGTGGTTTTGGAACAAAGGAAGGGTTTCAGACTTTGAATACGTAATACAAATTAAACAAGGTTTTGTTTGGAATAGACTGCTGATTAAAATCGATTTTGAAATAATTATGCAGTACCTAACCTGAGTGGTTTTTATGACCTTGTATTTTTTATGACCAAATACAAATTTCAACTTCGAGACACGTATCTATTAATAATGACGCGGTGAATATTTCGAACTTTTACGGATACCAAAAACTTGATATTAATTTATTAATACTAGCTACTGGCTTTTTCAAAATATCTAATGTCAGTCCCCGGGATATTGTTTACCTACCAATTTTTATTAACATCCGTTCAGCCTAGACCTGAAAAGGTAGGAGACAGATTTCACACCCTTTGACTTATTCACCATTATTCACATGCATTGCTGTAACATAATCTGCACGTTTATTTGAAATTCAATCACAGTTTCGGTACGGATAATAAGTGGCTATACCATCCACCAACCTGGAATTAGTACTAGAAGTTCGGAATTCAGGTAATATTGGCTTCCTGGGTACGGCCTTTGATGCTTAGATTAAATCGAGCCTTGATTGGATTAATAACCTCGGTAACGTGTGCAGTTGGATAATATGAAGGTACCAGGTATCATCAGGTTCAGCGTAGACTGCCCATTCGGGCACTGAAGGTCGTATTCCTAAAAGTTGGCAGTTTTATCAGGAACTTAACCGATGTCTTTTGTTTACAGAAAAGGTTTTTAATAAGAATAGCTAATAAAAATATGAGAATACTATGTTTTTTGATCTGACTGTACTTTTGCCATAGTTTTGCAGGTTTATAGCTTGTTTTCTTCTGGTGGGGTGGGGGGTTGAAATGACTAAAATTATTATTCAAATAACAATATACCTGCCGATCGACGTTTTTGATTTTTTGACGCTTAACCGTGTTTAAAAAAAATGACATGAAGGTACGGTTGAGTTATTAGATTTAGGTTCTAGAGTTCACCCCCCGATGAATTCTACACACCAAAATTGAGCCACAACAAGTGACAAAACACTTTCGGATGCCTATAATATTTGTATTAATGTAATGTTTGACACACTGAAACATCGCAGAAAGCCTCGTGTTGCCGATTTTAGTATGTAGGCTTCAAAAGAGTGGCAATCAATTGTCCTGCTGCGAGTCTTGTACTGTCGTGTACTGTCTACGACAGTAATTTGCTTGCTCGATTTTGGTTATCAAAAGTAAACAAAAAAAATTTTTGACTAGGCTTATAACAACCAACCCTAGTCTTTAATTAATTTTGCTTTAATAGCACGAGACGACTAGACAGGCTTTGAATTATAGGCATTATTACGTGAAATATTGTCATATTTTACAGTCTGTCACTACATTGCGCTCTATGGTATTCATGAACGTCTCGACTTGTGTGGTTATTGACGAAATCCTTTGTGAATCACGACCTATGGTCTAGCAAATGCAATAAGAGATGTTGCAGATTAGTTGCTAGTTACTGCGATATTGCTTTCTGATGAAAGCTCTTAGCTGTTGATTGTTAATATATTTGTGTGATTGATCTTGTATGAATGGGATCGGGATTAGCGAATCAATTTATGCGTTTGGTTTAGGCTTGTACTTTGCTTATAGAAGATATGCGACGCAGGTTGCGGGTTTGATTTCCGTGTCGACACATGTTTGTACGATCTACAGATATTTGTTCAGGGTGTTCTGATTGATGAAAAACTATCTAAGCAGTGGGATATTGTAATGAGTATCATCTAGTACCCATTTGCTTAATTTGAGGCTAGATATTGTTGTGTGGATTGTCCGGCACAATTTACTCATTTGACGAGTGAAAGGGGTTATAACACCCCGATTCATACATATATTGCTATGTTTATATGTGAACTACAATATACAGATTCATTCGTAATTCCTAAATGGATGGACCGTTTTTTAATTTTGTTTTACATTATTGATCGAAATTATTTTATGCATGTCAAATAGAAAACCTATGCCTACCTATTTAAAATGTTATGATGCTTAATTTAAATAACATTTTTGATAGACGTTTTAGAATTTTCGTGAAACATGAGTGTGTTCGCCTGCTTCACAGTTCCAGTGTCTAAAAATATATATGCTAAAGAAACATATATTCCGCTATAGGTTATCCGTTCACCACCCACGTGGACTGTCGATTTGTCAGTTGTCGTTGTGGCACGCGTCTCGACTAATTGCTGTTATAAATCCAGTGCAATCAGAGACCGGTTGGTGATGATGCAGCTGGCTTTCTGCATATGGTGTGAGGGATGGCCTGGTGATAAAATAAAATCGGTCAAGTGCGATTCGATACTTAAAAACTACATTTTGTTGTAAAATTGGCACGCGTACCGAATTATCGAGGTCTTAAAAAGCAAAGCTCTTAGGTGTGATAAGATTATTATTATTTTTATTATCTCTCTTATCATTTGGTTATTTTTGTTTTGAAGATTATCTTGTTTTTATGATTTTTGTTGCTGCTATTATATAGGTACACCTATGAGTAAGAATTAAAACTATTCTATTTCTAATATTAAAATATAACTTCGTAAATCTTTTCTTGCGGCCCAAATACAAAAGCTCCTGTGCTTGTGTCGCTTGCTCACGTTCTTTATTCAAACTTGAGTAGGTAAATAAGTAATTTAACATATTCCAGGTTAAGTATGTTCGGAGTTATCTCTACTTTGATCAAATTAAGTTGTCTCGTGTCCTGAGTTGAAAGATTTAAGCGAAAGCGGTGCGATGCGTTCGTATAAACACAAAGTTTAAATAGCCTTATGAATAATTTTCTTTTACACTCATAAAGGGTCATAATGCACCTACAATACAACATACCTACATAAGAAGATAGCAAAAATAATGACCAAAAAAAGTTTACACGGTAAAACCAAATCACTTAATGTAACATATTTGACTAGTGTAATTGGAATTTCTGTACTAGTTCAATAAATAAATAATAATAACTTAAAATTATGCAATAGAAGAATATTCAAAATAAGGTACAAAGACTAAATGGTATAATAGATAAATTTAAGAAATGTTTACAGTGGAAACCGCACACTGTAAATAATTCTATTCAATAAAACATTGTAATGTAGAGTGTGGAATACGAGCGCATTGAGTTGGTTTCACTTTATCTGAAGGAATAAGATGTAGCACATTGAGCCAGTCTGGATTGTATTATACAAACAAATCTAAATCTACATCATCATCATCACCAGCCTATAATAGTCCACTGCTGGACATAGGCCTCACCTAATGAGCGCCATAGATGGCATCATTATTTCGGGAGTTATAGTCCATAATCTCCACGCTGGGCATGCGGGTTGGGATCGCAGTTTGGTGTAGTTGTTCCGCAGAAGGCGCTGCTGCCCGCCCCCCGCTGTGTTTCCCTTAGTCGCCTCTTACGACACCCACAGGAAGAGTTGGGGTGGTGAAATTCTATGCCGGCACCACACGGCAGTTACCAAGTAAGTCGGTATAACAGACCTTAATAATATCTTATAATGATCTGTCCTTTTCTTTATTTCTTCTAATAGAATTAGATTGTTGTGTGAGATACGGTATTTTAAGTTGAAAAGATATGTCTCAAATCACACTTATTTTAATTTAACTTTACTTTTAGTTTAAGAACGAGTTTATTTCATCAAAAAAAACTTGAATCGTTCTGCGGCGTCCCATATTGTGAAAACACATAGACCATAAGAGGCTGCAATATACTATTTGGGCTCAATGTGATATTCACTGAGAATTCCCTGAAAAAATGTAAAAAATATTACTTGAACTATTTTTTCCCAACAAATAGAGATTCATGAAAATACTAATTCCAAAAAATCCGCTTTCTACACACTCGCTATTACCAATACTTGATTATGGCTGTCATTATTGAGGATTTTTATCAATGAGCCAATCATCACTACGGTCGTACTGGATTATAAGACTTTTGCAGGCATGGACAGAAATCTTATTTTGAACGCCCGTGGAGGTCGACTCTTATAAAGTGACGTAAAGCCATGCCACGTTAAGCCATGTGTGGTAATTACTGAAATTCTTTACAACTATAGACTAAAATTCAACCCACACAAATGCAACAGTAATTATTAAATAGCAATAACAAATTGGCGGCAATTACATTCCAATTATACCATGGGAGTATGCTGTAATCATGTAAATTAGTTCTTCGATTGCATTGAAAACCAATTTCACATACATAGCAATATTAATGTCTCGCTTAATCATCGCGACTTCGTGTGATAGCTAATTAGATATTGCAATTTGATCATAGATATTCAGAAAATCAATATCTTAGAAAGCTTTAAAGGGAATGTGTTAAGAAAACCTATAAGGATAATAACAGACTTGTTAAATAAATTTCGTAATTTTTATGAAACCTTATCGTGTATGTAATTTTAAAAACAATAAAACTTCAAACAAGCTGTCATTAAAAACATAGCTACGTCAGAAGCAAAACTAATTGAACATGCTGAATTGAATCAAAAACGCTGCATGAATAGTCCCATAAAAGCGAATAAACTACCAACATCGTAAAACCAACAATAAAGAAAAATATCGTTTAAATAAAATGGCCGATATGCCACTAAACAAGATAAAAATGCCATAGCCATGATCGTAAACGCTTTATCCGCAAAAGTAATTGATTTGAATATTAATATTGAGAGGTTAATGAAGGACGACGAAAGAAATAAAACATATACTTAATATTATTTGAATAATGAATACAATTTAACACCAGATTAATGATTTGAAGAAAACCAGATATGTGAGAAAGAATAGTTATAGATATATATTTATGTAATATTACCGAACTTAACCCGCAGTGTTTGACGTGAATCGACTAAGAGAAGTAAATATACTTCTCTTAGTCTTGATCCAAAATCAATAAAACCAGATCTAATAAATCAGAGAGTAACCGTCACTAATTTATTTGAAAAGTAACCTTGCGCTTCAAAAGGTTCGAATCATCCGGCAGTGGTTTATGACAAATTGTCTCGAACTATCGATTTATATCTTAATTATAATCGGGCTCTTTTCTTTACGACTCACGATAACGAACTAAAACAATATTTAGATTGTTTAATTTATAGCCCTAGTTTTTATGTTCGGTCGTTATGAACTCTAGCGTGGTGCCGCAGTAAATTTCTTGACCGGGACTTTTTAATTGTTTCAACATTATCTATATCACACATAATCTGCAATATCACATAAGAATCTGCATAGAAAAAAAAGCTTATCAGCAAAAAGTTCCTTTGTGTTTTTATGAAATCTGGGCCGTATTCTATTTGTGTTGTGTATGCGCTATGCTATAAAGATGTATGAAAATGTATGACTCGCTTAGAGTTAACGTTTGTGACGACTTGGCAAACGATCTGTGGAAGCCATGATGCAGACAAATATAAAAAGTATGAAAGACTTGCTGACGTTTCGGACAGAATAAATTAAGACACTTTGTCCGAAATGACACTTTATAATTTTAATATTTTCTTCACTGACATTTCGGACACCAATGATAAAACCTCAGAAGATAAAACCTGTTTTGGACAGTCAGATAATAAAGCGAAACTGGCAAGACAAATCCAATGATACCTTATCATAATAAAGCTATGCAATCGAAATCATGGATTGGAACATACTTAAGTTGTCAACGTTAACCTGCAAAAAACTTCGAAGCTACTAATCAAAGTCCGAGAAAAAAACAAATTATCGCTTAAATTATTAGCAAAACAACATTTTTATCTTGCTCCTGTCTACAACGTGGTAATGATCTCATTAATACACAGTCCGTAATCACGTTACTGGAAATCCGATTAGGTTTTGAGCAGTTTCTCATATTTATAGGCGATAAATGTCTATCTAACGCTAAAAAGATCTTTTCTGGCGGTGAATTAATTTAAATAATTCATTTTGATCTGGGAGAACCACGTTGGATTACAGAGCTAGTTTTTGTAATGAACTGTCTAGGTAACTTTATTATTCTAAGCTCTGTAAGCTTATTATTCTCAAAAATGAGAAACTTTTGAAATGAGAAATGTTTTACTCTAAAAATAATACGCCATTTCAAGTTCAAATCCAAGTTTATATATTTTTTGCTTTACAATTATTCTATTAGGATTCTTATACCATCTATCCCTTTGACAAATTCCATTAATTTCGTCTCAACCGTGAAGGCATGAAAAGGTACCAGGTAGACGTAATTACTTTCCCATTTATAATATTCAAAATAAAATAAAATTAATTTCAAATGACAGTCATTTATTGCTTAAAAATATCGACAAATAATTCCAAAAACAATCATAGTATATCATCCACTACCATAGCACAAGAACTGTACGCGTTATGTATTTCTGAATGTTACTTAAAATATAATTTCATGTGTTGATTGTATTGATTCGCCTTAGATGTCTACGCTTTTCTAGACTGTGTTATAGACACATATATTATACTACTTATTTTTTGTATTATTTTAAGGTTATTTTTGTAGGTACATATTATGCATATTTTTGTATATATTTTCTTGTGTGAGCCAAAATAAACGATTTTCTTTCTTACTTATAAAATGTAAATCCTTATTAGCTGTAGGTAATAATAGTATAACTTTTGTCAAGTTGTATTTCTAAGAGCTGAGGATTTTGTAAATAAAAAAATATAAAAATAATATTTTAATGAAATAATATTTTAAATCCTCGTTTTCTTTAATTGTTTAAGTAAAATAAAATTAAATATCGTAATGCGTCTGGTGCTCTACATTATTCTACCTCATAGGTTCACGAATAGAGATAGATTGTCACTCTCCCGTTATTCACGTACTGCCACAAAGGCTAGTACACACTTGTCTAAGTTTTCGTGGTGGTGAATAAGTTGACCATTAACATCACCACCGTTACTGTTTAAGGCAATGCTATAAAGAATATGATGAGTTGCTTCACAGTCAACAAATAATGGTGGAGTGTTTATCTGTTGAATTATTTATAGTATCTGTTGTGAATTAATTATAAGACTAGAAAGTCTGTAACGGTAAATTCTCGCAAAAATCTCTTACGTTTTCGTAAAATTTTTTACTTACCTACTTGAATACTATTACCGACAATTTCATTAAGTGTATATACTGACAAGTAAAAACGTATTAAACAAGATACGATTACCCGATGACAAAGAAAAACATTCGTTAGTCATAATGACAAAATCACGAAGAACGATAGATTATTATTATCAGTTCATAATATTGAATTTAGCTACTAATATGCACATGCCCTAACTCCGCTAGTAGATGTCCTAAAGAAGATAGATCGCATTAGGTCGATTTATATCAATTCATCGTGAATATCCTCCGAGTCCCCATCCTTTGGCATCCGATCTAAATGCTGTCAATCGGGTGCCCTTATTTTGTTAATGTAGCTTCTAAATTTGAAATAGCTGGTGAACTACGAATGGTAAAGATTGAAGAACCTTCAACAAAAGAATCGCACATCTTAGCGTGGCAAGTTGGGCCGTGAGGAACTTTGAAGGAATTTTGAAGATGACACGTCTAGGAAGTTTTGCGTAGTTAGTTGGTTTCTCAGGAACCCTAGTCCATCAAAATCAAAAGCTTTTGTCAGGAAAAATCCTGTCTCATTTAAAAATGAGTGTGGGGATTATGGGCACTAAAGCCCCAGATGATAAATAATATCATTAGGAAAGACCTATGTCCAGCATAGGCTGATGATTATGATGGTTTGAAAATAGTATTATTGGTAATAAGATTACGTTAAACAAAAACTTTTTAAAATTGTGTGGGTAGCCTTCTAACTCAATTGAAAGTACTACCTCTCTACTTTATTAAGATATAGTAGCCACCTGAAGTAAAATATAGTTCTTACAAGACAGTACTCAATAGCATACCGAGAGAGGAGACTCAGCAATGTGCTGATGAGAAAAAATATTTTAACTCAAAATCTTTGAAAGTTCCCCAGGTGAACCAACAAGAGCTATATGTGAGGGCTAGAGAGAATGGCAATCACGATTTGTTGTAGGTTTGTCCGAAGCTCATTACCTCCAATAAAAGATAGCATCCGTTGTTTAGAGATTTCAGCACACCTTTTAACAGAGTATTTTACTAAATACCCTTGTAAGTCTTTAGTAGAATTTATATCAGATCCAATGCAGTCATAGGCATCAGATATTTCTCTATATTTTGTTTTCTTATTAGATATTAATACCTAGTATCAGAAGCTCACAAAGTTTGTTGATAATGGATAATCGTATAATGAAAAGATCTGATTATAAATTGTATTGAAATTATACCTAGCTTCATTAACATTTCTAAGCAAATTTGATTTGATTCAGATACAATGTAAGTGAAGCTGTGGGAAAAGCTACTTTAATAGTTCCTTACCTCCGAATACTTAATAATTGCCTCTCAAGGGATAAATTGACAGATTTTTCATAACTGATATGATGATGTCTTATATAACATATAAGATTACTTATATGATATATAAATAACTGATATGATATAACTATAATTGACATTTAATTAAAAAAATCGCACTTTGAGGCACATTGAGACACGTGCTTAAATCCGAGTCGAACTTAACACTTCAAGAGAACGATCTGCCTCGTTTTCTTTATTCGCCATAGATAGCCAAATTTTTAGGAAAATACAAGAATATAATATTTCTGTATAGCACCACCACCCAAATACTCATTAATTATTAAATATGTACTCAATAATTAGAATTATAGCTAAAGGTTATAATTCGAGTATTCAGGGGTAAGTCTAAAGGGGCATATTAACGTCCAATCTATGCATCTACGATTATGTTGCCACCCTTCTGGTACGGAATCCGAAAAAGGCTTTTTTCGTTAAATCTATGGAGGCCGGAGACGACGGAGTGCGAAGTGATGTAAGAACGCGCCGGCGACGGGACGTCCCAGCACTTTGCCAAATGCCACCGGGATCCGGATTTCGCCGGCTCGCTGTTACACCGAATGTTCTGGAATAGAAAACGATTCGATTATTTGCTAAAGTTGTATTAGAAAACCATTGGAATGTTTGAGCGAAGTACCTACATATATACTTTACCCAGGGCGGACCGCTAGTGTAATGTATTCTACATATATAAATATAACACAAGCTCTGCTTTTCTTGTGGATTGTTTAGCATTATTTATTTATTTAATTAACTACCTACAGCTATTATACCAGGTGTTCAAAATGCAAAAGTTGGATAGGTGGATATATGGAAGAAGCTAGTTGATGATAAGTAACAGAGCAGTCTAAATTATTTCAACAGAAAACATAGCATAGGTTTTATTGTAGTGGTACACATAGACAATAATCGATAGGTAATCTGGCTTAATTTTAATAAAGGTAACCTCCGTCTGACTTAATTTCAAAGTCAGTTTCTATTGATACAGAAATCTTTTGAGACTAGTTTCTCCCAGAAATAAACTTTATATATAAAATAAACTTTATATATAAAACTTGAACGCCACTGTCCCTTCATAATAAAAAAAAGCAGAAAAAGAAAAATATGCTAGGAAAATGTAAGATATAAAAGTTTGACATTCGTTTTTGTAAATCGGTCTAAGGTGTGGAATCTTAAATCTTAGAGGATTCGGGAAGTCATGAAGCTGCAACCCTTAGTAAGTGTCATACGGCATTAGATACTGCCTCTTTCTACATGACAACTGTAGCAGACAAGATATGCAAAGTTTGGTATATGCAACCTCATTGGTTCGCGCCTACTTAAGTAAAGTAAATTTATTGATAAATTGATTGAAATAAATGCATACACACTAGAATAATCACACTAACGGTAATTAAGTTTGAACTTAGTTACTAAAATCTAAATAACTTTAGCAGTAGGTACCTCCTTCTAGATATTAAAATTCACAACAACGCATATAATTTTTTATTTATGGTAAAAACTTTACGAACTTAAAAAAATACGATTAAATAACCTAATTAGAACTAGTATTTACAATTGAGCTAACTGCAGACTGTTGTAAACAAACTACAGGTAGCTCAACTAATCCAAATTAATAACAGTTGGAAGTATACCCAAGATACTGGCTGCATTGCCATTACGCATATCTAATTACGAAAAATATCGTGAACACACTTTCAAAAGCCAAAAAAACTAAATTCCTTATCTGAATAAAGCTTCTAAATGAAGTTTAAAATGTATCGATTCCTGGACAAAAATCCAAAGAATGGAAGATAAACTGATATTGGATAAACGTGTAAATTAGCCCAAAGGACGCCCATCAATTTCCTTAACTCGTTGCTTCTGAGAAGATTTCAAAAGGCTATAAATACCTTAGAGCTAAATATTCGGCTGGCGAAATGCCTGAGAAGAACCACAGAGTAGTATTTACGCACATTACCAGATCTTTGAACCTCTGAATCTCTCTCGTAAGCCCAAAACCTTTGTTTTAATCTGTAGTTAGCACTATAAACTATGAAAATCGGCGAATCGAAAATGAGATGAGATGATGCACATAGCAACATCTAACACATAGGCTCCACATAGAAACTTCCTTATTATATTTATTGTTCATGATTTTATTCCAGCGTGCAAGTTTGCGAGATGATAGCAATTATTTATATTTAATTACAATATATCCATCTTGGTATTACGTAAGTTACACTACTACTTCTTTTTTTAAATTCTACTCATCCATCAATTGATCGTCTACATGAGCAATTTCAGGCTCAGACATACAATACCACACTGGTTGAAATGAGCTGTGCTAAAAAATTCTGGAAAAAGATTTCCAAAAAATACTTCAAGCACACATCTTTATCGTTATTTTACATAATTTACAATCGGCCTGATCGACTTTATCCTATCAGATGTTCTATATACGATTTTCGCTCAACCTTTTTCGTTCATACCTACTGTATTTATCATCATTGGGTATACAATACCCCTCTGAGTGCAAACTTGCGACTACAAGGTGCGCTCGCGCTGATAAGTGAAATTACGTGTACCTTGTCAAATAGAGTTTACTGCTGTTGGTAAACAATTTAAACCGTTTAAAAATGTCGTAACGTAGAAGGTTACTTTCATTGTTTTACTTTCGTTTATATTTTTTGTTGCATCTTGCTTACTTGCCACATTTACCAATCGTAGTTATTTAAGATGTAAGTTGCTAAGCTAGACTGGTTTCGGTTTATTAACCGATGAAATACTGTCTTGTGTCGTATGTTTTGACCACCATATTCAAAAACAGCCATTTTGCAAAAAATAAATAACTAACTCAATGGCATCCAAATCATTTCATCGGAAATCATAATTTATCTACTTCAACACACAGTAATTCTGCAAATCAGCAAAACCGTTCTAAGGCCTGATTTTCTTTCCATGTCGACAAAATAGCTCATAAATCTGTCTGAGCTATTACAGATAAAAACAATTCTTGCTGCAGCGCAAGAAAGTTTTAAATCGACTCAAAAAATCTAAAAAGTGTGATCTTTCTACACAATTTAAATTGAGCTAGTCTAAAACCACTTAAACCTTAAGCTAGCCGAAGCGCAACCGGTGTAGAATCACTATTAAAAGCTCAACAAGTGTAGGTATCTACAACTTAGCCAAGTCTACTGGGGCATAAGCTAAGTTTTAATTAAGTTGGTAATTTATATCTTCGCAAGTAATCACTGCATAACCTTTGAATTTGTCTATTCCGTTCAAAACACTAATTTAAATGTTAAATGCCTCAATATTACCTAATTCTAGTTAATGCTCTCCACGGTCGTCTATCTTAGACTCTAATCTGTGTCACATTGAGACATACAACACGATTCCTATTAGCTTGGCTCATTTACAAGCGTTTCGTATTTGAAATACTACTAACTTCACAAATAAGACTTCTTTGACGAAAGCTATAGCATTCAGCTATCAATCGAATAAATGGCTGTATTTTCATGCAAGATAAGGGCAAGAAGTGTTGCTAATTCTATAACGGACAATAGAACGCAACGGTTCGAGCCGTGGTTTGTTTAACGCCTCATAGGGCGACTTACAGGAGCGAATGGACTCGCTTTGGTAATGAAAGTAATAAGCTATGTTTAATAAATAATAATAATAATGCTTGACAACCACACAGCATCATTAAGTCCCAAGCTAAGCAGAGCTTATGTTCTGGGTACTAGATGTCTGATAATACTTAATACAATATATTAGGTACAAAGAAATCTATACTAATATTATAAAGAGGAAAGATTTGATTGTTTGTTTGTTTGAATTGAATAGGCTCCGAAACTACTGGACCAATTTGAAAAATTCTTCAACCATAAGAATCCTAAAATTTCCGTGATGAACATAGGCTATAAAATATTTTCAAAAAAGTTAGAGATCCGCATAAAAACTTCAATAATAAAACCATAGCGCTATATATCAACTTCTTTTTTTTTCTTTTTTTGCGCTGCTCGCTTTTGCTGTGACTCAACTTCAACTTCTTTTTTTATGGCACCGCTTTTGCTACGACGACTCCACCAGTGTCAGTTATGGATTGTCATAGACATCACAATTCGTTACTGGGGTGCGAGAGGAAACACAATGTCAAAAAATATACAAACCATGCGATGTAGGCGATATAGCGGTGCGAGAGAAAAGTCTTTATATAAGTAAAGGAGGTAATGGTACAATTTTAAAAAGGAAAGATTTTATTGTTTGTTTGTGGTTTGAATTGAATAGGTTCTGAAACTACTGGACCTTTTTGGAAAAAAAATCATCATTATAATGATAATCATAGGCTATAGAATATTTTTAAAGTTAGTGATCCTTATGAAAACTTCAATAATAAAGTACCTTATCTAACGTGTGTGTGTGTGTAAGAACTTAAAATTCTTTAAAATACCCGTGCGAAGCCGGGGCGGGCTGCTAGTATATTATATTTTTAGTTTTATATGTAGAAAAACGACCTGAACACCCGGAATAATCTGAAGATCGTACAAAATCCTGAAGAGGCAGGAATAGAATCGCTCCTGCGGACCTTTGCCCACCACGCCACATAGGTCGACAAGGATGCAAAAGCAGTGAATAGTCAAATGACCGTTGACTGTTTGTACATACAACGTACGATATGTTTATACTAGCGACGTGCCCTGGCTTGGCACGGGCATGTTAAACATATAAACTTTTCTCTTGAATCACTCCATCTATTAAAAACACCGTATCAAAATCTGTCGCGTACTTTTGCAGATCATACTTATGGCATACATGGACAGACAGACAGACAGTGGGAGGCAACTTTGTTTTATACTATGTAGTGATACAACAACAGGCAACGATTAAATACTAGGTACTCATTAGTTAAAAGTCAGTCAGCTCAGTTTGTACGAACCTAGGTTAGGAAATGAATGGAACATATTTGAATGCAATGGGGCCTTGCATCATCAACGAAGCCGGTAACTTCAAACTGTATGCAAATCTTATTCTTAAATTATAGGCTTTGTACAACATAACAAAGGACCTCGGTCTCAGTATTCAAGGCTTAGGACTTAAGTCCTCAGTCTGGTATTTCGGATCTGTGGAGAAATTAACACTTTTAGGTTGTTTGCAAAGGCTGCAGTTAGCTCAATTAGCAGTAAATAGTAGTTTTAATTTGCTTCTAATATTTAATGACATTTTTTTGTTATTTAAGTCTACATAACATAATACAACATCTTTTTAAAATATTCACAGGTTTATTTATTATATGTGTACATATCGAGTAGGTAAGTTTTTTTTAACACAACTGCATTTTCCGTGTTAGAATGGATGCCCTAAGTTTTAATTAAGATTTGATTGTATGGTAATCAAATATTTCCTTTTTATAATATTAGTATACATTATGATATTATAAGGCAGCGTTTGTTTACATTTTGAATCCCGCCCTTCCAAAAATAGTCCCATTCGTATTCCACTAGATACCACGGAACCCCTTGATATATAAAATACAATAAAATGAAGAAAAATTACGATAAATTAATAACGGTTCCAAAACAAAGTGCGGTTCTTTAGTTCCCCTACAAGTTACCCCTAACCGACGTCTATTTTTACTTTCTTTTCACAGATCTTGTTTTACATTTGTGTCACGTATACAGAAGCATCTGTCGTGGAGAGTTTAGAAGCGATATTGCTGCTGTCACCGAAGAATGCACTCAACTTTGCGGTTATGGCACAGTTTACTCAAACCCGTAGGCTCACTTGCCGTTTTCTTCCTAAAAATAATGATCTAGGTGAATTTCAAGCCACGGTCCAATAAATAATAAATAAATAAATAAATAAATAAATAATGCAGGACAATGAAATGGATCATCGGGATTCTTGTAATTGTAGCTTACAAGAATATAGTTTCAAACTCAAAACTGTGAAAAATTCCAAGATCTACCAAGTATATCATCCTGAACGTAGTAAACGTATCCTGAGCGTAGACTCTAAGATGCAAAATGTAAAACAATAATGCTTAATGTCATTATACCAGTAACGAAAATTTTAAAAGAAAACTTATCATAAATGAATTTTATCAACAATACCTAACTGAAAAACACAAGCACACACAAAATTGTCGTCAATTCCGACAAAATAGATGCACCTCTTAGAATAAGTTGAGCAGTAACAGCAACTAGACCTACTGTATATTTCACTTCATTCTATCTAGAACAAAGAATCGAAGCAGACAGTTGGGACACTTCTAGACACTCGCGCATTTTTCTTCCCCGGTATTATTGAAGCCAAAGGTTTTAACGTTTAGTATTACTTTCCAGGACTACACTTATTCCCAGTTTAAAACTTAAAAGAATGGAGCTGCTGAATATTAAAATAAAAAGTTTTGTGTTTTGTAGATCCGTGAGTTCAAAGAAATTTTCTTGAATGATAACTTCGGAAGTTATGTTTTCGGCTATGATTTGGCTTTCTGCACTTTAAACTATGCCAAAGATAGTCCATGAATTCCAAACGTAATAGTTTTTTATAAACGACACTACTTATACTATTTGTGTATAAAGTACTATAGTACTTTTAATAAATAGTTATTTTATCCCCGCTTATCCAAGTAAAAACTCTCCTAAACCTCTCACGGTTCTCCCCGCTAAATAAAATAAACTCTAAAACTGGGGTCAACATGTTGAAAAACATGCTTAAAAGTCGCAACAATGAGCTCGCCATTCGACTCAACAAAGTAACGCCTTCAAATTGGAAATTACTCTTATAAACGTAACAATGTGCAACCACTTGCCCCAAAAACCACAAACAAAGTTAATATTACCGACCATTAAGCCCTAAAAACGTTAATTGTTATCAAAGCCCACCCAAGTAGATGCTTTTTCGACGATTTAGGAACGCGAGTTTTATGTAACACATCGTAAATTGGTATAGTTTCCTTCGCGTGCCCTAAGAGTAGGGCTAAACTTTTCCCAGAAGTGAACTACAGATCCTTGTAAATAGCTGGGTCAGTCAATCTAGTATAATAAATAATGCCGGACAATCCACACAGCGTCATCTAGCCCCAAGCTAAGCAGAGCTTGTGTTATGGGTACTAAGATGACTGATATACTTAATACAATATTATTACATATGTAGATTTTTTTTATTATACATAGGAAACGACCAGAACACCCTGAACAAATATCTGCAGATCGTACAAATATTTGTCCTAAGGCGGGAATCGAACCCACAACCTCTTGCGTCGCTGGCGGACCTTCGCCCACCACGCCACAGAGGTCGTCAAACTATTAGGTAGGTACTTCTTAAATGTTAGAAGAGCCTTGATATAAGGCTGAGCCTAAAGCATTTGTCTCATAATGAACAATCTATTCCCGTCTGAACATTTAACCAGTTATGCCGTTTATTATGTTTCACCTATAAGGTAGGAAATTCTTAAATGTGTGAAACATTTAAATATCGTTTAATATGAGACAAATGCTTCAGGCTCAGCCTGAAATCTAGGCTCTCCTAAGATTGACCAGTCAATCAGCATTGATTGATTCCTGGCTTGGTACAGTTAATTCTGGGTCAACTTGATGCAGCTAATTTACAATCCTGGTCGAACAGACTTGAGTTGATGTATTTGATAGTCAATATAACATGCATTTAGACATAATAAAAGAGACCAAATAGGAGTTCGGAAACTAAATAAATAAATCTCGGTAATGTATGGTGGCATATATGATGCTGTATATTCATACAGCATCATATGCCACCAAACAAAACAGTACTTGTGCTAAAGTGTTCAAGAAATAACTGATTTTACCCGACTACGCAAGAAAGAGGGTTATTTGTAAATTTGAATTACATTTATAACGACCTCTGGAGTGCGTTGGGTGAAGGTCCGCCTGCGACGCAGGAGGTTGCGGGTTCGATTCCCGCCTTGGGACAAATGTTGGTATGATTTGCAGATATTTGTTCAGGGTGTTCTGGTCGTTTACCATATATAATAAAAAATCTATTTAATGTAATCTATTCTAATATATATATATATATATTTATAAGTATATAAATCATCTAGTACCCATAACACAAACTCTGCTTAGCTGTGGGCTAGATGACGCGGTGTGGATTGTCCAATATTATTTTATTTTATTGACTAACCCAGCTGCCCTCAACTTTATACAACTCAGCGCATAGCGTACAGCTCAAAGACATTTTTTGTTAAAACGAAAGTATTAACAACGAGGGAACGACATGATTTTTTTCCCCTAACAGTAGGAATTTAAATTCCTCCGCCTTCTTACGATCGCGTGTGGTCTAATTGTGAATACGGCACAATGTTGGTTTTAGTCTGTATGTTAGTAATTAATGTGCTAGGGAAATTGTTAGTATCACTAATGACGTAGTTAAAGCGTCGAATTCAAAACCTGATATTGTAACGCGAATAACGTATTTTTTTCTTGAGAACTAAGAAACCCGGCTATTTTGTATGAAGCCTCAGCGCACTTTACAAAATTAGTCCAACAGTAAATAACAAAAATTTTAAAGATCTAGGAAATTTAGTTTGGAGTAGAAATATTGATGCGCGTTGAAGTCCTTTTCTAGGCTAATCCGGTGCGGCCATGTTCTTATTGTAAAACAAGCACCAAAGAAAGGCTACTTTTCAAAAAATTCCGCAGTCTTTTTCATTACGTACTTTTTTTAATTTTTGTCGTAAATAGTCACTGTCCTCACTGATGCTGTCATTGTGACATAATTTGACATTGCTACGCCAAGTGCGTAAGTAGCAAAGTTTGAAGTTTTACGAATAAAAGTGTCGGCAAGGACGAAAAACAATTCAAACAGTCTGTCGAGGGAAATGAAGGTATCCACACATCCGAGTGATACCTACTCGGACGCAACCCGGAATTTGGTAATCCATAATCCGAGCGCACCCGGCGACGATTATGATATTACCACAATCCAAGTTGCGGGTAGGTATTCAAAATAAAAATTACGCAACATTCACACATTACTCGAAATAGTTATTTCTTTAGTAGTTTGAAGGGGGTACCTATTATTCAATGTATTTCTACTTATTTTTCAAATTGAAAGACAAATTAAGTACGTAAGTAGATAGTGAAGTCATTTGCAACGGAAATTTACGATTATTTGATTTTTCCAACATTACGACACAGTCTCATACGCCGTGATCACCGAACAACTATTTAGTGTTAACCATTATTAGTTTAAAAAAAATTTACACAGTTGCGAGTGTCATAAGTATTTGTTCCAAAAAGTGTAACCAACATTGCAAGTACCTGCCTTGATAGGCACTTATTTGTTTCTTAAGTTGGAAGTACCACTCTAATGGAAGGCACTTACTACCTACTTCTATAACCTTCAATATACTTATTATATCTATATTTTAAAACGGTGTTTGGACCAGTTTATTATATAGCTATCTTGTCACATGCTGTGATATTCGATTCACGCCTAGTCCATAACAGAGTGGTGCTATTTTATTACCAGAAAATTTATAGATCACGCAAATGTTTTAGTTTTACGAGCATAGTTTCATTAATTCTTTGTCGGGTCAAATAAATTTATGATTTTCGCAAACGAATTCGATATCAAGCTAATTTTATGGTGGACGTATTTGATAAACTTCTCATATTTTATTTATTTTTACATTTTAAGTTTTTTATACGATATTTGGTCACAATGTTTAAAATTGATTTCGTTAGCACCATTAAATTATCAAAATTATGTATTTTTACTACTATCAAAAGTGTGTACTACCTGTCAAATACGTGTTTTTGATAAATAAATTATATCAATCAAGTAGGAAAGGATTTGATATGTTATTTTATTCTAAGCTTAAACAACTTTGATATAAACATAGGTTGGAAACAAAACTGCGCCTGACATTGTTTCAAATTCTTTGTCCAATGCCTCGGGCTACAAGGTGTTCAATGAAATCTCAATGCTTATAATATCGAGAACAATGAGCCATAAATACGCATTCATATCAACGCATAATGCTATGCCATAAGAAATGGGGTTTCTTTTCAATAATATATGAGGCCGTAGATTTTATTTGCATAATTTCAAGCACCACTGGCAAAATATAACATCTTATTATTGTAATAAACACGCTTGAGGTGTTTTCGTGAAAACAAAAGCTCTATGATTTCAATTGCCTTTAGCATCATCATTGATAATACGGTATGATTTAAAAGCCCTTCTAATATAACTTTCGGATAAGAAATTGCGATTGCCCATGCATTATTTCTTTATGTAAATGTTTGTTCGTAGATAATTGGGAAAATGCAAAAATATTCTTGAGAAATGATTATGCAATGTACCTCTAAGATATTAATAATAATAAATAAATTATGCCGGACAATTCATACAGCATCATAGCCTCAAGTTAAGCAGAGCTTGTGTTATGGGTACTAGATGACTGATATACATAATACGATATTATTACTTATTTTTACTAAACATAGAACGACCACAACACCCTGAACAAATAACAAAAATTTGTCCCGAGGCAAGGATCGAACCCGCAACCTCCTGTCGCAGACGGACCTTCGCCCACCGCGCCACAGAGCTCGTAGGAAATAGATAGGGAAATGAAAATAAAAACAAACAACAAGAACAAACATGAGTTCTTTTGTCTACACGTCACAGACTTCTTCAATTATTAACATTACTGGTGCCTAGCATAAGGCACTAGTTGCATGAATAATAAAACCAAAGTACACACCGTGAAAATGGCTAAGAAACTGCACTTTCTTGTCACAATGGCGTTATAAAAGCAACACTGTATCTTTATGCGTTGACAATGTGCATTGTGCCTTAGTAGCTGGTCTTCGCGAGAATTTTAATATTCTCAGGTCCCAGAGATAGAAGCGTAGAATGTCTAACAGTTTTCGTAAATTAAACTTTCACTGCGACATCACTTAATCTAGCTTTTACTTAAGCTAGTGCATCTTCGTAAGCGTGATTGAGCTCTAAGCTAAATGTAATACCTACTACACCGTTTCAAAGGTTAGTTATTTTGACTCAAAACAATTCATAATTGTTTTAAAAATTCGAATTGTTCTTTAATTAGTCAAGTCAAGAAAAGGCCGGTAGATTGATAGATAATATATATATTGCACCATAAAAATAGTTTAAACAGTAACTTCTATACTAATTAAATCTAGCGTGACACCATCGACGGTCTTATCGCTGAAAGTGGTAAAGCTTGATGATGTTTTCCTCCTAGCCGCTCGACCACAGCGGCCAGCCTCAACGAAGACTAGCTTAAACAGTGCACAAGTCAGTCGTAAACACAGGTGCACTATTCCCTTAGTCGTTCCCTAAAGCTTTAAAGCTCTCTTTACATTCGTATGTTTAGAAGTGGTGTAACCCTGATAGACACTTCATCTTCGTAGCGAGACAGTTTGCACTACACGAAATTCTTTAAAAATTCATGACAGGTATTCACCGGGTAGCTTGCCGGAATGGGAGTAGCGCAATGGTTTTTGTTCGCGTTATTCCATTCATCCTTTGAAACGTGGGTTTGCAGGTGAACTGTAGTGTGGAGTTTGTGGTTATATCGTTTTTAGGTGTATTTGGAATCAAAATTTTTATTATTAAAAAAAAATGGTTTATTATGGAACATAAAAAAATGGTTACAGGATAAAAAATTAAAACGATGCCACCTGCAGAAGTTTTAAAACTGTAAACGTTGTAGGTGGTGTCGGTAGAAAAATATCACATAAATATTATAAAAGCGAAATTTTTTGCTTGTAGTATGTTTGTGTATGTAAGTTTTTTCATTCTACATGCTTTGAATTTTAGCCGAAAGGATTTGGATAAAATTCGCTACCTGGATAATCTCATATCTCGGATTAAATACAAATAAAATCTTATATTGTGTATTTAATCCGAGGTAGATTCTAGATAATCATCTAGAAGATAAAAAAGCTTGGAACGAGTTATGCTATATCTCGAAAACTAACAACTAACAAGATGTAGAAGGTTTTAATTCGCATCTTCACTTTACTTTAAAAACATTAAAGTGAACAAAACAATACAAGTGATCACTTTATTTCTAGTGTCACCTATGCAATTTGTATTTTGTGACGTGTTCAAGAGTCGCGTAAGATGTATTGGATATAAAGCACCTCGATATTTGATAACATAGGCTATTTTCATCCCGGGAAAGTGTAGTGTTCCCGTGGGGTTACCGCGGGAAACACTGCAGAATAGTTACTACCAAATAACGAGTTTTCTGGAAAAACTGATTTTATGACACTGTTTTGTCTGCAACGCGTAGATACATATAAAAAACAACAACAACTAATCAGTGCTGTGAACTGGGATCCCGATTATAAAAGTTACCAAAAACCAGCAAATACAAGAAAATACCGTATTCAATTTAAAAGAACAGTTTTAAAGGAAGCTCGCTTTCATGACATTCTCACGCTATTTTCATAAACAAATTAAATGCACAAGGAAAATTAACTCCTCTTCGTGCAATGACGTGCAAGTGACGTGCCGGCTGTTGCAGGTTCGGAGGTCGATGCACCCGCGGAAATACTTTGCATTTAAATGAGTTTTCAACTAAGAGGTAGATAAATCTTAAATTTTCCCTGTGGGTTAGCACTTCTAGAAAAAAGTGTAAGCGAGGTAAATGAATAAATAATGCTGGACAATACACAAAGCAGCACCTAGCCCCAAGCTAAGCAGACCTTGTGTTGTGGGCTAGTACCCACAACACAAGGTCTGCTAATATTCATATATATAACACCGACAAAATACAATAGATATAAATTTTTACTATACATAGAAAAAGACCAAAACATCCTGAACAAGTACTAGCATATAATTTGGTGTATACAATATAAAACAAATAACATTGTCTGCCAGAAATCAAAAAGTTCTAACAGACGATTGAACATTGTGCGACCGTCCCACCTCACTGTCCTGTATTCTTTGTAACAAACGAACGCAAAGCCTATCGCACTATCCAGTCCGTTCCATCGAACCAACTGCTCACATAAAAAGTGTTGGTTGAGAGCTAACCTAGCAAATGTCACGGAGCGTACAGTTTCGACCGTTTGTTAATAATAAAAAAATCGGCTAGGACATTTGAACGAACACTAGCCTCTTTTTGACATCACCTAGCAAGCTAATACCCACCAGTGGGTATCATCAGACTAATGATGATGAAAATAAACATAAGAGTTTGAAACAGCCGATAACTGAAAAAATACGACGTAATCTTAATTCAATACCATTTAAAAACAGAACAACACTATGACAAAAATCGATGTGGCCAAAGAGACATCTAATATTTCATAATTATTAGTACTATTTTAACGGGTATTTATCGCGTTTATTTTACTTTTTTTTTGACAGACTGTAAACCTGTTGAAACGTCGAGAAAAAAAAAGTTAAATATTAAAAAGAGTGAAATTTGTTCAGATCGCGTAAGTTTAAAAATATTAATCTAATATTTCACTATATAAAATACATTTTTGTATAAAACGTTACTTGTCTATGTGAGTATTTTGTAAGCTTAGAAGTATAGTTATTAAGATCTGAAATCTTTTCCAATACACAGTTCAAAATAAAAGATAAAACTGACCATTATAAAGGTTTCAAACTAAATCCGGGTCTCAATTGAGTCCCAAAACCATCAACTATATTAGCAATATGAAACCCACCCCCGGTTATTGAATAAAGTTATCGAATAGCGATAGAGACAGCCACGAGAAATACACATTAAATTTAGATTCTTGTCCTGTTTTCATTAAACACACACCCTCCCTCTACTTTAATGCCGGCGGACAAGAAAATATGTAGAGTCGAATTAAACGTAAAAACATTTTTGTATTTATTTTAATGCGACGGATGAATTTCCTATACAAATTGAATAACAAAATAATTTGTAATTTTGAGCATATTTTCACCACGATCTGCTATATTATTGTAAATATTTGGGAAAATCATCCGTCGCCGGAGCCTTAAGCTACTGCTGTGCCTCTGCTACGTAACCAGTTTAATTGTGAGGCTTATAAATAATAATAAGATTATTTTGGTTTCAGGAAAATTAAATACAAACAGGTTCTGAGAACAGAGGTGTATCAAATACTGTACCGAGAACCTGAAAGGGATAAAAGAATTAAAATACAAGAATAAGATAAAGGAGAAGAAATTTCTTGGACAAATTCAACATTAATGAGCATTTTACGTCTAATATGGAACGGCTTGGAATCTTATTATCTTTGAAACCAGAATAAAAATAAGTAGGTAAAGTTAAAAATATATGAAAAGGGAAATGAATATTATGCATGATGAAATTACCGAATCCAAGATGAGAAAAACATCTCTTACAAACTGCTTAGCTTCTTGGTATAGTTAAGAATATATTAGGTTGATAATCACCACACTCTAGCCTCGAACTAAGCGGAGCTGATGGTCACTAGATAAATGATAAACTCCATGCATTACCTACATACATAGATAATGAAACCCCAAAGGTACGAATCCTGAAAATGATAACAAAATTAATAAATAAGTTCTGCACAGTATCTACTCCATCTTTTTTCTATTCCACCCATACAACATGGCAGTTTAATAAAAGGGCGGGCGCCCGTATACCCGACAGCCAACTGATAAGATCATAGACGTAAACACGAATAAAACGTACCAATTGCCGATACCCTTTCATTGCAACCAATAATTGGAACGATACTGTCCAGCATGTTCGTAAACGGTTTATCGGGGCTTGGCCCATCATTTCTTGGAGTGGTAAAATGGTAATGATTCCGTACTAGAAACATGCTTTTAGTTTTAGGGTTCAGGTTATTAAAACTTTGCATTTGCCTCATGGTTATCTATACTAATATTATATAGAGGAAAGATTTGTTTGTTGAATTGAATAAGCACCGAAAATAATGGACCAGACATTCTTTAACCATTAGAATTATAAATTTTCCCTGATGAACATAGACTAAAATTTTATTTATTTCATGCGGATCGTATGAAAAATCAAATTTTTGTGTAATACCTGTGAGAAGCCGGAGTCGACCGCTAGTAAGTCATAAAGAGAATTATAATACCTAACAGTATAAATAATTTCTAAACCGTCACTAGAAGACAAAGTGCAAAGAATGCTGGCAGCATTGCCACGTTTGTAGCATTGCCACAAGCATTGCCACGTTTGGATGGCAATGCTGATTCGTTAACCGAAATAAAAGCCAGCATTCTGATGACTTTATGAATAGCTTTTTAAAATCAATAAACATTTCAATACTATCGATATCTGATTATAATGGTAACATAAAATTTAAAAAAATAGCTGTTTCGTTTTTTCTTGGGACAAGTTTTTAGCAAATACAAAAAGCTTCTTCAAAATTCTATTACTATTATTGAGCGAGCACTGAGCTATTCACTATATTAATAATCTACTTCGTAAACATACCGGACAAAAAGTTCATATAAACTAACTTACTGGACAAAGTTCTTCCCCACCAATTCTCCAATTTGAACCAAACCACTGTAATGGAAACGAACAAGTTTAATTGAATTCGGCCCGGAAGGGTGACAAGAATTCAAATTAAATGCAATTACGTTTTAGTGGTTGGACAATATTTGCAGAGTGCCCTAAGCCTTTGAATTTGATGAGTTTGAAGATAAAAGACGCCTATCTATTACAAGGGACGAAGTTCCCCAGGTACCTGAAGTTATTTGTCTATAAAGAAGCGACTGTATGAGACACACTGAGAACCTTGCAATTTGTCTCCTCAGGCCAGAAGCTATTCAACAATTAGACTAACACTTAATATTATTGTTGGTTTCAGTAAATTTTGTTTTTAAGTTGTTACGTGTAATACAAAGAATATGATAGACAACAATATAACTTTCTTGCACCATCAATAAAACTATTTTTTATAGTATAACAATTAAACAAGATATAATAATTAAAGATAGAATAACTTATTGTATATGTGATTTTATTTATTTATTTAACAACTAATACGATTTATTATAACCAATTACATTAGTTGCATATCATTAAAAATGTGATTTCGAATGTGGCAATAAAAAAACAAGAAAGCCCTTTGCTAGTAAGTAAAAATATTTTTTTATTTATATAATGTCTCTAAGATCCTATTTCATCTATTATTTTAAAACCACCAACATTCACCTCCTAACACAAATTCTCTAGTATTTTTTTTGAATGACCGGAATCTTACCAATTCAACGTCCAGAAGTATCGTCCACGTCTAATGCTATAAATTGATTGTAGACCCAGCATGCAGTCCGCTCCAACATCGTTTATAAGCGTTTATAAATGAGTCTGATAATAAGAACGTAATACACGTCGACGTAAAGTCTCTATAATGTTGCATGTTGAGTTTTATTTTAATGAGCTATGACGGCATTTGCATTTTAAAAAGAAAATATGCAAAGCAGTTAACATTGTATGTTTTATAGGGATGGACGCAGTGTATACTTTGGTAGTATTTTGTCCTTGTGATTTTTTGTGTATCTTGAATAAATGCGAAGTAAATGTTTAAATATGTGATGTGTGATTAGTTTTTTTACGTATGGTACTTACGTTAGTTATCCAAGACACACAAAAACTCACACAAGATTTTAAACCTAACTGAACATTGTTTCAAATTGAGAAATTAATCTCTCTTAGTTCATAACGAAATTCTGTTGCTAGGTAAATTAAAATTAGATTGTTAGACTATAGACTACGTTCATAAGTTTGTTAGCTTAATAGTGCGATATGCTCGCTAAGCGACAACTGCCCTATAAAAGAAAAAAGATTTAAAAAAACTGTAGTAAATACATAGGTAGTCAATCTACAGTTTCCCTTACAAACTTTTACTACCTACCTATTTGTTATTAGAGGCACTGAAAGAGACTGGGCTGGCCACGTCTGTAACTTGCAGAATTGATTTCTGGATGAAAATCGTAACCAAACTATACTTATTGGACTAATTGATATGTATTAATAAATTATTTAGAACCATAATACTTATTGGTTCGAGTCCTTCCTCGGGACAAATATTTGTAGGATCTGCAAATATGTATTTGTTCAGGGTGTTGTGATCGTTTTCTATGTACCTATAATAAAAAAAATATATTTATCTATGTACTCGTATATCAAGTATATCAGTTATCTAGTACCCATTACACAAGGTCTGCTTAGCTTGGGGCTTAATAATGTTGCGTTAATTGTCCAACATGATTTATTTATACAACGTCAAAGTTAATCGACGAGCTTTTGATTGTCTGTTTATCACTCTATACACTCTTACACATAAACTGACATATAATATGCTATAGGAGTGTTCAGAGTTTAATTCCATGACATCGCATTGTTTGCCCTTCTCGGACCATCGCAATCGCGTACATGTCAGACCTGTCAAACGTCTATTATACGTCACTCGTGACGTTTGATTTTGTAGGGTCGTCGCGGGGGATATGTCGGTGTTTAGTTGTGTTGGTCATTGGATATGTATCTATATAAATAAGTAAAATATAAATAATGCCGGACAATTCACACAACATCATCTAGCCCCAAGCTGAGCAGAGCTTGTGTTATGGGTAGGTAATCTTACTAGAGTACGGATCTTATACTCAAAGGTATTATACTCAGATATACATTAATACAATATTATGTTATTTATGACCATGGATTTATGAAAAGTAAGGATGGCATCCTGTCAAATCAAACTTGAATCCTAACAATGGCGGAATGACATTGAGTGTCATTGTATATCGAGTTGCCAACTGAAGAAAAATTTACCCATAATTTTTATAAATATTCTTCCTAATAATTGTTTACAAATGAATATGTAGATTATAAAAAAATCTACGTAGGTACTGCTTTAGCCACGGTCATCGTCTATTAGACCTACTTTTTATAATTTTCAATTTACGCCAGCGCTTTATGGTCCTAACTGCAGTGAATTTGATTATCCCACAAGCACAGAACAGAACACTGTACTTTCCCGGGATCAAATAGTAACGTATTTGCTAATCGAAGAAATTTCAACAAAATCTGTTCAGCCCTCAGTGTATTCCAACTCTCCGTTCACTGTCTAATTTTAGTTTGAATAAATAATTCTTTGTGCCTATTAACTGGCTGACAACTTTTTTCAGCCTGATGCTTCGCATGCGTTGTTCCTATGGAAATGCCTAACCAAAAATTAAATAAAAATTACTTATTTAAAAGTGGCAATAAGCAGCCATATATTACGATTGTTACTAGGAAGATCAATTAAACGTTCCTAATAATGAAAAAATATACATTATTCTCATATTCATTGTTTGATAAATAAGAAATAAAAATTTATGGATACATAAATATTATTAATTTTAATTGCCCAAATTCTTATAAATGAAAAATCTTAATGCACACTGCATGCTATACTAGATTAAGTGGGATTCCAATTATTTTCATTGTGAGATTCTCTGATTACCTATAGGAATTCAATTTAATTTCAAATTTTCATCACCTAGAAATCTAAAAAAATATTGACTATTAGTTATGCCCTGCGGCTACCTATAATCTCGATATAACATGTTATCTGCGTAGCATCAGCGTCAGTAAAATTATTATTAAAATGGGTTCAGCTATTTTGGAGGTTAGCTTAAATAAACACAGGTTAGCTATAATAATTCGTCTATCAAAAGCTAAGCTATTGAATTGATATTACAAACAGAAATTCAATATCATAATTATATTTCAAATAATACATATTATTATAGATAACCAGAATGATAAATAAATGCCTATTTACCTGATTCATAATTTAAAGTCAATAAAATATGAGAATTGAAACTTATTTAATATACTCCCACATTTACCGGAAAATTTACATGTTTACATGTTGGCAGCACTGGCTAGATTTTGTGCTTCTATTTTGATTATTTTGTTCATAATAATTTTGCGTAAAATCAAAGAAATAAGTTGGTGAAATAAGAAATTTACCTAGGAAATGTGATCCGGTGTTTTTTATTGACAAACCCATTGTGATTTTTGCAACATCTGACCACACAATACGGCGTTTTCCATTTATTTTGGTTTGTTTACAATGGTGTTCATCAGTTGGTGTATAAAGCCGTAATGGCGATGACCGACATACTATTTGAGTGATTGGCATGCTTGCTTGATTGGAGTGCTTCGTTTTATTTTTTTCTGATATTCCTTCCGTACTTATTTATAGTTTCATGTTTATGACATATATAGATATTTTTTGCTAAACATAGAAAACGACCAGAACACCCTGAACAAATATAATAAAATAAAAAACAAATATGATAAAAGCTTAGGATAATTTTAAAAATAATGTCAGTTTCAATAAGTAATACTGTAATGAACCTATGAAAACATTACATTTCCTATATTTTAACTAGTTTCTGCCTGCGACTTAGATTTCAGATTTCAATAACTTAATTTTTTTAAGCTTACAAAATAAGTACCTATTTAGATAAGTCAAATTTCAAACAGTTAATTACTATAAAAAAAGAAAATACTTGTGATTGATTTTCTCTTGACTTCAATTTTTTGTTAACTGTTGGAAGAAAGAGGAGATATACAGAAACGAAAGAGATTTGGTAACAAGTATCAGCAAAAATTCATCAAAACTTTCGCACTTATATTTTATCCTCATTATGATTTATTCCTATGATAACTCATCACAAGATTATTCTTTTTTGTAAGTAACTATAATAATGTCGGCACAATTTAGATAAATTTCGTTGGTATCTCAGGCATCTTTCCACACAACTAGAAAAATGAGTCATCAAACTCAGCCATTGTTGTTTCCAACTCTGTTACAACATCTTATTAGAAATCGATTCCAAATTACAAGCACCCACGCTCATTACTCGCAATTTAATAAACTCATCAAGCAGGTATCACCCATCGCTCATTTACATATGAATGAAGATCGCCTTAAGCAAATAAAGAATTGCCTTGCCTTATCCGCAACTGTAGGTTGCCAATCTTTGCCCCGAAACACGCACAAAGAAAACACCGCTAGTAAATCCTGCAGCTTCATTCAAAACTTCACTTTATTCCATATAAGTAGAGATGAGTTTCACGTGGGATCGGCAATTGCAATCCAAAGAAGTGTGATATGTTTATTTTGCGAAATCCAATTTTATACTGACGTCTCATCTGTCAAAAGCTAACGTGGGTGTTACAGAAACTGTCCATAGGACGATAGCTATGTCAGTTGGGGAAGTCTATAATTAGAGTTGAAACTCCTAGTATCCCTTACTAACTGTTTTGTTATGCTCTCATAAGTTTGGTCGCTTTGGTAAACAAATCATCAATTACCCTGTACATTGTTGTTCTGAATCGAACAACAACAGTCAATCCAAATAATCCTCCCACTCACATTTGAATGCTGCGTCCCGTACCCTTCTCACTTCACTCCCCCTATTCACCTGGGAGTAAACTGCCCCGCTATTAATAATGCTTGCAATCTCATCGGTCATGCGGTGTCACCTTAGTCACCCTGAGTGTAATCTTGATATCTCGACTTGCTATGACAATATCCTCTCTTAGCTGGCTCTAATAGGTTTTGATCGAAGAGGTTTGAGAAATATTCATCATTAATTATTATCCAGTCGCTGATGAAGACTTGAAGAGCTTCAAAACTGATTTTAAACTCTTGAAGTCTTCATGGACCATAAAACAACTAGTAAAAATATCCTTAATTTGATATAGATTTTTATTTATTTTACATTGTAGGTATAATTTTTGCTCTCTATTTTTAAACAATATGATGTTGGCTTCTATACTAAGTAAATAAAAAATATTGTAGTTAATTTGAAATTACTGAGTTAAGGCATTTTTGTTAAAACTATATGCATGTAGGTACCTAATTCTATAATCGTGTCTTGTTTTTTCCCGACTGTATTGTTGTTATGAATAAATGTCTTTCTTTATTTCTATTATCAGTCAAATAACAAAATCTCTGCTTCTATTGGGGCTAGATGATGTTGCAATATAGCATTATCTATTTATTTCCTTGTTATTTTTTCCTTTAGGAACGGTCCCTACTGATAAGTATGAATATAATTCTTCATAAGCATCCATTGCTGGGTTTTAAAGTTAAAACAACGTATAGTCGTGTCCAGCGCCCGTTATAAAGCTATCGGTCACTTGCGTCGGTTCATCAAAATCCTTTTGATAGGTTTGTTCAATAACTTCCAAATGTGACGGTCTTGCACTTGTCAAGCAAATTTTTTTAGATAAAAACTGAGCTATTACGGTAGTACCATAAAGTTATTCTGTGCTATTACTACTTGTTTAGGTTTTACTTCATTTTATTACGTATAATTAATATCTTCCAGTTGCTGGTCTGGGTCTGTTAGCTTTTTCGTGTTATCCGAAGAAGGTGCGACAACAATACTCGCACATCCGTCATACAGTGTCACGTCGCTTCGTGAATGCGACCGCAATGGCGTAGCTTGCGATCCTCCGATAATCTTCAATCTCTCCTTGGCATTAGCTTTATCATTGACCAACCTGTAGCTGCCCTGATAAAAACCCACACCAAACGTGTGTGCTAAAAATCTTTGTTCAGGTACGGTTCAGGTTTATGGTGTCGTGTTGGCGTGAGATTCAAATTGTTCTTTGGTTTGTTTTTAGTTTATCTGCTTTCACCTACTAATGGAAAAGTAATTTGCCGTTAAATGCAAAGCCTCTTCTATGAGACTATAATAAAACAAACTTCGATTCAATTGTAAATCTTTTTTATTACATGTACATGACTTATATTTTTTTTTTTTAACATTTAAAATACAATTTTAGCCCGAATACTCGATTTTAAATATCCTCTTCATATCCTTTCTCCTCTCGCTCAAAAAATACTAGTGAATTGAAGTTAGTTATTAAAAACTAAAAAGTATTTATTAAGAAGAAAGTTGTTCATAATTTGTGGCAAATTTTCCGCTATTTATTTAGAAAAAATAAATATCATTAGAAAAAAAAATTCTCGCGGCAAAACGAAACCAACACCCTTGAGCTAGAGGCCAATCACCTTTTTGTATGCAATATTTTAACGACTTTTTTATACCCTCATCCACGACGGAATAAAAACAGCAATCTTCTACCTATTTAACAATTTAAAAGTAAAGTAGGATAAAGCAATCCCTCCTCAAATAGCAGAGGGAAAACGTGAGTCTCCTCTTAAGATAAAGACGTTATTATCATTATAGTAGGTTCTCGCTTCAAACCGCTCGGTTTATGAGGCGCGTTCCGGCTCATAAACGCAGCAAATATACACAAGAAAAATACCCACAGAACAACGAGGAACTTAAACGAGTAATTACAGTGCTTATCCAATTTGGCAGGGCAGAAAAACGCGACCCCCCTTGTACAGGAAATTTGTTTTAAATTTCGACAACAATGGGGAGATCGCGACTCGGATAATTGTACGCGTTTCGTCCGTGACGCCGACGACGTATAAATTCAACGGCAATAAACAGTTAATAACAGGTTGCCTCAAATCGCAATAGTACTGCAGTTCAGCAATCTGCAGAATCTTCAATTGGAAAACACGTATTACACGCCACTTGCACTTGAGGCCAAGCGCACGCAAATGAAGACAAATCCATGCGAAGGCAAGCAAATAAAGAAAGCAAGGGCATAAAAACAAAACCAAAATATCAGGGGGAAAAAAGTCGTAAATATGACGAAGAGACTGAAGATGATAAAAGTTTTACCGTGTCAATAAATCACGCAGATTATAAATCGGTTTTACAACCTGTAGCCCCTGTAGGTGATCGGAAAGTTTAATAAATCATAAATGAAATAGGGGTTGTTGGGTCCCTCGACGGCTATTAAGATACCAGAAAATAATATGTGTAGACGTTGAATATCAAGATATTATAAAAACTTTAAATTAACCGTGGATGAATACTCCCGCTATAAAACTAAACAGCTTCAATCAAAACAAATCAACAGTTATAATGACCATCATTAATCATTATAAAAATTCTATATAGCCACCGCAAATAAAAATGAATACCTACTATCTCGGGTTCGATTACATTATGGATATCGCTTGCCGTTAGTAGGTGCAACTCAGCATCAAATCATATTCGGGTATCGATAAATCGCCAAATTATTTAAATCTTGTGTGGTCTACTCGGATTGGATACATATCTTTCCACTAAACGGTTCTGGTAAGTTAAGCTTGTATGCTATTTGAAATCCGATTTGGTATAAATACTGGAGGTGGTATAGACGATTTATTTTATTCTTTCTTCCATGTTTTCTTACCCGAAGCATATGAGGAAGTGGTTATAGCCCTATGTCTCCGAGAGCACGTTAAGCCGTGTTGGTCCAGCGCCTGGCCTCTCACCGGTCGTGTCGGTCTGCCGTGCCATTGGATTATGAGATTGTAATTGCGTCACACCAGTGCACTATAAGACAGCCAGGCACATAGCTAGTCACAGTGGAAACCGGGCGCCATGGCTGAAAAAATTGGCTAATAGGACATCATTGTCATCATCCGAAGCATCTATAGAATTATCCCAAAAAAGATGTAGATTGTTTTCAAAAGTTAGCAGTTGCAGTTATTTCATTTATAAATACTAGTTCTAATTTAGTTTTGTTGTTTGACTGTAGTTCTCTTTGTATTACGCATTTAACTAGCAATGTGTCATAATTTTCATTTGATCTGAATAGCTCCTATGGGGATTAGAATTCATTTATTCTTGTGGACCTGTAATTCAATCCCAATACTCAACAGGTGAAAGCTTTTACGCCTTTCTTAAATAAAAATAAATAAATAATGCCGGACAATCCACACAGCATCATCTAGCCCCAAGCTAAGCAGAGCTCGTGTTATGGGTACTAGATGACTGATATACATAATACAATATTATTACATAGATAGATATTTTTTTATTATACTCGTACATAGAAAACGACCAGAACCCCTGAACAAATATCTGCAGATCGTACAAATATTTATCCCGAGGCGGGAATCGAACCCGCAACCTCCTGCGTCGCAGGCGGACCTTCGCCCACCGCGCCACAGTGGTCGTCTTCTACGTGACATAGTATCTACGAGAACACACAGAAAGTTTAACAAAAAAACTATTTATAATCGTTTAGAAAATTGTGAATTAGACTTTACCGTTTACTAAATACTTTTTTACATTATACTATACCGCATAAATAAATATCAATGTACATTACAATAACAATTGGGACAGGAAGCTTGTAAACCGATTATGTTGATCGCTCGTCACTCATTGCGACATGTACACAAACGTTGGCAACGTATCTATGAATTAGATGTCTATCGTTCTGATTTAATCTTACGGTACTTCTGTGTGAATCGACACCGGGTGCTAGATTAACACTCGAACAAAAAACGCAATTAACGTTCAAAGTCGAAGTCACTGATCAAGACTTTATTTCTTCGAAATAACCTTGAGAGGGTATGTGATTATGATTTACTCTGACTAGTGAATCGTGAATGAAGATAAACACTTAATCGGAAAATGACTATCACGTCGTTATACTTTTTGTTAGCTCCATGAGAAATGGATTACATTGTTGTTTCTAACGTTACATATTTTGAATTCAGGTGAATCCCCATCACTCAAACTGATAGCATCTTTGATTATACTGCCTTGACTTACGGGATCAAAAAAGCACCTCACTTGTCTCACAACTAAAGGTCAAAAGATCCGTCAATTCACCAAACAATTTCCAACAATAAAAGCTGACTATCAAAACGAAAGCTGAGATAAATTGCAGCTCCGGCGCAGCGGAATCGCGATCGCGAAATAGAGATAAAACGCAAAGCGACGTTAACAATAACCGATGCACTTCCTTTGACAATAGCTGGGGTAATTTATACCCTAGACCGCGATAGACATCGGTGGATCGATCAATAATATAAATATAGCGTTAAGAAAATCAAAATGAATCAGCAATGTATAATCAATACTACTTACTTAGGTAAACAATTAATAATACGGAAAGTCAGACCTATGAAAAAAGTTGACGAATGTACAGGAATAATTATTTTATTTTCTCTTACAAAGTCTAATGCGATATACAAAAGGTTACAGAAAAACAGCTTATACAGATACCAAAAGCAATTAAAACAAAGATCCGAGGGAAAACCTTAGTTTTTTCAATTTTTTACATTAAACCCTAAGACACCACCACCATGACTGGAATGGACGCATATCAAAAGGAATATTAAAAATTTAAGACAGGTTAGGCAACAAACAGTTGCAGCAATGCAGCACAGGTATCAAAATGCAACCAGTAGGACACCTAAGACGACTCAACAGATGCATTATCCAGATCAGAAAGCGATAAAACGAGGTAACGTATGTAAAAGCTGGTGTACTGTTAGGTTTTTGCTGTGGATGTACGAGATAGCAAAGTGGCCAGCGGTAATTATGATGTCGCGGCCTGTCTAGTAGCACGCTGGTGGTCTGCAACTCGCTCCGGGCTAGATTTTCCTTTCCGTTAGCAGATAGGATCCCTTTTTGATGCACAATTTCTTATTTACCTAACAATATCAAGAAAAATCCAATAAACTAACCGAGGATATGGGAAGCTTTTTAAAGAGGATATCAAAGTAAAACAGCGTTTAAAATGTTAACAAAAACGCGGAGGAGGGCGAAGGTGCGCCCTCCTCGCCACAGAGATAGTCAATAATGTACTAACATCGCTGGATCTAGCAGGTTTTTGTGACAATCTGCAGATATTTTTGTCGGGTTTTTCTGGTCGTTTTCTATATAAACTAAAAACATCTATCTACCTCTATGTAATTAAATTGTATTGAGTATGTATGTATATCAGTCAATCAGTCATTTTGTCACCTATTACCTAGCATACCGATACACAAACTCTGTTTAGCTTGAGGCTAAAGATGTTGTATGGATTGCCCAGCATTATTTATTTATTATATATAAATTATAATAATAGGAAACCAAGTTAAACGATAGGAGCTTTTTTGATCTTTTATAACACTAGATACTACCTACTAGATACCTACCAATGACCAAACAGGAAACTCACGCTGAACCTAATTTCAAATTGGCTTGTTACCCACTGTACTTTCATTATTACGGATGCGGTCGAGGATGAGACCAGGCACGCTTAGTTTGTCTTGGACAACACAAATATTAAACACAACCATGCTCCTACTTACGGAATAGCAAATCACACTGTTTGGGTAAGGGGCATCGTTGACTTGTCAATGCTGGTCCAAGATATAAGCGGCAGAGTCTTGGATCTAGGTTTACCAAAAAGAGAAAATATTTGCAATTCAACTACAGTAGTTTTAATAGAGTACTATATTATTGTTGCATATTTTATTGTAGTTATTGGTGTGATTTTTATTGTCTCTGAAAACTGCATATCAGAACTATAGAATAATTTCATAATTGCATTTTCAAATGACAAAGGTGCTGGTATCGCAGTGGCGATCTGTTTATAGAGAAGCCATTTTGAAATTTGACTAAAGAATAAAATAATCACCCGCTGTGCTTATCGCTAAGCTTATAGAATATTGTAGGCAAAAGCCGGTTTGGTTTTGTAAACAGAGCGAATGTTCAATACAGTTAGCTGTAAATGACATAGGAATGTTGCTAAAGATATTAACCTTATTTTGTAGTTAGATTTTACGATGTGTGAAGCAAAATAGTTTTGTTAGGTGTGGCGTAGGTGTCTCTTTTTTGACATTTTTAGAAATGTAAACGAGGCCTACTTACCTACCCACATAAAAAAGAACAATGTATCGATTGGTGAACTACTGCAGAAAAACAATAATATTGATGATGTTTCCAATACTTGCTTAAAATTATTTTTTGTTTCCTACAAAATAAGCCTAAGTCTTCCTAAATTTCTGGCATATTTAAGTGAAAACCGAAGGACTGAGTAAGTATGTGAACGCAAAAAGCAAAGTTATCGAAACCAGCTTAGCCTGGTATGCCGGACGGCTAAAAAATCTTATTTTATTCATGGAAGAAAACGCTAACATCGGGTTTTATGTTAAAATTGGTAGTGTAATGGAAACAATGCATTATGCATCGACTTCGGTTGACACAATGACATATGGAGTAACTTTTGTTTGACGTTAGGGACGAGAATGTTAAAATATCAAACGTATACAAACTCGAATAATTTTTCCATAGTTTTTCATGTGACGTCGTAAATATTTTTTAAAGACGTATATATATTTTTGCAATCCTTTAGTACAATAAAGAAGCCAATGTACGGGTTTAAGTGGACGCTGCGTTTGCGCATAATTGGGAGCCCTTTTTGCGCACGAGTCGAATGCGAAATGATCCCGATATTAATTCCGCTTTTTGTAAATCTCCTTGCGAACTCTACTTTGTAATACAAAACCCAGGGAAAGCCAACTCAACGCGTTCTGTTTCTTCAAATTGATCATCAAAAAACACAAAGGGATACCGATATGTAGCTCTGGAGCCATCAAACGATAACATATTCTAACATTTCACCGCGATGGAAACTTTTACGTGGATCAAAATGAAACTGTAGAAACAAACTGTTGATGTAACATTTTATTTCACAAAGGTTTAACATTTTCGTTTCGATATTGTCTCCATAATCGCTTATGTTGCCATTACGGACGCTCCATAAGCGATCGTTCCCTCTACAAATCCCATTCTTAGAGTAATTTGAGTTTGGAACGTTTGGATCGTTTCTCGTTTCGTGTAGCGGTTCAGCTATCAAGTCAGATATTTGAAGCTCGTCGATGGCGAGATTTGGAAGTATAAAAACAATGTGAGGTCGGATAGGGGCGTTCCTACGCGTGGGTTGAGCGTCGGTGGACATTGTCTAAGCGATCACGCTGATATTAGGAGGTTGCTTGACGTTACTGCTTCCATACAAATGCAAAGTTAAATGATCCAGGTAAGTTGTTTGGTTTTGGTGTAACTTCAACAGGTTTATTCTCATAATGCAGTCGTTTTACTACCAGTTTGAAAGTAAATCTTGGTAAAGACCAAGATGTTGAGAATTTTCAGATTCGTGGACTCTACGCTTGATTAAGGTAGTTAGAATAGGTTATCATCACGTTAGCTTACAAAACTACCTATTCTAACTACCTAATATATATCATTAAAGTTTCTTTAGATAAATTAAATATCGAAGCACAACATAATAAAGTATGTTCACAATGTTCACGTGTACTGGTTACAATAAATTGAGCATACTTCCGTTTGTATGGAGGTAGTTTAGCTAATGGGCATGAGCCCAAACATTGAGCGCGAGATGTTATCGAAATTATAATGTTCAAATTGGTATTTACACTAGCGTACTCGAATCATATCGTAATGTGATCTCAGTTTCGACATTCTTAAGATGAACCTCGTGAAAGTTGCCTAAAGATGTCATAACAGTTTAGGGTGCGTATCAAAACAATTAAATAAATATCGAATGGTGTTTATAGCTTTATCAAAGGGGAATTATAGCTTAAATTGGATACCGATAAAGTGATAACATCTACCTTGCATCATTTAAATATGTGGGAGATTAAAAAGCAATAAACCGTCCTACGGAAAACACGAGTCGTATCGTTTTCAACACAAAAATAAAAGTCAACACAAAATTTATAAATAATGGGAAATTTTAAAATGGAAGAGATACATAGAAAAGTAAACTACGGAGCAGTGTTTGAAATCAGATATGCGAAATTTTATATATTTTTTGGCTAGTCAAAAATTCAATAAAAATATTCAACCACTTTTATTTATCTAAAAAGCTGACTATAACTATAACTTATAGTTAGATTATCAAAACATATTGTTGTTAAAATTTTATGGATGTAAACGTTTTAACCTCTTCGTTTTTATCTGGGCAATATATTTCAATATTATCTTTAAAAAAGCGAACATAAATGTGTTCTTTTTTCGCACTGTTTCATCGTTGTCATCTTAAAAGGGTTAGACGACATTATTATCGGGCAAATTTTACTGCAAAGCGTTTTGTTCACTTTTAACGATAACCATAATCGTTATGAATGAAAGTATTGTTGATATAATTCCGTTACGGTTATTTATTATATTAATGGTGGCGGCTGATTAAGTTAATTATTTTTAACTGGTGTTTATAGCTATTAAAGTGTCCTTGAAATTAATTACTTTTCAAGCATATTCAGTTTTTTTATAAATTCAATATAGACAATGTATATGCATTATTAATTTAAAATAAAAGTAAATAGCTGTTTGCAGTTGGCCCATGCTTTAAATTATACAACTGATGCTAATGTGTTATTAATATAATTATATAAATAATAATAAAAGCACCAAAATTAAAAGGTATCTACAAAAGTTAATCAGATTTTTCATAGGTTTTATAAAAAATCTAGCATCATTATTATTAAACCCATTTCTAATTCACTACTTTATGACGAATACATAAATAATCCCGCAAGTACGACGGTCTTAGAACATAAACCTCCAATATTGTGAGCGAATCTCATACACGACATATTGCCATAAATTATATCGTAAAATTCCAACCGTGTGGTAGGTTTAATCTACATAATTTATAATCTAGATTTTGCATAATTTAATAATATTTTCATCATATAATTAATTAATCTCTTGAACGTGTCAACGCCTTTTATGACTGCAGTTGGCAATAAAATGTATGTAACATTTTTATTTTTCCGGTCACTCATCCTATACAATAAACTCAAAAGTCAAAGGAGAAGACTGAATGACAGTTCATTAAAATTGGAGAATCTAAAGAACAACAGAGTACTTAAAGTACATAGCACTAAATTTTACATTGACCAAGCGCCAATTCCAAAGCTAACCGTACGAAACACGACTGAAACCCGAGACGACGTTAACAAAGCCGTACAAAAACCACTAAAATTTACCTAATCGTCCATAAAACACATTTCAGTTAACGTATGCAAATCTCAACCCAAATCCAACCATTTTGATCTATTAAATTAAAATATTAAAAGGGTTCTACCAAAACTCAAGTAGCCATTTAATCGTAAGCTAATAACGGATTCAGTAATTTGCCCATACGTCTTGTTATGGTCGTTTCGTAAGATTAAAACCCTTGCCACCCTTCATAAATCCTACCCTCAGACTTAATATATTATTCAGGAGCACGTAAAAACGAAATCCTGGCCCTCCAGGACCATATTGTCAGCCGAAGGTACAACAGTTTCCTATTTACTGCAATTTGGTAGTAAACCTCAAATAAAGTGGACTGTATGCATATTATAGTGGCATCATTCGGGCGGGATGGTGTTTTATTTGCCTCAGGGGGTGCGTTTATGAGCTTGAATTTATTGGGAAATGTGCCAATAGGTTGTAATACTGAATTTGGTCATCTATGGTTAGCTGAGTCGCGGAAATCATTGAGATAGCTGTGATTATTCTAAAAACTTATTTTTTAATAAAACTCGCTAATTTTGAAACTTTTCTAATATTGGTATTACAATTATTACCATCAGAGAGTAAGTTAAAATCAATGTAAGTACAAAGTTCATGCCAAAAATCTGTAACAAAACACCGATTCTGTGCCCAAGTAGGTGTTTAACAATGTAGGCACTTAAAGTAACAACAGGATTTGATTATTTCTATTTTCATAAACCATTCCGATTTATACCTTTGAACCATTCCATGAAAACAGATGCTAAACTTAGACTTTACGATGCTACAATCCGGCTACCAAAGATCGAACTGTTACAATAGTCATAATATTTCGCCAAGAAATATGCAAAGCAGTGACCAAGTAAAGCGCTAAGCACACTATAAAATTCAATCATGTTCGCGGGCGGTTCAGCTTGTGTCCTACAATAATGTTTTATGGTGACGTTGCTCCCACGCCAAGCAGAATCAACTAGTGTACATTCCGTTTAAGATCGATGGATTTAGCAACGCGGATTGTTAGCACGAAATTCGTACACAGTCGTAAACACGAAGACTGTTGGGAACGAATCTGAGGTAAACGCTTAAATATTTTGATATAATGTGCAGTTCTCCTATGCCAAAATGTTATTTTCTTAAAGAACAATTTTAATTTAATTTAATATTAAAACTAAAAAATATATTTTTAACCTCAAAATCATCAATTGTGTATAAAATCTGAATTGAAATCCCACAAATTGAGGTTTTTTAATCTTCCTTATAAATCAATTAATTAGTAAACTAACAGCTGCGCAATCGGCTAATCAAAAAACTGGGCTCTCAAAATCCAAATGAATGATTTATTTTAATGATTAACTTTTCCAGTAATCAAGGATGAAACCTTTGTAATAAAAACGAATTTATGTCAGCCAACCCCTTTGAGGGTGCATACAGATGCACCCTTATGAGGGCAGTTTAGAATAATAAATCACGTTTCGCTAGAGGTTCGAATTGAAGCCTTATTCAAATGCATGAATGAATAATCTAATGTACTCGTACTTATATGTTCATACTCTTGTACCTGAGTACTAGAATTATGTAATATGAAACATAGGCATTTGAAACTGAATGTTTTAAGTTTATGATTCCCCCTAATATCTGCTTTACAGACTACCCTATTGAAATGCAATCTTCTTGAAATTTTGTCTTTTAAAATATGAAAAACTGATACTTATATTTGGAACCGACTGAGTTTAAGTTTACCAATAAAGATTTTTTTTTGCAGATAAGTGTGCCCACAGTTTGCAGAATCAGTAGCTCCAGTAGGTACTCCCGTCATCTAGTCATCCCGTGATCACGACGACAGGAGTGTAAACCTACAGTTAAAAGTATGTCAAAAGTCGGGAAAAATAGGTACCTAAATGAACGCGTGAAATACCCGTGAATTTGTATAATATATAACTCAAAGGTGACTGACTGACTGACAGTGATCTATCAACGCACAGCCCAAACCACTGGACGGATCGGGCTGAAATTTGGCATGCAGGTAGATGTTATGACGTAGGCATCCACTAAGAAAAAAAGGATTTTGATTAATTCTACCCCCAAGGGGATGGAAGTTTGTATGTAACTTTGTCAATTTTAAACCGATCGGGCTGAGACTTTGCATGCATAAAGCTACTGACGTAGGCATCCCCTAACGCGAAGCCGCGGGCAAAAGCTAGTTTGTATAATAAAGTCAACCTTTAGCAAGTAATATTGTTAATTCTGCCAACTGTCTACAGACTGCTCTAACGAATCTTTCGGAACTTTCCGTACATTATATTCACGGGAACGTTAATAGTCCTACATACGCAACTGTTAAAAGTTTAAATGGTTGCCGATACTATCAAATTCTACCGAAGTTCTGAATGATGAATGAACCAAACCGATCGGTATCTCCGCGCCGGTTCCGTTACCGTATCACTACACCGCTACTTCATTGTTAATATACTATTGTTATTGTCATAGTAGATTTTTTCACAAGGAACTAAACCAGCCCATTATATACGAGGTTGATATACTACTGAGCGTAGCGGGGCAGGATTACAAAAAAGTGTTATAAATTTATAATGGATGATTTTCGATCTAAGTGAAAAAGTTTACGTTTCACTTTGCTGCCATAAAATAAAATAATCAAAACTTACCGTCGGTCGGCGTCGGTTAAATGTTAAAACTTCTCATTTTCATACTGATACAGGTTTTTCGGTCCCAACATCTCAGTACCCATTGAATGCCGATTTAGCTACGTAATAGAAACAGGTGAATCTGTTTTTAGTGACCATTATGTCTAGCAAAGAGTTGAACCTATCGTAACGTATCATTATATGTGCTCCGAAACACACAGCATTGTTGGAAGAATGGTTTGTATTATTTGCCTTTCAATAATAGGTTTTAGTTATACTTTACCGACTTCAAGTCTGTTTTGAGCCTTATTCTTCGTCAGGAAGTAGCCGATCCAGAATTTCATGTTGAGCGGCTGTCAATGTCAACTCATAGCGTTTGTGTAATTTGCCGCTAAAAGCATCAAATTTTTTACCCATCAAGTTTTTTAGTGAAAAAACTGTGATTATTGCATATTAAAAGAGTTCTAAGTGCTAAATGAGTGCCCCCGAACAGATTGATCAGGCCGCTGCTTCGGACGAAGAGCGGCCAGATCTCCAATCTGTTGCATTTCCCGAGTCGAGTACCTATCTTATAAATCCATGTTCCGATTTTAATATGTTACAACTAGGTGAATTGTCAACAAATTATGATGAAAGAAAAGTAATCCCATGCTGATAAACAAAGACTAGAGAAAGTCATCCATCTTCAACATTTTGACTCACAGGCCTGGAAAGGCATGAGATACAGGGCTGCACTGCAGGTATTTTCAGCTAGCCCAGGGTTTGTGGCACTCAAGGTAAATGGAGAGTTGCGTCATTTTAATAAAACAAAAGATTATTTAGCTGTTGCTGAGAACATATGGGCAGGACTTACCGATGCAGAGCTGGAACGACAGGACTTATTAAAACAGGGTCTACAAGACCTCGTTAACTGGGCAGCTAGAGATCCCAGTGAATGCAGGTTAAAGATATCCTACATAACATTGCTAAAATTAAGCACCCACTTTGATTGCATAAAAAGATTGTAATGTTTTTATTGCACCATCTCTAACAGTCACTACCTACTACTTAAATCTAATGAGGCTATATTGGTGCCCTTATTACTGAAAGCTATTTTCTAGAAACATCCTCACAATTTATAAACCAACATGTCTGTTTATGTCATCAAGAAATAGAAGACTCACCGCTTTACTATTATGACTGTTATTTCTAGTGAAATAATTTTTCTATTGCCTTGTAACTGGCAGAATACAGAGAAAATATAAGAACAATAACTGAATTTTGATCAGCTTACTTACCTATATTTTGCACTTAATCGGATTGAGTGCTAATAAATAGCTTGGGTTTTTTCAGCGGTTACTCACATTAAAGTATATACCTACCAATCAAGGCCTATTTTAATGCTGATCTGACACTATATTTTTCTTGGAAAATCTGTTGATGTTGTGGTTGATTCTTTTATAGAACCTTGATAATTAAATCTACAAATGTAGACAATGCTTGCAATAAAATAAATATGAATATGACAACAGTTGTAGTGACTTGCACACACATATTAAACTTAATTTTATAACTAAAATTAGTTTCACATTCATCTTGTAATATTTTGAATTGAAAATGTTTACACCCAAAGTTGAAATGATCATAAAAAATTAAACTCTCTATAACAAGCTGGACCTAATGCTAATTATTTATTATTTATATCCTACTAATGCTAATTATTTAAATCACAAGATCTCAAAGCTCCTTGTTAGTTCAGTAGCAGAACATAACATTTGATTTTGTTGTGCGGAACAACTTGTATTATGTTGTGCGGATTTGAGAATAAATATTATATCCGTAAATTTTTAAATGAAGGGGCTAAGTTATTGACTTTTAAACTTCTTAGATAACTATACCTAGAGAGCTTCTCTGAAATCTGATACACCTTTTTGTGACAAGAGATGGATACACTTGATCTCAATAATTCAGAGCCTATAAACCTGGCCGGCGATGTTCCTTTAAAACCCAAGAACCACCTGTTTAGTTGGAGTCTTTTGCAACTGGACCCTTATTATTATTAACTATGTTTCATAAGTTTCTATGTGATTCAGATTAGTTAAAATCTGTAGATTAAACACTATTGTCATGCATGATACATAAAAGTACCAATAATTACACATCAGGGGCAGTTGCCCTGTGTTGATTCTACAAATTTTATATCAACAAAGAGATATTAAAAACACTCGATTTTAAACTGGTAATATTCAACTTTTTATGAACTTAGGTAGGTATATCTATTATACCTATGTCTTCCTAATCGTTATCCTTCGACGATGGCAACCAGTGGTGACCCTATAGATTATGGATTTCTATCAGGAGTATTTTGGCTGTACTTATACTTATAGGTATACTCAAATCATTGATACATAGAAGATTATTGAGAAAGATCACATTAGACCCTGAAATTAAGTCCAGTAATTTTTTATCAATAAGATTTTATTGAAATTAATTTGATATTCAATTTTATTTATCTAAGTGCTAAACTTAGTGAAGCTTAAAATGGAAGTAAGAACTTAAATCATTGAAATATGTTTTTGACTATCCGGATATCACAATAATAGGATGATTTTTATACAGCTTTTCACAGTTATATTAAGCACACATGGTACGAGCTACAGCTACAACACAGTATGGCGGTCGCCCACCAATCTTAATGATTAGTGTTGGTCTAAATGCGCACTTGTCTGCGATGATGTTGATTTCTTAAGTACATAGAATTAATTTTACTAAATAGTAAATGTTTCCTTACTAAGAGTTTACAAAAACCTTACCTTTAAGGGTCTTAGTACCTAACTATGACTGATTTGATATGTATGTTGATTTATAATTTAACAAATACTTAATTTTGCAAAGATATATTTTAATTTGGAGATCACATAGCGTTTGTGCTTATTCTTTCACCAGCAGATAACAAACAGGTCTTCCAACAATGCTGTGTGTTTCGGAGCACATATAATATAACCGTTTTGCATAAAAACAAAACGGATATTATGTGTGTGGAGAAACACACAGCATGAGCAAGGTGCTTGCTGGTGTTGGGAGACGCTATGAGTTGACATTGACAGCCGCTCAACATGAAATTCTGGATCGGCTACTTCCTGACGAAGAATAAGGCTTAAAACAGACTTGAAGTCGGTAAAGTATAACTAAAACCTATTATTTAAAGGCAAATAATACAAACCATTCTTCCAACAATGCTGTGTGTTTCTCCACACACATAATATCCGTTTTGTTTTTATGCAAAACGGTTATATTATCTGCATTGATATGCAGAATGTCGGTACCGACAAGTTTTAAAATGTTTTTTTTATAAACTAGCGCATAAAGATTGCATAAACTATTAAACCCATACAATACTGTACTGCTCTGTACCGATCTGTCCGTACCTATAACCTGCATCTTTATGTTTGCACCCGATGCAAAGATGCATGTAAATTTTTATTCACGTCACGGTTCGGTTAAAAAATGTACTTTCTAATATCATTACCGGTTATAATATCAATTTGTTGTGATGAGTAATTACAAAGTCATAGGTTTTGACAAATGTGTTGTGAAATATGAACCGGGGAAGATTGTGATTGGTTCCGGTGCAGGGGTCAGGGATCTAAGAAAAGGAAAGCAGTAATAAACTATAGTATAAGAGTTACAGAACTAAAATGACTTAATTAGATAGTTGGATTTTAGCATTGTGAATATTATTCGAAACACTAGTATTAGTTTGCCGTTTTAGTAAAAAATACTTAAACGGATATAGTTTTCGTTTCCTTAAATACTAAGTACATTCCCAGGCAATAGGATTATAATGCTGACAAGCTTAAATATGCACAAGGCAGGCGTCGACATTTACAGTAGATTTTTTTAGAGGATTTTTATTATTATGGTCTTTTTTTACGTTACTTACTATAATTTATGCTGGGTGTTTGTGTGTGATGTGGTACCCGAATAAACATGGTGATTGGTGCATCGTTGGCCAAAAAAATGGGGGGTAAGAGAAGGGTTCTATCACCTTCTTAAACACCTCAGGTTGAGGGTAGCATAATCCTAACACCCCGTATTATATTGGCAAACGATGCACCAAACATCCTGTATAATGTTTTAAGGCAGTATACACACGAGTTAATAAAAGGAACAATAAATCCTGATATAATCTATTGTATAAATCATCCGTGCGCGATACCGGCACCAATTACACGCATCGTGTGAATCTGTCTTAGCAATTGTATTTCTATTTAGTGGAATGGTGATATCTCATTCATGCAATTTCCTCGGTTTTGGGTTTATCATAGGTTCCATAACGTAGGTATTTGATTTGGTGCGTTATGCCCCGCCCGATCTTATCTGTTATAATACTAATGTACTAGTGGTTTCTTTTCACTTCTTCCACTAGTGGACAAAAAATTGAAGTGAAGAGAAATCAATAACAACTTATTTCTTTTTTTTATAATAAATAACTGTATGAAATTTGACTTGTCTAAGTCCTTATTTTGTAAGCCTAAAGAAATAAAGTTATTGAATCTAAATCTGATCCAATATCAGCACCAACAACAATTTTTTTTCTTATTCTTACGTTGAACAAAGCGTTGAACATGCATTGTAATAGTTTTATTTTGAATTGTTTAAGCAGGGATACGAAGTTGCCCTTTTTGGCAATCAATCTCTATTTTCACAACTATGGCTAATAAAACTGGTAAAGACTTAAAAAAAATCTTATTATCGGTAATACAAATTCCCCAATGAAAATTTTGAAAATACTGTATTGTGTTTCTATTAAGACTCCATGCACATTTCTTTAGTCAGTAGTTTGTTAACAGTATGGATATTTAAACAAAGGTTACAGGTTAAAAACTGTGTAGCAGATGATAACTTCCTGCTCTAAAATTAATTTGGAAAAAATTCAGAAATAAATTAAGTTACAAAAATATGCAGACATACATACCTAAAATTATATATTTTTGTATCAACAGCTCAGCCACGATAAATATAATAGAACTAAATACGCAGGCAGTAAGATCTCTTTCAATCTCAAACTTTTCTTTTCGTTTCAGGAGGATGCCTTCTCCACACATTCTGACATCCCAACACCACATACCACGGAAGTGGGGCGTCCAAATCCAAGATCACGCGGCCCATTGTAAGCTAAAGGGACAGCACACACGACTGATTTGATTATAGACTATTAGACCACTGCTGGTCGAGTGTGGACTACATCTGGATATTACTCCGATTGGTTTAAGGTGGTGCGACTTTTGAATTTTAACGGTTTCTATATTTACTAATTGTGATGGCGAAGACGCTGCCTTCTGTGACACGTTGCTGCTTAGAACTTCTTGCCAAAATATTTAATGTTAATTATTTGTTTTTTTTTTCTCATCGTGATATTCAGCTACGCCACCGTCACTTTTTTACCGGTCCATCCAATGATTGCCTGTAAGAGATCGCTTTCAGCGATAAGGCCACGGCTTGTACCACACTAGATTGAAGTAGTAGTTTCTGTTTATTATATTGTTTTATAAGGTGCAACAAAGATATTATCTATCTGTCTATCAATAGAACTTTGTAATTTGTGTTTATAAAAAAAAATCCGTTTCACACATATTCGTTCTCTTCCTTTTTTATTTATTTTAACTAACAGTTTCATTTTTAGGAGACGGCGTGACAAATCTACTGAGCAATTGAATCTATGGAATATTCTCGTAGATTTCCCAGTTTCCCACCGTTCAGTCAATTCTACTCAATTTTGCACTATTTATGTCCCTAAAGTGTCTGTCAATTCTGTCATAATCGTCCCCTCTGGTAAAATTACTTTGATTTAACAGATAAACTGTACCCCTATCAGACAACAAGTTTTGTTAACAAAACTTGTCAAAAGTCGACGATTACAAAGCAGATGAGAGGATTTATAACAAAGTCAACGTAGTAGATTTAAAGTAAATAAAATGATTTTCTTTCTTTGAATGATTTTCTTCTTGTCTTATCTTGAAATAAAGGAAGAAAATCATTTTATTTACTTTAAATCTACTTCGCAATTCATTATCTTAAGACTAAATGAATCATAGGCTTAAACACTTCTTATGCGTAGCTCAAAATTTTTCAGACTAATTTATCTTAAATATATAATAATGGACAATCCACACAGCATCATCTAGACCCAAGCTAAGCAGAGCTCGTATTAGGCTTTCTTGATGACTGATATACAAATAATAATATACATAGATATTTTCTTGTATATTAAAAAAAACTAGACCCAGAAGAAAAAGAACTTAAGAGCTCAGCTCGTACAAACATTTATCTTAAGGCGGGAATCGACCACGCAACTTCTTAAATCTTAGGCGAACCTTCGCCCGCCAAGCCACATTAGTATTCGATTGTAACGTAACATTTTAAACATAACGATACAATGTATATGCCTGATAAGAGCACTGCTTCAGCCTATTGATCAAATTGCTGTCAGGTAAACGCTAAATGGAGCATTTAGCGTTTTGACGAACAATTGTTTTGGATTGCCTCTATCAAAGTCTGATGGGATTGTTTTTTAAGTGCCTCACGATTCTATGCCCACTATTAGCAGTTCCTTTCTTTGGGTTACGAACCTAGATTTCTGATAATTTGTGTTTCTAATGAGATCTTTTTTTATTTTTGTTGTGGATTGAGATCTAGTTTTTGGATTATTATCATACGCCATGAATATTTTTAAACTTACGCGATCTGAACACATAATGATTAGTACTCGTGGTCATCTCGTGACCCCGACAGAGTGCAAACCTGTTAAAACGTCGAGAAAAATTAAAAAAAAAAAAAGAAAAGAAAGAAACGCGACAAATACCTACTTGTTAAAATAGTACTAATCATTATAATAAGCCGTCAGGTACCTTCATCCTATATTATATAAATATCATGCTACTTACTTACCATCGATAGCTTATTGATATCGCAAAGAATGTTGTATTGTGTGCTCTGTCCCACGCGCCTTAATCAGATGAAGTGCAAGAATTAGCCATCCATCATACGACGATAATGATATTTGACAAGCTCTTTGATAATATCCTCGATAAAAGCGAAGTAAATGTCGAGAAAGAATAAATAAACTTAAAGTACTCGCTATCAAAGTAAGAAAAGTGTGTAAGTAAACTGTGGCTATGCCGCGGTGGGCAAGTTCGCCTGAGAAGCAAGAGAAATGTTTGTACAATCTGCAGATATTTGTGGCGGCTGTTCTGGTTGTTTTCTATGTAATAATACCTATTGTATTATTTATATCAGTCATCTAGTACCCATAACATATAACACAAGCTCTGCTTAGCTTGGGGCTAGATGATGCTGTGTGGATTGTCCGGCATTATTTATTTAATATATTGTTAGCAACTATCTGCCGCTAGCTGAACTGTTTCAACACTAGTTCCAAATCGCTTGCTCATGGAATAAAGTGGTAAAAGTAAAACTATTTTTTGTCAGGAAAAACAAAAGAAGATTATTATATTTTTTCGTGGCAACCCTACATACACAAATTATACAATATCAAATGAAAGCTAAAAAAATTCCTATTTGACTATTATGTATAAACATTATTGTTATATCATCATCAGTCTATAATAGTCCACCGCTGAACCTCTAGTCCTCCCCTAAAGAGCGCCATAGATGGCAATATTTATCATTTAGGGATTATTACCAATAATCCCCACGCTTTTGTTATATAATTTAGTGTAAATAGGCAAAAAAACACAAAATTAACTTCACAGTAATTTAACTAATGAGACTGAAGCGCAATAGCTTTTAACATACATTTTACAGCTTTTTTATAGTTTCACATATTATTTGAAGACAGTAACCACATATTGCGATGGTAATATTGGTGAGTCTAGTCTAGAACGTACCTAATAGTTATTACCAGTCTTTTTTCACGGAAATATTATGAAGTTCGTGAACATATTTTATGAACTTCTCTGATAGGTAACACAACTTACGTTTTGCTACATGGCGGTCGTTGGACTCAAAACTGCTGTATTAGCTTTTATGATTATTTTGTAGAATTACAATCTAAATTAAAACTCGCCATCTTTATGATTGTTTCGTTTTATTTCCAGAAAATAAAATTATGTAAACGAGTAGTACTGATATTGTTTACAAAATAATATCCGTTGAATACATGTGAGTTTCCATAATAAAATGTTTTGCATTAAAAAAATACACATTTAGAACATCATGTAAGAATGTCAAAAACTAAATTACAATAAAACAGTTGTAATAGTGCTTTACCGCTTTATTCCCCGGAGCAAGCCAATTTGATTGTGTTATATAAATATTATTTTCTTTGTTAATAATGTTATAATATTGTATATTAGTAGGCTAGATGACGCTGTGTGAATTGTCCAGAATTATTTATAATATTTTTAAGATTTTGTTCACACCTGCTTTTTTCACAAATTATTGTAAATTTGACTTACTTTTGTGGAACATAATGTACCTTTATTAGCTCAAAATCAAGGTAAATTCTCAAAAACATAAACATTGATCCTTAAAACCAAACATGAAGTCTGAATACCAATCGTATGGCTCATTCATTCGGACACACAATCATTGTTATTTAAGAGCGCATACATCGAACCAAGGAACAATACACGGCCGAAAATCATTCATTTTGAATCTCGATCTTAGAATGGGTTCGGTATAACAAGCTCTTGAAGATTTGACGCAGGCTGTCGTTCTTTGACGTTTATTCGAAAGTAAGAATGTATGCGGTCGTAATTATAAACAATTCCCAAATTATTTTTTATGTTTACTTTCATATCAAAAATAGATACCCTGTTATAAACCCTGAATAGACAAAAAGTTAATAACTGTCAAAACTATTTCTAATAGTTCGTTTTGAGTATTTTCTCCTGAAACTCGAGCCTAGTGCGACTATAAGATATTTTCACTGTTACCTTTTTGCTTATGGCTTTATGCATGTTGGATTGATTTTTTTTAGTATGGCTGGTATAAAAATATGATAGATTACTAGTTATTAGTTATAAAAACCTGACCATTGAAAAAAGTTTATGGTATAAGCTTAAAGTTTATGGTTGGGTTGAAAAGCACACCGTATATCAAAGTTCTTAAGATGGCATACATAACCGCCGACGTCGAGGCATCGGGATCGCTACATGCAAACAAATTTACCGAAATTGTTCTTTGAGAGACGAACCGAAATAACGACCGGTTACTTTGAATGGAGGATGTGAAATTGCCTTTTGGTTTTAATAAAAAAATATTTACAATCATGATTAACATTTTAGGGTCTTGGTAAGCGACCACTTATGGCGACGATGGTGAGTTAAGACCTGCATTACAGTCACAGTTTTTGCGAGCATGACATAAGGTTCCAAATTTATGTTGGTTAAAAAAAACTTTGCGAATATTAAGGGATTGTCACGGGTAAGCGCGAGAAGTTTTTAATTTTTTCTGCATTGTACAGGAATAAACTCGTAAATCATTTTCCTTTAACTTCTTGAAAAACAGAGTTCGATTCGCTGATGTTTTGGAGTTTTATTATACCTAATTAGAAAATTTTGGGGTAAAATTTCCAAATTTCTTATAAAATACAATTGAATAAAATTTGATTTTATTATGGGTTCATAGAAAATGATTTCCGATACTTATGATCTAGGTATCTGAATGTAAAGTTATATTATAAGGTGATATGAATGATTCACACATGTTTTTATGGTTACTCACATAGTACATCGGTAGGTTTAACAATTAATGGTGTAAAACTAAAAAAAACGTAAGTAAATTATTTTGTAAAAAAAAATACCTCGCGCTTTGTTTTAAATCGTTTCCAAAACAAAAGTGATTCATACGCTAGTAAAAGATTTCGCCTTGGGGTAGGTACACCAAAGTGGTTTCCTGCTCGGTACACCAATATCTTTTATAACCTCATAAAATACATTCAAAACCAACAAAACAGAACACTTATAATCCAAATGCATCCTTGGTTAATAAAACTTTACTTTTCCTTAATAGTTTTTAAATGACAATGACTATCATCTTGGTATGATGATACGTTATTTTTATTTATTCCTTATTAAATCGTTAACATTAGAATCTTGATTTTGTCTCTAAATTAAATACCTATATTCGTTAAACTATTTCGGGAATATTAAGAAAGTTTGTCCTTCTTTTTTGCCATTTTAAAACCACTAACATTTGTCATTTAGACTCAAATTTTTAACCGACTTCAAATGAGGAGGAGGCTTTGTTCTCAGCTGCTTATTTTTTTTTATTCGTCGATTACTTCGTCAACTGTGAACATTTTTCGTTGATGATTCCGGGATTGAAAAAAATATGCTTGAAATATTAGTTTTATCCCATAAACAAAACTTAAATGAGGCCCATTCGAGAATTAGATGTTGATTTTTAGTTATTTCAAAACAAACTAATTATGAAAATTATTTTTTCATTTAAAATTTTCCGTAATTCCCCTTTTTTTATTTAAAAAACTGTATTTTCTTATTATTTGTAACGACTTTGTTTATCTCTCTACGATCTACCATTGCCCGGGGAGATCTTTATTTTATAATTTCTACGTGTCTACTGCATGCACCCATGTTAATTGATATTTCGCAACGGGCTCTCTAGGTTGTTATTAATTATTTTTACAAACGACTTGGCTCTTTTAGCTACAGGCGATCAGCATGCTTTTCTTGTTTGAATATGTAGTAATATTTATGATTTATATTGCTATTTTAGTTTTACTTTGAGTTGGTAAACCCAGTTCTCCAAAACAATTTATTTTAGTTGTTAAAATTAATAATTTTAATAAATCAGAATCGACTCAAAACCCGCGGCAATTGACGAAATTTTTTTTCGGCACAAAAACATCAGCTAGAGTTATATTGTAAAATACCGTTTCAATACTACGAGTATCAATATCATTAAATTTAAAAGATTCGAAAATAGAATAAATAATCGTATCAATTGTGACAAAACAACCTCGACGGCTTAAATAAATGGCTGTCAGTCGTATTAAAGCGGAACAAAATAATTACAAAAATATCAGTCCAGTGAGACGTATCCAACCACAAACTTATCGCCTTCGGTGGACAAACTTGGAACTAAAATCATTGGTTCAAAATTACTGTCGGGTTCTTACAAAATACTATTCACTAGCGACGTTGTTAACTGAACAGATAGTGGCAGTAAAGGTTGAGCATTGCGTCGTATTAAAACAAGTGACATTCGACACATGTCAATCCCAATAAAAAGAATACCGAACTGCTACCGATGTCGCCATGTGATAACGTCGTGAGCTATGATGGGTTAATTCGATAGGCTGAGCTTTGAATCACTACCGAACACAAATTCGAAATGACATATCGGACAAATGACAGTAGAAATGCTGGTAACAGGAGTCATTGGATAGATTTTGGAAGCATGGAATTTTAAAAGCTTGCCTCTACATGATACACATTCGAGTTCTTTATACTTTTTACGTCGAGCTTCAAGATTGGCAGGGAAATAGCGGTTAATCCCAACGTTAAGGAAAAATGTAGTTAAAATAAGTACAAGTGCAATTAAACTGAAACATAAAAATCTTGAAACAGAACAGAGAGATAATAAATGTTTCATTAGCCTTTATTTCACAAAATTATATTATAATTATCATGACTGCAAATTACTTGCAATGCAATTTTATTGATGCTCAAGCTGGTCATTAAAAGTTTATGCCATAGCTTTTTATAACAGCTGGATCACGGCATGATTATGCTATGTATAATGAAGTGAATAAGTTCACGATTTTCTATCGGATTCTGAGTAATTATATTACGTACATACACCTGTTTCATAAATTCCTGGTATTTATGATACGATTTATGAAACAAGACAACTATATTACAAATGGGCGAGCTTAAATCTCATAATACATTATAGTTTTCTTCCAGCACCTTAGAGACTCAGTAGAGGAGTTGGATAAGGAAGTCAAAGTGCTATATCAACATACTATCTGCGTCTGAAAAGTTTTATTAAAAAACTGAATTATTTTGGATGATAATAGAAGAACAGCAGAAAATTTTCATAAAAATTTACGTATATAATAAAAAAATATAATAAATTTAAATTAATTAAACAAAATTTCACCCATACTTAAGCTGTTAACTGTTATTTACCAGTAATATTATTTATTCCGATAAATAAACCACAAATAAGGCCATTATATAAAAGCTCTTCTGCACAGCAGTATTTTCAATAAAACTAACCATACACAACTAAACACGATTACGGGTATGATTTGAAATTAATCAAACCAACCAACAACTTAAAATTCAATTAAGTACAACTTGATACCCATTTTGTCGGACAATTGCTAATAATAAGCATCCAAATTCCGGTGAATCGCCAAACTTGATTATGATTGATACCAGTATTTTTTTAACGGTAAACCACATAGTGAAATTGAAAACACTTAAAGCTTGCCCGAAGGTAAGTGGAACCATACAATTTATGATTCAAATTACATACTTGATAAATAATATAATGGATTTTGCGACTGATACCATCTCGAAGTAATTTAAAGAAATAACTCTTCTCATACTCGTATATTGTGCCGTGTAAGTTGCCGTGTGGTGCCGGCATAGAATTTCACCACCCCAACTCTTCCCGTGGGTGTCGTAAGAGGCGACTAAGGGAAACACACCGGGGGGCGGGCAGCAGCGCCTTCTGCAGAACAACTACACCGAACTGCGATCCCCAACCCGCATGCCCAGCGTGGGGATTATGGGCAATAACCCCCACATAATGATGCCATCTATGGCGCTCATTAGGGGAGGCCTATGTCCAGCAGTGGACTATTATAGGCTGGTGATGTTGATGTTGATGTTGATATATTGTGCAATGATAATTTGTGAGCAAAAGCGTAGACGCCGCATAACGCTAAATAACAAGGTAGCTGGAGCTTATTAACCGGAAGCATTGATGAAATATATTTTTTGCTATCAAAATATTCTGTAAGCATAATGAAGTAACAAAGAGAAAGGAAAATGTTTTTAATTTGTAAAGGAACAACAATTTCGGTTTAATCAAGGTTCATTTAAAAGTTAAATTATTCTGTATTCAAAAATATGTCATTGGAAGTTAACTTACTGTAACGAGCAAAAATAATGCTAATTTACATTTTAACAATAAGGTGTATCAGCATTCTCAGAAGTTAAAGCATCAATGTCAACTATGTCTATAAATCTAACTTGGTTCTCGGAAAGAATGTGAACTAAGACAACTTCAACTTAGTTATTCAGAGTTTGCTAAAAAACGACTGAAAGAAGTCGGTGTGAGAATGGAATCCAATCCAACAGAGGTTAGATAGCTAAATATTTGGTTGTTTATATAATGGTTTATTAAGCGTAAGACTTTTTGTGACGGTTAAATTCTTAGTACTATCTAGAGATTTTCTACAGGTTGTATTTGGCACGGTCACATAATTTGACGTCATTGCTGGTACGAATCGGTCACTGCCCAAATTTTCTGTAATCTCTTACGTGTTTGACTGAACAGTGTCCAATGGCCATTTCGTTCAGCTAGATTTTTTTATTCAATTACGTATTTTGAAGCTGCAATCAAATTTAATTACGTTTTTATTAGATGACAAAGAAAAGTGAGTCCAAGAACTTAGAAGAGTTAAAAAATGCAGTCAACTGAAGGAACTTTGAACTTTTTTTTACATACCTGTGTTCTTTATTGCGTAATTAATACTTAGGTAGGTATGTTATTTGAAAATTTATATTTTTTCTCTGGTAGGTATTATGTATTTGTTAGATCCTTCAAAAACATTTTCTATTTGAATAACGACCAGAACATCCGGAACAAAATATCTGCTGATCCGACAAATATTTGTTCCGATATGAATTAAGAATAGAATACCCGATTTTTTAAATGCTTTCACCAGCATCCTACATTAATTGTGATTAATACACAGTGATTAAGTCAATAATGAGATTTTTTTTTTAATTTTTGTTAAATACCCGCGAAGCAGGGGCGAACTGCTAGTAGATGATAAACTGATGCGATACACAGTATCTTCCATATCTCTAAGTTATCGGAGTCTTGGACCAGTTTTATTTACATTACACTCCTATCAGCCCTAACGGTTGTGTAATTAATTTGCGCGTCCAAACGGTAGCTGTCACCAATCAGCCCTGCGGTCTACGTGAAACATGACTTGAAGTATCTGAAGGCTTGTATGCATTGCAATTATTTAAAGATCTTTATTTTGCTGACTCCACTACGCAGTTTTCAACTTTTGCGGTAGTAAGCCCACAATACCCTATACATTAGTTATGTTCCCAATAAATATTTATGTATTTTCGTATTTTATACTCAATGAGAACAAACAAGTTCACTTCTTTAGATTATAAATTGGTATCTAAAACATTGTGTTTTATCATTTCTGTTAATGTGTCTAGTTATTATTATTAGTACTCACTCTTTAGTGTTCCCTAAATTATTTTTATTTATTTTTGTACCTGAATTTTTATATTTATTTAAGTGTTTTATAAAAATTTGTTTCCTCAAGCTACCAGTGTCAGCCATAATCCTACAATATTCCTGATGAACATAGACAAAGATATCTTTTAAAAGTTAGATTCCGTATGAAAACTTTAATAACATAACCAACCGGGGCCGACCGATAGTAGGAAATACCTACAACGATGCACTGGACAGTCCGGTGATAACTTTCAAACGGAATACCGAAACTTTTTCCTGTGTTTCTTATTGAAGAAAACCGTAGCTAGCTATGTTAACTTTACTAAAAACTTGCTTCATCTTAAAGGTTTCATTGTGGTTTCCTTTAAATTACATCAAGACACACCACAGATGATTTAGCATTAAGTCCAGTTAATATAGTAGTTAATGTAGTTTCTACTGAACCCCTTCCAGTTATTTGCCAGATAGCCTGCAAACCGGTTTAATCGATTAAATGTTGTAAAACCATCGGTAGAACATTAATAACGACAGTGCTAGAGTTCCCGGTATTTGAATGGGAAAGCTTAGTTAGCTTAGTAGTTTTTTGAGTATTTGATGATTATTGGTTAAAATAAATACAACAACATCAGCCTATATCAGTCCACTGCTGGACATATGCTCCCCTAATGCGCGCCATAGGTGGCGTTTTTTTCATCTTGGGGTTATTTCCCATAATCCCCACGCTGGGCATGCCGGTTGGGGATCGAAATAAATACAACAGAGCAGATATTAAGTGGCCTAGCGGCATATTTTGAAAAGTAAACCACAACTTGTTTATCTTATTTTTACTGCATTGAATAAACCATCGGTAGAACATTAATAAGGACAGTGCTAGAGTTCCCGGTATTTTGCTGAAAGCTCCTTAGCTTTTCTTTTATTTACCTTGTTTCATAATTATCCTCCTCGTAGTTGAGGCTGCTTGCTTATAGTTTTATATATTTTGATTCTTAATTGATTCTACTTAGATTGTTTTAAAAAGTCTGCAGTTAGCTATACTTTTTCTATTTCAAATAATAGTTCAATTGTGTTTCCAACCTTTGATGTAATTAAAGCTTGAGCTTAACTTAATTTTGTCATAAAATTAAGGTTCCATTTTATTCCATCAGATACAATATTTTGTGAACCGTGATCTTTGACCGCCTAATCCGATAATTCGTAAAGCAGCGTAGCCTGGTAACCACGATCTTCCCTCGGGATTCCTTCTCGTACCGTCACACTCCAATAAGCATCCTCACATTTTAATTGATCTCAATGCTCGGAACCAATCGAGTCGCCACGGAAATGAGTTGACACGGCCCGTTGACGCTGTTAGTAAAAGGGTTCGGCAATTGTCTAGTAATGAAAAGGGCTAGCGACTATTGCTTTTCATGACTTCCTATACGTTATCCTTTAAAAAATCATCTAGTTATGCCCGGAACACACCTGGAATAAATTTATATCAATTGTGGAATTTATGAAGATTCATCGAAGTATCTAAAAACGACTTCGCGGCTTTTTGAGATGCATCAAAGCTGCAAGATCCTTAGCCTTTAAAATCTGATATAGAAGGAATTATTTGCATCACACCATTGGACTATTCAGGTAGGAAAAGGGGTACCGCCAAAAAAGGCAAAAAAGACTTTTAAAGCGCATACATTGAAGACATAATTCAACGGTGACTGCAGAATAAATCGACACAGCCCTAACATAAAATACATCGGCAGGGATTCATCGAATTATTGTATTGCCAATGCTTGAACACTACGCTTTATTTTTCCATCGGTGTGAAGTAGCCAAAGGCATTTTAATGTGACAACTGAACACATAACAGCACTTAATTTTGTCCTAATGCGAGCACCACGCCATAAGAATCCTTGCCATAGTACCTTTTATTGCAGTATGTAGGTATTTTGTCTAGAGTTCTTCTGTTTGCAATGATGAGAGATCACACTAAATCTAAACATAGATGGATAGATAGTTCCGCACCAAAGCGACGTTTTTTGTTGTTCAGTGGCCGAAAATTCGCCTATGACGCAGGATGTTTCGGGTTTGATACTCGCCTCGGCACAAATGTTTGTACGACCTGCAGATATTCGTTCAGGGGTCACTTCCTATGTTTAGTAAAAAACATTGATGTAATTTATCTAGTATATCAGTCATGTCATGTAGTACCCATAACTCAAGCTCTGCTAAACTTGGGGATGATGCTGTGCAGATTGCCCAGCATAGTAATAAAGCGATTACATCCTACTTATAAGGGGTCTCTCTGCTCTAAGTTTGACTGGTTTAGGTTATTTTATTAGTTAAGTTGTATGTTCCTTACTATAATTGTATTTATTTATGCATTTCTTCTACTCGGACGTATTTTTTTCTGAACTCCAACGTCTGTAAGCTTAAAAGCCCTTCGAATTGTGTTACTAAGATCAGTTGCACTATGCCCTGCCCTTGGTACTTCCTTTTTCTCCTGAGAATATCTGTGAACAGAATCACCGATGAGCCAGTTATGGCGAGTGTTTCTTTAAATATGCAAAGTGCAAACTTCTTCGTACCTCCGACAGGACGCTGAATAATTTTACACGGTCTTAATGGTTGCGTGTCATTAATTTACCCTTTCAGTGTTCCGTTGACATAGTTAAAATCGGGTACTAATGATTGATATTGCATCAGATTTTTTACCGAGATAATACGCTCACTAGTTCCGCCGGCTCCTATAAAATACCATAGTTTAGATAGATAGATAGAAAATTATTTATTTTACGCTTAAAAAAACAATTAAAAACAAAATAAAAAGGCGGTCTTATCGCTCAAGAGCAATCTCTACCAGACAACCGTGGTTGAATAGCATCTTTGGACTTAGGATGGGGATCTGTGTGCACTACTATTAGCAAGACTTTATATAGAAATACCTAAATACCTATATACCTACTTATCTAATAAAAATATCTAAATACATACATATTTACATTTTATAAAAATAATACAAAGGTGTGGTCAGTGACAGCAGTCTAATGCATAGTCTATTGCCATTGCTTTCAATACTGACAGCTCTTTTGGTATTGCAAAGATTAAAATCTCACTCCACATCGCCTAGACCTGAAAATAGTTTCTCTATTCACATTCTCACATTATTTAAATCTAAATTCATCACATGATAAACTATTCCATACATTGTAGCGGCTAGCAATAAAATCTTTGGAATCGGCTGATAATGAACTAGGATGTGAGTCTATAGGGAGTGTTGCGGACACCGTTCCGACATAATTTAGTGTCGAAGCCCCATTGCATTTTTCTTAAGACAATACAAGCCTCCTCGCCGATGGAATATGCAGACTGCCTGAAGAATTCTCATTCTCGCACCCACTAATGAATAGCTATTCTTTGAGCATTTTAACTATGCACCTCGGAATGGAATTCGAGTGTACAGGTTTCTTAAAAGGTCCTTCGATATGCGTCGGCCCCTTTCCGCTTAGCTTAATTTATGGATGTCGCGCTTTCTGTATTTTTTATATCAATTATGCGACGGAATTAAAGTTTCACGTGTATTCTAAAGTGTTTATTTCTTATTCGTTCAATGTCGTGTCTAATTTGAACTATCGCTCATAAGACTTTGTGGTACAGATTGGGTTTATTGTTACTTAATAGAAAACAATCATATTAGCTACATGCTAGCTATGGCTATAAATTTGTATTAGCCACGGCCGTCTATCATCCATTTTCGTTTTAACCATGAATTATATTCTACTGATTTACATTCAAGGTATGATGTCTATCTATTGCGACGAATTGGGATTTTTTTCTTTAAAGAAAGTGTCCGCTGCTTTAAATGGCACCGTGTCCAGAATAAATGAATATGTAATTATTTTTGAATAAATTTCTTCATAATTCGGCCAGGAAACATAAGCATCGTGTTGAAAGTGGTAACATTTTGACCCTGATTCATTGTTTCCTGTTAGAAACATGTTGGACTATAATATTGTTTTTGTTTCTTCTCTTTACTTACTTATTACATACGACCTACTGTATCATACATCCAATTTTTTCACTGTTTTATGTCTATACTAATATTATTAATAAGAGGACAGATTTCATAGTTTGTTTTCTTGAATTTATTTGCTGAATCGATTAGAAAAAATCTTTCACCATTAGAACTTACAATCTGACATTATTCCTGATGAACATAGGCTATAGAATATTTTAGAAGAAGTAAGGGATCCTTACAACTTTAATAATGTAACCCAACTTAAGTAAACATTTATGATTAATGACATTTTAGTTGAAAACTCAAGAGAAGCCGGTGGGATTCACTATCCGCGATCCGAAAGAGTTTGCCTAGAAGTGGCAAAAATGGAGACATGACTACAGAAAAAGAAACACTTTTGTTCAATAAAACACTGCTTAAATTCAAAAACAATTTCATTATTGGTATATTAAATATGACCAACAAAGAGCTATAAAGGCCTGAGACTGTACAAACAATGTAATCTCTTCCAAGAACATGTCCATGATTTATTAAAGAAAACCCACATTCGAATTTCTTAACGGTATGAATATCTATGCCTCGCGATCTTAGGTTAATTTAAAATTCGCAAAACGATCAAAATAAAGCCTACAGCTTGAGTTTAAAATACACTGTAAAGATTTAAAATGTATCACGAATCCACGATGTAAATTCATAACTTAGTAGTATACTTTACGTTGCAATGTTTCTTATCATTCGACGACCTCTGTGGCGCGGTGGGCGCAGGTCCGCCTGCGACGCAGGAGGTTGCGGGTTCAATTCCCGCCTCGGGACCAATATATGTACGATCTGCAGATATTTGTTCAGGGCGTTCTGGTCGTTTTCTATGTATAATAAGAAATATCTATCTATTTAATAATATTGTATTATGTATACCAGTCATCTAGTACCCATAACACAAGCTCTGCTTAGTTTGGGGCTAGATGATGCTGTGTGGAATGTCCGGCATTATTTATTTTTATTATTTATTTATTATTCTGGAACAGGTGTTTTTTATAACAAGGCAAGGGGTTAGCGACACATAAGGTTCTATGATCTTTATGATTATCGTACGAACCTTTATTGGTCGTGAATTTAGATAATCACATATGACACATCCTGGGTTCAAACCTACGACCAGATTCAAAGTCAGTTTCACATCTCAACTTACCCATATAATATTTATTTACGTACACCTCTCAAACTTCTGAATGAATCATAGTACCTACCATTCTACATTGTACCTTTCTACAATCGAAATGTTTATCACGTTACGATAGCCGCTTAATATGCTGAGTAAAACCGGATGCCAAGCCATAAGCCTTATAGCCAGTTTACCGACGATTAAAAGCTACAAATAGGCTATTCACTTCAACAATTTATAAACAACGGCATATAATAATGTTGCAGTCAAACCGATGCTCAGTTGAAACTGATTTTGCCTATGCAGCTTGTAAATATTTGAATTATAATAAGCAGAATCTTGTTGAAGGTAAGCATTATTAGCTACTCAACTACTGCAACCTGCGTTTAAATTGAATAGGCACCGAAACTACTGAATTTAGACCACTAACATTAGAATCCTACATTATCATTCATCATCACCAGCCCACATTAGTCCACTGCTGGACATAGGCCTCCCCAAATGAGCGCCATAGCGCCCTGTCTTCAGCTTGTCGCATCCAGCATGTGCCAGCAGTCTTACGCAGATCGTCATCCCACTGCACACATTTATTGATGATTTACTGACTTGTAATATTTTTTACCAATAAATTGCTTATTCTGATTATATAGAGGTATACTATAAGGTTATATATATTTATACATATTATACTTAGAGTTTATATACATTATAACAAAAAGCGTTTTTATGGATTCATGTGGAAATTAAACCGGAAATCTCTGCATTAGATATTATATATCTCCGATTGACTTTCACGGAAACTCTCTCCTTTACCGGGACATATCCGACCATAATAAAAGTCCAGGCTTTTATGAGAAAACCGCTATATAATTAGATTTATATAAATAGATCTGATGCTTTTCACCTACTACACTCTATATACAAACATTTCCACAGTAGGTACCAGCTAGCTAGGTTAGTAGTTTAATTTTAAATATAGATTTGTACCTACTTGTTGTCTAAATATTTATTTTTGTTTTATTTTTTAATTAATCTAGAAATAAGTGACCTGTTGTAATATTGTACTCACGACTCCTCATTTATTGTCTAAGTTTACTTTATTTTCTATGTTTTATTTGTATGCTGTCTATGTTTGTCAACCAAATAAAATAATTATCTATCTATCTATCTACTAATCCACGGAGTTATTTGCTAATTTATATGTCGGCAAACTTTGCCTGACAGCGGCGACTACTAAGCAATTGTCCCTTCCTTGATTCCGACAGGTTGGCCAACGATTACCAGGCAGTGCTACGGTTGCCATTGTCAAGGATCTCACTAATGTCGCTTCACAGTGCAGATGTTTTACAAGAATGAATTCGCTTGAGTTCGTATTAATAAGTTAATTATCTTTCAGGTTATAGAAAAGCATGGAGGTCTAAACAGTTAAATATTTTATGGACACTTAAATTAATGGCACATAAGTTGTATGTGCTTATATTTAACTAGTTTTTCCGCGTAATTTTGTTAAAACATATAAAAAATAGGATTCCGTTATATCGCGTGTCTTTGCACTATCCTGCTGGAACATGATACCGGCTTAAAATATATCCTATGTCCTTTTTCCCGGTCTAGACAACGTCTGAGCCAAATTTTATCAAAATTGGTTCAGTTTTTAGGCGTGAACAACAGATAGACACAGTTACTCGTTAATAATATTAGTAAGGATTATAGTCGACTATCTTTTTGTGTCATTCTATAATTTTTGTTTTATTCGTAACAATAAAAAAGGTAGAGGAAGGTAATCTTTCCTATGACTCTGCGTAATATAGGTACCATTCATTGATGAATATTAAGAATTTTTAACAATAACTTAAAAACGATGATATAATAAAAAATATCTATGTATATTGTACTCAGTATATCAGTCATCTAGGATGATGCTGTGTGAACTGTCCAGCATTATTTAATTGTTTAAAGGCGGGAGTCAAAACCGCATCCTCCTGCGTCGCAGGCGGACATTCAACCTCTGTGCCAAAGAAGTCGTCAACATAGGTAGTCAGAGAAACTGCCATCCAGGGACGACTCTGCTAAAATTAATAATACTAATTAATAATAATAATAAGTCTTTGTTTCAGGTCGGTACCCGTTTATTCGTAAAGGAATTTCCTCGTCGTAAAAGAAAAAAAGGTCGGTACCCCAAATGATCCATATTATAAGGTAGAAAAAAGCCTTTATTAACAAAGAAATATACAATTATATAACTAAATTAGAGCTAGTATTTACAAATTAATCAATTGAGCTAACTGCAGACTGTTGCAAACAAACTACAGGAAGCTCAACTGATTCAATACCAGTCGGAAGTGTACTAAAGATGCTGGTTGCATTGCCTCGCTGTATGGCAATACTGATGCGCTGCGCCACATACTGACCAGCTCTCGGTAATTCAGGTAGAAATACCTACAATTTTAAATTCCAATAGTACAAATATAGTACACAGACTATACATAGACTATAATACTAAGATTTTAGGTACCGGTAGGTACAAAGGTACCTATAACAGGTATGTTATGAAATCCAAAATGGTTCGTGAGCATTGAGAAAGCAGTTCCGAAACTAAACGCATGATCGCTCGCAACATCGCCCGATTTTCTAAAACTGTCCGAGTGCAGTCGCCTAGAGCCGTCATGCAAGCACCAAATTTGAAATCCACGACCGCGGCAAAATATAATTTAACGCTACTCAATTAATACTATGATATTTCAGTGTAGCGCTGTTAAAGCTGTACAAACACTTACCTGTTTTATATAACACTAGCGGCCCGCCCCGGCTTCGCACGGGTATTAAACAAAAATTTCAGAAATTATACACACTAAAACGATGGGTTTCACAGTTTTCATACGGATCTTTACTTTTTTTAACAGCATTGGGGTTTTTGACATTGACTCGACATTCCAAAACTGACACTGGCCGTAGAGAAAAAGCAAGCACCGTGCGCTATACAACCTCTTTTTCTATTCTGACGCGCCATAATAGAAAAAGAGGTTGAATATACAGCCCACGGTTCAATTATTGAATTTTTCATGCGGATCCCTAACTTTTTTGAAAATATTATATAGCCTATGTTCATCACGGAAAATTAAGGATTCTAATGGTGAAAGAATTTTTTAACTCGGTCCAGTAGTTTCGGAGCCTATTCAATTCAAACAAACAAACAAACAAACAAACATACAAACAAACAATCAATCAAATCTTTCCTCTTTATAATATTATTAGTATAGACTAGCGACCCGCTCTAGTACACACCTGGCTTCACACGGGTGAAATGCTGATACTAATGCATGTTATACATATAAATCTCCCTCTTGAATCACTCTACCTATTCAAAAAACCGCATAAAAATCCGAGTCGTTCGTCAATTCACACCATGAATCTTGTCCCAACTGGTGTGAGTTGACGAATCGTAAAAAAGCTATACTCTTCATTCTGCAACTCACACCACTTTTACTCTGGGTGAATTTTAGTACAGTCAACCAAAAAAAGTATTAGTAAATTAATAGACAAAAGGCATACTTATTATACACTTTTATTTGACTATTAATTAAGTTTTAAATATCTAAGCATACATAGGGACAGACAGATAGCGAGATGCGACTTTGTTTTATAGGTACTAACTATGTAGTGATTTTACCATGAGATTTGTAGTCTCGGTACTCGTTACTAGAAATCTGGTTGTATATATTAGATGTGTGTTCTAAGTGTTATAAGAAGTTGTTATTAGAATTCGAGATTTTAAAAGAGTTTTCGAGATTTTTTTGGTTCCTTACACAATCGAATAGGTCGAAGTGAAAAACTTGCCCTTGTTAAGCTATTCGGATCTAAGAGCTTCCAATAAGAAACTAGTAGGTATCGTTATTTAAGTAACTCTCCAAACTCAAATTTTACAGAAAGTTAATAAAAAAATTATAATTTTAACAGTTCCACATTCACCCTATTCTAGTTCAGTTCTAGAAGGTTCGAACACTTATTTACACAATAATTTAATAATAAAAATATAACTAACTAATAGTAGTAACTGATTAAATAAACAAAAGAAATGTATGAACTAATTTTAAACTTAAAACTAAGTAATTAACCAAATTAATGTTTCCATAATCAAAGACAGAAACAAAAACGTCTGTCTGTTCAACGTAATCTATTGGAAAAACTTTACCAATACGCCTACAAGGTCCTTTTAGCAAATCCTATTTAGTCCCAACTGACTATATAACTATATATAACTAGACTCGTTAATTGTGTCCGACGGATCCAAGCGACGGGTTTGTCCGGACCTTCGTTAACATGGGATAAGCTCTTTGGTACACCCCAAACAGAGTTGGCTTATAAGTTACTGGAAACGGGGTTTTTCATTGTTTGCTGTTTTCTGGTATTGATGAGGATAAAGTACATGTACATAATTTATTTAAAAACAAATAGTTATGGTATAGGAGATTTATGAATAATTTCTTACATGTTATTATGCAGCAGTAACAGGTCTTTTAAAATATGGTATTTACGTAATTAAAATGTTCCTATCTAAGTATATTATAAATATTTATCTATATATTTAATTTTTTTTTATTCATGATATAAAAATAATAAAAGTTTTAATTATATGTGGTACACCTCCTGCCTTTCCTAAATTCAAAAATTCTTTCCATCCAAAGGTTGTCTGGAAGAGATCGCTTCTAAGCGATAAGGCCGCCCATTGTACTTTTTTATATAATGTCTTTTGTAATGTTATTTTTCTGGTGTACAAAAAAGCAGTTTTGTATTGTATTATTCCTAACAAATAAATTATTCGGAGAAACTTAAACGCCTGGTGCAACAATTTTTATTTCAGTACAGATTATTTTTTTTTTTGAAAAAGCTTCCTTAGCCTTGTTTTTACTAAAATAATACATAAGTTAGGAGTTTCGTCGGATAACTTTGACGTTTAATGTATCAAAACATCTATTGATGACTTATGGATATAAATGCCTGATTATGTTTTTTATTTTATTTTTATGATCAATTTTATAGCCTCGTTATAGCTATTTGCGTATGAGGTAAATATCTGATGGGTGTTTTTAAAAATTTACAGCTTATTTTAATATTGCAACCACGCCTCCATTCCATGCCTTTGTTCGCATAAACGGACACCGGACACATGATTTTTCTTTTTATTTATTTATTTATTTGTTTATTAGGAAAACCAACAGCACACTATACAGATATTGATATTACAGTTAGATAATTTTTTGGGCTATTGTTATATTATTATGTCATAGCAAAGAAGTGAAGTAAAATGCCTTTAAAGAACTTCTTAAAATATTAAAAAAAAAAAACATTTCATCGACGTATGAATTTAATACAAAAAGAAATCGAACTAAGCTTCTGTCGTAGATTCTCAAAGAATGAAGGGTCATCTAAGTAAAAAGATAATACAAACAACAATAGGTAGGTTAGTCATTACAACAGGTATATCGGTAGACTATAACTAAACTTAAATATACACTAACCACACAAAGCGATATTTGTTCAAGCCTTCAGCCATCTTACCCGGTCACGACCACTCGACCACTCTCCTGTCCGTCTGTCTGTCACTATCTCTCTGTGACATTTAATTACTCGCCAAATTAGGCAACAGCTATGGACTTTCTTCAAGACGATTTAAATGGTGACAGATTTATAAGAGTTTGGAAGATCCTTTTTTGAAGCCGTAAGAAACTCACTTAGATGTGATAAATAAAAATTTGATTGTTATGAAAACTAACAACCGATTCTTTTGTATATTTACAACGTTTTTTAAGTTTTACGGCTCAAATACGAATCCCACTTTTTTGAAGTTTTTTTTTATAAATTTAATTATATTCTTTTTTACATAAGCACATTCCTTAGTATCGAATTATATACGTACATTATACGGTTTTATTGTAATTATTCCTAATAATCAGAGAACGGTTAAATAAATAAAACGTACGGGCAACATTTCGATCAACTACTAAAATAAGAAAACTCGGTAACTGAAAGTGATTTCCTATAAACTCATCACGAAAATAATTAAAAGTATTTCTCCTACTGGACCACGTAACCAGCAAAACGGTCCGGGAAGCCACGAAAAGCAATCTTATCTCAGGAAGTTCGTTGTTTGCTTTCTCTAATTGGCTAATTGGCATACTGGCAGATAGGCGCGCGATCGCTTCCTAGTCTACCAGATAATAGCGCTGTCGCCCTGATGAAATACTGTTGATAATAATCACTTAGATGAAATCCCATTATCTGTAGAGGTTACTAGATCTTGCTATAATAAAAGGCTAACTAAGCAAAATTGATGTTTTTTGACAAAGAATATGATAATGTTTTGTACCTGAAGATGTAGCGTGATTTCCGCATCGTTTAGATTTAAGCGACTTTAAATTGCAGTGGGGGAGTATTCGTTTTTGTTTCATATAGAATGAATATCATGAATGAAAAGTCAATATAAAAAAAAATCATGAACAGTATCGTCATCATCCCACCTGTTTAGAGGGTGTGCAGTTGTGAAGATTCAATTTAATAGGTATAAGCGTGGTTTGGTACTCGTTAAATATTGATTTCATAAATCATAGATTTACACTTAACTTCCGCTTTTTTCTCAGTTAAACCTATATTAACAAATAAAATTACAATGAAATAACCAAATTAGAACAAATATTGACAATTGCCACAATTGAGCTATCTGCAGACTGTTGCAAAAAAAAAAACTAAAGGTAGCTCAACCGATCCATTGATATGGATCGGTTGAGCTACCTTTAGTTTTTTTTTCCACCAGTCGGAAATGTCCCCAAGATGCTGACTGTATTGCTTCTTCGTAGTATTTAGACGACCTCTGTAGCGCGGTGGGCGAAGGTCCACCTGCGACGCAGAAGGTTGCGGATTCGATTCTCGCCTCGGGACATAATATTTGTACGATCTGTAGATATTTGTTCAGGGTGTTCTGGTCGTTTTCTATTTATAATACAAAATATCTATACGTGTTATTTATAATATTGTATTATGTATATCAGTCATCTAGTACCCATAACACAAACTCTGCTTAGCTTGGCGCTAGATGATGCTGTATGGATTGTCCGGCATTATCAATCTATTTATTTATCTATTGCATAGCATCAATAAGCTCACTATCATATCTCTAAGCCGTTCGTAATTCAATATGTAGCTGTTTTGTATGATTTGAGGTCATTATGGCCATTAGAAATTGTAGGCGCAAAAACCTCTCCGCGTGTGGCCATAGATCCAGCCTGATAAGTCTTATGGTCCGCCTGGGATCATCCCAGTCTTGTTGATTGGAAGGGAACAAGATATTATTTACTGTTATATTTTTTGTGCGGGCTTGCGTTGTATCAATCATAATTGAGGCGTGGTTAAGGCGCTACCCAACGACAGACATCGAAAAACGACCACTTTTTCGTCGCACAGTTAGGCTTACTGCGACATATTACAAGCCCAAAAAAAATACAGTTCATAGTCAAGTGTATGGAAAAAAGACTTATGTAAAAATATTTCATAAAAACCATCTAGGAACTTGAAAAAAATATCGCAAGAAAGAACACGAAAATACTTTTTCGTCTCGAAATGCTCGATATTTTGAGTGATAACGTTTTATAATTTTGTTACTATAAGAAAGGTAATTTTATCATCTAGAGAAATATGTATAAAGATTTTAATTTACTGGTGTATTTACTTTTAAAATAAATGAAAACCGATAAATAATGTTGAAATTGTCGAACGAGAGATTCAACTAAATCAAACGCATCACCATTTTCAACTTTATTTGTCAAGCGCTAAGAACTACTAAATAATACTACTAATACCTAAATATTGCCTTTATACAGCCCCTTAAGGCGGCTTCAAATACTTGCATATTTATTTTATTATCTATATCTATCTATACTAATATTATAAAGATTCCTCTTTATCAAATCTTTCCAGATTTGATTGTTTGTTTGAATTGAATAGGCTCCGAAACTATTGGACCGATTTGAAAAATTCTTTCACCATTAGAATCCTAAATTTTCCGTGATGAACATAGGCATTAGGGATCCGCATGAAAACTGTGAAACCCATCGTTTTAGAGTGTATAATTTCTGAAATGTTTGTTTAATACCCGTGCGAAGCCGGGGCGGACCGCTAGTTTGCAATAAAAGTTGAAATTGTTTTAATTTAAATTTTATGGCGATATTCTAAGACTCTTATCGAACTTCTAATGGTAAAGCACGTATAACAGTTCAGATTGTTTTATATATTCGATCTAGATCACAAGAAAATGTTACGAAAAACTACAAGTTCTTGAATACCTTTACATATCTTCGTATCTCCGAAACCGGCCCCTAACAGCGAATACATTTTTAAAGCTATGCGCACATAAAAGGGAATACCGAAGTACTATTCGAAAGTGCGGAAATGCGTCCCATACATCAACGAGGGAAAATAGAAAAACAGAGGTAAAATAAATGTAAGATAAAATGTGAGTACCCAAGTGATATGTAGCTACAATTTCGAAAGATAGTATAGACCTTTGACAGGAGCATATTTTGTATGCACGTATTATCTTGTTGTTTATTTAGATTTTATCGCGTTGGGAGAGAATTAGGTGCTCTCGCCATTTTTTGTGGAACCTCTAGAGGTTTTTGAAAAAGTGCCTTAGATTCTCTTTGTTTTCATATAAAGTGAATTTTGATGGCCCTACAGTCATGATATTGCAAAATCTATTATAGCATGAGACTTAAATAAAACAAAGGATAGCCTGCGACGCAGGAGATTCCCGCCTCGGGACAAATATTTGTACGATCTGCAAATATTTTTTCAGGGAGTTCTGGTCGTTTTCTATGTATGTATAATAAAAAAATATCTATTTATGTACTTGTATATTATTATGTAGGTATGTATATCAGTTATCTAGTACCCATAATACAAGCTCTGCTTAGCTTTAGGCTAGATAATGCTGTGTAATTTGTCCAGCTTTCTTTATTTATTTATAACTCTCAACTTTAAGCCCGCACTTGCACAAGGATACTTTTAACTGACTGTAGGTACTGAATTTCTTATGTCCAGGACACATAGTAAGACAGATGAGTAAGTTCAGATGTAACCTATTTAGGTTACGTCAAAGTAAAATAAGACATTTATTAATCCTTGTGCGCATTAGACTTAGGACTCTAAACCCCGCCTGTTTAGAGTCCTAAGTCAGATGAGCTTATCGACGCTGTAAAAAGCTATCAAACACAGACAGAATAAAATGGCACCGATCCTATTTGCCCCTTCCTTCCTTTACCGTGTGTTTCCGTCTCGTCGGTTTCATTGTTGCGAACGGTTCACTCAAACGTGACGTCATTGACACCGTCTCACTTTGAACTCATTTCATTATGTCGATTCTGGCAACACCTGATGAGCTTTGAGGTGTCAAACGATGCTTTTTACGGGAATGCAATTTTTTTTGTTATTGCCTAGAATAAGTATTAAAAGAGAACTCAGACTGGACTCATGATGGAATTCAATCTTGTGGTTTTGCTTCACACTAGTTGTGTTAATTAACTATGTGCTTATTTATATACATACGTATATTTGTTTAGCCCGTTTCTTAATTTATTACTGATTAGCGGTCCGCCCCGGCTTCGCACGGGTATTAAACAAAAATTTTAGAAATTATACACACTAACACGATTAGTTTTACAGTTTTCATACGGATCCCTTACTTTTTTAACAGCATTGGGATTTTTGACATTGACTCGACACTCCATAACCTCAGACTAAGGAAGACTTGAAATACCTACGAAAAAAACGTGCATACCTAAAGTTAGTCTGGCACAAAGATGGCGGCTTGCCGTAGAGTTGCGCGTATTTTAACATTGAATATCGATAAGTAAGTAATTGAGTTGCACGGAGTTGAATTCAAAATTTTCGAATATGAGTAAGTAGAAGAATAAGTATCTTTAAGCTCTGTTCAGTTTTATTAAGGTTTCTATACCTACGTGATCCGTAACGGGTCATTAGCATTACATTACCCTCCGTCCTATCGTCTAGAATGAATACAAAATACAGGTGTTCCGTTCCCCTGAAACATTTTCAATAAGAGTTTATATAAACAATGTTTCATACAATATTCCCCTACAAAGAATGTGTCGATTGTATAATGAAGTAGCGAAATCCAATTACGTAGATATTTTTGATAAAAACCATTGTAGATTTAAGCGTAGTATAAAAAGATCTTGTAAAGCTATTATTTATTTGTCTAACTAAGTTGATATATTATGTCTTTTTTCTCTTTATTTATGTAATTTTATTATTAATGCATGCAACATTATTGATTTTCTCTGTGTTCACATAATTGATTTCAATCTAGATCAGAATTGTAAATACCATAAGTTTAATGTAAGTAATTTGATTGTTATCTGATTTGTGAATGAATAAATAAATAAAAATAAATAAACGTGTAAACGTTGTACCTTGATGGCGTGTGTGGAAGAGTCTTAGACAATCACTGACCTATCAAGCCCATTCCATCAAAAATTCTGTCCCTGGCACTACACCTTTGAATCTTGGTTCGCGGTGCCTGTCCCTTGTTACGGCTGGCGGAGGCTGCACTCCCTTCGCGCCTCCGGCTTATTATATACACTCTAGGGGCGCCACGCACAAGACCACGTGGAGTCGGGGTACTCTGTGTCGGATCCGCCACTCAAATTAAACTTAATCAACTCTTCCCGGAATGCTCTGTAAAGTTTTTATATTGTTTCTGCATCCATATTTAACGACACACTTTGACCTCTAGCACCGAGGTCATTGAACTTTGGGGTCAAACCGCTGAACCAAACTTGCACCCCTAGTGACCCTCTTAACGATGCCACAAGATAAAAAACATTTGTTAAAACATCTTTCGAAATTTTTCTAAGTCTGAACGACATACTTTGACCTCTAGCGCCGAGGTCATTGAACTTTGGGGTGGATCACCTGAACCAAAGTTGGAGCCCTAGTGACCCTCTTTACGTAGCCAAAAAAAAATACATGTTATATATACATAAAAAAATTCGTCGAAAATTTTCTAAGTCCTGCGTCCCGTAAACTCCACCCCAACCAAAAATTCTGTCCCTGGCACTACACCTTTGAATCTTGGTTAGCTTGGTTCAAAGTTGCTGACGCTGCTGTAAAGAATTTTTTTTATTTTTTGTGTTTTTGGTACTGCGTCGATGAAATAATTCGTTATCGATAATCGATGTTTTCAAAATACCGAACCCTAACTCTATTTACTATGACGAATAATTTTCTCCTAAAATCACATAATATTCATAGTAAAACATTAAATGAATAAAGAAAAGCAAGCGGATCTTTATAAACATTCCCACAAACAGCAAAATGTTTGAAAATAATAGAAAATGTAAGAAATTTTGAATGAATTCGGTACCTATCCCATGCAACGTTATATTTTGATGTTTTTTGTTGATTTTCATGCGACAGCCAAACACTCTGCACATACACTTATAAAATGCATTATTCTCCAAGTTTGCACACTATAAAAAAGCATAATTATCGCCTATTAACTCTAAATTTCCTTCATTTTCGAATAAAAACAAGTCCGGATGACAACTGATGTACTTGTTGTTTACGTTGACAAAACATGGCGACCGGCCGCAGGGGGTGAGGGGTGAGGTATTTTGTGACGTCACCAAAACAATGTTGCCATTTTCAGTCATGATCAAACTGCTGTTGTCCTTTTTTACTCATGATTATCTTCATTAGTCAAAAAGAGATGCCGATATGTCAGTAGCTCTGCTGTCGAAATACATCACACTTCTATAACTAACTGTTCGTAACAAGTTCGTATAGATGTTTATGCCAGATCTATATTCCTCTATAATCTAAGTCCATAACTGACACTGGCCGTAGAGAAATAGCAAGCACCGTGTATATTTAACCTCTTTTTCTATTCTGACGCGCCATAATAGAAAAAGAGGTTGAATATACAGCGCACGGTTCAATTATTGAATTTTTCATGCGGATCCCTATCTTTTTTGAAAATATTATATAGCCTATGTTCATCACGGAATATTTTGGATTCTAATGGTGAAAGAATTTATCAAATTGGTCCAGTAGTTTCGGAGCCTATTCAATTCAAACAAACAAACAAACATACAAACAATCAAATCTTTCCTCTTTATAATACACTCGAGAGCAATGAATCCGGGTCACTCAAAGAATCCAAAAAATCTCGGAAAGTAAGAATGCTAGGTTAATGCAATAAATTGTATTTTTCGAAAAAAATTATGCTCTACAAGCACGATGGAAGACACAGAGTGTATAGAAGACCAGGGGAAAGATTCAAGCAAGCATGCATCGAAGAAAAAGTAGCCTACGGTGGTGGGTCTGTACTTGTGTGGGCCGGAATTTCCTCTGAAAGTCGCACAGAGCTGGTGATCATAGAAAACGGCTCTTTAACTAGCGTAAGATATGTGGAAGAAATCCTCAACGAACACGTTGGTCCATTTATGGTCAATTTGGGTGAGGATGCTATATTTATGCATGACAATGCCCGACCTCATACAGGTAGGATTGTGAATGACTACCTTCAAGAGATGAACATTACTTGTATGGAGTGGCCAGCGCGCAGCCCGGATATCAACCCGATCGAGCATGCTTGGGACGAGCTAGGGAGATGCGTAAAACAACGAAACCCTCCCCCAATCACGCTTCCTGAGCTCAAAATTGCTCTCACAGAGGAATGGGAGAATATTCCCCAAAATCGTATAAGGAACTTGGTGTACAGCATGCCAAACCGCGTAAACGCAGTAATGGAAGCACGAGGAGGTAATACGAAGTATTGAAATTCAAGAAAATCGTCATAAAGTTCAAAAATTTCATGTTTCCTATTTTTGTTTTAAGGAGAGATCAGCAGTTTTTTTTCTTTATGTAATTTTGTGTAAATAAAATGTATGGTGACTCATATTTTTTTAACTTTCATTTAAGGAGTATTAAATTGTCTATTAAATACAATTTATTGCAGTAACCTAGCATTCTTACTTTCCGAGATTTTTTGGATTCTTTGAGTGACCCGGATTCATTGCTCTCGAGTGTATTAGTATAGATTTAGTTCACACACACACATACTACACAACAAAAGCACAAGCAAACATAGTTGTGCTTATTTTGTAAGCCTAAAGAAATAAAGTTATTGATAACTGAAATCTGAACTACATTGTAAACAACTAGCGACCCGCCCCGGCTTCGCTCGGTTGCAATGCTGATACTAATGCATGTTGTGCATATAAACCATCCTCATGAACCATTCTATCTATTAATAAAAATCGCCTCAAAATCCGTGGCATAGTTTTAAAGATCTAAGCATACGTAGAGACAGACAGACGAGGGAAGCGACTTTGTGTATTGTTAATTAATTTATTGCTTTAGTGTTGTTTTAGTAGTTCTTGGTTTAGTTTGAAATAACTGTTTGTCTATGTATATCTATACTAATATTGGAAAGTTTTGATTGTTTGAATTGAATAGGCTCCGAAACTACTGGACCGATTTGAAAAATTCTTTCACCATTAGAATTCCAAATTTTTCTTGATGAACATAGGCTATAGAATATTTATATTCAATAGGGATCCGTATGAAAAGTAAAATTGTTGTTAAATACCCGTGCGAAGCCGGGGCGGACAGCTAGTTCCTCAATAAAAAAAGTGGTGCCTATCGCTCAAACTCTAGCGCCCATGACCGTTGGATGCTAAAAGCTCTTTCAATCAACAAATCATTGCATATTATTGAGCAATATTGGCATTCATTTAATTTATATTGCAGGATATTGCGATGTTGAAGGGATCAGCCCGTGCGTGCCCTCAAGCCTACCAATAAAATAATACCAGGTTAATAATGGACATTACTGACTTTATACAGGATGCTTTTACTTTCAGCCGCTTCTTATTTACGAGTGTGTGCTTTTATATTCGTAGATCTAACTGGTGATCAGTTTTTGAAAGTTTGTCTGTATATTTGTTTGTACTAGCCCGATTCTTAATTTATTACTCATTTAGTTCACACAACAAAAACACACCACACACAAACTACACAACAAAAATAAACAAAATTATCATTCTGTAGTGCTAAGACACTTCGCGTCCCGTCCGTCCAGATAATTCTTTTATGTTCTTTTTCGTAAAAAAAATAAATAGGTATTGATTTTGTCTAACTTTGTGATGGTTATTTTACCACACAATGTTAATATTTTATTCTTATAACTATTGGGTATATGCAAAGCCTCGGGCGTTAGGTATGAGTTGTTATTGTTTAGAACTGGATATTTTTTATATATATTTAAATATAAACTTCTACTAAAAGCGTAGGTAAGCATAATTTCTCATAAACTTTCTTAATAGAAACATAATCCTATACGAAACTCTGTTGCGAACAGAACACCATGTATTCTCAATTAAATAATTGCATTCCGATTGTCTGTAGTTATTTCAAAACAGAATTATTCAATATTAGATAGCCTCAAAACTAGCAAGGTCAGCGAAAGTAATGTCGATTTCATTGAAGTATTATGAAACGGTCGTGTTACATTGTTTTATGTGCACCGTAATATCTGCAGAAATATTCATTATTTCAACGAAAGATTCAAAACGTATTAACTACACCATATTGCTGTGTGGTGCCGGCATAGAATGTCACCACTCCAACTCTTCCCGTGGGTGTCGTGAGTGGCGACTAAGGGAGACACGCCGGGGTACGGGCAGCAGCGCCAACTGCAGAACAACCCGCATGCCCTGCGCGGGGATTATGGGCGATAACCCCCAAATGATAAACAATTCCATCTATGGCGCTTATTAGGGGAGACCTAGGTATGTCCAGCAGTGGATTATTATAGGCTGATAATGTAATGTGTGTAATGTGATTGATATCAATGGTTCTTACGGAAATCTTAATAGATAGTTCTCTTATTAGTTTAGCTAGTATCTTTTTGGAGATGGTGAAACAAGCACGATTCTAATAAGATACTGTCCAGTCTTGATTTGCTTATAGTGTGACAGAGAACTGATTGTTTAAATAACCTACAGGCCACCTATACAAATCTAAATAATACCTTCTAAGTCTTTGCCTTATTTAACAAGATCCATAAAGTGCGAGTGTAACTCGCACGCCGGGGGGTTTCGAACTTTTGTTGATTATACTAAAAGAGTATTATAGGAAGCACTTTCTTCGGAGATTAGGGAGAATTCATTTTAGTATTACTTTCTGTTAACGAATTGTACTATTATTATTTTAAAATTCAAGAATATAGGTGCGGTAGTAGCTGAAATAAAGGACGGATACGGCGAAACCGTTTCGTAGTCAACCTCGAAACCCTTAAATGTAAAGTAGTTTGTATTTTGAAAAATCGTTCTTTTCCAAGCCAGAATTTCTGCTATTTTGACATCATTGCTACCACGTAAAGCATTAAACTTCATCACTGCAATAAGATCCAAATTCGTTCAAAAACCAAACAAAAGTCAATGGACTATATGCATAACAAACGGTTGCAAACGGCCGCGGGTTTCCGCTTCCTTCCACTGACACACCGCAAGTTCCGTCGACAGGGTTCCGTACCGTGTGACGCATTGACAGCTCGGTTACTGTAACTTGGCTTAGAAGATAAGTGGGACGATTTACGACCTTAAGTAGTGACTTTAAGTTGAAAGCCCTTGGCTCGGTTTTAGTCGCAATGTCCAGATAACTGTAGTGGAGTCTATTGGTTGATAGTTCTGATGTTGCTTAAAGTTAAAAATTTGCCTGCATAGTCTTCATATTCAAAAAATTAAAATACATATATTTACGACCTAGACCGGACTTGAACCCTCATCTACACTAGGTACAATAATGCGCTAACGAATTGCGGCACGGGGTCAATTATAGTTTTTTATTCTTTATTAGTTTTGACAGGCTGGGGTCCGGTGTCAAAAGTGAGTTTAAGCATTTTGTGGCGACATTGACTCGAATTTCTTAGAATTCATGAACTTCTGAAGATGTATTTGCACTATATTGTGAAGTTTTTTTATTTATTTACTTACATGATCTTTGCCTACCCCTAATAAAGTATACCTATAGTATGACTCAGGGGTAGTGAGCATCAATTTTGGAAGAATTAAATGAAGAACTTGCTTATTTTGTCCTAAACCAGTTTTGTTTTTTGCCCCCTTATTTAAAATAGTGTGCTAATTTAAAGCATTGGTATTTCTCAGTCTGTCTTTTGCTAATGACATAAGTCAGAGTGAAAAATAAGACAAATTAGCAACTGGCGGCCCCATTATGAATAATGAGGTTATACTACCTGTAGTTTGTTTGCAATAGTCTGCAGTTAGCTCAATTGTAAATACTAGTTCTATTTTTTTTATTTAATTGTAATTTTCTTCGTAAGTAAAACTTTTACCCTTGTTATTGTTATAAACTACTAGGTATAGATTTATTTTGTGTGTGCACTAGGTAAAATGTATCTACCTTTTTTTGTGATAATCAATTTAAGTTTAATTCAAAATTAAAACTTTTTTGGCAATATATGTATAAAAATAAAACCAACAAAAGGCGGCTTTACCGTGAAGAGCGATTTCTCTCAGAGATCTTCAGTGCAAATCAAATCACTTTTTAATAAGGTTATTCATAGACATGTAGTGCTTAGTAATTCCTACAGTAAACCTTAGTATTCTATTGCATAGCGCCAATAAATTCGCAATAGATCCATTCATAATTTATTGCATACGGTTGTCGTTTGTTTTGCGGGAGTGTAACGTAGTTGTAGACTGAATATCGCAGTTCGCAAACATTTTGTTTGTGGAAGCGTTTTGTCTGTTCTAAAAGATTTACGTTGAGACATTTAACCTTATTAGGTTTTTAGACCACTTCGAAAAAAGAAGGAATATGATAGGGTGCATGTATACCTATTTTTTATGGAGGTTTTGACGAATTAGGTATTTTCGCTAAACTCTTACGCTAAGAACTTATAGAGAATAGTTCCCAAAATTATCCCATATAAATATTATTCGCGAGGCATTTGTATTTATCTCGCTAAGCTTAAAAACAGTTTGGTTTTATCAAATTACGTATTGATAATTAAAAAGTCTTTGATATTATCTACTTAGCTTGGGCTAAATGATGCTGTGTAAACTTACCAACATCTTTATTATGGATACCCAAAATACCCTCAATAATTGGTAACTAAAACACACTTATAACTTTTTATTGTATTTATCGCGTACCTTTTGTTTAAGCTTTCCCTACGTTTCTATCGCGTTGCAGTGATCGCGGTCACGGGGCAATCGAATATTCGTCAAGTTACAGCAAATAATTGACGTACGTATCCACGACTATTCTCAATTCGTCTTCAGAATCTAAGATGTCCAAGTTTATATTAAGAACACCTCGGGCCTGGTAGGGTGACGATCTGGGAAAGACTGCAGCAAGATGCTGGATACGACAAGCTGAAGACAGGGCGCTATGGCGCTCATTAGTAGAGTCCTACCATACCTGCTGGACATACAGTAGACTAGGATGGGCTGATGATGATTATGACACTATTGTCCGATTGCAGTGCAAACTATAAATATGCACTCAATTACAACAAAACGTAGCATAGTAAATATTCTGTGATATTTACCTCCATATTTATTTATATTTGTGTATCTTTGTCAGCAAAAATATTCCAATGTCATTAAATAATAAAGTCAGTTTGTAATTTTTCTTTATTAAACCAGTTTCTTTGCGAAAATACATAACATTTGACCATTATTTATGCTGAACATACTGTTGGTCCTGTTAGTATTTTAATACTCATTTTATTGAGTCTTTTAAAACAAGGACCAAACCCCAAGACGCTACATTTATTGGTCTTGTCCACGTGTACAAGACGTCAAATAAATCAGGCAACTCAATAAAAAAACGATTTTACACAGTTAACGAACGAATTTCAATAAGATTAAGAGGAAAGGCGATGCATTAAGCATTAAATTTATGACCTTACAAGGTTTGTTTTGCGTGTATCTTCGGACATTTCAATTCCTCGTTTACTTCATCTGTATAGAGATGCTTTTTAATATTCTATTAAATAATACTTTTAAATGAACGGGCTATCACGTCATAAATTATGCTTCATAGTAACATGGTCGAAAGTTCGGATTCCTTAATGTTTAGTAGGTCAGCGTGGGTGTAACGAATCTCATAAAGCACAACACCACTATAAAGATGGACCGTTTATAATAATCACTTATAATATGAAAGGTTTGTGGATTTTCCGTTCGAAAATCACTTAGCAGATGCTTACTAAAATTTCTAAACAATCATCATCAAGTTAACGCGAAATTCAGACCACACGTGCGGAGTGATGAAAGCGATAATCAAAATTAGCACATTTTAATGAATTGTAAATAATCGGAATGTACAACAAACGAATTGTAAATAATATTATTCTGCTAAAACACTCATGATACAAAACACTCATGATACAAAACACTTAAATGATCTGACGTTTATTGTTCGTGTGCTAATAAAGGTGAGCATGTTTATAATGGGTATCGTAAAAGCTTTGTAGAAAGTAAAAATCAATGACGCAAAGCGTCATTTCATAGTCAAAGAAACATCATTATCATCATCACAGCTCACAGATATAGGTAAAGCTGTAAGAGAGTTTTGTTATAAGTTATCGCCAGGTTTGTGAAGCGAATTAATGAAAATTCAATGATGTTTCGTCAGTATTCTGACAAACAAAAACTACACAGGTGAAACAAAATTTATACAAAAACAGATTAGGAAGGTGACAAAAGTAAAAGTGAATGAACAATGAAAGTCATGGATTAGCAACAATCTACACCAAATAGTACAATGGCTCATCACAGAGTCAAATTCACAAGATTACCTCTTGAACAAAAGGATTAAAACGTTTCATCTCAATTTGAAACCAACGTTTAAATTAAAAACTGGCAAGTGTCACTCAAACCTAACAAGGCTGCTCAAAAATTAATCCTCACGCCTACACGAAAAAATAAAGTATATTTTTCGCAAAATGGGAACCATTCTCCAACATAGTGGACAATAATCTTTTGTGCACAAAGTCGCACTTAAAATTAACTTCCCTCGAGTCATCTTAAGACATTCCTTGAAAAGCAACCCTTGGCAGCTAGCAAGAAGGTTGGATTTGGAGTATATGTGGTTAATTCAAAGCGAATGCGACATATTTATTTTACGAAATCCAATTTTCTGCCGACATCTCATCTGTCGACTTTAAACGTTCGGGACTATGGGACTGTCTTCACGGTTTTACGCTTATGGTGTTCCAGACGGCTCGGTATGTGGCCATAAATTGATCTCACGTGATTGCATTTTAAAACTTTTTGATTACTACAGCGCACTTTGTAGCTCGTTAGGAATAAGTAGTACTTACAGTTTTACAGTCTATTCATCTTAATCGTCAAACAAAATCAATTTATTATTTCGTTTGATGTATTGAAAATTTATCTATATGTTTTTCAGCGTGGAATCATCCATAGATTGTCTATAGTAATACAAACTTCTAATAATATAAAGGAAGTGAGGTGTAAAGGTAGTAAAAATGGTACCGGACCATATTACTACCGTGTGTTGTGCCGATAATTCTTCAGATCACGTCTTTAGGTCGCAAGTGATTATAGAATAAATACGTTTGTCGTTTTGATTATGGCTTCATGACATTAATATCGATATTGATTTTTTCATCGCGACTTAACAGATGGTATGCCGACTACAGTTTATTGCGTGGAATATTCTATTTCACTTGCTCGCCTCTCAGGCTTTGTGCAATACTATAAGCATTTCTAGCATGATAATTTGTTTAAGCGAAATGAGAGAAAATCTTATTCATTTCATACATTATTGAACAGATTTTAGTATTTTTGGTTTTCCAAGATTCGATTATAGTTTTGTCTATTCTGCCCTAGACAAAAATCTTGAAGTAGATGTACGTTTATACAGATGTAGTAAATACCCTGAGCCACGTGAATTTTTTTTAACCGGTACAGATAAAAGACTACCAACATATCAGCAGCAACGTACAGTGCTACAGTTTTTTGAGTTTGTGTTTACTTTAGTTGCGCACTTTTCACCACGAGTTCAAATATCTAAGAATATTATGTGAGTTAAAATAAACCAGACCAGACAAGCATAAAATAACTCAAAAGGAAACAGCGAAGAATAGTACAATTCCTTTAATTACCTTCATTATAAAAACACTCATTAGATCAAGATTCCTTATAATCAGAGTGTCCTCATTAACTTGAAAGCCAAGGGAGCGACCGATGACGTAGTGTGGTGTCACAACAAACGGTTCTTTAATTTATAGTGCCATATGCCACATAAAGTCAAGCTTCGATACAATCTTAGATTCTTTTACCGCATTGCCCATGTCTATACAGAGTTTTTGGTTTAAATAGATTTTATAAGACTTTATCGCTTCATTTCTTCTCAAACTGAAGATTTGTTCAGAATTTTCCCAGTAACTAGATTTGAGAGTTAGAATTTTGGATATCCTTGAATTTTATGTAAATTTACCTTAAAAGATAAGGGTCTCAAAACTTCGTTATCACTTTCTTGATTACTAACTCAATTGTGAGAGTTTTCTTCATTCTAACTTACTTAGGTCTTTTTCTACCTCCTTTATTAGTAACATGAAAAAGTTTGCGCCTTTTTGTTATTAAAAGCCTACCTAGGCGTTAGTTACATACAAAATACTGTTCATGCATTCAGCCTCCATTGGAAAATTTTCCCATGTTTTGTATGAAAGCTGGATTTATTTGGAATGTCTCATACCTCAATGTCACACACCAAAACTACTAATTATTATAATAATATAAACACTTAGCATAGCTACTTTTATAAGAACTAATATCATGCTATAGATTCGTTACTCAATTTTGTCAGAAATGATCAATCTCTTGATCAAGATGTACGTACATATTTGTATATATCGAAGTTGCATTTTAATCTAAATTATCAAATTATTAGCTTTCTAAATTGTATTTTACATTTATATTTTTTCGTTTATTTGAGATTAATCCGATTGTTTAAGGAAAAACTTGAAACTATAATCTTTTGTTTATATAAAATTGTTTTAAGATATTAATTTATCTTTACACGTTTGTAGTTTCCCTTCTATGACCACAAATTATAAAGAACGGTGATTTAGTTGCAATGTTATTTAGAAGAAAAATATTTCACGTCAAACCCTCCTAACTTAAAGGCTAACGAGACCTTATGCTTGTGAATCAAATACTCCGAATTAATATTCAAATTAGTTTCTCGAAATTATCTTTGTCGGTTCAAGGCGATTGAAATTGTGTTCAAGCGTATTTTTTATTTAATTGTCAGTCCTACCTGCATTTCTTTTCATTAGTCTTGCTACATTTTTTCTATTTCCAATCTTGGAGTTTTGCTAAAATTATATTAATTTTGATGATGTGTAACTTAATTCTTTACCACACTGTAAAATATACAAAAAATACATTAAGATTTAAAAATGGCAAAGGTGAGCTTAACCCTAAAAAGAGTTCTCTTCCAGCAAACTTTATTGGGTGAAAGAGATAAAGCTATAAACGTAGATGCATAAAAAGGAATACATGACTAACCATTCATTTGAGAACTTATTTATTAATTTTGGAGAAACATTTCAGCTTTAACTAAACATTCAATATGTATCTACCTATACCTACTCAACACTGATAGAAAAATAATTATTATAGTCGATTTTTATTTTATTTCACGGCATCGTATTCAATTGACACCCAAATCACGTTAGGCCGTGTCTACATAACAGCGATTTAGAATAATCCCGATTATTCGATACAGCATTAAGAAGATTGGACGTCAAAGATACCGACCTTAGATTTCGATGAGACGGAATACTGTAAGGAAATAAACAGATATTCAATTCGTTAAAATAAAATGATGCAACGCTCTGAATTAACACGGAACTTTAGTACTAATGGAGATGATGAAGGCTAGAAATTCTCTAAAACAATTACCTAAGCATCTGAACTGGTAGTGGTTATTTAGTCGGCTAAGGTAGATTGACAGATAAATTACTTATAATGAACGATGTACTTAGCGCACAAGATCTGCTTAGTTTGGGGCTACATGACGCTTTTTGGATAGTTCAACATGATGAATATCTATCTACACTTGCGTAAAGACGGGTTAATTAAGGGTTAATTAAGAATTTACCATTTCCAGATATAAAATAGGGATCAAGGAAAAAAGAAGACCTTGTCCGGCATTGGGACACCAGAGTAAAAGAGATTGACGTAGAAATGTCAAATAAAACATTATTGTGAATGTTATCGATATCGTCAGAGTTGCAAGACTCAAAATTACATTTACTATGTCGACACGAGATTATAAGTGACAATTCCTTATTGGTAGAGCCCGATTCGGTAAAGTCGGTCCAAGAGACATGATTGACAGAGTAATTCGGAGCTGTAGTTTCGGTACAATGGGCACTGCCTGCCATTAGACACCGGACAACGGCCCTTTGGTTCTGCAGTGATTAAAATTTTGATATTAATAGCACAGCATTTATAGATTAAAAAATCCCTAACGATGGTTTAGCTCAAAAACACAATTTAAAGCAATTCGTTTATATTTTATATGTATAGTATCTAAATCAAGAAATAAAACACATTGGAGGGAGAAAAATGGAGAAGATAGCATCATTACACCGACAAGCATTTTATTTTATAACTAACTAGCGGCCCGCCCCGGCTTCGCACGGGTATTAAACAAAAATTTCAGAAATTATACACACTAAAACGATGGGTGAAACCCAGTTTTCATACGGATCTTTACTTTTTTTAACAGCATTGGGGTTTTTGACATTGACTCGACATTCCAAAACTGACACTGGCCGTAGAGAAAAAGCAAGCACCGTGCGCTATACAACCTCTTTTTCTATTCTGACGCGCCATAATAGAAAAAGAGGTTGAATATACAGCCCACGGTTCAATTATTGAATTTTTCATGCGGATCCCTAACTTTTTTGAAAATATTATATAGCCTATGTTCATCACGGAAAATTAAGGATTCTAATGGTGAAAGAATTTTTTAACTCGGTCCAGTATTTTCGGAGCCTATTCAATTCAAACAAACAAACAAACATACAAACAAACAAACAATCAAATCTTTCCTCTTTATAATATTAGTATAGATATAAAAATAGTCAGTATCTAACCTGAAATGTGCATGGCAAAAAATATTTTAAGTTTTCTTTTTTGTAAAATGCTAATAAAATATGTCACAGATTGGTACGATGATCTAATCAAACTATTGAAAATACGTTACCTCTAGCTACCGTTGTTGGATAAAATGGCGTAGTTTTATTGATTTATGTAAAGTTGATAAAACATTCGCTACTTCGAGTCTCTTTATTCGAATTCAAAACAAGTAGCCAAAACATGGAACCCGCGGTTCAAAATCCAATAAAGAAGTCTGACTCTAACTCCCCTCGAAACCACTACCTACGTATCCCACAAATTTAAAAGTTGTGAAGAAACAGATGACGCGTTCATGTAGACAGCATACAAATTGAACACAATCAGAGGAAAGATAGAATATTTCGTATACATGCCGAAAAAAATTATAATAAGCGACGTGCGGTCGCTTTCGATTGGTATAAAATTGATCAGTTGAGCTAAATCTAGATTTTTTGCAGAAGTCCGTCAGGTCAACTGTATGAACTAGACGAAAATTGTTTGTCTCCTTTAATTTTAATTTTCTTTGTCCACAATTAATTTAATTAATTTCTTAACGAATACATAAGGCAACAACCAATTTTTATTGATTAATACAGTTTTATTCCGTACAATGAAGGCTCAAACTTTGGGAGGCCTGTATCCAGCAGTAAGTAAAATAAAGCCTGTGGAAGATAATGATGGTAAATAGGAATAAAGTTTATTTCTTTCGTAATAATAAAGTGATAATTTATGATAATAAAACATGAAAACCAAAGAAAAAACCTACTTATTTTAAGTTGATTCCTTGCGTAACGTTCTTTTGTACATTTCATACTTCCTGAAAAGTGTATCTCTGGTTTGTTAGTGTTCAAGTCGTAGTAATAATCAAAGGAAACTTAAAACACTTGTTTGATAGACTTATAGATAGGATTAATTGACAATAAAACAAGAACATCAAGTGAACATCGGTGGTAGAACAAAATGCAAAAAAATAAAAGAATTTATATTTATATTGATCGATAAGTCTATGATAGCCGTGCTGAGAAGGATTGCACAAGTCGACTTTTTGTTGATGAAAACATAGTGCTCTGATAAAATCTTAATTTATTAATGTTGCTTATTTTCAAGTTAATCAGTTCTGTGTATCAGCTACTAGATTCTTCCTTTGGTTTTGCTCGGTATAAATCTTCTCGCACATAGCTTTATCACATCCGATTTCTGAACAAAAATAAATGATCTATATTCATTTTGTATTTTTGAAACTGAAATTTGTGTCATAAGTTTTTGAAAACTGTTCATTACTTACAGGTTTTTTTTGACACCGATGAAAAGAAAACAAATGATGGCGAAAATCCAGAGTAAAACGATTTGAGTGTCTTTGATCTTTGGATAAGGCCGTGGCGATCGCAGTATAAGAAGCGAGAGCCAGAACCGAACCCGTGGATGCCGTAAGAGCCGACTAAGTTAAACTACCTGAGGAAGAGTATGAGCCTCCTTTAACACCTCCCCTAACTTAAACCCCTTTGTTTGAGGGCAGCATGTTCAGCAAAGGCGGGTGGGTTGACGAGGTTGTAGGTATCTACTTTGACCTACCCATCTATATCTATTCTAATATAATAAAGATTTGATTGTTTGTTTGTTTGAATTAAATAGGCTCTGAAACTACTGAACCAATTTAAAAAAATATTTTACCATTATAATCCTAAATTTTCCCTGATGAACATAGGTCATAATTTTTTTTGAAAATAAAATTAGGGATCCGCATAAAAAATAAAATTTTTGTTAAATACTTGTGCGAAGCCGGGTGGAGCGCTGGATATAAATACGTAAACAAAACTAATAAATTGTTGATGGAAATGAGATGTAAAATATTATATCTGTTTATTTCCAGCTCAAGGCGCCAGGTTTTCGTCACAGAGCCGCCACTCAGACCTTCCCAACATCCCGACGGAAGCACGTGAGGAACATGATAATCTGAATTCTAAATTCTACGAGATTCTCAGGAATAAGGTTTGTGATGCGACACGCATATCTGTTTTGTGTTCTGTAAACAATATTTTTCCTATCAATCTATACTAAGAAGAGAGGAAAGATTTTATTGTTTGTCTGTTTGTTTCAATTGAATAGGCTCCGAAAATACTGGACCGAAATGAAAAATTATTTCACTATTAGAATCTTTAATTTTCCCTGATGAATATATAGTATAGGCATAGGCTGTAAAATATTTAAGAAAAGTTGCGCATAAAAAAATATTGTTTAAAATACCCATGCGAAACCGGGGCTGACCGCTAGTATTCTATGTAGGGAGAAATTTCTTAGAATTCTAACGCATTTGATATGTAAAGCTCTCTTAAAGTGACAGCTTAATGTTTTTAAATCAATTAAGATGGGATCCCGGTTGCGTTCTTTTTAATTTTATTAAACAAAAAGATTAGGATTCCTGCTTCACGTAGAGAATGCAAACGCATCCCTCTATAATTGGCATTATGTGTCCGAACCATATTTTAAAACATACAGCAAATAAATTTAGCATAATTACAACGGCCCATTAAAGATTATCCTTTTTACTAGCTACCAAGACGCTCCTATAAATAAGACCGTAAGTTGTGTAAGGCATAATTACGCGTATAATACAACAAATGGAAAGGCAGCCGCACACGTACCGACTGTTCCTTCCACATTATTTATTGCGGTTTTATCTCCCCGCGACCGTCCGCGATAAAATAAAAGAATCGTCAGAGGCCCGTGATCGCGATTATCACGAAGATCACTGAATTGCCACCGCGCAACGGATTCACACCACTCTATCACTGGAAACGGCATCCATTGCTCGCTTATCCAACCCGTATCCCTTGCGCAGATTGTGGGACGGGTAATGGTACGCGTGTTGAGGGAGGTTATCTTTATCGGAGCGATAAAGCAAAGAGTTCTCTGTAAGGAGTTTAAAAGCCTACTTTACAGCGGTATTGGTAGTCAGTCATTGACTGGTAAGAAAGGCTTGCCGTGTGCCATTCAAGTTGCGGGAGAGGACAGCCGGGATCATTGTTCAGGAGAATGTCCTTAATTAGCACATGTAGAGCGAGATTATCGGCCGACAATGTCGGGCGCCGGTGACAACTGAATAATGACGTTGCTATTTATACAGGGATAATTATTTTAAGCGGAATCGTCGGCAATTAAATGCTAATTTACCTGCAGATACGCTTGGATTAAATTGGTAGATAAATGTGGGATCAGAAGAGCACCATCGTCAGATTTTCTTATTTTAGTAGTTCGCCTACTTATTATCAACATCCTGATGAAAGTGAAGCAGCTTATTGTATTTTACAACAGCAAATCTTAATAACAAGAATTGGCACTTGTTCCATAAACATTAAACATAATTAATTACTGCTTCGAAGATCGGACACTGTGTAAGTCATTATCTAGTTCCATTAATTTACAAAGGACTATGATAATCCCCCTGAAAACAAATCGCACAATTGAAAAGACACATGTGACGTGGAAGAGCAAACAAAATTTATCTATTACGAACGAAGAGGCATACTGTATCCTGCCAACAAAATTTACTCCCAAACTCGAGTCGTAGCCAAATTGTCTGTTCCGCAGCCAAATAACCCGGGCACCTGGTTGCGACTACAAGCCAAATCTATGCGATTGTATCACAGAACTGGAGCCAACTTTTTAAATTAACCAGATTGTAGTTATCTTAATCTGAGCCCACTTATAGGTTCGGATGTTAAGATCTTTGTTTACCACGACATAACAGAAGAATTAAAACGGATATTTTTCTGTCTATTTTTATATTAACTGACCGTTGCGGGTAAAATAAATAAAGTAAAATAAAAAGAGCTTTATTTTTCCTTACCCGTTAAGTACATAAAATTAAAAAATCTATAGTAATATTATAATGTGGAAAGATTTGATTGTTTTTTTTTTGTTTGAATCGAATAGTCTCCGAAACCACTGGACCGATTTGAAAATGTTTTTCACGATTAGAATCCTTAATATTCCCTTATGAATATAGGCTATAGAATATTTTCAAAAAAGTTTAGTTATTTTTCATGCATGTAAAATTCAATTTTTGTTAAATACCCGTACGAAGCCGGGGCGGACCGCTAGTATATAATAATTACAAGTAACATTGAGAATCATTTAATAATAGATCTATATATTTAGGTTCCTAACACAATTTATTCAAAATCTTTACTGAAATGAAATTAAACCAAGTCGGATTTGTTCAAAGAAAACACGTTTTCTTATTATTTGTGTAGATAGGTAAGTATTTTCGAAGAGTCTGTGGCAGGAATGGTGAAAATATGCTCGAATTAGAAATCATTTTGGTATTACGTTTGTATGGGAAAGCCATCTGTCGTCAGAGCCTTAAACTTTAGGATCTTCTGTACCACATATTTTGCCTTGGCCATAGCGCATGCGCCTAAAATTGCGAATGTGGGTGTGTGACCTAAACGTCAACTAATGCATCAGTGGAACGGCAGCAGCTTCCTTTAACTTTTCCATTGCAATCATCAAACCATCTGCCGATTAGTGCAGTGATTAAAAGTAGTGTAAAGTACAAGTACAAGTAGTGTAGGAAAACCACACTTGTTGGGAGAGGCCTAAGTTCATCACCGGTCGTTTATGGGCTGATATAATTATGACGATTGAAAACTACAAAACTATTTTAGCGCTAGGATCTATTAAGGAGTCAGGTTTCAGTCTAAAAGGGATCTATTAAGGATGATAGAGACAGATCAATACACAAAATACGATACCATGAAGTTGAAATATTCATGAATAACTTTTTGCTCGCAATCCGCGCCATAGCTCAAACCCAAATACGGCGATCATTTAAACCAACAGAAGCATATAAAAGTACTAAACTTGGAATTCATGGGAGCGTGCCTCCGAGATCACGTTTATGAAATATTAAATCTAGTTATATCTACGAGGGGATCTTTCGTCTGTTTACCGAGAAAGATCGTAGGTACAGGTGCGCCGGCGCAGGCACCCACACGGCTAACCGGGGCATAGATACTGGCATAGTGAGATTAACAGAAAATCACTGTTATGATGCGGATCGTACAATCAAATTTATTTTTAATTTGCAATGATGATAATCTATCACTTGAATAACAGCGAATTTCGGTATCAAAAATGCAATATTTTTTTTTCGCAGCGAGTCCTTGAGTCGGCAATGTAAAACTGACTAAGTGCGACTTGGGCTTGCACGCGAAAGGTTCCGTGCTATTTGAAAAGATTTAACTCTATGTATTGTACTTTTGCTATACCGAGCGAGAACCGCCAAAACTTTAACTCGATATTTTTTTAATAAAATGGGCTTCGGAATTGATTATTACACAAATTTACAAGTAAATTTCCATTATGATTTTATAAATATTGTTTATGACAACAACGTAAATTAATAAAATCACATCACATCTATGTTAAACATAATGGCAACGATAGTCAAAAATATTAATCAGAGGTTTTTGTTTTTTTTACCAGGGTCAATTCCCATTAAAAAGTAAAACAAAATCAAAACACATCTCAAACATAAACCCGGCGGGAGTGACACAGTCCAGCACAACCTTAGAACAATTATCATTCCGTGGTTGCAAAACATGCCTCGTCACTATCTGTTGACCCATCATCACGACTTCACAATTTACATATAATGACTTACCAACAATAAACTGGTAGAATGTAATGCAATGCAAGTACTTGTGTTGTCAATTTGGTAAATGTCCTCGGGTGGGACGTGTTGATGGATTAATCTAGATTTAGGAAGTCCAAGAGTCCTGTAAGGTCTATAGAAAATAAAGCACTTTGATTTTGATTTTGGAAGGGATTTAGGAAGAGTTTTGTGCTTTGATAGATCTGTGGTAACACTGTTCATGATATACCTCTATTATGCAGGGTTTTTGCTGTATAAGCTTTTTCTGAAGCTTCAGTAGTCACGGTTTAATCTCCGCCTAATTCAGACCTATTGATTTATGCCATATCCGTCCCTAGTTTTCGGACCACGTAATTTCAAAGTCAAAAAAAATACGCAAGATGATATAACGAAAAAGCAAACACACCACGTACTGTGTTTTATTAATCTTACTAAACCATCTCAATTATTTTTACGATCAGCTGTTAATTTTTAAAAACACCACGTACTAATCGATTGAAAAAAGCGGTCTTTATACAGATCAATATAAAATTCCCATGTCCTTTTGACCATTCCCGCCGCATCAACCATCGGTCGTCAAAAGTTGACCACAGAAAGAGGCCAATTATAATTAATTCTTTTCCTAACTGACAGCACGTCTTTAAATCACAATTTGGAAAAATAAACTCTTGCCGTGATATATTTGTTTTCCGGACTCACTGGCTATCTAAATCTTAACAACATGACACCTTTAATTTACGCTACATTTATGCAAAACCTTTTTGCTTGTACGCAAGACTCGTTGGAACAAAAAAGGTAAAGGTCTTCTTGTACTTGTTCCATTGAAGCGAGCTTCGGAGATATAAATTAACTTTGACCCCACATGCAGCCGTAAACATGTAGGTTTATGTATGACAAACTTTAATTTATGACTCCTCAGAAAGTTTCTAATTTTGCTTTCTGGACGGTTCAATGCATAAAAAGAATCATCAGTCATCCAGTACTGTAGCAGGTATCGGTAACGTAATTCTTATCCATTTCTTGTTTCTAAGTATATTTGGTGTATTCCAATATTTTTTATATTTTCTAACGGGTATTTAAGGTCTTTATCTGAAAGAGTTATCTTGTCAGTCAATCAACATTTAAATCAAATTGTATCGATTTTAGTTCTAGTCGTTCTAATTAAAATCTAGTGTTACGAAACGTAAATTCCTCTAACTTTAATTATAACTTCTAGATTTTGCAACTTCCTTTCGTTCACAAAGTAAATAACTCTACTCTGTTTTAATTGAAACGTATTGCTACCAAAATATTACTTTCCTGTTTTTAATTAACTTGTCACTAGGTTGAGTGTCTAAGGATTTATCTAGCGAATATATACGTTTAGATGCCTAATAATTTAGATGCATAATTTAAATAGCACGATCGTTATAATTAGAAATTAAGTCAAGAAAGCGTATATATAAACGACAGTATATATACGCTTCTTTTATTCCAAAAACAGCAAGCAATTATCCTTTTTTAAAAGCCAAGGTTTGAGCCAAATTAAAGCTCTCATTAACGTTCTAACCATGATACTTTCCAAGCTAATTAAAACAATAAGAATACCAGAAAATGAAACCGCTAACAATGATTAAGTTAAAATAGAACACAAAGAACAAGTAAATTGAATTAAAACGATGGAATCTCAGCATCTTACAGCCCTAATTATCATTTTAATTCCTTATAACGAAGAGATTGCTACCGTGTTTCCGAGAACGACAGAAAAATTTAAAGTAGGCTCTTTATATTCGCTATTCGGTCTACCGTCTGCCATATCAACTGCTTATACCGTAAGATATAAAATATTGACTATAGAAGTCATGAGATTGAAGTGACCTGATCCCGCTTCGGTGGTCATTAATGAAGAAAAATTGGTGATAGAAATCAATAAGCCGACATTTGCTGAGCACCATAAAGAGAAGCACATAAATATAAGATACAGGTATATTTATTCCGGCTTTATGTATAGAGCTGATTGTATTTAAAAAGCCGAATAATATTCAAAAAGGTACAAAATTTTAATAATAAAACACAGATGTATGATTTGGGAAATTTATTACTTACCCTGGCACCGCTGAAAACCCGCGTTGCTATGGCACTTGTGCCATAGCAGCATTAAGCTGAGCCGGTGACCTTTTTGTGTTGCTTTTTTTATTGACTCCATATTAATCTATAAGCTTCATCACCAGCCTATAATAGTCCACTGCTGGACATAGGCCTCCCCTAATGAGCGCCATAGATGGCATCATTATGTGGGGGTTATTGCCCATAATCCCCACGCTGGGCATGCGGGTTGGGGATCGCAGTTCGGTGTAGTTGTTCTGCAGAAGGCGCTGCTGCCCGCCCCCCGCTGTGTTTCCCTTAGTCGCCTCTTACGACACCCACGGGAAGAGTTGGGGTGGTGAAATTCTATGCCGGCACCACACGGCAATCTATAAGCTTAATGTTTAGTATTTAAGTTCTGTGACACAAATAAAGATTTTATATTTCTATTTTGCTGTGTAAACTAATCACTATATGCTTAATAACGAGAAAAGACTGTTAATAACATAAAAAGAACCAGCGAATTTCAAATACACTATAAAATATATTTGTAAAATATTGAATTAGGTCGTAAAAACCTATTTTGAAAATTAATTATGATAGCATGTAGAGTCTTGATCTATGACTAAAAGCCGGCCCGGCTTTTCCACATTACGATGATAAACAAAAGGTATCTACATCTCTAGTAGCCGAATCTTAGAGTAATTCCTATTCAACAAGCGATTAGTTGACAATCCTCTATTAAACACATTTTTTATTAAAATAAGGCATATAAATTTTTCATTTTGATAAATAAATTTGTGTAAGCAAATATTTAGTATCAGCTTAAGTTATAAGTTTTAATATTAAGAAAGTAACCCCGATGATCTTTTAGAATCTCTTGATTAAAATAATCAGATAGCCGTTCGTCGGATCGTATAATAAAAATCATATCTAGAAAACAATTTATGAAACCTTTATTTATAAAAAAAATTACAATCAAATTACAAAATTAGAAGGAACTACTTTTTACAGTATAAACAATTGAGTTAACTGCAGCGTATGCAAACAAACTACAGGTAGTTCAACTGATCCATAGTAATACCAGTCGGAAGTGTCCCCAATATGCTGACCGCATTGCCTCACCGTATGGCCATTCCGATGCGCTGCGCCAATCACATATAACAAAAGAAAACAATATAACATATTAAAACTAAAACAAAAACTATTTGTAACAACAACAATAACTTTTTATACAAAAACTGTCGATAGTAATAATAAAAAATAAATTATTTCTGTAGTAGAAATCACCAATTTCACCATCCTATTAGTTCATTAACTAGAAGATATAACATCGTTGTAACTCGTTTACTTTTTTCTGAACTTGTTACCGGTTAATAACGGTCCCGGGGAAAATACCCTTAAGCACGATGCTTTCGTCATAACAATACAAATTACTTCAAATCATGTGGATATTGTTTTTTATTGGAGCACCGTGTGGTAAATTGGAGTCCCAAAATAAACAACTTGTTGAAAAAACTGGAGCTTCCATAAATGGGTGTCGCGGCTCTCAAATTATCGGTTCCCAAAGAAATTTGTTTACTTATTCATCTTGTACGTCTGGTGGGCAAATTAAAAGGCAATGAGTATCATGGCTGTTATTATAAGCAAATTAGGGGGCACTTTCAATTTTGCAGTGTTTGGGAAGGGAATATATTTTGACATAGACAATTTTTTATATGAATTCCAAGAGATAGCTTAGATAAAAAGTACAGGTTTTTTTTTGTTAAGTTTAATTTCAAGGACTTCATTGTTACGAGTATATCCGCTTGCCTAGTTTTTTCTCTAACCATACAAACATAATAAATGAACCATTTAAGATCCCACACCATAATTATGTCTGGATTATGGATGTGGTCCTTAAATGGGATAAATATTTAACTGATGACCAAGGAAATGGGATACCGTTGAGATTAAATGATACGGTTGACGATCCATCATTGAGATATTCCTCGTTAGCGCTGCGTTTAGTAAAGTTATATGTACCTACTTGGAAACTATAAGATCAGATGATATAGACTGTATAGATAACTAACGGTTGGCCCTGACTTCGCACGGATATTTAAAAAATATTACAAAAATTACACACACGTAAACGTTGGGTTACATTATTAAAGTTATCCTACGGATCCCTAACTGTTTTATCGTGTACAATTTTGAAACTATAATATTCTTTTGAAATAGCCTATCAACAACAACATCACCAGCCTATAATAGTCCACTGCTGGACATAGGCCTCCCCTAATGAGCGCCAAAGATGGCATTATCATTTTAGGGTTATTGCCCATAATCCCCACGCTGGGCATGCGGGTTAGGGTTCGGTGGAGTTGTTCAGCAGAGGGCGCTGCTGCCCGCCCCCCAGTGTGATTCCCTTAGTCGCCTCTTACGACACCCACGAAATAGCCTATGTTGATCAGGAATAACGTAGGATTCCAGAATTTTTTCAAATCGGTCCAGTAGTTTCGGAGCGTTTGGATAATTATGTTTGTAGATTTTTTTCAATATCCGTATAAATAACTATTAAACTCCGAAGGACGTAATTTTTCGCGAAACCTATAATTCTTATTCTAATTCTAAGTGGGGGAACTAAGATCTGCACTGACATCTCGCGTAGGAGTGTTTTGTGCATTATCCCCCTGCCTAACCAGGCCCTAACCAGCCCAGCTCCTTGAAGTACCGGAGCAGGACCTTTGAAGATTGGACTTTTGGCGAAACCTATAAATTAATATAAATATTTTGGTAGTTGTTGGACGCACTTAACTAAACACAAAATAATGGTCATCAAATGTATAGTACAGTGCAACCTAGAACAATCGTGTTTCGTGCGTGATCGATGACAAACGACAAATGCATCGAGCGGGATTATGCAACTCTGCTGTTCATTTCGCCAAATAACGTGGATTAATCCGTGTTCAGAAAAAATGGAAGGAGCTACCTGCATATAAAGTCTTATTTAGTCATATTTCTATTTGCCAGAAACACTGTGCATATAATAAGGTATTTCATTTATTTATTGATAATGGATCAATACATTATAGGTCAATCTTATATAAAGTTATTAAATTTTCAGTTTGTTAGTTTCAGGCTCGTGAGCTCATCGAAGGTATAGAATGTCTGCTCGACAAGCCAGCGTTTAAGTTTTAATTTAAATGTGGTGAGACCAGGAGCCTCCTTTATTTGCTTGGGCAAGCGGTTGTATACTGTCGGCCCCATGACATGTGTCAGCTTCCTAGACCTCGCCATAGTACGCGATACCGCAGCAAGCCAACCGGCGTGGCGCGCAGAGCCTCCGGTATTCATATAAATTAAAAATAACAGTAATAAAATTCATTTTATTCGTTCACAAATTATTATTATTTTAAGTTCTGCCTGTATAAATTCGGTATGCAATTTTTTTTAAGCTTTCAGTTTTTTCATTAAATTTGTCGTTGCTGAAGGCTGTGTACTTATAGGTTAAATAGTAGAATCTTTCTCACAGGATTTTAAAATAGGTACCTCCATCAAACCAAAATATCATTCCACCTTCATCAGCCTATGCTAGTCTACTGAATTTCACCTAAATGACCTCCATAGCCCCTTTACTTTCCAGTTTTACTTATATAATTTGTATTTTGTGACGTATCTAAGAGATCTATAAGGTCTAAAGGAAATAAAGCACTTTTATATTTGATAGCGCCCTGTCGCTTGCCGTATCTAGTATCTGAGAGCAGTCTTTCGTAAATCCTCTTCATAAATAGACATAATAGCGTCTAGAGTTGTGAAGCCACTTCTAGCACTTCTTAGGCGGTGTAGTGGATGGATTTACAGAACACGGTCGCCGGCAGGATTAGCGATGGCGCGCTATCACTTCGCTGCAGTTAGTCAGGACTTAGCGGCGCGGAACTCAGATAACGGCACCAAAAGATACAAATAATTTCGCAATAAACAAACGCAATATTACTAGCAAATGTAACAACGTTGAATTTTAAAGAAACAAGTGCGTTCAGCTTTTTATTTGTTTAGGTATTTACTACGTACGTCTTAGTTATCCAAAATTCAGAGTAAATGGTGAAGATGAAGCTAAAAAATACCGAAATAGGTGCGAAAAGGTTAAACAAACTCCATCTCCATCTTTATTTTTTTTTTATAATATTTTACTGTATGAAATTTTACTTGTGTGTATTGTGTAAGTGCTTATTGTAAGCTTAACGAAGTAAAGTTATTGAAATTTTAAATCTGAAAAGAAAAAAACCAAGAAGCTGCACAGATGAGAAACAAAGGATGCCGATATTTGATAACAAAAACACAAATATATTTTCGATTGTCGTTACTAAATAAAATCGTGTCTAGATCGCTAAGGACGCAATCCATTAGTTTAAGCAGCAATTTTAACTTAGTCCATCATCATGCACTAAGAATAGGCAAGAAGCCAGATCAGTACTCCAGTAGCCAATTAAACAACAACAAATGCTTTACAAATGGCAGCACATTACCGGTCAGTGGTTCGTGACCGGTTCGCTCATTGTGATACCTCACTACCGTTACGCAAGCAGTGTCGTCGATAATTACTCAGAATCATTGTCCTACCATCGCTGTTGCGCAATTTATTTATTCGTCTCTATGGATAGTTCTTCCGACATCTTGACTGGGATAACTTCGGGCTTAACATAAATGGAGAAAAATTAACACATTTGAGATTTGCGGACGACCTTATAGTCTTCGCCTCCACTCATGAAGAAATCGAACATATGCTAAGCGAACTAGATAACAAAAGCTGGAAAGTAGGACTCACCATGAACGCAGAAAAAACTAAAATGATGACGAATGGCACACAGGAACCAATAAAAATAAACAACAGAAATATTGAGTACGTAAATGAGTATACTTACCTAGGCCAAATAATATCACCAACTGACCTCATGTCAAAAGAACTGGAAGTTAGGACAGCCAACGCGTGGAAACGTTACTGGTCTCTTGGAGAAATTATGAAAAACAAGGAAACGAACATGTATTTCAAAAGGAAGCTATACAATACCTGTATCCTCCCAGTCCTGACATACGGGTGCCAGACCTGGGCCCTAACAAAAGAGCATACCAAGAAGCTAGAAGTCTGCCAAACGTCTATGGAGCGAAGCATGCTGGGGAAAAAGAAGTTAGATAAAGTAAGAAACCAAACACTTCGGAGACAAACTAAAATAGAAGACGTCACACTTAAAGTAAGGAAACTAAAATGGAGGTGGACTGGACATACAGCAAGAGGAAAAGAGAAATGGAGCAAGACGCTGATGGACTGGTTTCCAATATATAATAAAAGAAATAGAGGGAGACAGTTTAAAAGGTGGGAGGATGAGCTAAAAGTCATAGCGGGGAAAACATGGATAAGGTCGGTGAGAGATAGAGCACAATGGAAAGCACAAGAGGAGGCCTTTGCCAAAAATGGGCAAACAGAAAATTTATCGATGTCATAACACTAATTTAAGCTAGTATGTAAGTTTGAAACAAATTGTAAATAATTTTCTGAATAAAAGGCTTGAAATGAAATGAAATGAAATGAATGGATAGTTCAGCTTACTATTGCCTCCTTAAATCTTCTACCTATAGAGGTAGATGCTATCAAGCTTGAGGAGTAGCTTGAATTGACGGATGAGCAACAAGAGTTCATAAAAATGGTTATCGCAAAACGCAACCGTTATATTTAAACACATATTAATTTCAAATTTACAGCGCATAATGCAAATATTTGTTAGGGGTTCTGGTTGTTTTCTATGTATAATAAAACATATCTTTCTATTTACTCATATATTATTATGTATGTCAGTCATCCAGTACCCATAACACAGCTCTGCTTAGCTTGGGGCCAGATAATGAATTGTCCAGCATTACTTATTTTAACATATTTTTTATATAAACAAATAAAACAGATAGATAAGCCTGTGAAGTTATTCTAGCTAGATTCACCATTCGCCTTTCTAAATGGGCATCTGTTTGCACATGGGCAGGTGATTGACGTCGCCAATTTTAAAATACACTATCACCTATCGCTAACCATTATCGAATACGCAACACGTGTCAACATTCAAGCACAAACAAAAAATAGTACCGCTCTAAATTTCAAACAAAATTACTGACAACAGAGCAACAACGTCAATCACTTTGGCTAATGGTGTAGTGATGTTATCTGAGGAGCCATAAGCGTTGTCGACTGCCACAAAAAGGCTCATTGAAAAATTATGAATCTGAACCTATCTAGTAGCTGAAACCGGTTTGACAAATGATGTGGCCGAGGGGCACGGACTTCCGTACAAAACAATAATGCCTCTAAGTATACATATAGACATTAATTGAGTCTTGCTTCTAGTAAAAGTAAATAGATTACATCCTGGCTATTTCAAAATTTAAAGTTGTTCTGTAAAGAATTTTATTTTATTATTGTGTTCATTCAGATTTCAATAACATTATTCTTTGGGTAAACTAATATACCATAAATTTGTAATTAGAAGGTATATTAAACTGATCACCCTATGTCGCGTAAATGTTTAATTTTTCGTTTAAAATTCTTCAGTTTTTATAATAGCATAAGGGAATCTATTAACGCAGCAATAGCCAATCTAATGATGTAATCAACATCAACAATTTTATATCTACGATCACATGATACTACGCTCTAAGTTTGTTAATTATTTCTTCATAGGTAGGCTCAATGTCGTAACTTTAATATTAATCATAATTTAAGGTGGCACTATCCGCTTGAGCGAATGTTTTCGATGAGCGTTATTGTGTGGAACACTCAAGAACTTTCCAATGTAAGTGCTACATGATGGATAAGCAGCGCGAAAATTGCTGATGATAGATTCTGATAGATTCTTGTGTACGAAGATGCCTCTAGAGAACATTGTTTTCAAATAAATAACATTTATTATGTAAAACTTTTGAAACTATCATGATTATTAACACTTAACTTATTTATGACGGGACGATTACCATAATTTGATTTTGAGTTTTCCAATATTTCGGAACAGTTTTATGCGCTATGGCCACGGAAAACTCAATATGATGTAAATAATGTAAATATCCTGTTATAAATAACTTTATGATTTATTATGTAGTTTAAATACGTCGCAATGAGTCAATATGCGACTAACGCAGTTCCGTATTAATGACACAATTATTAATATAATGCCTTCTTTCAGTAAAATATTCCCATCTTCAATATTTGAGCTTCTATCCCTCCATGTGCCATTGCTGTGTGACGCCCTGTATATGATTGATTACATAGTTTATTCTAAAGTGATTCAGTACCTAACTTTTAACCTCTCAAAACTTGGTAGAACCTCAATATTCATCAAGTGATATTATCATAATGGCAGCATTGCAAAAATAATAAACTATTTATTTAGAACGAACTAAAAACAAAAATGAGCGAAAAAATATACAATTAAATAACAAAACCAAATTAGAACAGTTATTTACAATTGAAACAAGTTATCTTACTGCTGACTGTTGCAAATAGGCTACAGGTCGCTCAACTACAAACTAAACAACATTGAATGTCAGCATCTGTGAAACTACACGGTAACTGGCACTTCCTGATATCCAAACAATAAACCAGTCAAAAGAATGTAATGGTCAAACACATCAGGTTAACCACAGCATGTCATGTTGCAAATAGGATAATTGGCGTAGGGTTTCCCACGCGTAGATCAAACATGGCTGTTGATAACTTATGGGAAACCAGTGTTGATGGCTGGTTTTGAAAGGTAAATGGTCATTTAAAGCACGATGTAACAAACTGTCATATTATTATGAAAAAGTTATAAAAAAATATGCAATGAAAACCGTAGAATTATTTCAATTAAAGTAAACAAATCTTACGAAAATGCTATATTCATTTAATTAATAAATGCTTAAACTTCTTATTTTATTTTTTTTATTAATAAAGTCTTCTAGACCTCCTTTTTCTACAATCAGCCACATCTTCACTTTCCATCAGGTGAGATCGTGGTCAAACGGAGGTCTAACTAATAAAAAAACTTCCTCAAGCTGAACGCAAGCACATACCTTAATATCCGATTCGGTCAGCACAGCACCATACGGTAACAATTTACGGCGCAAATTAAAAAACAACAATAACATGCTTCCCCGAAAAAATGCCAGACTTTAATAAAATTCATTAGCTTCTATTGAACAGTTTGATTGACAGACTGTACGGGTGCAATCATCCAAATTTGTTCAGACGGCGGCGAGGGTACTCCAGCTACCCTCACGGGCCAGGATGACTGGCAACTAACTGATATGATTGGGCGTTCTGTACAAAGCGACACGCGACTTTAAGCTGCACAAGCCTTTATCGCTGATTCCACTAGCGACAAAGGACAATCCTGGATGAGACAAACAAATTATTCAATCAAGTGAAATTTGAAGCATAAAGTACTTTTGTATTTGTAGAAATTTTTCGTGTTTTATTTAAGCTCATATAAATTATCGCGAGCTTTGCACTTCTTTCGTCGTTACAATTGAATTTGAGTTTGACTGTTAATCTAGACGGCCCTGACAACCGCGCGCCGTCACCGCGCTGCCGCGCCGCGCCGCGCCGTCTCGTCGCCATTGGAACAAGAGTCGCCAACATTACAACCGCACCTTAAATCTACCCCGTTGTTATTATAAGTGGCTTCGGTAGTGCACTTGGTTCGAATGTTTGTCGTGACCGGTATTGTGGTCGCGTCACCAGTTTTGAAAGAGTTTGTTTTTGTTTAAAGTCATCGAAGAATTTGAGTGACAAATGGTCGAAGACTATTGTAGGATTGTTTGTGGTTGTAAAGGTCCAATTTGCATCATCACGATTTATAACTGAAGCCTTCAGCCCTTAGTTCCTTTACACTTCGCAATTTGATATTTCACCAAATCTTCACTGCTTTTCATAGAAACTTGTAATATAATAATAGTAGTAAATCGTTTTAGGAGTCTTCTATTTGGTGCCATTACTTGAATAATCAATAAATTGTTACAAAGAAAAACGATTAACATAATTCTCCTGATAACAATTTGCTTTGCAATCTTAACCGCGGTTACGTTTCCCGGGAACTCAAGCCTTGGGGGTTCATTGACCGACATTATCTCAAAGTTCCAGAACTTAGGTAATGAATCATTAACTAATCTGACGACAATAGGCTCTGTTCGACAGAGGAAGCGATAAGCGTTCAAAAGAACTGTATCTTATCGGACTAAGCGTGAAGTGTTGCCTACAATGTTTTTTGATAATGTTGTAAGCATTTATCAAACAACACACTGTAATTTGTTAGGGACAAAATATATTTCATGTTCATGCAATTATGTATTCTGAATTAATTAATTAATTAAGGATTTAATATACCTAAATAAAAGTTTACAACAGTCTGCAGTAACTTTGCTCAATTATTTCTATAATTGTTAATACAAGTTCTGATTTGGTTCTTTTATTTTCTTTATTTCTTAAGTATTTTATTGAGAATTTAATATTTTAAATGATGATGCAATCGCTATACCCTTGACGGAGTCATCATTGACATAACTTTTACGACGATTATTTCAATTATTGCCCAAAATGTGAGTTCTCGGTTACATAGACTTACACTCAAGTGTCCGAACCAAGCATTTCATGACCAAAATTATCCCCGACATACTTGTTTTTTATCTGAAATGTCTCTTGCTCTAACACTTTATGAAATACTTATAACACTCTTCCAGACCCCCGAAAAGCCGCTAAGTGCTCTAACAGCTCGAAATGAACACTGTTACTTATCTGCCGCCCAAACGATATTGTCTCCAAACAATACGTCGATTGTTGCACTAACTTTCTTTACAAATTAGGATGCGGGTGTGAAATATTTCTTGCTTTACAAACTGATCATTGAATTCTTTGGGAAATTGTCAGGTGTTCTGAATGTATTGATGGAATTTTCACGTCTTTCTTCAACAGCCCACCGTGTTTATGTGTATAAAGATCTCGAATCACTCGGCATGTCAGGTTTCCGCGAAAACTAAATTAAATTATATCAGTGATACATTGCATTACCCTGTGATTTTGAAGACAGAATTAATACTCGTATATTTTAAGTGATTGATACAGTATTAAGTAGGTTGACTTATTTTGCATGTAGCTAGAAAGACCATTATTTGATCGTATTTCGAGCAACGTGCAAGCACAGAACAAACTTCTTGTTTAACTATTACCCATGCGGAAAATGTTCATCGCCCAAGCGTAACAAAAACACATGTTTTCTGTTCTACTCTTAGAAATCAGATACCTCGCACGGCAGCAGTGGTCCATATTTAATGACGTCATTACCTGGCAGGATCCGTGTAGCGACGCCTAGGGCGCCTGCTTTGTCACCACAGGTTATTAGCCTTGCAGAGACTTTACACGCTCTGCTGGGCAGAATCTTAGGTGATAGAGCTTATATTTCTTTAGGATATCATGATGCAGTTCTATGAAATCTGTGCTTGTCTTTCAAGCACAGCCTTCCGTTATATTGCTGTAAAATTCAATTTCAGGGCATAAAGATTTATTAGCAGATAAAGCACAAGAGAAATAGAATCTCAAATAAAATTGGCTAAGAGCAATGATTGGTAGCTGTAGGATACTTAACCTCTTATTTATAATGGTCCACTAACTAAAAACAGCTGCTAAACGTGTTATTTCTCTCTCTGACGTATGTCAGTGGAAAAAGACAGTCTTTTGTCTTTTTCCATTGATACGTCAGACAGAGAAATAGCTAACTATTAAATTAGCAGACTATTATGAATAAGGTGAATATTGTATAAATTGAGCAATCTATCAAATGAATCCTACTGTTTAACAAAAGCTAGCAAAGGCCGATTTGAATGACAATGAAATGACAATCTTCTATCATCACATCATTCTATTATTCTAGACTTTTGAAATAAAAAAAAAATCTTCTTTCAGGAACATATTCAGAAACAGCAGCTTGCACTACAAGGTTCTCGTATACAATTTTAATCACTCGGCTAGTAATCTTGAGCTAATTTATAGAGGAACTCATGGACCGTCTTTTGTGCAAAGAATTCATAAAGATCTGCAGACTTATTATGAATTCTAAAGAATTCCTTGAGGTAATTTTTTCATCCTATTAGTTTTCTTTTTACTTCGCCCTTTGAGTGGCTTAGACAATGAATGAGCCAAGATTTTGTTGGTCAAATCAGAAGCTTAGTAGATAAATCTGGGTTTCAAATCAGAAAGAAGCCTTGAACGCTGAAGGAACGTGAAATTAATGAATGACGACCTCTGTAACCGAAGGTCTACCTGCCACACGACGACGCAAAAGTTTGCGGTTTCGATTCTGACCCCGGAACAAAGGTTTGCAAGATCTACACATATTCGTTTCGGGTATTCTGGGTGTTTGCTATGTATGATAGAGAACCCATCTGTGCAATTTATTGTATAAAGTGTATCAGTGACCTGCCCTGCCCATAACGGAAGCTCTGCTTATCTTGGGGCTAGTTAATGCTGTTGGTTTATCCAGCATAATTTATCATGCAATATTTCTATCAACGTTAAAATAGGAGAGGTTTTGTTATCACCTAACCAACAAACCGTTGAAATGTTCTGGTAATGAGTAATTGAGCTCGTGGTGTGTCACAAGGCGTGGGCTCAGTGATAAGGAACCAACAAAAGAATGGATAAGCCTTAGGCAATGCAAACCTACCTACTTATTTTCCTAAAGAAGATTGTGCAACACCATAGTGCATTCCACCTTTATCGCTTCTTTTGTGTTCAATTAGCCTTGCATTTAGATTGCTGATACCCTTCAAGTACAGTGGTAACGAGTATGGTCACCTGTCAAAACGTCCAAATAATCAACAAACGCTACCTCTTCTCGGTTCAAAACTCTATAACAACATCGTTGGGCTTAAATTCTACTGAAGAGTATAAAGTTCACTTGTCTGTAAAAGGTACAGCAAAGCAGCAATGAAAAGCGTATAATAATTTGTGTTCTGTGATTTCGGCATTGGTATTACCAATAGGGCTCGAATCGGGCTACATTGTTCAGTCTATTAAAGTCTTTCAGAGGTGGGTCATATTGGACAAGTCGTGATCAGATTACGCAAAGACATTTTATATCCATGACGAACCATATGTTACACAAAACATGCTAACAAGACATGCCCATAGACAAATGCTGAAAAGCAAAGAAAAATAAGGAGACAGTTGATAAAAAGATTACAAATAATGCCTTTTTCGTTTTCTGAACAGACTACGGTATTTAAATTTCTACTGTACTTCCATTTTAGAGTGGCATCCAAATAAACTAAAAATGTTATTGTTTACGCATTACGAGTTACATTAATTTCTTTATGGTCTAAGCATTCCCACATTAAACAAAGTTCGGCCTTAATTAGTGAGAAATGCGTGTCGTGTCGGTGATGATGAATAGTTAATTTGTAAAGCCCTTATCTGCAGTAAAAATAAATTGGACAAATAAAAACTCATTTTACCAAAACAACATATAAGTTTAAAATCTCATTCTTTTGTTTATGTAAATGCATGTTATTTATGAAACCAAATTAGTGTAAAAATATGAGTTCTTAGATGACGTGCATTTTTCTCTACCATAAAATAAACCGACCTTGAAAGTCTTGAACAACTAGAGGTGTAACCGATGGCCTAATAGACCCAGCAATCGAGAGAACACATCTCAACAAGTTAAATCAATTGCCTAACATTTATACGTAATGTATTCGAATGATCGCCGACAGTCCGGCCGACAAAGATAGGTATCGAGCATTACCGCAATACACTATGCAGGGCGAGTATACGAGGTAGATTGACTAAGCACAACTTCTAATGGAACAGATTCAGAGGTATAACAAAGGTAAGAAGAAAGGGGAAAAGGGACTCGTCGTGCAAGGACGTCATTCCAGCAGATGCACAGGAAAATACCATCCCTACCTGAAGCCTTATTTTCATTTTCCAAAATACACAATCGATTGTTACGTTTAATTATTTATGCAAATTGGTACCATAATCTCTTAGATTACACTGATTGGCGATGACCTTTGTGGCGCGGTTGGCATAGGTCCGCTGTGACCCAGAAAGTGGCTTTGATTCCCACCGCAGGACAAATGTATGAACGATCTTTATGTATTCTCATTTATTTATATTAATGGGTCGACCCCATTCAGGTTATAGGACCATGTCAACAAAACACTGCTCTACGAACTTGAAAGCCTAATGAGCTTTAAAGTAAAAAAACTTGTTAAAGTATAATATAGGAGTCTTCAAATCCAGCGTGAATAAGTACCATCTGGAAAAGCGTGCTCTAAATTAGGTCATGTCTTTTCTGATTAGAGGATATAGAGGATGACAAAGCTTAGTTCAATCTTAAGGCCATCCCTCACCGGACCCATCCGGCCCCTACGTGCACAGCCTCGACGCTAGGCGTCCACTCGCGGTCTGCGGATGGATACAGCATAATCTAGCCCCAAGCTAAGCAGAGCTTGTGTTATGGATACTAGATAACTGATATACATAATACAATATTATTACATAGATAGATATTTTTTATTATACATAGAAAACGACCAGATCACCCTGAACAATCTGCAGATCGTTTAAATATTTTTCCCGAATCCGGAATCGAACCTGAAACCTCCTGCGTCGCAGGCGGACCTTCGCCCACTGCGCCACAGATGTCGAATTATAAAGAATTGTAATGAAACTACCCCTAGTTCGACATTCAATATTATCGCTCTGTGTGAACCCTTAGAGTCCTGGAGCAAGTAGAAACAAGTAATCAAAGCGCCATGTCTATATCGATTTAACAACAGCCACGGCTATCTTTTCGACAATCGATATTTGTTACATTCGATTGGACAACACTTTTTGCTGGTGCAGCATTCTTTATTCAACACTTGCTATAATTCCCACCTTACGTAGAACACAATAAAGGTGATAAACAAGTGTAAAGTATTTTACAGTGATAGTTAAGTTTGTCGAATTAAAAATTCATATTGATTCACTGTCAAAATCGACACAATCGATCAAATGTTCAGTGTTTGCGATAGTGTTTGCTTTGTTGGAATCATGTTTTATTGTATTGGCCTTTTCTTATCCGATAGTTAACGACATACGACGCATATGGACGTATACCTTCAGGCGGTTCCATGTCCCGCAATCAAGAACAAAGTGGACATGGTCGAGGAACATATTTTGGAATGGAAAGAAAAAAGTTTAGATTTGTAGGCGTGGTATTCTGATGAATTGACAGTCGAAGTTGGAGCCCACCACGACGCGATGGTACATATAAAATATCAAGCAATGAGAGACATGTTTTCATCAAATAGTTACAAGCTGTACCTATTAGATAGAAGAAAATTAATTCGACAACAAACATTAAATAACAATAATTTCGATCTACCCTTTTATTTCACTCCACCAAAATGAAATGATTAAAAAATGTTTAAGACATTATCGAGCCAAAGTAATACCCGCTATCGCAATGATAAAGCAGAGCCAGTATAAAACCAGTGGTTGTATAAAAAGTGGCATATTTGACCACTCCGTAAGTGTGAAAAGGCTGTCACGTGTTAATGTAAGTTTATTAATGAAAGATAGGATAATGCCTTATCTTTGGTCGCAGACCATCCATCTAGCTTCGACGTGAACATGCTAAGAGTTATCGACGCATAATCAATCAGGGTCTATAAATAATAAGTAAAGAAATAAATCGAGAATTACAGTTCGACTCGGTTGCAATCTTATTGTACTAATTCATTGATTTCAGAGGTTTGAAAAGTTTTAAGTTGGCAACACAAAATATGATATTAACTATAAATTATTTATTAAACTACAAGGTCTAATCTATCGATGGCGTCGTATTTTTTGTTGATAGCATATTAAACCATGACTAGGCTGTTCAATTTTGTATAGGTCTTACAAATTGCCAAGATACTCTTACTCTACGGCCACGATTCTCTTCTGCCCATGACAAGAATTATTTTTCTCTTTTATACCTACTAATTTGATATAATGGCTATCTACTTTATTCACATGTAAAGTCCAGACTCCAACAAAGCGGAGACTAGAAGAAAACGGAGAAGATATGTGTTTTACAACCGATAGATGGTCGTCGTTATTTTTTTATCTCGTCTACATCCAGTACGCATTTCATTGCACACAGCTTCTCAATTACACGCGCCGTACCTATTAATGTACTATTTAGTTATTAAGACTTTTTATATTTGTATTTATGTTACTCTTAGCTAACTTATTCTAGAGCCCATATCAACAAATACCTTAATTTGTTGATATGGGCTCTAGAATAAGTTTTATTACCATCCATAACTGTTGTTATGTTGCCTGAAATAAATAATTTATTTATTTATTATTTAGTAGGTACATTTATTTGCTTCTTGATATGCAGTTATGTCCACTTCAGACATCTCAGCACATCTCCGCAGTGAAACCTCTAGCACTTTAGTGTCAGAATAAGCAAACGAGTCCATCGACAAAAACTAGCAAAAGATAAAAGCAATCAACGGATGTTCTTTAATGGATTATCAAAGAAAGAGCGGGGAACTCACCGATACTGTTTATTTTAGGTTTTTTATGATAATCAACATCATAAATCAATCCATTAATCAAAGAACAGTGCTTGAGTACTGACGCGGCGGAAGCATTCTCAAAACATGGTACCGCAAAAACTTACAAATAAAATTTTATCAAAAGCTTTCTAGTTCCTTTTTTTGGACTACAAATTTTTTTCGCGCTAACATCAATTAGTAATAAATGTAATCATGGAATTTTTTATTACGGTAATTTTGATACAGACGTTAGGCAAGCATTGATTTTAAGACACACAAGAGATAATGAAAAGAATTAAGCAAACAACATAGATTTATTGAAAAAATAAAGGACTCGACGCAACCTTTTGGAACCCATAAAAACTTAATCGACATCAAGTTCCTAGAAACGGTGATCCCTTGTAGACGTGACGTATGGCAAAGTTTATTATTATTCATTAGAATCATTTTTTAATACACTTGAATGACAGCTCAATTTAACTAGGCAATAACTTTCCAGATTACGCATAACCATAGCTAAACAAATGACTGTGACGGTGGCTAATCTGCTGTCAAAAGATTATTTTCTTTGGTTGATTACGCAGCGCTAAGAACAAAACAAAAGAGTCGCATAAATGCCACGCTTTTCTTTTGTTCTGGCTGCAGTATGGGCTTGCTTCTGGTGTTGATATTCGTAGCACAGAATAACTAGACACTACGTACTTATAGTGCTAGCAGTCCGCCCCGTATTCGCACACACATTAACAAATTTCACAATTTTTTATACAAATCTTACACTTTAAGTAACATTATTGAAGTTTTTATATGGGTAACATTTTTGAAAATATTTTATAGCCTACGTTCATCAGTCAGGGATAATGTTGGATACCAATGGTGGAATATTTATTCAAATTGGTCCAGTAGTTTTGGACCTTATTCAATTCAAACAAACAATGAAATCTTAAATATAGTGCTACGAAGTAGGTAGATGTATACATTATTAGGTAGGGTAATAATAACGGAAAAAATACTACTCTAATTGGGTACCTAGATTACCTAAATTAGTTCCTTATTAATAACTTGACTAGATACCAGCAACATAAACCAGCAGAAGTAGAATAAATACAAAGTGAAAATTTTCCGAAACGTCAAAACGCAACAGCTTTAACAAAAAAGTTCTACAGTAAAGTTGATATTACTACCGGATATAGAGAAGAATCTGTTAATAATAAGAACATCAAAAAGTCTCAGAGCAAAAGGTAAAATGTAACTTTCTTACTTGTCAAATTGAAATTAATATTTCTTCGACTGTATGAAATGTAATAGATTCGTCTGCGTCGCGAATCGCAGCGACAAACCGAAATCAATTTCTCACCGACTTTTGTTATTTTCTGTGAATGTGAATTGAAAATCACAAAAAGTTAATTTAAAATTCGGGTTATGAGAATTAACGGTTTTATAGATTTGAGTAGATTATGAAATCATTTAAAGAGTCCAAATGAATTCCTTTACAATATGAAAAGCATTGTTTTATCACTTAATGTATTGAGTCGAATCGCTCCTCATATTTTGACAAATACCCTATATCGTAGACCTACTCTAACCACAGCTCTCCCATGTAGAAAAGATACGATAATTTGAATTTGTAAACCTGATAAAATTAACAAGCAGCCATTTCCATTCAAATGTATCGCAACAGTTTCTAACTAAAAGCCCAGATTTAGAATCGAAACATTCAAACAGCAATACCAGCTCAATCTGGTCTAGTTTCTCGTCACAAAACCTACCGATACTACCTCTCACTCGACGCAATATCTGTTGGGTTTTTAATTGCTTTTTGGGCACAACAATCGGCGACGGTGACCAGCGGGTGGTCACCGTCTTACTTGCCGCTCATATTATTATAATTATTCCATTACCTTGTGCCCACTCCAAGTAAAATTCCATCTCATTCCGCCGCGCACTAATTTTATCATTACCATCTGCAAGTTAAAATACAAATGAAATGGGATACGCGGACGTCTTTTAAAAATTCCTCAGTAATATTTTGTGAACTTGCAAAATTACGACATTATAATGAAGTTATGTATACCGAACTCACTGTATTTTACGAGTACCTATATTGCGGCAATGCGTAATAAGAGATGGTAGTTTTACTTCCTTCCTATTTCATAAACATTAATATACTGACCCTACAAAGTATGTATAGATTCGTAATAGACTACACCAGAACGAAGTTGTTTTAACTTGAGTTGTAATTCCAGACAAAGGAAAGCGCCTTAGTTTATTTATTTTATTGAAACTTTTAAAGAGCAGCTGTAAATAATTAATAGCCCAACGAGCAGATAAATCCTGCCCATGTCGTTGTCATGTAACCGATCATTAATAAAATTATTGGCTGCCCTAAAAACTAAACAATGCAAAAAATCTGCTTAATTTTTTAACAATCTCATAAACAAAGAAGTGATCTTCCAGCGCCATATGACGTCCCTGTACATTCGCCAGCCGAAATTCAACAAGATTTATTGCGACATATTTCTGTGAAATATTCATATTGTTTACATTTCAACGTTGAGCTGCTTGATCATCTTAATGCTGCAGGAAAAGCAGCGATGTAGCGTGTGCACGTCCAAATTGAACTGGCAGATACGGAACGTTCAACAAAGATACACGCTCCAAAAGAAATTTTGTTATTTTTGTGATTCCCGCCGCGTGAGAGCAGGGATCACAAACATTTTTTTAAAAGCCCACCATAAAACATGCTGCAATTAAAGGCAATTTACGACTATAACTGTAAGTAATTTCAAGATCGTTTACTGTCATTAGAGCACGAATTGGAGTTTATAGGCCTTATTATTTATTTATAGACTTTCATTGATGGTTCTTTTTGCTTAGAAGATAAATAAGAAAATTGTTTTTTGAAGATCAAATGGCCCGTAGTCACATCATTAAAAACCGATAAATTCAAGAGCAAATAATTATTTTACTTTGCTTATTTTGTTTTATGTTGCATAGCATAGAAGGCGTTTTATGAAATCCAGAAATGTTTGCAATCCCTGCCCAACCGTTGAAGCTCCAAGTTTCATAAAAACAATGTTTGCGGTGAGCATCAAGTTTTTTTCAAAACACAAAATACCGAAATCCGCTCTCGAGCGCAGGTAGCAATCGAATCTGAAAACTGTTTGTATTTCCGAAAAAAAAACTAACGAACAATAGGCTGCGTTTTACCTGATGCTGATTTTAATAAGGCACAAGAAATATGACGACATATGGATCTAAAAAAATATTTCGTATCAGAGGTAAAACATATAGAAGGGCTCGTGAAGAAAACTAAAAAACAAAGTGTTTTATATTTCTTTCCATCGATTGATAGAGTTGATTCAGCTCAGATTTCCTTATTCTTTATGACATAGGAGATTCCTAGCCCAAACCATGTGACATCACAACGTATTCTAAATATGTACCAAATTCGAAAGATAAATAATTTCTTTTAGTGCGGTATAATTCATTTTGGGCCACTTCCAGGACAAATCAGAGCGCTGATGTTCATACCCTATAGGTCTGTAACTTGCTCGCACTTCTCCTTTATCTCTCACGTCGAGTATTTGGTAAAGGAACAATTCTTTACAAATACGATAGCTATTTTGTGGATGTTGCCGTCATGTGTAAAAGGAGTTTCTACGTCGGTAAGTTCTTTGAATTGGATTTAGTAATTAGAGGTATTAGGGGCTTGTGATGCAATGAACTGACAGATAGGGGCTGTATTTTGTGGTAGGATGGCTTGCGTGATTCTTTATTGCAAACATTTCCGATTATATTTATACGCTAGCTGTCCGTCTCGGCTTCGCACGGGTATTTAACAAAAATTTAATGTTTTTTATTTAATTTAACTTGTTTGAAAATATTCTATAGCCTATGTTCATCAAGGAAAATTTAGGATTCTTATGGTGAAAGCATTTTTCAAATCGGTCCAGTAGTTTCGAGCCTATTCAATGCAAACAAACTAACAATCAAATGTTTCCTCTTTATAATAATAGTATAGTTTTATATTAAAAAATCTGTACATAAAATTTAAATTTAATTTTCATCGTGACTCGCCCTGAAAGTATGGTAAATTTCATAAGTTTATAATTGATTTTACCTCTAAAATATCTAACGAAAGAAAGTAAAAATCTAAATAATAAAATGAATACCCCATTATGTTTCCCGCAGAATCGCGAAAGAGCAAATCAGGTAACATGTTCCATACATACATTAGTGTCTTTAAAAAAAATAATGGCTGCTCTGCCGAACCTTTAAGTACTTTATTTTGTCACTTTACACTAGAAATTGTACGTTTTGTGCGTAAATATTATATTTTACTTGGCATCCCTTTCCCAGCCCCTTCATTAGCAGAGCCCTACACAGAATTATAATGATAATAATGATTCGTTATTATATCTCCACTCCTATAATAATTATTAACTTTTTCCTACGTTTCTGTCCAAATTACACGCCCGCTTAGGCCACAGTTTATCAGAAACAGTACATCAAGAAGACTTCGTATTTTTTACCCGACTGGTTTTGTTATTTTGTAATCCTATTGTTATCTCCTAATTACTTTTAGGTACGTTGTTCACTAAAAACTTTTAAAACATTACATGGATAAGCTTCACTCACTGATTTTTTTTTTAAGTTTTGATTATATAGGTTATTCTTATTTTATTTTTGCAATTTATGTCAAAAAAAAAAAAAAAAAAAAAATCAAAATCATTTATTCAGGTCATAAATACAATTTACATTATAAATACATTTGAAACGATGACACTACCTAAGCTTTACAAACTGTGTGGTAATGTCAACGCCCAACTCCTGGATTTCTGAATATTTTAATCTAATTATAAAGACTATATTAGTAGCGTGTATATGTATTTGTGTGTGTGTATGGTAGAGGGTTACCCGAGGCACCGGACTCATAAGAGCCTGGGCAACAGGGAACCCAGTATGTGTGTGTGTTTGTGTGTGTGTGTGTTTGTGTTTGAGTGTCTGTGTGTGTGTGTGTGTGTGTGTTTGAGAGTATGTGTGTGTGCGTGGTTGTGTCAATGCTGTTGTGTATTGAAAGAATAAAGTGGAATTCACTCGAGGCACCTCACTCGTTAGATTCTGAGCAAAAGTAAAAACATTGGAATGTTGTGGAAAAAATAGGGAATTTAATAGTGCAGTCCCTTATTTTAGGGTGACAAGGAGCTCCTCAGTTTCCTCGTATGTCAGAGAAAGGAGCCAAGCAGAGCATTTCATTTTACATTTATACAGTGGCAGTGGATATATTATTAGAATTCTGTTTACACGATTATATAAAGATGGGCTCAAGAAATGATATTGACGACCAGCTGCAACTACTCTCCATGGATCCCCTCTGCAGACAATATCAGAGCGGCGTTTCGATTCTTGTAGGCAAGGATCATATATAAGCTCAGAGTGTTTGCGCAACAGCGTTGCCTGAACAAACAGCTGCCGAACAGTAAGCACTTCACTAAGTGAGTAGAGCAGATCTGTAGGAAATCGTCGAGGCTTGGAATGCATAACTTTAAGAATTGCTCTTTGGGCTCGTTCTACTCTTAACAATTGTGTTTTTATTGCTCCACCCCAAGCAGTGATACAATACGACAGAATCGATTGTACAAGAGCAAAGTAAACTGTTTTTAGACAGTTCAAGTTAGCAACATTCCTCAGTCGCTTGAAGATAAATATGAGCTTCCGTACTCTTGATATTGTAGAGTTAGTATGATGGTTCCATGAAAGCGAGTTATCTAAGTGAACTCCGAGGTATTTAATGGATGCTGTACGTTCTAAAGACTGACATTTACAATTATTTATGTCGCAGCAGTTATGTGCACGGAGAGAAAAGGAGGTAGGTTGAGTTCGACTGGAAGGGGAAAATGTAATGAATTTTGTTTTGCTTACATTTAAAGTTAGAAAATTTATGGAAAGCCAATCTAGTACTATTTTTAAGGCAACCTCTGCTGATTCTTTTGTTTCGCTCCAATCCTTACCACTTACGATGAGGGCGGTGTCATCTGCGTAGGTATATATATTGCAATTAGATAGAGAGAGCTTGCACAAACCGTCAATATAAACAAGGAAAAGTGTTGGACCAAGGACACTTCCTTGGGGAACCCCGAAAGTTATGGCCTCTTCATCGCTAGTCACATTATCAACCATCACTGTCTGTCTTCGTTCGGAGAGGTAACTCATGAATAGGTGTTTGACATTGCCTCTTATACCAATTTGTTCAAGTTTGTTTAAAAGTATAGAGATAGAGACAGTGTCAAACGCCTTTGCGAGATCCAAAAAGATACCAACTGATTTTAGATTTAGAGCAAAGTTCTTCGCAATACATGTTGAGAGTCCGACGACTGCGTCTTCAGTAGACTTGCCGCGTCTAAATCCAAATTGATTGTCAGAAAGAGTCCCGCTCTCATTAAGGTAGTTAATAAGTCTACTGTTGATAATCTTTTCTAGTATCTTTGACAGAACGGTTAATACAGAAATAGGCCTGTAGTTATTTATGTCTTTTTTATCGCCGACTTTATGGATTGGGTGAACTAAAGCTTTCTTGAATACTTGTGGAAAAATTCCAGTTTCAAAACATAAATTAAAAATGTAAGTTAGAATTGGAATCAAAACATGTCTGGCACCCTTGATCACAGAGGTCGGGATTCCATCATATCCCACAGCACACCTTTCTTTAAGACTAAGAATGATAAGCTCTATTTCATTACAATCTGTTGGAAGGAGGCACATGGAGTTCATGGGAGGAGAGTAAGAGGACAGTGCTATAGAAGGGCAGTAAGAAAAAGAGGTAGGAGAAGATAAAGTGTATCGTGGTTTTATATTTGAAGCTAGGGTCGCACCTACTCTAGCGAAGAATGTGTTTGCTAAGTTAACGGAAGATTTCGGGGTGTCAGACAATTTAAGCAAGTCTTCAGAAGTAGAGCGCTTTTTATCAATATGGGCTATTTGTTTGATGATGTTCCATGTTGCTTTTGGATTGTTTTTAGCCTTCTGAAGCTCGGCATGTTCAAATTCGGCCTTGATTTTTTTTAACAGGTTATTACAAAAAGTGCGGTAGCGGATAAAGGTAAGTTTCATTATTTCATTGTTTTTGTCCTTTTTATGTTTTTTTAAAAGCTTATCTTTATGACGAATGCATTTCAAGAGTCCAGGGGTCATCCAGGGTTTCAGTATTCTTTTCTTATTAGAAGTATAAGTACTATAGGAATAGGTTTTAATAATTGAAGTCAGAGTATCTACAAGTGATTGTGCTGCATAGTTAGGGTCGGTGAGTAACAATATCGGAGAAAGGTCAGTTTTTTCAATTTCTTTGACAATGAGAGGGATATTAAGCTTTCGAATTTGAGGCTTTTGGGTGATTGGAAGGATGGACGTACCAAGACAAAAGAATACGGGGGCGTGGTCGGTAATAAAAGAGTCCAACACTAGGGTTGTCGCTGGTAACTGGGATTTTATAAAGACATGATCGAGACAGGCATTAAGTCTAGTAGGTATTACGTGAGCAGGGAGCATAGCATGGGATGCTGTTAGATTTAAATAGTCGTCAGATCGAGAGTCATTTGAAGTTGGTAAAATATTAATATTAATGTCTCCAACAATTAATATGGAGGGACAGGAAGCTAATTCGTCAAGTATACTTTCCAGTTTACAGAGAAAACCTTCGATATTCTTGATAGCAGGGGATCGGTAGAGTGCAATAATTGAGATCTTGTCAGTAATATTTAAGATGAGACAATTTGCATCGGTGAATGTTGGAATTACGACATTACATACAAGCTCTGATCTGACATAGGCAACTACGCCCTCATTTTGATTTTTAAAGTTTGACGCGAAATTATTATATCCAGGGAGAGACGGTAAAGTAGAGCACTTGCTAAGCCAGCATTCAGAGAGAACTATAATATCGATAGTCAGGTCAATCCTATGCAATAGCACTAAAAGTTGGTCAAAATTACAATTGATACTCCTAATATTTAAGTGTAATAGTTTAAGAGGGTTATTACTGTAACTTATAATATGTTGACCAATGCTTTCTGGCGAGCAGATGAAAGAGTCATATATTTTAAGATTTTCTATGTCACTGTTAATGTTGATAATATCATCCATGATATTTGTTTAGACTTACGACTGAGCAAGAACAGCTGTATCGGTACATTGATTTATTATGGCTGCCTCCTAGAGTCGGCCACTGACACAACATTTTATGTTTTAATAGGTCATAACGAATTTTAGTTAAGTGTGAGTAATTTTGAGTGAAAAGAAGTGAGTGATTATGTGTGTGTGTTTGTGATTTGTTAGAATATTGTATAGCATCTTTTAAAAAATGTAAAGCTAGAAACAAGAGGATTACATGCATAAAACAAAGAATACAAATAACAGACAAAAGGACGGATAGTCACTTATTAACTATTATGTTGCTTAAGTCTGATTCATTTTCGACGCGAACAAGCGGAGCTTTTTCTCGTTTACGGATAAAGATTTTCCCTCTCGAAGACCAGCAGAACTGAAAATCATTAGCCTTAGCGAACTCACGAGCCAAGTAAAATAGCTTTTTGGCTTTAGGTGTCAGGTTCTCCGAGATAAAAATAGGTTTTGAGGGCCCGGAGATCCTCAATTTTTCGGTGGACAGTTTATTATTTTCCTTATTGGCTTTTCTGTACCTATATATAAATTTCTCTTTAAGGAGAACGCTGGTGAATTCGACTATTATTGTCTTATTGTCGGGATTCTTAGTTTTAATTCTAAAAACATCTTTGATTTCTGTAGCTTGCGCAGGTACGTTTAATACTTTAGCCACATTTAGTACCGTGTCTGCAAGTGATGTTTTCGTCTCATTTTGAGCTGAAGGAATATTCCTGATTTCTAGGCAGGTGGCTCTAGCGCTACGCTCGTAGCCATCAAGTTTATTTTCTAGTGAGGTAACATACTGTAGAGTGTCCTGCTTCTCGGATTCCAACTTATTGATTTGAGCTTGAAGTTGATCATTATTACCACGTAGAAATTCGACAGCTGCTCTAAAATCATCCACAGCCAATAAAAGAGTTTCGTATTTAGCGTTTTGCTCTGTCTTGAAGTCCGATATGATTTTTTTCATATCTACCATAAATGAGTCCAAGGTTGTTCTCGGCGGAGAGTTTTCCAGTTCGATCCGCATTCTCTTTGAATTTCTAATATTTGGCACGGGTGTCCCGCCCCTAGGTGTACCATAATCCAGTTCATTCTCTACAACTAGGTTGGGCTCCGATGTGCTATTCTGTAGCACATTTTTAGTAAAAGCAGTAAGTGGGGAAAGAGCCATTTCAGCCGGTGCCGGCGGCGTCGGCGGTGGTGTACGTCTCAGAGGCATCTTACAGGCGGCTGTGTACTTATAGCTAGATGAAATCTTACTAGGCTAACATAAGCTAGAAAGAGGCAACAGCAAAAGCCCGAAAGCCAGTAGTAGGTAGAAATGCCTGCGGAGTACCAGGCGCGTAGGACCGCTTAGTATGTACCTCAGCCAACCAGTGCGCGAGGTTGTGTTCATGGGCGTTATCCTGCTTCCTATTGGTTGGCGAGTGAAGCACAATGATGGCGGATGAGCAACAGTAGCCAAACAGACAATAGTGGCAGCAGTATGGCGGCTTACCGAATGGTAGTGGGGTGGTATCGGAGGTGGTGAGCCGGCGCGGCGCGAGCGCTTCTTGAGATGTTTAGAAGACCTCTTCTCCAGTTATGGGCGCCGAATATTTGCGTCGAATTTTTATTGTGAAATTGTATTTTAATTGTGATTTAAAAAATTATACGGGGTCTGAGGCACGTCTACTCGGTATCGAGGTCCGGGAGGAAGGGAAATGTGTCTAACTAGAAAAAATATTTTTTATGACTATGAGCCTTATTTTCAAGTTATACCATTTACCTACATAGGTCAAAGTCATTGGCCACATGCCCTGAAACTCATTACCCGCAAAATCGATGTGCAGATAACCTTCTACGTCCTATTACACTGCAACAAAGTAAACCAACGACTTGAAACTGAACTGTGATTACGTTCCGTTACACGTATAATTACCAAATGTTTATTAATGTTTATAAAACAAGATTTAAATTCATCAAGGTTTAATAACTTCATCTGATTGGTTGGTTTTGCCAAATTTTGTTTATGCTCTCCAAAAACCTATACCTAGTCCTAGAAACGCGAAATCCTATCTCTATTTTTTCACATAATGGTCCTCTTATCTCGTATGATGTATGTATGAATTTGTGTATCTTTAGTTATCCTTTTATTTATATACCTTAATTATCTATACCAATATTATAAAGAGGAAAGATTTGATTATTTGTTTGTTTGAATTGAATAAGCTCCAAATTGACGGGACCGATTTGAAAAATTCTTTCACCATTAGAATCCAAAATTTTCCCTGATTTGCACTTGAACGGCTATAGAATATTTAAAAAAAAAATACTTATCCGCATAAAAAAATAATTTTTGTTAAATACCCTTGCAAAGCCGAGGCGGACCGATTTTATTATAAAAACGATTGACTGAGTATATTACTAAAAATACATTGTTAGGTTTTGAAAAATCCAACAATCATTGGACTTTTATGATTATTATCTCTCCAGCTCCAGGCAATGTAATATTGAATTTTTATTTAAATTTTTCAATAATTTATCGTTTTTGAATCTTGTGTGGCACTTCGGGCTATTGTATCATTAGAAAAGATTAATACCTTTATTTAAGCAAATCTTAATAGATATTTGGCGGCATCGTATAGTTGTACATTAGTAGCAAATCGTTAAATTGATAAGAATTATTCATATATCCTTGTTTAGTATCTGATCCGTTTCCAATTATTCATTTCGCATGTTTGATCTTTGTATATTAGTAAACATTATTTTATCCCCTCAATTTAACAATGTTACATTTTTTTCCTATTAATAAAATTTGTTTTTTTAAATGATTTATTATGAATACTGCTATTTTAGTAAAAAGATAAATCTAAAATCTATTAAGACCTACTTAATAATAAAACGGACCATTAATAACTGACTCTTATATAAAAACTTCTACTTCGTATCAGATTCAGACTCCATCCTTACTAATATTATAAATGCGTAAGGAACTCTGTCTGACCGTCATTCGCGCCGAAAATAGGAATATAATTATTCAAAACAGAAAGCTCATTTAAGATATTGAACTTGTTAAAGCCACGCAAAACAGCTCATCATTATCAAGTAGTAGATTCAGATTCAATAACTTTATTTCTTATATTTCTAATACATATATTTCTATAATATAATATATATATGGTAATGTTTACTCTTAGATATAGCTTTTAACGTTTTCGTCGTGATATCTACTTAATTTACAGGTCAGTTTAACGATAGCGTCTCTAAACTGCGTGTGGTCAATTTAGAACCAACTTATTTAAAAGGTAGGTTATATCAAACGTCCTTTAAGATCAAATAAGGAAGTATCTGGACAGGTTGATGCTCAACCGGTTTTGATAATTCCACAGATGATATAATTATACACCCACTTGTTGACTCAGAGCATTGACTGCTTTAAGATTGGATTTGAATTTTAAGTTTCAATTAGAATGCATGTTGAGGGCGGTGAATATACTATTGGTTAGTTAATGTCTTTGATAGTGGTGATACGGATCTCTATGGTAAAGATATTGCTTCATAAAAAGCGGATAATTTTATTTTGAAAGCTTAATCCAGCTGCAAGCCCAGCTTACGATATAAGAAATTCTACCAAATAGGAACTCTAACAAATAGGAACTCGTTTAAAATCTACCGGAAACGACGATAAAATTAAAATTACAAAAACACAGTTATGTGTAAATTTTTATTGTATTTTAAGCTAGCTACCCGCCCCTGCCTTCGCACGGTTGCATGTTATACGTAGGTATAGGTACCTAAATATTCCTCTTGAATCTCTTTATTTAACTAAAAAAACCAGCAAAAACATTTAAATCAGTAACGTAGTTTTACACACATAGGGTCAAACAGTGGGAAACTTTGTTGTATACTACATATGTAGTTAGGTTATTTATTTTGACCCCCTAAAAGAAAAATTACATACATCATACGTTTATTGTATTAACAGGAGCAACTCTTTCTCCTGTTAACAGTGTGTCACTGCGTACATAAGAAGTCTCTACTAACATAAATACTAAAAAATATTTGAATACAAAAGTACTAACAAATATTTGAATAGCAGCTGATAAGTCTCTAATTCCCAAGAAAAATCCAAAGTAAACCTCGCTAAAGTTTTGTTAGCTTTCAATGCAAGGGGACATACGCTTGGCTTGACATCGATGCAGATTTTCAAGCTCAATGCTCCTTTTCTACCAGCTATCAATTCTTCTAACCGCGTTCTTTGCATCAAAGGCTAGAAAAATGTTGGATGAAATTTTACTTTTATTAAAATGTTGAGTTCCTTTAAAAGAGAATTGCTTTTAAAACTCGGCTTCCATGACGTTGTTTGCAAAAGATAAGTACAATGAGCCTTAGAACTTAAGTTTGGATTTTACTTTCGACCAAATAGGTACTTACCTATCACAGACTTATCAGCATTATCATGTACCATTACAACCAATACCATTGCTCTTAAGGCTCTGGCAACACGGATGAATTTCCCAAATATATAAACGTAATACCAAAATGATATGTAATTTGGGCATATTTTTACCATAATCTGCTATAATTTGTCAGAATCAGAATTTTTTTTTTTGCAAAATACTTCACTTATTTTAAATTAAACCAAATCGATTTTATTCAAAGAAAACATGTTTTCTTATTATTTGTGTCGATAGGTAAATGTTTTCAAAAAACATTGTGGCAGGAACCTATGTAAATACTATTCCAATACAAATAATAGCAGATCTTAGTGAAAATACGCTTAAATTACAAATTTACATTTTGGTATTACCTTTGTACTAGAAATTCATCCGTCACCGGAGCCTTAATCATTGCATTGTCCGAGTGGAAACTTCCAAATCTAAATTAAGCAAACGAACCACATTCATCCAAACAATCGCTCACAGCGATAACCCAAAATCTGTCTTCCATTGACACCACAAAGTGACCGATTTGAGTAATGCAGCGAAACGGTCAGATGTTAATCAAACCCGTCTTCATCACATGTTCATTACTGTCATGGTTGAACGTTCGTTCACACAACGCTTTTGCAATTTACCGGATTTTATGAGAGGGATAACACTAGGGACGCGACTTTTCGGACTCCGAAAAGGCATAACTCTGTACGATAAGACTGACGCATCCAGGTAACGGTGTTCAACACGACTTCAAAGCCACGCGCGACTTCCGTTCCCTGTCCAACTTTAGTTGTCACTATAGACTGTCCGTCTACGGTGACTTAGAGTCTGAATTAAACTAGGAACACATTAATACTGTATTCTACGATACTTCTTCTTCAAGAAATAATATGGAACTTTAACATAGGCATTCAAGAGATTGTTCATAATACTTGATAGCGTGGCAAGTATCTGATTGTAATAAGTGAAAGCTCAATTTCGAATTAAAAACGTTTGTCTCATCTCTACATGAACAACCGCGAAACTTTTTGATATAATCAAATTTGATTCGGCGCACATTAATCACTTTAACACATTTGCGCTGTGTCGATCGCGATTTCGTGTGTTAACTTTGTTTCACTCTCGCCGTAACTGTACGAACGGTTTCATAAGAATTAAAATTTCTTCGACTGTTTTCAGTATAGTATTTAGGTTTATACGGCACTTAAGACCCGGCTTTTGGGTAGATTTTCTTTGATTTATATGTTAAAGTATTTAAATTGTCTATGCTTATGTAGTGCTCATAAGCACTACATAAGCTCTACATATAGAGTGAGTATATACTCACTCTACATATAGAGTGAGTATAGTCCTGTCCGCAAAAGTGAAAAAAAATCGAAAGTGAGAACGTTCGCGATCGGGTTTGGTTAATTTCGTACAAGCCGTTTTTGATTCCATTAAATAAAGTATAGCATCAAATAAACTACTCTCTTAAAAATATAACGATAAAAATATTTATGTTACTATCTAACTGAACTTTTATGAAATTAATCTGATCCTTCACTTCCTGTTGCCCTAAAGTAGAGACAATTAGATAAGTGGCGATGGCCACCTTCTTTTTGATATATTTTTATAAAATTAATTTAAAATATAATCACTACCCAAATCTATGGCTAGATGGTAATGTGATTTTAGTGTATTTTAATAAATAGCCTAGAAAAAAAAGCTTTCTCTGTTCATTTATCAAACGAAGAACATTAATCGGTATCTGTTAAACCTGGACTTATTTACTATATTAACAACATCGTAAGAATTTAAGGACGCAGTTAATATTCCCCTGTCATAACATCTCTTTCTGTCTGTCATTTTTTGAAGAGTCCAGGAGACTTGTAAATGAATCTAAAAGCTATAATAGATTTAGGACTAGCTCTGACTTGACAGGACTTATTTAGAAGACAGGAGAGAGTTATGGCTCTTATTTATGAGGATTCCTTTCTATCAGTGTCACATTGATTCTATAAGTTATGGAGTTTAAGGTAAACACGTATTCAGTAGATAACCATCGTTCAAAAATAGACGTAGTAAATTGGTTTTCTGTAGAGTTTTTTACCCCGAGCATTGCGTGTAGGTGTATTAAAAATCTTCACACTTGCTATAAGTCAAGTTGCCTCATATAATGAAAATGAAAATTGATTATGGGCATCGGCCAGCTCATTTGTTTTTGCTATATCATCGTTATCAATCTTATAATGTCTGCTAAACTCAGACCCGAATTCATAATTCAAGCATTGTTTTCTTTGACAGCTAAAAATCAAATCTAAATCAACCTGGATTTTTGCATCCTTATAAAACCCTTGCCTTACTTTTGAACTTTCAAAAGCTTTTTGGTTATCAATACAAAAGCTTTCATTTCATGAATCGGTCTTAATTTAAGCATTACGATTAATAAAACCGGCCGACACAAGCGAAATAATGATTAATTAATCGAGGCGAGATCCAATCAAAATAATTATTGAGTTTTTCTGAATGTATTATAACGTACATTTATAATTATTAGGTAGTTAGTAGGCAGGTACTATAAAGTTATCATAATTGTGTAGTATGTACCTATTTGTGCACATCACGAATTGAGACCGGTTTGTAGGCCACGATATTATAAAACAATAATCTATATGAAGTACGTGAGTAAATCAATATGTTTTTATTTTTTTATTCTATGAGAAACAAGAGCCTTATCCCAGGTACTATTTGACTGTATTCATAGACCCCCTCAAAATGCGTTGGAAAGACCACACCACACATTTCTGGACTGTTACCCTAATATACGATCCTAAGTAGCCCATCACATCTTAACTTTACAACCGTATACATTACAATCTCACGCAATGGTAAAAATATCATAATAGTGAAGGTATCTCTTGATTATATTGCGTCATATCACCTTTCAAAAGCGTGAATTTTGATCATTGTGTAATATTCGGATTGAGTTGTTGAGGGAATGGATACATACAAGATGGTGAGGGTAAAAAGCCCAGTCGGTGGATGTGGTACATAGTGCTTACAAGTTGATAGACTATACAACTAAAAATGTTGCGTATTAAAAACCTACTAAATCCAAATGTATTTTTTTTACAAACAAATGTGAAAGCTATTATAGTTTGTTCAGGTGGCTTTACCGAGTTTTGCTCCAACTCCTCTTAAACCTTTTAATCGTCTAGATAATCTGATATTTTATAATAAGCCTTTTTGCAAAGTAAATTTCTGATAATTTGTTTGTAGTTTATTTATTGATGATTGTGCATCTTGGAGTTTTGTTGTAGAAGCGTGTATTACCCTATAAACGTTACATTATTCTTATATAGCCTAGTACACACAGCGAGTTTATTTTTATCTATGGTGTTTACCAACCACCATATCCAATTTTATATGTTCTCTGTCGTAATAGTAAAGACCTTTGACTTGATATCGATGGACTACTGTTAATAGCCATTATTGAAAGGAGAATGTTGCCAAATAATATGCGATTGTAACCACTGACAGCATTAGTATTGTTGCCTTTAATTGTGCTGACATTTACGTACGAGTAGATTACGATAAGAAACTAGGTAACGCATGTGGGCTGGCCTTAATGAGTCTACATAGTAGGAAGCTATTGGTATCGTAGTGAACTGATGATATTACGGAGGTTAAAGGAACATAGCCTTGAGTTTTATTTTACGATACCATCTAGACCTGACGTTAAATATCTATGGGGTTTTGTACAGCGCCTCTATCTAATGACTACCTGGATATCTTCAAGTGAATAGGTGTCTTCTGGACGTTTGAGATACACCGTCGGCCACATCGCTTTCCATCAGGTGAGATCGTGGACAAACGGAGGTATATCAGCTACAAAAAATGGTACGTGCATCATTCCCATACAAAAATGAGACTTAAAGATCACGTCTCGAAACTCAGGGATAAATTCCAGTCAACGCAATTATGAGCGACCAAGGCCTTGTAGCCTAGTCGATCGTATCTGTAATGTCGTCAAAATAAGCTAATCTGGGGAAGTATATTAAGTTATTACTTGATTTTGCCCGCATTTTCGCATTATTTTTTTATCATAGAAACACGCTTTACTTCCAAAGATACAATGTTCCAAGTTTTCAAGAAAGATTTTAATTAATTTTCTATGGAAACAATTTCAGAGAGATTGGTGATCAACTTGATAGACAGACGAGGATAAGGGAAGGAATATGATGATGATTTTAGTTATGAGTTTACTCAAAATATTTTTTTGAGCACTGTATATTTTTCTTTATTTCATTCTTATAAAGGAGAGTACAGACTGACAACCACATTGTAGCGGTCGCAGGTAGTCAGTTAGTGGGCGGATTTGGTGATACTGATACGTTATTAGGTTATTTTTATCCATAAAAATCTTAAAAACATTATTATTTTGATCTTTACGCTTCTATCACATGGGAACTGATTAACTGCATAAAACATAGACACTATGTATATGTCGTTCCAGGTCTGGAACTACTTTAACTTTACAATTTCACCCAAATCCGTTCAGTAGTTTCGGCGTGAAGAGGTAAAAACCATCCATCTACCAAAAAAATTCGCACATTTAATAACAACTTTAATTTTTTTTTAAATGTTTGTACATTCAACAAAATTAAATCGTTGGCTACAAGAATTATTACATCGTGAATCACATATCGTTATGAATTTACTTTGAATGATTTCATAGCGGAACTTCCCTGATATTTCCAAGTCACGACTGTTTTAGTTATCCAGCTACTGTATACGATTATTGGAAAGTCAGCTATAAATCGAAACTATATAGTTCGTTTTTAAATCCTATGATATATCGTTTTTGTAGGCGATTTCGGTTCAAGCGCCATAAATAAGGCTTAATTCCTCGCATTGTCAGTCTGTTCTTGCACTGCGTAGGAGTGCCTGACAGGTTAGCGAAGATTTAGTTGTGGCGTGACCACATAATGTCAAAATATGCATAATACCCGCAGCCCAAATCGAATAACTCTATTAACAAGTCGTTCTTGTGCTCATAAAATTTAATTGGCACGCTTTTACAGATAAGCCTGCAAATATCATATTAATTGGCTGATTATAATTGATTAAAACAATGATCTGGCAATATCCATAATTCTTAGATAGTCCGTTTTAATTTTGTCGAAAAAAACGAAGATTCTTTTGCCTAATTTGGCCACCAACTGTTAAAAAACAACAATTAATAAATAAATGGAAAACCCGAGCAGTGTTTCAATTCATTCGAGGGGCGGGGTCGCTTACATTCAAGGGGTGGGTATCTTTCGAAATCATTAGCCGAGAATGCCTCGAAATGTGAGCTCCTCAGTAATAATTTTTCGGTGCCCTTCGTCTGACTGTGGGCGGATATTCCCTTTGTCTTTAGTCGAAAAACGACAAAAAATAATAACAAATGTCAGTCGGAAATATTTATTTAATTTGCGGTGTTCGATCTTAGCCGTTGGTAATTTATTTAGTGACCCATATGACTCATGAATGATATGTACGATATGGCATAATGTCAGCTAAGAGAAGCTTCCAAAAGTAGGTGAAATCAGAATCATAATGTTCGGCATTCCGCATTGGAGATAAATCCATATGTAGTCACATTAAAACTCGTTGGTAAATCAGAATGACTAAAAACATCAAGGAACGCTGCTTGGCTGCTTGGCGACGTGGTTTAGTAAATTAGATTGCAAAGTTTGTCAAAACAGTGGTCATAGGTTGTCAAACTTGTTACCTCAGGAACTAGACAAAGCTATTCCAAAAAAAAATTGGCCTTATAAAGCGCCTTATTTATAACACATTTTATCACACGCCAATTAAATCTCGCCTAGTAATAAGGCATTAGACTTGGAATGCCTAATTTGTATAATAACTCTATAGTATCATTCCCACTTTTATTATAGTTGTATTCATAAAGTTATGCGCTCTGGTTTTAAGTGCATCGTTATTACCCTGTTTTGGATAAGATAAACTTGAATTTACTATTTTTGTTTACCTACTTTCTCTTTAATTGGTTGGGTGCTTAGAAACTATTTAAGGTTTTAGGGGGACGTTATCCTAGTCGTAAAGTAAAGCAAATGGGAGCTAGGTACCGAACAACGGACAATGTTTTATGAGTCTCGATGAACCGTGTAAGTTATTTACCAGAGTCTTAAAATTATAGTTTTAGTTATTTTTACAAAAATGGTATGTTCAGGGTGGTCTAGGTACTGCCCAGTGTCTTTGTCCTATCTTACACCCTCGAAGGATGGCTTAATTATAGCCTTAGTTGGTATGTATTACAGACAAGAGTGAATAATTAATCGAATAACTATTCACAGTATCTCACCCACCTGATGGTGAGTTTATGGTCGAATGACCGTCTATTGCCTTTAAAAAATGTCCAGCTATGCCTATTTTGTTTATACGATGGTCTACTAAGTGATAATAAGTTTGCCAAATTCATTATGAATGTAAGCGGGTTAACTTACAACCTTGTCCGCGTTGCAAGAACACCAACGTTGCGTTAGGAAAAACCTACGATGGCTGCTTAGAAAAAATATAACGCTCGAAGAGTCTGCCCCCTCGACGCTTGTACACCCTTAACGCAAAAGAAACCGTGTTTTTATTAGTAAAAGTAGTAATTATTGTTGTTTATAATGAAGAACACCAATCTCTCCATCGACAACGCTACAACAGCAACGATGCAATCTACTTATTCAATTTACGCTTCTAATTATTCAGTGCATTCTGCCGCCGCGGAACAAAGGTAAATAGAATGAAGTAGTTAATGAGTTCAATTTACATAATGCACGATTACATGAGCGATGCGCGAATGTAAAGAGGGGTGAAGTGAGTTAAGACGTAAAGGACTAGTGGAAGGGATTCACTTGTATGTAAATATTTGAAATTGATAAAATTATAGATACCATTTATATATTTTAATTCGTCAGGAAAATTAATAACCACGTCGGATATCTATGAGGGCTGATGCGGCGGTACATTTAGCCGAGGATCTTAAGAGGCGTACATATGCAGGTACAGACACAGTCTCAGAGCCTTCGTATTTGTTCCCCTAGGAATCGAGACCCTAGGTCCGAGGACTACCGAGGCTCTCCGTGTTTTTTGAACGAAGCGACGCGTGACCCAAGAATATAAGCAATTATGTCCCTTAAAATTAGAAATCAATACATTATTCAGATATCAATTACTAACTCTGAAGGATCTAAACAATCTAAACCAAAGGTTTACCACATAAAAATAATAGTAGGTAAAAGCAATAAATGTAATAAGAACTTATTGTAATTAGTTCTAAACACCTCAGAATTTGTTAGAAAACAGTCATGAAAGTCTTGTCTTAGAAGTTGTCGACAAAAGGGTCTTAATACAATACACACCTACACATGAGGATCGACAAGCAACAGCTTGCAGTTAAATCTAAAACAGCAGACAAAATCTGAAATCACTCTTACTTTACTCGCACGAAGAATAAGGCTGCGACAAAAATAAAGACGATGAAAGATCTCTTCACTGACAAAGAAAATTACAATAAAAGAAAAATTTATCTACATTTCAAATAATTGAGCTTGGCTTACTGCAGGCTGTTAAAATCTAGAACATCAATTTAAATGTAAGCAGGTAAGCTACGAACCTAGATTATGTTCGTAGAACACTTAAATTTCACCCCGAGGGACTAGAGGTAGCTTAAATAATCCATATCAATACCAATGCATTTTATAATCTTGATACAAACATACAGTATCAAGAGCGTACGTTTTGGCGCGTGATGTCTTGCGTAGAACAATAGAAAATATACACAACCAGGGCCCATTGTACAGACGAAATTCGATTCGTTTTCGTACAAATGTTATCTAACACAAGTGACATAAGACTGGGTCTTGCTTGTAAACAAATAATTTTTCAACTTCCGATTTCCTCTTCTGAAGTCTACTAAACCGCGTGTTACTAAAATAAATTGCTCTAACTAAACCATCCGTAAAAGAAAAAACACAACTTTAAAGACCATGATGACACTTTAGGTACCTGCGTGACTAACCAGCTGAGGCACAATAATAAAGTTCAGATTCCCGACTCAAGACAAATTTGTCGTTAAAGTTGTCTTTCACACTTGCCAGTCGCAAAGGCCAGGCGAAATGGGAGTTTCGCAGTCTGGAGACAGATCGTCCAGTTATTTATGACATCATAAACATGGCTCAGATTGGAACATGCGATCACAAGAATGGACAGGGGATGGCGTACACGACACATTCGAGTGACAATATTGTAGAGAGCGCAAAAAGTACTTTTAAGTACGTGAGAAATCGAAACTTTCTTTGAAATGACTAGGCAGATCGAAAAATTCTAAGTTTCCTCTTAATTTATATCTATTCCAAAAACTTAAGAACTTTTACATACATTTAAAAGCCTCGATCTTTGGTTTAGGTACTCTGTTTATTGAATTTCCAAATTACAGTGCATTTCATATTTATTTTGCGTTCGTAATCCATCATAAAACAATAGATAGCATCATAATTTTTTATTCATTGTGATATTGAAAATGATTTCTAAACGACATTAAATCATGATATCTAGAGAACTGCATAAAAGAAGTCGCATAAAAACCGCATAGAGTTAAAATGCAAACTAACAACCTACCAAGGAAAAGGTTTCATGTACGCTTCCTTTTTTACTTTAAAAAGATTAAACTGAACAAATTAATCAAAATTAATCAAAGTGAGCGACACATATTGCCATATCGAAAAAGTCATCAATGTGAGCACTTTATTTCATACTTTTACTTATGTAAGTTGTATTTTTGTAATGTGTCCAAGAGCGAAGGGTTTTGTAAGGTCTAAAGAAAATAAAGCACTTTGGTATTTGAGTTTCTCATGTGCTTCATGGTTAGACCATCATCCCTCTACACGACACGTCTACTTAGCGACTATAACAGCATATACCAACGACAATAGGTGTGATATAGACTCGATGTAACAGAACTTTTATAGCCATGACAATTGCTTATTTGTATATATATTTTTGATATAGAATTCTGTTACTGGAATGATCTCCTTCCTTAACTTTAGAAATGGTTTATTGGATGCTGCAGTAACTGGGACATGTTAAGGTCTTGCCTAGCTCCCACGTAATGTCTATGACAAAGATGAGAGGTAAGTTCCGTTAAATGTAATGTCAGACTACTTATCAAATGGAAAATGCTTATGGTATTTGAAGGTCAGATATGAAATAATGTTGTTCTTACGAGAGAGGAAAAACAGAATAAATAGTTAGAGTCAAAGCGAAGGTTGCTAAGCGCATTTGAAAATGATTTTGTTATGTTGTTGTTGGACATGATATCGTCCGGCACAACCCGTAAGTTTAGAGACCTTCGCTGTCGACTGTTCGCTTAAATATAAATAAAAAAATCTGTTTAATGAAACAGAACCATAATTAAAATCTTCAGTATAAAATCCGAGCCGAACAGTCCCAATAACGAAAACATCGCCGAGAAACGTTTTTGAGCGTAGATACTCCGGACGTTTTGAGAGTATTCCAAACGTTTTATTACCCCGATATTTATGACCAGTAAATGTGAGTGCGGCGTACAAAATTAACAAATGAACAACTATCCATTGACTGCCATTGAGCTTTACAATTTTAGCCGTCGCTCGAAATATCCACGCAATCACTTGGGCCTGCGATAAATCATATTTACAGCATATTTAATGGTCACTCATAATCGTAAAATATTATATTGTGGCGGATGAGCACAATGCGAATTGTCCTGTGGATGCTCTTACGGAACAGACTCATGAGGAACCAGGGCAGTGGTCTATCTAAGGCTTTGAGGAAAGACTTACGACTACTGATTGTTAGACGCAGTTGTTCGATCACGCGTTACCATAGCAAATGGCGGTTGCGACTGTACTACCTTTGTATATTACTAGCGGGTACTATAATACTTCGTACGGATATTTAACAAAAATTCTAAAATTATAATTGTTACCCACGTTACAGAAGTTTCATACCTTTACTTTTTTGAAAATACCTTGTAGCCTATGTTCATCAAGAATAGGAATAGTAGGCTTCTAATGGTGAAAGAATTTCTAAAAACTCTCCTGTACTTTCGGTGCCTAATCAATGCAAACAAATAATCAAATCTCTCCTCTTTATAAGTAGAGACAGCAAATAGTTTTGAAATATTGAGAGATGTCTAAAGTTATTTAAACCTGTGTTGAAGTCCAAAAATATTACCAGTTTTTACGTGAAATTAAAACAGGAAAACATGGTTACTACAGCTACGCGAGTTACGACCTATCATTTAATGGTATTTCGCCCATATCCGTTATAGCGAAAATAATCAAAAAGCGCTTACAGTTTCCGATAACTGTTGCGTGTTGAAGTTGTAAACGGATAGCAGTTATTTACAATAACCATTAAATTAAAAACAATATCCACAAATATGCGTTACAAATGAATATCTAGCAAATAGATGCACTGTAAGGTCAATAAAAAGGAGTGTTAATTTTAATATTGAATAAAACAGGCCCAGTGCGAGTACACTCGCACTGGGCCGGGTTCCGTACAAAGGAACATTTTTTTTATCATAATGGTCATAACTCACTGCAACCGACCGGCACCTGACCAGTACCTATCACCTCGTCGTCGTTTGATTTTTGTTATAGCGACGACAGATAAAGGTACACAACTTTTCAATATTTCAGCTGCCTACCTACAGTTCAAGATAATAACCGTGACAAAAGTAGAGCAAGAATGTTTTAAAATATATAGAAAAATCACTGTTTTTGTATGGTTTTCAATATAAGTAATAATACTTATTGTATTTTTATTATTTCTGAAAGATTCAACTATCTGACCTTTATAGTTCCGATAGACGGACGGACGGACACACGGACAGACGAACAGGCAGACATCGGAGGTTTAGTGAGGGTTTATCGGGGTTTCATTTTCAATCTTTCGTTACGGAACCCTAAAATAGGGCTAGGCAGAAGTAACCATAAAAACCCTCAAATAACTGACCAATTTCCAATAAGCTTACAATTTGCTGCAGCATTTACATGTAAATTGTTGGAAAGAAGTTTAGTAAATTATATATCGAAGCCCATCGGCTCATCAACTCGTGGATACCTCCCACATAAAAACTCTCACGGCACCGTGACCAATAAAAAACGATTAGCTCAGTTAGCGCACAAAGAATTAATATTTGTATAGAAGCGAGCAAAGGTCGCCATGTTAAGTTGGTCTATCTTGTTATAAAAAAATATCTGTCAGTTTTTGCTTGGAACCGCAGAGAATGAAAAAACTTATTCCGGACAGATAGATGTGAAAATGTTCATCATCATTTATATTCAGCCTCTACGAGTACATGAATAGCTTGAATAAAAGTACCCATTTACTAACGAAGAAAATTACAATAATTAGCAGAATAAAACAATAAGAAATAGTACCTCTATTTACCCATATAATATTTCCTAAAAATCTAGACGTCTTCAGAAGGTAGATTGCCCAGAATGCTGGCAGCATTGCCACGTTGGATGGCGATGTATATTCGTTGACCGAAATAAAAACCAGCATTCCGATTACTTGAGGACTCTTTGAGTAGGTAGCTCTAGTTTTAACTTGTACCTAGAGCGATTACGCATGATATCAGTTGAATTCGGAACGGTATTATAATAAATTTAGCATTCAAATTTTAAAAAATCTGGCGTCTCGTAAAAACACGATGCGAGCCGGCGATATGAAGTCAGGCAACTCTATGGGTACGCAAATTTCAAGACTCTACGGCCGTACAATAAAAGTGCCAGTGTGTTCTTACAAACGAGAATTTATGTTTTGAGTATGCAAATTGGGCTGTTGACGTTCGCTCGGCGATATTTTTTGTGCTATCAACATTGCGGGTTACATGAGTGTAATCTCCCTGTTGTAGAACAATAAAGGGAATGTATTGTATATTTGGATTGTTGTTCGTTTATTTAGCTGCGGTAATATTAAAAACGTTCGAAGATTAACATTTAACGAGTTTAGTTTAAATAAGAACATTATGTTTCAATCACCGGCTATAGCACAAAGATAAAAATATAATTATTTACTATACATATAATCATCATAATCATCATCAGCCCACATTAGTCCACTGCTGGACATAGGCCTCCCCTAATGAGCGCCATACATATAATAATGTAAAATAATTATGACAAGTATTCAAGTATTTTTTTTTTGTAGAAGCACTTGATTATGAACTGCATTAGCCCAAAAAAAGCTTGTTAATAATGTAAGTAATCGTAAAACCAAAAATTCAACCAAGATCACTGATATGGTTTTATATAAAATTCTCAAAATATTTTCTTCCTTTTCTAAAATTCCATCTACATATTTGACCGGAGCGGAGAAACAAACCCACGCTCTTTGAATTGGAGGTCAGAAGACTACCAATGCGTATGTTTTGTCTGTAAACCGTGGATATAATAGCGACGATAACATTCAGTATATTTTAATAGACAGAATTTACATTTAACATCATATTGGATCTTAAGATAGCATTATTGTCCTCCGTACTTCGGAATAGATATCCGATGCATTGAGAATCTTTTTAATGGCTTCATTATTTCATTTTATTTTAAGGTTCATAATTGGCATTATGTTATCTACATACGAATGTTAAACTAAAAGTAGTTTCATATTACTTTCTCGGTACCGTGCAATTCGTGTATAGTATAAATATATACATTTTATACATAAAGCTGGACAAACAAGCCATGCATAATCTAGCCCCAAGCTAAACGAGCTGGTTTTATATGTTTTTAAGGATGATATTCTTTGAACAATACAGTAAATAGAAATATATATTTTAAAATACATTTCCTGAATACCCGGAACAATTATTGGCAGATCCCACAAACATTTGTCCCAAGGCGGGAATAGAAACCGCCCGCCACCCCGCATCCGTCGTCACATAGATTCGTGTTTATTTTTTTTTTTAAATTCCTACAAATATCGAAAATTGATATGGAATTAGCATAATTCTATTAAAAAGTCTATATTTTGGACGGTCAAATGTTCAATGGTCTGTGGAGAGTAAATTTAAATTGGTAGGTGTGACAAAATAGGACATAAAATTTTTATTCTTTGATGTTGACCACTGCATACGGCACTATGAGTTTTATATTAGGCAAATTCTCGGTACCGTGCACACCATAAATAAATATAAATAATGCTGGACAATCCATGCATCATCTAGCCATTTTTCTAGCTACCTTGTTAATCTAACCTTTCCCTTATTTCTCAACAAATGAGCCTAAATTAAACCTGAAAGCTATTATAGAGCGCTAAAAAGATTCTCATTTCCAAAGGTATGCAATCTCTGCTCACGCCGACAAATTGCATAGATGCAATTCAAAAATGCATCCTAGCCGTGTCTTTGTTCAATCACTAAAAGGAGCTCGTTTAATGGATTTCTACCATTACTGAGCAAATAATCGTAGTGGACTTCTTCGGACGAGGGTATAGTGTGGCTCTGTAATGCTTAAAAGTAATAAACGGAATAAAAAAGGAACTTTTCTATATGTTTTGCATTGATTTCATTCAAGTCTATCGTTATATCTATAGTATTAATAGAACAATATAGGTATTCTAATAAACTAGTCAATAAATATTTAGCTTTATTCGCTAACCAAATCACAGTATACATTTTATAACATATACTGTTAATGTTATTATATGTGTTAATTTATTGTAATTGTTTTGTTCTGTTAATAATTATAATATTGTTTAGCTATACATAAATTAATAAATTATACAAAAAAGTAGGTATATTAGATTCTATACAACCAGTTTGCTTGTCAGGTTCTCCTTCGACATAGGCCTCCGCTTGTTGCTTCCACACATCTCACGAGCTAATTTACTCCATCCTATTGGTTGATCCTCTTCCCATTTCTTTATTTGACTTATCTTATATCATTCTTAGGATACAATTCTTCAATATTATTTGTTCAATATTCACTATTCTTTCTCATAATAATATGTATTATGAGAAAAGTCCAGTTCCATTTGAGTTTTATAATACGTTGTACGCGTTAGCTCCACACATTTATAAACACACAATTCACCTTCGTATAGTGGCATACGCATATCCATAGACAATCTGATCCGACGATCAGACGAAAAATTGTTCTTCTATCGCTGGCCAGTGATGAAAATCCGCTCCGCCCCTCGCTCCTCTCTTGCGCAGCCGCGGCCGTGGAGGCGCTCGCCGGCGGCTCAGTCACGACGTGCCAGTCTCCCGAACCGCCAATTTGTGGCGGCCCGTGTTGGTTTTGTTGAAACCAGCATCTTCATACCTACATGAAATCTTTTTACGCTTTTTGCCAACGATACACGCATAATGGACGTGAAAAAATTCGAATCCCATCCCATTGTGATACGATACGTTCTGGGTGTAACCGATTCGCTTGTTACATTTCTGACGTCGTTGCAGACGTTGTTATTAACCATAGAATTAACAAAGATAATAATTAGCCTATAAACATTTACTGCATGCACCGTCAACTACGAAATTCCCAAAACACACAACTCGACCAGCTCACGCTGACCTTTGACTGCACGTTGAGTTCGCCCGCGGTTATAATTTTATAGATAAGCAATGAAGGGCATCGGGGGTCGTGCAACGGTGGACGCACCTCGTAATGACGGCCCGTCAGTCCGGCCGTCACTCAGCGGCTCCGAAGAATGAGTTCATTTCCTTCGAACACGCGAGATACGATTTTTAATTAAGTTTTTGTTGGAAATTCATTAAAGAGCGGCGACGGAGTAGGCGCGGGTGGCTTTCCTATATGCATGAGTTTATAATGAGTAGAGCGAAACGATTTTAATGTCAAATTTCGGGGTTACGGCAACATTATTTACCCGTCAGGTTTTTAAATTGAACATGTAACGGAAAGACGATAATCTCGTCCGTACGCGCTTTGAACGAGAATTTAAATTGTAAAGTTGGAAGAACAATGAGGGTACATATGAGAAATGTAAATGCCTTATTATGCCGGGAGCTCCCGATTGTCAACGGAGCGGTCAACTCACTTTTTATTCAAGGAATAATAGTCAATGTGTCAGCACTCTTGCGCATGTCGATCCGTTGACGACGTTGCATTTGTCACTAGTATGCCTACAATTTATCGGCGACGTGCTGTCTATGATGGAATTTTTGTAATGAGATTTCTGGACTGATAATTTTAGTTTACTCGACGAACCATTGCTTTACTACGACAATGACGTTTAAAGAATAAATCGCCTTGGTATTGAAAATTAAAATACCTAGTTTATTTGGTAAACCTCTTGCAAAACCTTGTTATAAAATATTGTTTTCGGTATGTTACACTTACTAAAAATAATCAACGCTTAGGTAATAAGCTAATCACATATATTAGCAAAGGCTAGATAGCCTGAAAGGGATTACTCACGGCGATAATGTAATGCCACATATACATCCTCGATTCTCAGTATTTCTTTCTGTGTTTTGTCTTTGTGTACAATAAAGCTTTATCTGTAACTAATGAGTCTATACTAATATAATAAAGAGGAAAGATTTGATTGTTTGTTTGTGTGAATTGAATAGGCTCCGCAACTACTGGACTGATTTGAATAATTCTTTCACCATTGGAATCCTAAACTTTCCCTGATGAACAAAGGCTATTAAATATTTAAAAAAAAAATAAGGATCCGCATGAAAAAAATTTTAAATACCGGTGCGAAGCTAGGGCGCGGTCAGTAATAACTTCAAAGTAGTCCTAACAAGGAAGCCTAAGCACCTAATGAAACTGCGTTAACGGAACGCTCCGCGATGATTCGTGTCGCGTTCCCCCGTATGTTGAAGTTCCTCATTTGAAAGCAGACTTTGACATGTATGAGCCGTATGAGAACTCCTTTACATTTAACGAAACAATGACGAAAATAATTGACGAATACATCACAGTGGTGCATGCTTTAGTCAAATTAGGGTTGGTGAATCTATTAGGGTAGTATGGAGAATGTAGAATACAGGTCCCTGATTTAAAGTGAGGTGGAGAAACCCTGTAGACATGTATATTATGTTTGTAGGTACCTATTTAATATCTATTTATTGAGCGCCAGCATCTTGGGTACACTTCCATACCTGATGTGATGATTGTTTGCAACAGTCTGCAGTTAGCTCAATCATTTCAATAGTAAATTCAAGTTCTAATTTTGTTCCCTTTTTAATTCATAATTTTTCTGACAATACCTCTATCATTTGCCATCTATTCTAGCTTGATCTTGTAATATCAGTTACTATCGCGTTTAATAACCTATTTTTCCCGACGTTTCAACAGGTTTACTGACTGTCTTAAACGTCGTTTAACACTGTCGTAACCAAGAAAATACCCGTTAAAATGACAACCCAAATAAAATAGTAGGTACTGATTTATTTGTTCAGACCAAGCATGTTTAAATTAATATCACAGCTCTAAGGAAGCAACTTATCACATCAAACTTTAAAATCAATCATTCAGTTTTCTTTATTGACTCTTAAGATCTATTTTAAGTTTCTCGGAAGTTTTCACACTAAACCTCGAAATCGTATCAAAGCAATTGTGGTGTAAATTTAGTTGCTTACGGTCGCCGGCGCAGCTGCGTTCGCGCATCGCCTGTCGCCACGCGACTTCCCACCCATTTGTAGAACTATCTTCAAAGTGAACCTACTGGTTTGGTCTGTGCCACTTTTTTACTTCATGAGTATTTAGTTAAACTTTCGAAATAAAAGAAACATACCGTACTTTAAAAAAAATATTTTTATTCACATTCCTTCGACATTAGTTTTTCTGTGTCTATTTCAATGCTAGATTTTGAAATACCTGTATTAACATTTCCTGATTCCTGGTTTCAAATTTCCTAGATCATTTAGAGAAGTTCACGAACATCTTTAAACTAACCGAAATATTTAAAACTCTAATTAGAGTCCTAAACCACGATTTTATTTTCGTATATTTAATTCTAAGGTATATTGACTGCGGTAAACTTAGGTAAATTCTAAATCGAACATTAAAAACTATATGATCCAGTGGAACTTCTATACAATCAAACTATTTATTAATCTACACACATCATCAAAGCAGAGCTACTGCATAATATACCGCCGCAGACATTGAAGTGAGCGTTTGGATTGTGTTTTCGATTGGAACTGAAATGTGCTCGTTTTTACACGGAATGCGTGCTTAAGATCTAAATTTGGACGATTACTGATTGTTTTATTTCATTGTGTTATGGAATTCGAAATCTTATATCAACCACATCAAAAACAAAGGGTTTATAATAAAACTGCTTTTGTCCCTTTTATTTCGTGGTTCAGTAAAAGTTTTACTTTATCTAAATAAAATGGTTATGGTGATGTGATATGAATAGATATTGTAGGCGCAGTCACACCAACGTTTCTGACATTTTCACATTATTGTTACAAAACTTTTTAAGCTATCAATAGATTTTGAATAACATCTAAAAGGCCTACCGGGCCTACCTATTGACAATAGGGCTGTATGACACAAATTCCCTAACTGTTAGCATAACCATCACAAATATGACGCTTTAAGATCACAATATAATATTATGGTCATCTGAAAGCACCACTATGCATCATAGAAGGCAGTTTTACATGTCCATTGTCATCATATACATTTAATGGTGGTGTAGGAAGCACAATGTTCGCTTTCAAATTCATGAAGTCGCTGTTGCCAACCCACAAGTTTCGCTGTGTTGTATCTATACCGTTGGGTATTTCTCTTACGCTATCCTTTCATGTAAACTCTAAAGTATATATTGTCCTTTGTGATAAAGATTTTGTTCAGGTTATCGAATAGATAAACTATTTTCACGATTTATGTTATTTTGTTATTGTGCCGTGTGGTGACGGCATAACAAAGAATTTCACCACCCCAACTCTTCCCGTGGGTGTCGTAAGAGGCGACTAAGGGAAACACACCGGGGGGCGGGCAGCAGCGCCCTCTGCAAAACTACTCCACTAAACTGCGATCCCCAACCCGCATGCCCAGCATGGGGATTATGGGCAATACCCCCCCAATGACAAGAACCGCCAAAAAATGGCCCCCAGTTCCCGGCCGCCTCGCTATTCCTGGCCATGGTAGCGGCCACGGTAACGGCGGGGCAGGGGGTGCTAGGAATCTCCGGGCTACTTTAGGCTACCACACCCCACACACACTGACCCTGGCAACGTTTAACGGACGCACTCTGAGGCTTGATCACCATCTAGCGCAGTTGGAAGTGGAGTTAGAGAACATTAAGTGGCATGTTCTAGGGTTATGTGAAGTCCGTAGAGAGGGGGAGGACACTGTAACCTTAGACTCGGGCCATCTTCTCTAGTTTCGCGAGGGTGATAAAACATCCCAGGGTGGCGTAGGTTTCCTCGTCAATAAGGCCCTCTCTAACAACGTCGAAGAAATCTCCAGTGTGTCGACCAGGGTAGCGTACCTGATCCTTCGGCTGTCTAAGCGCTACAGCTTGAAGGTTATTCAGGTCTACGCGCCGACCTCGGCACACTCGGATGATGAAGTGGAGGATATGTACGAAGACATATCCAAAGCCTTACATCACACCACCAAGGCTCACTTCAGCGTTGTTATGGGGGACTTTAACGGCAAGGTGGGAACCCAGACTGGCAGTGAATCCCGAATAGGCCCGCATGGTTTTGGAGTTCGAAATCACAGGGGACAAATGCTCGTCAACTTCCTGGAGAAAGAGGGGCTGTTCTTAATTAACTCTTTCTTTAAGAAACAGCCCCAAAGGAAGTGGATATGGCGGAGTCCCGATTCTGTGACTAAAAATGAGATCGACTTCATCATGACGGATAGCAAGCATATATTCAGAAATGTCTCAGTGATCAACAGGTTTAATACCGGATCTGATCACCGACTCCTTCGAGGCTCTCTGAATATAAATTTGAAGCTTGAAAGAAACCGTCTGATGAAGTCCACGCTCCGACCGAACCCAATCCAAATCATGGCGGGCACCGAAAAGTTTCAGCAGCTTCTCGGGGATAGATTCGCTGCCTTGGAACCCACTGATGACGCTGACGAGACCCTACACAATCTGGTAGAAACGCTGAGGGACGAGGGCATCAAGTTTTGCAAAAAGCAGCGTACTGGTAGGAAGTCCAAACTCTCGGATGAGACTCTTGGGCTGATGACAAAAAGACGGGAAACCTCCCAAGCGACTTCGTCAGAGAGGTCAGACCTGAACAAGCGAATTGCGAAGATGGTACGACGCGACCTTCGGAGCTCTAATACACGCCTCATTGAAGAGGCGATAGAGCGAAACCGAGGGTCCAAAGTATTCACTCAGCAGCTTGGAAGGAGCCACCTGACGAAGCTTTCAACGCACGACGGAAGGACCGTATTGTCGAAGCCGGAGATATCGGCCGAGATAGAGGACTTTTATGGCCGTTTATACGCTGCACATGCTCCCCGTTCCCAACGAGACGACCACGATTCTAGAGCCACCTTGATACGCCACTTATACCGACGAACTGCCAGACATCAGTCAAGACGAGATCGTGTTAGCTCTGAGGCAGCTTAAAAATGGAAAAGCCCCCGGTGAGGACGGAATAACATCAGAGCTTTTGAAAGCTGGAGGTTACCCTGTTATACAGGAGTTACAGAGCCTCTTCAACGCCGTCCTTCACAGTGGGAGAACTCCAAAGGCGTGGAGTGGGAGTTTGGTGGTGCTCTTTTTTAAGAAGGGAGATAAAACCCTTCTTAAAAATTATAGACCCATCTCGCTCCTAAGTCACGTTTGTAAGCTTTTCTCACGAGTTATATCGAACCGTCTCGCCAGGAGACTCGACGAGTTTCAGCCACCGGAGCAGGCTGGGTTTCGCGGAGGATATGGTACCATAGACCACATTCACACAGTGAGGCAGATTATACAGAAGTCCGAAGAGTATAATCAGCCCCTGTGTCTGGCTTTTGTGGACTATGAGAAGGCCTTTGACTCCGTTGAAACCTGGGCTGTTCTACAATCCTTACAGCGATGCCAAGTAGACTATCGTTATATCGAGGTGCTGAGATGTCTCTATGAAGCCGCTACGATGAGTGTCCGAGTACAGGACCAGCAGACTAAACCGATCCAACTGCGCAGAGGAGTGAGGCAGGGGGATGTCATATCCCCGAAACTGTTCACGAGCGCGTTGGAAGATATGTTTAAGACGCTGGACTGGAAAGACAAGGGCATCAACATAAACGGCGACTACATCTCACACCTGCGATTCGCTGATGACATAGTCTTAATGGCGGAGTCGCTAGAGGAGCTGAACCGGATGCTGGACAGTCTAGCTTCAGCCTCCCGATGTATCGGTCTTGGGATGAATTTGGATAAAACCAAAGTCATGATCAATGCGCACATTGATCCAAGACCGGTGATCGTACATGGCCACCTTCTCGAAATTATTTCTGAGTACACTTACCTCGGGCAGATTTTGCAGTTGGGTAAAAATAATTTCGAGAAGGAAGCCAAGAGGAGGATCCAGCTAGGCTGGGCAGCGTTCGGAAAACTACGTCGAGTCTTCTCGTCATCCATACCGCAATGTTTGAAAACGAAAGTTTTTAATCAGTGCGTCCTACCAGTCATGACCTACGGAGCTGAGACGTAGACACTCACGATAGGGTTGGTCCACCAGTTCAAAGTCGCTCAGCGCGCTATGGAAAGAGCTATGCTCGGAGTTTCTCTGAAGGATAGGATTCGTAACGAATTCATCCGACAGAGAACTAAAGTCATCGACATATCTCAGAGAATTAGCCAACTGAAGTGGCAGTGGGCCGGCCATATTTCGCGAAGAACCGATAACCGCTGGGGTAAACGTGTTCTTGAGTGGAGACCGCGACTCGGTAAACGTAGTGTAGGACGCCCTCCGGCCAGGTGGGATGACGATCTGCGAAAGACTGCTGGCAGATGCTGGATGCGACAAGCCGAAGACAGGGCGCTATGGCGCTCATTGGGGGAGGCCTATGTCCAACAGTGGACTAACATAGGCTGATGATGATGATGATGATGATGTTATTTTAGTTATGATAAAAGTCAGATTCGCATCAATAGATAGGTTAGTGTAAAACAAAGTCGCTTCTCGCTGTCTGTTTGTCCCTATGTATGCTGCTATGTATATATCAAGCAATGAATTTTGATGAGGTTTTTAGTAGATAGTGTGATTCAAGAGGAATTTTTAAATGTATAACATACATTAGTATCATATCACCATTGCATCCGTGCGAAGCCGGAGCAGGTCGTTAGTATTGCATAAATTGCTAATAGGCCGCCTATTGTACAACTATTTATGTGTTTGTTGTTCTGTTATTCAATAAATTGATAGGCAATAAAGAAAATTTGTATTGTATTGCCTGACACCTGACACCTTTAACTTAATATCAGCTAGGTACACAATAAAACAGATCCAATCCAAGGACCTATTTATTACCTTTTTCACACAATTCCATGTTCCTTTTTAATTTGTCTCAATCCAGATTTTATTTAAAATATACGCATAGTTGTCTTGTTGCTTTACGTTGCGTAGTTCTTGATATTTTTTCTGTATATCTATTGTTTAAGTTTTTGATATGATGATTACACACCTTGCTTTGATGTAATTTTTTGCTATAGTTAACAATTAACTTTAACAAAAAAATCTTATTTTTTTACTTTGCTTTGACTTGTTTACACCCATCATGTCGCATGGACCTTAGACTATTATTGGGGCCAGTAAAGCAAAGTAGCTTCGCAGTTTTACTGAGAGTTTTTTTCGAAGTTTTTTCAACAACAAGGCTTTAGGATAGGTTACATAAACGTAATTATGATTCAAATAGTACATTAAAAGTTAACATAATTTTAAGGACTAAGTAAACCTGTAAAATAAAATCTTTTATTTATACAACAACAAACAACAGCCTGTAACATTCCACAAGGACAAGGGCCTTCAAAAGCCTTTAAACCTATTGGCTCTTATTAGCTATGCCAAGATACGCATAATCCCATATTATAATTGACACAAACGGTACATACAACAAAATATCTATCTATTTAATAATATTGTATTATGTATATCAGTCATCTAGTACCCATAACACAAGCTCTGCTTAGCTTGGGGCTAGATGATGCTGTGTGGATTGTCCAGCATTTATTTATTTATTTATTGAGTTACTATAGCTTAGTACCCTCCATAGGCGTCTTCAGAATCTATAAATTACATGCCAGCTACTGTTAAATCAATTAAGGTTGTTCCCGCTTTTCTTGAAATGCACAAACCCAAACCATAAACTCATAGCTTCCGCATGTCAACTGCATTTATTATCTGTCCAGAGATAATATCGTGGAAGTGTATTTTAGGACACCGGTGTGAATGGTCCGTTTTATTTCACTGGAGGTGTGCTTGAACTTTATGACAGCAATTTACTTGACTCCTTGTCCAGCGGTGGCCAGCGGTTTTGTTAACTTTAAGACAATAAGGACAAAGGCTTTAAAATTTTTGGGACATTCATTTGTTGATATACATTCTGCTATGTGCGCTATTCGCAAGCAGAACGTTCTATCTGCACTTTCCTTCTCATGCTAGTGATCATTATGCGACTTTTTACTTGATCGTATGGTACCTTTTTTTGCTGAATAGATTGAAATGACAATTGAAAATATAAGATTTAATTACTTCTGGGATTTTGGTTGTATTCTAACATCAAAAGATCCACACCATAACATGAAAAGCGTATAATATATTAATACTGACTGAAAATTCTATCAATGTGATGATATTGTATTTTTAATAATATATTGTACTTTTGTCGGTTTTTAAAAATCTATGTTAAATGTGAGTCAGAAGATATCACGTGAGATATTTTATATTTTTAGCGGTTTTACTGCAGCGAGTCTCAAGATATTCTGTATTTTTGACAGTTTTTAAAAAGCCAAACTAAATGTGTATCACAGAAGTATGTTATCTGTAAGGTATTTGTTATGGACCCTAGAATAAGTTTTTTATCATCCTTAACTGTTCATAAGTTGCCTGAAATAAATGATTTATTATTATTATAGAAGATATATTCTATTACTAGTTTTTTCCGCTGTTCCGAGTGAGTCCTCGTAAATTCAAAGTCTAATGACTAAATGCACTCATGGCTACCCTACCCATAGAAACAATTCATTCATTTAGCATGTGTGTGCGACGCATAGCTGACCCTTAGGCCCTCTGGTGGTTTTCGAATGCAAAAACATTCCTAGATAAACCAAGATTACATGATTACTTCGATGGATTAGCGATGTAATAAATTCCAGATTTTTTTGACTTCAAAATGCACAGCTATCTTGGAACATGTATACCTATTAATAAAATAAATAAATAATGATGACGGATATACATAATACAATAAATAGATAGATATTTTTGGACTTTGGCCCACCGCGCCACAGAGCCCTTCGAATGTAAACCTCCATAGAGAATGGAAATTAAGAATGATATCGACAATCTCTATAAATATAATGCTATAGCGTATAGTAATCAAGAATTAAAAGGCCCGTTCAAAACACAAAATACCCGAGAGCTAAACTAACATCAAAATAATAAACCTCAGGTAAGGTACTCTGAGAATAAAAAAAATAGGAAAACGCTAAGACATTAAAAAAATTACGACTCTAAAAGAATGGAAGACGTTAAAATGGCGGCAGTTTCAAACGAATAACTTTGCGACTACTGTTCAAAGTAAACAGCGGTTTTACGGCGTGATAATTAATATGCGATCAATTTACAGGCGGTCGATATCAGACCTCTTCCGAAACTATAATGTATAGCTCAAAAAAGGACCGTTGGGTAAATCCGTAAAACCGATAGTACTAAACTGGGCGGTGATAGCCAAGTCAAAAACCACGAGAGTTAGTAAAAACTTATTATTGTAGCAACCGACAGAGAACTTAAGTTCTCTGTCGTTTGCTACAACAATTATTGTTGACTGCCCCTTGTGGTGTGTAGATTTCATTAGAAGTAAACGACATAGAAAAGACGCACGTAGAAAAAAAATAGATCTAAAGTCTAGGGCTCTTCCAAAAATCAAGAATCAAATCCAAAAATCAAAATCAATCTCTTCCAAAAATAGGGCTCTTCCAAAAATCAAGATAGCCTTTTGCTTTGCATGGAGACAAACTAAGCATACGTAATTTTAATTTGAGTCAGAAGAGCTAAGTTTCGAAACCAAAAACTAATGAGTTTCATGATTGTTAAATATCGACGATATCAAAGTATAAATAAATCAAATAGGTAATGTATTCCTGTTAATCATACAGGAATACATTAATTGAGAACCTCCTTTTGATTTTCATTAAAAATCCCCATCTATAGCAATTTTAAGCTGTACACACAACAATACCCGACCGAAACTAATTTCAATAATGAAAACAGTACACATCGGCTCGCCTGTTGTCCGAATGCATTTTTCTTCGAACTACTGTCAATATTGACCCCGTGGGCAGCACAAAGCCAGTGTTTGTCGACGTTGCACTTCGTATCCTGTGTAAACACACCCTTACGTGACATTTGATATTCAACTTCTTGTCTTAGGTCTATGATATTAGAGTTGATGTTTTGTGGTAATACTAGGCACAAAAAGTTAACATTGTGATCATAGTAGCATTTGGCTGCGGCGATTTTGCGGTTACATTGGATTTTATGAAAGACAAGTATATAATCAAAGATGAAAGGTTAGGAGAAAGGCAGCCGTTCGTTGGAACTAAAACTCTTCTCAGCCAATTATAATTTAGCTTTATAGTCGTGGTTATTATAAACCCTATTCATACCGCAGGTAGCTAATAAATTGCTGATCAAATGAGTGATGATTTGATATAGAGTGGGCGATGTTGAAAATATGTAAATGAAAATACAGCGAGCTAATGCCTGTATGTGTATAGAGTTATTACGTTAGATCGTTGCATAATATATATGGGTATCGAATGTTGAAACTGGAAATACTTGCATTATTTTTAAATAGCTTCATATAAATGACAGAAAGTATTCTAAAAAACAAACTGTCATACTTTTGTGGTGATCTTGTTTTACCATTTTACGAGTCCGAAATTGAAGAAAGCTGTAAAATGTGGAGAAGAGTTTTATGTTGCCTACGGGACTCAAATCCACAACCATTTGTAAAAAAAAGCCTGCTTTACCTAAATGCTCACCTTGAAATTTCTCTATCCATACCAACCACCCAGTACAGCAAAATACAAACCTATGGTAGGCGCTATATTATATTTGGGAAGCAGAAAATTAAATTATTAATTTGGTATTGAGCCATAATCTTTAAACTAAAACCACAAACTATTTGTGTCAACTACCGTTAAGCTGAGCTGCTTGTTGTTTTTCCCATTAAAATTTCAAGACCGTTCATTTGGTTTCGAATCTATCCCCATACGGCTATAAAGCATTCGGCTAAATCCTAAATTGCTCACTGACGATACAATCTGGAATTACTTCACCAATTTACGAGTTTGGTTCCCGTCAAAGCATTCTTGGAGAGTGCACGAAGAACTTGAGGCATCTCGACGGGCCACAATAATCTTATGACTTTCAAAACATGATCATTCCGTTGGAACCCAGTTTAGTTCTGAATATATTTCGAGTTTTATCGCCCTATCATTCTGTAAAAGGTTTAAGAATGAGCAATTCAGCACATTATTATGTAAAATAAAATTCACGACATACTCAAATTGAACTATTCTATCGGATACCTTTTGCTTAAATTATTGAAAATCTTATACTGTTTCCTTCGATGCGTAACGTGTCTACTATTGTGAGAACCGGCACACTTGCAGAGACCAGCAGTTTGTTATTTATGCCCCAGGAACATCAAGGATGCTTCAATGATTTGCAGAGCTGTTTCCTTTATCAATAAGGGGTCAATCGGCCTTTGTTATTGGGAACTTGATATGCATACACATGCCAATCTCAGCACTCTGAATATGCGTATACATTTCACAGTCGGCTGAGCTCAATCGGCATCTTTGGGCAAGTATAGTTGTATAATCCCAGTGTTCGCTCTTGCCGTCTCGACCCTCGGGAATCCTCTAATGGCGATTCAAACACGCCGCCTATAAACGCATTAACCGACTGTCGTATCACGCTTCGGGACCACAATGCATTGTCACATATCTAAATCCCTCTATCGGATCAGATAAATACCTGGCTGGTAAGCCGATGGCTGGGCTTGATTTATTGCTCTAACTATCATAATATTTGGAAACAGTACCGATAGAATGCAGCTTAAAGTTTAAAAGTACCGTTTGTTGATTCATACGCTTATGACGTTTGTCAGCTGCGCGATTCACATCGTCGCTTCTACAATGAACAGAACCGTCACAGAACCATGCGACGCTTTCACATCATTTATTTTTCCATGGCACATTTTACAACAACTAAGGTCGTAAATATCGGCCACTATCGAGGGCCCTTAAAAGCTCCACGCGGCGCATTTGAAAGTACCCGAGAGAATGACGCGTCAACTCCATCCTCCAAGAAAAATATTGAGACAACGGCCCTCGGAGTGCACTCGTGACATAATGGCTTTTCATTGAATTCCACTTGCTTTCTTTTGTTTATATCCCATAATGTTTCGATTGGAGCATGATGGAGGGCCGTGATTACTTTAATAACAATGACGTGGGGCACAAAGGACGAGAACTGAAATTATGTGCGGGGTCGGGCGGTACAGTTCTCATGCCCCTCACGTAGCAACCTCGCCCTGTCTCTACCTGCATGTGACATCCAAATATTATCAACACAAAAATAATGAGAGTTTCATAGAATCCCATTAGGTTTATAGCCCGATAGCGCTGATAAGGAAACGGGCAGTATCCTCAATGGATGCGTCCTGTAATTGAACTAATCAATGAAATTGCCTCTACTATCTGATTCCGATAAAGGCAACACTGAATAAAGGTTTCGTCAAAGCAGTAGCAATAAACCACAAGAGCTTTGCAGTGTATGCCATAAACTCAGCTGGGGGTTGACCGTCAGGTATGCAAAATACGCTTTTAGAATTAGGTATGGTAGCCTTAGAGGAAACAAAACGAATTTCCTTTATTTTAGTATTGAATAGCCGGTACCCGGAGCGAGCTATATGTATGCAAGCGGCAAAGGGACACGCTGTTTGATATGGTTATTACGTTCTTTGTGGAAAGGATAAAAGCAGCAGGAACGGGTCCGTTGTGAGATTTGTCTTTATGATACGCTAAAATTTCTAAAAAGCCCCCGAGTCTCGGCTTCCTTGGAAATGGAAATTCATCACAATCGAAACCTGTCCGTTGACAGGATATCTGTTAAAAGTTAATCTGGTGTGACATGACCGGTCGCTATGCATCAGAAGTGTCGTCTATTCAGTTTTGAAATGATTCATTCTGGGCAGTTTAAAGTTGAAACGCTGGTAGTTCCCAGCATATTTCACTCGGTCCGTGAATGAAATAGTTTTCAACTTTGAAAACAATAGGAACCGGTTCTAAAATAGATCTCTGATCCCGAAAATATATAACCTGCCTGCATCAGTTTCACGCTTTTGTCACCATTAATAACACCTATCGCCAAATACTTTTTCTTCTTTTATTTGCGGCTCATGCATGTGAACCTTTTATTCAAACTTTTAAATTCTATAATCGTATAACGGATATCAACGGATATTCCATCTCCATTGAATCATTTGATATTGTAATGATTTAATCAAAATATTTTTTATTCGCTGCTCCTCCCTAATTAGTTGCAATTAATGTTTCAATACAGATTCCTACTGAACTTTATTAGGAATTCCAAAAAGCATGCGATAAAAACTAGAGATCCAAATAAATTGGTTCCCTACATTCATCCAATTATATTAAAAGCTTGATAGTGAGTATAAAAATATATAATAAGATACCAAAGGTGCTTAAATTATTAAATAATTGTTTACTTAAAATTAAATTATCTAAATGGCGGAACGACAGTATTTAGACATTAGTGATATTTCTTAAATCTTAAATTATTATTATTCCTATTGTATCATTGTAGAATTTTTATTGTACCTCTATTATTGCATGCACATTATTTAAGAAAGTAAAATTATTTGTTATAATGTCACCTGCAGGGTATGTACCATGTTTGATCCAAACAAATATTTGAACCTTGAGTCTACCAAGTGCAGCGAAGATTTATTCAGTTCAAACCTCTTATTTCATTTAGCGTCTTATCAATAAAAAATACTTACTGCCAGTATGTTTATCACCAACATTATTTACAGCACATTTTTATATCAAAGCTAAGCTACAGCTCACAATATTTATGGATCACGTTTTCCGCTCGCACGCTTTATCTAAAGATTAAGGTTTCGCTAATTGCTCCCCGTTCAGGTCCAGTTTCAATACGAGAGTTTATCTTTTGAAGTTCTGAAGTGAATAATCGTTTTGGTTCTATCAGTGATCATTTCAATTTTACTACGATTTTCATTTGTTTCTTGTCTTTCTATTTCTTATTTGAGCGAACATCGAGTTTTCTCTTTTGTGTTACGAAGTTTGGCATATTACCCTACATGAATTCATATATTTTTCAGTGTATGTTATCTTTATTTTTAATTACAAAGAGGAAAGATTTGGTTATTTGTTTGGACTGAATAGGCTCCGAAACTATAGGACCCATTAAAAAAATCTTTCTTCATTTGAATCCTACACTATCCTAATAATATAAAACATATATTTTCAAAAATGTCCCGTCTTAAAACTTCAATAATGTAACCCAAGGTGCACCTAAGTGTGTGAGTGTATGTCAAAACTAATAATTTTTGAAACTTTAGTCAAATACCCGTTCAAAACCAAGGTTGCCAGTTTCTAAGAACTTTAGAACCATCATCGTTTACAACCTAACAAATAGCAAAACAGAAGTGGACAGAAAACTTTTATCTGGTCTTATAATTATAATTTATCAAATTTATGTTCATATGTTATTATAGAATTTAATATTACCAATATAGTATTTTATGAAGTATATTTTAATATGAAATAGTCTACGGTATAAATAAATAACGCCGGACAATCCACACAGCATGATCTAAGACACAGGAATCGAACCCGCAACCTCCTGCGTCGCAGGCGGACCTTCGCCCACCGCGCCACAGAGGTCGTCTTATAATATGTTCAGATCGTGTAACTTTAAAAATATTTATGTACTAGTTGATTATACTCGTATCAGTAGGTTAAAATTAAACATTTATCCTCTTTGCAAATTCACCCACTTTCATCATTTCCTTCCAACGGGGTTGGCTGGAATAGAACTTTTTTTAGGGTAAAGCTCGCCTTTGCCATGATATTTCTAATTAAATATTTTATGGTGGATATTTTATAATTACAATAAAGAATTAAGAAAAAGCCTATCCCAAAGTGGCCCGAATAAAGAACCAAAACTCATTCAAGAATCTAAAAAGAACTGCTTAAGATGCAGTTCCGCTCAAAAGGCTCGGTATAAAGATAGTTCATGTGTATAGGTTTACAAAAGGCTTTCTGTAGACTATATAGGTAGTTTACCTATGTAATGGGTGTTTGCTGTCTCCTCCCCATAGCGACGCATACTTTATGAGGCATGCTTTCCCGCGTTGCCTCGGAGCGATCGCGACACGATAATCACAATACGGATGTCTTGATAGTCTGGGAGTCTTACCACCGAATACTCAATTGTAACTCAGATTTAAGCATATCTTGAGTAATTTTTTTACACATTTAAATAGGTAACTGTAAAAAATCCAGACTTGAGCTTTTTAGTAGTTGGGGGTTAGATTCTGAAGAAAAGTGAATTGAAATGTCTGTTATTGCGGCAAAAAAATAAACCTGTAACATTTCTATGGAGGTTACGTACCTATTCGAAATAGGTAACATAACATTTTCATGAGAACGACGACGCGTTGTAAAATAAATTATTTAAAATTACAATCATTGTATTGTCGCGGCGGTATACAACAATACGTAAAAAAATATGAGTAATAAATAATATGAATAATAAATAAAAGTAGAAGTTTCCATGTAAGAATTTTAGATGCCTACAAGATTTATAATCAAATCAAAAGTAAAAATAGAAAATTAAAATTGTTGCTCACTGGAACTGGAATTTTTGGAGAAGAAACTTGCATGATAATTTTTCTTGAGCTCTTGCTCTATCACAGAGGAAGTCCTGACATTTCTTTTCGTCAAAATATGAGGCAGTTAATAACACTGAACACCGTGCTATTATATTGTTTGCGTAATTGCACTGTACCATTCAGCAACTTGAAATGCTAATGCATGCGAAACGTTTGGAATTAGTCATTGTGATAAAAGATCCGCGCCGACGGTCAAAGGAAACCTTGTTTATAGTCGTGGTGGTGGAATTAATGAGGTAATGCCTTGGTTCATCGTATGGAAACCACTAGCAATAGATTCAGTAATAACTGGGACATAAAAGCATAATGTCTCTTGAGATTTGCACCGCTTTGAAAGCTCTATACAACCAGAGTGCAACGCAATTTTCGTCGCGCACAATATCATACAAATCTAGTATTCTAGCAAGCTATAAAAGATCATAAGTGTATGCAAACAATGTGCTTATTGTCTTAACTTATCGCGTATCTTATCGGTCAAAGTATCGCAAAATATAACTTTGAACTGTTCACCTCATCCCGTCGACAAGAAGAATCGAATCGATTGATATCTAATCTTCAAATCTGCTGTTGTTTTGTATGTATTGTGTTATTTATAGGGATGGGTTACAATAGCGCTTGCACCATATAACAGGCGATGCTCGAGACCTTGTCAATTCGCAATGTATCTTCGGCAAACCGTGAGTCTAAGGGCTTATCGAACGGATCTCAAACGCCACATTCTTGATCTCGCCCTGATAGAGGCCCTGTGTAGACCGCAATTTGAATATTACGCCTATTTTATATGAATTGTGCTGTGTTATCTTTTAATGCATCTCATGATGCGATATGGGGAACATCTGCTATAGATAACAAACTTACCTATTTATGATTTACAAGAAAGTTTCGAAAGCGCTTTGTTCGTAAAGTCATTAGTTTTACTGCTTAGCCAATATTTAGAAATTTTCAAAAATATTGTGTCTGATTGCCGCCATGACTCTCTTCAATAACGGTACAAAGGCGCCGTCTTTTATTGCCACCCCGTTACTTGTCTAGAAATTGGCGAAGGGTTTTAAAGAGTTGCAAAACAAAAACAATGGGCACAATAGAGACCCGTTCCGAAATTGCAAACCCGATATTTGTTTGGACTTTAAAAACCGTTATCGTCCCGAAAACGGCTTATTTTATTGCTACAAATAAACCTTTTCGCAAGGTCGCTGGTCGCACAGTTTTGGCAAACTTTCACCAATAAAACATCAAAAGCTTCATTGACACTTGAATTTTATAGAACTGTAATACGTACGGATGTCAAAAAGTTTGTTTTATTGCTGGTTTATAAAGAAACGTTTACAATTTACTACAAAAAGCGGTGATGTTGTACAAGTTAACTTCATTAGACGAAACTTCGGGCGTCTACATGTTTAGGGCTTTGGACAAAGACGGCCACAACTTTACAACATGTTGTTTTATGTGGAAGTTCTGTTATTTACGTAATACCTACTACTGTGCGGACAGCTATGGGTAAATTTGATCACAATTCAGTGGCGGCAGCCTTTTAGCCAAAATATCATCGATGAATTTAATACTTTAGTGCCTATATCAATACAGCGCGCCCTAACTGTGGGAGGTAGGTTTTCTTTGAAATACCTTTTTAACTGTTTGCATAATAAGCATAATACATGCTTTCTCATTGCAAACGACCGCTCGTTTCCCAGATATCCACTTGAGAACTTGTTTTAACCAAATCATTCGCAATAAAACCAAATTTCGGTCATAATCAATTACACATTTACAATACCGCGCACTTTCGGCGAACGAGAGATCACGATGAGCGGACCCAAGCCCGTTTGATAATTGCCATCAAAGTCATCATCAACTCAATAATCACACACTACACTTTACGACATGCGTTTTATTGCCTCGCTATAATCAACATACATTCTTGTATCTCCACAAACCGACTCTTTCAATAAGCTGTTTGGACAGGCTCAGCTCCCTATAAAAGTAATAAGTACACTACAGATTAATTGGTCCGATTACCTTATCCCTGTTCAATTATAATCCAGTAGGTATGAATTCAATTAGTTATTCATAAAAAGCTCTTGATAAATGAATTCAAAACGATTATCTTAATTGCCCCATGGTCTGTCTGAGCAAATAAAGGCAGGACAATAAAAATCGCGATGGTAATTGCTCGATGTATCGAGTACGTTTTCCCTGTCAGCAATATCTGCTTGAGCAATATACATGCATAGTTTTATGCATGACAACGAAATTTACTTTTGAATAGGTCGCAAAAGGCGCTCTCAAAGCGCTACATTGTCGTGATCTCAAGACACACGTCCGAGCGAGGCCTTTGACTGACAGGCAAATAAAAGTAGACAAAGGACGTCGCCGACCCAGCGAGCCGCCTGCGTTGACGCCGTCGATCCAACACAGCACACAACTCTCACACATTCCCTAATCGAATACGAAATGACACTAAAATTAGAGCCTAGTCTGAATTATAATTTTTCATCTCGGAACAATGATACCAATACAATGGAACAATACGAACTGTCCGAGTTGAAGCCAATACTTACCTACCATAGTTGAGGTGAGCGTGTGTCCGGCGTGAGTTCCCAGGTGTGGAGGAAGTTTTCTATGGAGTGGTGCGCGGAGGGGGGGGGGGGAGCAGACCACCGGCGCTGCGCCCGCGCTCTGCGCCGCATAATTACTGTGTACGGACACACGCACACTACCGCACATCCACATCGATAACACATTAAATTAAAACTTTATCCGTCTTGTAAATTTCACGGACGTTGATTGACTTTTCTGTGTATATAGACTCGATCAGCTCGACCATACTAAAATAGCCGGTAGCGATATTAAAATCAGGCGCGGTAGCTGCCAGATTTACGAGTGTCCCCCGCATCGATCGCTACTCTCCCGACGTTGATAAAACGCCAATAAAATGATAGAATATCAACTGTAAATCTTTATCTCTATCAAATCTCCATACGAATTTGACCTCTGATCCCTCACGCAGACATGGGTGCATTGTCAAAATGCGATAAGGTGGAAAAGCGATATATTTGCATTCCTTGCATGTTTGACTTAGCGATCGAAAATGGCTTCTATATTTGTTCAGTGAAATGTCAAAATGTGTCGTGAGAACGTCAGAGGAGGAGCGTATGATCGGCGCGGGCGCGTCGTGTCGGGCCGGTCACGCGAGCTCGCTACACTTGTACTTGTGTACTTACAGCAACCACCGAGCCAACTCACTTCTACAACAATTCCAGCCTCGGGCTAGACTTGCATTCGATAGATTTCAACGTTTATGGATTTTAAGGACTTTATTGATCACTTTCGCAGAATCTTATTCAGTTGAATATATTGCATGACCAATAAAATATCCTCGTTATCATAAATGTGTGTGATTTCAAATTCCCATAACTCTAAGACACAATAACGACCGCCGGATGCGCCTCGCTCTATTTTGGAGCATAATGTAAAATATTCTTGTCGAACAACCAGTCGTTAGCTCTACCATTAGACGATACAAACGTATGGCCTTTTATTACGAGCTTTAGCATACAAAACGTCAATAAACCGCAATAGCTTGGCCTAGCGATTACGTGAATAGTGAAGTGAGGTGAACAAACTCAGGAGACTCGATGATATAGGACCATCGCACATAACTCTCGATAATCGATGATTCATAATTGAGACTTGGAAGAGTTCTAAATCAATAGATAACTATGAAACATGATCTCATAATTACCGACGTAGCTGGTCGGTACAAAACCAACAAAGCGGACGGGAAGACTGTAATTCAACAGACCATCTGTGGAGGCGACCCAATAATGGCCAACTAAATCACTGGACGTAATCGCAACAGTGATTTTAAACAGAGGTCACGAAGCACTCCTATTGGGTAATATTTATGGAGACAAAAAAGGCAGGAATCCTCTGGATGGATTTAATCAAGCAGCTTTCTGCCCACAAGTTTATCATAACCGCTATAAAAACTCTTATAAAAAGTCGGTAGTCGGAAAGCGTCGGTGTCTTTCATATCTCCGTATCTTGAGAGGTGTCTTAAGCGACATTAAAGAGATAATCCTGACAATACTTTAAACATAAATTGTGTGGGTCCAGCTCGGGATAGGCGGGATCACGAAGCTCCTACAAATGACTGCGTATCCTTATCAGGTAGCACCGAAGCGCGCTGTGAAATATTTTTATAGCATTTTAGGGTAACGGCTTCCGCTTCTCATAGGATCTTGTTACATTTTCTTATTACAACATCTAATAGCTTATCTCGAAAGTTCACAAGTACTTTCGTAACTATCCATCTAGCTCGATCATCCATAAATATTTGTATGATCTCGAATATAAATTCCGTTACGGTTTTATTTTTAATTGGAGTAGAATGATTGCTCCTTTTACATGCTCAGCCGATAAAAAAATTGATTGTGATCGCGCTCGTGTGTTTTGTCTATAAAGTCAATTTTTGATCGGCATTCCGAAGCCACAATAAATCGAGGTTCATTACAGAAATCGCCGTAAAATACCTGAGCGATTCGATATCGAGGCTCGAGGAGTGTGTATGTGTGTGTGTGCACTACAACACGGCCGTGGAGGCGCGGGAACAGGTAGTGTTGTGTTGTGTATAAACAAATAACAAAATCGACTTGTCTTACGGAGCGCGCCAAGGTCGGCCCGCGCCGGCCGACCCGCCGGCCGCCGGTTCGAACTGACCGCGCCTCATCCACTCAAACTTTTTCACCTTTTTTATCCGAAAGCCCTTTTATTGTAGCCCGAGTATTTGGGCGCACAGTTTGTATAAGCAATCAATTTTATTCATTTAGAAGAACCCTGTTCGCTTATACAAATAAATGAGCTATTATAAATACGTAGGCTTTAAGAATAATCGGAAATAGTGACTCAAAATATTTATTTTGACTAGAATAAAAAGTTTTTTTAATATCCTGTTATAAAAACTAAAACCTAATCTAGCAACGTTTACCAGTATGACACAACAAACATAGGAAACGTGTCCGTGAAATCGATATCTCAAACATTTGATTTGATTTGACAAACGATTGATTTCGTGATGAATGGTGGGTGATATTCAATACCGATCGATTCTTGAATGGCGGCCGGAAGCGGCTGACGACGTCTGTCAAGCCGTACAAACCTCGGAAGACCACTACTGTGAGCTGCGACTCTGCTGTGACAAATTGCGGCGTGCCATCACTCCTAATCGTTCTGCTTTCCGTCGACAATGATCCTCATTTAATTTAATTAACGCTTCAATGCACTCGGCCATGTGAACGAACTTAAGAGACTGTTTTAATGATTTCCCTGTTTCTTTTTAATAGGTGCCACACTTTGTCACGTCTGGAGATAATCTCATCTTAGATCATGCTGATGAATGTGAACAGGGTGATGTTTAACTTTCTAGGGAGAGCTTTTAAATTGGATGCGATATTTACAGGGTTATTTTAAAGTATCAATCTTGCTTAACAACGCTCTGTTAAAAAATAAACTGGTCAAGAATAAGACGGTTTCAAGTCGAGATGAAAGCTTACTTTTTTCTTTAAATCAACTTACTCTAGAAGTTTTGTTTGATATAATAGAGATTCCGTGAGTCCTCTTTTGTAATTTTATCGGGTCCCTAAAAACCACTAAAAAGCAATTTAAATTAAAACGGTTATATTTTCTCTCCAATTTACTATAGCTGACGTAATAGGTTAATACATAAGTTTTTTCATTGACAAGCATGTTGAAAAGTATGTCTGACAAAAAATACGTTCTATTAACAACCACTCCCATTAGACATAATAGCTGTCGTAGCGTCTCGAAAATTGCTTCTAATACCAAATTTCTTTCATCAAGACCCTCCTACTTGTCTTGTTATTAATAAAAACTAGTTACAGACGACCAGACAGTAGCAACCCAGAATTACATCTCAAAAAACATGTAAATCGATCCGAAGCACGCAACGGTAGCATGCAACTGCAAGGAATATTTAAACTTTTTTATATCATTGCGGTGAGTAGAAACGGGCTAAATGACTGTCTTTATGATAAAATTTAAATTTTTTAAACTTAAAACATACACTTACTTAACATAAAGTCGTTGTTTCTTCCGGGGTTAAATTATGCATAGGCTTTTTATCAAGGCTCCTAAGTGAATGGCTGGAGTGATGCACTAACTAATCATACAACTTGCTTACATATTTAAATACAACTGCACAATAGTCCGTTTATAATTAATGTTTCTATAATAACCGTGCAGGAATCATATATTTCGTGCTGGTTCGTAATATCGAGCACATATTATTCAAAACAATGAGCAAAAACATTACCGACGTCAATTACAGCATTGCTGTAGTATCGCTGTCTCAATCGTACTTATTGTATCGATATAAAGCATGGGCCGCTTATGAGGACACAATTACAATCCTTTATATTCTCCGTGGACCTTTTAGGGTTGTGCTAACCAGCTCAGGGCTTGGTGCGTGGCCGGCAGACGTCGCGGTGTCGCAAGACCCGGGGGCACGGCATTATGTCTCCCATCGCGTATTGTTTGTCACTCAGACGGATTTCACGCAGACAAATAGCCCCAAGATCCAGGATAAACACACCACAATGCCACTCCAAATGAATTAAAACGACATTAATATAGATTCAATTCGTTATCCGTTTCTAATTTACATTACATGCTCTTCGCTGATTGCGGTGATAAGCGAATGTATGGGGCGTCAGAGCCGCTAATTGCGATCGTCGATCATGTGATTTTACTAAACGATTACGTATTGGTTCTTTAATAGAGGCAATAATTTGAAAGTACAATTAATGACGTAACATGCATTCGAAAGTATAAAAACAATTCACAGCACGATTGTAAAAGTGTATCGAATTGCAAAGCACTCATCATTAAGACGCGATGTTACACTGTTTCAGTGAAAACGTGCATAATCGTAATTACGGCTATAAATATCGAAGATGCACAGTAGGTAATATAACAGAGCCTATAGATTTGCCGGAATGGCCCCTGCACCGTCACCCTCCACTCATTATGCAATAAACCGTGACAATTTGCAAAAGGGCAAGTGCGTACGGAATTGCTACCAATTTTCCTCTCACACAATGTAGGATTAGAGCTAAATTTATATGTCTGGCTTTTTAAAATTAGAGCCACGGCTCGGCTTAATTCGATCTGAGGACAGTGAAGTTCCATTTGTTGTTACCAAGGCCATTGGCAGCTTTGCCTTAGCCGAGCTTATTAAAATAGTCCTGGCAGTTAGCGACCTAACTTTTTGTTAGCTTTTGTCTAGTTTGTATAAGTCTCTTTACAAGTGCAGGCAAGACGAAAGTAAAACAGGATTAGGCCTATTTTGATTCTCTGTTACGCAATCGCATGTTTCATTTCAGGCAATTTTGTTACTTTAATACATTTAATTAGAGGAGCAATTGGCACAAAAAACGAAACGTAGCACGCAAATTTTTGGAGAGCTTAAAATAGGCTTTCATCTTAAAGATATAAGTCTTTACTAAAAAAGACCAATATCTTAAGAGGTATAGGTATGCTTAGTGTTTATCATTAGGTTAAAGACAGTTTAATGTTTTAGAATAGACAGGATGCAACAAGTTAAAAAGTCATGTTCAGAAGCCATGGGACAAACAAACCCATTGCAGATCCCTAGATAGCAGCCTACATGTCTCTAAGAGGCTGATAACCTCTATCTGAACCATATAATTATCGGAGATACCACTGGCCGGGACGACTAGACCTCATCTTAAACTGCACTCCGTTTATGGTAATTGTTATCTTAGCTGTATTGAAATAGAGGTGAATAAAGTTTTGAAGAGCTTCGGTCCGTCAAGTCACCGTTGGCACGAAGCCTACGTCGCCGCCACGATTTGGCCTATAATTAAGAAATAAGTTAAGATACGGTTTTTAGCTGACTTTTTACAAAGACTTGGGCCAAAGCAATTAACCCGCCTTGTAAATTGAATGTTTGCTTTATAGTGATTAGTAATTAACTTTGAGTTTTTGTAAGAGCTCGCGACGGCATTGATCGTATTGATGCTCATTTGTTTTGTTTGTTGGCAGCGCAAGTCAATTTTGATACGGTAAATATTAATTTCGTGTTCACTTCTTTTTTACGGGGCGGTTAAAGTACATACGTTACAGTATTCGACGATCAACCTCGCACTGTTGTTTGAGTTACACTGAAAGCACCAAAATAAAAAGTCTGCTTAATAAATTTATGTTGTAGTGAACAGCATAACAAGGATTATTTTTATGTCACGGCAGGTTTTTAAGGAAGAATGCTGATTTTTCATGAAGATTACAAAAAGATTTCATATGACTTTTGACTCTGACCATAACTTACCGAGCATATAATATAAAACATACGAGTACATTTGTAATATACCTATATTATTATATGATACTTACCATATTAAATTATCAGTGCCCAAACTTGTTTAACTTTTGATGCTCACAAACACTTTTGGTGCCCACGACGCATGAGCAGAATTACCGCGAGTATTTGTGGACCTCCCGCCCAGCACAAGTCACGCCGGAAAGGCTGGGCGCTGAATGCGTCAACAAATTTTCCATTCGACTACCCCTTACATTGATTGTTTCTATAAATCAAGTAGTTCCGGTCATTTGCAATTGCTCCTGTCTAAAGACATCTGTTGTTCTACCCTAATTGGTCCCGTTCAATCTGTGGGAATAGGCACAGTTCTAATAGATAGTCGGGTTCTAGTTATATCAATGTGTTTAGGAAGCTATTGTTCTGTATTCAAGACATAGTCGATGCTCTACTGTAGTGATTGAACATGCTTGTAATAGGATAGGATCGCGGTATAATTATTGCATAGTTGGGTGCATTATTTAGGAAGAGACATACACCTACACCATGTCAAGTACATATTCTGTGTCTAGTTAAACCTAACATACGCTTTAAGGCATTTTTAACCTAAACTCAAAGTACACCTTTTATCTGAATAAATAATTATATTCTATTCTATTCTAAAAAAATATTCGGTTTTTAAAATCATGCTAGATATCATTGCCTTATAGCGAGGCAATGCAGCCAGTGTCTTGGGGACACTTCTGACTGGTAGTAAATGGATCAGTTTAGCTATCTGTAGATTGTTGGCAGTCTGCAGTTAGCTGAACTGTTTTAATTGTAAATAGTATTTCTAATTTGGTTTTGTAATTTAATTTACTTATTGAAATAATAAATATGAAATAATAAATATGAAATAAATTGTTGACTATTTCTATTTTATATTGGAAAAAAGTTGACCATTTTCAGCAATTTCTTCTCGTTGAATGTACATACATCAAGTCAAAAATTGCCATGTTTAAGTTCAAAATACTGTCAACTAGCGAGACAACTCGCCCTAATGACAGGTAACTAGGAGGGAAGTGATTATTTCGCTATTCAAAGGTGTCTTCAACAAAGCATTTTTAAATCCATTAGAGTTTTGAGAAAATGATGCATTTGTTTAGGAAGCGGGTGACTAACGAAAGCTGATAAGAGCGCGATTTGTTTGGACTTCATCTACTTTCGTAATTTAAGATAAATATAGAGAAAAACTCTTTATTGCAAACTTAAAAAAAAATTAAATGGTATTCGTTAATATCGCGTACGCCTGTACTATCTCGCGGGAAAATGAGCCGGGATAAAAAATATGCATATGTTCTTTCTCCCTGTTTAGACATCGTCTGTGCCAAATTTTATCAAATTCAGTAGTTTAGACGTGAAAGACAGACAGAGTTACTTTCGTCATACATAATTTATAATATTAGTAAGGATGACTGTAATATTATAATTCTATATTATAAGTCCTTTATAGAACTATGTCAATTCCTTTATTTTCTGTAAATCCTACTTAACTATTATTTTTTCGTGTTTCACATTCAATTTTTAGTCTATATCGACTCTAAAGAAAGAAGAAAGCGGTAAAAGACCTGCTTTCTACGTAAAATATGAGTTCTTTTCTGATGTCGCACGGCAATTTTCCAGTGAGCGCCTCCTGCCCACACGCATAGATTTTATAACCTAAAACAGCTAATAACTATTATCTAGGAGCAGAGTGAATGCGTGAGTAAAAATTATGATTAATATCTGTTTAGCTAACGGTTCTTAGAGCGATGAGAAACGCTTTGAAAAAAGCGATAAAGCTCGCGGTTATTTATTTCGGTAAGGCGTATTAGCTGAATAATCTATAAAGGTAAATAAAACGGATGGATATTAATTGAATCAAATAAAATTGTTAAAACACGATAACCTCCGAGATCCACCGTCGGCCACATCTTCACTTTCCATCAGGTGAGATCGTGGTCAAACGGAGGTCTATCAGTTATAAAAACAAAATACTTTTTTCCTGTAATTAGGTAAGCATTTTAATTTAGTTTTATTATATTAGGAAGTTTCTACATAAAGATATAATATTTTTTTAAGAAAGTAATCACATATGAATTTAAAACAGAAACCAGTTTATACATAATCGTTCATCAAGACATTAATATTAATTTTCGTAAGCAACAACACCAAAACCAATTACGTATAAATTACTATGTATAAAACGAATGAGGTCGGTAACCTAATTCGTATTTGAATGCTTGCTGCAATTCAGTTTGCTGTTTAATTTAACCATAAGTAACAAAAACACGTCTCGTCGTTGCAATAAATGTAGTATCACCTAACGGATAGTAATTAGTACATAAATAAAGGTGATTTTCCACAAGAATGTGAAAGTTAACTTGATATTTGCTTAGTTCTTTTCAATCTTAAGCTACTTTTTAGCTTGGTTTCGGTCCGTTCACACGTTTTTTAATGCGTTTTTTTTAAATAAATATCGAAGTCCCGATATTTTTTGAGTAGACAGACCAATTACTATAAAATAAATAGAGTATTAAATATTGCACTATATCATTGGGTCAATGAATTAGTGGACAGAGGTTCATGTAAGTGTTTTCATTGGTGGGTTTATATTTTTTTTACCAAAAAGTACATTATAGAGTTACAGAATGCCACACCACTTTTACCTATTAGATACCTCGCACTGGTATAAAATCAGCTTTAGATCTAACTAGTTCTAAGTACCTAGATGTAAAATTTTCTCACACATTGCAATTTCTTTGTTCATCCATTCCTGTTAACTTACATGGGTCAATGAGTCACTGCTTATCATAAGTCAGTCTTAGGTGCAAAGTGATTATATTTGGGTTTTAGCGGAAGATAAGGATTGCCTTTTCTTTTTCTGTCTACCTGAGTTCCTGTCTTTATGTTAATTTGGCTGAGAAACGTCTATGTCTACAATTTAGATGAGTAACGTATCTGGGAATTTGTCACAACACAAGTTATAAAATGGTGGCAGGAATAGGCAGGAATTAAAAAAGGCGTATGCTTTACAAGTTATACTTTTCTGTAACCATAACGAGATATTTTATTGTCCAATCAGAGTGGAACTTGGACTGACGGAGTTGCCATGTTAATTGTTATACAATGCATGTTTACATATACAAAATATAATTTATTTTGCATTCTTAGGTGTGGAAAGATAATTATATATGTAGTTATTATCAATTTCATCGGAATAACTATTGGTACACAATGCTGATTCGTAATACTCACTGATAAATTCAGATTTGGGAATGGAACTTTGAGTGACCCAGACCGATGCCTTACCAGTTGCCGTGCAGTAGGATTTCTACATCTACAAAATATAATTTATTTTGCATTCCTAGATGTAAAAGCTAATGATAATGTTATTATTCATTTATTTATTTATTTATTTATGGAACGCCAACAGCGTATATATGACACATTCTTAAATTTAGGCACTTATTTAAGGTTCTTATATATACACTAATAATAGGCGGACACATCATTCTATGAAATTCTAATACTATATACTATATAAACTAAAGGCACTAAATATCAAATATATATGTATAACATGAATAAAATATGGTAAATTTCAATAACAACGAAAAAAAAAACATAGTGAACTAAGAACCGGTAGCTTCATGCTGGAAATGTTCCAGCACCTTGAATTTGAATTTATTGAGGTTATCACTGAAAATGTCTATATCAGGAACTTGTTTGACAATATAGTTATATTGTTTACAAAGCTGTACTACTGGTGCCTGAAGGCCTATGTTAGAGTTGCAAAAAGGAGTGTTGAAGATGGAAGGAATAACTATACAAAAACAACGCTAATGCTTAAACGCACTGATAAATTCAGATTTGGGAATGGAACTTTGACTGACACAGACTGATGCAATGTCAGTTGCCGTGCAATTGCAATTTTACATCTAAAGATGATTCATTTTGCATTCCTAGATGTAAAAAGCTAATGATATTGTTATCATCAGTTTCATCGGAATAACTGTAGATACACAATGCTGATGCGTAACACGCACTGATAAATTCAGATATCAGAGATTAACCTGCTCTACATTTTTGCATAAAAACACTTGAGATAAATCTTGTTTATAAAACTATTTTGGAATAATGATGATGATTATCCTACCAATAAAATTCACTTTCATGAGAAGGTTAGAATTACAGTCAACGCCATAATTTGGTGAACAACCTTCCAAGAGTTACAACCTTTGTAACGCCACTGCCTCTTATATCCAGTAAACGTGGTGGTTGGATACGAAGCGTATTGTCAATTGCAGTTAAATTGGACATATAAATAGCCTCAAAAACTCAAACAAGATAGACAGTTGTTGGTAGATGACGAAATCTGGTAACTAGTCAAGCAAATCGCTTGTGAAGCAAACACGTCCCAAATGACCTTTGGGCAGAATCATCTGAGAGCGATCGATCATGATCTGTCATCTTGGGGAAACGCAAAATGCCGTCATACCATGATATAATACGAAACAATCATATAAAAGCTAGTCTAGCTCCTGCAATGTTATTGCAGACGGGTGATTTTTAGCTCTATAGGTCAAATTAGTAAATCTTTATTAAAGAAAAATGGTGCAACAAAACCAACACTAAATTTTAAGCCGAGGCTGTAATAAACAAATTAACATGGTGTTTGTTAAGCATGAAGTTTTGAGGTGTGTTTTTTTGTGGAAATTGTTATTCACAGATTTGAAATATTAACTTAGGCATAACTTAGGTATGTTGTTCCTTTCAGTAAAAAATGCTGCCCATTCTGTGGAGTTTTACAAACCAATGACCATTATAAAAAATAATAAGAAATGTCTAGGTATCGGTATTTTGAAAATAGACCTCTACTTCTATTTTCAAAATACTCTACCTCAAACATAGAGGAATTTACAAAATACCGATACATAGACATTTTTTTTATTTTTGTTGTGGTAGAGTAGATAGACGTAGAGGTTTCACAAAAGAGGAAGAGTTCCATTTTCAAAATACCGATACTTTCACATTTCTTTTAATTTAGTTTGAGGTAGAATAATCCTCATAAATCCTGCAGTTTCTGCCACACAGCTAATTGCAATTGCCCGTGTGCAGCATCATAGCTTGGAGGCGGCCAGGGTTTTACTGACAGCCCCTATTTAATAATAGTCTTCTCGGGAAGATTATCTGCACCGTCCGCCTAGACTCAGGCCCTAGAGCTCCGCTTGAGTCTAGTAGTCTTGTCGGCCATCATTATGCAATTGAAACTTAGTGAATTATTACGCACGATAATAATCTCCATAAATAAATAGAGCGATGCTGTGTCGGGTTGCGGATTATGTTCTCCACAGTAATGTTTGAGTACAATGTCTAATCCGAAGGTTTTGAGGTTATTGCCAGAGTTACCATAAACTGTTTGTGTGTATATCAATCTATGATGAATATGAATCAAATGATGATAATTTCTTGTATGTAACTATGCATTTCTTAAATAACTTTTTGTCTAAATATGAGTGTAAGTGATATCTATACCATGGTTTGATCTAGTGTTGTTTTTTGGTTAATATTTTAAAATTAGTTTTATAAAGTAAGGTACATTATTTCCTCTAAATAACTTTATTATGTTTCTACCAGTGGATTCCTTTTAATAGCCTATAAATTATCTACTGTATTATCAATATATGTATAGTGTGCTGATGGTTTCCCTAAAATTAATAAAATAATTCAACAAAATAACATTCTGTTCGTGATATTAACCCACACTCAGGGACCATTCAACGTATTTTTATGTTTAATTCTGAAGGCAATTTTTTTTTGTTATATCACTCTCATCATATCTGACTGTAGGTTTATTTATATTAATTGCAAGCTTTAATGCATTAATTAATTATGTAGAATATTACAAATAACAATAAATAATCTAGCTAATAATACGTACCTACATGTTACATAATGCAACGAGTTTTTCAACTCAATTAATTACAGAGCGAACTTTCCTTAGGAAGTGTAAATGCAAAGGTAATTTTATTTTTAACTATTTAATTGCAATAATCTGAAGCAAAGAACCACTTACAATTCTTTAAAAAGACCACTGTAGATAAGTATAGCTGTAGAAAATGTATAAACATACATATATGTAGGTATGACTTGTAGTGGTTGCTTCTATTTTTATACTGTGGGCCGTTTATTTTGATGTTTTGTTTCGCTGTAACTATTTATAACAGTGCAAAGCAGTGCTATCAGTTTTGAAATCAGCAGAAAACGCTTCATGCTAACCAAAAGAAACAAAAGACGATTTGTTAACATTTCGTCCAAAACTAGCTACATAAACGCATCATAGACTTCAATGTGGATTTATTTAAGAGATCGTTCAGGACTACATTAGTCGTTAGCTCACCTCTACTCATGGTAGAGCCACACGGGCATCCATGAATTGACTTACACACGAAGGGATTTAAACCCCACAATCATAAATATCCGTTACACAACCAATAGCTATAGGAGTAGACCCTGCTTCATTACTTTTGCAAGCATTGCACATACATACTCAAACCAAGTGCTTTCAATCCGCTCATCTAAATATTCATGGTATTAATGGGTCACCTCCCCATCCCCATAGAATATCCAGCCAATCAATTACTCAATATAGCGATGTTAGACGATAGGAGACACAATCTAATTGAATTTATGCGGTACTGTGACAACCTAGAAATGGTTTATTGCTAATTGATCAGGTATGGGTTCCGCAATGGGTCTTATAGGCTCTATAAGACCTTTTTATGTTGTAAGCGTTACTCTTACATATAGCACCCATAGATAAGCTGCTTCGTACCCAATATTTACGTTTGTTTTTATTGTATCTAGTTCATAGTACTTAAGGTGTCTCTCTATTTTTGCTTTATTGTATCGTTTTATTTTCCTATATATAAGTTTTATTGTCCTTTGTAGGTTTTGTTTAATAAATTATTTCTTTCTTTCACCGCTTACAAGACAAGCAGGATCTCTGACGAACGTCATTATCACAAAATCATCTAGCCCTAAAATAAGTGAGATTTCTATAGAAAAATTGATACATTCCTTGTTTATTAGGTTAATATGAATGGTCAGCTCAACCTTGAACTAGTCACAGCTAAAAATAAGCCAGCATGAGATGTCATCATTGGCAAGTCATGAAATTCTATATAAAAAAGCACCTGGATAACCACTAGTATCCTCTAGTTATCATCTGTATGAAATTTGACTTGTCTAAGTGCTTATTTTGTAAGCCTAAAGAAATAAAGTTATTGAATCTGAATCAGAAGAAAATCATATTAACAGAAGTAACAAAACTTGATTCGACAGGATTTAGGTAGAACTTTGTTTTTCTCATAAAAACTTTACAGTTCACTTAAAATAATATATGGATTTGCTTCAAGGCAGGTTATGGATTAAGTAGACGGTAGTTCGTCTACCTACTTATAAAAAAGATATAATCTCTAGGACAATAGAGTTTTATAAAAAGCTTTGATTGAAACATTTACACAACAAACATTGCAATGATACAACTCATTCACGGATCGGCCGCAGGCATTAATGCTGAATGCAGCTGCTTAGTAATTGCTCATGTTGATCCCAAACCTTGACGAGTGAAGTCTCCTTGACAGTGCCGAAAGGCATAAGAAAGAATTGAGATATAATTACCCCTTTGCTGTGAAACTCGGTATCAACAACACGGGCACTTACAATGGGGAATTTAAAACGGTTAATATTCAGCAGACCAGTCAACCAAAGAAAAGGAAACTGTCTGTTGGTGCCCAAGACTTTCAGTAGAATTTAATGTCTTAAAAACCTTGGGTACATATTCGTTTGCAACATAAGCTGTATTTAAAGTTCTTGTCCCAAAGGATAAATCAATAGTCCAACGATTAGATCTAGCTGAATGCTTAGACTACAGCCTTAGAGGAAATGCTTGGGTCTTCAACGCACATCTTTACCTTGCCACAAATAAACAAATGGCTTTCTGTCCCAATGGCGGATGAATTCAGGTTCTTATTCACGCTCCACGGTATTTAAATGAAGATCTTATTGTGCAGCAAATTCAGAATGAGGAAATATCAAAGCCCAGTAAACAACAAGAGGTTGACCCTTCTACCACAAAAGCTATATCCACACCCACACTAAATAACGTTGTCTTTGCGGTGTAAATTAAAAAAGAACTGACGGGACATATCCGGGCAAATCGTACCTTAAACACAACCGATAAAAACATTACAGCGCGCTCTCAATAAATACACATTACCGTCCCGGGGCATTCTGGTTTACATTCCGTGCGGTTCCCAACGAGTTTTATAAAAGCTCCGTTCGGCCGCACACACAAGCGCCTCTTTGCGGTACAATCAATATTTATCCTCTTGCGAGACAATGCGATGCATGGCTGGATTACTGGCGGATATGGACCGCTTCTACATTCAGCAACCATTGCTCCTAATTATGAACCTTGTTATTGGTGCGGAAGGTAAGACAAATCAAAAGCCTGTAGGATTCAAATGTCTATTATACTTGTACGCTCATGTTTTGCTGCCTTCTCGCCTGGCCATACGGTTGAAGCAGCACGCTTGACTACAATCATTCATTTTACCTGTATTTTAATGTCCTACCATATATCTGTATCACTATTATTTGAGTCTATTGTAGCTAACTTATGATGGCGCCCATCTAGCTTTCGAAAACCATTTAAATCCAAATTATCAGCGGCATCAAATGCATCTTCTTCAAATCGATTACTACAGTTAGGTAAGTAAAACAAATTGCGCTTGCGTTCATTTTCAATTAAAATCGATTTAAGCCGGGTGTCCGTGACTGTTTATTACTAAAAAAGTAAAAGGTTGATTAATTGCACCGACACAAGATAAAAATAAAAGCAATCGTTTAATAACCGGTGAAATTTTATGGCGCGGAAAACAATGCGCTGGAGTCGAACAATCGAATAATCGGACGGATGTCAGAGTGAAAGCGCAAGCACTGAAATAAGAAAATCAGAGGCTATGTCACTACTATGTCGCAGTTTATGGGAAACGACATCTTTAAACAGAATAAGGTACCTACTCTAATTCTTAACTTAGATACTGAGTGTATGCCTCGTGAATAATATTTTATCGATCTTTGTCGGTACACAGATCGATGAAATATAATCTCTTCATCCAAAGTTCAAGCAAGTATCCTCTCATCCAATCCAAGCACCTACCAGAATTCAGTAACAAAAAATGTCTCTGCTGATATAGTTTGAGTAATGTCTAATTTCACATTGCAATTGCGATCAATGTATGAATGCAGAAACTCAGTTTAGCGATTTGAACGAGTTTATAGCATCCGCACATGTTGATCAGGTTCAAGCACTTTAAATTTCGTTAACAAACCGTGAAATCGGACGTTAATTCAGTATCTTCGAAAAATTTTCCTTTTCATAAACGGTGTTTTCCTGCCGAGTGAAAATACTACCCAATACAACTGCAATACCTTCTGTGATACCCTTCGGAGGGCAACCAGTTATTACACTAATCGCCGCGATATAATTCCGCAGTCAACTTAAACACAGGTTCCTTGCAGATCGAAATGCAAACATGGTGGCCGCTTGCGGAGAGCGCGGGAACGCGTGCGCGGGTAGTTGGAGATTAGATGTTTGAATTTGGAATACGCGTTGCTCTAGGTATTTAGAGGTAGAGAAAGACATTCTGTGGTGAATTGCAACAGCCCTCATCAAAAATGAATTATAAGGGCTCGGCCGATTTAAAAAAATTACAAAGAACGTTGCTACAAAGAAAAAGATATAGTAAGATGATAGTTATGGAAGAAGTGGATACTGAATTATAAAAAATTAAAGAGAGTTGAAGGAACCAGTGGTAATAATAAAGGTGGCTGTATAAAGGAAGAAGTATATATTTTATATAATTCATGATTTTATATTTTTTTATTTTATTTTATATTCACAATGATACACAGAATCAAATATCAAACTAAAGAAACTCAAAAAACACAAAAAAAGTAATAAAAAAGAGTTTTCATCGATTAGTAATGCTTAAACCACAAAAGTTCAATATCTGAATATGAAATTTGATAGGCAGTTAAATTGCTTGACGAATGTCTTCAAAGCCAAAAACCATCGAATCCAATTTACGGTTCTTTCCATAAATAAAGTAACTTATGTTCTAGCCACGGCACTAACACCTCGTGCTACGACTTTTATAGTCGTCGTGATATCCAAATATTTATTAGGCCAGAACTGGCCAGAACAAATTAAAATGTATAAATTAAATAGGATAGGAACACCGACTATTGACATCCAAATACTGTATACAGGGGGGTGTTAAACTATATATAAATTAGGCAAAAGCTCCTTTGTATTACATTCGTAATTAATGTTACGTATTACATAAAAATGTTATAAGAGACGTATATAAGTATCTTCGTCTTTTCATGATTTTGGAGAAATTGTCCCCAAATTCAGACACAGAAAAAACATCAATTTTATATTTTTATTCACAACTGTCATTTAAAATACGAGCCTTTTGATAGAGCCTGGTTTGAAAGAATTCAGTAAATCAATATTTCTGTAAAATATAAAAAATAACATAAATTCTTCTGTAATCTCAATATTGAAACGACATAGTGCTTTGAACCAGGGAAACTGAATCACCTTGTATTATTATACGAGACACTTGTCACAGTCACCCGTAGTGTATTTTAATGAAACTCACATTTTCTGATGCCCATAATATACTTTTAGGTGAAGCAAGTGTCCATAACCTTCATAATAATCTCGTAGTATTTTACTATCAAATATTAATTGTACACGAAATTCTATTTTCTTATAATGCTTACTCAATTATCTGTACCGAACTCATTTGAATTTTTAAATTGATTTAAAGAAGCAGGTAACGATAATTATGATTATCTTATTAAAACAAGTTAAATTATTATTTCCAGTTTCATTATCTTTTGTGTCTATTTAATTTTGTTTCTCGCAATTTACGAGGTCTAGTCTTCATTAATTAAATTATTGCTTTTTTAAATATCTACCTAAAAAAATATGCTGTCATTTCGAAAGCATGAGTTTTTTTTTTGGCGCTTTTTGATATTTTTAGTCTTATTTCTTAATAAATATAGCTTTAAGGATTTGTACGGTTGCTAACAAAACCATCTATTTATCTTACCATAGATAATAAAGATAATTTATTTTAAATATAATATAAGGACAATAAATATATCTGAACAACAACTGGAAAGTCGAATACAGCTAGCTAAGCTATCGAGTGGCAATGGAATGATAGCCCTCCCACTACTAAAGTAATCAATGCCATAAGTAAACTCTTTTCACACAGCATGGCTACTCTGCAAGTAGTGTAATGTAGAGTTCACACTGGTTCATAATATTTTCCAGGTCTTGAACGATGCGATGGGCCTTTTCTTGACGACCTCTGTGGCGCGGTAGGCGAAGGTCCGCCTGCGGCGCAAGAGGTTGCGGGTTGTAGATATTTTTTTAGGGTGTTCTGGTCGTTCTCAATGAACAAAAAAAATATCTATGTAATGTATTAGGTATATCAGTCATCTAGTACCCATAACACAAGCTCTGCTTAGCTTGGGGCTAGATGATGCTCTGTGGATTGTCCAACATTATTATTATTTATTTTATTATTTTCCGGCAGGCCCGTTGATGAGCATTCGCGGTGGATGGGAGCTCACAGCGTTCAATAAAACCGCCCTGTCTATAAAAATGCACTGGGGTATCTTGCCTGGAGATCAGCAGCTTCCTCAGGAGATTGAGAGACATAATTGCATAAATAAGGTGATTAAGGCACTTTTGTTATTAGATGAGTAGTTTCTACATACGGCTTCGCACTTTTCACACGTACCTAAAAGAAAAGGTTCAAAGGGATTTCCTATCCCATAGGAGTTGGTATAAAAAGCCTGTAGGCTATGTTTTATTGTAAGTGACTAGAATAAAACATAGCCTACAAGGATTTAGGTCTAGCCTACAAGGATTTAGATTTAGGTCTGATCTGCTCAGTAGCTTTGGCGTGAAAAAGTAACATGTAACATCCAACCATCTATCCCTCCATCCATTTATTCGTCCATCCTAACTAAAATTCATAGTAGTGATGTGATTTATAAGTACAGGAAGTAGATGTGAAGTTAAATATCTACAAAATTATACTGAAAAGTTTAGGTAATTATTATTATTAACCTACAAAACAAACCGTATGCGATAGCGAAAACGCCAGTGCCACATGCAACATTTTGACACGCGGCATTATTCAAGAAGCGTTAGCCAAAAGAACTATAAAGAATTTCCTCAGTCGATATGGTTCATGGTTTTCGCTATGCAGAATAAAATCCACCAGTGCAAATCCAACTTTAGTGCTTGTAATAAATACTGCAATAACAACACCTGTCCGTGAAACCATACGGTTCAATTTACAATGTATCATCTCAAGGACCTCCTGGCTTCAGATTGAAGATTAGGTAATTAAAATTTTTCCTTTAAGGGTGGCTATTAAACTGTAATATATGGCCCACTGTGTTTGCACAGGTAGAGACATGGCTGGGTCACTTGGAACTGCTGATATTTTATGACCTGACATCAAACAACAAACATGGCTAGCTGATCTACAGGTCAGACGCCAAATAAAAGCAAAAGTGGCATGGTAAACATTAAAGCGATTCCATCTGAAAAAGTTTACAAACTGTGTCGTAAATGGCAACGACCTCCCCCGAAATTGATGATCGAAAAAAAACATAATATAGAACTAGAGCTATGTATTTTTTCTATATACCTCGTATTAGAAATATTTTAATTTAGTTTTGAATAAAATTTAAGCAAATGAAAAAGTAAAGTAAGCCTCGAATTTTTATATACGATAAAAGAAATTTTTCTCTATTATTTTATACCCCTGCACTAGCTACTAACTGTAAGATTTTCTTCGGGTGATGTAAATTAGCTCGTCAGAGCTAATCATTCATCCAATATCTAAAAGTGTTCCAGCTGTTTCCCTCATCTCTATAGCCAGCACCCCCCACAAGGAGCAACATCGCACACCATGCTTCAAACTAGTGCTCTGCACGCGACTGCACTTGATAAAGCATGTTTTGATGAGACAACTTATTGAACAGCCAATAAGGAGTTTAATAGCTTTACTTATAGTTACTTTGTTTTTATTTTATTCAACGGTCATGCTACGGTCATATACAACGTCCGTTTACAATTACGAATCAAAATTAAATTATACAATAACAGTACTAATTTAAAGTACAAAATAACACTAAAATATTACCTACAATGAAAATTAAAACTTTAAGTAAGTTTCAAACAGCAACAACAAATACAATATGTATAATACTTATAATGAAGTTACTTCTGTTGTCCGAAATAAAAATATTTTTTTATTCACTTCTAAATTGTCTTTGATATTCTGGGCACCGAAAAAAAATAATTCGAAGGAGATCAAAAAAAAATGGATGGTTGCAACTCTTATGATGATTCTAATAGATCTTCTATTAGAGACAATGTAACCACCATTTTGAACATGAACATAACCTAATAAACAATGCTCATATCGTCGTATCCTACGAATACGGTCACAGTTGCAAAACACCAACTTTACAGGAGACGGTTTTTTCTGATTATTTCGCAAAGTTTCTATTGAACGAGTGTGATTTTTTTTGCTAAAACGTTTTCTTATATTTTCTGCTAAATTATCATAAAGGTTTCATAAATAAAAAAACCTTTTTCCCTAGTTTTTGTCCCTTAGCACCTTGTTCCACGTGCAAGTTTCAAATCGACGTTATACTCAGCGCCATTGTGACCGTTTTCCACGCAGATTTCGCTTCACGTCCTCAACTAGGGGGGTAACAAACGTCTTTGTAAACTTATTCGACGGGATTATGATGGACAATTACACATTTTACGAAGGTCATAGTTTATTGTCCTTCTTAATTTGGTTTTGTACCTACCTTGATAATTTGCATCAGAAATTGTTTATTCATGCTGTACTTAGGATGCGCTGTGCACCCAGAGACGATATTAAATGTATTTAGTTTCAACATCAACAACATCACCTGCCTATAATAGTCCACTGCTGGACATAGGCCTCCCCTAATGAGCGCCATAGATGGCATCATTATGTGGGGGTTATTGCCCATAATCCCCACGCTGGGCATGCGGGTTGGGGATCGGTATTTAGTTTGTACACTTAATCAACGACCTATATGGCGCAGCTGCTGGCGAAGGCCTGACTTCGTCGCTGGAGGTTGTGGGTTCGATTCTCGCCTTGGGAAAAATGTTTATAGATTTATTGCCGCTGATTTGTCACAGCTGGTTGGTAGGTAGGTACAGCTAAAATGCAACAAATCATTCGAAAGCCAAAACCGAGTTCGTGTAAAACTGTGCAATTGCTGACATACTAAACAAAATGTGTTTTCGTAAACTATGTAAAACTCGTCCTAGGGTTTGATGATTTAATGTAATGATTGGAACTAATTTTTTAGTTTTATGGTAGGTACTCACTTAGAGTTATTCTAAGGGTACTCATATAAAAAAGGTAATTTTATAATAAATAATGGAGTTTTCTGGCCACAACGCCCAGCCTAAACCGATGAAGCTAGATAGCTGGGTAGGCTGGACCTTTAACTACACAAATACCGGCTAATTAGGGTTTTTTTTTCTTATTCCACCCCTAAAGAGGTAAAAGGGGGTTTTGAGGTTTTTGGTGTTTTTTGTAACTCTGTAACCTGTGGTTCGATTGGTTAGATACTTACATTGAATACTAAACACACAAAAATAATGATCACTTGTTTCAGGATTTTTCAAAATATTCCTGAAAATTTAGTGAAACAGTCAATTAAAGTTTGAGATTTATAATTTCATTCTATATTGAAATATCTATAACTTTATAATGCAAGGTGCTATCAGCTTCAAATTTCATTATGTAATTATAGAACAGTAGGTAAATTAAAAAGGCAATATTATGTGATTTATTTTAAGGAAAATTGCTAAGAACAATAAAAACACGTTTTGTATTTTAATTGTAATTATTCAACATGTGTTTCAGGATTTTTGAAAATATTTCCACAAACTGTAAATACGGTTATTGAAATATTGGATTTGTTATTCTTGGTAACGTATTTAAATGACTGTTACTATTTAACGTGCGCTGGTAATGCCCTCAAATTTTATTTTTGTATTGAATATACCATAAATGGTTAAACATGTTTTAAGGTCTATTTTCATATCTCTAAATTAGGGTAGAAAAAAGTCAAACTTCCCGATATTTAGTTCCAATCCGATTGGTCTTGCATAAAATCTCAATTTACTAAATTAATGAAATAATAACAATGAATGAATGTTTGAAGATTTATTAAAACTGCTCTCAAAATGGGCTTAGGTAGAATGTTTGAAGCATATCGTATGACAAAACTGCTTCAAATTCACTAAATAAAAAAAATTACTGGAAACTTTTTAAAAGAAGAATACTTTATTAACGGACATAAAAATGATATCATGAGCGTCTTTCCGATTTTGGTAAAATTCCGATTTTTTTTATTATAATAGGGAATTAGCTGATTTCGTGAAAGTGTTTTACCCTAAACATGTCCACGCCAATGAAATTACAAGCGAGTCAGCTAGTTGTCATTACATTATACGAGCATTCATTACATGATTATTGTCATAATAGATTGATATCAGAGCCAAGGCATGGCGTATTTATCGATAATTTTTTTTGCTGTTAATTTTCTAAATTTTTTAGTATTTAAATGCTATAGTCTATTAAAAAAACAACAAGTAATGGAGTTAAAATTCGCAGATGTTTGTAGAGAGTGTTCTGGTTGGTTTTTATGTATGTATAGTAAAAAAAAAATATTATATCTATAAGGTCTATTGTGTTAAGTCATCTGATACCCAAAACACAAGTTTTAGTCGATTGTTCAGCATTTTATTTATTCATCCTATCAATCTCGTTACTGTATCCAGATTAGATAACTCTTCAATGAGCCTGTCTAAAGCCAACTACTATGTGGTTGCGCACGTTAAAATATTAAAAAGAAAACACATTATTTATTTCGCTGTTTTGTAGACTCTGTCGTCTGATGACCTTATTTGTAGAAGTCGAAAAATCCTGAAATTATTGACTTCTCTTAAAAATCCTTAAAACCGGTTTCTCTTTATTTTATTTTTCACATTGGATTGGACAAGCAAATAGTTTAATATGCTACGATTTTGCCGTACAAATGCCGCACTATGTATATATTATACATATTTCAGTATTTTGTATTATTATTTAGCTTTTATACAAAGTTTCAAACTTATAGTCGTCAATGGAATATCGGGAACTCTGGCAATTTTAACATTTTCTAATTTCCAATTGATTTTTATACAAAAATTCAAATAGTTGTGGTTTAAAGCACCGCATGTAAAAAGCTTACAATCAATTCAATACTTTAGTAAATACAAAACCAATACAATAATTCAAATAATTTTAATTTTAACCTACTAAAATCTTAAAGATTTTTTAGTTTTGTTAAATTACCGATTTACCAAATGTCAGAAATATTTTTAGAATTTGAACAACTGTTGGTTTATAGTTCAAACAAATTGTGTCACTGTTCTCAGTTCTTATTGTGAGACCTTTATAAAAAAACCCTGAAAGGCGTATGATAATTTCATAAATATTGATATTCTATATTAAAAAGTTATAGAGAATTCAAAACAAAACCCAACTACGTATCTCAAACATGTATAACCCGTTCCAGTCCATTTGAAGGAGTATTTTAAAACTTCCTGAAACAAATATTCATTTATTTATATTATTAAGATTTCACAATGGAATAGGTATTCCTAACAAAATAATATAGGTAGGTACTTTTGCATCCGCATTCGTGAATGTGAAAGATGTACATTCGTTACATATTTATACTAATACTGTAGATACGAAGGTTAGACCCTGTCTGTCTGTTTGTTGCTTTAACGCTTTAATCGATTTAACGATGATATTTTTCTTCACACAGAAGAAAAATGAACAAGAAACTAGCAAGTAGTACTTAGTAGGTTCAACATCACCAGCCTATAATAGTCCACTGCTGGACATAGGCCTCCCCTAATGAGCGCCATAGATAGCATCATTATTTGGGGGTTATTGCCCATAATCCCCACGCTGGGCATGCGGGTTGGGGATCGCAGTTTGGTGTAGTTGTTCTGCAGAAGGCGCTACTGCCCGCCCCCCGCTGTGTTTCCCTTAGTCGCCTCTTAGGACACCCACGGGAAGAGTTGGGGTGGTGAAATTCTTTGCCGGCACCACACGGCTTAGTAGGTTGTTAGAACATAATTATGTTTGTACATGTACCTACTCGCATTACATAAAAATTTAGCATTTTCCGTGCTTTCATATCCAAAGACAATTCATGTGCCTAGCCAAACTATTAAAAATGCACTTCGTAGTCGATAAACAGTGCGGTAATCCGCGCCCGCGCGCCTTTTCACCCGCGCTACATGGTTACTCTGGAGTATGTAACCGTATTCGCCGGGAAATACTTGTGATCTTTGCGTTTTTCACGTGGAAGAAAGTGCCAAAGCTGTTTGCTAGCTTTTTCGTCGGGCTAAATCGATCAATGCAATTGTGACCAAATTTTAAAATCTTAATAACTTTTTTATTTTTATTATTTTTTAATTTTTTTCGAACTGGTATGATGTAAATCATAATGGAGATTCCAAAAATGCAATAAAAATAAAAAGTCACACTGGCGACTGTGACCCTATTCGTAGGATACGACGATATAATATAACGAAAGAGGTTTTTTTCCGAAGTTGACCACCCAATCGTTTTTTCAATTTCGATTTAGGTAAATGCCATCCCACGTAAATTGTTGTCCATAACCCGACCAATCAGTTCATAAGTACGAAACTTGATTCGTCTGGAAAAGATACTGAAATTAGTATTCAATTGGGTACCTTTTTCGGCGAATAATATAAAATTTTATTACAAGTGACATAATTTAGTCCCACAAATGTCACAAAAATTTTATAAAGGTACCTACCACGTTCAATATTTCTTGGGTATGATAGAGAATTCCTTTTTTTTTTACCAAGTTATCAAACGAAGTTCGTTACAGAATTAGATTGTAATAAAATTCAATCAAGTTCGTCAGAAAGCTCCGTAGTTTGAAAGTTTAATCAAAAGCTACATCTAACTTTTTATACAATATAGATTCATCAAATCGAATATTTTCTTTTATAATTTATTACAGAATGCCGCTTGAAAAATTCAATCAAAACTCCATTGTACTGTTTGCAAAATGAAAATGTGTTAAAAGCGCCATCTCCCGAAATAGACTTGAACAAAAATGTCAAGTGAAACTGAAACTGTAAGGTTCATGAAAAGCCCACCCTTCTGTGTAAATTAAATTTGGCTCCCACACTGTTACCTACTGTGATTTACACGTGGTTATATTTTCTGTGCTCGTGGGATGTAGTGATGCCAAGAAAAGGAATGGTTTTGTAGAAATGCTTTTCTTTTGACATAGAATAGGTACCAATTATTAATTGATGTCTAAGGTAGCGTTATTCCCGGATATGGTAAGATATTTTTGGTAACATGCCATTAATTGGCAATGCTTAGAAGCTCGTAAAGTTATCTACTGTTCTATCTCGGGACTCTACAAAATACGTAGAGTGTTTTAATGATTATTTTAAACCGTTCTATTTTAATTAACACTTATGTTCATATTCCCCAAAAGGAAATTATCTTAAAACATTACTTTGTACCAATTTAATTTCCTTTTCCAGATACTCTATCTGACACCAATTTTCAATTAAATCTCTAATAACGCAGCCAGTAACTTAAATTATGTTAATAGAAAATATAGATTGTGCAATGTCCCCCGCCAGCCAAATAAAGTTCCGTTCTATAATCCGCCAGTAGTTCATTATTTTAACATCCACTTCTACCTCTATAAAAACACGTATCGAGTTGTCTATGAATAGCATTAACTTATACCACATGATTTTTAATAGAAATTATTATAATGTTTCCCTAATTTAGACAAGGGCCACCTACTGTTCCGCACACCTAAATGTTTGGTTGTAATTAGAACTCCCGCCGCGATTTAAACCCTTATCGCTGCCAAGCTGGGTTAGACTCCATTTATCCTCTGAACCGATATCAGTCGTAAAGTTCTGGCCGATATGTAATTCAGTAACAAAGTGAATAAAACCACTACGTTTCAGTAAAGTAAAAATTAAAGAATTAACTATATTTTGTTTGTCAGAACATAATAGATACACATAGTGAGGAAAAGATGTTTATAAAAATAATCCTGACAAAGATGTTCGTTCGTTCCTCTGAACATGTTCTATGGTAGAACAGGTCGTGCGGTGGCGCTGGTTTTCCTTGAAGACCAACTAACATTATACAAACAAACAACAAAATGGGCAATGATAAATGGCATGCTATGGAAGGTCATTCTTCTACATTTACTTCTAGAAAACCTTCTGCGTATAAAAAAGGGTGCTCCTATGTTTGTTCACGCAATTGAGCACTAATAAGATGTCCTACGCTTGTAGCAATCTCCGTTAAAAGAATAAAAAGAGTAAGAAGTTCAATTGCCACAGATAAAAAAATATATATAACTCTGCTTGGTTACTAATTTGTCCTTAAAGAAGTATATGGTAAAAAGAAAAATATTTTTCCTTGATTTATCCACTTTATTCCAACATGGCAGTTTCCGTATAAGCACTGGATCCTCTTTAGAATCATTAGCATATTTGCTATTAGGAGAGAATATATAATTCTAACGCTCTTAGTTTCTTCGATTCTGGACACTACGTAGCTAAAGCCCAAAAAGGAATTAGAAATTCAAATGTATTCAAAGAGAACTAAGTTTATTCACATGTTTAGCTAACATACGCTAAACGTGGCGGTTGCACACAATCGTCACCATGACACGCACGCTTGCATTTTAGTGGCACTGCATAGCTTTACGATAAACTTGAAATATTGTTGAGTAGTTTATAGCCGCAGTATCTGTAGCTATGAAAGTTAGGTATGTTCGTGGATATCATTATTAGGAGCTTGAGAGAGCGTGTTTTCCTCGGAAAGTCTCTAGAGACTATACTACAATGCCATTTAGAATAAGCATACTTAAAAAAAATTACAATCTATCATTGGAAAGATAATAAATGCATTTGTAAGTTGTGAGACTTCAGTACTGTAGAGAAGACTACCTCTAGAGTGCTCAGTAGAGTTAGGGAAATTAGATTATATTATATTGATGGTTTTAATCTCATCGATCTATTACTATACATACTCCATGATTGTAAATAATTTTGTGTTGCAATGGATGTCTTGGAACTCATGTTTGTATTTAATTATTTAAATGCTGGACAATTCACACAGCATTATCTAGCCCCAAGTTAAGCTTGTGATATGGGAACTAGATAACTGATATACATATTAATATACGAGGACATAGAAAGATATTTTTTTTTATTCTATAACCTAGTCCAATGATCTGTGGCAGTATGGCAGAAAATCGATGAGTTTATTATCATCTTCGCATACGCAAATACATTGTACAGTGCAATTGCAGGCAAACCAAAGCACAGGTGGGTACACACGGTATCATATTTCGGACCGATTGTGTCCCGATCGATCCTTTCCGGTCGGAACTTGTTGCCCGCCCATCAATCCATTGTGCAATCGTTTAATTGGCCTCAGCTTGCCGCAGTCATTTAATATGTCTTCATATAAGGCCTGCCAAAAAGTACAAAAAATAAAAAAAAATAAGAGAATTATTAAACAATTCTGAACATCCGCGCATTCAATGGGTCATAGGTGGTGAGGATGATGGCTGGTTTGCTCTAAATATAAAAAAAAAACTAATTCTTGAGAATAGGTTCCTAAATAAAGGTACTACTAGAGGGGCAGCAGTGGGTATAATATTAAAAGGCCTGATACGAACCTGTGGATATGTATTGCTATTGCTTAGGCCAAATAGATATAAACATAGGTTCGTAGTCAACCAGTTAATATTCACAATGAAGACATAAAGATAGTCAGGTGTAGACTTCTCTCTCTTCTGAAGACCCTTTTTATTTTATATTACTACACTTTTATATGTTCTAATTTGGTATATAATAACAATTAAATAGGCAAATTAGAACTAGTACTTTCAATCGAAACAATTGAACAAACTGCAGACTGTTGCAAAAAAAGAATAAAATGTTTATACCCATTCTTAAAAGTGTTCGTGCTTTCTTACGGCCACTGTACGAATCGTAATGCGATATTTTCGCAACAGATTTGCTCACGGGGCGAGACCCCAAACAGGAAATAATTTCGATGTAGCCACCGACTGATCTTCCTTTTTCTCATTGTCGATAACCACTTGCAATCGTTTGTGTTTGTTATAACAATAGATGAAATATGAACACTTGTGTACATAGTTATTATACAGATAGGTGGGTAGGTTCGAGTGTTGAATTTCAGTATGCAGCTGTGTGATTCTTTGAAACATGTTGCTTAATACTGAAGTAGATAGTTCATAGAGCATAATATTTCTGGGAATGACCGAGCAAATATTCTAGGAGTCTAGAATGACTGAATAGCATTAAATATCACCTATATTCTGATGAAAAAACCTTCATAGCAGACCTTAAAACTACTGGCATGCAAAACTAAGTAATACTATTGAAATTGCAATAACTTTTTAAGTACATACATAAGATATATTTATGTACTTAGTAAACAAAAAGCACGCCTCGGATGAGCTAGGAAGGCGAAAAGCCGCAGACCACCACCTTCCTCTCTCGGGCCATTAAAAAAAGCCCAGATAGAAGTAGAGTATTTGCCAGAATCTACCCCGAAACCTCGTGTTCTAAATATTCAGGTAGCCTGTTGTAGTACCTACAGTTACATTACCTTGATTCACACTTCACTTCAACCCTCTTATAGGACATAGCAACATAGCTCAGAAATATGAAAGAAAGCTTAATTTGTACTTTTATCGGGCGAAGTTGAATATTTTTTGTGCCAAGCTCTTGTCTTATCCTCTCGTTCGTAGGAATTAAACCGTATATTTTTATAACGGGTCCAACTTTAGACTCAGGTAAAGTTACTTTGGGGCTGAATATTTTTTCTGATAACAACAGCTTCCGTTCGTGCAAGCTCCGATGCTACAGGGATTATTGTAACATCTGTTTAACTAGATACTAATAGATTTAATGTGTGTGTATTTTTTACAGAGAAATGAGGGTACTTTTACTTTTTTGACACAAGATAAATTATGATATATCTAAAATTGATACTACTGACACATTTGAATCAAACCGAAGAAAAGAAAAATAAGCAAAATATACTATGTACTTATACTTATAATATTAATACTTATTATATTTTTTTTTTGTGTGGTTAATTTTTTTTTCCGGAAAAGTAATTTGGCTCAAATTGTAAACCATTTTCTATGAACCTCTGGTAAAACAAACTTTGATTCAATTATACATATTTTTAAATAATAGATTTTAGCCCAAAATCTTTTCGTAGGAAATATACACAATTTTGAACACAATAAAATTTGTAATGCTCCAAAAATACCATTCTCTTATGCTCCGAGAATACAAATGAACTGAAGTTAACGTTTTTAACAGTTAGGTATCTAGAACCCATAACACGAGGTTTACTTTTGAATTCAATTTTTAATTATTTATTTATTCATGCCAAAATGTTACGATAGACATTTGGGTAAGAGTATCTAATCATAGCAATATTAATTGAACCCGTATGACTTATACGAAACCTGTTAATAAAAAATTCAATTATCAACAATTGGGCACAAGTGTGACCATTCATCACACATTGTCAAATCCAACCCCATTTAATGGCAACCCTAACATTTGGTGAACTGAATACAATGGATATAAAAACATAAAAAGCATCCGCGGTTATCTATTTGTATCTTGTTATGTTGCATTCACAGATGTTGCTCGGAGGATACAATGGCAAATGAAATTCAAACGCGCTCAATACTCTTTAGGTAAAAAACATGTGCAGTTGTGCACAAGTGTATTTGAGTATTGTCTAGTGTTTTTTTTGTTGAGGTATTAATAAATAATATATTAAATGTCTATAGAAAAAGAAAGAGTGAGAAATAGCAATGCTTTATTTATTAAGTAAGCAGAATATGATTAATAGAGTAAAACTAATTTCTCGTATTTTTCATTATTTTCAAACCAAACCGTATACTTGCGAGCAACTTTTGCACGAACGGACTAGAAAGAAGACTACTACTGACTACCTCAAACCCAAAAAAAGTCCAAAGTAATACTATCAAGGACTTATGCGGAACGAATTCCTCGGACTTATTATTCGCGACGGCATTCGATAACTCCACGAGCTTCGTAATTCTAAAGCCACTAATTATATCATTCAAATGCCGTGACCGAAATAAAAGGTAAAGTCAGACCTTACTTTAACCAAGTTACCTGGACAGGATGATACCAGAAAAGATTCGCTCTCTTGAAAGTCAGTGTAAAGAAAATGTATTGTAAGAAATACAGAAAAGGTTAAATGTAATATTTAATGCTTAGGATAAGCAATTATTCAATAAGTAGGAAACAGTGTCATTTGATTTTCAACCTTGGTTCTGCAACGCATGCAAAAATTCTACTGTAATAATAATAAACTATCCAAGATATCTACCTGTTTTTTTCTGTATCACACTTTAGACTATTACAAAACTAATGGAATAATAGACTCCTTATCAAACATCTCTTTGGTGTTATTATGATCTTTGTATGTTTAGTTGATTAATAAATACCAAACTAAAATAAAAAATCAGACGACGGATGTGTTAGGTGTGGTAATTTTTGTAATCTTTTTTGATATTGTGGTATTTATTAAATACCAAAGAATATTAAAAAATCAGACACGGACGTGGTCATACTTTTGGACGCACCAGAGAGTCTAGCCGTGCAGTGCAGTGAAACCGTTAAAAGAAGTTCTGGAACTCCAGCCAACTCGAATGCATCCTGAATGTTGCTTCCCTATTCCCCTGATAATAAAAATGCTGATAGTCCCAAAATACAAAATCATTGTGATCAAAAAACCAAATGAATGAGACAAGACGCCCCCAAAGTTACAAAGCCACCGCTAATTACGTAATTCAAGTACCATGACCAAAATAAAACGATAGAGTATAGCTAAGGAGGCATTGTAGTATGTTGAAGGGAGTACAGGGAGCATCTTTGGGGAACAAAAAAGAGTTGGAGACTTCACGTTAGCGCGAGATAGCACTTCCTGTATTTATGCGATATATGGGCGGGGAGATCAATAAAATATGTGGCAGCCTACGAAAATTAATAAATCTATACTAATATTATAAAGAGAAAAGATTTGATTGTTTGTTTGTTTGTTTGAATTGAATAGGCTCCGAAACTACTGGACCGATTTGAAAAATTCTTTCACCATTAGAATCCTGAATTTTCCGTGATGAACATAGGCTATATAATATTTTCAAAAAAGTTAGGGATCCGCATGAAAAATTCAATAATTGAACCGTGCGCTGTATATTCAACCTCTTTTTCTATTATGGCGCGTCAGAATAGAAAAGGAGGTTGAATATATACGCACGGTGCTTGCTTTTTCTCTACGGCCAGTGTCAGTTATGGAGTGTCGAGTCAATGTCAAAAATCCTAATGCTGTTAAAAAAAGTAAGGGATCCGTATGAAAACTAAAACCCATCGTGTTAGAGTGTATTATTTCTGAAATTTTTGTTTAATACCCGTGCGAAGCCGGGGCGGACCGCTAGTAAATAAATAATGCTGGACAATCCACACAGCATCACCTAGCCTCGAGCTAAGCAGAGCTTGTGTTATGAGTACTAGATGACTGATATACATAATACAATATATTAAATAGATAGATATATTTTTTTATTTATAATTCATTTATTGTGATGAGTAGCCAGCCCTTACGCTACTAAGTACAATAGTGTTTATTACATCTATCAACAACATAACTGTTAAGAAAGTACCTAGTTATTTTTCGCTAATTTCCATCGTTAAGCGTGAGCTAGCGTAATTAACTAATGAGGCAATTATAGGTTTGTTATCTATCAAACAGCAAAACGCTTTTAACAATTTGTGGCTCCATAAAAAAGCAAATAGGCACATTATTTACTGTTTAATTAATTAGTTTGACCTGTAACTCAAGCCTAACTCAAGTTTAGTCCATATAAAACTTGGCCTACATTACCTTTGGAAATAGGTGCACAAAATCAACACCATTCAGTTAGGTCAGTAGGTATTTTGATTTATTTTAGAAGATATTTAGTAAAATACATTAGATAAAATATTATTAATGATGATGGCTGGGCTATTAATTATTGTTCCCAATTATATAAACAAAATTAAAAAAAAACTAATTTTCTTATCCAATGCAGTATTTAGGGCACATTTACAAATAACAAATCAATATTTGCACTTTATAAGATATTTAGGATTCTTATGGTGAAAGAATTTTTCAAGTTGGTCCAGTAGTTTCGGAGCCTATTCAATTCAAACAAACAAACAAACAAACAAACAAACATACAAACAATCAAATCTTTCCTCTTTATAATATTAGTATAGATTAAGAACTTTAAATTCTTTTCATTAAAACATTATGTAGATTTAGAAAACATTTTTTCTTTGTTAAATGATTTAACATTTAAGTTTAAACGGCGCAATAAAGCAATCAGGTATCGATCTAACGATACTTATTAGTATTAAGTTTTACGTCATCTCTTTTATTAATGCAATTCCAATTTATTCTCCATAAATTTCGTCAATGACGTCTCCATCCTCTTTTTGTCCTCCCATATCACCCGGTTAATTTTAATGAACTCGGTAGTGTCACAAAAGAATTATAAGTTATGCTGTGGTTAGAGTCTGTTCTAATCAGCATATTCAATTACATCGCCACAACTGCAACCCTACACTTGTGCATATGCCGAGTTTCTGAGCCCCTGGTTTGTTTTGCTATTTTATTGATTGCCAGTTTTTGGCGAATATTTTACTAACAGATATGAGCTGTTAGTAAAATATTGGTTCTTAATGATAGATGATACTAACAGAAATACTACCGAAAGTTGTTTAGATAGAAAGATAAAAAGAAAATGAAAATAAGAGATGTTATATAAAGCCGTATTTTCAATTGAAACAAGTACGACAAGTGCGAGTGTAACTCGCGCGCCGAGGGTTTTGAACTTTTGTCGTTTAGGTAGGTACGTATATGACAACCTCTTGGCGCGGTGGGCTTACAACGCAGGAGGTGGAGGTTTGATTCCTGCCTCGGGACTAATGTTTGTAGGATCTTCAGATTATTTGTTCGGGTGTTCTAGTCCTTTTCAGTACACAAAAATAAATCATCTAATGTAATACTTATACTTTATTAAGTATAACAGCTATCGTAGTAATACCAATAACACAAGCTTTGCTTAGCTTGTGGGTAAATGATACTGTATGGATTATCTAGGATACATACCTATCTCTTCTCAAAAATTTTGAGAACAACGGTTTTGGTGCGCTGTGGAACTCCTATTACAGTTACTACAGAGATTAGTGGGTAGGTAAGTGGGTTGGTACCTACAATTTTTTTTCGGCTTTTTTCAACCTATTTCACTAAGTATGAAATTTAGACGATTTTCAAAACCTGTTTTGAATTGTCGAAATCCATACCTTTGATTTGATATTACTCTCAATAAAATAGCCCCATTGTATGAAAATTAGTTTTTTGACCATATTTCAAAAAGTATTATATTTACAGACTTCTCTATATTTTTCCTGTAAAATATAGATCTATATCTACATACGCTTAGTACATTTTACATCAATCACTCTGCAATCTTCGGAGATAAGGGGGGGGGAATGGTAAATTTTTTGACCTTTTTCAAGATATTTCGAAAAGTATAAAACTTATCGAAATTTCAAAAACTGTATTGAAATGTACAAACCAATACCTTTCATTTGATACCCAACTCGGTGGGGTAGTCACCCCTTTAGAAAATTTTCCCGCCCTTTTTTTGACCTTATTTCAAAAAGTATTATTTTTACAGACTTCTCTATATTTTTCCTGTAAAATATAGATCAATATCTACAAACACTTGGTACATATCACATCGATCGCTCTGCAATCTTCGGAGATAAGGGGGGGGTACCGGTCAATTTTTCGACCTTTTTCAAAATATATCAAAAAGTGTAAAATCTGTCGAAATTTCAAAAACTGTATTGGAATGTACAAGCCAATACCTTTCATTTGATACCCAACTCGGTGGGGTAGTCAGCCCTTCAGAAATTTTTCCCGCCCTTTTTTGACCATATTTCAAAAACTGTTATTTTTACAGACTTCTCTATATTTTTCCTGTAAAATATAGATCTATATCTACAAACACTTGGTACATATCACGTCGATCGCTCTGCAATCTTCGGAGATAGGGGGGGGGGAACGGTCATTTTTTTGACCTTTTTCAAAATATTTTAAAAAGTATAAAACCTACCAAAATTTAAAAAACTATTTTGAAATCTACAAACGTGTACCTTTCATTTGATACCACTTTTGACTTTGTACGTTCCATTTAAAATTTCGATTTCAAAATTTGTATGGAAAATCTTCATTTTGATTTTTCATTTATTTTCATTTATTTTTCTATAAATATGTGCGGGCGCACAAAATGTACTATTATTTCAAATTTCAAGTCAATAGCTGCAGTAGTTTCTGAGATATTAAGGATTTAAAACACAAAACAGACCCAAAGCGATTTCATAAGGGTTTTGCAACCGATGATGGCAAAACCCTAAAATGCTGTTATAAATTTGTCACATACAAATAGGTTGATTATGTTTGGGGTTTAACTTAATTCAAAGAAAACGGGAGTCGGGTACATAATTTTCCTTGTTCAGTTTCAAGAAATAACAATGCCTACTCATTTTGTTAGTGAATTATTATCCATACTGATGCAAACATGCGTTTTTAATAATATTCCATAAAATTAATTGACACAATAAATACATACAGCTATCCTAACAAGTAACAACCCATAGGTAGCTATTTGAAATATGTAACATGTGGCACATACCAATATCGTAAGCACACCTTCTTTAAATAGTAAGGAATTTCAAACAAAGCAAATAAAAGTTGTACAACAAACGTGGACCGAAGAATTCGACCTCGTTAGTCAAAACATTCATTATTTCTGTATTCATTATCTCACAGGAGTCGACTAAAGCACGTCCGGAAACATAAAGGCAAATCTGTACCATTCCTTATCTCACAATCACGCTAAGCTTCAGCGTATACTTAGTCCACAGATTTGTATGACTAATAGTCAAAAAACTATCTAACATGAGCTTTACGGTAAAAGGAATAGAGATCGAAAAAGGCAGGTGATTTTTTTATGAAGGGTTGGCGGAACATATATCAGAAATAGAAATTAGGGGTTAGACCAATAGTTACAAATAAAATTAGAATCTTATCTATTCATCTAACCACCCAGGTGAAGTTACGGTTAATTAATAAAAAGTTGGACGACTTCTGTGGCGGTGGGCGAAGGTCCGCCTGCGACGCAGGTTTGTGGTTCGATTCTCGCCTTGGGTCAAATGTTTGTACAATCTAGTTTCGGATGTTCTAGTCGTCTAAGGTCAGCTTCGTTATTTATCGACAGATTACGCGTGTATGAAATGTTTTATTTTATTCATTCATTAACATATAAAATAATTGTTTTATGTAAGCATTGACTATACTTCAAACATTTTTTTCTCTGTCATCATAAACATAAATATATAAACATTTTTGTACATAATTTTTGTTAGTAGAGTAAGTTTTACCTATGTTTAATGTAAATGAAGCATAAAAAATATGGAAGCCGCTTGCTTGCCAATGAATTTGCAAATTCAAATTATATTATCGTTGGAAATATATCGGTTAGCGCAATTGTTTTAAATAATAGATCAGAAAATTACCGACCAGATGGCAAGCGGTCTGTGTAAAAACGAACTTCCTATTACTTTAATGCATTTGCAATTTCCTGAGCTCTATCTTCACACTACGCAAAAAATTATTATCCTACAAATGACGCTTGCAAAACATTTACAAAATGGTCGAATAACCGAAATATTTCCGCAAAAGCAAAAACTCATCTAATGACCTATTTGGCTTTCACATATGCGTCGAATTCTTTACTTGGTAAAGGTATACCCTTGGTGAATTTAAATTTGTAATTCCTTCCAATAACGGGGGTCTGTTTATTAAAAAAACCCCCCGACTCCGCCCACCGACGGAAACAGCTGCAGTCCTAATTATTACAAACTTGCCTCCTTAAGCAATACCCCTCAGACAACTATGTGGTCTGATATTGTTAACCTTCGATAGAAAACAGTTATTATCCAGCCACCTTGTTAGTTAGGCAAATATTCCTACTTTTTTCTAACCTAAAACTAACTTTTGTCCCTCGGGCCAATCTTCATTATTATTAAATTGTTTTTGTCAGATATATAAGTTAATGATTCAATGATATTTACATGAATGAGTCAATACATTGAATGTTAATGGAATAGTTTTGAAAGTTTTATTCGAATTTATTTGAATAAAGTCATAGAACAGTTTTATGATGATATCAAAACCTACGCGAAAGAGTTGAAGCATTTCTAGGCGTGTTTCATTAGCTCTGCCAGATATTTACGGTTTTGGGTAGCTATGGGCGGTCACGATTATGAGGAAACGATACATTTAACGTTGACCGTTAATGGTTACAATCCTAAAACCTCCTACATGCGTTATTCGATTATTATAATAATTGTGAAGCATGAAACAAAAACATCGTTAAATTTTAGCCGTCATAATAAATCATAAAAAAACGTTTTAATCAGGTAGATTCCCGCGGAACCGAAGAACGCAGCAGAATAAAAGAACGCTACCCTAATGGACTTGCAAATACTCGCTCATATTTTACTAAAACCATTTCCTTGAGGTGCCATCTTTCTCCGCAATAAACCTGTCCGGATACAGATAATATCACAATCTCGAATCCAAAACCTAAAAGGTCGTTTATAGGGACATAAACGTTTATAGAATCATAAAGCAGAACCAATCTATTGTTTTCTCTCGCCTACGCGCCTGAGGGACATTACTAATCGAACGATTCTGCTTTTTGTCTCGTGAGGAACATAATCAATTGTCACCTCTAGAATATTTCGATGTGTTTTAAAGGCGATGCCTCTAATGCGGTGGAACGGGTTTGGAACAGTCGGGGACAATAAATGATCGGATATCGTATTGCAAAGGAAAAAAGGTGATGAGTGTCGGCGTCTAGAGGTGTTGGCGCGAACGGATAGGCCTGGTCTCTCTAGAAACTACATGACTATTTAAACACATTACAACCTGGTCTCATACAATAGATTGAGCCTTTTCTCTCTCAGATAGTGTTACATTGAGCAATTCAATTATATTATTGTGCTATTTTGCTATAAAAATAAATATTTGATTTCCGATTACATGTAATTTTACATATGAAACCGATGGAATAACCACGATGTTTATAGATGGCCTATTTAGTATCAGATTTTCAAGAAGTCTCTGTCTTAATAATGCGAGTGATTGATGTGAATATCTTTGTAAAGAAACATTGATGTAATGATATTCGACATTTTACTAATTTTATCTCCTAATAACCTAAAACAGCAAAGTTCTATTTTATTCCAACATTTTCTGATAATATCTGATTTATCTATTGCTTATCAAATAAATAATCTTATACGGTATCCTTAGGATTTTAAAAAGAATAATAACGAGGCTAAAATACAAGTAATGAACACGTCTAAAGTCTAGAAAGTCAAAGTAAAGCAAATTGTAATGTAAGTCTACAAAAAAGACCGAATCGCAATCAATAGCCCATTATATCCATGTTTGTTCATCACGGGTTGTCGAATGATGATTTATAGTTTCGCGGCGGGCAATCGGCCTGTCTTGACCGCTTTCAAATTAAAATCTTAGACCCGCGAGCGTGATCTTATCCAGGTCGATCGATTTAGATAAAATAAATATTTATACACCCGCCGTAGATGGGTGAACAAAGCGCCCAGTAAATTAATTATGTCAATGAAAAACGCTTTTGACGTTCGCCACAGATTAAATAAGTTTTGTAGTGTTCGCTCCTATTCGATCACCTGTCTTGATTCTAGATATGAATCGATGGACACGTTCGATGGTTTTTGGCTTTGTTAAAAACAAGGTTCGAACGGTGTTTTATTTTTGAGCATTGAAGTGGTGGACTCTACGAATCCACCTTCTAGGCACCGCTTACTACTTTAGTCGTCTATACTAATATTGTAAAGAGGAAAGATTTGATTGTTTGTTTCTTTATTTGGATTGAATAGGCCTTTAGAGGTTATAGAATTTTTCGAATTGATCCAGCCAGACATTATCTCCTATTATCCAACTCTATCCTATAAGGTAAAATTAAATAAGTGGATGAAAGCCCAATCGATGTATAATATCAATTGTTTATGATTTTAAAATATATTTTTAATATAATTAGTGTCTAATGTATGTAAGATTGTTTATGTAATTTTTTACATATCTAATGCTTAGAATATGTGACCTGTAACCAATAAGTTATCAATAAATAAATATGAACTATCCCCAATGAAGTTAGATAAAATAAATAAATGTTAAATAAAATATGGTAAGTACCTAAATAATTCTGGAGAAGAAGCACGGCACTATTCAGTCCCAAAGTATGCAGAGCTTATTTCATAAGTACCTACCAGATAACAGAGAACCTGAATACGATACATTATAATAGAAGACCCGAAACAAATAAGTACAGATTTAACAAACATTCGTACCGCGGGAATCGAACCCGCATTCTCTTGCGTTAGGCGGAATTTCGTCATCTGCACCACTGAGGTCATCGTCGCTAATTTGTATTTTGGTACTTACTTACATTTTAAGGATCCGATTCTTTTACAGCGCTGAAGTCCAAAATCCAAGAGCACTACCCTAATAAATTATTGGTCACAACACTTTTTATTAAATTAAGTAATTTCTTATTGAAAATATATGAGACTTATTTGTTCGTAACGTAAATTGATACCTTACTTTATTTGTTTCAGATAGCCCAGCTGTATTACTAAGGTAGATTTACCTTAACTCTCTGATATTTAGAATATCAATATGCAACTCAACAATCCCATAATTAACTTTGCCTATAGCTATGTTTATGATTAACTTATTTGAATAAATTGAGTTAACTGCAGACTGTCGCAAATCTACAGGTAGCTGAACTCCTAGTTCTAATTTGTTTCTATAGGTGTTAGTAATTTTCTTTCATAATAAAGAGATATGTTTCTTTGGACATTAAATAAAAACGGAAATTCAAGTAGTTAAAATATTTAATCATATTTTGCATTTGGAAGCGTAATAAATACGAACGATTTTCATATTCTAGCTAAAATTAAATCACAAAGAATTTGAATATCTAAATGTACTTACAATATATTTCTATTTACAATTGACTAGGGTACATTTCAGTTCTTCGACATTATTATAATAGTTTTTACAAGAATATAGAGTTACAGTAACTAAAATCTTCGTTGTACACACAATAAATTTACATATTAAGTACCTAACGTTATCACATATCATTAAGTATAATTTACATGCTAGGACTTCAATGAACCAAGAACATAATCTGTACTACAGGGTGGCAAGTAAACAGTCAAGCCTAGCCTAACAGACAGGATTCTATATAATGTATCTAGGTATATATACAGAAATACATTAGGTACTCAAGATAACCGTAGGAATGTTCATTACTTGCGAAATGCAATATCCGTTTTATTTGTACAGTGATAAGTCGCAAACTTCCTAATAAAGTGCCATAATTTTACGTCTAAGCTAACAGATATGTAGAGATTTCTGACAGTTCATTTTACATACATCATGCCGGTTTAAGAGCACCAAAAGATAATCATAGATAAGAGATTACATTATCGTTAAGCAATTTACAAATATACATCACAAGAGTTTAAACAAAGTAAGTTTTTCGGGAGTGAGGCGCGTTAGACATAGGAATTTGTTGCGCGGGCCTGAGTGGCCTTTCCTCGCACTGATGGTTGTCGATACTGACGTAGCTGTGGTGGTGGGGAAGACGGTCGTCTCCGCGGCCTTCGCTGCTGGCCACGGAGCACGTCTCGTCCTCGGTACTGCGAGCAGACACCTCGGCACTCGCACTCGTCGAGTGCATAGGACTCGACATCATCAGGATAGGCGGCGCCATACCGTATTTGTACCAGGGGTCGTGAGCAGTCGGAGGCGCAGTGTACCTCAGATGCCCGTGCCGCCCAAACCCCTCCCTATTACTAACTTTCATATTATTCGCATTGTGAAGCGTCCGGTTAGGTAACGTCACGTCCACGTCGGGTAACCGAAAATTTAGCTTTTCCCAACAGTTTCTCTCACCCCACACGATCACTGTACACGTTTTTAGCAACACTTTCAAGTCTGGGTCTATGTTTATGGCACTTAGGTCCGTCGTCACAAGAAATATGATTCTTTGACGTCTATGCCTAACATTCACTGAATTTATCGCACTTTGTATCGCCGCTCTAGACTCGGGCGAGTACCACTCTTGTTGTAAAAATGTTATTGATAACACTATCACGAGTCTTTTTGAACTTTCCGAAGCACTAACTAAACTATCACCTGACCGCCTTTCAATCAGTTGTAAGTCTCTATGTTGTAAGCACAGTGTGTGTCCCAGATTCTCTAACTCGGAACTGACTGCTCGAGTCACGAAATCTTCGTCGCGTGGATTGTACACAAAAAACGCATCGAATCGTTTGTTCTTATTGTCGTTCATGTCTCTGGGCGTCGAACTGAATATTCTAATGCCGTATCTAGAATGCATCCACAGCTTGAAATCTTCTCTGAACATAAACATTAGAGCACACGAGAGCAAGAGAATAATAGCTATTATCAAAACGGCAGCAATATACGGGATAAAATTTTCTACGCTATCATTCGATTCGATGAATAATCGCTTTAGCGTCTCGGTACCAGTTTCTTCGGTTGTGATCTCGGTTTTACATTCCTTGGCAACGACTGCGATAGTTTTGTTCATTGGCTGGCCGGTTGAGAGATAACACATTATTGTCTCGGTATCTTTAGACTTTTTTATCAGCCACTGATTGAGCTGAGCCACGTCTTTGCAATCACATATCCAGTTGTTCCCCTCTACCGAGACCCGCGTCCGGGGATCGCTGTCGCTAATGACTTTCCAGGGCATGTAATCAACGTAACCGTTATTGTCCAAGTCAAGATACTCCAGAGAAGGCAGGTAATTGAAGGTATCGTTCTCGATCACTTTTATTTTATTATTACTAACGTAAAGTTCAATTAGGTTAGGTAGTCTTGTGAATTGAGTATTTCTCAATAGTTCCAAGTTGTTGTTTTCTAAGTGAAGTACCCTCAATGATTCGATTCCGTTAAATGTTCTATTTTGTATTGTATTGATGTTGCTATTATTGAGGTGTAAGACTTGTAGTTTCTTTTTGCCGATGAAAACGTGATTACTTAGTTCTTTGAGATCGTTACCATCCAGGTATATTTCGGTCGCGTCCATCGGTATCCGCTCTGGTACGTGATCGTAGCCGGCGTTCGAACAATCGACAACGTTAACGGTGGTCCAAGTCTGATCATGATAGCACGAGCATCTATCTGGACAAGTCATCTTACAATCGCAAGCGTCAAAGTCACAACAATGGCATACCGTGAAACAATGTGAATCGTACTCGCAAAGAAATTCAGAGGGTCTCACTTCAAGTAGGCGCATCTCCGTTTTACGTGAATGGGTTAAAGTGCACCTCACGCTTTCTAAATCCATCACTCTTGGACGCTGTCTTAGGTCACTATATTGGTTTATAGTCTGTAGCCACTCCATGGTACAATCACATACAAAAGGATTCTCGCTTATGTAGAATTCCGGTAGGTCTTTGTCTTCTGGAAAAGATGGTATCGTAAAGGCGCCAAGTTCTAAAGTTTTTATCTTATTGGAGTAAAGCATAACTTTATTGAGATTATACTTTTGCACGAAAGTTCCAGGGCTTATTTTATCAATGTTATTGTTGTTCAGGATAATCGTCTCTATACGGCTAGGAAATGAAGTTTTGTCTAAACTTCGTAGCTTATTAAAGCTGACATCGAGCATTTTTATATTACAGGACTCTTTTATTCCGTAGGTATCTTCCAACTTTTCTACATTATTTTCGTGCATATCCAGCCATTCAAGGTTAGTCGGTATGTGGCTATAGTCAAACCATAGAAGTTCATTCTTTGACACATTAAGCCAAACAAGGGGTTGTGTGTTGGTAAATATGCCTTTCAAGTCCACGAGTTTGTTGCCATCTAATCCAATCGCTTTCAACTGTTGGTTTGAAGCGAAAGCTCCGTCATCTATTTGATCTATGTTGTTTGAAGCTAAATTTAATATCTGTAGCGAAGGGAGCGCTACAAATGTATCCTTCGATATTTTTTCAATTTTGTTACCCACAAGTCGTAAGCCGTATAAATCATCCAAGCCTTCGAAATGCGTTGTTGTTACTTTTGTTATTCTATTCATGCCCAAATCTAGGGACGTCAAGAATCTTAACGTTTTTATTGCCTCGGGCACCTCTGATAACTGGTTCCCACTGAGACCCAAATCGTGTAGTTTCGTGATATTTTCAAAAGAGCGTAAGTCAATTTTGGTTATTCTATTTCCGTCAAGAAATAACTGGTTCAAAACGTAGAGGTTGGAGAAATGCCCGCTGTCCACTTCGATTATATTATTGTGTGCCAATGAGAGTGAATGAAGATTTTTCAAGTTAGTGAATGCTCCATCGGCAATGCGTGCTATGTTATTGTACTCCAAACTCAGAAATTGTAAGTTATTCAGGTCTTGAAATAATAGAGCATCTATTTTAGTGATTCTGTTGTATGATAGGTTCAGCACTATCAAACGTACTAATCCAGAAAAAGTGTCTCTGTTCACCCATTCACTTGTCAGCTGGTTCACTGATAAATCTAAAATTTGCAATTGGTCTAATCCTTCCAATAGTCCGGGTGCTAAAACACTCAAAGAGTTGTTGTTCAAATATATCTGCTTTATATCTCGGGATGATTGAAACATTTCCGGAGGAAGTGCCGTCAGAGCGTTGGTAGACAAATTAAGGATTTGCAAATCACTCAGTCCGACAAAGGCGCGATCGGCGACCTGGGATATTCTATTGTTTTGAAGAAACAGCTTTTGAAGTGCACGCAAACTTGATAATCCATTGTCAGGTAAATTGCTTATTTCATTGTACGACATATCAAGCGTTTCCATCACCGTGTTGCAGGATTTCCCGGGCGCAGTGGGTCCATTTCCCCAATCCGAAAATCCTAAGTTAGAGATATCTTGCAATCTGTTACGCGTCACGTTCAACTCTTTCAAATTGTAGAGCGAGCAAAATATTTCAGATGGTAGAGTCCAAATGTTGTTATCCCCCAAATCCAAAGTACGCAGATCCGTAAGCCCGCGAAATGTGTCTCTGTGAAACTCCATAGACATCGCAGACCAATCCGTATTGTGAGTTCGGATCGATAAAGTTCGTAGTCCACTAAGAGGCGCCAACACTTCCGAGGGTACATATCTAATCTTACAAGACTCTATCCTGAGTTCTTTTAGATTGTGAAAGCGGGATAGTAACTGTGTGCCTTCTTCTTTTCTTCTACCAAGATCCAGAGAGCTCTCGAAGAAGAGAACATCGGTGCAGTGAAGGTTGAGCACCGTGATGCGCTGAGCTTGCGAGACGGTGAGGCCGGCGAGCAGGTCCGTGGCGCCGGCGGCGGTGCGCAGGGAGCACGCGAGCTGCACGCTGGTGGTCTCGCTGGAGTCGGACACGCGCTGCAGCTCGCACTCCTGCGGCGCCTCCGCCACCCGGCTCGTCAGCGACGCCCCGCCGGCGCACAGCCACAGCCAGCACCAGGCCGCATACCACACCGACAATGATCCCATTGATAACATCTCGTAAACTCACTTTCAAACTGTCACTCTAATTAAATCGTCACCGTTTCACCCACTGATATCGCGCACATCGCTACGCTAGTCCGTAAGCGTTCGGAAAACTTCACGAATTTCCCGTCAAACTAGTTTCAAAGTACGACTCATAACGGCTCGAGTTCGTGAGGACGAGCGGCACGTCCACTCGCGGCGACGTTCGTGAGGTGACTGAGTGCGGCGAGGCGAGTTGAGTTGAGCGACCGGCTGGCCGGCATGTTCCCCGCGCGTTGCTCCTCCCCCGACAGGGTCGTCCGATATGGACCTCTCTTTTCATAAGTGCACAACGGCAACAAGTTGCTCGCCGCAAGATTGGCATGAACAGGAGCGCGCTTCGCGAGCTTTTATAAACATGGCGGTGCTTACTTTGTTTGTTTTACCTAATCATAAAATTTCAATAGCTTTTCAGCGGAAAACCGTGTGAACCGGTTTTAATATTGTGTAGCTGTCATAACTTTCGAGAGGAAGGAATGTCTTACGACTGGCCTTGTTGTTTGCGCAAACATGAATGGGGAGGGGAAGACTACCTTATTGCTTTTTAGTCTAAGACACCTTTCAATAGTTGTTACTTGTTGAGGTTTGTCTCATCAGCTTATCACAATCATTCCCACATTAGGACTTTGGTAAAGCTCTATTCAATTCACACCTCAGATAACATGGCTATTTAAAATCGATTTTCCATTGTTCTGGAACCAAACGTACCTGTCGTAATCGTAATGCATAAAGATAAGGCTTATCTCTCAGACAGCTCACTCGCTGATGACATCATCAGGGTTCCCATCCGCTAGCATTATCTAGATTACCTGAATATACTTAACTAGAGTGGTTTGATCAATATTTACTGCGCTAATATCTATTCACTTAGCTTGCTTACTCCGAAATTGTATCAATTTAGTAGAAAGATCTAATAAGCAAGAAAATCTAATTAATAGAAACAGTTCGAGACACAAAAAATATACATACACATTCGACATTTGAAATTCATTTCTTTTTCAATAGGTATAAAACTTAAACTAAAGTTTTTGAAAAACGAATGGAAATTTGTATTTGAATGAAATTCATTTCTTTCTGTTTTTTTATTAACAACCTGTCCAAACAGTTTTAGTCAAAATAGGTTCATTAACCGTAACCTGAGTTGTTTTATCTCCTCTAGTTAACCTCCAGTGATTGCCACCAATAATTAAAATAATGTTAAATTTTAAATTAGTTAAAATAAATGAGGTATCAAATTTAATTAGACACCTGTGACGATTTTACGATTCATATTTTAGTTGTATAAAATTTCATAGTTTTACAACTACAAAACTTTTACTTAAAGCCATTAAAAGTTTAAGTTAAAATATTTCATTTAATTAAACGCCTTCATCAGCATGTCTAGTTTGTTTTATAGCTTTATGTTACCTACTTACTTATTTTAACCGTAGATAGAGCTACCTAAATTTATAAATTGCTTCATTCCAACTTTCTTTAAATTTATAAATTTTGCTGGACAGGATGATCTAGCCCCAGCATAAACAAAGGCGATACCAGTTATTTAAAATTTAATAAAATATATATTGAGTTTTTAGACACTAAACTAAAAATTGTTTTATCTTTTTTACGTTAAAATGTTCCTTATGTTAAGTTTACTATAGTTTCAAAGAAATCTGATAAAATTTGCTTTATAAGTTTTTACATAGATAAATATTTTTATCGTCGAAAATGCCCAGAAATGTATGTTCAAACATTCGTCTTGAGGCGGGAATCGAGCCTGCAACCTCCTACGTCGCAGGCGGAGCTTTACCCACCAAGCTATATTAAATATTAGTGCGAAATACATTTGTAAAGAGTTTTATATTAAAATATATATACAAGGTGTGCGAAAGGCCGCAAGGTGTTACATACCGCAAGAAACGGACATGCTCTACCACATGTATGTTTCCACTCCATAAAAAATCTAATAAGTCAGGAAATAAGGACTAACGAGAATAAGTCTACACGTTTCTTGTTTGATCGTACTTTCGCGTTTTCGGTACGCAATCTCCAAAAGCATTTATTTAAGCAGGACCAGATTTTATCATTCACAAAGGAAATAATGCAGAACAAAGCTGTCGGGAGATGAAAGAACTTTATTGGCATATTCAATGAAAATAAAACGAGAAAATGTCGGTGGAATTTGCCGCAAAGCTAACTGATCGTAATAAGTTCATTCTTAATCGAGGCAAATTTAACCAGTTGCGGACTTGCTTTTGAATATTCCCATATTTTATATTCGTTAAATCCGTATAACACTTTGTCTATATCTTTTCTTACTTTTTCTTTGTGCCTGCTTTATGGTTCTTATATTTTTCATAAGCCAAGAGAACTTTAATGTGCTCGGCGTCTCAAAATTATTGATAAAGTGGTCTACAAACTTAACAATAAGCTTAATAAATGATGTATTGACTGTTACATTAGTAAAACAAAAACAGCCGTACATTATTACAAAAGGTCCCGTCAGAGCACTCATCAATTTTTGAGTCAACAGCTCATCAGAGTTTAAAAATAAACAATAACATCTACCATGCCATGCAAGTGCACTAACGCCCACCGGAAGTTGTAAATCAGCGGTACAGTCTCGTCAATTCCACTCTACCAGCTTTAACTGACCTACCACACCTCTCTTTGTCAGTAGCCAAGATAGTAGCAGAGGAAAAACAATTAAAATACCAAAGCTCCGCGAACATTGCTCGTGGCTCTACCACTGAAAAATTTAAAGTTTAGTTTTACTGCAAACATATCCTGGCGGCTTGTCATCAGAAAAATAACATCACCAGAACGGTGTTCATAACTGATGCTGATTTTGGGACATGTTTGATGTGACGAAAGTGCATAAAACGACTAGGGAACCACAATCTTTAATTTAAATTTTGTACCTCAAATGTGGTCCCCATGAAGAGAAGATTAATGAGAATTGATGATGTGGGAGCTTTATTTTGACTCAATGACACCAAATTAAATCGACATATGACTTTGATAACCAAAACTAACCACATTACTAGTAGGATCGATTCCGACCAACTGTTCCTGCCATTATCTATCGATAAATAGGGTGCATTGTGTGAATCCGCAAAAAACGCATAAATCGAATCGATCTTCGTTGCTGTCTGCCATTCTTCCATTCACTGTAGTTTGCCTGCTGTTTACTAGAATCCTGTGGCTCCCAAACCTTCCTTCAAAGTAAACTGAGCTTTATACCTTCAGCTCTAGATGTATTACAGCTTGTGAATTTACTCTTCAATAGAGGTGCCACGCGACTTGTGCAGAAAAATAAAATTGAGCTTTCCCTCGCTATCGATAAGTTACAATATTGTCTAAACGATGTTCTATTAAAAAGTGTCTGGATGATAGAAGTGAGAGTTTTGAGCGAGGAACTATTACTCCTTCTTTTAATGGCCTCCCTAAAGACCCATACGTATTCAGCGGTAAATGTCAAAATATTTTGTATCAGTTGTGCTAATGGTTTGTTAGGCTACATTGTTAAGACCGGGAGGTTGTGGCCAAATGTCCATTTTTGCGGTAGGTAAAGTGCAATTGAAAAAAATGTGAATGTGTGATTTCTTGGATATAGTTCTGGTATTTTCTTTAGATGAAACTTATCGCCCTATCGTTATTTTACTGTGTGAATTTAACGTCAATCTCTTCAAAACCAATTTAACAGCTTGCTACATTTAGTTACAATATTATTAATTTACATAATCATAAGCCACTAGCAGCTAAGGTCCGCCTAGGTTTCGCACGGCAATTTAACAAAAATTTAAAAACATATAAATTTTTACAAGTTGGGTTGGTTATTGAAGTTTTCATACGGATCCCAAACTTTTTTGAAATATTCCAAAGCAATCAGCGTTCATCAGGGTTATTGTAGCATTCTAACGGTGAAAGAATTTTTCAAATCGTTCCAATTTTTCCGGGGCCTAAAAACAGACAAAAAATCAAGTCTTTCCTCTTTATAATATTAAAATAGATTAGGTGTGGGTATTTTGAATTATTGTAAACCTAATCTTCATCTTAATTAGATTGAAGCAATATAAGATCATTAGCAAACTCCTCAGATTAGATGAATGTTTTTTAACGAGAAAACCATTGAGTTAGCAAAAAATATGCGATTCAGTTGAGATACTCGACGAAATCCGAGGAATGAATGTAATGCCATTATAATTAGCATTATTTGAGGAGGGTCCGGATTCCGGTTTACGGGATAAAAGATTTTGCTGTGACAATGGAGTTTTTTGCTGTTGGGGTATCGTACTTCACTAAATAATTGTGGCTGGAGAAGCTGATCAAATTGTCTGTCAGAGATCTAGGAGTGCTTGCTGTGCAAAATACATAAGTATATACTGTACCTATAGGAAAATATTAACAATTGGAATAAAAAAAGAAAGGGAGAATGCCTTTATAGATAAAACTATAGCTGCCTAGGTTATTTAAACGTACCTATTTTTACACTGCTATATGTATTACCGATTTGCCGATAATGTAAGAACCTATTTATTCTCGCGTAATTTATTTATTTAAGATATTGGTTCACAAATAGACAGCATAAAACAAAATCAACCATAGTCATTAAATTAGGTAAGCATCGTTATTAACGCAATAACTTAGTTTTAGCTAATGGTATTTGACAAAAACTACACGCTAACCCAGCGTGTAGTTTAACATTACATTATTGAAGTTGCATCTGCATAATTCTGGCAATTTAACGCAGTAACAGGCTCCTTGCGAATTAAAACCTACATCATAATTAATTTAAAATAAACTTTAATAATGTTTTTCGCAATAACATTTTTGAAATACAGACTTAAGTAACCAAAAAATTGTTATTTGTACGACGGAACCACAACGACACATCTCTCACTTTGAAAAACTTTTTTATTTAGTTAAATCCCTTAACATCTGTGCTGACTGGCCGATCAAATGCATTCGCAGCGTAATCGCATTTGTTCCGTGTTAGTGATAGACCAACGGTTTATGTTTTGATGACAACTTTTATGGATTTAGGGTTTGGATGCTCGGTATAGCTAATCCATCTTTGATTTTATTATTTTCTTGCTTATGCCCGTTCCTTTGGTCGAGTTTTCGGATAATAAGTGGCCTTTTTCCAATACCGTTTAACCATCGGACACTTTGGGGTGTACGGCCCAATCCGCAAACATGACAGTTAGAGAAGAAGTGGTAAAAGGTGTCATGGGTACATTAGGCGTATAAAAGCGATACAGGCGTAACCTATGTAGTATGATCGTAGGTAGGAACAATCGGTATTTTTTCCCGATAGTTCGGATAGAACGTCCAATACGTTCTACGTATGGACAATCGGGAATAAGCGGACGTGAGCACACTCACCCTGATGAAATCGTAAGAGGATGTTCTTCTTCTGTTCTTTTTATGCAAACTAGGTTCGTAGTTAACCCGCTAACGTTCATAATGAAGGAGTCATCTTAGAACACAGGACATAAACTGCATCCTTACCTAATTTGATTTGTGCTTGCTGTCGTCATCATTATTACCTGTTACGAAAGTCATATAGAACAGTAGTTATAAGAAAAAGGAGTTAAAAGCCTATACAAGATTAGATAGTATCCTGGCTAGTAAAACGTATCTACACTGTACGAATTTAATAACTTGTCAACGAAGATTTCTTGTAATTGCGTGGTCCAGTCAACTAGACCAGCTAAACAGGAAATAGGAATGGGAATGGATTTTTTTTAAATATCTCTTTAATTTTAAGGCTTGAAAGGATGAATATACAATACAAGATGCACACAATAAAAAAGAAATCAGCGCAATGTAAATCGTAAGCATCATTATTATGAAGAAATTTAAGGAACTTATATGTTTGCTTTGACTGGGATTATAAATTTTGTCATAGTCATTGGTGTTAACATTAATATGAAATGTTATATTTTGGCTTGTTTTTATGGAGCTAGCTAATCCGGTTACGTTTGTCACGGACCGTTTTGGAGCTGGGGGACTACCAATAATACCAATTCCATAAGCATCAACCAGTAGTTTGACTAAATTTGTATATGAAAGCTGCGGAAGATGGTGGTAATACCCCAACCGTGCACTAAATATGAATCTTTATGCTCAACGGTGACATTAATCACAAAAGAACCGGTGATTTATGCTGGCAACACAGCGTATCAGTTTACTGTTTCAAATCACGCATTTAAACTTAACCGTTTCATAGACACAAAGCTGCTTTATTCTAATTTTATGGCTTACTACGCCCATGCTTATGAAAAATTTTATTACCAGTAAAGTTGTTGGGTCTTACGCAAGCTTAGGGACAATGTGTTCACCTTTAGATAGGTCTCTAATGGTATCTGGTGATATAGATTAATCTGTATCACCAGATACCATTGGACGAATTCGTCCATCATCGCCGTATAATTAAAACTCAAATCGAAACCTCACGTGTCAGTGACCGGCACTGAATGGGTCTAATTTTTTTCAGTCCTTCGATTTGTGGGTTCTGCTTTGTGGTAGGAAATTAATGATTTCTGGTCTGTAGCAGGGCACAAAGGGCGGAGTGACAATGGTGCCCCGCTGTCCAAGATATTGACGGAAGGCCGGGCTACCTTCACTCGTTCTACGCCACTCGACCAGACCTTCGGACGCATTTACGCAGAAAGTTGGTACATACGTAAATTATATATAATACATATATACCCGTGGTTGTTCAACTAAAACTAATTAATACATGGAGTTTTAAATAGTTAAGTACCTTCCCAAGAGTCGAATAGGTACATGCTCTATTATTACATTTATTACCAATAGACCAAATTATAACAGTACAATGGTTTGTCTCGAAATATGGAATCTCCATTAAAACCTAATCTCTACTAAGTACTGACCGATAAATTAATGGAATGTAACATTGTGTTTCGTAGCATATGAAACCTACACTACAACGACTATAAAAAGTGCAGTAGGACAGAATTTAGCATAAGCTAGAACAAGTAGAAATGAATAAGATAACATAAGAAAATATCGGAATATCAACTATGGTTAGCAGGGTAGAGTCGACTCTACCCTGCTACCCCGGTAGGTAGCATACTCAGGCATACTCTCTTGCAACTTTCGACCAAAGAAGATAAAACTTTGATAGCAGGCTAAAACCTGCTTTAAGTCTAAAATTACCCTTTGTCCACTGGAATTTGGACACGTCACGGACGAAATGGAAGCTCAAGCCTCCTGAAAATAAACACAATGTTTTTTTAATAAACGAATCTCTAATTTTTGATGAATGTTGCCCGAGTTCCATATTTTAATTTGTGATCTTTTTTTATCAGTTTTCAATTTATGCATGGTATTGTTGCATTGAAACCAAAATATTCCAGGGGTTGGAATGGAAGTCAAGTTCTTACCTGTGGGATCGAGTCCATTGATAAAATATTTTATAAAATTTCATCGGTAGAAAACGAACTATCAAATCACAATTGCATTTCGATGATAGCTCATGAGGGAATTTGAGAATGTAAAGCAAGGATACCCAAAATTTTAAACAAAAATTGCATTTTAAATATTGCCCTAAACCGCTATAATATAAGATGTATAGGACCGTATTGATGCAAACACCCCACTAGTAAATCGAAACCCTCTTGTTCCAACCGTTCAAAACACCTTGACCTATTATAACGCACCCAAACATTAGGGTGGTCCTCATACCGTCCACTATTTAACCCAAATATACCATTCACAATATATTCATTGTGGTCATTGTGACACCCAACACTGCCCTGTAATTTATAGCATTTCAATATTATTTCATTAGCAGCCGACTTTATAAATCTCCTCGTATGGCCGCAGTATCAATACCATTGACGACAGAATTGGTAACGACCAATAAATTTTAGGATTATGTTGTCCGTGGGCCGTGATTAGTGCCATCAATGAAATCTGAGGGAAAGTAGAAAATTAAACCGTTTAAGCTCTGTTAATGTTGGACGCACAATGGCACGGGTGTTGTGATTAATTGGGATGAGGTATAAAGTGTTATGCGTGTCGTAAACACGACGTTATGGTACGTATTACAGTATTATCTAGCCCCGAACCCATAGCTGTCTCATTAGTTATAGACGCAGAAATCACGTATATTTCGCGCGATAAATTTGAGCAAATATCCTACCTCCGTATCAAAATATTTGCGCGAGACACACTTGCGCGATGGACATTTGCGCAAGAAGACTTTCCATTTTCGTTAGCACAACACGTTAGTCCTTACCGTCCTCCAGACACTGTGTGTACATTCGAAGATTGGCCGGAAGAGGTCAGTCATAGTGATAAGGCCGCCCATTGTACAAGTACAAGTGTGTACGTTCTTGTATTTGTGTTTTTCTGTTTTGTATCTCTTAGTATACAATTAAAAGTAGATAGGTATTAAAATAGCAGGTGTTCATTAAACCAATTTTGTCCTCTAACTAAACCCTTTTACCGGAATTTGCGTCTGATTGAATCGTAATCATTAGAATTTGCGAACATGCAAATGTTACCTACTCTACTATTTGTAGGTTATTTTAATTTGAGTCACTATCAGGGTCTTTATTCGCTGTTGCCAATCAAAACCGATAGGACAAGACAGCAGCGTGGATAAAACCGTATTTAGAAAACATTGTGACGTCACACGGTTTGGGCAAGGAATCTGCTATGTCTTAGAGAATAAGGTCCCAGGACGTCGTCCCTGTTGCATTTATCTGAAAGTAAGCTTTAAAGACGAAAAGGCAAGTAACAATGTCTTATGTCAGTTTTTAATGTTTTTAATGGTTTTTCCCTGCAAACTTTTATTTAGCAGCCCTCAAATATTTTGCTTTGTTCGATTTATAAGGCGTTTCATATAAAACCTAGGACAAGGTTTCCTTCATCACAGGTTTGGTTGTGTCAGACAACTTGTTTCTAAAACTAACCAATACTCTATCTTTATCGTTTTATTTAGCATGAAACCGCCGAAATCGGCCTACAAACAATTCCAGCAATTCATTCGGAATTCCCGGTGCGTGTACAGAGATATACTGAGATGACCAATCACATACGTGCCTGGATTATAAAACTGCGACATTTGCTTCGCTTTAGTTCTTTCGGGACTCGATGATCTTTTGAACCGAAAGGTTTTCTACCGTACCAGTGTTTTTGGGACCTGATTAAAGGTTGACTTTTCTTCTGCCTGATTATGCTTTTGGCCCATAATCGAACACATTCTCCTGTTTTATTATTATTATTAAATCTTATTCTAAAGTTATTGACAGAGAACTGCTTGCTGTCTTCATTGATACTGTTATATTACAACTTGCTTCCGCTCGCGGCTTTGTATGCATTTAATTTAAATTCAAATGATCTGATTTTATCTGAGCGTCTGGTCGAAGCGACGTGTGACCCGAGCTGGTAAGTATCCGGCGCTGCTCATCAGCATTGCTATTTGCTATACAACGAGGCAATGCAGCCAGAGCGTCTGGAGACACTTCCTACCGTGTAGTTTGTTTGCACCTATCTGCAGTTAGCTCAATCGCTTCAACTGTAAATACTAGTTCTAATTTGGTTTTTTAATTGTAACTATCTTTGTAAATAAAGATTTACCCTTTAAGTTTTTGTAAATACTAAAATATATAAAAATAAATACATAAAATAATCCTTGCCAAATTTCAACAATTCAACCGTGAATAGGCAGGCCGACAGACAGAATTTATAATACTCGTATAAGACAGAAATAATAATAGTACCTACCCGGAAGTATTTATGTATAATAAAAAAGTAAGAAATAGACAAGAGTGGTGAATAAAATAATTTTAAATTTGGAACGATTTTCGTTCAGGTACAGTATTTCGTTCAGTGTAGGTACCTTTGCTGAAAACTGATTACGAATGTGATCTTGTTCATTTTAAATCTTTAACTTCGATTCAAAGTAAGTTTTTGTTGGACCTGCATAAAACAGATATCTTTTATTGTATATACTGTAAACCGACCCTCCTGCACCTATTCCATTACTTAATGTGATTCCTTTTAGATACAATACTATACGGAGAAAAGGGATCTAAAAACTTAAGGTTGGTAAAGGTAAAAAGAACTGTTCTTTGATTCCGAAATGAAGATCTAATACAAACGAATGGACCTAAAAACCTTGCGTCCACTCGTTTGTATTAGATGTTAGAGTAATATTGGAAGTAATTCTGAGTTGGAATCAGAACAATGGGTCTTAGTAAAACATTAGGAATCCCTTTGAAATCTTAGAAACCTTTAACTAGGCCATAAACATTAACCGATGCTAGGTAAGCAGGTAACATAAATCATCGGATAGACAACTAGACTTAGGCAATGACGTTGGTTTTAAACACGCCAATTAAATTCCTCATTATTGCTTCCTACTCAAAGGAACCGTTAATTGGCTCATTACCGTTTTACATAGGAAAGCTCTAGAAGTATAGAATTTACGAGATTCTAGATTCAAGGCATGCTGTTCATAGGTCGATTAGGACTGCAGAAATGATAGCTCTCGTAAAATTAACCTGATCTAGCATTACTTAACTCGTCAATGGAGTAATTATCGTGAGTCAGAGCTATTTCATTTTATTTTATGTACCATTAAATTTAACAACAATCGCCTTTTAGTGACGGGAAAGTGGACAACTTTATGTTGGTAATGTCGTTAAGATTAAAGTGTTTCTAGTTTCTACTTATGCGTGAGCCTGGACGAAGGAATATCTTTACATTACCATAAGTCACCCCGTATCACGCATGGAGACTTGGATTCTCTTGTAACGGTAGTTGTGGAGGGACAAAGGACAGTTTTGTGCTTACATGGCAGAGGTTATAGGTAGATACTATGCCGTGAAGGTATAAGCACCTACTGAAGAGCTTATTGCTTTACTGAATACAAAATAATTAAATTAAATTAAAATGTTGGACAATCTACACAGCATCACCTAGCCCCAAGCTAAGCAGAGCTTGTGTTATGGTACTGGATAACCGATATACATAATATACGAGTCATCATCATCATCACCAGCCTATAATAGTCCACTGCACTCATACGAGTAAAGGATAGTTATTTTTTTGATACAAATAAAACGACTTATTTGACTTATCCCTTTATTATTAGTACTCGTAGCTACAAATCCTCTATATGAATACTGTAAATATTATGTAATTTGTCTACTTGCTAAATATTTCATATGCCATTTATTGTTACTTGCATTCATTCTTAGGTGTAATCTAAATAAATGGTAAGTATAGTTTACAGTAGTATAGTTTTCGGTAGGTACCGTACCTAACCTACCTACATGCACCCTGGAAGGCCACTGCAAAATTGAGTCCGACTTTATTTCTACAAAATCTTAAATTAATTTTAAAAATATTTACATAATTGGCACAATTATATAAATTTCATGAATTAGAATTAAGTTTCGTGCAAATAGAGTTAATTGGATTGAATTCAGAAGCCAGAATTAGTTCATCTGTTATCTGTCTTTTAGTTTGTCTTTAGCAAATTGGTGAACAGAATAGTAATACTTATCTAATAAAAATAATTATAGCTTTAATATTCATAATATTGACTTATAAAATATTTATAATTGACCTATATAATTTGGTTGGTAAGTAGGTACTAAGTATATACCTACTTACATGGATATTTAAAAAATATAAGGGACTATCTAACAATAGCACAATGAATATCAAACTATTTTAAGAAACCACCCAGGCACGTGATATGAAAGTCAAACCCAGGTGTGTTTGCAAAAACCATTTTTGACTTTACACCAACAACAAAAGACTCTGCGACCACACCTTAGATCACAACAAAGCTAGTATATTTACCGCCAAGGATCAGTCTTTTGTACTTGTCACAACAAGATCTGTTACAATAAATCTTATTAAAAGTTCGTCGCTATACAACGCCCATTCAGCTTTTGATCCTTAGAATAAAATAGGAAATTGTTTACTGTGCTTCGTGGAGCTTTTGTGGCTTGCATCTGCTTGGGTTATCTGTGTGTACCTACCTGAGCATTTATAGCCGCATTAGCTAATCTTTTTCCGTATCAACCGTAGATAATAATCGGAATCTGTTTTATTGCAGACTTTTTCGCAGTTAGTAATCAAATCAGATTAGGTAATGATCAAAACTGGAGAAGTACCAAAAACGATGTCGTCATCGCCCATGATTTTCGTTAGGTTACCAACGAAATATACCTATGACTAGGGAGGGACTGTAGACAATGCGGAAAAGAGGCATGGACGGAACAGGTGCACATGTGCAACTGTTAGCCATCCAGAGCCCGAGGTCAACCTTTTATGGCACTACAGTACTTGTATTTTTTTTGGAAATAGCCTAGGTATATGTTAACATTCACTTGCACACACAGAAATTAAATTTTTGATTTTAGGATGTAATATTTTTTTTATAAAATATAAACAAATAAATGAGTGGTCGAGAACTGGTATTTACCACGATAATTAGAATCCAGAGTGGTCAAGATAGTCTCTTGTTTCTATTATTTTATGAAAATTTACTGAACTATTTGATTAAATTTGAACCATTATTTCGTCCAGACTCAGAGCACCGAATCATAATACTGAGTTGATAAAATGTATTGTGCCATGGTTAAATGACGTCCTGAATTCGATCCTGGCTTTATAATTTGTTAACCTATATAAACCTTACAAAAATCCGTACCTTTAAAATAGTGTGGATTAAATCTTTGTGTGCTTTAAATTATTATTGTATATTTCATTCGGTTTTACTTAATTTTACCTACGCAAAATTATTTAAAATACTGTGGTCGGAAACTGATACGTAAGACCAGATATCGACCATTTGGGATATTAACTATAACAGAGTCCCATCAACCAACTTCTCACTTCAACTCTTCAGGTTGCATGTTTATTCTTTGACTAAGTAATAATCATGGTATTTAATTATAATTATTAACACATTTTAACGTACCTAACCTACCTAGTAATATTATCAAGTTATTTTCCTGTGTATGGTGTTCGAAAACTAGGTAATGGGGGTTGAATACTGGAATTTTCGAACGAGTACCTACTGGGTACGTAAGTATTTATGTACCTACCTATTTCGGCTTAAAATAATCTTCGAGCACGTAGGTAACTCCTAACATGACTTTCCGAAAAATCTCAAGGTTACAGCCTTTCAGTAGCCTTAAAAAAACACACCGTAGGTATTCTATTTAGGTATATATATATTTATTATTTATATAATTTAAAATGGCAAGTCACGAAAGATAAAGTAAGTAAGTACCTACCTATCGTTTGCAAATTATTGTAATGTGGAAGAAAAAGACATTAAATGTCTTTTTTGTTAGAAAATAGTGTGGAAGGAAATTTTTCTTACACACTTTTTTCTCGGTAGGTACGCTTGTTGTGGCGCTCTTGTTATAAAACTACTGAGATTGCACGCTTCTAGACCTATGGCACATTTTCGATTAAGAGCATTTATAATAGGTACCTAGTTAATTTTACACAAAAGCGTGTGCAATTATAATAACCTAATTATTATGATAATTTTATTATACAAATTAACCTAAAATTATACCTACATAAATCGTTTTATAAATAGGCGCGTAGGTACCTAAGTAGTGAATTCTTTGTTGGCAATTTTAACTCCCATTAACATTTTACCTAACCTCTTTGATATAATATTAATAATATTGCGATTATTCAGAAAATTACCAGAATAAAGAAGCGTAAATAAATCTTTGATGAAGATAACTTGTCACGTCAATAAAAGTAAAGATAGGTACACCTAAAATTATAGCATTACGCCCTCTATGAGAAATTTCGGCATACCTCAGACGAAGGAATAAAGAACGGCATACAGCCCTATATTATAGAGGAATATAGATCTGGCATAAACATCTATACGAACTTGTTACGAACAGTTAGTTAGAGAAGTGTGATTTCGACAGCAGAGTTACTGACATATCGGCATCTCTTTTTGACTAATGAAGATAATCATGAGTAAAAAAGGACAACAGCAGTTTGATCATGACTGAAAATGGCAACATTGTTTTGGTGACGTCACAAAATACCTCACCCCTCACCCCCTGCGGCCGGTCGCCATGTTTTGTCTCCGTAAACAACAAGTACATCAGTTGTCATCCGGACTTGTTTTTATTCGAAAATGAAGGAAATTTAGAGTTAATAGGCGATAATTATGCTTTTTTATAGTGTGCAAACTTGGAGAATAATGCATTTTATAAGTGTATGTGCAGAGTGTTTGGCTGTCGCATGAAAATCAACAAAAAACATCAAAATATAACGTTGCATGGGAAAGGTACCGAATTCATTCAAAATTTCTTACATTTTCTATTATTTTCAAACATTTTGCTGTTTGTGGGAAAGTTTATAAAGATCCGCTTGCTTTTCTTTATTCATTTAATGTTTTACTATGAATATTATGTGATTTTAGGAGAAAATTATTCGTCATAGTAAATAGAGTTAGGGTTCGGTATTTTGAAAACATCGATTATCGATAACGAATTATTTCATCGACGCAGTACCAAAAACACAAAAATAAAAAAAATTCTTTACAGCAGCGTCAGCAACTTTGAACCAAGCTAACCAAGATTCAAAGGTGTAGTGCCAGGGACAGAATTTTTGGTTGGGGTGGAGTTTACGGGACGCAGGACTTTGAGGATTAATTTGTTTATGTATATTATAACATGTATTTTTTTTTTGGCTACGTAAAGAGGGTCACTAGGGGTCCAACTTTGGTTCAGGTGATCCACCCCAAAGTTCAATGACCTCGGCGCTAGAGGTCAAAGTATGTCGTTCAGACTTAGAAAAATTTCGAAAGATGTTTTAACAAATGTTTTTTATCTTGTGGCATCGTTAAGAGGGTCACTAGGGGTGCAAGTTTGGTTCAGCGGTTTGACCCCAAAGTTCAATGACCTCGGTGCTAGAGGTCAAAGTGTGTCGTTAAATATGGATGCAGAAACAATATAAAAACTTTACAGAGCATTCCGGGAAGAGTTGATTAAGTTCAATTTGAGTGGCGGATCCGACACAGAGTACCCCGACTCCACGTGGTCTTGTGCGTGGCGCCCCTAGAGTGTATATAATAAGCCGGAGGCGCGAAGGGAGTGCAGCCTCCGCCAGCCGTAACAAGGGACAGGCACCGCGAACCAAGATTCAAAGGTGTAGTGCCAGGGACAGAATTTTTGATGGAATGGGCTTGATAGGTCAGTGATTGTCTAAGACTCTTCCACACACGCCATCAAGGTACAACGTTTACACGTTTATTTATTTTTATTTATTTATTCATTCACAAATCAGATAACAATCAAATTACTTACATTAAACTTATGGTATTTACAATTCTGATCTAGATTGAAATCAATTATGTGAACACAGAGAAAATCAATAATGTTGCATGCATTAATAATAAAATTACATAAATAAAGAGAAAAAAGACATAATATATCAACTTAGTTAGACAAATAAATAATAGCTTTACAAGATCTTTTTATACTACGCTTAAATCTACAATGGTTTTTATCAAAAATATCTACGTCATTGGATTTCGCTACTTCATTATACAATCGACACATTCTTTGTAGGGGAATATTGTATGAAACATTGTTTATATAAACTCTTATTGAAAATGTTTCAGGGGAACGGAACACCTGTATTTTGTATTCATTCTAGACGATAGGACGGAGGGTAATGTAATGCTAATGACCCGTTACGGATCACGTAGGTATAGAAACCTTAATAAAACTGAACAGAGCTTAAAGATACTTATTCTTCTACTTACTCATATTCGAAAATTTTGAATTCAACTCCGTGCAACTCAATTACTTACTTATCGATATTCAATGTTAAAATACGCGCAACTCTACGGCAAGCCGCCATCTTTGTGCCAGACTAACTTTAGATATGCACGTTTTTTTCGTAGGTATTTCAAGTCTTCCTTAGTCTGAGCATACAGCAGATAGACATGACATGACAGCGACATTTACTTCGTTCATGACAGTGTCTGCATCTAAGCTGACATTTGACAACAACTCATGTTGACAAAATTGCATTAAAACAGATGCAAAGCCGTAATTAAAAGAAGAAGAAGACATTTGACAACTTTGACAATTGACAATCGTCAAAATTCCTAATGGCGGCTTTATGTTGTGGAGCGAAGGTGCATCAATCAATGCTTTGTTGCACTTTGTTGTGCGCTTGCATTGATTTTAGACGACCAAAACTAACCAAGAATCCAAAAAGTATAAACAAAATAAACTTAGTAGCATTCATTTCGGCTGGCTTAGTGTAGAAAGTAATAAAAGTTACAGTTTTGTGCTCATAGAACTAGAAAAATCTTGATAGCTGATTGCAACTGCAGTTTTGAGCTTTGGAAAGTTGGTTCAAAGAACATGACTACAACTTGGAGCGGGTAAGCTTTCTTCTCGTGTTTCATCTTTGTTATTATGTGTATTGTTGTCCACTCTTTTATAAGAGCCATAATAATTTTAACACTAATTATTGAGAATCACTTGTACTCAAAATTTTACAAACAATAGTTTATAAATTGATGACAGAAAAACTAAGTCTAACTTAGAAATTTCGGTGTAAAAAGAAGTATCATTTTATTATAAAATTAGACCTAAGGGTATCTGGATTCTTAGGCAGTAAAAATTGAATGAATATACTAATATAGTTTCTGCACTTCCTCAAAAAGAAACTGCAATAGGTTTGAGGTCTAGATACCTACACAAAATGTCTTTGTTATTGAATGAAAATCAAAACTATTATAGTATAGTATTGTAGGTGTAAGCTACTTTTGACTGTCACTTTGTACATAAAGTGCCTGAATCAAAACATAACCCTTAGCCCTCATATCTCTTTATGATAAAATGTGCTTATTTTCGATTAAAATATATAATTAGAACCAGTGATTTCCTTCTACAGACAATCTTAAAACAGCACACCTGACAAATGTAACAAAGCATCATCACAATTTATACACTAAAAAGAGCCCTTATTCTAAGTGGGGGAAATGTGATATGCACTGAAATCTGACATGGAGTCATGGAGTTCTGACATTGGAGTGTATTGTAACTGTCCCCCCTGCCTAAACAGGCCCAAACCAGCACAACTCTGAAGTACCCGAGTAAAACTTTGATAACTTGATAGCTCTGTTTTAGCTCTTCTGTTATAGATTGTTGATGCCTCAATGAAAATGTTCAATCCCATTGTTTGTCCATTGTGACAGTGCAGACAGCAGTGTATCACAATGTATTCACCAGATATTAAAATCTTTAGTTTTTGTAGGGTTACAAAATGATTATTTATTTATTTGTTAATTGACGAGCAGCCTAAGGTTGATGTGTCTATATCACACATTGTTATATTAGCTCTAAAAAAATAGAGTGGTAATAGTGAGAGAGGGTTACTACTAAATATTATACTGTCAGTGTGACAGAGGCACATTTGCATCTTTTTGCCATAAGCTAGCGCATGCAGTTAATGAGTTATCTAATAATAATAATGCTGGACAATCCACACAGCATCATCTAGCCCCAAGCTAAGCAGAGTTTGTGTTATGGGTACTAGATGACTGATATACATAATACAATATTATTAAATAGATAGATATCTTTTATTATACATAGAAAACGACCAGAACCCCTGAACAAATATCTGCAGATCATACAAATATTTGTCCCGAGGCGGGATTCGAACCCGCAACCTCCTGCGTCGCAGGCGCACCTTCGCCCACCGCGCCACAGTGGTTGTCATCTATACTATTATTATAAAGGGGAAAGATTGAATTGCTTATTTGTTTGGATCCTATGGGCTCTGAAATTACTGGACTGATTTGAAGAATTCTTACACCATTATTAACTAACATTATGATGAACATAGGGGGATTCTTATGAAAACTTCATTAATGTAACCCAACATGCATGTGTGTGTATACTAATAGTTTATTATTTTTGAATTTTCTGTTAAATACCTGTGTGAAGCTGGGGCAGACCATTACTTTATTATTCATTTAACTAAGGTGTACAGCATTTTCTTTTGTAGGTTTTGTGTACTTCTTAACTCTTTGCCTGTAACTAAATAGAACCATTACATAGTAGGTACAATAGTTCATAGTACCCATTACTATTTACCCCCATCCCTATTACCATTTTAAAATTATGATGCTAGATACTGCAAAGCATATTACATGATACAGCAAAGTTTTTACCACAATTTAGCGTCAAAATTAGAATTACTAAAATAAAAATAAATCCTAAGTTTGTACCCACTGCTCTGCTGAAAACTAAACTATGCAAAATTTATTGGCCTGTTTAAATTACAAAGAAACTTGTAATGATGTACCATCTCAAATTGCATTCTACCAATGCACTTGGAAGACATCGAATTGAACATGTCCAATCTTGTATTAAAGTATCAAATTGCAAACGAAAATGCTGATCTGTGAAGTTTTATAAACCTATGCTAAACTCTTCTTTTTCTCATTCTTATAGCATATCTCTTTGTAGATGGTTGTGTTTAAATATCTACTCAAATTTATTTATTTATTATACATTCCTGTGATTAATTTAGCTGGAGAATGGGTAAGTTATTACTAAAAGCAAGCTACCTATGAATCTTGTGCAACTCTAAAGGTAGTCAAATAGTCAAATAATTGGTGGTTGGTGCCAAAGTATTTTATGATTTCATTAGTTTCTGGAATCAGTTCAATTACCCATTACAAAAAAAAAAGTATTTGTTAAATGTTTTGTAGGTATGAAAAGTATATTCGGCAACCTCAAGGAAATGAAAGCTAGTACTTTAGTTACTGTTTATGACAGGGATGCAGACCGACCAGTACCAATCAATACCATCGGTACAGGTAAAAGTTTATGCTATCTTTATGCCCTTCTTTAAACAGGTTGAAACTTCATACCAATACCAACATTCTGCATCGATCCATATGGTATTAAGAATTTGCAAGACATGATGGTCACTAAGATTTACCTGTTCCTATTATGTAGTTAACCACTGTATATATCAGTACCAGTACCGAACCAACATGATATCGGGAACGAAAATCCTGTACCTATGTTTGTTTGCACATTAGGGTAAGGCATCATGTACCTATACTGAGGCCGCCTTTCATGTCAATGCCGCCACCGCCACGAGAAGATGATTAACAACAATAAAAATAATAAACATAATGTATAAAAAGCATAAGAAACAAATATAACCATACTTTATACTATTCTTCTTATCTATTCTTTGTTACTAAGTTAGCGAGGGGTACCTAATCGGCCGCAGTGACTTTAGTACTCCAGCCATCCCGTGACCACGGCAGTGTTAACTGCTGGAACGTCGGGAAAAGTCGATATAATATGAGCTCTATTTACCCATAATTAGGTAAATTTTTAATAAGTTCTGTGTAAAAGAAAACCGTACTAAATCGCATTTAATTATTAAAGATAAAGATTTCTTTTGCCACAGACATAAGTTATGTACGGTTACAGTAGGCCAAACACGGGGATTGTTCTCTAGGGTAGAATAGACAATAATGACATCGCATCGCCATACATTGCGTACATTATTTAATAAATTTCGTGGATCAACATGCTTGACCGTATTTCGGTATTTAAAAATATTTGAGAGAATGACGTGCAGTAATTCAGTCTGCTGTGGTTTTAAATATTAATGTAATGCATCATACATACCTAGGTACCTTCCCTGTTAATAGAAATTTTATATTTTAAACCAATTAGATTACTACCCTAAGGTACCTACTCAAACAAATGCCAAATGAATCAGTCACAAAGATGGCACTGATTGTTATCAATTCACTTAACCGACTTCCTGTGGAACTAATTGGTTGTGCTTAGTAGATAAGGGCTGCCCTTGACATAAATGTAACACATTTACTGCATCCAGTGGTGTTCTATGCTGTATTGTGTGGTATTAGTATTTTTATAAATTTACTTCTTAAAGCATCAACAGGAAAATACTGGACGAATATTCCATGTCAGTAATTAAAATTATTGTTAAGGCGAAATTAATTTTATGATTACAAAATTACCATATTCAAACTTTTAACTGCAGAAGATGACTCGGACTTTGAACCTTTATTGGTTACTAGCGAACAGCCCCGGCTTCGCATGGGTGCAATTCTGATACTAATTCATGTTATACAATAATAATTATATAAACCTACCTCTTAAATCATTATATCTATAAAAAAAGCGTTTAAAAATCTAAGCATACAGACGGCGGCGGGAAGCTACTTTTTTTTATTATTTTATTAATATATTTGTTTTATTATTTATTATCATGTAGGGATTTGGTCTTAGATTTAAGAGAAACTTAACAGAAAGGTTTACAATGCAATTGGTTTAATCATAATACTGGACCTGCATTGTCCCAATGCAAGGCAAAGGAGAACTGAAATGAAATACTATGTGATGTCCTAATAAACCCGCAAAAGTTACAGTTTAATTACTAATATTACTTACTGCAAATTAGAATGACTACCATCTTGCTTCCGTACATTTTAATTTACATTTTCAATTGCATTTACATTATTACGACATTTTCGATGAATAAATTTTTGTTATTGACCTTGGCAATCGTCGAGTTAAGGACGGCCATCAACCTCAAATTCTTATCGAATTTGGGAATGACGATTTACTGTTTGCCTATTATTTTGTGTAGGTGGTCTCATTCGGCAAGGTCAAGAATCTGTACTCAAATAAGGGGCCTTTTAAGCTGTCGTTATAGCCTATCCTATGTTCATGATAATGATAATGTATGATTGTAAAGGTGCATTAGTTTCATAGCCTATTAAATTCAAACAAACAATCCATCTTTATAATATTAGTTAATACATATAATGAATCTAAAAATAAATACCTAAAAGTAAATAGTATACTAATACAAATTCAAAGCGCCTTCAATTTTATCCTTGGTCGCTCCTGTTTTATGGTTATTCAAAAAGATATACCTAGGTACTTACTACAGCACATGACCAAGGAGACAAAACAATACATAGTCCTTAGTCCAGAATTAATGTAATCCGTAACCACTATTTAATTCTCAGCTTAGTTTTAAATGTACCTATATTTACTATCCATCCGATTTCAGCGTTTATCAACATCGTCACTGCTAACTAACGCAGCTACTACGTTATTGTACGTCACGCTAAGTAGCATAGTGTGTAAAGCCTTTAAGATCTGCTTAGTTTTCGACCAGTTGGGTTTCGCATTTACATATGAACGGTGGTGTCCTACAATAAACAGAGTGTGTTTTACAACTTGCAGATGAAACTCTTGAAGGGCGAATAGTTTTAAAGTGATGATGCGGATTACTTAGAATGAAAAGAATTACGTTTAAAGGTGGGATTGAGTTTGATTATAGTGTGCTTGAGCCAGTTGCATGGTTTCGGTTTTGGGTTTTGTGTTGTTGTGGTTTTTGATTTTGTGTGATAAAGATCTTTGGCTATGACGTGCAGATGTATGCTAGATTTATATGCAGAGAATGATTTCTTTACACTGCTAATTTGTTTGTCATGAATGATCATGGTATGTCTTGGAACGGCCATGGTATATACCAACCAAGTATTACTTTGGTATTCTTCCCAGAACACCTCACTCTGGTAAAAGTAGGCAATAGGTAACTACCTAAGACACATGCGCGCCCTTATGAACGGGCCTACCCTAAACAAGGGGGTTATACATTGATAATTGTGCCAATACGTCCCGTTTTGGCACAATCATCGAGCTCGGTAGGCAGATGAGAATATTTCGATCTGGGACCGTAATCCAGTAATCAAAGTTTCTGATTGTTTTTTGTGCAATTTATCCTATTCAAGTGACATAAGAGTTAGTTTTGCACAATTTCGTTTCTGTGCAAACCTAATTTTTATGTTACAAGAAGCTTCGTTTTCCGATTTCCGATTAGGCCCCGAGTTACCTATCTGGCAGGCACTAAACCAGTTGTGTAGGTAAATCAAGAATTGAAGAAGAAATAATGAACTAAAATAACCTTGTGTTTTGAGTGTTGTTTTTGATTTGGTGCGGGCATTTCGTATCCACATGAATGATTTAACCAACATCGGTGTTAATTGGTTCCAGATGACTATCCAATCAGCAGGATGGATTTCAAGAGTCGTCTACAGCGGCAGTACACCGCTATAGTTCAAGATCTGGACGTGAAGTTTATACTGGATGAGCTTTATCAGAAGAATGCGCTGTCCAGTCCTGTGTTCAATCAGATACTCACTGTTGTAAGTACATAAATGACAACCCATTTTGTATATACAGATAATAAACTATACATTAGCCAAACTCGATGTGGAATGTTTGTAAACAAACCCCATACTTTACTCAAAAATTCACTGTTGCCGCATCTTTTTATAACAAAATGTACATTGCCTATCGATTTTTCATCCTTGCCTCAATAATATTTTTTAAAATCATATTACATTCACGCCATGCAAGCGGATTTTATTTTTTATTTCGTGGTTTGTTTACAAAGATTCCACATCCAGCTTGGCTAGTGTATTGGTACCTAGTAATATGGAAGGCTCTCGCACGGTTATAAATAACTGACCTTAGTATAGTATTTGACTGTTTCCTGTAGGCTGAGGAGAAAGTATGAGTAGAGGAGTTATATTGATTTGAAGGAGGCTTACGTCCAGCTGTTGATAGTTGGATGTATTTTAACTGAAATGATCATGATGATGATCAAACGTCTTCCTTCTGATAGTTATATTTCTGCTGATAATAAGAGGTGAAGGTCCGCCTGCGACGCTGGAGGTGGCGGGTTCAATTCCCGCCTCGGGATTTATCCCGATTTGTACGATCTCCAAATATTTATTCAGAGCGTTCTTGTCGTTTTCTATGTATAATAAACAATATCTATACTTGTATAGTATTATGTATATCAGTTACCTAGTACCCATAACACAAGCTCTGCTTTGCTTGGGGCTAGATAATGCTTTGTGAATTGTCCAGTATTATTTATCCAATGGATCTGGTTTTCCATCTCTATTTTTCCATTCCGTGTCATGGCCTAGTAGTCTGATATCTTGAAAGTTTAGGCAAATCTTTACCCGACTACGGGAAACCATAGCTTTGAAGTACGAAGTTCTTATATTTTATTAGCTATATTATAACCATTTCAGTCCAGCCGCGAAGAACGAGTCAAGCTACTTCTCGACCGACTCATACAGAACGGGTCGGTAGCAGCTTACGAAGCCTTTGTGGACAGCTTAGCTAAAGACTACAGATGGCTGTATGAGAAACTGATTGAGAACCATGAGCCTATCATGGATGATAGCTTCGAAGATAGCCTGAGTAGGGGGGATGTACCGAGGCTGCCGGATCACCATGTTAGGAGGGAGGGAATCGTAAGTACCTAAACGTATACACCAGATAAATTTGATGTACAATTTTTATCATAAAACCGTGTGCATAGACACCAGCAATACTTGATGAACAATTTTCGTAAACAAACCAACTATACTTAAAAATTCACTCTGCTGTCGCAATTTACATTACTTGTCGGTTTGAGGTCATTCTTTCAATAAATATTGCTATACCCGAAACTTCACGCCAAGTTACATAGTTTAAGTTTTTTATGTCGTCGTTTGTTTACAAACAAACATTCTACATTTAGTTTGGCTAGTGTACGAGTATAAGTGACCAGGACAGAATTTGAAAAGAAATAATTACCTATCTGAGTTACGAAGATTTACAAATTATACCAAAATAATTGAAAAACAAAAAAAAATTCGGACATTAAATTATAGTCTCTACGCCTGGCGGTATATCATCTTCGGGTGTATCATATTGTGCAAACGAGGATGTAGACGCCTTTAAACTTAACTCTCTTAAATAGCCTCTGAGCTGTTGGTTACGACCCCACTCATGCCTCGCGAAGGACCGGCGGTGCAATTACGCTAAAATCTCCCATTCCCATTGAATGGGCCATCCGAGGAGACTGAGCATAAACGATTTCGGTTGCCAAAACTACGAATGCCAATACTAGTAGTAGGTACCTACAGTAGCGGGATGGAACTGATCGACACGACAGAATTTAACGTCAACGTCAAGATATAACCTATATCAAAGTCAACTTTCACAACTCACACTTGACCATTTTGTGCCCGAATACAGTAAGTCATAATCAAAGTTTGACTTTATACAGTAAATATATTGCAGGTATTGAAAAGTAGTCGAGCAAAACAAGCTTAAGTGTGAGCAACATGTAAGATAATTATAACAATAAAAAAAATTACATTCGTGATAATTTGACGTCGACAGCTTTGTCGTCTCGTTGACTCCATCTTGCCAGAAAATTTTATGCATTATGTTTTTTGTACCGTGTGATGGAAACCGAAATCGCTTATAGCCAGTCTCCTCAGATGGCGATCCATTGAATGGTATATTTTAACGTAATCGCAAGGCGGGTATATGGCGTGTGATCATGGAAATGAGTTACAATAATAATCACAGACTTATTACTCAAATAAATGTTTCAGGAGCGTAAAGTCGCGGAAAAGCTGCGTCAACTGAAACGTCACAAGATACTAGTTCTCCTAGGCATGTCTGGGTCAGGCAAGACTTGTGTGGCCATCAGTACCCTGCGAGGGAACCCGGAGTTGGTCACCAATGACTTCAACGGAGTGGTGCTGTGGCTCAATATGGGGAACTGTAGGACTGATGATGATATCATAGCTCAGCAGACCAAGTAAGTCCTTTATCATCATGCTGTGTGGTTTATACATTATATGTCTGGTTTATATATGTATATATAGTGCTGGTAAATTTTGGCGACAACTGGATTGAGGTTAAAGAAGCATTATTTCTCATACAAACTATAAAAGTTCACTTATAATGAGAATAGTAATTGGTACAAAAATGTTTAACATAATGTGTGTATCTAGGACTTAATTATACGTAGTTATAGGAAATTGAAGTACTTATTAATAGTGCTATTTAACATAATTTAGGATGGATAGGTGTGTAGAAACAAATCTAATATAATAACGAACCAACAAAATTTACGGTAATACCACCTCATCAATCAATTGGATGCTATCAGCCCCCTAGAATGGGGATTGTTGTCTAGGGTAGAATAGAGAACAATTACGCCACATTGTCATCGAATTCGAAATATGAAATTAAAGGTAATAATAATGGCAATACGATGTCATATTGTCTATTTCTACCATAGACAATACTCTCCGTGCTAGGGTAGCATCACACAATTTATAGCAGTAGCTAGATTCTATATGGTCCAAAATGTATAAATAAATAATGATGGACAATTCACACAGCAGTATCTAGCCCCAAGCTAAACAAAGCTTGTGACTACTCTTTGATGTAGATATATATACGAGTACATAGATAGATCCCTTTTATTAATAGGAAGGTTTTATTTAGAACCTGAACACTTACTCACTTTTCTGCAACCTAGCCTTCAGACTAACCTAGGTTTCAGAACTTTATAGCAATTTGAACTTTATTGCAATTCAGAACAGAACAGATTAGTACAGGATAGTGATCTCATAAAAATTACCTCATATGAGTTATCAATCACACGCGATTAAGGATAATTCAGCGATAAACCTGATTTTATCGAACGATTTGAAATCATTATGAAATTTGGTTCATCGAACTTAGTTCAAGTTGAGCAATATTTCTTTATTTCTCTATATACTCGTATCTAAGCAACTCCAACAATATTTGAATTCTGCCTTTTATAACATCTGTAGGGTGATTTACTAATTCAATCGCAATGATCTTTGTTATAATATAAATAATCTCCTTTGAAAGCTTTTATTATTGACTCGCGCCTTCTATCCATCAAATGGAAATGAATTAAAACAAATTACAAAAAGCTTGATTTTTCGTTACCAGTATTTTTTGTTATGGAATCCTCCGTAATTTTGTCCGCCTGTCCCTTGCTGTATTATTACATGTACTCCTTGCTATCCTTGGATGTGACATCATCATTGACGTCACAGACAATGGAAATTTTACTACTTATATTACAATTTCTTCTTAATTTCCAGATTACTCCGTAAAGCCTCATCAATGTACAACACCCAAAGCTCCTACATGAACTCCTCAGTATCGATGTCGAGTATTGGATCTATAGGCGACAACTCGCTATCAACTATCGACTGGACATGGCACGATGTTAGGAACAAACTGAAGACGCAGTTTCTAGAACAATCGTTGAAGGAATGCCTTCTGGTGCTAGATGAAGTGAATGATAGGAAGTGTTTGGATGCGCTGGATATTGGATGCAAGATATTGATTACTACGCGGGATACCGGCGTTGTGGCGGATTCGGATGCGCAAATTGTTAATGTGAGTATTTTAAAGTATTCTATCGACAGCAATTTATTTACCATCTTCCACTTTAAACACCAATTTATTTTTTTGTTCTGTTTGTATATAATACTAGCGGCCCGCCCCGGCTTCGCACGGGTATTAAACAAAAATTTCAGAAATTATACACACTAAAACGATGGGTTTCACAGTTTTCATACGGATCTTTACTTTTTTTAACAGCATTGGAGTTTCTGACATTGACTCGACATTCCAAAACTGACACTGGCCGTAGAGAAAAAGCAAGCACCGTGCGCTATACAACCTCTTTTTCTATTCTGACGCGCCATAATAGAAAAAGAGGTTGAATATACAGCCCACGGTTCAATTATTGAATTTTTTATGGGGATCCCTAACTTTTTTGAAAATATTATATAGCCTATGTTCATCGCGGAAAATTAAGGATTCTAATGGTGAAAGAATTTTTTAACTCGGTCCAGTAGTTTCGGAGCCTATTCAATTCAAACAAACAAACAAACAAACAAACAAACAAACAATCAAATCTTTCCTCTTTATAATATTAGTATAGATATAGATATTGTATTAAGTATATCAGTCAGGTACCCATAACAAAATTCTGCTTAACTTGGGACTAGGTGATGCTTTGTCGATTGTCTTGCATATTTTTTATTTATCATAATGTCGGTAGGTAGTCAGCGCAAAATCGGTCTTTGTGGAGATCTCTAGGCGAGGCCTAGCTAGTTTTTTAAATATTAAATAAATAAATAATGCTGGACAATCCACACATCATCATCTAACCCCAAGCTACGCAGAGCTTGTGTTATGTGTACTAGATGACTGATATACATAATATGTTTAACCTTTCGAACCCCGCTGGCTCCCATCGGAGCCATCGCCAAAAACCTCCCGATCCCGGCGACTCTCCACGTAGCCATCACGGCCGCACTTGAATTTATACCTTTTGTTATTGATACAGGGCTTACATTGGTTAGTACTAAATATATTTGAGAAGTCCATGAAGTTGGCTACAAAATACTCTATGGTCATTGAACCAATTCATTTTCAATTGTCGGTTTTTTGAGCGCGAATCGGTGATGTGCGTCTGGTGACTTTTTGGAGGATTTCTCGTGTTATTTTTCGTAAAACGTAAGTATTTGCTATTATTTAACTTCATTCTACGTTTAGTTATCTAAATACCTGATAATATCAGTTAAAAAGTCGTGTAGATTCAATAAAATGAGCAAGTAAAACAAAGGTTGACCAACTGTATTTTTGAAACATGTTTACGTATTTACAAGGAAGACTTTTATTACGATTGCGGCTTTTACCTATAGCATGCTTCAGCAGGAATATATCTGTGTAATTTGTTTTACGAAACATTTGATATAGAAAGTTATTTTTACTAATAATTCAATGATAGACTCACTGACGCCGCCATTTTAGGTGAAAAAATCATACATAGCATGTTCACTTTTTGAATTTAGTGTCTGTACCCGCCGGCTCCAATGGGAGCCGATGTTATAATTTTATTGAAATGTTACAAGTATGTACCTACCTACGTGATGTTTTTGTTTTAGATAACAATGAGTGATTTTGAGGATGAGAATCAAGTTCCGTTATCGTACCCGGTGACGGTAACTCCGGGTGGGTCTCCGGGTCGCCCTGAACACGCATAGACCCACCCCTTACTGGTGCAATATACAAATAAATAAAATTATACAAAATAAAAAAAAACAAGAAAATAAAACTGTGTACCTACCTTTTTACTACAGGCATTTTTATTTCTAACCTGAGAAAAAAACAGCCATATCGATCAAGCAGTTCCCTATATAAACTATTATAAGTATATAATTTATATCTAAACAATAATAATTACATTATATCGTATAAGATAAAATAATAAAGGTACATTACAGCGAGTTTTTCCTCTATGTACATGTACATAACATATAGATAAATAACCAAATGTATTACCTCACTTGAGAAAGGCTCGACCGATTTGGCAGTTGTTTTCTGTATAAATAAATATGTAGGTTAGGTAATTGCAAAGTCGGATTATCCAATAATCAACTAATAATTAATAACCTTATGTAAATATTACCGCAAGAGTACGAACTTACCCTCTCCATAACATAAATAAAGAAAAAAACAAACCCCCTGTACCATAGAAAAGTAGAAGTCCCACCGGCTCTTCTGGGAGCCAGCTCCCAGAGGCTAAAAATGCTCGGGTTTCGGCGGTTTTTCGCCACTGAGTCTCGGGGTTCGACAGGTTAATAGATATATTTTTTTTTTTATTTTATATAGAAAACGACCAGTTCGGCGGTGGACGTCGTTCGGCTGATAAGATAAAAATAAGAATATTATAATAAAATATTTTTTTTTACAGGTTAGCCTTAGGCCTACAGTTAATAATAGTTATAACTACCACCATACAAGTTTTTATGTTATATTAGTACTGCGAAATTGAGCAGGATAAATTAAGATGATGAGTTAGATCTGTGTAAAGTGCTGATAGTGTTGCGATGAGAGTAATGGGCATAACGCATTTATTTCTTCTGCCCTTTGCAAATTAATAAAAAAGTTCATTTATTACTATCGGTCAAGCTTACTTGAATTTCTATAGGCCAAGATTCTTTCGGTGAAAATTTAATAAAGTACCTACATAATTTAAATTTGATTCTTACAAAATAAGCACTTAGACAAGTCTAATCTCGTTCTAGCTAAATCTTCCAAGAAGACATGAACTAAAATCATGTTCCGCAAGTCTCGGCTCTTCAATTCATCACATGCCATTTCAATACACAAAATTTATAAAGAGTGTAACAAACTTACCTTAGCTTGTATTGTTCCTATAAATAGTCTGAATAGTTCACAGATTTCGCTTTTTACGGACGACTGGCTCTAATTACGCGATATATTACAAAACACTACTGAGAACTGTTGTTTCAAATACTCGGTCAACCTTGTGTATTGGCCAGTTTCATTATCATAAACATTAACAACCGAATTTACACTACAAACCACAATTCATGAGAATTTGAAGATCTTTATCCAGCTGTGGGTAAAATCGAATTGTAGACAATACCTACATCCATCTCATCATAATATTATGATGGTGGAATGAATCAAACTAATGAAAAGAACTTATGTGTGTATTACAGAGAGTAAAGATTTGATTGTTTGTTTGTATTGAATAGGCTAGCCTATGTCCAGCTGTGGACTAACATGGGCTGATGGTGATGTTCATCAGGGAAAATTTAGGATTCTAACGGTGAAAGAATTTTTCAAATCAGTCCAGTAGTTTCGGAGCCACTGCGAATTCAAACAAACAATCAAAGCTTTCCTCTTTACAATATTAGTATAGATTAGATTATACAGAATGTACGATATTACGATACGATGTCATTCTGTCATTCTACTCTAAAGAACAATCCCCTTGCTCGCGAAGGAGTCGTCTGAGATAATAATGATTACGAAATAAGTAAAAAAGTAATCAGTATAACCACGGGTCTGGTAGAAATCGCTCTTTAGCTATAAGACCGCAAAATATCACAAATCTTGTAACTTTTGTATGTTTTATGATCGTTTTGTTAAGTTAGCAATAAAGAAATTTCTATCTATCTAACCTATACCATCTCTCATACACAGATAGAAAATAACCTACAAAAAGACGAATCTCTACAAATCTTCGCCTCCTGCCTCGACGAGCCAGTTTCACAGCTACCGCGGCAAGCTAAAACATTACACGAGCTATGTAAAGGAAGTCCGTTTCACATCGCGCTGATTGGTGCTCAACTGGCGGAGAATAAGGAGAAACTGAAGCATGATCGCAGGCACTGGGATTATTATGTGAAGAAGTTGGAGAAGAAGGAATTTGCTATGTGAGTATTTTATACTGTTATTCAAGACTGATGGAGAATTTAGGTGCTAGTGACTAAGTAACTCGATGTTTGTAACAAATTAGCGGCCCGCCGCGGCTTCGAATGGGTATTTAACAAAAAAAATATATTTCATACGGAACCCTATTTTTTTTTAAATTTTTTATAGCCTATGGTCATCACGGAAAATTTAAAATTCTAATAGTGAAAGAATTTTTCAAATCGGTCTAGTGGTTTCGGAGCCTAATATTCAATTCAAACAAACAATCAAATATTTCCTGATTATAATATTAGTATTGATGTTGTCTTACTAACAAAGTTTTTTGTGTTTTGTATTATAATTATAATTTTAATTAATTTCAGATTTTTAACCCGCCCCAACTCAAACCCCATGAAAGCGATAGAAGTCTGCATAAGCGCACTAAACGACAACATACTCCAGCTCTTCAAAAAACTAGCCATCTTACCGGACAATGTTAAAGTATCTGCCAAAGTGGTCAGCAAACTGTGGGGGAAAGACATCCCGGAAGTGAACTCTATTATGAAGCAGTTAAAGGCGAAATCATTAATCATGGAAACGTACGACAAAGAACAAAGGAACTATCTGTACGAAGTTCACGATATAATCATGACTTATCTACGCACTTGTATCTCTGATGATGAAAAGCACCGGCTTCACGATCTGTTTCTAACAAGCTACAATTACACAAGGTTATTTTAACAATTTCTTACTTTTATATAGTTATTTGTCACCAAATAGACGTCTATAACTTCAATTAGTATTAAGGTCTTTGGCTGAAAAACGGCGCTGAGCATGAAAAGTTAAGCACACGCTGAGCTATTCCCTATTTCGGCGTAGGGTCATGGTGGCAGAGTCACCTTTAATTATTTGTACCACCCTATTCTTATTTTATTTGGGACAAATATTTGAACGATCTGGAGATATTTGTTCAGGGTGTTCTGGTAGTTTTCTATGTATAATAAAAAAATATCTATATACCTATGTAATAGTATTATGTATAACAGTCATCTAGTACCCATAACACAAGCTCTGTTTAGCTTGGTGGATGATGCTGTGTGGATTGTCCGGCATTATTTACATATTTATACTTAACATGGAGGATGTTACACGTGTTTTTGTTTGTTAACTTTATACTATTTTGTCTGTGTACTTCTAAATAAATATTTTTCTATTCAAGGAACAACGCACCAGTAGAAATACTCGATGATGGATACATAGCTTATTATGTCGGCTATCACATTCTGCATACGAAGAATTTGAATGATAAATGGAGTTTGTTCAAGAAACTGTTCTTAGATCTGAAATTCTTGGGGAATAAAGTGAGGCTGACGGGGCCGGCGGATGTTATTGCCGATCTTCAGAAGTATGAGAATAATATTGCGGCTGACGTAAGTTTCAATAGATTATATAATCCTAATTCAAAGTGGAACTGAGATCTGCAGGGGTATTTTAATTCGTCGGAAAGGCCTGCGGATTCGATATCGGAAACTTGTGACGAAGAACGGTATTTTAAACGGTCGGATTCGAATACTTTTGACACTCTAATTCGAATCCATGCTATGCGAGTTTCCGACAGCGTATCCCTGACGGAAACGATTCCGCCAATAGTTTTTGTTCGTGTTTACATAAAATTTAAGGCTCAATTCAAGGATAAATCGTAGCTATTAATAGAAACGAGAGAATATGAGAGGAATCTATTTAATCGTGATGATTTTCTGCCTATGATTAATTTTTTAGGTTAGTTACCTACCTACCTATCTTTGTTTACAAAAAATGTAAACAATACGATTCAAGTCTTATTTTGCTATTGAATAAATAGAACATAATACATTGATTAGTTGTTTCTTATCATAATTTAACAGCTTCTATTTGTTTAGCTTGTATTATTATACCTAGCAAAGTAAACAAAACAAAATTAAAATCAATAAAAGTTGCGACCTTGAAAAAAGTATTTCCAACATTGATTCAAATTTTTGACAAAAACTTGGTTTGAAACCTAAATTATTGTTTTTACACAAAACATTCTTCAGGGATAATTAATATATAAGAAAATATGTTTTAAGGCTCTAAGAAGCTAGTTTTAGTAACTAGAACACTACATAATGGTATCGTAGACAGTGAATAAAAAGTAATAATTACAAAGGCGATTTTTATGATAACTTCTTCATCCTTCATTATAAGCTACATTTGGCGAAAAGCCTGGTCAAATTGGTAACACTTTTCTCCATCGTAATGGTAAAAAAGAAGTTGAAGTCATGTTTACGAAGTATATTTGAACAATTAAATATCAATGTGAATGTGAACGTGTGTTTAGCATAGAATCACAATGATCTAGTGATTGATTTTGTTTCTTGATTTTTCTTGAAGCAAATTTAACATACCTAATCAAAAAATACCATCAAATATTCCATATAATAATTTCTACTAGTTTCTACCATTTCAAAACTGTCTCCGTAAATGCACATTTTCCATCAAGCCACGGATTCGCGTCGGATCAAGGGCGTAGCCAGGATTCTGTTCAGGGGGGGGCAGCCGAAAAAAAAATCAAGAATACCTACTAAGTACATGCTGCACGAGAAATGGGATAGGTAGGCTACGTTTAGAATAAAAAAAAACAACAATAGTTTAAATGAAGAATTGAAATTAATTTGAATTTAGGTAGTTTTAATTTTTTTTTTAAATTTCTTTTAATGTTTTAATTTTTTTTTTTGTTTTTATATGTCACGTTATTTTACAAAATAGTAGTCTTCGAGGTACTCCACCATTTTAGCAGCTCTGATTCAATTTTGTTCTTATTTATTTGTAAATACCATGCTTCGGTGTACGCTGAGGATACATAGGCCGTTTAAAGGATTTTCAGTCATCATTTCCTCAGCCAGGTTTACTTCTAAGCACTTTCCGCGAATTTTTTGACATTTTTCGATGTTTTTTAAATAAGTACGCAATCGTGTGACACTAGTATGACAGCTAGCCTCGAATATTTAAAAATAAATCATAGTAAAGAATAGAAAGCTAAGAACAATTTGGTTTTAGAAGATAAAAAAACAGTCTTACTACGGAATGAATGGCGAGCGAAGCGAGCCTCCAAATTTTTGTCATATTTTGGAGAGGCTGGTAAACATGACAAAAAGGCTATAGAATTAACGGCGAGCGGAGCGAGCCGCAATTTTTTTTTGACATTTTAGATGTTCTGTAAAATACAATCAAGACTCAGAGTGTGTTTGGATGGTCACGTGGTAGCATAAAAAAATATAACAGTGAGCGGAATGAGCGCTCATATTTTGTTGTGTTTGCGGCCTCTGAAAATGGTTGAGAAATTGTGAAATTTCGGAAGGCTTAAAAGCCTAGAAAAGAAGAGAATGAACGGCGAGCGAAGCGAGCCGCGAAATTTTTTGTTACATTTTCGGTCGTTAGCAAACATATTTGAAAATTATGCTATAACCTAAGACATAACAGCAAACAGATGGAGATATTCAATTACGGAAAACTTGAAAATAGTTATCTATCCATCTATAGATTCACGAAATTAAAAGTTATGTCGTGATCTGCCTTCCTGTAAAAAAAGTTATGTCGTGATCGACTCCCACTGGAGTCGGGCGTAAATGAATGCGATGCGTGCATCTAGCTCACTAACCTACAATGTAGGTAAACAATAGGAATGAAATGGCATGGAGCGCGAGCGCGCCCTACCCGCCTCCGATAACGCGCAGCGCGCTGTTGCAAAGTGGAGAACGTTTGCGGTGGTAATTTTAAAGTTTGGCGAAGAAAGCTTGGTGAAACGACAAAAAAATTAGATATTTAGATAGAGGTGCAAAAAAAATAATTGGTTGGATGGTCCCGTAGCAGCGTAAAAAAATTATAACAGTGTAATGAGCGCTGATATTTTTTTGTGTTTGCGGCCTCTGAAAATTATTGAGGAAATGTGACATTTTCGGAAGGCTGTAAAAAAGCTTACAAAAGTTGAGAATTAACGGCGAGCAGAGCAAGCCGCGAAATTTTTTCTGACGTTTTCGTTCTTTAGCGAACAGTTTTGAAAGTATTCTATAACTAAAGAAATAACAGCAAACGGAGGGAGATATTCAATTACGGAAAAACATGGAAATAGGTATCTATCCAATAAATGTGCCTACATATAATGTAGATGCACAATAAGAATCGAATGGCACGGAGCGCGAGCGCGCCCTACCCCGCAACCAACAACGCGCAGCGCGCTGTTGCAGTGGAGAATTTTGATGAAAAAAAAAAAAATAAGAGAAGATGAAAAGAGTTTTTAAGAGAGCCTTGAGTTTTTAACCAACCATTTCAGGTGCTGCGTGACACGTATGTATATCCGAGAAAATTTTATCCATTGAAGTTTGATTTTAAACGATGCTTCAACATTTCGGTGGGGGTTATAATTTAGATGCAAAAATAGTACGATTGTATAAAATTGACCTGTCAATGAAGTTTAGTTTATTAATAGGCTTGGCTATCTACGTAGGTACGTATTTAAAATTAAGACTGCATCCTCTAGGGGGGGGCAGCTGCCCCCCCCTAGAGGATACTTTCGATCGTCAATCCGCAGCGAAATCAAAATAGCGTTTTAGAGATCCGTCGGAAGCGAATTCGAATCTGACGTTTCCGCTTCGGAAACGAATCGAATGAATTAAAATACCCCTGCTGCACTGACATCTCGCATGGGAGTGAATTGTGCATTATCCCCCTGCCTTGTACATTATCCTGCCTGAACAGGCAAATCTAACCTAACTAATGATTATCTATAAATCTATTGATATGATATGGATTGATATGGATCAGTTAAGCTACCTGTAGTTTGTTTGCAACAGTCTGTAATTAGCTCCGTTTTAAATAATTTTAAAATTATCTGAGCGTCTGGTCGAAGCGACGTGTGACCCGAGAACTGTTAGTATCTGACACAGCGCATCAGCATTGCCATACAGCGAGGCAATGCAGCCAGTATCTTGACACTCCAACTGGTTGATATAGATCAGATGAGCTACCTGTAGTTTGTTTGCAATAGTCTGCAGTTAGCTCAATTGTTTCAATTGTAAATGCTAGCTCTAATTTAGTTATATTTTTTTAAATTTTCTTTGTTATTCAAGTTTTTATTAGCTCAATTGTTATTATCTTACGGCATAGAATTCCATAACCTGACCGACTCTATAGTAAGGAGCCACCGTAGCGGCATAGTATTTTATATTCTGAAAATAACTGAGCACTAACTTTCTTTACAGGACCTAGACCGCAGTTTGATAGCCAACATCAAGTCCTACCTGAGCACTCACGGTACAGATCTGTACCACTACCAATGTACGGATATCGTGCAAAGTATATTGCAGCACGAGAGTAAAGGAATACTCTTCACAAGAGCGTCGGAAATTGCACAGATTAATTGCGAGAAAAATGAACTCTATTTCGACTTTCTGTGAGTATAAAATAAGATGCATGTGTATGAGGAGTACAATTAGCCGTATAGTTGCACAAAAATAATGTTTCTAATTTTTAAACACGTCTTCACGATCACTGCAATGAGTGTTAAGGAATGTGTTGCACATTTTTGTTCACGTGTAATTTGGTGCTCTTTTGTTCTTTCATCGGTTAAAAAATCAAAGTCTTTCTGATACATAAATATTTGGTATTAAACACACAAAGAAGTGTTATAATGACGGGTATCTTTCTAAGGCACCGTAGCTCCTACGAATAAACCGATACAATACACTTTATTGCACACTAATGAAACTTTTTTTGTTTTTTTGCATATATTTATATGCAAAGAACAGGAAAATAACTATGTATTGTTTATAAAAATCAGTGCAGACGTTCAATTATTATGATGGTTCAAAATAAAACCGTTATCGCAGCTATTTTATACTTTTTTTATATTGCTTTTTTTTCATAATATCTTGATAGTAGAACTCCTTGCTAACCTATCAATGCATGCAATCTAACACATTTAATGTTGTTTTAGTTTATTTTAATTATTCCCTAGACACGAGCAAGATTCGGAGGACATCAAGCATTCCACTATTGATGTGAAGGAGCAAATCACGTGCATCAGTGTATTAGGCAATGATTTGCTAGTTGGCACTAGCAATGGCGTTGTAAAGGTAATTTATTGTTTAATAGCATCTACCCGTGGCTTTGCATGAGCTAAACTAGAAGAACATGATATATTTGTTCTATCAGTCTTTAAACAATTTAAGAAATACTGATAATATAAGCCAGAAAGCCTCATAATGGCCTCTGTCTCATTATGGATTAGTTGCTAAGCATATTTGTGTTTTTTGAGTGAATGCTTATAATTCGCATTACCCCAACTTATTCCTTGGGAGTCGAGTAAGAGGCGACTAATGATTAATATCATCTGGCGCGAAAGCAATCAACCGAGCAAGGTTGGTGTGAGGATTATAGCATAGCTTCTCGTTAAGGGATAAAATGTTGGTATTCTTCCAATAAAAACACGGTTCCAAGTTAATCCAGATCAGCATTCACTATAGAATTATTAAACTACAACAGTTTTTATAATAAAAGACAGAAATTTCTGCGATCATCAGGAGCCTTAACTACAGTAGTATTATCAAATTGAATAGCTAATTCAATATTAATCAGTAAGACAAAGTCACGAAATACACATAACACATAGGAATTAAAATAACTTATTTTCAGTTCTTCCATATACCAACGAACAAGCTAAAAAAGGAGCTATACGAGAGTGAAACATCCCGAGGTGTCCCGGTTAAATGGATCGGAGTCGCGTATTCTAAGAACCCACCCATTGTGGCGGTGTTATTCTCCGGCGGGGTCATCAAACTGTGGTATATCGATGACTTGGAACTGGAGGATGATGAGGATATTATCGAAGAAGGTAAATTGTACTTTATATAAATTAATAAATAATATATAAAAGAATGCTGGACACAGCATCACCTAGCCCCAAGTTAAGCAGAGCTAGTGTTATGGGTACCAGATGATATACATAATTTATAAATAGATAGATATTTTTTATCATACATAGAAAACGACCAGAACAACCTGAGCAAATATCTGCAGATCGTACAAACATTTATCCCGAGGCGGGAATCGAACCAGCAACCTCCTGCGTCGCAGGCGGACCTTCGCCCACCGCGCCACAGAGGTCGTCAAAATGAATTTCGCATACAAATGTAGTACCAAAATGACAGGTTCCTGTCACACGCTTTTAAAAAAAACTTTTACTTATTATTTACAGAACCCGAAGAAACTTACAACAATAACATCCCTGGCACCATGACAATAAAGTCCAAAATATCACCAATCCTACGCTGCCGGTGGACTATCAACGAAAGCTACATCATGGCACAAACAGCTGATATGATCATACTGTACCTACCCACGGGCGATGTACATTACGTGATAGATAACTTCGAGAGGAATGTGCGGCTGTTGTGCTCTGTGCCTTGTGTTAATGACCGGTGAGTTTAAATTTGTTTGACGTGAAGTAAGTAGGTAGAATGTGTTGGTCATTACATTAGTGGCTGACAAAAAACTCATAACGATTCAAAACTTAATAAACAAAATATCACTATCATCAGTTCTTGTCGACCTTCTGTTTACCCTAGATAGACCCGTATATTTATTGCATTGTACATATTACATGATACAGTACACTAAAACATACAAAATATGTATTAACATAATTTTAAAAATAAGTATAGCTAAGTGTACGAACCTTTTACGGGCCGATACAGCATGCAATAATACATTGTTACCCTAGGGTTGAAAGTAACTTATTTAGCGAGGGCTCAAATATTTCGAGGGACTAAATAAGTTACTTTCACCCGAGGTTAAACACTGTGCTTTTCATTACAAATCGACCCGCTCTTCAGGCAACTTCAGACCTACTTTCCGAGTAATGAAAAAACTATCACGTGCAAAACTAAATAGATGTTTACTTACATAAGTTTTTTATTGCAGATTTGTAGCAGTAGCGACATCTGGCAGTAGGAAAGGTGTTGACATCATAGATATGAAGACGAAAGAGCGGTACATCTCATTCGAAGATCCAACGCCCGAGTCCGAATCGGTTTTAGACATATTAGCGGTTCCTGGTAAGATTTTTAATATTCCAAGCTTGTAAGTGAAAGAGCAAGGATAGGGAAAAGGGAGACCTTATTCCGTAGATTCCTTTTAAGGGAGGTCATTATTCCGTAGATTTTGATTTAGCAATATTAACAATATTTTTTTATTAATATAACCTCATGGTCATCTTAATAAAATAAATTGTAGTTAGTATCAATTTCTAACGTGCTAATGTATATTGACAGGTAGCAACAGAATTATCACCCTAAAAAGCAGAGAGATTACCCAACACGAGTTCAAAATCAGCCCAAATACATGCAAAACACGAACAATATTAACAAGCTTGGATGTTAAAGACAATCTGGTGTTCTTATCTATAGCTGTGAATAAATCTGGAACACTGCTTTTTATAAGTACGGATGATAGCAGAGTGATATGTATGGATTTGAAGACTAACTTGTACTTGTTTGATTTGGATAATCGGAGAGGGTGAGTTGTTTTCATATTTCTTTATTGATTAAACTACGGGCCTACGCACGGGTTTTCAATAATTCAATAATTTAATTTTTCATGCGGGTTACCATTTTTTTTAATATTCTATAGCCTATGCTCATTAGGGAAAATTTAGGATTCTAATAGTGAAAGAATTTTTCAAATAGGTCCAGTATTTTCGGAGCCTATTCAATTCAAACAACATAATAAATACTTTCATCTTCACTTTCTTAATGCTAAGAACTAATAAGATACTTATCAGGGGAGGTCTATGTCCAGCAGTGGAATAGTATTGTCTATTTTATAATAAAAAATATTGTAGTTAGACTAATTCATAACGAATGTTAGAAAACTAAACTGGAGTTCTTCCAACAAATAAGCTCGTAGTTAACCAGCTGCTATTCATAATAGATAGTCTGTTGTGATACTAACAATAAAATCCTTCCAGGAACGTAGTGACTATGGCAGTTAGTGAAATACTGATGTGGGACGAATTCGTACCGAGCTCTGATGTACTTCTAACTGGAACCGGCACTATCGAGAATTCTGCTAAAGTGTGGTATTTCATATCGCAAGCTACGCATAAGAATGGGTAAGTTCCTCCTCTGTACTTTGAACTTCCTCTATCTTCTCTATAACTCTTAGGTTTGCTAGAAGAAAAATCTTTTCAGTGTTAAGCTCGCCTATGTACGTTTTAAGTTTAAGTTCATTCTATGCTTTGATGCGTGTAGAATAAAGATAAAGATTGTAAGTAAAAGCTAAGCCTTAATTGTATTTAGGCCGTTCTCTAGCCGGTGAAGCGGTATGACATCAAAACATAAAAATATTTAATGCTGGACAATCGACACAGCATGATCTAGGTATCCTTAAGCTACGCAGATACATTCATCAATGAATTAGATGAAGTGGCAGTGGGCCGATCGTAGCTACCGGAAAACCGACAATCACAGGGATAAACGTGTTCTTGAGTGGAGACCGTGACTCGGCAGACATCTGACCGCAGGGCGTCCTACACTACGTTGGCGTCCTGCGAAAGACTGCATGACCGGAAACTGAAGACAGAGGGCTTAGTACAGGCGCACAGCCTGTACTCTAGCCTGTACTATATCTTTTGAACACTTCCTTCTTTCTCAAGTCCTTCATATAGGTACATTTCACGCCTAGCAGCGTTCCTACTTGATCCGAGAGGAACTACCTCTCGTAGTATGACAACGATCCAAGAGTTTCAATCAAAATCATCCGAAAAATATCATCTTCTGAAATAAATTTCGAATGAGTTTGAGTGTTTGTTGCACTTTGACGTGACAGCGGCAGCCACATTCGCGCCATTGATGTTATTAAAGTAAATAGATAGAGCACCAACAACAGAGCTTGGTCCGACTAAAAAGTCTAGGGACTCACTCATAGCACGGACCTTTTTGTCGCCATCTTGAATCTATGCCTGAGTTGACAAGCAATACGTCTCTTCGGTCGGTCTAGAACGTAGTGGATCTACGTAGTGGGTCTAGAACGTAGTGGTTTTATTCTCTTTGAGTCGGTACTTTATGCCTACGCTCACGATATAATTAGAAAATGAGATGAATTTGACTTGTCTAAGTGCTTATTTTGTAAGTAAGCGTAAATAAATAAAGTTATTAAAATCTGAAATAACACATGATGTGCTTACTTGTGACTCATGTTCTAACATATTATTCACAGAAAAGTCCGCCTAACAACGAAGTTCGACGTCAGTTTTCTCCAAGCTCTATCACCAAGTTCGCCCGCGTCCGTGACCAGTGGGGCGGGGCCAGAGCTAGCCAATCAGTCGCCGAAACGTCACCAGTCGTTCGCCAATCACAAGGAGGCTAAGAAAGTGTTGAAGAGTACATTGAGCTTGGATAGACGGGGACTGAAACCATTGAATTTGAAGGGAATTTGCAATAATAGTGAGGCGGTGACGTTTCAACCGCTGTTGGCTGTGATTGATGATAAGAATACTATACAGGTGAGAGTATTATCTGAATGTAACTTAATTCTAAGTTTTTTGTTAGTATAGTGAGTAGCGTAAGCCATCCCGCTCAGGGTAATATAATAAATCGAATGGAACTTTGTGTTTTCATAAGTTAATCTATAAGTAATAGTGGAAAATTCACACAGAATCATCTAGCCCTAAGGTAAGCAGAGCTTGTGTTATGGGTACTAGATACTGATATACATAATACAATTTTTTTATTATACATAGAAAACGACCAGAACGCCCTGAATAAAATAATAATAATATAAAACGGTAAACGATTTGCGGCAATAACTCTTCCACTAGCTTCTACATTAGGCAATAATCATACTTCTTCTCTCAGGTGATGCGCGGAAGGAAACTTCTAACAGAAATACAGGAAAAGCCAGAGGATCCTATAACCGCCGTAAAGATAACTCCTTGCAACCAGCACATCATCTACGGCCTACGCTCCGGCAATGTCAAGCGATACACACTGCGAACTAAAGAGGTTAGATTTATTTTTATTTATTCCAATATTAATTTCCTCCCTTCGCCGACAGAGGGCGTCTACTTAATGAATTGTGTTAAAACTTGCTCGCCTTACCTTTAATGTAGAGTTTTTAGTGTAGGTTTTTTTGTACTTTCTCTTGTTTTTTTTTTTGTGTGTGCTAATAAAGTTATATTCTATTCATATTATATTCCTTACCCACCTACGGTGGCGGGCCGAGATTTTTACTATCTATACTAATATTATAAAGAGGAAAGATTTGATTGTTTGTATGTTTGTTTGAATTGAATAGGCTCCGAAACTACTGGACCAATTTGAAAAATTCTTCCACCATAAGAATTCTAAAATTTCCGTGATGAACATAGGCTATAAAGTATTTTCAAAAAAGTTAGAGATCCGTATAAAAACTTCAATAATAAAACCATAGCGATATACATCAACTTCTTTTTTTTTCTTTTTTTGCGCTGCTCGCTTTTGCTGTGACTCAACTTCAACTTCTTTTTTTATGGCACCGCTTTTGCTACGACGACTCCGCCAGTGTCAGTTATGGATTGTCATAGACATCACAATTCGTTACTGGGGTGCGAGCGGAAACTCAATGTCAAAAAATATAAAACACACAAAAACTTCAAGATTGGAACCATGCGATGTAGGCTCAGAAAAACGATCGATGTAGGCGATGTAGCGGTGCGAGAGAAAAGTCAATGCCAAAAAATAAAGTTCTCCCTGTTTTTCTATATTTAAGTAAAGGAGGTAAAGGTACAATTTTAAAAAGGAAAGGTTTTATTGTTTGTTTGTGGTCTGAATTGAATAGGTTCCGAAACTACTAGACCTTTTTGAAAAAAAAATCATCATTAGAATGATAATCATAAGCTATAGAATATTTTTAAAGTTACATTATCTAACGTGTGTAGGTATGTAAGAACTTAAAATTCTTTAAAATACCCGTGCGAAGCCGGGGCGGGCTGCTAGTTGACTATACAGGGTGTCCCGTAACTCAACGTCAACCCGAAAACGCCGGACAGGTGGGTTCATGACGACCCAGAACAACTATAAAATCATGGGTCTATCTTCAATGGTTTCAGAGTTATGGGCTTTTTACTGAAACTCATAAATTCTCTGCCCGGCGTCAAACTTTTCTATGCTGTGACTACCAGAGATGTGATTTATTTGAAATACTTCTATTTTAAATGCAAATAGAAAATGCAAAATACCTATTTTGTATTTTGTATTTAAATACCTTTCAGTGAAAAGTATTTTATATTTTATTTAAAATGCCTTTCGAGATGCATTTTGTATTTTTAAAATACAAAATACTTTGTGATTAAGTTGAGCCAACATTACCAGTCAAACAAAACAAAACGCTTGTATTGCCGAATTCGACCGATAGAGGCGCCAACTAACCACTTGACTTGACTTCTTTGTTATGGCAATATGTGTCTGGTTTGCCACTTTTCTGCCAGTGTCCAGTTCATGGAAATGTCTTAGTCATGGAATGGAGGCAATTTACAATAATACTAAGAGCGGTAATTTTGAAAAACACCATAAGATTTTTACCACGCAAACAATAACTATTAAATTGAGAATGAAGAAAATAATAATAACTAAATAAAATTAAATTGCTACCTACTAAGGTGACTACGTAACTAGATAAAGCAGATATTTACAATTTTATCTTATTTACATCAATAAATTTACAGAGTAGAAATGTAATTGGATGACAAAATATAAGGGAAAGTAAACACTTCATGGACACAGGATGAGGAATATCAGAAGGGAGTAAATCATAAAGAGAATATTGAAGATTGGGACAGTTAAAAATATGTGATCCACGTTTCCTTCATCTAACCCACATTCACATAATCACGACATCTTTTTCTTCTTTGGTCAGAGTGCGCATCTTATGTCAATGTCAAGTAATGTCTGACAAGTGTCAATGTCTGACAAGTGTGAAAAATGAGTGATTCGAACAACTGGTATTGTTAAAAAGTGTTATATATAAAAAATGATATTTATTTTTATCACTTTTTAACAATACCAGTCCAGTTGTTATTAATTTAAAAAGTGTAATCGCATTGAGTGTATCTATTCTCCTGTGTAATAAATAAAAATATCTGTGATTTGGTCAGGGGGTATTTTATTTTGAAAAAGTATTTTGAAAATACCTATTTTGCATTTAGCATTTGAAATACAAAACGCAATACTATTTGGTATTTTGCATTTGAAATAGTAAATCTGAAAAGTATTTTGCATTTTGTATTTAAATGCTTTTTTAAAACCATTTTGTACATCTCTGGTGACTACAGATGTCAATATTTTCTGAATTTTATTTTTGTATTACAAACTCAAATAACACAGTCTTCTAATGAATTAGAAAATTTAAACATCTTGAGTAAAGTTTTTGAAAAAAAAGACTGTTTGGTTCGGTTATTGCATCAATTATTTTCAATCGGGAAACTTTGACTCGTCATACTGAAAAAAAAATTCACCACGATAGACTGGCATGTTCTGTGGAAAGTTGGCGCAGTTATCCTAGATTTCAAAATAGTATCATACGTCACACTTTTCTTCTTTAAATAATTGTAAAATATTGATTTTCTGAAATAAGACCTAAATTCAAAACAGTTTCACAAGGAACATTTTCACACGCAAGGGTAGATGGATAGTAGGTGCTTCAATATTAGACCTTTTTTAAGTCTTTGCAAACTATTTGCCACAATTCTTTGTATAAAAATGCCTCGTTGGGCTTGAATATTTTTTGAAAAATTTAAATAATAATTAATCCCGGCTTTCTTTTGGCTACCTGAATGATTTGCAATCTAAAATTAAAAAATCTGTTATTCGTGTTCTGCGATTCCTGGTAATCTGAATTATGTCTACTCGGCGGCCGAATATGCAAACATGCATCTCATTTACGCATAATGTGGATATAACCCTAGCGCCCGAGCCAGGCGTTATCAGAAATAGTACCCGAATGTCGAACGTTGTGTGTGATTGTGATTACCCATCATAGAATTAATTTTTGCAGAACAATGTTCGCAAAAATAAGTTTTTTGAGGGTAATCACGAGGTAGTAACTTTACTTGACTCACTTGATAGGGTTGGTATTTGTTGTCAATTTTGGATACTCCCGTATTTTCTTCCATTGCACGAACTGAGGTACCTACCGTTTTTCTTGAACTGCATTTAAAACTACGTCATCGTAGTCTCCAAGGAGTCTCGAACACCAGTTAGTTGTCCCTCTGAATATGCCTAATGCACATAAACGAAAATGCGGTGATCCGGATAAAGTTCGGCATTCGGGAACTTTTCCTGATAACGCCTGGCTGCGGCGTTATATCCTTTTTGCTTGCATATTTTGCCGCCGAGTAGACATTAAGTATAATTTGGATTACCAGGAAACACAAATCACAGATTTTTAGTTTCAGCTGATGAGATTGCAAATCATTCAGGTAGCCAAAAGAAAGCCAGGATTAATTATTATTTAAATTTTTCAAAAAATAATCAAGCCCAACGAGGCATTTTTATACAAAGAACTGGGGCAAATACTTTACAAAGAACTGGGGCAAATGCTTTGCAAATACTTTGCAAAGACTTAAAAAAGGTCTAATATTGAAGCACCTACTATCCATCTACCCTTGCGTGTGAAAATGTTCCTTGTGAAACTGTTTTAAATTTAGGTCTTATTTCAGAAAATCAATATTTTACTATTATTTAAAGAAGAAAAGTGTGACGTATGATACTATTTTGAAATCTAAGATAACTGCGCCAACTTTCCACAGAACATGCCAGTCTATCGTGGTGAATTTTTTTTTCAGTATGACGAGTCAAAGTTTCCCGATTGAAAATAATGATGCAATAACCGAACCAAACAGTCTTTTTTTTCAAAAACTTTACTCAAGATGTTTAAATTTTCTAATTCATTATAAGACTGTGTTATTTGAGTTTGTAATACAAAAATAAAATTCAGAAAATATTGACATCTGTAGTCACAGCATAGAAAAGTTTGACGCCGGGCAGAGAATTTATGATTTTCAGTAAAAAGCCCATAACTCTGAAACCATTGAAGATAGACCCATGATTTTATAGTTGTTCTGGGTCGTCATGAACCCACCTGTCCGGCGTTTTCGGGTTGACGTTGAGTTACGGGACACCCTGTATATTTATTAATTTATTTTAGAAGTGGACTTACAGTTAAAAAAAATGACCAATGTTTTACACAATAATAACTATTAGAAACATAGGAAGTCAAATAGCAAAGGATACAAATAATCAATTAATCAATACACGTTATCAGGTCACAATCATCAATTTTAACTTTTTCACGCCAAAGTAACTGAACGGAATGAATAAATTAAGTTACTACTGCCTATGCTATCCACAGCTGGTTGTAGACCTCCCTTATAAGGGGATAATGCAATAATCCCCTAGGATTAACTCTCCCCACTAAGGATGCCCGTTAGGGATCGCCGTTAAGTGGTGGATTTATTCTGCAGGAAGCACTGCTGTCTATCACTACTATATTTCATTAGTCGCCTCATACGACACCCTAGAGGTGCTTGGGGCTAGATGGTGCTGTGTGGATTGTCCAGCATTATTTATTTATTTAACACTATGTAGTGATAATATAGATACACAAACAGAATCAACACCATTATAATACAAAAATGCTTTATGTACACCAGATAAACAACATAGCATAACATACCAAAAAACATTACAGACAAGTACAATGTTCGGCCTTATCGCTTACAACCGATCTTCTAGAATCTAGATTCGCACCATTATTTAAATACAAGCTAAAACGTAAACATAACTCTGTTTCCAGATTATTACGATAATGGATATCTACAGTCAAGTGGAATACATGGAGTTTGTACACAACAACCTTATGATGGTGGCTGGGAAGAACCGCTGTATAATGGCGTACACGCTGGCGGACGATGGAGTTTGGAACACTGTGATGTTGCAACGGGGGAATGTGTATCTCGGATCGCAAGAGATATTAAATGATATACAAGGTAGGTGTTGTTATTTGACAAAGATCAAAAATAAAGTGAAGCGAAGAACCAATTGGTTCTTGTCTTATATTATGTACGTATGTATGAGGTCTATCTGCTGACATAAAAAGTGATAACAATATAAAGATTCTCCAGCTTTATTTATTCACTGTGTCCGGTTAGACACATTCTCTCCATCCTCAAATAAATGGAAATATCTATAAACAAAATGCTGGACAATCCACACAGCATCATCTAGCCCCAAGCTAAGTAGAGCTTGTATTATGGGAACTAGATGACTTATATACATAATACAATATTAAAAAGAGATATTTTTTTATTTTACATAGAAAACGACCACACCCTGAACAAATATCTGTAGATAGTACAAACATTTGTCCCGAGGCGGGAATCTAACCCTCAACCTCATACATCGCAGGTGGACCTTCGCCCACCGCGCTACAGATCATCCATTAAAAAAAACAACAGTAAACCTTTTCAAAACCTATATCCCCTCAACATCCACAGGTGTAAAGAAGAAACCGATACCATCAGACGGCATGTCAAACTCCTCAAGCGACGTAAGCCTCGAGTCCAAAGACAGAAAGTTCCCGAACGGCGACTCCAAAGAACTCTGCAAGGGTAGTGGTTTAGTCGCCGCGTTCTACGCACTGGACAACAGCCTTATCACGGTGGAAAACAACGCGACGATCAAGCTATGGAATAAGGAGTTGAAGTTGTCTAGTATTCTAAATGCGAGGCAATTGGATGTTAGTGTGAGGTGTGCGGCGTTTAGGAAGAATGTTCTGGTGATCTGCGATGGACGGAATATGATGTTTCAGGTGTGTATGTCTAGTCTATACTAATATTATAAAGGGGAATACTAATATTATAAAGGGGAAAGATTTGATTGAATAGAATAGGTTCCAAAAATACTGGACCGATGTGAAAATTTTTTTCACTATTACAATCTAAAATTTTCCCTGATGAACATGGGCTATAGAATATTTTCAAAAAAGTTAGGGATCCGCATGATGAATTAAAATTGTATGTATCTAGGTTCCTACCATATTTTTTTTTCTGAAATGAATTAAAACCAAATCAAATTTTTTTATCATCATGATCATGGTAAAATATGTTCAAATTACAAATAAGTTTGTTTGGGAAATTCATTCGTTATTGCGCGTATCAGGGGAGGCGATGAAGTGGCTAGTTCTAGATGTAGATACCATAAATTTTAAAAATTTGTGTTATAATTATAACAAACAGCCACCTTTATTATTTCAACCAACCACCCTTATAAAATACTCACCTCCATTTTATACCGTTATTTATTTTATATTTTTTTTTTCCTAGACCTGTATCCAAATTACTCTATACTATAACTAAATATTATTATTAATGTAATTTGTACTTCATGACGTGTCCAAGAGTCCTGTAAGATTTAAAGGAAATAAAATACTCAGATTTTTTTTCCCAGACGTTTCAACTGATCGAAGGCGCACAAACCGAGCTGAACCTGTTACAAGAAGTTCAGATCAATAACGAGATAACGTCTTGCGATCTCACGGCGGACGGGAACATCCTAGCAATGGGTCTCAGTTCGGGCAATGTTGTGGTATGTTGTAAGCTCTAAAATGGCCGCACTGCAAGATGGTTAGAAGAGGAAAAAATGAAAATGTACAGACCTTCTAAGCTTTAAAGCGGACGCACTGCAAGATGGTTGGTTAGATGAGGAAAGTACGAAAATGTACAAACCGGTTTAATGTGGCGATTGTCAATTTTTGTCCAATTTTCTGGATTGTTATCTCCATAATTGCCGCAGTACAAGTAACTAAGCTAGGCATCTTCCATCTTGCAGTGCGGTCGTGGCCTTAATGAGGATACTTTATAAAACTTGATTGCATTTATGCCTCAAGTAGATAGACGCAAAATAATAGAAAACAATAGACTAACGCAAAATATTAAAATAAAAATGAAATAGTTTATTCAAAATAACCTAGGATTAATAAAATAACAAATAGTACATAATGGTATATTTTATATAATATATAGGGATAAGTTGTTAATGTATGTGCCTGCCCTGCACAAGGTAAAAACCTGTTTTTCAGGCAAGTAAATTGATAATAAACATAATAATAAAAAATCCAATGGAAAATGTACATCAAAGTTGCATTTTTTTGTAAATTACTTATGCTATCTAGTATATAATATATAATCCGCTAAACTAGTTTTAATAATAAAAGGTGTTTACAATTACTTTAAAATAATCAATACATTTTCAGTATCGTCGCTTGTAGAATATCTTTAAGTTTTTTCTTATTGTTCGTATGTTTCATAGTTGCATGTGCACAAGACACGGAAAAATCTAATTTAACTATCTACAACAACATCCTTTTCAGATTTGGAACATCAAAGCCCAACGTCAGATCAGTTTGCTCCGCCACCACAAAAGCAAGGTCCAATCGTGCTCGTTCTCCCCGGTGCCATCCCGTTTGTACCGCTCTTCAGGGCAGTTCCTGAGCCCGCATTTACCAGTGGACGAGCAACCGCCGTTGGTGTTGGTGACAATGGCTGCTGAGATCGTGTTCTGGGATATCTCTTATGATATGAGAATGCGCGCTGGGAGTAAGAGTGGCAGGTAGGGTTGCCGTGATTTGAATTTCGTATTTTCCGATATGGCACAGTTTTATGCCATGATCACGGAACAACTAGTGTGGAATTTAGTGTGAATAACCATGATAGTTTCATAAGTTATATATAGGTTATTGTGTAATTTGATTAAGAGTTTGTCTAAAATTAACTACACAAGTGGGACATCAACTAACAACCCACATTAGATTACTTTTATTAATAAAGAATATTACAATTAGACACCCAAGTTAGAACTAGTATTTACTATTGAAATAATTGAGCTAACTGCAGACTGTTGCAAACAATCTCCAGGTAGATCAACTGATCCATATCAATACGGAAGCGTCGCCATGATGCTGGCTGCATTACCTCGATGTATGGCAATACTGATGCACCTTGCAGCTCAAGTCTGCTGTCGGAAAGAAACCGATTGCCTATGTCAGCATAAAAGGTTTTATAAATATAGCGAAACAAATCCCCTCTTGCGTTAGGTACGTTTAGCACTGTATTGATGATATTTTTTGTTTCTTTCTCAGACCATCCCTGAACGCTATGACGCCGCTCGCAAGCCCCCACGAGACCAGAGTAGAAGTGCCCTCCGATGATGCTAATGCCAACAACACTGGCTCAAGCTCAACCAACTTCTTCTTTGCCGATGAACTCTTGAACCAACACTGCTGGAAAGCTATATGGAAGTCTAAAACGTGGGTATCTTATCTTTACTGTATTAAGTACAGTTATAAAGGCGCAGGTGGCGACAAATGAGTTGGGGTCGAATTCTGCTAAACAATCGCATTACTATGACACTGGTATCGTTGCACAATCATCTATAAACGAAAGAAACTCTAGCTAACAAGAAAAGCTTCATAGAGTGGTGTAGAATAAATAAAAAAAATAATAAAGACAATCCACACAGAATCATCAAACCATCGTATCATTTAAACTTGACTTAAGACACGCGTTCCTTGCTCTGTAGTTTATTTTTTCAAAGTATCATTAAAATCATCTCCATTCCATGACTATGACATTTCTATGAACTAGACACATACTTCCATAACAGAGACACCCTTCATACCATTCTGGTACTTTGTTATGGTGAATTTAGTAGAATTCGACCCCAAATCCAAAATCCACCAAAAAGAAACTGGATTTTTCTTTGTTTATTTGAATATTGTGCAGCGCCTTTTAGTGTCAAAAAAAGCGTGATTGTTTTTTTAAGATTTCCTAAAAATGCCCTCATTACTTTCATTGAGTTTCGGTTGTTTTTACATTATCCTACGCAATTTGGGCCGTTCTTTACAATGACCATTAAACATAATCCTCTCAAAATGCTTGATATCTAACAGTATGTGTTTATTTTTCAGATACAAACAGGGATCCAAACGAAAAGACATACTAGCCTGCATAAAACTTACTGGTATGAATTCAAAAAGACTTGGTCATGACGATAAATTCTCCTGTTTCGTCACAGTAGATAACCCGGGACATATCCACATTATGAATGTCATAAATAAAACGTGTTCGTAGCACAGGCATTTACTAGGTCGTTTTTGTACTTTTTATACGCCATACGATTATAAGATTAGTTTTTACACGAAATTGTCTCAAATATTCGTTTTTATTATTATGACATTAGTTTATAGTATTCTCTTTTATATAAAATAGAACAAATTTTATAAGAACAAATAATTTAATAATTAAAATCCCTGAACTGATTTAGGATTTTTATATATTGACATTATTTTATTTTAATAGTTAGTTTTAAGAACTACACTAAAACGACCACTCTGCCTAAAACGACACTGCCGTACGCATTTTTAAGAATAAGGGAAAACATTTTGTGTCGCAAAATATTTTATAATGATTTCAATGAATGCATGAAAGTATCATGTTTTTATATTAATTAATATTCAGATTGCATACTTTATTATAAATTAGTAAATTGTATGTTCATAAAGGACGCGTATTAAATATTTTAAAATCCACAAATAATTCAAATTCTCTGAAATAAACAAAAATGCAAAATTAAACATGTATATTTGTGATAGTAATATTAGCTCTGTTATTATAATAAATTTAGAAAACTAAGTAAAAAATCTTTAGAAAACGGATATGTTTTAATAATGTTAATTTAAATTTTAAATAAAATAAATCTCAAATTGAATGAACAACGATAATTTTGCTCATTTAACTGTGATTTTATTACCTATAATTTTTCGTTAAATGTATTCAAACTACTGTATTATTTTGGAAAATGAGACCCACCAATAAGTTTATCTAGCCAATTATGTTGGATCTTGATTTTATCTCGTAAGTAACATGATTTAGCAAAATGTGTTCGTTTTATAAACCTAGTATTATTATTTTATCTAAAAAAGTATAACAATACCTCTTAAATCAACAAGAATTGAAATGGTGTGGTCTCTTTTTAATATCAAAACCAGAAAAGTATAGTGATCGCCATTTAATTTAATTATTCTTGTTGGGTGTACCATATTTTTGGAAGAAAATATATTTTCACTAGCAAGCGGGTTAACTACAACTTATTTATTATATACGGGCGCGACATGAGCCGCACTCACCCTGATGAAATCCCTCGTTAAGGGATGAAATGTTGGTGTTCTTCCAACACAAAATAGGTTTGCAGTTAACCCGCTTAAATTCATAATGAAGTGGCCAAACAACGATCGTATTTATAGTAAAAAAAATTATATATTCTTTTTCATAAAATTAGATTATTCTTTTAAACATAAGTGTGAATCTAGAAACTGACTGGGCCAAATCAAAACGTGCCTACGCGACGAAATCTAGGAAACATTGGCGTACTATAAAGTGTCTGGGTCCAGACCAGCCTTGCGATTACGGTAAAATATCCCATTCAATGGATCGCCATCCGGGGAGGCTGGGTATAAGCGATTTCGGTTACCATCACACGGTACAATAGCTTACATGCATAAAACTTTCTGGCAGGATGGAGTCAAACGAGACGACATATTTGTCAATATCAAAATATCAACAAAGTCAATGGTTCTTTCAATTGCTACTTTTCGTTAAACTTTATATAACATATAATATTATAAAGAGGAAAGATTTGCTTGTTTGTATGTTTGTTTGTTTGTTTGAATTGAATAGGCTCCGAAACTACTGGACCGAGTTAAAAAATTCTTTCACCATTAGAATCCTTAATTTTCCGTGATAAACATAGGCTATATAATATTTTCAAAAAAGGTAGGGATCCGCATGAAAAATTCAATAATTGAACCGTGGGCTGTATATTCAACCTCTTTTTCTATTATGGCGCGTCAGAATAAGGTAGAAAAAGAGGTTGTATAGCGCACGGTGCTTGCTTTTTCTCTACGGCCAGTGTCAGTTTTGGAATGTCGAGTCAATGTCAAAAACCCCAATGCTGTTAAAAAAAGTAAAGATCCGTATGAAAACTGTGAAACCCATCGTTTTAGTGTGTATAATTTCTGAAATTTTTGTTTAATACCCGTGCGAAGCCGGGGCGGACCGCTAGTATAACATAAAACCTTATACTTAACTTGAGCTTATACTATAACCTACTACTTTTCAATACTGCAATATATTAATGTTTGTGATTAGTATCAGATTTGTTGTACCCGTTGTACCCGAGCAAAAAGATCAAGCACGAGTTATCTGACAATTGACTTTGATATGTTATATCTCAATCTCAATGTTGAAATTAAATTCAGTAGTCGATCGGCTCCATCCCGCCAGAAAGATGTATCAATGTATGTATTTTTAATACTGAAGTTAGTAGTATTGGCAACCGAAATCGTTTATGCTCAGTCTCCTCGGATGGCCCATGCAATGGGAATGGGAGATTTTACCGTAATTGCACCGCTGGTGTTTCCAAACAAATTCAAGTGTTCAGACATCATTCATAATTCGTCGCGTCTAAGTCGTGTGATGTTGGCTCAATTTGTTTCTGGCTTGATAGTATCATTGTAATGTTTTATTTTTAAAGTGATCTCTTCATACATTTTTTACAGTCTGAAAACGCACTCTGCATCCGTTTTCCAGTTTATCTCTGCGAATTTTTAAATCATAGTTGGTCATAAATTGAATTGTTTGTAATACAAACAAATATTTTTGGAAAATTTATCAATGTAAAGTGTATTGTATATGTATGGCTTTTTTACTGTTAACTGTATTTTAAGGAATGCCAATAATAGTGCCATTTCAGAAATTCAACTGTTTAATTTCACCAAAGCTCTATTAAGTATGTATGAGCTTTGATGAAAAAACGAGATTCCTACCTACCTACTTTTGTAGTAGATAGTTAATTATTATAAATAAATTAATGGCATAATTGTATTTGTAAATATAATAACTATGTTTAATGATGATGGTGCTAGATTAATTTTTATTATTTAGTATGTTAGGCTATACACCGTTACTAGAAATTTCTTCGGGAAATTTTGTACCTGCTGAAATCAGTTTAATCTTTTATGCTCTGAGATGAAGATATACTCTGTTGAGATAGTATGTTCAATGCAGCTCATAAATATAACGTTTAATAAAAAAAGTCTTGTTTCAACCCTATGAGTAGTACTAAAGAAAATACAACCATGGAGATCACATCAAATCTTTTAAGATCAAATTTTTAATTTTTATATGGGTAATACAACAAGTACATACATCTGAATTCAAATGTATTTTATTAAATTTGTTAAAACTGATTTATAAGCAAATTCATTCTAGCTTGGTTGGTGCATGGTTGATACCTACTTTATATTAGAGAAATGTTTAGTTTAAAATGTAGTTGGTGCAGATTAAAACAAAATGAACTGAATATTTTTTAACTCTGTTAGTGATGCACAAAATGCATATTTTCCTGTTCATAGCATATTATCTTTTATCATTTATTTGAATAGTTTTTCAGTGATTACTAAAATAAATGATTTATAAAATGGCTTATGAATGCAAGAACAAAACACAAAGTTTTTGTAGTTGTTTATGATTTGGAACAATATTAATTTGTTCCTATTTTTAGTTAATTTTATTGATCAATCTTGAATAAATGTTTCTTATAAAAAAATGTGTTTATTTTTTTATTGTTCAGCTAGATCAATCAGTAAATTCTGCTTGGAGAATCCACATTCCACACACTATCATCCAGGCCAGGCCACAGAAAAGGATCCCAAACGCAGACCTTGTATTATAGGTATATCAGCTTACTGAATGATTGTATTCCCATTACAGTATGTCCCCCAGTTAGCTGAATCTCTATCTAGGTGAGATAGTACCCAGGCGCAGAAAACATTATCCAGGTATCTCGTAGAACAAAATGATGATTCAAACTCAAAGTGATGAAGATATTAAATTGATATCCAGTTTGCACTGGAGTTTCTGGATTGCCATACCTACTCACTCACATATTTGCATGAGCGTGCGTGGAGAAGCTGTCTCGTCCCGCAGTACCTACCTACCTATTAGGAATTTTCGCCGGCCATAAGATAGATAAATAAGTGGTTTATTTGTTTCACAAATAACTGCACAATCAACACGTTTTACGTTGTACAACAAGGTATAACAATAAGTATAGGTAGGTACCTAACAATAACGTACGAGGTTCTATGTTCAACTTTAGGTAGGTATGTTTTTGATTACTCAGTCCAATATGGAGTTATTTTAAAAATAATAATTTCACTATTGTACAGAGAATGATCCCGAGGTACTCTTCATCATCATCATCATCAGCCCACATTAGTCCGCTGCTGGACATAGGCCTCCCCTAATGAGCGCCATAGCGCCCTGCCTTCAGCTTGTCGCATCTAGCACCTGCCAGTAGCCTTACGCAGAACGCAGATTATCGTCATCCCATCTGACCGGAGGGCGACCTACACTACGTTTACCAAGTCGCGGTCTCCACTCAAGAACACGTTTACCCCAGCGGTTATTGGTTCTTCGTGAAATACAGCCGGCCCACTGCCACTTCAATTTGCTTATTCTCTGAGCTATGTCGATGACTTTATTCTCTGTCGGATGTATTCGTTACGAATCCTATCCTATCCTATATTCAGGTAGGTACTCTTCGTCACGTGAAAATATTAAGAAAAGGTAAGAAACTCGAGTTCTCTTATCGACCAAAGCACCCTAAAACTTACTTTTTTTAGCATTTTCTCATTATCTTCTCCAGTTAAGCTAGAAATAAAATCTTCAAGAGTTCATAATACTGATACATGTTTTCATCGGTCCTTCTGCGATATGGCGATAAAATAGCATCTCTTTTTAAAACAATTTGTTGGCTAAAACAATACGATGTCTTTAGGTTATTTATATTCTTGACCATTTAGAACGTATTATAAAAAGGAAGGATTTCATTGTTTGTTTGTTTGAATTGAATAGGCTCTGAAATTACCGGACCTATTTGAAAAATTCTTTCACCTTGAATCCTTTTTTCGTGATGAACATAGGCTATAGATGCTGTGTGGATTGTCCAGCATTATTTATTTATTTTATTTATTATAGAATATTTTCATAATTTAGGATTCCGTATACGAGAAAAAAATTTAAAAAAATTTTTTTTTGTTAAATACTCGAGCAAAGCCGGGGCGGACCGCTAACGATAATACGTTAACACAAAATTCCTGTTGTCGCACTTGTGCGACGGTTTTGTAAAACCTATATAGCTTTCGACCCAGTTACACTAAGGCGCTAGAGGTATAAAACGACAAAAAATTATCTTGTTATGTGCAAAGCCACATGCCACGAGTTTGAAGAAATGAGTGTGTGTGGCCCGCATCATGCATACTTGTTGAAAGATAGATAACGAAGTGTATGCCCTTCATTGTCAATGTCAGTTTCGTTCTCTCAGTTCAATTTCAAAATAACGAATTTTTCAAAAAACTGGCTGGCTGCAAATGGTTTTTGTGAAATTTTATTCGGACAATTTCTTTTCTTCTATTGATTTATTTGTCCAGTTTTAATGTTCCAGTGAGTTTGATAATATTTTTCCTGTACGGCTTCGCAGCTACAAGCAGAGAGAAAACTAGTGTAAATAATGGCACAATTTAACTATCTCAACGAAATAAACAGTTTGGCCACAATGGATGGGCCCTTGTTTCGAGGCCCGCTGCAGCGATTGTCCAAAAAAGGGAACAATGAAAACATGAATCCTCCATTGAGTGCATCGTTTAAAAATCATTCGAATGTTAACTTGAGCGCCTGTAACCAATCGATGCAAAAGCTATCTGTTTCGGCTAACCAGAGTTGTAATAACAGTGTGCTCTCTAATAAAACTCCAACACGCAATGAAAATAAGAAAGGGAAGAAAACTCCGTCTAAAAACAAATCTCCAGGTTAGTGTCCATCTTCCTTCAATGAACCTCTTGTAATACAACTTTCACAACAAATGGTATTTATTACTTGTTGAAGAAGTGTATTTTACGCTAATCTATAGAAATTAAGATAAATGTAAGACTGGCTCCAACGGCTTTCGGCTGTTCATTTATGAATTAACAATGTTACAAAAAAAAATATTATTGTTTTACAGGCCGTTCCACTACTCCCACTCCTAACAAAGCCACCAAGACGCCTAACAAAGCTGACAGGTTCATACCATCTAGAAGTAATTCCAACTATGACCTGTGCCACTACATGGTAAGAATTTTTTTTATGTGATAATAATAATATAGCCTTTTATTTCAAATCCGAGTTGCAATTTAATAAATAAAAAGATTCATAAACTAACTAAAATAGGATAAGAGTAGGTACTTTAGTTAGTTGAAGAAAAAAAATTATGTCACCAAAAATTATTTTAAGAGAGAATAGAGATTTCACTGTGTCTGCACTCACATACACACACATACATGTTCACTGTGTTATGTTCTATGCACATGTCTAGTCATGGAAATTGGGATCGGAGGATATCATCAATCATTTATTTTGCTATCATAATGTTATTATTATATTTACTTCATCAAAATGATTATTCCAGATGAATCGTGATAAAAGTGAAGATGACAAAAGCGAGGAGCCCGAGCCATCGGCTGCCAGTGAAGCTATCGGCCGAGCCCTTGCTGATCCTGAGCCGGGGAGACTCTTGCAGTACACCTGCAAGGCTCCTGCTGCCCCAGAAGGCTACCAAAACAGGCTCAGAGTGGTATACTCCCAGGTATAATAATAATAATAATGTAGCTGTTTATTCTCAGATAATCTGAGTAAAAATTTAATAAACCAAAACAGACCATGAATTTGCTCAGCCTGTGACGCAGGAGGTTGCAGGTTCGATTCCCGCCTCAGGACAAACAATTATTTGATTTGCAATTATTTGTTCTGGGTGTTCTGGTTGTTTTCTGTGTACAATAAAAAGTATATATCAGTTATCTAGTACTCATAACAGAAGCTCTGCTTAGCTTTGACTTGACTTCTTTGATAGATATGGCAATATGTGTCTGATTTTCTGCTTAGCTTTTACATACATAATGCTGTGTGAATTATCCAGCATTATTATATATTATATTTATTTATTTACAATGCTGTTTTCATGAGAATTTAGTAAAGTTATTATTATGACATTCCAAATAGACAATAAAATTTTTATGTCTTTATGGAAATAAACAGTTTTGGATATTAATTTGATGATGAGGGATTGTTGATAAATTTTTATTTATTTTTAGGCCAAGGTTCCATCATCAGTGAAGAACACATCCAGATACATCCCACAAACTCCAGATAGGATTTTAGATGCTCCTGATATCCAAAATGATTATTGTGAGTATTTTCTTTTCAACTAATCAAAGGAAATATTTGAAGATTTTGTTGACCTCTGTTGCAGTAAAAAGGTCCGCCTGCGATGCATTAGGTTGAGAGTTTGATTCCTGTGTTGTGTTGTTAGATTTTAGACAAATTCAAAATCTGTCTTATATAGTAAGAACCCGACATAGGTAACCCTTCTCTAATTATAAGTACTACCTATCATGTAATTAACAACTCATCTAATTACATAGTGGTACAAAGTTCATGGAATTTCCATGCTCTATCTCTGGCACAGAATAACTTAGGATGTTCGGCGACGGGAATATTTATGGGAAATTCATTGGTTGCCAGATCCTTAAGTAGAAGCAAATCAACATCCAGAGCTATATTGAAGCAAGAAGATCGGTTGAAGTTCCTAATATTTCTTTTATTTTTTCCAGACTTGAACCTCTTAGACTGGAGTTCATCCAACATCCTAGCTGTAGCTCTCGGCAACTCTGTGTACCTGTGGAATGCAGGGACAGGGCAGATCGAGGAGCTACTGTCTTTGGAGGGGTCGGAGACAGTGAGCTCTGTTAGCTGGATGCAGGGAGGGGGTTCCCATCTCGCGGTGGGGACCTCTTCAGCGACCGTTGAGTTGTGGGACTGTGAGAGGATTAAACGACTTAGGGTATGTATGTGTTTTAATCATCATGCAGTGCTTAGGACCACTAAAAGTGCCAATGCAGGTCTTGATGGAGCCTATATGTATTTGCTTGCCTTAGACTCGGTAAACGTAGTGTAGGACGCCCTCCGGCCAGGTGGGAGGACGATCTGCGAAAGACTGCTGGCAGATGCTGGATGCGACAAGCTGAAGACAGGGCGCCATGGCACTCATTAGGGGAGGCCTATGTCCAGCAGTGGACTGATGTGGGCTGAAGATAAGAGTTGAGTGTAGTGTTGTAGTGCACCCAAGTTCGGACTGGGTGTATAGTCAGGGTGACGATTCTCTACCAGGGTCTAGCTTGCGTTTCTTGCCGCGAGCATGCCATAACAAACAGGCTTTATCTGCTTGCCGTTAATTTATTTTTAAACTGACTTTCTGTGATCCGCTGTCATCGACTACCACGCCCAGTTCCACAGCCCATGCCACTTTCAGAAGTCACCTCATGGCCTATCAAACTATAACTTCACTGCGATCGTTGGCGGCGCTGATTGATACGGCGACACTATCGCTATAACGCGAAGATTTGCGTTGTCGCGACGAGAAGTTCGTTGTATCGCAGATCATCATCGCGACGACATATGTACCTACTTCACAACGCTATTCGTAATCTGCCGCAATTCAAAATTTCGTTCAATCAATCAACAACAGCCTATAATAGTCCACTGCTGAACACAGGCCTCCCCTGATGAGCGCCATAGATGGCATTGTTCAAATTCAAATTTCGTTCGATTGGCTAGAATTCGCAGACGCCTTCTCGACAACGAGAGGGCTTTATACGTAGTGAGCAAATGATATGCAACAACCTCTTCCATATTTTCCGTAAAACAACTTACCGGACGTTGCGAATTTTTTTTCAATGATGACCTCGATTTTTGTCAAGACTACGCAAAGACCTCTTAATGAGGCCGTAGCAATACAAGCTCTGCTTATCTTGAGGCTAGATGAAGCTGTGTGGATTGTCCGGCATTATTATCTTTATTATTATTTATGTTTGTAGTTGATAATCAATCTGTTCGCAGGTAATGGACGGCCATGCAGGCAGAGTAGGCTCTCTATCTTGGAACATGTATATCGTCTCCAGCGGCGCACGAGACGGCAATATCATCCACCACGACGTGCGACAGAGAGAGCATGCTGTTGCTACGATCAATGCGCATACACAAGAGGTGAGATTATTTTTTTTATATATTTACTTGCGACTTGAAACCTACTGCGTCGCAGGCGGGCCTTCGCCCACCGCGGCACGGACGTCATCGACAATTAAGAAATTATAATTATCTCCACAGATATGCGATCTAAAATGGTCACCCGATGGCAGGTACCTTGCTTCGGGCGGCAATGACAACTTGCTGAACATCTGGCCTGTCACAATGGGGCAACACCATTCACAAACACAACATCTCTACTCATTCAAGTAAGAATCTCAATTATAATAGAACCCTATCTCCACTACATAAGGCATGTCTCTTAGAAATAGCATTCCAGGATAGATTTTTTTTTTTTGTTTCATAAACATAGACAGGATACAATCAAACATAGAAAATAAAGTAAACTTATACAATAAATAAATAAATAATGTCGGACCATCCACACAGCACTAGGTACTAGATGACTGATATACAATACATAATATCCATGTATTCATATATTATTATGTATATCATTTTTCTAGTACCCACAACACAAGCTCTGCTTAGCTTGGGGATAATGCTTTGTGAATTGTCCAGCGTTATTTATTAATTTATTTATTTGATTCCAGCCAGCACCTAGCGGCTGTGAACGGCCTCGCGTGGTGTCCGTGGAGCCCCGGCATCCTAGCCTCGGGCGGAGGCACCGCCGACCGCACTATCCGCATATGGAACATCAATTCCGGCACCAATCTCAACACCGTTGATACTAAGTCACAGGTATGATTGTTGCGACAGGTGTAAAGAAAGATAGAAAGAAAGGTTTGCTACACCAGGTGTAAAGGAAGAAAGAAATCTTTATTTGGATTCACAATATACGACTTGCTGTCGATTCGGACAAAATTTATTGGGACACAGTGTCCACTGTGTGTGACACTTTTTGATTTTAATATTTTTGTTGGTGTCGATACAGGGTGGCACATTCAGATTAGTCAGAATGGGGTAGTCTGAAATTATAAGACATATGAAGATCTTTTAGGAACCATGTCATTGATTTTAATAACATGATAAACTGCATTCCAACATTTTGAAAAATCTGAGTAAAAGTTTTTTACTCAGTTTTCTCGGGAATCGGACCATTGGATAAATAGTCCAATTTAAAAAGTAAAAGTTACACTTCAATAGGAATATAAGTCCCTCGTTGAAACGTATGAAACGTTGGTGTTCTTCCAACCAACAACAACAAATAATTTGATGGACAAATAAACTGTGTTAGTTTCATGATTTAATAATTAATAGATATAATTTATATTTTGTTAATCCTAGATTAATGTTTCTTATTGTATCTCATTTTAAGTGAACCATGGTGTTTGTATGAGAATAAAGTTCTTTAAACCTAAACCTAATAATACAACGTTTAAAATTTACAAAACATAACACTATTTTCCTCAATACCAGGTCTGCTCAATAGTATGGAGCACGCACTACAAGGAGCTCATCTCTGGGCACGGCTACGCTAGCAACAAGCTCGTGATCTGGAAGTATCCTACGATGACGCGCGTCGCCGAGCTACCCGGACATATGGCGCGTGTGTTGCATCTCGCGCTGTCGCCGGACGGGACCACGGTACTGTCGGCGGGCGCTGACGAGACGCTCAGGTAACGACGACTAATTGATTTATTTATTTATTTAACCTCTTACCGGTGAATTTCCCATACAAACGTAATACCAAAATTATTTGTAATTTTAGCTGATTTCCTACAGCCTTGATTCCAAGGCTATAAAAATAATAATATAAATATCAGAAACTTTCACCTCAGAACTAATAAATAATCCACACAGCATCATCTACATAACATACTATTTTATTATACATAGAAAATCAGACCACTGAACAAATATCTTCAAATCTTACAAGGTACACACAGAATATTAGCATCCAGGTTGGTTACAAGTTCTGTACATAAACTAGTACAGTCAGCAGCTTATGTTGGTTAGTGCAAACCAGCATTGACATTGCCTTAAAATCTAGGTATTCCACGACATTCATTATTTATGTTACCTGTAGTTTGTTCGCAACAGTCTGCAGTTAGCTCAATTGTTTCATTGTAAATACTAGCTCTCATTTAGATGATTGTAATTTTCTTTGTTACAGATTGTGGAAATGCTTTATGTTGGACCCGTCAAAGAAAAAAGAGCCTACGGATTCCAAGGCAGCCAAGTCTTTACTCAATATGAACTCTTTGATTAGGTAACTTAATTTCCCTAAACGAATCGAAAATATTGTATGAATTTTGACTGATTATTATTGTGATCTTCAAGTAGTATTTAATTTAATGAATTTGTTTGAATCATCGTATTTTGTAATTATTGTGAGTGTGTAAACTGAATTATGTGGTAATTATAACCTATAACGTGTCGCCGGGCGCCTTTAGACATTATTTTCCTTTTATTTTATACTAAATATTTTGTGAGTAATGCGTAAAATAGTTTAGACGATGCAAAAAGGTATTAAATTTCTGACAGGCTTAAAATTAGTTGATTTTTGTTATCATTTATTCGTTTTACAAGAAATTTCCTGGATTTTCAACTGTTTTGTATGTGCTAATAAACGTTTGTGTTAGTTCGTACTATTTTTAGCATATTTGCCTATATTTTTGGAATGACCGAAGTTGAGATCGTAAAATGTGGAATAATTTAGACTTCTCTTTGCATAATCTTGCTGTGTTGTCAATTAGTAACAACTTGTTGATGTGGCTAAGCGCCCTACTGTTATTTTGATTAATTTCATTAAATGTTTTAGGGTAAAAATAATTAATAAGATAACATTTAATTACCTCGGCTTCCTTGTTTTAAGTATTTTGTAGAATTATTGACCTACCCTCTTATTCATAATAGTCATAATACTTAAAAACAGCTGCTACAATGTTATTTAATATTTTTTCACGGACTTCTTCTTTTGGCAGCAACAGTTTTAGAAACATTATTTTATTATGAATAAGGGGGTTGTACCCCATCTACTCTCTTATTTGCTGTCTGGTACATACATGACTATGAAGTTCCCTAATTATTGGCAGATGAGTGAAAAAAGAGTAAAAGACAAAATGAAGTATTTTATAGACACGGTTACTTCCAATCTTAAGTCCAATCCAATTACAATCTTTTACTTCTCGTTAAGATTTTTATCGAACCAACATAGTAACGAAGATTATTCTAAATTGAACAAACATCAGTAAATAGGAGAGTGGAATACCTATACTAGTACCTATTAAAAGATTATGGATGACTTTGCCTTTTTGTAATATTTGTAATACACTAAAAATAAAGAATTGAAATAATTTTGTTCTCTCATTATCGTCTTTCCCAAAGTAGCATTAGCAAGAGAGCAGGATAAATTAATAATAATTTTACAAGCAAGAGAGATAGAAGACCTCTGTGGCGCGGTGGACGAAGGTCCGCCTGCGACGCAGGAGGTTGCAGGTAGAACGTAGTGGTTTTATTCTTTTTGGTTACGGGTTCAATTCCCGCCTCAGGACAAATATTTGTACGATCTGCAAATATTGGTTCATAATACAAGCTCTGCTTAGCTTGGAGCTAGATACGGATAATTGGATTTGGTTTTTTTTCTATTGAAAGCCGTGCTTAGTTCACCTAGGTGAATTAGTCTACGGGGGCGATAATGCTGTATGAAGACCTGCATTATTATTTATTAATAACATTACATTATCCTATCATCGAGTACCTTCTATTGACATAAGCCGGTAAGTTGGCAGGCAGACAGGCTGAACAAGATAAATATGTCTTAAGTTATGGAACGTGACTCTTTACTTTCAAGATTGTTATAGCTCATGTCCTGCGTTACGCTTGGCTTGGAGTTTCTCTAGAAACTCAAGACTCTTTATACCTGGCCAGTACCAGGTACAGAGAATAGGGCCCCTGGTGTGAAAAGGGCTTTCTACATATGTATGTGGAAGGGTTCTCACAAAAGTGAAATCAAACAGTAAGTAAATACATAAAAAATGTTTATTATGAATTTGTAAACATTACAATGTGGAATGCAAGATTAGAACAAAATAAAACTATAATTAAGTAAAATAAGTCAAAACAAAATGTGATGTAAAATCAGAAATTAAGTGGAAGCTACTTATTGACTAGAACTAAAATGTTAGGAATACCGAAAAGTAACAACCATTGTCAAACTATTCACTTTTTTCATAATATAAGAGTGAAATAGAAATAACTAACCAGCAGTACATATACACATGAATTCTTCAGTAACAAATCCTCAAACCATGGCTCATCGCATCAGTCAGTTGTTTATTTTAGCTGTCATTCATAAATATCGTTACGAGTCATTCATCAATTATTGTAAAAGTTTTAGTATGTTTTTCTCGATTATAATATTAAGAATTTCGAGTATAACATCGCCACGCTAGACAACTATAACAATATAAACAAGACGGGGAACTGTTAACTGAATTCAATTAAAAGTGCAGTTTAAATGCAAAAAGGAACAAAGAAAGCTAAAGTTACTCTATAAATTCATTAACTACCAATCATCTTATTGTTCTAAGGATCGTTTTCCACCAAAGCGCAGAAGGGATTTGTAAAAATAATCCATAATAATATAAATAATGCTGGACAATTCGCACAGCATCATCTTTCTAGCCCCAACAAGCTAAGCAGAGCTTGCGTTATGGGAACTAGTTAACAGATATACTTACAACAATATATTTATTAAAATAGAAAACACCCAGAACAACTATCTGAAGATTCGAAGAAAATTCCAGAGGCGGGAATCGAACCTACAACCGCCTACATCGCAGGTAGATCTTCGTTCGCTGCGCCACTGATGTTCTCGATTATTTTTACATTACTCTCTACGATTTGGTGGAAAAATTATTGTACTTCTTAAAGTTACAATACAATCATCTCAGTCCATACGAATACAGTTCATTAATTACATTGCACATCCATTAAAAACATTCAACAATCAATATTCTAGGGTCTTGAATAATTTACAAAAACTAATTACTACTACGAACACATTCTAGTAAATATTTTTGTCACATTCCAATAAGTATAACTATGACATAACATTTTAAACTAAGCTCGGAATTTATTCGTTATACCGCGTTCACTCAATTAATTGTAATATTTGTATAATATCTACTGCCTACCTACGCTACATGGCTCAAAAATTATTGTGCTTACACTAACTAAATTATTATATACAAAAATAGTGATGTGATTGAGATTCTCATTATTTCTGTAAAAACAATAAAAATAATTAATAAAATCAAATCGTGTAAAATATTGTACAATCATTTCAACTTATTGTGATTATTTCTTTTTAAAATCAAAACTAGTATTTTATTATGCAGAAGATTTCTACCTAAAATTACTCGAAAATTAACCTAGAATACGCTCCAGAGCAGAATAAAATAGTGGAGAAAAAATAATAGAACTATGAAAATTGGTTGAATATTCGTTGATCAACCAACTACCAGATTCAATATTTAGAACTTGAGACTCATTTAGAATCAGAGTAATATTTAGACAGAATCACTAAAACTTTTTCGCCATATACAGGGTTTGTTCCTCTTGATCTACCCAAGCCTTTCAGAGGTTATTGATCATCTACCTATATTCCTGTATATATATATATATATATATATATATATATATATATAGCTCTAAGCCAAATCACAAATTAAACCTTAAAAACTCCTTGACATAATATAAATATTCCTTTACCTTGTACTACTTACTAAGCTGGTATTAACTTAGCCGTAGAACACTACTTTCTTTATCCTTTTTGTGTATAACTTAACACCGGCTTAGAAACATCACGGCAAAAGCAACTTTATGGATACCTTTACAAGAGTCAGATTTGTTCATCAGTAATCATATCACAGAAGCAAGGCTGCGCGCATGCGTCGTACCCTCACTATCCAACATGGCCGACATCGCCACAGTATTAGAAATAGGTTCTACATCGCGCACCAAATGTTCATGACTCGTAGTCAACGCACTATTGTACTTAAAACTACGACGTAAGCTTGATCTTATGGATTTTACTGAATCGCTTTTTCTTACAAACGATCTACGTAAGTAATCTCTGGTAAGGGATAATGAATTCCTTGAGTTTGAAGTTCGTGCGTTATCAGTTTCGTCGGTGATTGTTATAGAGGGCGTTGTGAACGCCCCGCTGTAACTAGGCATCGCGCCTGGGTTCTCTCGTTCTAATGTCTCGCTGAGTGTGATGGGTAGTTGTGATGTGTCGTCGTTCTGCGGCTCCGAACGAGATGTGATTCTAGAGAAAAATCATTAAAATATTTTGCTTTACTTTAAAATTATAAGTTAGTACATAGATCGATTTATTTACTTGGCACAAAACATAATATAATCAAAACATTAAAAAATAGAAGTGCACAATATTATTATTATAGATTTTATCCCTAATTTTTACATGATGCTTCACAAGGAATACAATTTTGAAATAATTTCTTATATATCCCCCGAACTAAGGGAGACACCAGGGGAGAAATCAGGGGGATCAGGAGAGACACTAGTCTGTCACCTTAAATCTATGTACACTATGCTACCTATACTATAGATTAGATTCATCATCAGCATATCAACCGAAAAGCGTATTTTGAATTCCTATTGTTTCTCAATTACCTTCTCAATGTCCTAAAGCTCCGCTGTAATGTGTTGAGCAGTCGCGCGCCGGTTGCGGTGGAGTATGAGGGCGGGGGCGTGTACTTGGGCGGTGGGTCGGGCGCGGGGGCGGGGGGACGGGCGACGCGCGGGGCGGACTCCGGCGGGTCCAGCCGGGGGCGGTATAGATTTTGAATGCGCTGGAAATAGACAAGAGATGTTACAAGTTACAGAATCAACTGAGATTGGATGGTGAATTGGTGAGATTCGTCAGTTATCGACGAAACCGATAAATTTTCTTCGTTTCATATTGTTTGTAGTAATCTAAGGAAGCATTTCGAATTGAAAAGTGAAAGTGAATATAGAAAATAAATAAATTATGCTGGACAAGCCACGCAGCATCATCTAGCCCCAAGCTAAGAGCTTGTGTTATGGGCGCTAGATATCAGACGATACATAAAAATATATTAAATAGAGATAAAGTCACATTTTCTCTACTACTGTACTATTTAAATGTAATTTGTAAGCCAAAAGAAACAAATAAAGTTATTTAAATCTGAAATCCGAACGCAGCACAAGCCACAACAGAGTAAGACAAGTCGATACATGACGAGGCACGCGGGGCGGTGCTTATGGTTTGTATAAAGCAAAGACAGAAAGGGGTTGCGTTACTGAAAGGAGTACTTTTTGGCAAAAGTACTGTCATTTTCTTTGTTAATAACCGATGTGATTCATAGATAGATGTTTTATCTATACTAATATTATAAAGAGGAAAGATTTGATTGTTTGTATGTTTGTTTGTTTGAATTGAATAGGCTCCGAAACTACTGAACCGAGTTAAAAAATTCTTTCACCATTAGAATCCTTAATTTTCCGTGATGAACATAGGCTATATAATATTTTCAAAAAAGTTAGGGATCCGCATGAAAAATTCAATAATTGAACCGTGGGCTGTATATTCAACCCCTTTTTTATTATGGCGCGTCAGAATAGAAAAAGAAGATGTATAGCGCACGGTGCTTGCTTTTTCTCTACGGCCAGTGTCAGTTTTGGAATGTCGAGTCAATGTCAAAAACCCCAATGCTGTTAAAAAAAGTAAAGATCCGTATGAAAACTGTAAAACCCATCGTTTTAGTGTGTATAATTTCTGAAATTTTTGTTTAATACCCGTGCGAAGCCGGGGCGGGCCGCTAGTATTATACATAAGACCAGAACACATTTGCCTGTATTAGTATCCAATACATTTGTTAATAAATAATTTCATTACTGAGTCTTACCATTTCTTCAACACACTCGCTAGCTGGATAATCCTTGCAGCATAAAACACAAAGCATAAACGTAAGGACGAAAAACTATATTTATTACTAGCTGGGTTCCCGCGGTTTCACCCGCGTTATTCACGATCCCGTGGGATTTTCGGGATAAAAATTACTTAATGTTATTTTAGGTCATAAACTAGCTGTGTACTAAGTTTCATCAAGATCCGTTTAGTAGTTTTTGCGTGAAAGAGTAACAAACATCCATCCATACTTACCTTCGCGTTTATAATATTAGTAGGATGACGAATGGTGTTGTGAGTTCTTATAATACGCACATTAGAACTTCTGAGTGCCCGTGTGGTGCCGCATAGAATTTCACCACCCCAACTCTTTCCGTGGGTGTCGTAAGAGGCGACTAAGGGAATCACACCAGGGGGCGGGCAGCAGCGCCCTCTGCAGAACAAGTCACCGAACTGCGATCCCCAACCCGCATGCCCAGCGTGGGGATTATGGGCAATAACCCCCTAAATGCCATCTATGGCGCTCATTAGGGGAGGCCTATGTCCAGCAGTGGATTATTATAGGCTGGTGATGATGATGATGCACATTAGAACTATAGGTTATTCACAAATCACGGAATATAGCCCACAGTGCGTTACAAAACCAAACTTTCAGAGTCAGTTCAGACTCGGTCAAAAAACCAAACCACGAATTCTCACAAAAAAGATATGTCTGCCTTGTCGACACTTTTTCACTTTTTGTTACATCTTGGTTAATGATAAATGAATGAGAGATTAAATTTGAAGTTTTGAACTAAAAATTTAGATTGAATTTCTTGATAAATTATCAGACGATCAGCTTGAAACATATAAAAAATAAAAGCAATTAGTTTACGAAAAAAAAAACACTTGAGCTGACAACTTTGGCCAAACAATTATTCTAAATAAACTTACATCTAAAATATCCGGTGGTCCTTTATTCATGTATCGCCAGGTTTGTGTGAAAGCCGTCAAAGGCACCACTAACAGAGCCCCCTGTTGTAAGAATACCGCCAGTTGCCGCGCCCACACCGGCCAGTAGCTGAAAGAAAATAAAGTTAACATTTATTACCATGCTGGTTTTGTGTATTTATTGAATTTGAAACGACTGCAAATGTTTAATAAATCGGGCCTATGTCCAGCAGTGGACTAACATATTAGGCTGATGATGATGATGATATTCAGTACTCCCAGGGGTAAGGGGTGATTTTTTTCTTATTAACCGTCTCTGTATGGTTCTGTGTAGTGAAATTTCAAATATTTGTAACACATTTAGGTTTAGGTTAGGTAAGGTTAGAATTTGATATGATTGAATACGTTTGATAAATAGGGGATCATGGGGTATTTTCAGTACGCCCAGGGGTGAGGGGTAATTTTTTTCTTTTTTGCGGTTACCTAAACCTAATGAGTTACAAAGGTTTGATTACTGTTACATAACAGTATTCTTCTTTCCGCATTTGGACTCATTTTGGTCCATAATGCGTATGCTAGTAGTATACACTTATGTTTACAGTATACACTGGAAGAATCATTCATAGAATCATCAGCGCAGAATCTTTCCGAGGTCTTCATAGACCTCGGCAATATGAGGATTTCTGTCCGTTGTAACACATTGTACCAAATAAAGCTTATGGAACATCGACGTTATTAAGTTTTGTTCTTTTCACTGTGTTGACTTACATAGGTGTGTTTCAAACACAGCCGTTTGTATAGCATGGTATATTTAATGCACCTTTTAGCCATATAATTTCCTAATTTTTTTATCTGTTACTTAATAAAAGTAAAGCGCTCACCCGATAGGTTTTCTCCACGTATAAAGCTGTTTTTGCTGCCCCGTCCGGAAATCCATGACGCAAATAACCTGAAAATAATTTTTTTGTGATAACACAAGGGAACAGCATTTTTGTTGTATGAAATGTAATGACTATTTTTGTACATTTTCGGGGTGCCGATTTTAGTCCGGAAGTCAGATTTTTTGTAGTAGCTTTAGTTTTTGAGATATAATGAAAACGTGATTTTCAAGAAAAAAATTTGTTTAATTTAAAAAAAAATTAGAAAAACAACAACTACTTATCAAAAAAAATTCTTTTATAAGATTTTCTTGCTTGAATTGGTTCACAAGGGCTGTTTTTAATGCTCCAACAGTAGTCCGCCAACATGTGGGCATTCCAGTGACCCTGGTACCGCTCCTCCATAGTCCGAATATCTTGATGGAACCGTTCCCCTTGTTCTTCACTCAAATCACCAAGATTTTCAGGGAAACGGTCTAAATGGCTGTGTAGGAAGTGTACCTTGATACTCATATTACAACCAAGTAGTTGGAAGTTCGACAACATCACTTGAATGTGCTCTGCATAGCTTTCATCCTTTTTGTTTCCCAGAAAATTTTGTGCAATCCAAACGAATTCATTCCAGGACTTTTTCTCAATATCAGTAATTTAACTAATAAAGTTTTCATCCTTTAACAACCTTCTTATTTGTGGACCATCAAAAATTCTGGCTTTCAGTTTCTCTGTACTCAAATTATGGAACTTTTTAGAGATATATTTAAAACAATCACTCCGAATCCGAATGAATGCCGTTATGCATCAGTACACATTTCAGGCTACGTTTAGAGGAATCAATAAATAAACGCCATTCATTCGGATCATATTTTTGTACTCCCATTGCTTTCAATAAACCATTCCTGGAACAATAAACGAAGTCCTCATCTTCAGAAAAGAATGAAAGCAATTCTGTTATGATAGTACGATATTTTTGTTTCTTTGGTTAACAGATTTTTTTGCTTTAAATCAAGAAGCTAGAATCTCCGATGCTTTTTTAGACAGGCCAAGGTCTCTGACTAATGCGCTAAGCTCTTCCCGATTAAAGGGCTGGGGCTCCGAAGAATATTCAGCATCATTAAAATCAGCTGTCCCACTTTCATCACTTGAAGAAGATTTTTTTTCTTCTAAGCCTTGATCATTTTGTGTAGATGAAGATGCTTGTGGTACTAACACATCGCCGAAGTACAGGACTGGTCGAGTAACAGATAACAAGGTCAGGGTAAATCCACGTGGACCGATTCTTTTGTTAATCCCGTTTATATGAACTACGCAAAAATAACAGTCATCCTGATGATTTGAAGGTTCTCGCCAGATCATTGGTGTTTGATACTTGAAATGGGGTCTTTTCTTATTCGCCCATAATCTCAAATACTCCACGCATGTTTTACATACCATATTAGGCACCCAGTACTTGTCGCGGGTGTCCAAAGGAAATCCAAAGTACCTAATCAAAATACATCCGTTTTACGAACTCCGACACCTTCAGTCTACAATTTTAGAATGTATATTCACCACAAATGTTACAGAAAGAGTTGGGATCGTTTTTACAATTATTTCTTGACGAGGACATGGTAAAAAAAAAAAAATCTTTAAAAGAAAACAGCCCGGTTTTGTGAAAAATAAGTGTAACTAGTACTAAAATATGGCCAGTAGCTGTATCTCAAAAACTAGAGCTGTTACAGAAAAAATGAGGGTAGATTTGAAATCAGCGACCTCGAATTAGTAAACAACAGCCATAAAATTCCATGCAACAAAAAAAAAGTCGAAATTTGTACCCTTGTGTAATCTATGCTTGTTTTTATCTGTATTCTAGATAAATATACAATACAATCATATAAAATACTAATGTGCTTTATTGTCCAGAAAAAGAAAACAATAAAAGACATTACATAAAGCAAGTAAAAAGGGCGGCCTTATCGCTTAGAAGCGATCTCTTCTGAACTGGACATGAAGGAACAATATAACTAAAAAAGCTTTTAACAAAATAAACAAACACTCACACAGAGTAACACAGGCATCAAGACAGTCCAAGTGAGGCTCAGCAACGCAGGCAGAACGCAGGCCAACCGCCGCCGGCCCGCAAACATGGCGGCCGCGACCGCGTCGGGCGAGTACGGCCGGCCGCGGACCACGAATACCCCGCAAGTTAACGTCACGTGGAGTACGCATTGCCACCACGCGCCGATCCATACGTAATCCATGAAGTGTACTAGTTTGATGCCAGCCTGGAAAAAAAACCATGATTAATTAAAATAAAAATCATTTATTCAGGTCATTATTACAATGAAACGATGACACTACCGAAACTTTACAAACTGTGACAAAAAATAAAATTTATAAACGCATTTTGTGAAAAAACAAATAATATAAACACTAACTTATTTATAATACAACTAGCGGTTCGCCCCGTGCAAGAGAAAAGATTAGATTGTTTATTTGAATTGAATAGGCTCCGAAACTACTGGACTGATTTTAAAAATTCTTTCACCATTAGTATCCTACATTTTCCGTGATGAACATAGGCTATATAATACTTTCAAGTTAGGGATCCAGATGAAAAATTCAATTTTTGTTAAACACCCGTGCGAAGCCGGGGTGGACCGAATTTCAAAATAACTTCTGGTGTTTTTGTTTTTTATCGAGTAGCTAACCGTTTTTTTACTTTTGACCATTATTATTTATACCACACCGTTTGCCATTATATTATACTCACATCAGTACTCAGAACAAGTCCTACAGCCAATCCAAAAACGCAGCTAAAGAATGTAATAGAGCTCTCCCAAACTCTAAGCGCTGACGCGTTGATAGCGAGTATGCCAGTTATGACACAATGCCATATAGCCAATTGTTGCGCTATGCCGAACATTATTAGGATGAAGTAGAATATGACAGCCCATACTGGTGATAGCTGGAACAAATGATAAAAAAATTAAATCTAGGGTGTAACAATATACAGGCTGTTCTATTCTTGGTGAATGAAACAGAGTCCCCCAACTGCATCGATGAACTATCTGTTCGTTTTTTTAGGAGTTAAGGCAACGGCGACAAGGATGAATTTCCCAAATGTATACAAACATATATGCCATCTATGGCGCTCATTAGGGGAGGCCTATGTCCAGCACTGGACTGTTATAGACACCAGCCTATAACATAAAAAGGTATCATCTTCATCACAACATAATGCCAAAATGTAATTCATAAATCAGCTGATTGACTTAGTAAACTGAGTCGCTGTTAACGCTAATCGTAAAAAAAAAACCTTATCTAGATAATTATGGCTCAAATTTGAATAAGCAATTCAATAAAAATGTTAATTTATATTGGTTTATGCCTTAGGTATTTTTAGTTTTGTTTACAGTCACTTTATACAACACTAATAATAAAATAACATAATTTAAGCTGTTATTTCCCGTATTCTTGGTTTAGCGACACAGTTTATTATTTAACAAAGAAAAAGATTAACCAATGTCAAACAAATAAAGATAATATTCAAAGCTAAGCAATAAGGATCCTAATGTTGGTCATAAAATTTATTTAGTGGTATTTTTAGGTTTATTGTATACTTGTTTTTTTCAGGGCTTTCATGTGAAATCTGAAACTGTGTGAGTTATCGAAAAGGTATTTACAGTAAAAATGAAAAAAAAAACAATATATCTCACTTCCACATGAAACTCACTTCAGTCAAACTAAAAAAAAATCAGCCGGTAGAACAGCTAGGGTAGTGCTGCTACCATAGTGACTCGTGTAGCGGACAGGTGTAGATGCGATATTGCAACGCGATAATAAAGTGCTATTGATTTTTCTTCACTTGACTCACCACATCAGCGGGTAGAACAGCAAGCGTGGCGGGCACGAGCTGCGTTGCCAGCTGTAACGGCTGCCACCCGCTCAGAGTGCATGCGACGTTGCCGCTCTTAAGCACGCTCACTCCGACCAAGCTGCCGTAGTGACTCGTGTAGCGGACAGGGGTGGATGCGATGTTGCGACGCGTAATTAAAGTGTTATTGATTTTCTCTTCACTTGACTTACCACATCAGCCGGTAGAACAGCAAGCGTGGCGGGCACGAGCTGCGTTGCCAGCTGTAACGGCTGCCACCCGCTCAGAGTGCATGCGACGTTGCCGCTCTTAAGCACGCTCACTCCGACCAAGCTGCCGTAGTGACTCGTGTAGCGGACAGGGGTGGATGCGATGTTGCGACGCGTAATTAAAGTGTTATTGATTTTCTCTTCACTTGACTTACCACATCAGCCGGTAGAACAGCAAGCGTGGCGGGCACGAGCTGCGTTGCCAGCTGTAACGGCTGCCACCCGCTCAGACTGCGTGCGACGTTGCCGCTCTTAAGCACGCTCACTCCGACCAAGCTGCCGTAGTGACTCGTGTAGCGGACAGGGGTGGATGCGATGTTGCGACGCGTAATTAAAGTGTTATTGATTTTCTCTTCACTTGACTTACCACATCAGCCGGTAGAACAGCTAGCGTGGCGGGCACTAGCTGCGTTGCCAGCTGTAACGGCTGCCACCCGCTCAGAGTGCGTGCGACGTTGCCGCTCTTAAGCACGCTCACTCCGACCAAGCTGCCGTAGTGACTCGTGTAGCGGACAGGGGTGGATGCGATGCTGCCGGGTAACGGTTCCGAAGAGGGCCATAGGAACTGTGATGCTTTTAGTGTTTCTGAAAGGAGAGGTTTTATTCAAATAACGGTCTTACGTCGTGGTAAATAGGTTCATTATTGTTGTGCATGACGAGGTATATCACTGCATAGTATAAAACAAAGATGCCGCAAATATAAATGCTTAGATCATTAAAACTAACATTTTGATGTGATTTTTTTTAATAGCTAGTGTGATTTAAGAGGAAGTTTTAAATGTATAAGATGAACACGTGCCAAGTCAGGCGGGTCGCTTGTATTTTATATAGGCCGTAATTTTAAGTATTTTACATCTTGTACTTGACTATGTTATCTAAAATAAATGATTTGTTGTAATAAAAGTGCCTACGATATTATTTTTATAGATAGTACTTTATCCTGAAACAATTATGAGTAAAATAAGATATAACTAAATGGTAAAAAAATTGGCAGCCTTATCAATGCAACATCTTTTTTAAGGAGATACATGAAAAAAGTACACACAGCCGATCATAGAACTTCCTAAGTAATTGCTACAGTATATAATCAAAATCAAAGTGCTTTATTTCCTTTAGACCTTACAGGACACTTGGACACGTCACAAAATACAAGTTAAATAAAATGGGAATTAAAGTGATCACTTTGATTAATTGTTCACTTCAATCTTTTTAAGGTAAAGTAAAGAAGCGAACAAGAAACCTTTACCTTGTTAGATTGTTAGTTTTAGAGTTGGAGCATAACTCGTCCCAAACTTTTTTGTCGTCTAGATAATCTGATATTTTATAGTAAGCCTTTTGGCAAAGGATATTTTTGACAATCCGTTTGAATTTATTTATAGATAATTTTTGCAACTCACTTGGAGTTTTGTTGTAGAAGCGTATAATATAATACAGTGAGGCAATGCAGCCAGCATCTTGGGTACACTTTCAACTGGTATTAATATGGATCAGTTGAGCTACCTGTAGTTTGTTTGCAACAGTCTGCAATTAACTCAATTGTAAATACTAGCTCTACTTTAGTTAACTAATTGTAATTTTCTTTGTTAATAAAAGCTTTTTTGCCATTTATAAAGTAGAATAAAAAAAAAGTAATTGCTTCTCTAACTTACCAAAACTCCCCGGAACATAGCTATATCCATAATTCTTCAGTATCTGTACACAAGTATTGGCTAGAAACGACCCGAGTAGCAGCACTGCGAATGTGAATACAACCACGCAGGCGCTTTCTTTCTGCAGCATCTTGCTTGTTCTGTTCTTGGCTTCTTTGTGCGACGTTAGTTGCATCACGCATGCGCCCAGCAGTCCCCAGGTTAGGAAGGTTTCTTGCGCGGCGGCGGCCCATGACTGGAAAGATGACAAAATATAAATAGTATATCTTTCTATGCTAATATTATAAAGAGAAAGGATTTGATTGTTTGTTTGAATTGAATAGGCTTTGAAACTACTAAGCATTTGGAAATTCTTTCAGCATTAAAATACTTCATTTTCCCTGATGAACATAGGCTGTGGAATATTTTCATAAAGTTAGGGATCCGCATGAAAAATAATATCCACCTGCGACGGAGGAGGTTGCGGGTTCGATTCCCGCATCGGGACAAATATTTGTACGATCTCCAGATATTTGTACAAGGTGTTCTAGTCGTTTCTTATCATAAATAATATTTATGTATATGATACAATATGAGTACAAAGTAGTGGGCTGTATTTTTAATACATCTAAAATGTAATTCGTTTACCTAATTTCAAGATATAGCTGTTTGTTTTGCCTTCTTTCTTCTTCTCCCTTCTTCTTTTTCTTCAAAGTAAAAACGTTTGGTTACGGAATAGTTAATGAAAACCCTGACAGTATACTCACATTACTGTTAATGAAAAACTCGCTCCACTCCGTCTCAGAAAATATATTGGTAACGGCATCGTAGGGTATCAACGTCAGTAGTTTAGTGCAAAGAATCAGCGTACAGCAGATCGGTATGAATATCAGCATGTACACGGCCTGAAAGGAATATTACACTGATCAGAATTCGGCATCATAATAAAAAATGCGAAAGTTTTAGATGCACTCATATATGTATCTTTATATATACTAATATTATAAAGAGGAAAGATTTTATAGTTTGTTTGTTTGAATTGAATAGGCTCCGAAACTACTGGACCGTATGGAATTTTTTTTTGAACATTAGAATCTAAATTTTCCCTGATGAACATAGGCTATTATAGAATATTTAAAAAAAGTTAGGGATCCGCATGAAATATAATATTTTCTAAAATACCCGCGCGAAGCCGGGGCGGTCCGCCAGTTTATATAAGGATAGATAGAAAAATCCAGAATGCTTAATAAAACAATTTAAAAACAAATTAAAAATTACAAGTATAACCATGTTAAACTAAATCTATTTAGCATATCAAACATGTATTAGACACATATTAAGTGATATAAATAAATGTACTGGTGGTTTCTTTTTCACTTCTTCCACACTTTTTGTATTATAATAATTTAATGTATAAAATTTTACTTGTCTAAGTGCTTATTTTGTCTACTGTACTTATCTGTAATTTTTATTCTTTCTTCACGCAAAAATTTCTATATTAAATTATTCGTACATGTTGTTAGGGCTGGAATAAAACCTTGGTGTTTTTATCCCCTAAATCATTTCCAGTGGGATAGAAATAACCATGTAAAGTTTTCATAGAAACACCGCGTGCAAAACCGCCGGCAGAATCTAGTAATAAGTAAAGAAGGTCAGTGTTCTACAATGAATATTCATTAGGTATGTTTTCGGTCAATGATCGTCTTAAATACTTAGTTTAATGAGTGTCCTTCTTCAGGTAACGAGTAAATATTAATAAATAAATAATGCTGGCCATTCCAAACAAATTATAGGCAATAATCCCAAATGATGAATAATGCTATCTATGGCGCTCATTAGGGAGGCCTATGTCCAGCAGTGGACAAACATGATCTGATGATGATAGAATGCAATAGTGTGATATTGTTATGTCAATAAAATAAACTAAGATAAAATAAATACATACCTTCCCATAAGACTTGAGTCCTTTACTAAGCGAAACAAACACAATCATCCACACAACAGCAAGGTTGAACGCGACCTGGAACTTGATCGTGCCAAAGTAAGCGCCGGCATCTGAACTGCGCTGTAGCACCTCGCTGTTGAAATATTGCGGTATTGTCTCCTCGATCTTGTATGTGCCATTTCGTATGCCGGGATCTGTAAAAATGTAGATTATTTTTGCATGTTTTTTGTGAATGTTGTGGTCAAAAGTCTATTTTCACCGTTTGCTTAACAAAATTTTGCGCTATGCGCTGAAATCGTTCAAATCGCTGAACCGAGTTTTTTCTTACATTGATCGCGTTTAATGGCAAAGGTGATATTGGACCTAAAAGGGATTTAAGTAAAGCAATTTATACCTTATATTACTTCTTTACCTAATTTAATAACTATTCCTAGATTAAATTTTGTCATTACATGATTATTTTTCAGACAAAGGGTGATTAGAGTTTTTTTATTATAGTGCTCAGGGTAATTTCTTAAAGGGTGACAATGTCCTTTTCCAGGATACAATCTACTTAGTTTCCCAAATTTCACTATAACATTTACAGCTGTTTTATCGTGAAAGAGTAACTTTCGCTTAGACCCAATTACTGTTGGATATATCCTCCACATGAGAGATTCGTGTACCATAAAGTAAATTTATATAACATATTTATTTTATTTAAGCAAAGAATATCTCTTTAAAAGAAAGATCTCTTTGAAAGGCAATTCCCAAGGTGGCAACCGTTTTGGTTCAATATATTATTTTTGATTCACCGTCTATGTATTTTGTTAACCCAAAAAAAGATTTTCTTTATATCTTTCAAACATGAATAATCTAGAATATCTATCTAAAGAGATAGATATTCCAGAATATTCCTTTTTAATTGACCAATTACAAGAAACTGATAACCTTGCACATTTATTTCCTGCATTGATTTACTCCCAAACAAACTACCAACACTGATATAATTCAATGATTGTTTACGCGCAAATCACCGGAAATCATTGGACGACCTAGAACCTATTTCGTGGGCGATTGACAACAGATGAGGTAAGAAATTCATTATCTTACGTTTAAGATTACGCCATTATCATTTCACGCCACGACGTCCACAGAACAAAGGCCTAAAACGAAGGCAAGTCACAAACTTACCGCGGTCTGGATATCCATAATATCCTAATAGCGGTAAGTTTACTCATTCTGACATCACATCACCAGCCTATAATAGTCCACTGCTGGACCTCTAGGCCTCCCCTAATGAGCGCCATAGATAACATTATTCATCATTTGCTTTTTATCCTGATTAAGAGTAAACAAGTTTAAATCCTGGAGTTTCTATATTTTTCAAGACAGGTTTTTATCTTTGTATCAAGCCAAACTGAAGGCAATAGTCATTAGAAAGTATCATATTTTGAATTGTATCCTTATTAGCCTGCGGCTCTTTTGTCTAACTCAACTGGTAATCGTAATCGGCTTCAGTTCGGCTTTTCAAACCTAGCCTGGACTTCGATTGTCACTTTCGTAAACAACTGAAACCGAAGATCAGTTGAATACCTTAGACAATACCGACAACATTCTGACTGGATCTACAATGGTAATCGGTATGATGTTCACTGGTAATGGATTTCAAGTTAGACAATAAGGCTGCAGTTGATTATCCTTGTATCAAACGCAAGACTAAATCCTAGACTCACAAGAAAGTATCGTATTTTTCATTGTAGGTATCCTAATTAATCAGGTTTTATCCTTATATGAAGCAAGGCTGAATCCTAGACTCTAAAAAGTATCATACTTTGGAACCCTTGTAACCTTATTTTTCATATTTTTTCATTCAATTATCTTTGACGCTTTCTATGAATGATCTGCGCTTTCTACAGTTATCTTATCACATTAATAATATAAATGCGAAAGTATGGTTGTTTAGATCGGTGATTGTTGCTTTTTTAATCTAAAACTACTAAACTAATCTGGCAGAAATTTTGCATAGCTTAGAATGGAATCAGACTTAAGCTACTTTATATCCCATAAAAAAGTTTCCATAGGATATAAATAACGTTAAAACGTTTCCATGGAAACAACGCATGCAAAACCGCGGGCCAAAACTAGTTATAGTTTATGTTATAAATACCTGTCTGCAAATTACACATACAGTGTTCACTTATAACTATGTATGTAATTGAATTGATATATTCCCATCCACCCCATTAACCTCCCCATCAATGGGGTGGTTGGGAAAAAAATCCCATCCGCCCCATCATTCAAGTCAATGGGGTGGATGGGATTTTTTGCCCCATTGACTTTTTAATAATATAAAGAATAAATCTCACTATTCATATTCAGATATTCCTGTAATAAATATTTTATTACCCCTTTATTCATAGCTCTACTAACCTAAAGCGTTGCTATTTATCAGTCAGTCTTTTTCCATTGTCAGAGTGAGAAATCACTCTACTTAGCAACTGTTTTAAGTTAGCAGACCATTATGAATAACCATTTATTATGAACTAGCTTTTGCCCGCGACCGCGTGTCCTTTTACTATCCCATTACATCAACATGACACCGGTATAAAAAGTATCCTATGTCCGTCTAATGGTTCTATACTACCTCACCAATTTTCACCCAAATCGGTTCCGCCGTTCTTTAGTTATAGTGTAACTAACACGAATTTCTTTCATATGTATAGATTTTAGCGGGTTAACTACGAACCTAGTATGCATATTCAAGAATATTATCGGGTATTTATCGCGTATCTTTTGTTTTATTTTCCCCTACGTTTCCATCGCGTTGCAGCGATCGTGGTCACGGGGCGACTGGATATTCTGCGAATTACAGCCAAGAATTGACTTAGATTCTTCGAACACCAACTTGGTTCGTAGTTAACCCTCTAACATTCTTATTAAATAAGAATAAATTAATCTCACCTTCATTAAATTCATGCGGCAAAGACCATTTGTACTTATCATTGGACGTTATAAATGAGTCTCTAAAGTACACAAACACCCAGGACAGTCCAATAATACTGTACGTTCCAATCACAGCCTGGGTCAGTAGCATCGATACTCCAACTCCTTGGAAGATGGGTGATATCCTCCACATATCTAGAGGTCCAGCCGAAAGCACTTGGCCTAAGCACAGGTAGAGGGTGAACAATGGTATCCCAATAAGGAAGGATAGGATGAAGAACTGAATTATGAAGCTGGCTGCAACAAAAATACAAATTGGTTAGGATATATCAACCTATAATAGTCCACTGCTGGACATAGAGCTCCTAATGAGCCCCGTAGATGACATAATATATAGGAAAGTTTTGATTGTGTTTGGATTGAATAGGCTCCGAAACTACTGGACCGATTTGAAAAATTATATCACCATTAGAATCTTAAGTTCTCCCTGATGAATGAATGGAATATAGGTATTTAAAAAAATTATGGATCCGCATGAAAACTGTGAAAGCTCACGTGTTAGTGTGTATAATTTTAGATTTTTTTGTTAAATACCCGTGCGAAGACCCACCTCTAGTATGAAGTTTAAAATCAGTCCAGAACTTTCGGAGCCCATTCAATTCAAACAAACAAACAATCAATCAAAACTTTCCTCTTTATAATATTAGTATAGATTAAAAAATTAATTTATATTCTAAAAAATATTAAAACTTTTTACAATAACAAAAACAATTACATTAATTCACACAAATAGAATAGAAACAATAACAATACAGCAGCACATACAGGTACAGACCTCCGAAATGAACACTAAATATGGCGAATCGTGAGATATTGAACAGTCCCACTGTACAGCTCAGGCAAGCCAACATTGCACTCATGCGGTGCGGCCAAACTCCGAAAGGAGGCTCATCACTCTCGTCATTTCTGAAAACAAAAGACTAATTAAAAATCTTACAAGAAAACAAAGGAGGTCTTCAAGAACTTATAATCTATATTTGAAAGTAAAAGACCAATTTAAAATCTTACAAAATAACAAAGGAGGTCCAGAACTTATAAACTATATTGCGTTGCGACGACCTTTGTGGCGCGGTGGGCGGGGAGGTCCGCCTGCAACGTAGACGCGGTTACGATTGTCGCCTAGGGAGAAATGTTTGTATGATCTGCAGATGTTTGTTCAGGGTGTTTTGGTCGTTTTCTATGTATCATAAAAAATATCTATCTGTATAATCTATTGCATTATGTATTTCAGTCATCTAGTAAGTAATCTAGTAACACAAGCTCTGCTTAGCTTAGGGCTAGATGTTGTGTGGATTGTATAACATTATTTATTTTATTTATCAGTAATGGCAGGTACCAAATTCAATCTGTTTTTGGTTTCGCTTCTGGGTATCCGGTATTACAGACGAATTTAGGTTTTTGACATGGACTATTAAAATTCAACTCATTAACAATCCTCCCTAAAACTGCTACGAGTTCTCTGTCCTAAAACTAAGTATCCAAGACAGAAGTACAATTTATTGGTAAAAATCAATCGTAATGTTTCCTTAAAAAGTTTTTTATACTCATTTTAATGTTCAAATTGATTTAAATAATTCAATAAAGTAAAAAATAATATAACTATATGGTGTAACTATAAAGAAATAAAAATAATATCAAAAATCATAAAATTAAAATGCAATAATTATACGTTCACTGTTTGAGTAGTTCCGAGTAAACGAAACAATGAAAAGATATAGAATGATGGGAATAAACAGCAGGTTGACGTATCATTGACATAAGCATCGATGAAGACCTTGGGTTTTGCATCCCGGTTGTGGAAAATTTTGTATTACGTTTAATTTCATCAATGTAGGTACCGCTGTTAGGGAAAACATGTCACAAAACAAGCAACATGGTTTTCGTTAATATACATATTATAATTTAAAATTATCTAGTTATTATGCGTACACTTTTTTTTTAATTACCGTCAGCATAAAAATAATACCAGTAAAAGCAAAGCCTAAAAGGCAGTTTTGGTTCATTGTCTTTATCTTCAAAACGATATTTTTTTTAGTTCACAGTAGTTATTAGTAATCTTCAGTAAAGGTTTGACGTGCATAAAAATCAGTTTTCTCTTTGTCACACAAGGCATTTTCCATGACAAATAGAGACGAAAAGTCGCAAAGTCAAAACGGCCCGAAACAATTACTCGGTCGGTACAGTACAACAATGAATCATGATGACCTCGATACCTTCAAATCGCAACATTGCAAAATCAGCAAGGCTGTTTTATAAAACTTTAGTCACGGACGAAGTGATTAAGAAGTTAAGAACTGTGGGTAGCTGTAGGTACTTAGGCATCATCTTGATTTGGAGTCATCGGAAATGGTATCATCGAAAACCGTGACAACAGAATTTTCCACAAAAATCGCTTCATTATTGTTACGTTTTACAAATTACAGCTGGACCTAATCCAGGAAATTGGAAGAGGTGAGGCCTCAATATTGCTTTTAATAGATAAAAAAGTGAAAGTAACTAACCTTTCTTCACTGGCACCAGAGGTAGTAATATTAACAGGTGGGGCAATCGCCAGAGATTCGTTAGAGGAGCTCGATGCACTAGTACTTCTTGCTGTACTTCGGGATGTGTTCCTTCCGGTCCAATCTCCCGTAGTTATATCACTCTCCCCTGGCGATGGAAGGGAAAGTGTCCGGTTCATAAGCAAAGTCCTGCGCCCAAGTATAAGCGGTCCAGACGTCCCGTCACTGCTTAGATTCGCAGCCGAAACTCTCAGCTGTATAGGAGCACTTGTCGGGCGCATATTCACATGATCCAAGAACAGAATCACCGGTAGTGTCAAAGGCTCGCATGCTTCTGGTGTAATAGCCGGTAGAACTATCGGGTCTAATCGCCTCATGGAGTTACGCACGTCGTTTGTCGCACGCTCGAGTGACGGTAATGCTTGGCGATTGCTCACGGTGAGTTCAGAAAAGCTTTTTGAACGACCGAGTGGCCCAGGCCGATCTGTGATCCTTTCTGAACTCGTCTGTACTGATGATGAACCCGCATTTGAGCACGTCACGACATGCGTATCGTCGTCTATGGAACTGGGGCCCGAATCTCCCGATTGTATAGATGGCTGCTGAGATTCCCCGATTACTTCTTTAATCTTGCATATGAGATCGTTGTCGTCGCTGTCAAGTGATTTGGTGCCATCGTCGAGGCACGCCAGAAGAGATTTATCTAAAACTTCATCTAAGTCATTCAAAATATCCATAAATTGGCACAGCGCTGTGGCTTGAAATTCTTCGTCGTTTGTGATGTCGCTCGCTTGTGATGAAAAGTTTGAGTCTGATTTGTAGCATTCTGGTATAGTCTTCTGCAGGTCCTCTCTCAGGTCGTTATCGTCTGATAATCCATCTTCCTCGCATTGGTCGCTGACGGAGGCGTCGCTATCCGCGCTGCTTCCTGGTACATTTCTAGTCTGCTCGTACCGGCCTTCGTCAAAGTTGACCACTTCCATTTTTATCGCATGGCCTAAGTCATATCCAGCACGCGTCGGCGCTAACCCTGCAAAAAACGTTGCTTTATTTCCCTATTCATCAGTTCTTAATTTATTCACGTTATTTAAATTATGCACATTTGAGAACGGCGGTCGTCCAATGTTGGAGCATGGTTTGTAATGTTGATTGCGTCTCGCTGTTAGTGTTTACATGTAAAACAGCTTGCTTATTACACTAATTAGTGATTGCGCGGCGTCAAAGAAGGCAGAACGTTAGCACACTAATGCCAAGTGACCGTATAAAGCGCTGAAGTCTTGTAAACATGAATCACTGGATTAGTTTGGTGATAACGCAATGTCCTATTTCTGAGGCTATGAACGTTTAAGAGATGTATTGGTTAATCTAGAGCAATAATAGTTAAGACGAAGAAATGGGGCGCGGCCCGGACGACCGAGACTGCTGATAGAGGCATACAGATAATAATTTACTGCCTAAATTATCTCAAAAAGAGGTGAAGGTCGTTGAAACATCAAAAGCATTATTTTAAGGCTCCGGCGACGGATGAATTTCCCATAAAAACTTAATACTAAAAATTGTGGTAGGAACTTTGATAAATACTATTCTAACTTATCTAACTAATACAAATAATAGCATACCATGGTGAAAGTATGCTCAAATTACAAATAATTTTGGTATGACTTTTATATATGTGTATCATCCGTGTCGCCGGAGCCTTAATTATAATCAAGTAGGTATTAAAAAAGTTTATGTACCTATTTTTTTCGTTCGTTTTGGTGAAATCTACAATCGACGCAACCGATAGTGATTTGTATAACAGACAAATTAGTTCTAGTGTTCTCGCTTTAAAAATTAATATTGATCAATAATTTATAAACGAATTCCAATTCGACAGGGTTTTCTAACTGACTAAGCCAAAATATAAGTCTACTAGGCACAATGGAAAATAATGTCTGCCCTAACCTTCTAAATAATAATCTTGCCATTCGTGACTAAAACCTCTTGAATTGTCCCCATTCGCAGTTAACCTGAATTTAGTAAATGACTAATGGTTCATAATATTCCACTAATATAGGCACAAACACTAATATAAATATATCAACAAAACAATGAGGATACCGCAACGGCAATTCATGAAATGAAACCCGCTCTCATGTCTTGCAATAATTTATCAGAGATGATTAACTTGTCTAGATAAGACAGACTTAGAAGTACTTGTTAGAATCACCTATTTCGCAAGTTTGATAAGAATGAACTTGTTTTAATTGATATGAGCACGAGATCTGTACTCATCATCATCTTCGACCTGGATGAATCAATTAATAGATGGATAGAAGACATAAGAGTTATTGGGAGGTCATAATACTTTTTAGAGATCTGTCTCAGCTCGGTCTACAATATGATCTATCGATTTCATTCATATTGTTTTAGTTTGACATCAGATCTACCCATTTAATCTATTCATTCAGATATGAAGTTTATTTATTTCCGAGAGAGATCTTAAGATTTATCTCGCAGTTCGCCTCAACACGGAAATTCGAAAAAACACGTTGAATTTCGAGTTGCAATCTCTCATATTACGAAAAAAGAAACATTTATTCGTCCATTACGTAAAATTATAGAAAGCGGCCATAAATTAAAGATGTCCAGAAAGAACAATGGCAGAATTTGGTCTGGACTTTTTTTTGCGTCCATGGATCTGATGTATATAAATAAAATTTAATAAATTTTCTATGATTTTTTAATTATTAACTCCTTCTCGTAAAGGCCGGAGTTATTTTATGATATTTAAAAGCTTATCAAATGATATTCGAATTAGGTACATTCGAAATGTTACCATTTTATTAGTGGTGCGGGTACAATTATTGAATGCAATGTATCATTTGTCTTTGATAGCTGTTGTTGATAGTGTCATGTTGTCAGCGGTTGTCTGTCAAGACGCCATAGAATCTAGAACGTAGTGGTTTTATTCTCTTTGACATCCTTCCGAGACTTCGGCGTTTTTCATCTCTGCTGTGTTTTGTGTTTACATTTTGGTTTTCTATTTATTTTTACCCGAATTACGGAAGCCACAGGCGACGTATGTAACACCCGACCTGGACTGTTTATGGACATGGACTGATTGATACTGCCCTGTGTCTGGCTAGTGCGTGCCCTTAGGACTCCGATATTGTTGTTTTGGGTGTTCTGGGCATTTTCTATGTAAAATAAAAAAATAAAACTTTTAAAACTATCATGGTTATTAACACTAAAGTCATTTATAACGGGATATTTACCATGATGTACCAACCGGGCCGCGTTCAGATACCGTCAGTGTTGTGTGCCGTGATCGAGTTGCGTTCTATAGTGAAACCGATGGTAGTGGCAACGTTCGTAGCAAAAGACAAAGAAAGAGGGTAGATCGGTATATCTGCCAATAAAATCTAACTCGCAGTGACCTTCAGTTGTTCCGTGATCATGGCGCATGTAACTGTGCCGAAATATTGGAAAACTCAAAACTCTAATCATGGTAAATATCCCGTTATAAATGACTTTAGTGTAAATAAAAAAATATCTATTAATGTAGGTATACCTATATATATTGTTTGTATAATAAGTTATCTAGTAGGAACTCATAACATAACACAACCTCTGCTTAGCTTCGGGCTAGATGATGCTGTGTGGATTGTCCAACATTATTTATTTAAACCCTCAGTTTTTTTGTGTTTACGGGGCAAGTAGGTACATTTTTTTTAATACACGCCCAGCTTTCGTAAACATACAAGAAGTTTAGGATTTGTTTTGCTCATTTTGTTTATCATTTCTCCTTTCGAATATATAAGGTGGCGTGGTCTAATTGATAAGAACCCAAGACCAAACCACATTATTCATTTCTTTATGATTTGATTTCAATCTGCGATGTTTTATAGACAAATATTGTTTGACGTTCATACATAACCAAAAAATTCAAACACTGAAATCTTTTTTTTTCCGGCTTTCCCCAAAGAAAATAGTCTCATTTATAGATTCTGGAGCTAACGCCAAATCTTTTAACATTTTTTTCATTACGGTACGCTTCAATTTGATCCCAGACAATTCTTAGTATGGAGACCTGCCATTGTTCTTTAGAACTAGATCGATAAACAGTTCAACATTAGAGGGACGTAACAAGGTACCTTGTTATGGCAATACAGACTCGAACGAATAGATAGAAAGAAAATGTTTACGTAATAGAATAGTGATAAACAAAGCAGTGGATAGTTACAAATGGACAGAACTTTAATTTATTAAAGAGCCCAGACTTTATATCGGTAAAATTGTTGTTATTATGTGCAGGTGTGCTGATTCACACAGTTTTAGAGTGTTTCCAATATGGAAGTTTGTAGGCTGAGAAATTACCTGTCTAGACATTTTTTTGTTTGTGTCGCTGTTTCTATCCCATATTCGACTACAATATTTATGAATTAAATAGTATAATCCAATATGTCTATGCAATTTAATTTTCTAATGGTTTCAATTGAACTTATCTATTCCATTGTAAACACTGAAGACCGCTATTTTACGCGAAGTCACTTAAATCACAATGAATTGTTTGAGGACCTTCGCACGCAATTTCCGATTAAAATGTAATTTTTATAGAAGGTATCTAACGTCATTCTAAGTCAATCTTTAAAAAATTTCCACCTGATCCTGATGATTAACTAGTGTTGGCGTGAAGAGTAGCATAGAATGATTACTTGATTATTTTCATTAGTATTTTAACTATTTGATGCATTGCAATTTAATATTTTCACACCTGCTTGCGTTGAATACGTTTGACACAATTTTAGTTATAAGATCTGACATGAACCTGTGATAATGTATTCAGCAGATAAATGATTTGATTAGATAATGCTTTATTGCGCCATTGCATTTAGGTAATAAAAACAAGATTGTAATACTAAATATATAGTATAATACTAAAAGTAGTTCTAGTGTGGCACAATCAACAGCCTCCACACACTTTACAAGCAATTACAAACAATCTCTTCCAGGCAACCCTACACTCAGTTTAGAAGAGCTTACAAACATCCAAACATTCTTATAATATAAGGTGATGTGTAATTTTTGAGGTGTGTTACAGTAGTATAATCATAAGTATAACATATTCAAGCAATTTAATAAGTGCTTACTGCACTTTAATTGCTTTGAAACTACAGGCATGTGGTGAAGTAATTTAGTTTTGTAAGTGTATAACCGAAATGCATAGCATAACACCTTATATCTTGATTCTTTTGATGAAAATGAAATATGAAATAAGTAGTCTTATTACACATAGCTCTTTCTACCAACAAAATCAAAATCAAATCGCTCTATTTCCTTTAGACCTTACAAGACTCTTGGACATGTTACAAAATACAAATTACATTATGTAATACTAGGACAGAATTGATCACTTTGATTCTTTGTTCAACATCAACATCACCAGCCTATAATAGTCCACTGCTGGACATAGGCCTCCCCTAATGAGCGCCATAGATGGCATCATTATTTGGGGGTTATTGCCCATAATCCCCACGCTGGGCATGCGGGTTGGGGATCGCAGTTCAGTGTAGTTGTTCTGCAGAGGGCGCTGCTGCCCGCCCCTTGGTGTGTTTCCCTTAGTCGCCTCTTACGACACCCACGGGAAGAGTTGGGGTGGTGAAATTCTATGCCAGCACCACACGGCTTTTATTTCATTCTTTGTTCACTTCAATCTTTTTACCCTACTTTGCTATTTATGTTTGTTGAAGTATTAATCTCCTTCAATTAAATTTTATTTTATTTAAGTTACAGCTTTTTTTAATACTTTAAGTGCCCACAATGCACACAGTGATGTTCTTCTTATGTGTAGAACCAAGGCTAAGCAATTAATTAACTATGTTTACTTTTATATTTATACAACTTACTACCTCTACTTTTATGCTTAATACCTAACAAAATGATTTATATCCGGTGATATATACATATATTTGGGAAATTCATCTGTGTCGTCAGAGCCTTAAATTTCTCAGCAGTTAATCAAAATTCTGTTTAAGTAGGTTAGGCCAATATTAGACAAAACATTGATTAGATAGGGGTCCTGTTTACAACTAAACATCTAAAAATGCTTTGGGAATGTTGATCTTAACCAACCAATTATGTTATCATCAACAGCTCACACAGCATTTTCTGGTCAGTTCAGAATCCAGTTGATCATGCAAGTTCAAGTTCAAGCTAAAAAGATGTGACTTTGAGTTAAACACATATAATAAATGGTTGAATAATGATAGTTATGCTGAAACAAAGCTTTTTTAAAAGTAACTAGCGGCCGGTCTCGGCTTCGCATGGATATTTAACAAAAAATTCAATTATTTTTTATTTTATTTTCTATAGGCTTTGTTTATCACGAAAAGTTTTGGATTCTAATGGCGAAAGAACTTTTTAAATCAGTCCAGTAGTTTCGGAGTCTTTTCAATTCAAACAAACAATTAAATTTTCTTCATTATAATATTAGTATAGATGTTGGTAGATAATTATTGAGATTGAAAATGTCAGTAAACAAAACACATAAGTACATTTTTATTTTGGTAATCATCTTCAAAATGTCCAAAGCTTAAATTTTCTTTCAGTAACTTCAGGAACTTAGTTATGTTCTTGAATGACCAAAGTTTACATACAATTTAGTTCATGCAGTTGTGTTGAGAGGGCAAACATTAACCAATTATTTTAGAGAATAGAAGCATCTTTATAGGATGTGACCCTGACAAAGACCTTGTAATAGACTGGATAGTTGAAACTCATCTACATAAATGAAACACATGTTCGATTCGGAATGATTCATAAGAATCTGTTTCAAATTTTTCAGTTCAAAATTTGAAATTTTCTTCACATAGAATTATTAATAGGTAGTACCTAAAGTGAGGTTGGGTCTATGTTTCTTAAGTACCTACTCTGCCATCTCTCTTCATGCCATAATAATCTAATGAAGGGATCCAGCTAAAATTTTGCATGGAAGTTGACGGTGTAGTTCTTGACCTAAATAATATTGTAGGGTACTTTACTTAGAATAAAGACGTGCAGAGCCGCGAAAATAAGCTAGTTAGACTGTTAAACAACACTAAATTCTTGGTACTAATGATCGGTGATTACTATCAATCCCAGATTAAAATAGGATACCTGAAAGTGGTAGTTGCTAAGAACCAAATGGGAGCTAAAACAACGCCTAGTAACCTGGGCAGAACCTTCACGATGGCAGTATAATGTTCCCACATTTCTCAAAACAAAACTTTCTGTATCTCAACTTAATCTAAAGTATAAAGCCAAATTAGAGCGTTTTTAATAGAGAAAATACCATAGACGTAACGCGAGCGAAGGTAAAAAACAACAAAAGTAAGCCACTAACCTGGTTTCCTAGCTTCAAGACGCTATTCCTGCATTCAGAAGTCAGACTTATTCGACTGCTTTTATATGTGTAAAGGTGTATATTTATCACTATCACTAAAACCAATACTTTAGTTACAACAGTTACAACGATTTCTATTAGAAATATAAAAACACTAGATCTAAAATCACGACGCGACGTGCTTTATGTATGCTACAGAGGCCAACCAAACCAACCAAAGTATTTTGTTTCATTATGCCAACAACCAACCAACTTCAACTTTATCTTTGTGACTTTGATTGACTGAACTAGACTGACAGACTGCCATTTCGTACATTCATTCTGACATGACAAGTATTCCAGATTATCTTAGATTATAGAGGAATATAGATCTGGCATAAACATCTATACGAACTTGTTACGAACAGTTAGTTATAGAAGTGTGATGTATTTCGACAGCAGAGTTACTGACATATCGGCATCTCTTTTTGACTAATGAAGATAATCATGAGTAAAAAAGGACAACAGCAGTTTGATCATGACTGAAAATGGCAACATTGTTTTGGTGACGTCACAAAATACCTCACCCCTCACCCCCTGCGGCCGGTCGCCATGTTTTGTCAACGTAAACAACAAGTACATCAGTTGTCATCCGGACTTGTTTTTATTCGAAAATGAAGGAAATTTAGAGTTAATAGGCGATAATTATGCTTTTTTATAGTGTGCAAACTTGGAGAATAATGCATTTTATAAGTGTATGTGCAGAGTGTTTGGCTGTCGCATGAAAATCAACAAAAAACATCAAAATATAACGTTGCATGGGAAAGGTACCGAATTCATTCAAAATTTCTTACATTTTCTATTATTTTCAAACATTTTGCTGTTTGTGGGAAAGTTTATAAAGATCCGCTTGCTTTTCTTTATTCATTTAATGTTTTACTATGAATATTATGTGATTTTAGGAGAAAATTATTCGTCATCGTAAATAGAGTTAGGGTTCGGTATTTTGAAAACATCGATTATCGATAACGAATTATTTCATCGACGCAGTACCAAAAACACAAAAATAAAAAAAATTCTTTACAGCAGCGTCAGCAACTTTGAACCAAGCTAACCAAGATTCAAAGGTGTAGTGCCAGGGACAGAATTTTTGGTTGGGGTGGAGTTTACGGGACGCAGGACTTTGAAAATTTTCGACGAATTTTTTTATGTATATATAACATGTATTTTTTTTTTGGCTACGTAAAGAGGGTCACTAGGGGTCCAACTTTGGTTCAGGTGATCCACCCCAAAGTTCAATGACCTCGGCGCTAGAGGTCAAAGTATGTCGTTCAGACTTAGAAAAATTTCGAAAGATGTTTTAACAAATGTTTTTTATCTTGTGGCATCGTTAAGAGGGTCACTAGGGGTGCAAGTTTGGTTCAGCGGTTTGACCCCAAAGTTCAATGACCTCGGTGCTAGAGGTCAAAGTGTGTCGTCAAATATGGATGCAGAAACAATATAAAAACTTTACAGAGCATTCCGGGAAGAGTTAATTAAGTTCAATTTGAGTGGCGGATCCGACACAGAGTACCCCGACTCCACGTGGTCCTGTGCGTGGCGCCCCTAGAGTGTATATAATAAGCCGGAGGCGCGAAGGGAGTGCAGCCTCCGCCAGCCGTAACAAGGGACAGGCACCGCGAACCAAGATTCAAAGGTGTAGTGCCAGGGACTAGGGACAGAATTTTTGATGGAATGGGCTTGATAGGTCAGTGATTGTCTAAGACTCTTCCACACACGCCATCAAGGTACAACGTTTACACGTTTATTTATTTTTATTTATTTATTCATTCACAAATCAGATAACAATCAAATTACTTACATTAAACTTATGGTATTTACAATTCTGATCTAGATTGAAATCAATTATGTGAACACAGAGAAAATCAATAATGTTGCATGCATTAATAATAAAATTACATAAATAAAGAGAAAAAAGACATAATTTATCAACTTAGTTAGACAAATAAATAATAGCTTTACAAGATCTTTTTATACTACGCTTAAATCTACAATGGTTTTTATCAAAAATATCTACGTCATTGGATTTCGCTACTTCATTATACAATCGACACATTCTTTGTAGGGGAATATTGTATGAAACATTGTTTATATAAACTCTTATTGAAAATGTTTCAGGGGAACGGAACACCTGTATTTTGTATTCATTCTAGACGATAGGACGGAGGGTAATGTAATGCTAATGACCCGTTACGGATCACGTAGGTATAGAAACCTTAATAAAACTGAACAGAGCTTAAAGATACTTATTCTTCTACTTACTCATATTCGAAAATTTTGAATTCAACTCCGTGCAACTCAATTACTTATCGATATTCAATGTTAAAATACGCGCAACTCTACGGCAAGCCGCCATCTTTGTGCCAGACTAACTTTAGGTATGCACGTTTTTTTCGTAGGTATTTCAAGTCTTCCTTAGTCTGAGCAGATTATCAGATGGATGTCAATTTCATGTGGTGTGGGAAGATCTCAGACGAAGGAATAAAATAGACTTGGAATACCTACGAAAAAAACGTGCATACCTAAAGTTAGTCTGGCACAAAGATGGCGGCTTGCCGTAGAGTTGCGCGTATTTTGACATTGAATATCGATAAGTAAGTAATTGAGTTGCACGGAGTTGAATTCAAAATTTTCGCATATGAGTAAGTAGAAGAATAAGTCTCTTTAAGCTCTGTTCAGTTTTATTTAGGTTTCTATACCTACGTGATCCGTAACGGGTCATTAGCATTACATTACCCTCCGTCCTATCGTCTAGAAACGTGATACTACAATAGATTTGATCAAGTTCAATAAAAAACGCTATTTACTACGTACTATTTACAGCGATTTACAGCTCAATTCAGTTAGTATTAACACTGCAACTTCCCCAAGCTTTGGCTGGCACTCAATTCAATGAATATCCTCTATATTCAGTACTAATACTAATATGTTCATATAAGAAAATTAATTAGGTTGCCGCGCTCGGCCCAAGGTAAGTTTCGTGTGGACTGCCAGTTTCTGCAGCTTGTACCTTGATGGCGTGTGTGGAAGAGTCTTAGACAATCACTGACCTATCAAGCCCATTCCATCAAAAATTCTGTCCCTGGCACTACACCTTTGAATCTTGGTTAGGTTAGGTTAGGTAACCAAGTTCAAAGTTGCTGACGCTGCTGCTGTAAAGGATTTATTTTTATTATTGTGTTATTGGTACTGCGTCGATGAAATAATTCGTTATCGATAATCGATGTTTTGAAAATACCGAACCCTAACTCTATTTACTATGACGAATAATTTTCTTCTAAAATCACATAATATTCATAGTAAAACATTAAATGAATAAAGAAAAGCTAGCGTATCTTTATAAACTTTCCCACAAATAGCAAAATGTTTGAAAATAATAGAAAATGTAAGATATTTTGAATGAATTCGGTAACTTTCCCATGCATCGTTATATTTTGATGTTTTTTGTTAATTTTCATGCGGCAGCCAAACACAAAAAGCACTTATAAAATAGAAATATAGAAATAGAAATAGAAAATCTTTATTTGTGTCACAAAAATTTAAAACTAAACATTACGCTTAAAGCTAAATATGGAAACAATAAAAAAAAGCAACACAAAAAGGTCACCGGCTCAGCTTAATGCTGCTATGGCGCAAGTGCCAGAACAACGCTGGTTTTCAGCGGTGCCAGGGTACTAGGTACAGCGCTACTCGTAGCACCGATCACATAGCTTTATAGTAGAAATCAGAAAAAAAATCAGAAAAATCAGAAAATGCATTATTCTCCAAGTTTGCACACTATAAAAAAGCATAATTATCGCCTATTAACTCAAAATTTCCTTCATTTTCGAATAAAAACAAGTCCGGATGACAACTGATGTACTTGTTGTTGACTGGGACAAAACATGGCGACCGGCCGCAATGAGGTATTTTGTGACGTCACCAAGACAATGTTGTCATTTTCAGTCATGATAAAACTACTGTTGTCCTTTTTTACTCATCTCACCTTCATTAGTCAAAAAGAGATGCCGATATGTCAGTAACTCTGTTGTCGAAATACATCACACTTCTATATCTAACTGTTCGTATAGATGTTATGATGTTGTGATGATGTATGCCAAGTCTATTCTTTATTCCTTCGTCTGATGGGAAGATTCAGATTCAGATTCATTAACTTTATCCAAAGGGCTTACAAAATAAGCACATATAAGGTGGGAAGGGTGCGGGCGGATGGAAAAAGAAACGAACAGACTTAAGTGCTGCCAGCTAGTCGCCACTATTCATGCGAGATGTTGCGCTTTGTCTAGCGTTGGTTGCCAGAAGGTTACTTTTGTTTGTAACCTTCTCTCAACTCAGCACGGTTAGCTTCTTTGTCACTAACATTATTGCTCACTAAAACCTACCATATTCCAATACTACCGCGGCTTGCTCTACTCGCCGTTATAGATATTCATAGTCATTTGTTTGTCGGCGCAGACTTTAAAACTTTTAGGTATCTTTCTTATCATAAAAAATAAGAAAAAAAATCAAAATAAATTCGAGGCTCGCTCAACTCGCCATTACTTATACTAGCTGAAATCCGCCCTGGCACAGACCAACGCTTTGCGCCGCCGCTACTGACTTTAATTGCGGAAAAATGTAGTAGGTATGTGATTTTTTTTCACTTTAATAAGGGGAAGTCTGTAATCGTGAGAGTTATTGAAAAGTCATGTGGGAGTTCGATTTTGGACAAAATAAATTCTGCATTAAAAATAGGCAGCAAACGTTTTTAAGGTTTCCGGAAAAATCAGTTTTTGTAAAAAAAATGCCTTTTCGGTTTCTTTAGTCATAGTCAGTAATAAAATAAAGTATGTAACTCTTTTCATGACTTTTCGAATTTCGAGCTCTCACGGTGTCAGATTTCCCTTAGTAGCCCTGGAATAAGACTGACACTGCACATATTTTGCCGCTACGAGGTTACTTTTAACGGTAGGTAAGTACTAAGGTTTCTTTTTAAACTGCTTCAGTTTCTTTTGAGTTGACTCGATTCGCAACACTGGTTTTATCATTTTAATCACGTCTTACTTTGCTACGCAAAGGTAATTAATTTGAGAATGAATTTAATTTCAGAATTTAAAATTAATGGAAACTCAACCTCAACACTCCACACATGAATATCACATGCAGGAAGGAGATCAAGAGGCAAAGAAAACTTCTACTAGCTAGATGACGACGATACGTCTCGTCACGCACCCCTCTAACACTCGAAAAATATATTTCTGCTATAATTTTCTGAGAGAGGAACCTAAATGACATCTTTACATAATTAATAAAATAAAACCAGTCAACAATTTTCTCTCAATTCGACAACTGACTCAATACTTGAATACTATAGGCCAGCCTAAATATACTAGACCTTGTTGGCAGCATTTTTTTGCTTTCTCAAGAAGCAAGGTTCAAAGTTCATTTAAGTACTTATTTCTATAGTCAAACTGTTGACGTAAAAACAAAGTAAGAATTTAAACTCTACGTCGACGCGATAGGGTTGATAATTGAAAGACGTAAGATCATTATCAGATAGGTTATAGGTAAATGTTATTTTTGATAAAGAATTTATTGTGAATTTCATTAAATATAGTAAACCAGTTCTCCCGCTTACGGCTCCCTGGATAATACTCAAATAATTTTATATCATAAATTATGTTGGGGACCAGAATATACAGCATTAAAATGATGCCAGCAAGTAAGGTTCGTTTCTACTTTGTTTATTCATCGCGTGTTAGTGTTATGGGGTTCCAGTACCTAGTTGCTTCGTTTCGTCATCTTTCACTTTTATAAAGTCCACAGCCAGCCATTCGTACGGCAGCTGTCCACCTGAGTGCAACTGTCTGTTCTGCGAAATAATCAATAGATAGGAAATCTAAACCGGAAGTTAATAACCAAATTTAAATTTAGAACGAAGTCTGACCTTTTTTCACTTGTTAAATTATTGCAGCTGTTCAGAGCCATGGCGGGATATTCAACAAAAGTTTCCTTGAACGAAGTTGTTATAGCATCAGCTGTGAGGACTCCTATGGGATCCTTCAGAGGTAGCCTATCACAACTTTCGGCGCCGGAACTTGGTGCCGTAGCCGTGAAGGGAGCCGTGGAACGCGCCGGCATTCCTAAGGAAGAAATAAAAGAGGTTGGTAGCTACTTTCACTTATTTCACAGTTATTTGGACTCAATATTGTTGTTTGGCAAGCATACATTTTACACATGTTTTACACATTGACCTTTGATTAATAATTTGCTGAAGTATGTATGACATACCTACTAGTTAGGTTAACTAATTTAAAATTCACAAATGTTTTTATAAAATAGATAAAAGATTAGGTATCTTGAAGTGACACACCTACCATTTCGTGTATCACAATTCATGTTTAAAACATTCTGATCACATATTTTTACTAAATTTAAGTACAAAAACAAATGAATTTAATTTTAATTTGTTTCTTTATACATGCCTTTATTAAAATTTTGTTTGTTTTGTAGGTTTACATTGGAAATGTTGTATCAGCCAACGCAGGACAGGCTCCAGCAAGACAAGCAGCCATCTTCGGGGGTTTACCAAAAAGCACTATCTGCACCACGGTGAACAAAGTATGTTCTTCTGGAATGAAGTCAATAATGCTTGCAGCACAAGGCTTACAGACAGGAGCGCAAGATGTAGCTTTAGCAGGAGGAATGGAATCCATGTCAAACGTACCTTTCTATCTCAAGAGAGGTGAAACCACATACGGAGGTATGCAGCTTGTAGATGGCATTGTACATGATGGTCTTACAGATGTGTACAATAAATTCCATATGGGTAACTGTGCTGAAAACACAGCAAAGAAACTAAATATTACAAGAGCACAACAAGACGAATTTGCAATTTCTAGCTACAAGAAAAGTGCAGCGGCTTATAACTCTAAGGCATTTGCTGATGAGATTGTCCCCGTCTCAGTACCGCAAAGACGAGGCGCTCCCATCGTTGTCACAGAAGATGAGGAATACAAAAAGGTTAACTTTGAAAAGTTTAGCTCCCTAGCAACTGTCTTCCAAAAGGAAAACGGCACAGTAACAGCTGGAAATGCATCTACATTGAACGACGGCGCTGCCGCCTTAGTATTGATGACAGCTGAGGCTGCCCAAAGACTGAACGTGAAGCCACTCGCCAGAATTGTTGGCTTTGCTGACGGCGAATGTGATCCCATCGACTTTCCCACCGCACCAGCGGTCGCTATCCCTAAGCTTCTCGAGAAGACTGGCGTGAAGAAAGAAGACGTAGCTTTATGGGAGATCAACGAGGCTTTCAGCGTCGTTGTGGTCGCTAACCAGAAGGTTTTAGAGCTAGATTCTTCTAAGATAAATGTCCATGGTGGGGCGGTAAGCTTGGGCCACCCTATTGGCATGTCGGGCGCCCGTATCGTGGTACATTTAGTCCATGCTCTGAAGAAAGGCGAGAAAGGAGTAGCTGCGATCTGTAATGGCGGGGGTGGAGCATCCTCTATCATGATCGAGAAATTGTAAGTTCGATTGGCAAGTGCGTTTGTATGCTAAGCTATTTAACTGTAAAACAGTTAGGCCAGGTGTGAAGATTAAGTTTTTGTTAAAAATGTTTATTTTATAGTATTTATCGTTAATGTATGTGTTGGAACGAATTTAATATTAATACCTACCTTTTAATTATTTGATATTCCTTAGCCTAATAATTAGTTAGGCGCAAGATATGTTAAGCATTATTATATGTGACAGAATCAACCACTAAGGGTCCGGCGACATGGATGAATTTCCTAAATATAGGTATACAAATGTAATACCAAAACGATTTATAATTTGATCTGCTATTATTTGTAATAAAATCAAAAATAAAGTATTTATCTAGGTTTTAAAATACTTAACAATTTTTTTTTCAAAATACTGTACTGTCATTCATTAAATTAAATGAAATCAGATTTTTTCCAAGAAAACACGTTTTCTTATTTTTTATGTAGATGGGTAAGTATTTTCAAAAGTGCTTGTGGCAGGAACACTAGATAAATATTATTCTAATACAAATAATAGCAGATGAAAATGATGAGATCATTGTGAAAATATGCTTAAATTACAATGAATTTTGGTATTCGTACGTATGGGAAATTTGTCAGTCGGAGCCTTAAACGATGTTTATTAATCTCAGCTTAAAGCTCATGCTACCTATAACCAGAGAACAAACACGAATGTAGCTTTAAATATAAGTGGTGAATGGATTGATTAAAAATCTGATATTTTTATTTTTTTCTTTCAATAAACACCTCACGGCTATCGTTATTTTCAGGACGCACAAGACGGACGGTCCACCTGTCCTAACATTCTATACGAAAAATCCTTGCGGCCTCTGTGACATTGTAATGGAAGAACTTGAGCCTTTCAAAGACAGAATTGTTATAGAAAAAGTTGATATAACTGAGAAAGATAACCTTAGGTGGCTGAGACTTTACAGGCATGATATTCCTGTGTTATTCTTGAATGGCACATTTTTATGTATGCATAGATTAGATAAAGATCTACTCGAGCGACGGCTTCGCATAATCGATGAGGAAAACATGAACTGAATAGCGTCTTAACTATCTTCCCAGCCGCAAGACGTCCACAGCTAGAAATAGGGCCTTCCTTGCCATAATAAATTCAGAAAATTTATCAGATTTGAAATGATAGGGTAGAAAGCATGAAAGTATGAATAAGTTTTCTCTAAGTCTATGGTAGAAAGGTTGAATATATGAAATAAAACCCTCTGCAGCAATAAGGCATCTGTGCTGTAGAAAATTTAGAAGGGATCACAGTTTGGTTCTGAGCCATTCGCGTTAATTTTGAGCAGATTTAGGTAAGTACCTAAATACCCTGTAAGTATAAAGTAAATCTTATTAACTAGAAACTGTATTATTTAGAGGTATAATGTTTGTAATAAAGTAGATCTTTAATTTCCTTGTAATTTACGAGTACCTAATTTAGAACTTATTTATAACACAGGAGCTGATATTTAGTATAATCTACATAGAACCACGTTCATACCTGCCTACTCAGAATCAGGTTTAATACGTGCGTCATGGGTGTTTTCGAAAGCGTAGGTATTATTATTATAGAGTTAACCGCAGATGGCCATGTGTGATACCGGACTAAAGGGAGCTCAAGCTCCGACGACATCAAAAGAGAATAAGCTACTAGCGGTACGCCCCGGCTTCGCACTGGTATTTAAAATAAAAACTTTTCATGAGGAATCCTAATTTTTTGAAAATATTCCTCTAGCCTATGTTTAGCACGGAAAATTTAGGATTCTAATGGTGAAAGAAATTTTCAAATCAGTCTAGTAGTTTCGGAGCCTATCGATTCAAACAAACATACAATTAAATATTTCCTCTTTTTAATATACCTACATTATGCTGTTAACCGCAGATGGCCATGTGTAGACCGGACTAAAGCAAACTCAAGCTCTGACGTCACGATCGATATACTTAAGTTGGAGCCTTGGGGCAGAAGCTACCTAGCACTAGGTAGGTACGGGCCTTAGCTTGGGCTGTTGCCAGTTCGTCATAGGCCTTGAAAGTTTGTCGTATCATGTCCTCATAGCCAGCTCGGCTACGGTGCAGGCAGCGGCGTTTCAACGGAGTCTAGCCGTGTGCTTTCGCAGTTATTATGTGTTATCTATTCTAATATTTTAAAGAGGAAAGATTCTTGATTGTTTGAATTGTATAAGTAGACTCCGAAACTACTGGACCGATTCGATTTGCAAACTCTTTCAGCATTAGAATCCTAAATTTTCCCTGATGAACATAGGCTATAGAATATTTTCAAAAGTTAGGGATCCGCATGAAAATAACCGTCTATTTGTGCTATCATCACATCAATCCACAGACGGATATTACCCACAGCTGGGCGTCTGTCACGGTCCTGTGATAACTGCTTCCATTGAAGCGTACCTACTATGAAACCGCCAGCACAAGTACACAATATTATAGTGCTTGAGTGTATATTGACGACGACCTCTGTGGCGCTGGGGGCGAAGGTCCGCCGGCACATGAAGTTGCGGGTTCGATTCCCGCCTCGGGACAGATATTTGTACGATCTGCAAATATTTGTTCAGGGTATTCTGGTTGTTTTCTATGTATAATAAAAAAATATCTATCTATGCACTCGTATATTTTATTATGAATATCAGTTATCTAGTACTCGTATCATAATAACACAAGCTCTGCTGAGCTTGGGGCTAGATAATGCTGTGTGAATTGTCCAGCATTATTTATTTATTTAACTACGCAAATACTACAGTTGCAGTCTGTTCTCATTCTCATAATCTCATAGGATCGTTTCGGTCTACGTGATCGAGAGGTTTTATAGACTACAGTTTCTGCCTAAATATCAACTCAAATAATAAAGTGATTTATTTATTTCCTTGAGACCTTACACTCTTTGACACGCCATAATATGATAAAATACTAATAAAATCATACAAGTAAAATTAGGAAATAAAGAACCTGACCACAGATAATATAATACTAACCTAACTAAGAAAATCACTACATAGTATCCCGCTGTCTGTCTGTTTGTCCCTATGTATGCTTAGACACTAGGCAACGGATTCAAGAGGAAGGGTTTTGTATCAGCATAGCACCCGTGCGAAACCGAAGAGGGTCGCTAGTATTGTAGAAAATTAACAGCTCTATCTTAATTTCAATCTAACTTTTGTGGTTCAAAGTGCAACTCGATCACTGTTATTGCATATCGAATTTGACACGACAAACCGCAATGCATTATGCTCGACGCTAGTTGCCTACTACCTATGTCATAGTTATAAAGAGCCATAAAAAGCGTAGGTTCCTGTTGCTTTATTGTTCAGTTAACAACACATCATAACTAATAGGTAGGTAAATAGAAAAATGTTAATAGGTAAGTAAAACAAATGTTAATATAAAATTTGTACAGATTTATTATAAGATGCTGAATATAATTTGAAAAGTATTTACCGCTCTTGGTAATAAAATAATGTTTTGAGTATTTACAAAACTCCTATCTACCATTATTATTGTAAGTACATAATGAATCGCATATAAAATATAAGAATAACTAGATCCGCAAACAGAGGCTAGGTATTTCTACAAAGTCTCTTCAAACCTCAATCCCTAAATACTGTAATATTTTACAAAATAAAACGTTTGTTATACCGATAACATTCTGAAGTAGCACATTTTATATTATGACAGGACGAACAACATTAGGAAATACGAAAAATTAACTAAACAGTCAACAAGAATAAAATAACAATAGTTTAGACCCATACACATAGTGTTTCGCCTTGACGGTTTACATTTTTACTAAAGATCTTGAATTTGACTGGGTCTGAATAGGTGTGACATACTGCATACTGACATAGTGCCAAATATAACATCAATTCATAAAGATACGCTTAAACTTCAAGGACTTCAAAAACATTTAAATTAAGTTACTAGGAATATCAAAAAACTACGCAATATTCAATATATTTTGTGTTCGCGCTAAGTTTGTAAAAAGTTTTAGACGATATCATTGCAAAAATTAGCATTTAGGAATGATGCGCTCACAATTTACCAGTATTATCTAATAAGACGGAGTAAACTCTGCACTAAATTTCGACGTGCATAAAATTACATGCAAAAATTTTGAAATAACGCGTGAAAATTTACGTTTTAATTATTTACTACCTAGTATTATTCTTATAACGAATAGTGTACATGTACTATTACTACGAAATATCTAAAAATAAGCCCGCTTCGTACCTCAAGAAAATCCACTTTTTGTAAGATCCTTACAAAACTATACCTCAACGAGAGGTGTCAGAACTGTACCTCGACGGGAGGTGTCAGAACTTTACATCATCGAGAAGTGTCCGTATTAAAACCTCAACGAGACGTGTCACTACTACCTACAACCTCATCGAAAGTGTCAGAATTATACCTCGACAGGTGTCAGAACTACATATACCTCGACGAGAAATGTCAGAAGTATACCTCGACGAGAGTTGTTAGAAGTATACCACAACGAGACGTGGCAAAACTATACCTCAACGGGAGGTGTCAAACAGGCGATATTTCTACATATTCACAACCACATTAAAGATTCTGTAATGATCAATTCGTTGTAAAAGGTAAGAATGTCAAACAGGAGTCAATAAAATGAAGAAAACATGAACATTGGACTTAACACACCCTGTACATTAGGCCATGGCTGCTTTTCTACCAGGGCACTTATTCTGGGCAACGTTTTCGATATAATATTTAATTAGAGACAGGTCAATCGACTCTAATTTAGTACTTAGATATCGTTTCCAGCTTTCAAGTACTCTTCGTAGACCAGAATCAGTGCCTAGAGATGTGCGAGATAGCTAGCGCGTGATTAATTTACCTATAGGATTACAACAGAGAATTTAAAACAGTATGTACAGACCGCGTCACATATAAGTTTCCCTACTATCTCAATGTATGTGAGACAAAATAGTTGTTATTGTTGGGAATTTCAGACTTTGAGTATTATGGGTGGGTGGTTCGACCCTGAGCGGCGGCGGCGCGATAAATTTTTGCATGTGAAAATACGTGATAAGTTACAAGGAAATTAGAAGTAGTCAAAAATATTTTGTAGGCAAGGGGGATACTTAATTCTGACGCGCACTGTACCTACCAACCTTTTGACTCGGGACAAACATGACGCGCACTGTACCTACCAACCTTTTGACTCGGGACAAACATAATTCAGTTTCATTCCAATAACAATAGGTATTCATATTCACATCTAAATATACATAAGAAAAGGACATACATGATAATATCAGATCTGAAATCTCATAATAGAATCGTACGATCTCGCACACCTTAACCACTACAACTAGCATTAGCCTGCGGCTTCGTCCGCCTAGAATAAATCCCAGTTACTCGTATCTCTAGATTAGATATAATTTTATAGAAATTGGACAAATTTCTTCCTAACAAGATGTAGGTCCGTTTATAAATATCAATAAGCATATAACTAGATTAGAAGTTTGCACTGCAAGGAGGTATTTGTAGCGCATACGGTGAGTTTTCTACGACGTGTTAACTATTTTACCAATAATTTATTTTATACTGATGTCAATCGCATTCAAAAGTGAACGATTGCGTTCGTGATTGTTTATTTGGACTATAAATATCTAATTACTATTTATTGCTTTATACAAATTATAGTACGTAGTCAGTTAAGACTAAAGACAGAAAGAATGCGCTAGGCATTCAGATAAAAAAGAAATGTCGACTTATTTTGTCTCAAAGCTGAGGTCTATCAATGCTTACGTTTTCTTAGCATTGACAGAATGAATCGAAAAAACAATAAGCTATTGTTTGTTTTTAAATTACCATGATAAAAATCCATTCGTTATACATTATACCTATTTACGATTTCCACGAAACTCTTAAAAAAACCCCGATAGTCTAATTACGACTGCGTCAATAATATCTAATTTATTGCGTTTAGGTTTGCATTCTAGGAAACTAACTTGAGGATATTTTGGAAAATACGGTATTTAGAATTCACCCCTCCCCCCGAAAAACAGACCTACATATCTAGACTTTTGCAGCGCGATGGAACAACTTATCAGTTGATACTTGTCAGTTTATTATTAGTAGGTCCTATTAATAATAAAAATAAGCTAGCCGATATGGCACTTATTCAATCAATATTGAACCCTAACATACTATACACAATAGTGTTTTTGACACAGCCCAAGGAAGGACACGAAAATTTATACACATTCACTTGTTTACCGACTCATAGCAAGCTAGACTCGCGTAGGCTTAGCTTAGCTGTACTAACAAGTTAATTATACAAAAATCCGAATTTATTTTGAATCACCTAACTTGACCGGCTGCACAGATTTCCATCAAATTTGCTAAAAACACTTCAGAAGATCTTTCCAATAAAACTAAAAACGACTGACATTTAAGTCCAATACGATCAACATAAGATAAACTTAGTAATGTATAGCGCACGATGATCCGGTTCAAGCTTATCTCAGTTTAACAAACGGTGAAATTCGACCTTAGTCGCAATGTTGCTAAACAATCCACCGACAAACAAAAAATTAAAACCTAAAACACTCCTCTTTAGCGATGTCGTCGTTGTAAAAACAAACGACAGTTGCGAATCGACCAACATGACATGGTGGTAGAATCATCGCATGACAAAGTAAAGGCCATTCTTACACGAGACGATCATGCATCTAAGCTTCGATGAAAACTTGATCACTTCGCGAGAACGGACTATGAACTTATACAATCCACACAAAAAACTCGGCCGGATATCAACAAGCTATATTCGTACACAAATCGCCCATTTTGATGTGTAGACTCGTAAAGTCATTCACACAGCACCCGCCTAATTCATGGGCCCACAATCCCTCAGCTTCATAGCCCACAAATACAATACTCAATAGGCATCAATCGCCCAAATCGCAAATTACCAAAGCATATCAGTCCCCCCTTATTTCACAAGCAAAAAGCCGTGCACGCTCGAAAGGAACTTATCAAAGTTATCCTGAAAGCGAATCCTATGCGTCCTAAGCCGATCGAATAAAACTCCATTAGTTAACACACCAAACGCGCTCTCCAGCTTAGGCACATTCGCGGGGTCATTGACCGCAAACGCCTCAATCATCTGCCTCGCCAAGCCCTCTAACAACGCTGGTTTCAGACAAGTTAGCGCGTAGATGGCAGCACCGGCGGCTGGTATACAATCAGACGGCATTTCCATCTTTATTATCAGCATCAGAAGTATCTCGGCTAGGGTTAGCAGCGGCATCGCGTATGGACTGTCTACGCTGAGTTTGTCGGCTAAACCGGCGATGGTGTTGCAGCATACACTTGAAACGTCGCTGGATACTGATGTTAGGCCGACGCGGAGGGCTGATACTACCATGTTGAAGTCTTCTTGCGGGAGGATCGTGAGCTGGAAAGAAGTAGTGGTTGTAGGGTATGGTTGGCGAAATAAAAAAAAAAAGGTAAAAAATAAGTAAATTTCCTTAATTTAAAGAGTGTTTTTCTCATCATCATCATCATCACCAGCCTATAATAGTCCACTGCTGGACATAGACCTCCCCTAATGAGCGCCATAGATGGCATCATTCACATCATCATCATGTGGGGGTTATTGCCCATAATCCCCACGCTGGGCATGCGAGTTGGGGATCGCAATTCAGTGTAGTTGTCCTGCAGAAGGCGCTGCTGCCCGCCCCCCGCTGTGTTTTCCTTAGTCGCCTCTTGCGACACCCACGGGAATAGTTGGGGTGGTGAAATTCTATGTCGGCACCACACGGCAAACGGTGTTTGTCTAGCAACAGGATAACATTGACTCAAACGTTCTTAGTGTGACGTCACACCCTAACTGAATAACCAGCGCAGTATTAGAAAATTGCATAATGCTGAGTTGGATACCTATTGTACCGTATATAAAGTTAGTAGTTTTTCTTCTGAATTGTTATTATGTAACCTGTCTGTGACGAACAATTAAGACGAACAACTTTTGTTCTATGACTTTGTCTAATTCAATGAACTTTTGTTCGTCTTGATCTACCGAAGTCGCCTTTAAGAGGTTATTGATCATCCACCTATAACTCATCATCATCATCATCAAAAGCCTATGATAGTTCACTGCTGGACATAGGCCTTCCCTAATGAGCGCCATAGAATGCATTACTCATCATTTGGGGGTTATTGCCCATAATTCCCACGCTGGGCATGCGGGTTGGGGATCGCAGTTCGGTGGAGTTGTTCTGCAGAGGGTGCTGCTGCCCGCCCCCCGGTGTTTTCCCTAAGTCGCCTCTTACGACACCCACGGGAAGAGTTGGGGTGGTGAAATTCTATGCCGGCACCACACGGCCTATAACTAGTATACATATGTATAAACAAACAAACCTGATCAGCTACTTCGAGAACCCTCAGCATCTTATAAGTCTGGTGCGCTAGCGTCGGCATCGAGAGCAGCCCCGGCGTTATCAGCGGGAATAGAACCCGCAACCCCCTCGCCACCGTCTCCGCGCCGGACGCGTCTTGCGAGTAGCAAGCTATTTTTCTGGTGATTTCCATTATCGAGCAAATGTCCTGGAACAAATAATTGATTAGTAATAAAAATTGTTTGGACCTCGGACGAATATATTTGTGCCGGTTTACCTTAGCTTAACTACTAAAGGAGAGTAAATAAAATTAAATAATAAATAATGCCGGACAAACACAGCATCATCTAGGCACAAGCTAAGCTGAGATTGTGTTATTTATGGGTATTAGATGACTGATATACATAATACAATATTTATATTTTTTTATTATACTTACATAGAAAACAATCAGAACATCCTAGACAAATATCTGCAGATCGTACAAATGTTTGTCCCGACGCGGGAATCGAACCCACAACCTCCTGCGTCACAAAGGAACCTTCGACCACCGCGCCACAAAGGTCGATAATATAGTATATGTATACAATACAATACATAAAGTACTATATAATATATGCTGCTCATAAGCTATTATTATAATATAAAGGGTGTTAGGTGCATCGTTTGCTAAAATTAAATGGGGGGTGGAGGGGTTGATGACACCTCCTCGATCCCCCCAAAAAAAATTTACCCCCACAAAGGATTTTATGTAATTTTTTCAATTTATCGTTTTAAGGGTATCGAGAAGTTAGCAAAACCCCCCTTCACCCCCCATTTCAATTAGGCAAACGATGCACCAAACACTCTGTGCAATAAGTTCACTTACATCATAGGTTTCCTCCTCAGCATCTTGCGGTATATGGCTCAGTTTCCCGGAGTTCCACCGCTGGTACACCTCAAATGTGGTGTTGCATACTTCCAGGAACCTAGAACATCGTTGAGTTGAGTATTTAAAATTCAAAACGAAATCTAGCTGCTAACTACACACGATCTTGAATGTCCACCGCGAAAAATATTAAATATTGAGTATAATATCTATAGGCCTTCTTTTAGATTAGAAGATAAGACTAAAGGAGGCCTATTCCCAGCAGTGGGTGACATAAAGGTTGCTATGATGATGATTATAATCGTCACATATAGTTAGCAGCTAGATAATTATCTATACATTATAAAGAGGAAAGATTTGATTGTTTGTATTTGATCTTGTTCTATATTTCGTTATTATCTACGGAGTCATATAGTAAGTATCATAAATAACATACACATATAAAAATACAAATCTTTCCTCTTTAAAATATTAGTGCAGATGTATACTATGTATCATCATCGTCAACATCACCAGCCTATAATAGTCCACTGCTGGACATAGGCCTCCCCTAATGAGTGCCATAGATGGCATCATTATTTGGGGGTTATTGCCCATAATCCCCACGCTGGGCATGCGGGTTGGGGATCGCAGTTCGGTGTAGTTGTTCTGCAGAAGGCGCTGCTGCCCGCCCCCCGCTGTGTTTCCCTTAGTCGCCTCTTACGACACCCACGGGAAGGGTTGGGGTGGTGAAATTCTTTGCCGGCACCACACGGCACTACTATGTATACTTACTTGTTTTTATTCTGCGGCTGTATAGAGACCAGCATTTTCCGTGCACTGGCCGATAGCAGTTCTAGCGCGGGGTGTACCACGCTACTGTAGTTGTGGTACTTGTATATTATACCGGGGATCTTCTCTATACAATCCACTAGCACTAGGAACTGTTGGTCCATTGACTCCGACTGAAATATAGATATTATAGTATTTGAATTTATTTATTTTTCAAGACAAAAGTACATTTTACTGTAGCGTTTCTGCCAAACTGTATAGCAGTTTGTCGGCAGAAGCTCTCGTGGACACGGATACATGCAATGTACTAGAAAAACTAATTACAAATCAAAATTTTAGTCTAATTAGGTGCGAATCACAAACTAAAGCAAGGTAATCTCTAATCAATAACTCAAACCCATTTCTAATGACTATAATGTCATAAGATAACGTAGGTATTATAAGGTAGAATAGGCATAAGCCTATGTTGACACTTACGTTGATTCAACCCATTTGACGACCTCTGTGGCGCAGTGGGCGAAGGTCCACCTGCGATGCAGGAGGTTGCGGGTTCGATTCCTGCCTCGGGACAAATATTTGTAGCTTGGGGCAAGATAATGATGTGTGAATTGTTCAGTATTATTTATTTGTAAAAAGCCTGTGTACCAAGTTTCATCAAGATCCGTTTAGTAGTTTCTGCATGAAAAAGTAACAAACATCCACCCATACTTACAAACTTTTGCGTTTATAATCTTAGTAGGATTACATATAAATAAACTAACTTCTATAAATCCATCATTGAATCCTATAAAACAGTCTAGAATACAGGTCAGCATGTTCCGAACGGGCTCTGTGTCCAAATCCATATTCTTCAAGGTGTTTAGCTTGTCTTGGAGCGCTAGTATGCTTTCCACTAGGCGAGTTTTCATTATACCTGGAAAATAACAAAATGATAACAAGAAAATAACGAACTATATTTGACGACTTCTGTGGCGCGGTTAATTTTCCCTGATAAACATATGCTCTAGAACAGTGTTTTTCAGTCTTTTTTAATACGCGATTTAAGGGTAGAAAAATTCTGGCGACCCCCTTGGGCATAGAGACACAAAAAGTTAGTAATTTTAAAGACAATCAAAGGTAAAGCCTTGCAAACCCGGCTGTTCAGAATCGTTTGTGAAGATATCGTTTGTGGGTTCACTTCATCACAATCTTCTTTATCACACAGAGGTCAGGTGGCTATCTCTAGGCGTAGATGGATTCTAAACCCTTTCTTGGATAAATCAATAGAACTGACTGATGTCACCACAAATACGAAAAAAAATCTTATAGATTTAGCTGCTGACGGTATGCTTAAAATGGAATTTTATTTGCAAAGTGTTGACGTGTTTTGTATGAAAAGAAAACATGAATACCCAGAGCTGGCAAGGGAAACTCTAAAATTATTAGTGCCATTCGCCACTTCATACCTTTGTGAACTGACGTTCTCTTCAATGGTGGTCATTAAAACCAAAAAGAGAAATAGGCTCCAATTAGAAAACGATTTGATTATTAACATATCAAAAATAGCACCGATATGACAAACTTTTGAAAAATAAACAAGCCCATCGATCTCATTGAAATTGTGTTTTTACGGTAGTGTAGAACCTTGCCTTTTTCCTTTTGCCGGCGACCCCCTGAGTAAGCCTTCGCGACCCCCCTAATGGTCGCGACCCACAGTTTGAAAAACACTGCTCTAGAATATATTCGAAAAGTTCCTTGTAATATTTCTTCTCTCTAGTTCGTTAATTTTATGACAATATAAGTTAAGATAAAAACGTAAATTAATTTATTAATTTTAAGTAGAATTATTTACTGTTTTGTTTGTGGTTGTCTCAAGTTACGATATTACTATTTTCATTTGTATTCGATTATTATTCTTATTTTTATCGATTATGATAACCTGTTTAATTATTGGATAATTTTTTATTATTTTCCATATGCGATTCAACGCTATTAATATTTGCACACCTGCTTGCGGGTTGAATACATACAGACACTACTATTACTGTAGTTATAAGATCTGACATGTACCTATAATAATATATTCGGCAAATAAATTCTTTGATTTAAAACCCCGTACATACCGTGTGCTTCCTTAGAAACCAGCGCGAACGACTTATAAAGCAATCTCTTGAGGTCTCCCGGCAGATTGTTGCCAGCTATCTCCCACTCCACTAACGCGCGGAACTCTTCGCATTGGGAGAGCATTGTGTCCTTCCTGTAATAGATATTTAGCTTGTGAAATTTTAGTTAAAAATATATTAAAAAATTTATTAATAAAATATTTTAGCATAAGACGTAGATTTTAACTATTACTTGTGCCTGAAATAGGTAAAACCTGTATCTCAATTACTTTTCTAAGTACACTAAGATTTAGATAGCGTTTTAAAAAAATATCTATTTCATATATTGTATTATGTTTAACAGTCGTCTAGTACCCATAACGCAAGCTCTGCTTAGCTTGGGGCTAGGTGATGCTCTGTGGATTGTCCAGCATTATTATTATTAGTATATTATATTATGCTGCGCGGCCAGCGGCTGTGTACAAAATATACGATACACGCACACCCGCGCGCCGTACGTCGGCCGCACGCCCTAGAAACGCCGGGGGATCCCGCGTCGAACGCACTCTCCATTACTCTTGATATCTATATGACTATTCTATAAGTTAGTACATACCAAGAAGCAAGCAGCAGCAGTAACTTCAAGGCATGCTGCGCGGCCGGCGGCTGTGCGTACAAGTGTCGGAGGCTCGCACACACGCGCGCCGCCAGTCGGCCGCACGCCCATGAAACGCCGGGGGAACGCGCGCCAAACGCACTCTCCATTACTCTTGATACCTGTAATAAAAAAAGTGATATTAACAGTTTGAAAACATGTATTATAAAAATATAAAACATCCAGAATGCAGACAATAGTTTGAGAGATTTTAACAGTGCCTTAATGTCTTAAATATAATTACAAAGCATCTAAAATACAAATCTTGGCTAACATCGGTAGGCCTTATGACAACAATACCCAACTTTAGAATTAATGAGCGTTTTATTACATAATCAATGATGACGGGCTGATGTTATGATTCATCATCATCAGCTTGCTTACATCCACTGTTGAATACAGGCCTCCCCCAAACGACGCAACGGATAAAGGTTCAGAGCAATATTGATACCTTATCTCATTCACCAATTACCTGTGCCTGAAATAGGTAAAACCTGTATCTCAATTACTTTTCTAAGTACACAAAGATAGATAGATTTAGATAACGTTTTTAAAAAAATATCTATCTATTTCATATATTGTATTATGTTTAACAGTCGTCTAGTACCCATAACGCAAGCTCTGCTTGCTTGTAAACAATCACCTTATTATAATCAGAAGGCATGACCAAGTAAGACTGCGCCCAAATCTTCAGCAGCCAGGATATGGTTGCCGATAGCTCTGGGCTGAAGACATGGCCCAGTCCTGCGTTCAAGGCCATACATTCCCAGGTACTGATGCGGATGAATTGACCCACGATTCTGTTGAATAAATCATTACATCTGTGTAAAATAGTCAACAGTATTTTATTTCCTTGAGTCCTTGCAGGACAGTGAACGGATAAAACATGGAAGTATTCCTTCAAATAAAATACGCCCACAACTTGAAACAACATTGCAAACAAATCTACTTGACAAAACTATGTCGCTGATTCTGCAACAATTTGATAAATCTCGGGAAGCACAGTTAAAGTAGACTTTATTTTCTTGATATTTGAAATTAAATTGTCGTTTATCGTTTAGGTCGCTTATGCCATTTTCTACACACACATGTCATTATCACAGCACACATTGCGTTGGGTAATTTTCTAGCACAAGGAATCTTCCATGTTTTATCCGTTCACTGATTCAGGATTCTTGGACACATTAGATTAAAGTGAAACCAATGTAAAGTAGTGATCAAAAATTATAAAGCAAACATCAACGATAAATAGCTTGAGAGGCCAGAACCCAGTAAAAAAACACATCCTTACTGGGTACGCCAGCTTATAATAATTTTAGATATTATATTTTCAAGATTGATGATTTAAGAATCCAGTAAAACTAACAATTCACATCATCATTATCAGCCCACATTAGTCCACTGGTGGACATAGGCCTCCCCTAATAAAAAATATAACAATTCACATAGGTGCATTAAATGTGTAAATTTCTATGCCCTATTTGTATGGAGTTAAAGGTTGAAGGTCATGCTTCAATTTTCTTGGGCTGCAGGAGTTTTGAATAGCAAAGGAAACAGGATGCTGATAAACAGATAATCTTCAACAATTTAAATTTATGGGATAAGATTCTGACACATAGATAACCTAGGTACGGATAGATATGAGATCTAAATTTGTGAAGCAAATTGTTTGTTTAAACATAAATACTGTCAGTGTCAGTATGTATTACTGTAGTGTAGACATATCTATAGTCAAAATGTACATTTTAAAAGACAATCTGCGGGTATATTATGTATTCTATAATATAGAATTTTGTTTAATAACCGAGCGAAGCCTAGCCGGGGCGGCTAGTTCTATGTATAAATTATTTAACAATTCTCTACTTTGCTCACTTGATAATAGAGTCTACATTCTCCGGATCGTTGCTGGTTTCAGTCAGATAGGCGAGTGATCGTTCCACATCTGCGTTCTCTGTGAAACTGTACTCCATAATTTCTGTTGGCACCATTCGAAGACTTTCTTCCTCCGTCGCATCTATGGCTAGGAAGTGTCCTGGGAAAGATATGAGGCTGTGTGACATCATCAACATCAACATCACCAGCCTATAATAGTACACTGCTGGACATAGGCCTCCCCTAATGAGCGCCATAGATGGCATCTTTATGTGGGGGTTATTGCCCATAATCCCCACACTGGGCATGCGGGTTGGGGATCGCAGTTCGGTGTAGTTGTTCTGCAGAAGGCGCTGCTGCCCGCCCCCCGGTGTGTTTCCCTTAGTCGCCTCTTACGACACCCACGGGAAGAGTTGGGGTGGTGAAATTCTATGCCGGCACCACACGGCAAGGCACGGAGGCTGTGTGAATAGGGTTTAATTACAATTAAGGCTCCACCAAGAACATTTTAATAATTAAATGCCTCGGGACAAATATTTGTACGATCTGCAAATATTTGTTCAGGGTGTTCTGGTCATTTTCTATGTATAATAAAAATATCTATCTATGTAATAATCATCTAGTATCACAAGCTCTGCTTAGCTTGGGGCTAGCTGATGCTGTGTGGATAGTTCGGCTTTATTTATTATTATAATTAATTAGTAAGTTTAAGCAGTAAGGAAAGGATGTTCTCTGAGACATAACTTTTGATGGACGGACTTAACTTTGCCGAATAATTTATAGCCACACGCTTCGTAATCGGCCGTTTATTTTCTCGACTCATAGGAAAAGGATTTTCCCAAGAATCTTTTCTTACAAGATTTTAAACAAATATTTTAGATGACGAAATGACTTTTCAAAACCATGTCTTGTCTTAGACAGTTCGACACATCCCCTTATTCATAATAGCTTGCTAACTAAAGCTTTGCTATTTCTTACTCTTTGTTCTTAAACTTTTTTACACCTATCACCTATCTGGTTACTTACACAGAACAATAGTCTAACTTAAACAGTACATTTAAATTGGAATAAGTGAATATGTTTTAAAACCTAAAACGTTGTGAACACAGCTTGCTTGTTAATGAGTTTGTATCAATACTTATTAATCAAAAGAAGATAGGTATACTTATTGATAATAAGGAAGAGTAGATAAGTTGACAGAAGTCAGAGTGAGAATTAACACTTAGCAACTATTTTAAGTTAGCAGACCATTATAAATATGTACCTGTGATCATCAAAATCCAATGTAAATCTTCAAACAGTGATGTAAGTTCAACGCCGCTGCTCAATTGAAGTTTGCCCATGTGCATCTGTTGAAGTTGAGATTCTAACCTGCAGAATAATAGGAAAAAAATACAGTTGGAGAAGTCTTGTATTGTAATGACGACCACTTTGGCGCGGTGGGCGAAGGTTCGCCTGCGACGCAGGAGGTTGCGGGTTCGATTCCCGCCTCGGGACAAATATTTGTAAGATCTGCAGATATTTGTTCAGGGGTTCTGGTTGTTTTCTATGTATAATAAAAAATATCTATCTATTTAATAATATTGTATAATGTATATCAGTCATCTAGTACCCATAACACAAGCTCTGCTTAGCTTGGGGCTAGATGATGCTGTGTGGATTGTCCAGCATTATTTATTTATTTATAATATAAAAGACTTCTCTTTTATTTTCCAATATATGACTTCTCCATGCTTGCAAATACTAATATTACGGCGTTATTGCCTTCTGCGATAAGGCCGCCTCTAACTTTTTTGGAAATATTCTATAGCCTATGTCCATCAGGCATTATTGTGATATTATGTAAGATTCTAATGGCGAAAGATTTTTCAAAACGGTCCAGTAGTTTCAGAGCATATTCAATTCAAACAAACAATCAACTCTTACCTCTTTATAACAGTAGTAGGTATAGATTATAGGGAATCGAACCCATAAAAAGATGTTACGGGTTGGTAGTTACTAGGTACTAAATAGTCAACGATTTCGTCAGGCCATAGAGATCATCAAAGATTTACCTTTTGCTCCTATCCTGCAGTAAGCTAAACAATACATGTGAGCAATGCGCGGGCGCTTTCCTCGCGATGGCGCCGATCGTCATCAGATTGCAGCTGTGCAGTTGTCGCTCATCTTCCTCCATATCGTCTCTTATGTCTACATCGGAGCAGTCACCACGTCTGAAAGGTTTTATAAGAATAATAGCTTATTACGCCATTATGGTATGGTGCCGGCATAGAATTTGACCACCCCCACTCTACCTTGGGTGTCGTAAGAGGCGACTAAGAGAAACGCACCGGGGGCGGGCAGCAGCGCCCTCTGCAGAACAATTCCACCGAACTGCGATCGCCAAACCACATGCCCAGCGTGGGGATTATGGGCAATAAACCCCAAATAATAAATAATGCCACCTATGGGCTCATTAGGGGAGGCCTGTCAAGCGTGGACTATTATAGGCTGATGATGTGATGTGTGAACTGATACTTTTTACATGCAATCTCATTATTATGTTATCCCTGACCCAAAATAGACAAGAAAGAAAGAACTTGTGAACTAAAACTCATTATCTAACTTTCTTGGCAATGAAAATGATTACAGCAAAAGACTGAGATTTATTTTCCTTTGTTGGAACTTGGAATGATATACTTTATCAAATAACCCACTTCAATTTATTTGTTATTTCTGTACCTTGTACCGTCAGGTGGAGCGAGCCGACATTGTAAATAAGTATTAAACACTTCTATACAAGGATTCATCAGAGTTTCATTAGAATGTCCACAATCTATGATCACAGAACTCCAAGTGTGCAGGAATTTTGTTAACGACTCTCTCCAAACACTCTCCTCATCAGCCTGAAAAATAAGAAAAGAGAACTGTTTAAAAACATCTTGGTAGAGACTTGGATTGTTTAAGCTTTTTGACGGGATTAAATACTTACAATTTCTTCAATAACAGCACCACGAATACTGTGACAAGTCAGTTTCGTCAACGTCTGAAGAAACGCTGGTGGCGCTGATGCGAACGCAGCAGGTCTAAAGAACTGATTCAGCCTTCTATAAATATCAGCTATACCCAATAACTCTCTATCAAATGGCTCATTTATAAAAGCCATAGCATTAAGGAAACCACTGACGTAATAGTCAAAATACTGCTTCTTCAATTCATCAGTATAGCCACTCAAACTGGCCAGCTGGGTTAAACATGTTAAAGAATAATTCAGCAGCTCAGGATTTGACCTGACATACATGTGGATCTCAAAGAATAGTGATAGCAATTCTGGCTGCATTATGGTGTCCATCCAATTCGCGCCAAGTCGTAGAGCTGGCGCTGAGTCACTCTCGTGTATAGCTTCGAACGCCCCGATTAATCGTTTGGACAACAGTGGGGATACATGACTCCATGTTAGAACAGCCTCAACTATCATCAGGAGCTGTTTGGTGAGCATTGCCTGCTCTCCCTCCGGTTGGTGTCCTGATCGGACTATTTGTTGGAGAACACTGACAGTGAATCTAAATATTCTCTTCAAATCAGAAGCTTCAAATGTCTTTTTCAGTCTGAAGTGAACATCCCACATTAGTCCTACATCGGCTGACTTCACTGTGATGGCATATTCTTGCATGATGGCTAAGATGAGTGAGCATGCTAGCTTCTGCTGGTTGATTGGTGAGCTGAGAATTATGTTTTCCAGTTGTCCTATAAGTGCTTTTCGTTCTCTACCGCCGTCATCTATGCTGCCTCTTTTGATGATGATGGCTATAGTCTGATAACAAATTGACATAGGTTAGGTTATGATGAATAATTTTGTTTTTTATTTTATTTATTTGGTAATTGAAAGTTTCACAACAGCTTTAAAATTAAATTACTTGACCAGTTATATACCTGTAATAACTTTTCTCTCAAGAAAGGTGGAGAATCTTTTCTCAAGAGATAGTTTAGGAGATATTCTCTCAAAGATGATATATCAGATTCAGAGAGTAAGTTCCATTCTCGGATTAGGCCACTTTTCAACAAACTAGCTGCTTCAAACAGTACATAATCTGAATTGGATTTTTCTAGGAGTTCCCGGCACATTTCATATGGATTCTTTGATGACCTGAATTCCAAAAACACACTTTCTGCTTGGTGTCGCTGCTCAGATGTTACTAAGTTTGGTGGTGCCTATAATAAAATACATTTATTCATTTCATGTGATTTAAGCCAATTAGATTGGAAACAGTTGATAACTATAGATAAGTATAGTCTGTAATAAATTGTAAATAAAGTTGTAATAATAAGCAACAAAATGAGGTTGTGGTGTCCCTGTTAGATGAAATCATGAATAAAGGATTTACAGTGCTCATTTCAAAAACAAACAATGAACCTCGTAAGATATTTTAAAATAATTTATTACCATGAGCATTTGTCCTGCAGTCTCCAGTGTTTGAATTGTTGAATTATCCATTGTACTTTGTTTTATCAATATTCTTTTCTTGAAAAATGGTGAAAAATAATTTCTGAAACGCACTTTCTACTAAGTTCCAAAAAAAATATTTAGTGTCACATTATTAATTCCAATGTGTAAGTTTTGCTGCAGTTCAACTTATTTTCAGACGCAGAGGGACTTTCAAAATATTTTCACGAATTTCACATTTTCGACATCAAACCATCAACATTTTGAATGAATGAAACAATGAATGAAATGAAAGACTGAAATAGAAAAAAAGCGTTATCTCCTCGATCCCGTAGCCTGGGCCTTAGGCTCTATGACATTCCTTGCCCAAATCCTTCCCAACCCTCAAACTGTGTGATGCTGATGACTGATGACGACGTCACAAGTTCAACACGTCATGTTCTAAACCTAAGCGATTCCATAACATGCTTTGGTGTCATCAAATAAATTATTGCTACAAGCTTTGAGGCTGTTTGTGCCTCAGACGACCCTACGACGAACGGAACCTTCGTCTGCTTCGTCTGAGGTTTGTGCGCGTTTATTCTCGCTCTCTCGGAGAGAGAGAGCCTATTAGGAAATTACTGGGAAATTTTAATGAAACGGACAAACCTCAAATCGAGGAGCTACATTGTCTATGGATTAATGACATTGACAATATTGTATTAGATGAAAGCACTAAAAGAACGTCTACGACGGACGATCTCAGAAAAACGAGCGGACGCGATGTACCACCTACCTTTATTGGTCTGAGCTGAGAGCAGAAGTTTATTTATTTTTTGATTCTTCTGTTTCTGTTTACTTATTCACAATTTAATAGTTGGGGATTGAGTAATAAATAAATTGCTAAAATGAAAATAACATTGCGAGAAAGCCCATCCTTCAACTCTTCTTTTGCCTCGTCCCAATACGATTGTATTGACGATATCACTTCTTCCAAAGTGAAAAATGATGTAAAAGATTCCCTCAAGTCACGCATTTTTCTGGGCAGATACATCGAAAGAAGGTTAATAAACCAAAGCATTGGTTATCGTGACATTGTTGTGGTCAGTTCTGCAGAATTGGAGTTGAAGAAAGACCTTTTAGAAGCGCAACACAAACTGAGTACTTCATGTCCAAAAGTAACCTGGATCGGAATTACAGATACGGACTTCATTGGGTGCACCCCCGCCGGCGGCGTATGTCTCTGCACAGAAATAGACAACCAACCTTTTGGTGCATTTTGGTTCCAAATAAAATCTATAAAATATAGAGAGGATGAAATAATAGTTGCCCTAAAATGCATAAGACACATCACCGAAGCCTTTTTAGAAGTAGAACCTATACTCACTGGAACAAAAAAGAATAAAGTTTCTTTAGAAATGAAATCTATTTCAAGTGTAGTAGCTGTGGATGAAAGCTTCTCAGACATTATAGTGAGCTTGAAAAGTGCTCTATCTATACGCAATGTTAAAGAGTTTTTCACATTTCTATTCGCATTTATAATTGCAATTTTTACTGGCAGTACAGCTTTTGTGAATTTTCTGGGTAATTTCATATTAGCGCTCATCAGAGAATTATCAATTTTAGTAAAAAACTCAACACCGATGTTTTTGGGAGTGCTCGATTTTTTTAGTAAAATTGTTGGAGGCTTTTATATATTATTGGCTATGATGTTCAAACAGAAGGCTCCCATGCCTAGTAGGAGTTTGACACCCTACAACAGTGGACCTCACAGAAATTCATACTATTCCGATGATGGTCAATTTGACTAAAATTATTTTTTAAAAGAATTATTTTTAAGGTTCAGGTATGCCAAAAGATTATATTCAGATATCTGCTTTGATGGACAAGTGTCACTTATCAGGGAAATATACATTTTACTAAGAATTTCAACACTTTTTGTGTTAAATTTCTTTAGTAAAATTGTTGGTGCTTTTAAATTATTGAAAATGATATAACTAAAAAAATATATGATTCACAAGATTATATGCATGCTAGCAGGTAGGTATTGGAAATAATGTTCAAACAAAAGGCTCCTATGCCTAGTTAGAGTTTGACACACTACAATACTAAAAGAAATCCATACAGATGATGGATGATTATTATTTAGGTAGTTTGCAGGAAACATATACATTAGATCTCTGTGTTGAGGTGGTTTATAGTTTAGTGATAAAATAATATTACCCAACTGTATTAATTGGGTGGTTGCGGCTTTTCATTGTGATATATTTATTTGAATGTATTGTTTTGACCTTGTTTTTTAACCTCAGCTATAACTATTATTCCAAAAGTTGCTTTTGCAGCTGTATAAGTTATGTTTTTTTATGTAGATCAACTAGACCCTATACATTTCTGATGAAAGCATTTAATTGAATAACATTTTATATGGTTATGGCTACAAACAGTCTTTTATTTATGGAAAAATGTGTTACATGTTACACCAAATGTTAATGAAACCAAAAATGAGGAATAAAACAATTGGGTTCAATCCTGATTACCTTATATTTTTAACTTACTGATTAATGTAAATTTGTTTATACATGTTGAGGTGACTGAAATAAATATCTTAAAACCAAAGTATATTTTTTGGTTTGTCAATAGGAACCATTATTACCGGATCTCTGGAGACTGTAACAAAGAAAAAAATCCTAAAATATTGAAAATGGAACCTGACATCGGCTCCCAGTTGCTGTTATGTCTTACAGGTTGCTCAACAGTTATATATAATTAAGAATTCATATTTACTAAATTAATTAGTTTTATTTGCAGCAGCTTAAGGCATGGCAAGCAACATTCATTATCGTAATCATCATCAACCCATGTTAGTCCACATAGGACTCCCCTACTGAGCGCCATAGCACCCTGTGTTCAGCTTGTCGCATCCAGAATCTGCCAGCATCTTTCGCAGATCGTCATCCCACCTGGCAGGAGGGCGTTCTACACTAAGTTTACCGAGTCGCGGTTTCCACTCAAGTTTCCCCCAGCGGTTGTCGGTTTTTCGCGAAATATGGCCGGCCAACTGCCACTTCAGTTTGCTAATTCTTAGAGCTATGTCCATTACTTTGGTTCTCTGCCGGATGTATACATTACGAATCCTATGCCTTCAGAGAAACTCCGAGCATAGCTATTTCCATAGCTCGCTGAGCGACAAGTAAGTATCGTGGACCACGAAATATTACCTAATCTGTAACATTGATGTTCAGGGGACCTGTGTCTCTACACATTATTTATTTTAGAATTGAACTCTGTAAGGTAGAGTTCCAAGAGAAAGTACCTACGAAACGCTGCTTAATCTTAGGTAGTGATAAAATCTATTGGTAAACCTAACCTTTGGTATTATTCTTAAGTCTCAGTTTCGAATTGAACACAGGCGGCGGCGGCGGCGGCGGCGACGGCTTAGGCGATAATTCCCAAACTGTAAATTAAAAACATGGGACAACAACAAAAACAACCTACTTTGGAATAAACCTGTAGCGGTAGGTAAGGTACCTACATAATGTAATGTCAGTAGAAATATAAAAATACCTACAAGGTATCTTGTACCATTTTATTTATTTATTAAGTACCTATTATAGGTACAATAACTAACTCGATAAAAAAAATTAAAAATTTGTTATTAATTATTACTATTAGGTACGTAAGTTCTATCTACCTACGCCAGTCCACAATCCACATAAGCATCGTAGTTTACGATGTTCTACGAAATGACACGTGTGTTATTCTTATTAGGGAATTTGGTGCGCGTTGAAGTCTTTTAAGCTATGCCGGTCCCTCATAGCCGTAGCACGCGCGACGCGACTAGTCTAAGTTAAACTTTCTAGGGAAGCGATAGAGTTCTTTGGGATACGAAGGAAAAGGGTGAGGTGTAGGGAAAATTCTAATTCCTAGAAGAAAGACCAAAATTCTCCACACAGTGGCGGAATCCGCATCCGATATAGCCAACCTTTCCCTAAGAGTACCTAAGAGGGGAGTAAGTAGGTATTTAACTAACGTCAAATAATTAAATAAATGCAATGAACTGCACCTACTTTTCCGTTTTGAAGATTCTCTAAAATTTGCCGTCGACATAAAAAATCCTTTAGATCTTGTTCTACTTTTGACCTTATAATTTTTCTTGGGAGGTATTTGAATTGACTCATTCTTCATCTCTATTGCCTAGAATAAAAAAAAAACGGTTAGAACTACACATCAAAGATTTTTGTTAGGTACTAAGTATAGTGCGTAAAAATGACCTCTGTGGCGCGGTGGGCGAAGGTGGGCGAAGGCCGCCTGCGACGCAGAAGGTTACGGGTTCGATTCCCGCCTCGGAACAAATATTTGTACGATCTGCAATTATTTGTTCAGGGTGTTCTGGTCGTTTTCTATGTATAATAAAAAATATCTATATATGTACTCGTATATTATTATGTATAATTATCAGTTATCTAGCACCTACCCATAACACAAGCTCTGCTTAGCTTGGGGCTAGATAATGTTGTGTGAATTGTCCTGTATTATTTTTTTATTTATTATTTAAAGCCCTCGCATTCTGTGTAATTTCTAGGAAATTAAATAAATAATAAAAAAAATATTACCTTATTTTATTTCCTATAAACAGACTAAACTAACCTACTACATACTTCTACCTACCTTGTCACTCTAGATAACAAGTTAGTTTTACTTTTAAACAATACAGCATTATGATGCTTCTATCTCCGAGCATCTGGAGGTCGATTCGATTGTAGGGTGTTTCGGGTAATAGGTCACCTAACTTTTTATCAAAATTCTGCGTTTATAAGGCGATTTATTATATATATGGCGATTTATTTTGAACAGTAATTATTGTGTATCAGTTATCTAGCTTTATATGATTAAAGATTTTAAGCAATTAGCGACGCAATTTTTTAAATATTATTTTTAAACCCAAAAGTGCACAGGTAATGCCAGTCACATAGCCGGAAGTCATGAATACAAACAAATGATAATTTTGTGTCGTTAAACATTGTTTTAGCTCTATGATCGTTGATCGTAGAGTTTGTATTCAAAGTAAACTTCATCAGATCAGTTGAGCTACCTTTAGTTTGTTTTCAACAGCAAAAAATACAGTTTGCATTTAGCTCAATAATTTTAAATACTTATTCTAATTTTCTATGTCAATGCAAGATTTTACCTTTTAATTATATACATATTACAAATAGGTAATTATAATTAAATTAAATAATAAATTTCGTTAACTTTGTTATGTTTAGCCTTAGTTTAAGTTTACCATATCGAAACAACGGACAAGGAGTCAAGGGCTGACGGTGAAATGCAGCAAAGACGATTTATCCAGGGCATTCAAACTTGTCGAAAATGGGACTCTAGTAAGTAAACGAAAGCAGCCCGATCTTCTTTACCCGATAACCCCTTTTCAACCCTTCGTATGATACGAGTCCCCCGAAGACTATATTTGCTAAGAGTTAATGTCAATAAAATAACTGGCCGGTATTGTCAACCTGGTGACCGGTATTGCCCGCTATGTCGGGTCGGGCAATATCGGTCAAAACTATTTTTTTTTTAAAAGTCTATTTCTGTCTCATGTGTTTTGAGAAAATTGAACTCATAAGTAGTTCTTAAGTATGAAAGAAAAATAGTTAAATTTTCATTTTCCCTTTGGAAAACGAAAATTTGTGTATCACTAATTATGTTAAAAACTCTTTAGTTTTTAACATAATATACTTACACGAATACAACCGAATCGACCAGCTGGTACCTATAAACTTACATCGGTTGTAGTTTCAGCCATCACGATGGATTTTGGTGCGTATGCTGAATTATTTGGATTTTGGGACAAAATATTTCGTGAAATTATGTTAGTCAGAATTTTCGTCAAAATTATATTCATTTCACTGTTATCGAATTCAAATAGAAGATTTCTGAATACAGAAAGTATAACGGGCAACATTTTTCTCAATTCGTTTTTCCCACAATCAGTTTTACTCAAATTGTGTATCAGGTCTAGATGTATAAAAACTTCTTCTAATGTCAAATATTGTCGATAATGTGCAAGAGCTGCAACTGTTTTAAAGCCAAATCCTGAAAATAATAAAAATGTAGGCGTAAGCACACGTTTAAAAATATTATGTAGTTGTAATAGGTCTTTTTTAACACTTAGCCACTACTTATTATTAGTACTATTTTAACGAATACCTATATATCGCGTTTTTTTTTAATCTAATTTTTCTCGACGTTTCAACAGGTTTGCACTCTGTCGTGGTCACGAGATGACTATTATAAATACCCGTTAAAATAGTAGGTACTAATAATTATGTGTTCAGATCGCGTAAGTTTAAAAACATTCATTAGCCACTACTGTCAATTACTGGTAAACGTTTGATAGACAAATTCGATCACATGGGGAAAGTTTTTGCTTTTTAAGCTCATGACAGGTAGGTAGGAACTTAAGACAGTCTAAAAAGCTGAAAAGCTTAGCTCGGCTTTACTACCTACCTAGTTTTATTTTCCATGGTCCTTTCCATGCATGTCAATTAGATTAGTAGTGATAGGAAAGATCTTTAGTAGCTTCATACGAAAGTCATTTTTCAGTTCTATGGTTAGGTACATATTTGTAAGGACTCTCGTAAGTTTTCGCATTAAACTTCACTTTACCTTCTTCAACAGCCTTGCAATAATATGTAACACTGCCAATATGCTCAACCATTGGAGGTTGCAATAATTGCAGTACAGAATTCAAAGATTCTATTACACTTGATGATAAAAACGTCGATTTTTTTCTTAAAACTTTCTTTATATCGTTAGAGATCTTCGAAGTGTAATTGAGATATCTCCGACCTTCTTCTATCTGAGCCAGTTTTAATAAAATCGAAGCGACCAATGACTGGAAAGATATGAATGTTTAGTGGTTAGCGTTGTTATACGTAGACAGAGGCTGATTTAGGACGGGTGCGGTGTGCCCCACCCAAGGGGGCAGCGAGAGTCCAGTTAACCGCACCGCTGACGACGGCTGCTGCAGCAGCCGCCAGCAGTGGCAAAACAATGGGATGATGTAGTGTTCGGCGCCCCCTCAAAGTCTGCGCTTATGACATCTGATAATGTTTGAAATATCCATACAGGGGCTACATGGTTGTCACTAGGCGTGTGATCAAAATGGAGCCGCCCCGAGCGACGCGCCGCCGCCGCCCCTGTACGCAGTTAATGTGGGTATCTATGGACGATGGTATACATAATAAGATAATTATTATACAAAAACCTGTGTCAAAGAGTCGCCATGGTACCCTGATTTACACGGCCAAGATATAGATGTGATGACTACAGAATGTTCTTCAAAAATGTTACACATATCTGCATGGGAGCATCCCTGGATGATTTCAATTTTTTCCACATGATTAGAAGTTGCTAATCCCTGTAAAATATTTTACTTCAATACAAAACTCTATTAGTTTATCTAAGCTCAATAAGTGCTATAATTATCTATTTATTTCACCACAATCAGCCCTTATAACTATGTCCACAGTTGGACATAAGTCTAAACCAATTGACGCCACGATGAACCAATAGTTCACAAATACTTTATTTAGGTACCTACTTTAATTATAATTTATCGGTATCATTACCTCATCCAAAAACATAAATGCGCGTTTAGAATATTCACAACCAATATATAGAAACTTTTTCAAAATCCGCAAATTTTTTATAATCTCTCCAGTATTACTCGTGAAAAACTTTGAATCCTCATTAAAATGGATCATAAAATCATTGTAATCAACTCGGTTCAAGCAAACACATTTCCTAGTTAGCCTTTTGTAAACGGAGCAATCATCCTTTTCGTCCTGAAAATGTTAATGTAGGCAAATTAGCGTGTTAAGTAATTACCTATTTTATTAGATTTTATTATTTAGTTGTCTATTACCAACGTAGTATCTACGAGTACCTAAGTATTTACTGAGAATACCTAAACTCAACGATAAATATTTCTGAGGCATTAAAGTGTTGATACATAGATAATTATTTAATGCACACTTAACACAACAATCTATTTGAAATAAAAATAACAATATATTTGACAATTGGCGGTCTTATCACTCAAGAGCGATCTCGACCAGACAACCGTGTAGGTAGGTGTATGTGAATTTATTAGGTATCTCTTTTCTATAGGCTACTTGACGAGAAATCGATCGGAATACATAATAACATTATAATAATATTTCAGTTAAGTATTTCATTTCAAAATGCAGAGCTTATATAAAACAAGATAAACATGTAGCTTCCAAAAGATACAGATTATTTTATGACCTTAAATAATAATTACCTACGATTAATTTTAATAATTATTTGAAATTTACCTCTACGTGAATAGTATCCAATGACTTGGTGTGTTGCTGAAGTTTTTTCAACTCACGATTTACTGCAACATCAACTGCTGGAGGAATCTAAAACGTAGTATGAAGCATTAAACTGTATCAATTTCTTAAGCCGCGTTACATGCTCACGCAACCAACTGACTCAAATCCAAGTTAGGTACATAAAAAAGACCTTGTTGAATATAACGAAAACAGTTTTTTTTTTTAAATACAAACCAAACATAAAGTACGAAAATAAATCTTACGGCATCGTTAGGCATCGAGCGAATAATGTCCGCAAGATCCTGGTTTTCCTTTGTTAAATTGATCACAGGATACGAATGGGTTTTTAACTGTATTTCTTCTAACAGTTGTATCAACTTTTTAGTGCTTTGCTTTAGTTTATCTAGTACTTCCTGAAAAATATAAAAGTAGGTAGTTGATAAGAAAAATCTTTACGAAGAGGCGAAGGGCACCTTCACCATTTGAGGTAGGTACATACCTACTTATTATTTTTATCATTAAAAAGAAGAATTTTGAGCACGTGATCGTGACTCCTTATGATGCCTAAGCACCATGTACCCACATATTAGTCCACTGCTGGACATAATGCCTGCCCTAATGAGCGCCATAGTGCCCCAAGAACATTTTTACCACAGTGGATGTCGGTTCTTCGCGAAATATGGCTGGCCCACTGCCACTTCAGTTTGCTAATGACGTACAGCTCACCAATTTAATATGCGCCACGGGTTCAGCTGAATTATTACACTGAAAGCAAACTGGATCATTGTTTTTTTCAGTAATCAGGTCAGGGTCAGCTTCAATTTTGGCCTTTGTTTTAGTTGTCTTTCCAGTTTTAGTTTTCTCTTTTCCTACATAATTTGTCTTTTTCTGATTTACATTTGTTATATTTTTAATAGGATTTGCCTTTGTCAACTTTTTTGGTTGATTAGCATTTGCAATAGCATTCTTTTCAGTTGTCTTCTCAAGGAACTTATCAATGAAGTCATCCTCGGTCATTAGCTTCTGTATGAAATTTTTTTCATTGATGGTATTTTCAATAAATTCCTCATTTAAGGGCTTGTTGGTACAGTCGTATTCATTTATAGAATTCTCTTCAAAATTATTGACCTTCTTTTCAGAGACGTTGTTCGCATCTAGAGGATTCTCAATGAAATAGTTTTCATTCATGCAATTTTCTATGAAGTTTTCCTTACTCGTGTTGTTCTCGGTAATATCGTTATCATATTGTGAGGAACTAAAGATGCTCGTCTCAAAAATTGACATAAAACTATTGAAAACACTGTTTTCTGTGGTTTCTTTGTTTCTAGCATTTTGGAATATTGAAGATGATGTAGCACAGGTTAAAGAATGCGGTGAATTATTACTTTCATTAGAATCAGATGAGTCAATGATGTCCATGATGCATTATTTGGTTCTCTTGGTGGCACAGGTCTTCAAGAAATTGTTGTTGTGGCAAATGTAGAAAGAGAGTAGGCAGGTGTAGGTACCTACCTAATGTGTAAAGTTGTAATTAATGCTCACATATCTATGTCCGATTTTAATACCTATATGACTCGATTCGTAGGTAACTTCTTGGTTTTCTAAGATTTTAAGCCAAGAAGAAATGATAAATAGGTACTTTAAAGATTTGTCTCAGAGAGTGGCGACATTTCTTAGTTTTTGCATTTTTAGGTTTTTAAAGTGACGTACCTAATACATATTATGGAATTTGCGATTGTGGAGCCACTGAATTATTGTGGAATTACACACGGAAATATTTATGTAGGCGCAAGTACATACCTTGGTTTGTACAAAGAGAATAAAACCACTACGTTCTTAGTATTTATGATGAGTGCCATGTTGATTGATGTTATTAAAATGCCATGATATTGCATCCGTCACTTTTCAAAATAGAGAAAATCAAATATAGTAGGTACGTATTGAGTACGTATCATTATCACTCTACCAGAGATGTGATTTATTTGAAATACTTCTATTTTAAATGCAAATAGAAAATGTATTTAAATACCTTTCAGTGAAAAGTATTTTGTATTTTATTTGAAATACCTTTCGAGATGCATTTTGTATTTTTAAAATACAAAATACTTTGTGATTAAGTTGAGCCAACATTACCAGTCAAACAATTGAAAATTCAAAAATTTATATATACAAAACAAAACGCTTGTATTGCCGAATTCGACCGATAGAGGCGCCAACTAACCATGCACGACATCTTTTTCTTCTTTGGTCAGAGTGCGCGTCTTATGTCAATGTCAAGTAATGTCTGACAAGTGTCAATGTCTGACAAGTGTCAATGGCTGACAACCTGACAAGTGTGAAAAATGAGTGATGATGTATTCGAACAACTGGTATTGTTAAAAAGTGTTATAAATAAAAAATGATATTTATTTTTATCACTTTTTAACAATAACAGTCCAGTTGTTATTAATTAAAAAAAAATGTAAATCGCATTGAGTGTATCTATTCTCCTGTGTAATACCTAAATAAAAATATCTGTGATTTGGTTAGGGGGTATTTTATTTTGAAAAAGTATTTTGAAAATACCTATTTTGCATTTAGCATTTGAAATACAAAACGCAATACTATTTGGTATTTTGCATTTGAAATAGTAAATCTGAAAAGTATTTAGCATTTTGTATTTAAATGCTTTTTTAAAACCATTTTGTACATCTCTGCACTCTACCCATAAAAACAGATACCTACCTACCTTCCTAATCAAGCTTCGATGCGATAATTCGCCGTATAAGGTGCCGGGCCGGCTTTCCCAACCTTCCCGCGATTTGTGGCGATTGATAACTGCACAGTTAGAGGTGAGGTGAGGGGATATCCTCCGGGATGGTCACCGTCACCGGCAGTGCAGTGCAGTACATTCAGTATCAGACTACCAGTGGACCTAAGCAGTGGACACAAAGCTAACGATTTAAGTTTTTGTGAACCAGTCTTGAAAGAAAAAGGCGTAGAATTACTACAGAAGACGCAGCGGTGTAGCTTATATAGGCCAAGGGCGAGTCGCCTCGCAAACGGCAGGTTCCTTACCATCGAACATAGGTAACTATTTCTGGAAAGGAACGCTAAAACCCTAGAAATGCGACAAATACGTCAAATTTTCCTATTTAGTTCGTGTATTTTATTATAAATGTAATTCACTGAAACATTCAAAGAATTGCCCTTAGTTGATGATTGAAGAAAAATATGAATTAATGGGAAAACTTTCGTTAACATAAAATTTACCTATTCGTTAGGACCTACATATTTAGGAAAAATAACTTACCAAGAATTATGTTTTATAGTTTATCTACCTCTAAGTAAGTAGGTACAGTACAACCGAAAAGAGTAGAAAATAAATGAGGGCGCCACTAATTATTACATGTTTTACATGGTATCACCGTATACTACGGCAGAACGTATTGATACTTGATTTTGTCAATAATGAGAATTTATGGAATTTATGAATTATTTTGGGTTTCTAGTCTTGTGCCATAAACAAAAACATTTTATAAGAGCAATGATGTCCTAACTAGTCCTATGACACTACCTACCTAGAAAGAAAGCAAGAATATTTTATATACTCAGAGGGGGAAAATAACAGTAAAAGACAATTTTGTTGAATAATAATATACTAAATCATACATCAATCTAGTGATTCAAAGTCCAGATATTCAACACCAGACATAGATTCTTCATCAGAATCTTGTAGTAGAACACAATTAGAAGTCCCTGCCATTATCATCATTTTCATCTTCGCTCTCCGATTCCTCGCTTGAGCTTTCGTCACCCAGTTGTATTATAAGCTGCTCAATGTTATGGTACATTGTTCGACCTCTCTCATAATATTATTTTTCGATTTTTTTCACATGTTCACAACATCGTTTCCAGTCAGTTGGAGTAATGGTGTTGAATAATTCTTCAGTTAATTCTTTGATATTTGAAGCTCCTTTATTGCGTGAGATTTTCCTGTAACAAAACATAAGTATCAAAATTGTGTGATTGCACTACAAAATACTATTCAATGAGAGAAAGATAAACAATGATTAATTATTATGAATTATATGGATTTTGGATGGATTTACAAGATTATTTTAGTAAATTATAACAGTTTACTTCCAGTGCTATCCTTTTTAACCAGCTACATACCGGTCAAATCTGCTGTTCGTTTATAAAGTCTTCTAAATCAGTCAGCAGCTTCCCGGCTTGATACTCGGTCAAACATCTCTTATACACTTTGTAAATAATGTCACGAACCCCACTGCGTATAGTTTTATTCATTTTACTAATATTTTGCGATTAATTTGCTTTCATGGAAGTAACAATTAACAGAACAAACAAACAATAACAAAGAACTCGACTCGACCGAAAATGACATTGTTTGCAGTGTTGCCGCTAGCGGAAAATTATTTTGGTTAGTCCAACAACTAAAACCAGCAATCTCTCAAAAAAATTTTTTGCATCTGTTTTTTAAATTTTGTATAAATACTTATTCTTTTGCTATGAAAATAAATCTACATACATAAATACCTACCTATTATATTTTTATGTTTTATCATTGGTTATCATTTTTTATCATTCGTTGAAAATTGTACATTATTATCTCAACAGTACGTTTTAAATGCTTCAATTATGTAACTAAAAGTTTAATTTTTAAATTTATCTAAAAGTATCTTAGCTGAATACGTGCATATAATTTTGCAAAGAAAAGCTAAGTCAGGCGACAAATCACTATAGCGGCCACACTGGCCTTTAATAGAGAGTTGCCAGCGTACACTAAATTTTAGTTCCTCGATAATTAATTTCTACTCTTTCTGGTCGGACTGTACAACTGAATATGACCTAAGCGCTATCCACACATTTCCGGGAACTCGTCCCGGCGCGGCCGTGTTCCGTCAGGGACGGGGAAAAAATCGGTTACGTACAAATTGTATGAACTTATAGACGCAGATGGTGTTTTGGGTAGCCTGGTCGTTGGAAAGAGTTCTGTTACCATAGAGATATAGACCCCTTCTGTCTTTGGTTCTGTCAATCAAAATGACACTGACAACTGAAGTGGAGCCTCCCCGTATCTGGCAATCACATAATAATCTAAGGGCAATCATGATAGAGCTCAGACAGTGATAGAGCGACAGAATAAAATATGGTGCTCGAGGCATGACACCGGGTCTTGGGAAGAAACCACGATTGTAGCAGTTGTTTTATTGAGTTTTGGTATAGACTCCCTCTAATCTAGGCTAGCTGGTATCTGCGAGCCTAAAAACTTGTTCACACAGCTCCGTGTCAGGGGTCAGGAAATTTTATGAACTTGTTCACACAACTCGGAACACGGATAGCCCTGACCCGGAACTGACCCGGAAATGTGTGGATAGCGCTTTAAAAGTTTGTGTGTTTAAATTTTCGATACTAGTATAGTACGTGTTAGTTTAGACACAGTTTTTAACATCCATGGCAGTAGTGTGGAACAGTGATAAAAATTAAATAATGCAGTCAATAGAATTATATAAAAAAATACTAAATTCAAATAATTGAATCTCGCGCTGTTTGCATTGGCCCAGTGGATACGTAGGTACTCGATGGCCCAGACCGATCAACTCAACCAGAATTAGTTTAGTATAAAATCTCCAAAATGCTAAAACCTCCCATTCTTCCGTAGTGGTTTTATTCTTTTTGATTCTTTCCTGCAATATTTTCATACTGTTTTTTCTGCACTGCTTTTATTTTTTGAAAATCTGATCTGGTAACACTTGTTATAAAATCGGATCTCTAAAGTACCTCTTTGAGTATCTAGAACCTTAGATCTAGAACTCAAAGAAAGTACCCATATATATATATATAGCATTTGCTGTAGTAGATTTTAGTGTAATTCAAGTCATAAAGCAAAAGTGTTACCAGATCCGACGGCTTGATTGACTGATGCATTGCTTGAATGAAGTGCTGTATAAAAAAAATTATTGAAGTGTTTTTGTTTTGTTGTTGTCTTGTTTTGTTGTTTGTTGTTGTTTGTGTTTGTAACTTTTGTTTTTTTTCTATTTCCTTGCTTTGCTTGTTCGTTTCGTTGAGTTCACATTCACAGTTGAAGTTGATTCTAGTCCGCCCAGCGCAATGAAAAATGAATAGCTATACAGGGAAAGCAACTGGTGGCAATCCATGTGATTCCGACAATGATTGGACGGACTCCTCCTCCGACTCCAATTATTCTGATTCAGACAGGTAAGTAGCTATGAAACGTTAAAGATGTTGCAGTTCATACACAAATATTCTTCTATTATCTTGGTGCCCGCGGTTATACCCGCGTAAACTCCGATCCCTTGTAATTTTCGTTATTAGCCCATATATCCTATCATAAGCTGTCTGTGTTCCAATTTTCATCAAAATCCGTTTAGTAGTTTTTGAGTGAAAGAGTACCAAACATCCACTCATACTTAAAAACTTTCGCGTTTATAATATTAATAGGATTACATCAAAATAAACTTACCTCTTTATATCCATCATTGAATCCCTTAAAACAGTCTAGATAGGATATAATCAATTGTAGCAGACATTGATTGGTTTTGGTGTCCCAGCAATATTGATTCATGTGATACAGTTGTGTTTATATGAAATAGAAACCTAAGGGGTGGTGGGCACTGGTTGGTTTGCTGATATTTGATCAAGCAAGAGGATGGAGTGTGAATTGTCGAGCATTATCGGTTGGAGTGGAGTTTACGGGACGCAGGACTTAGAAAATTTTCGACGAATTTTTTTATGTATATATAACATGTATTTTTTTTTATGGCTACGTAAAGAGGGTCACTAGGGGTGCAACTTTAGTTCAGGTGATCTACCCCAAAGTTCAATGACCTCGGCGCTAGAGGTCAAAGTATGTCGTTCAGTTTAAAGGCGAAAAAGACTTAGAAAAATTTCGAAAGATATTTTTTTTGACGTATATATAACACATGTTTTTTCTTATGGCATCGTAAAGAGGGTCACTAGGGGTGCAACTTTAGTTCAGGTGATCTACCCCAAAGTTCAATGACCTCGGCGCTAGAGGTCAAAGTATGTCGTTCAGTTTAAAGGCGAAAAAGACTTAGAAAAATTTCGAAAGATATTTTTTTTGACGTATATATAACACATGTTTTTTCTTATGGCATCGTAAAGAGGGTCACTAGGGGTGCAACTTTAGTTCAGGTGATCTACCCCAAAATTCAATGACCTCGGCGCTAGAGGTCAAACTGTGTCCGATACAGATACCGATACAGAGCATTCCGATAAGAGTTGATTAGGTTCAATTTGAGTGGCGGATCCGATACAGAGTACCCCGACTCCACGTGGTCTTGTGCGTGGCGCCCCTAGAGTGTATATAATAAGCCGGAGGCGCGAAGGGAGTGCAGCCTCCGCCAGCCGTAACAAGAGACAGGCACCGCGCGAGCCACAGCGGCTGAGGCTGGTCGCCGAAGGCGACCAAAAAGCCGAAGCTGCGGAGGTGAGCAGTGGTGCCTGTCCCTTGTTACGCAATGGCGGAGAGGCTGCACTTCCCGCAGCGCCGGAGCTATCGCGATCCTGAAACTTTCCGGCATCGACTCCAGCAAAAACCAACGTTTTTACAAAAAAGGTCAGTGACCTTGACCTCAAAGGTCACTGACTTTGTGTTCGAAAATTATTAATTTAACTTTCCGGCATCGACTCCAGCAAAAACCAACGATTTTACAAAAAAGGTCAGCGACCTTGACCTCAAAGGTCACTCACATGTGCTCGAAAATGATTAATTTAACTTTCCGGTATCGACTCCAGCGAAAACCATCGTTTTTACAAAAAAAGTTCAGTGACCTTGAGGTTAATGACTCAAGGTCACTTATCTAAGGTGCATTGAACCTTAGGTCAAAGGTCAATGACCTTGACCTTGAAAAAAAAAACATAAATTTTTTGCGTCCCGTAAACTCCACAGTGACCGCATTATCTATTTGTCTGTATTTATGCTAATTTTTGGAGACCTGAGGTGAATGCATACCTAATTTAATTTCAGCTCTGTCCCAGAATGGGATTCTGATGTCGGGGAAGATGGTGAACTGGTTTTCATCAAAGTTGGTGCTTCGAAAATTCAAGAAAATTCTGAGGGCCTGCTAAATAATTGTGAGACATTCAAGCTTCGCAATAACTTTAAAAGATCTTCCACAAGGCATTCTACCAAAGGTAGGTCCTGTAACATCACTGATTAAATATTTCTTACTAGTTGTCTGCCCCAGCTAAGTGCATATGTTTATTCATCAAAAATTTAAAAATATTACACATACACATTACATAGTATTAATGAAATTTTGTTATCCCTAACTTTTTAGAAAATATTCTATAGCCTACCTATGTTCATTTGGTACAATGTGGGATTCTTACAGTGTAAGAATTTTTCAAATAGATACAGTAGTTTTGGAGCCTATTCAATCTAAACAAACAATCAAATCCTTGCTCTTTATAATAGGTATATATAGAGAGAATACCTAATCATTCAATTTATAATACTGAAAACCCTTTAATGATAATTTTTATAACTTAGTCCAGTCAAGTCCATTTCTGTAGCTAAAACTGTTTTATTCATATTGCATGTTACAGGTCGAATATTTAGGGCTTTGAAAGGGCACAAGTTAAAAAGCTCTGAGGCTAATAAGAAAGATGGTCAAGCATCTGGATCTGGTAACACTGGAGGAAACCAAGAATCAGAAGAAAATACCACACCTGTTGTCATTCAGGTTAGTCAATCTAATATTTAACCACAGGTGGGTAGGTGGTACAATGTTATCTGGGAGCCATGTCCATAGATAGGCAGGTATGTATGAAATAAAATTGAGCTTCTGTAAGTTTTTGATACAAAAAATTTAATGGATGGATGTTTGTTACTTCCCCACACCAAATCTGCTGAAAATCAGGCAAAATTTTTGGACTAAACCTGGGATAACATTATATTGGCTACTTTTTATCCCCAAAACTGCGAACGAAATTGCAAGCAGAATCTATTACCTATGTTATAATTAATCTAGCCTCCATCCCTGTTCACCTACATGATACCTAAATAAACATAGCCTATGATCATGCATAAAAGTAGTATCTCAGTGAAATTGTGTATAAATTAGGCCAGTAGTCTAGAGATCAAATGACAACTCCTACACCTAAACTTTTTCCTTATAAATATCAATAGAATAGGTATTAGAATCCAGTTTTTACTAATAATAATAATTTTAATTTGCAGATCAGCAGGAATATGATATTTCCCAGTGAAAAGAACTGTCAGATTGAAACACTCTTTGGTATCAACTTAGAAACACACTCTGATAAAAAGACTTTAGTACTTAATGATTTCTTGATAGAAGCCAAGACCATCTACTCACCTAAAGTTAAGAAAGGCTACTATTTGACGAAAATAAACAACATTGATGTGAATGCATCTAATCTCAATATTGTCATCAAAAGGATCTTAGAAGAGCACAGCAATCCAAGACTTACTTTCCACCCTCCAAATAAAGACTACACAATTGATTTAGAAAGGTTACTAACCAGCAAAGTAATGGAAAATGCTTTGACACAAGTAGTAAAAGACTCTGGCTGTTCAGTATTATACATTTGCTGCAAAGATATGGATAATAATGATGACGATGGAGTTTTATACTGCTATCCTCGACCATACAACCAAAACTTTTTGTATAACACCAGAGGGGCTTATGTGACACTCAACCATCTAGCACCCCAGTCTCTAGGAACAAGTGAGCCTCAGTCATCAGCTGTTTTTCACAGCAACAAACTAATCAATGTAATGTACACACAACATTATAATGATCTACTCTTGATAGCATTTCCTAATACGGAATTGGATCTGTTCTGTGCGAAGAAAGTTGTAACAGATGTTATAAGAATGTTAGAATTACTGTATGGCTCTCTGAAAGCTTGCTTCACAAAGCCAAATAATGTAGATAAGCTGGATTTGTTATTCTCAAGGATTTTTGTTAATGTTATCAACTGTAGAGGGTTGAACAGCAGAATTGATTTTGAAGATCATTTAGCTGCTCATTCAGTTACCGTACCATTGGAAGTGAAGGTGCAAATAGATGATGCTATAACGGAGTTAGAAGCAGCTGATTATAGAGAATGGGTATGTAAACTACTTATTCATGTTTGTGAGCCAAATAAAGAATACATCTTTCTATTTAATCTACATAAAAGAAGGAATGATTCACAAGAGAAGAGGTATGGGTCAGAATATTTCTGCAGTGCACCAAAGATATACTTAATATATTTATCACAATTATTAACTAATTATAAAATATTAATATTTTATAAATTTATTAAACCACCAAATCTCAAGATAATTCAACAAAAATATTATATTCTAATTTTTAAGAATTTCAGCAAAGTGTACGTGAATTATAATTAAGGAATAAGATAATATTGATTTTGTAGACATTTTGTAACACAGGTTTTTAAGACTGAATTTAAAAATTAAATTATGTTGCACATAAATTTATTTTGTTATAATCGTTTCAGACCGACGATGTGGAAAACTTCCAAAGACTGTACACAGTTATAGGAGCCTGCTTGTACTACTCTGGACATCTTCTTAGTTCTCATTTACAAGACGAAGATCTAAAGGAAATCAATGCGTATTTAAAACTGAACGGCATTCTGCAATTGAGTACAAAGAGTGAACTGGAAAAACTGATAATGTGGAAAGAAGTATTTATTAATGAGTCAAGAAAGCAGAGTAAGAATGATGGAAATGATGAGTACAAGTAAGCAGTATAATTCTTAAGCCTAGTTTACACAGTGCGAGCTGGCGTACGAGTCTGCCTGCCGAGTAGCTGCACTGCAGTGACTCGCACTGTTTGGACGTCGCTTACGAGTAATTCGCACAAAGCAGCAAAGGCGAGCCGAGCTATTGGCGTACGAGTAGACAAGCCGAGTAGCTGTCCACTGTCTGGTCAGCAGCTCGCACTGTGTAAACAAGGCCTTATCTTAAGCCAATTCTAATTCTAATACTCTATACACTCTAAAACGACAAAGTATGTTTTACAAAATTATTAGTATGTTCATTGAAAATATTCTTGATGTTTAAGAACGACTTATAAACTTTCGCCATTTGTTGACATATTAATAGCACATTATTACCCTCTGCTTGGAAGTAACTTATTTAGTCCTGAGACGTGGTTTGGAGCCCGAGCGTAGCGAATAAGTATAATGAAAAGAATTTTTATCTCTTACCTTTTTTATACAAAACGGAAAATAAAACTAAAGATACTCGATATATACCAGGTCTTTAATGCTAGAACGTCATCGCAATTTATAGTTTTTGGCGTGTTAGTATTGCATGTGTTTATATGTTGCAGAATTCCCGACGGCCGTTGGTTTCTTCTTATCATTGGAAAGGGTCATTTCATATTGACTACATTGATGGAAGCAGGGGGTTGTACTGAAATTGTGAGTTTTCTTTTATAGTTAACCCTTTAACTACCCTACTGTGGGCGCGGTAATAATATGCGTTATGAGTACAGATAGAGTTAATAAAGAATGCTACACTGCAGTGGGTGGTTGTTTGCATAAAAAGCTAATAATTTCTAAATCATTCTTTATTATAAATATTTTATAATAACAAAATAGAAATACTATTTTGCATGAGTGGATAGACTTGCTTGCTATTAATGCTTGTATTATACAGGATGCTTGCATAACTTTTCAAAGTAGGAGTTGAATAATCTCCTTCAGTATTACATTAGTTCTAAAATACCCTGTAGATGAATCCTCTATCACAATATCTAAAATAATGCGTGTATTTTATTTATTTATTACTTCTCTATTCTTCCTTAGAATTGGCGGTGCGGGTGATGGTTTCTTTTATGAGAATTTAAGGTAATCTTATCTTTCCTAATTATACAGATTTTTTTTTGTGTTCAAATTTTAAAAGAGACTTAAAAGTCAAAATGGTGTCAAACTGATACCTTTTGAAATACTTTGTAAACATAGTACTACCTAATGGGGTTCGATTCCCCCCTCGGAACAAATATTTGTACGATCTGTAGATATTTGTTCGGGTGTTCTGGTCGTTTTCTATGTATAGTATAAAATAATCTATCTATGTAGGTACTCATATAATATTATCAGCATGTCCAGCATTATGTATTTATTTATTCTTTCTTTCATTATTTATCATTATTCATTATTATCAAATACAAAATCAAAAGTACCTATGATTTTGTATTTGCCTACATACATATACCATCGGATAAAAAAACCTGGGATTAAAAAAACCTGTAATGTACTGTTTCAAAATTTAAAAAAATAAAATATGTCATAGGCTGTGGGCCCCACACCGCCATCACCCTTCTACGTAGAAGAATGCGAGAGCTGCATAGAACTTCTCTACGAGGTTGGACTAGACAAGCATCTATCTGCACTGTTCTCTTCCAACACGCAGCCTCAGGTGGTAACAGCGCCTGAATGTCTCACTAAGTACGGCCGGAAGATGAAGGAGATTACTTGTAAGTAGAAAGGCTCTTGAGTGGAGACCGCGACTCGGTAGACGTAGTGCAGGACGCCATCTGGCCAGGTCGGATGAGGATCTGTAATGACTGCAGGATGCTGGATGCGACAAGGTGAATAGGGCGCTATGGCGCTCATTAGTGGAGATTTATGTCCAGCAGTGGATATTAGTCCTGCTGATGATGTTGATAAAAAAAAAATCAAGTTTTTTTATTTTATTGTACAATAGAACACATCTGCATGTGGGATAATCTATATCTTCAGCATATGCTTGTCCATACCTGGACATTATGCCTTCTGATAGCTGATAAAATAGAAGAGGGTTTTAATGACACTTATTATTAGTAGGGGAAATTACAATACTATACTGACGGTCACGCCGCTTCAACAAGGATTAAATATTATCATCGCTACTTTATGATACACTAGCGGTCCGCCCTGGTTTCGCACGGGTATTAAATAAAAATTACAGAAATTATTCACACTAACACGATGGGTTTTCCAGTTTTCATACGGATCCCTTACTTTTTTTAACAGCATTGGGTTTTTGACATTGACTCGACACTCCATAACTGACACTGGCCGTAGAGAAAAAGCAAGCACCGTGCGCTATATATTCAACCTCCATTCCTATAATGACGCGCCATAATAGAAAAAAGAGGTTGAATATACAGCGCACGGTTCAATTATTGAATTTTTCATGCGGATCCCTAACTTTTTTAAAATACTATATAGCCTATGTTCATCACGGAAAATTTAGGATTCTAATGGTGAAAGAATTTTTCAAATTGGTCCAGTAGTTTCGGAGCCTATTCAATTCAAACAAACATACAAACAATCAAATCTTTCCTCTTTATAATATTAGTATAGATACATAATTAAGTCAGAACTCATTTCAGCACTAAAACCAGATAGTACACTGAAAATATCCACCCTCAAGCTATCAAAGGACCAGAAACGCCGGCATAACTCGACGGAACAGATCAACACTAGCGCCGCCAGTGAAAGTTCTCTGAACTACGGCAGCCATCATAGTCTGTACAACCCTTGGTACGGTGCGCAGAAGTACCGGCATTCTAGCATGGATGTCAGCTATTCGGAGGATTCTAACAGCTTGAAAAGTAATAGGTAAGATATATTGAACCTTATTTACCTTACTTTGCAGTGTAGTGCCGGCATAGAATTTCACCACCCCTACTCTTCCCGTGGGTGTCGTAAGAGGCGACTAAGGGAGATAAGAGATAAACCGGGAGGTGGGCAGCAGCGCCCACTGCTGAACAATTCCACCGAATTGCGATCCCCAACACGCAGCCCAGCGTGGGGATTATGGGCAATAACCCCCAAATGATAAATAATGCTTTCTATGGCGCTCATTAGGGGAGGCCTAGGGGTGTCCCCTTGCTTTGTATCATTTTGTAAATGTTAAAACCCCTACTCACCCTTTGAGGCTCACGTTATTAATAGACGTGACGATCTTTTAGTGTACCCATAAGAGTTAACTTACCTAAAGCATTGCAATTTCTCAGACTGTCTACTCACATAAGTCAGAGTAAGACATAACACTGCTTGAAGTGTTTTAAGTTAACCATAGTTAGTTTTTAATTAATCTGTACACCTCTGGCATCATTATGTATTGTTAATTTAATTATGGTGGATATGATTTTGTGTTAGTTTCTGTAATATTATATAATGATCTCTTATTTTAATATTAAATGTAATATTGTACTCTATTGCATTGAGTGTTCCCGTCAAAATAGTACGTTTGTAAATAAATAAATAATAATCTTTCGTTATTCATTATTTTAAGGTGATTTTTGTTTTCCAGTGAAATAAGTGAAGATCGCGTACAAGGCAGACGAGCGGATAGAGAAAGGAATCGTCGAGATTCATCCGGATCGGATTCCGATTGGGATAGGCAGGTTTGTTCTTTGGACCACCAATATAGGAAATGAAATTAAAATATTTATTGAAAAAGAAATACACAATAACAATGGTTAACACTTAAGTTAAGCTAAAGTTAGGAAATAAAATATTTCGTATTAGGCATGTAGAGATCAGGTAATGTTCGTCTTTGAGGAATTGCAAATTTCATGTAGTCATTGTATTGGAATTAGCTTACAGAGTATAGTTTTATGTAACAAAAGAAATATCACATTATTTAAAAATGATTCTTCCCTAGCTAATGTCCTTATACACAATGGAAGTTTGTTAAAAAGTTTAGGGATAGTTAAATAATAATGCTGGACAATCCAGACAGCATCATCTAGACCCAAGCTAAGCAGAGCTTGTGTTATGGGTACTAGATTACTGATATACTTAATACAATTAATTAAATAAATAGATATTCTTAATTAATGGGATTAATTAGATTTTTTATTTAATTTCTTAATAATTTTCAGGATGGCAGCAGAGCAAGTGGCAGTATTGATATGTCAGACATCCGAAAATCATTGCTGAATGAAATTGACCATGTAGCCGTGCAAAGGTAACTTAACTTACATGAATGTGGGTTATAGTTAGGGTTAAAATAAAGAATCAAGACAGTCATGTAATTAAATGAGTTGACGACCTCTGTGGCGCGGTGGGCGAAGGTCCGCCTGCGACGCAGGATGTTGCGGTTCGATTCCCGCCTCGGGACAAATATTTGTCTGGGAAAAATATCTATCTATGTAATAATATTGTATTATGTATGTCAGTCATCTAGTACCTATAACACAAGCTCTGCTTAGCTTGGGTCTAGATGATGCTGTGTGAATTGTCCGGCATTATTTATTTATTAATAATGCTGGACAATTCACACAGCGTCATCTAAGTCCCAAAACAATCAAAGCTTGTGTTATGGGGTATTAGATCACTGTTATATTGTATTAATAATCCTACTTATAATATAAACGCGAAAGTTTATAAGTATACTCTTTCACGCAAAAACTACTCAACGGCTTTGATGAACATTGGTACACAGATAAATTATGACCTGGTGTACTAATATAGTATAGGCACAGGTCAAATGAAACACCGTAAACTGTGAATGGTAAAAACCGATTTATTTGCAATCCAATTCCGACCCCTACAAGAACCCGATACGCTTCGTTAGCGCGATCTAGGATTAGGTGAGTTTAAGTAGCGACATCTATTGATAACCTTTGGAAGTTTACAAATCCAGTTAGACACCTGGAAAGGTCAATTAAGAGAAAGTATTTAATTAAATTAGAATGAATACAACCATGATCAGCTTTATAGTATGCAAGTCACAATAGAAAGACATATAATTACGATGTCAATACCATTATTCATATATAAAACATGATCGTTATAAAAACGTTTCCAATATTTGGATGTACTAAAGTAATATTTTCTCTGGTTAATAGTAAACTATTTATTGCAGAATAACCGCCGGAGACGAGAATGTCCTGTTCAGTTTCGTCCAGCTAGAATCAGAAAGGGGTATTCTGATCGCGCCGGTCAAGACTATAGAGGCGCAAGCGAACAATCCTCTCTACTCTTTCATAGTCAAAACATTCAGGACGGCTAGTAAACGGATACATGAGATATTGCAGCATAGTGTTAGGTAAGACATGGACGCAATTTTTTTAATCTTTTTGATGTTAATTTTAAGCTACTAAGGAATATATAAAAAAAAGTCTGTATACCAACTCCTGGGATAAGACCCTTTTAGGGTTCTGTACCCGAAAGGTAAGAACGCGGCTCTATTACTAAGCCTTCGCTTTCTGTCGGTCTGTAAGCACTGTAAAACATGAATCGTAAAGGGACAGTTGTAATCTTCACAGAATGCGTAATCTTATTGCCATTACAACTTTATCAACATCAAAATAATACAAATAAAATAAACTGGATAATTAACGGGTTCAACGTCCAGTGCTGTCAGTACTTGGATAGGTGACCGCGTCACATTCCTTAAAGAAATATAATTCTGAGGTTTCTTTAATAAATAAAAATGGTTATATTTACATGGAACCATCAAGGTTTGAATTTAATACCTTCTGCTCTTCGCAAATCGACGCAGCAACAACACACGACGGCGTTAATCTAGCTCGTCACCATCATCCTGGGTATTACAAGTGTTTAACTATGACCTTGACCTTTTCTTGCCGTGTGGTGCCGGCATAGAATTTCACCACCCCAACTCTTCCCGTGGGTGTCGTAAGAGGCGACTAAGGGAAACACAGCGGGGGGCGGGCAGCAGCGCCTTCTGCAGAACAACTACACCGAACTGCGATCCCCAACCCGCATGCCCAGCGTGGGGATTATGGGCAATAACCCCCAAATAATGATGCCATCTATGGCGCTCATTAGGGGAGGCCTATGTCCAGCAGTGGACTATTATAGGCTGGTGATGTTGATTGACCTTTTCTAACTAACTAATATTTTTACGGCAGGTTCAAAAGAAACCAGGCGCCAAGCAATCCCCTGAACAAGATCTTAGTGGCAGTGAAAGAGCATGGCATGCTGTTCCAAGCCCCGCCAGAAATATTGCAACAATGTGGCATCAGTAAGAAGCATACAGAACCATTCCAGTTTTGGGTTATTGGGTTAGTATGTTGGGTATATTAGAAGCATAAATAGCCATTCCAGTTTTGAGTCGTGGATTAGTATTTTAAGAAGCATACAGAGTCATTCCAGTTTGGGATTTTTGGTTAGTATTTTGGGTTCATAAGAAACATACAGAGCCATTCGAGTTTTGGGTTAGTATTTTGGGTCTATAGGAAGCATACAGAGCCATTACAGTTTTGGGATGTGGATGAGTATTTTGGGTCTATAAGTAGTATAGAGAGTCATTCCAGTTTTGAGTTTTGTGGATAGTATTTATGTCTATTTTAAATTTAATTTGTTAAGTCTGTCCGGTCTAAGCTTTTTATTCATAAAATACTTCATGCATGTACTTTATTTATAAAAAACCAGTCCGATCCATTCTAAAAATCATCCGGATTTCAGCAATAATTTACAATTAATCTGTGTGATTGATGATGAGTTAGGTACTTATTCATTAGATAATAAAAGATATTTCCACATGCTTTGCACATAATAAAAATTACGGATCTCAGATCTCAGTTGAGCACCTGTAGTTTGTTTGCAACAGTCTGCATTTAGCCTAATTTTTGTAAATACTAGTTCTGATTTGGTTATTTGATTGTAATTTTCTATGTAAATAAAGGTAAAATTTACTGAACTGATTGTGATAAAATTGTTCAAGTAGGTTTATGATCAAAATTTTTTTGTTTTAGATGTGTCTTCAACGAGCCAGAACCCAGAGAGTTGTATGTCTGCTACCATGAATCTGTGCCACAAGATCTCACTGAAATTGCCTATTTGCTCTCTTATTTAGACTAAAAATATAATTAGAAAATATTTTTTTCATAAATTTCATGTGATTTTATATTCCAATAGATATCTATTATACTAATTATATAGAGGAAATATTTGATTGTTTGAATTGAATAGGCTCCGAAACTAGTGGATCGATTTGAAAAATTCCTGCACCATTAGAATCCTTAATTTGGATGATAAATCTCATGAATAACTAGAGCATTTAGAATGGAATCAGAAGCAAGAAGCGCTACTTTCAGTAATAAAATCTTTCTGTCGGTTTTTGGGAGGTCAGGTAATACGGAACAATACACATTTACATAATCAGTCACGCATACTGATGCAGAAAAATAAAGCGTCAAAAAATATATAATTATGTTACTGTAGTGTTGTTTATTATTAATATTTTACATATTTGGTTTTAAAAAGGACATACTATTATAAATGAGACATACACTTCCGTGGATCTTTTTTCATAGGAACTGAGATTCAAGCACGATTCAAGTATAGTATACTTTAGCATAGCCAATCTTCTTAGTTCCATGTTGTGATTGACGAAATCACTATCATAGACATGTAGATCAATAGTTGAAAGTAAGTCCTTTCCTTGAAAATAGTTCAATGATTTCGAAACGATATACTTGTACTAATTTTAGGCTTTACGCTATTATTTTTGTCCAGATGTCTTCGTATCAAGATTTCGCAGCTTCTACACAGATCTATAACATCTTTCTATGCATAAATAAGTCGTACCTTTATTGATACTTGAGACTTTATAGGTTTTAAGGTCCTTTGAAGCACGTCTGCATTTCACTTCCTTCGGGAAAAAGGATAAATCCACCTATGTAGGTACTCTTAAACCTTTTCTCCAAATGTTGAAAGATTCTATCTTTCTAAGTCATTCTATATATGTCACCTGAGGATATATCTGAAGAACTATCCAGATTTGTTTTCTCATCGTCTGCATAATGTCTTGAAGTGTCATTTATTTTGTCTCATCCTAATTATTAAAAGATCACATTTTTTTCTAATTTGTTCTGTATAATCTCTTCTTTATCATTTAATGACTTTACTTAAGTCTTTTAAAATCTCTTGTAAATTTTTGACTTTCTTCTCTAAATATTTTGTTCTTGACTGCAACCGCTTAATCTGTATATTTTTTAGTTTTAGCTGTTTTCTCATTTTTCTAAAGCGAGGTGTCTTGAGGATGTCCTGTGAAAAAAATCGTCATTTAATATTATTTCACTACCTACTTCATTGAGAATAAGTATTCCCATACCTATAATAGGTGATGAGAAACTAACACATGATTATTTTATTAAATATAAGGTGTTTCTTTTATGCAATAATGTGATGAAACAAGTCGTCGAAGTTTTAGTATGATTTATAAATAGCAAAAGAATATTAAAAAAGAACAAACAATTTTCAACAGCGATTCTGACGATGACGACGGCGCGGGCGGCATTGGTTGTGATAACGGCAAAGGATTGTATACGGTGGTTATTTGTTGACCATCTGCAGTGTGTACTTGTGACTCTGAAGATGCCATGCCTTGTGATTGTCTTATACCACCATCATAGTGGGGACTTAATGCAACATTCTGAAAAAAAAATGATTTTTTGTTTTATTTGATATTTATTTAGGTACATCACTACATAGTACAAAACAAAGTCGCTTCCCGCTTCGGATTTTGATGCGTTTTTTTATTGACAGTGATTCAAGAGAAAGGTTTGTATGTACAACATGCACCCGTCAAAACCGGGGCGGGTTGCTAGTCGTTCATAATCTATCAGAAATACCTAGTGTTTCTTTTATGCAATTAAGTGACGAAACAAGTCGTTGCAGTTATTGTACGATGATTTGTAAATATAGCAAAAGAATATTAAAAAAGAACAAACAATTTTCAACTGCGACGCTGAAGATAACGAGGGCGGCATTGGTTGTTGTGATAACGACAACGGATTGTATACAATAGTTATTTGTTGACCATCTGCTGTGTGTACTTGTGGTTCTGAAGATGCCGTGCTTTGTGATTGTGTTATACCATCATCATTGTAAGAACTTAATTCAGCATCCTGAAAAAGTTTTTTTTTCTATTATCTAATTGAACATCCTGAAAAAGTTTTTTTTTAATTTGATATTTATTTAGGTACCTACATCACTGCATAGTACAAAACAAAGTCGCTTATCGGTGTCTGTCTGTCTCTATGTATGCTTAGGTCTTTAAAAGTACGCTACGGATTTTGATGCGTTTTTTTATAGACAGTGGCAGTGGAAGAGAAAGGTTTGTACGTATAACATGCACATATCAAAGCCGGGGCGGATTGCTAGTCGTTCATAATATATCAGAAATACAGGAACATTAACTAGCACTGAATGCTCACCTTAACTAATGAAGTTGGCAGGGCATTTTCGATCAATATTCTTCTATTATTGGGTAATAATTGGAAACTTATAGGGTCAAAATGATCTGAGCAAACAACACTTGTCCTTGTAGGAACCCAACCATCGCTTCTCTGGCAAAAAGTAACCCATTGTTTTCGCAAAAGAGGGTTCCTCGGAAATCTATAAAACAGATAATTTATTTCAATATTAATTTAAAGTACACAATGAGTCAATACGTATCAGGAGCATCTTTGTATTAGAAATTATATTCGTTTTCAATCTAATCTACTGTACGTATTAAAATTACAGTAGGTATCTACCTACAGTTTAAATTCTACATAACGACACTGAAGGAACTTCGCATTTTATTTTATATTTTGGTGCGACAAAATAATGTACCTACCTAGTACCAACACAGCTGTTTCATTTTAATGTCGTTAATCATCATCAACAGCCTATATTAGTCCACAGCTGGACATAGGCCTCCCTGTTGTTTATCCACTTGAACGTCCAGCGCTCGCGGCGGGAGGGGGCAAAATACGTACCTACGCGGTTGGCGCCATAAAAAATTTGCGGAAAGTTTCGCGACTTTCTCGAGAAAAACATTTGTCAGTATGACACAGACAATCGGAGCTAACTAATTTTTACAAAAGACACGAACAACAGTTACTCCCGTGTTCATGGCGCATGAAACTGTGCCGATATATTGGGAAACTAAATCATGGTACATATCCCGTTTTATGTGATTTATGAACTGTTCATATCACCATGGCAGTAGGGAGGGGGATGGGGGGGGGGGTTGGGGGTTCAGTTCAAACCCCTTCCGAAATGTTGAGGCACCGTTAAAAATCTAACTTTAATAGCAAAAATTTTCTCGGATACGTACGTGGCAAGCATTACTGTAAATGGTTAAGTATACTCTCGTAAAAACACAAAAAAAAATTCGTCTAGTTTCGTCTCTGAATCACAACAGCGCGCTCTGCGTCGTCGCGTCGGTGGCGGGTGGGGCGCGTTCGCGCTCCAAGCCATGCGCCTATTGTGTATCTTACATACAAAATGGGAATCTAATGTACATTAGATTCCCATTGTGTACATTGTATTGCAGTACACGCAGCACAAAATTTTTTTTAGGTCATCTCTCTTGAAATCTCAAATATTTTTTCATTAAATTTTGGCTCTACACCTTATGAAAATGAGCTGGGTGCACGCACCGCATTCATTTACGGCCGATTCCAGCTAGGCAGGCTGATAACGACAATACTTTTAATTTCGTAAATCAATAGACCTATTTTGTTGTTTTTCCGTTTTTGAATTGCTCCCTCCGTTTGCTGTTTTTACAAAAATAGGAAAAAAAATTAATATTTTTTTGGTAACCGAAAATGTCAAAAAAAATTCGCGGCTCGCTCCGCTCGCCGTTAATTCTGAAGTCTTCTAAGCTGTTTAACAGCCTTGCGAAAATGTCACAATTTCTCAATCATTTTCAGCGGCCGCAAACACAACAAAATGTAGGCGCTCATTCCGCTCACTGTTACAATTTTGGCATACCAATCTCCGATCTCCAAAATGACCACCACAGTTTTCGAACTATTCGGGGCTAGCTGTCATATCTCACACTCATACTTTTTTACAAACCATCGAAAAAATTATTTTAATATTTTTAGGTAACGAAACGACCGAAAATGTCAAAAAAAATCGCGGCTCGCTCCGCTCGGCGTTAATTCTGAAGTCTTCTAAGCTTTTAACAGCCTTGCGAAAATGTTTAAATTTCTCAACCATTTTCAGCGGCCGCAAACACAACAAAATGTAGGCGCTCATTCCGCTCACTATTACAATTTTGGCATACCAATCTCCAATCTCCAAAATGACCACCACAGTTTTCGAAATATTCGGGGCTAGCTGTCATATCTCACACTTTTGCATACTTTTTACAAACCATCGGAAAATATTTTTGATATTTTTTAGGTAACGACTGAAAATGCCAAAAAAAATTCGCGGCTCGTTCCGCTCGCCGTTCATTCTGATGTCTTCTAAGCTTTTCACCAAACATTTTCAGCGGCCGCAAGCACAACAAAATGTAGGCGCTCATTCCGCTCACTGTTATAATTTTTATTATACTACCACGTGACCATCTGAAAAAGTAACAAAAATTTGGCTTCTTAGCAAAAAACGTTTAGTATAACAATTTTTTTTTACCTTGCTTACCAAACTATCTAGATGTACTAAACTTCACCAAACTCCAAAATTACCACCGCAAAGCCTGTCAAATTTTCGGGGTTCGGTTATCATAATCTTTTGTCACTCTTGATTCTATTTTACAGAACATCCAAACTCGCTAAAAAAATTGGTGTTCATTCTGTAGTAGAAGTTATTTGGTTAATTATCAAAAAACCAAATTGTTCTTAGCTGTCATATCTCACACTTTTGCATAATTTTTTAAGTTTTATTACAACAAAACATCTGAAAAATCAGAAAAAAATTGCGTGAAAGCGCTTGGTTGAAAACCACTCCGGGTACTATTACTACTAGCATAAGTATTATTATGATGATGTTGAGATGATGCATATTGGTTCGGATGATGAGATGTTGCATATTGTTTCGGGCGGGTCTAAGGCTCGACCCCCCCCCCCCCGAATAGTATTTCTGGCTACGGTCCTGCATATCACTCTCAGAAAAACGATCCTATGGAAGTGCCCTAAAGCATGTACTTTTCCTGGATATACTTAAGTAAACAAATCAGTAGACAAACATGGCGGCTAGGGATGTTCAATTGTTCGATAACATTATATAGATGGACGAGCTTGTCTTTTTAATCGACATCAAAATAGGAAAGGTTCTGTATATTTTTTTGTATTTTCACCGATTTCTCCGTCAATGACGGCTACCGTTTTTGTGCTCACCAGTTGGCGCCATTGTAAAGTAAGGTCGGAACAAACTTTACTAATAGGCGACGGGAAAATTTATTTACATTTTTCAGCGATTCAGCGGCCCGCCCCGGCTTCGCACGGAAATCTCTAAAATTGTCAGTGTTCCTCTACTATAGTATGCATGTATTTATAACTTATAAACCTTCCTCTTGAATCACTATCTATTAAAAAAAACCGCATCAAAATCCGTTGCGTAGTTTTAAAGATTTAAGCATACCTATGGAAGGAGAGACAGACAGCGGGAAGCGACTTTGTTTTATACTATGTTATGAAGAGCGCATTTCTGAGGTGGTCCCATTGGAACCAAGTCATGATCTGATGGTGGAATCCCGGAGAAATCGAAGGAAACCCTCAGTTTCGGAATCGGAGCTGGATCCGAGGGTTTACCACAGGTGAAGTAGGAGCAGAATATGTAATAAAACACTGTTTTAACCGGATTGATCGAGTATATTTTGTTATAGCCTGACGTTTCGGAGGCTTTTTAGCTTCCATGGTCACAGGCAGACTGAGGTGACATTTGTCTTACTTTACAAGTAATTTGAATTTTGCATATCTACCATCAATTATACAATTTTATTATAACCTTCCGTATGTACGCAGTAATCACTAACGGTGTCTTGATGGGTTGTAGCTATGGAGTGCTGGGTGTGGTACCTGACTCGATGTAGGACTGGATCCCAAACAGCAGGTACTCGCCAACCATCTTCTCTATTGAAATTATTTGGATGTTTTTGAATTTCAATTGCTTCTCGGAGCATTCTAGGAATGAATTGGTTTTCTCTAGCTAGTATTTGAGCTTTGTCAAAGCGAATAAAATGACCTAGTGAATGTTCATAGACTACAGACTTTAATGACCGTTTGCAAAATACAAAAATATGCGATAAACAGTGTTTTATTATAAGTTCTCGCGAAAATAACCTTAGAATATTATACCTACTAGCAGAATATGTTTTAATTGGAAGGAAGATTGTATTAAAGGCAACTATCATAAACAACACAACACAATTCATTTTTATAAAATCATTTATTTACAGATATAATTAAAAAAAAAAACAATCATACTTTTTTCAATAAAATGTAGGTAAGGTACTAGATAAGAAAATTAAAAATGTTATTCATTGTGAAATAAAATAATCTTATTAAAATAGTTCCTAATAGATTTTTTTCCGTTGTCTTTTTACCGAAATATCTGAATCTAATGTCAAGGTAAGTTTTTACAACTGATTTAATTGATAAAAGTTGATGCTTTGAATCATGTTCGCTGGAGTCGGAAGAGAATATTTTCGAACATTCATTCATTATATATGTTCTCTATTAGGAACAAATATAATGTGGAGATAATATTTTTCATTATAAATTTTCCTGAAATAACTTTTTAGTATCTTCTCGGTTTTCAGACAAATGTTCTCTAGTTCTTTCAAAGGATAAATAAGGCCCATACATAGCTAATATACTAAAAGCTAAAAAAATATTTTGTATGTCTTAGGTACCAATCACCACACTGCAACACTTGTCCCACAACTCTAGAGCATTTGATCAGACAAAAATAAACGTAAAGCATGGTAATCATATCAATCTATCAACAGTAAAGAGGTAAAATTTCAATTACTTCATTGGACCCAAAACAAACAGGAAGAGCTAAAAACCATTTAATAAAAAGATAGATAAATTTCTTACCTTTGCAAATATTGTTGGGATGGCATCATCTCTCAATCTAATTACATTTAGAGTTTTATTGAATGCACTCTCTTCGAAGTGCAATGAGCACACATGAATTTCTCTAGTTCCCGACCGGATATTTTCTGAGCCAATATTTTCTAACCATTTCCTTCGGCGGCATTCGTTTCTTGGTAAACTAAAACAAGAAAAAATACGTTATTATGTAAGGTCAACACGGGGAAGTATGTCATATTTTTGTCAAAGTTTATTTTGAACCCATAAATGGTTTTCAAATGGTTTTCGTAATAAAAAAGTCATCTACACTTGCCCTATAGTTACACTTAACCATACTGACCTTACCTAATTTATCGATAATGTTCGATGTTCGACACTAGCACCGGTTTTTATGTCTGCGATGTGAATGAAATATTGAGAATATTGCAGGTTTCTACAGCTCACAATAAAGATGATTCAAAATATAGGTTTTTAGACACTTTATATCAAAATACACTGTACAACAATAGACATCAGTCTGGTCCTGTATTTTAATTGTACTTCTTGACGTTAACATATTATTGACTATTTTATTGACTAAGCCTAGGTGTGACTTTTTATAATTATTATTGAGATGTTATTATTGTGACTTTTGATGTATTTAGTTTTTAAAATAATGTTTGACGTCTTGGAACATAGCTATGTACATAAGCCAAATTAAATTGAATAAGTAAATAAATCAGTCTATCGAAATGTTAGCCACTTACCGGTGAAAGGTTAGATTCGGCCTTTTTCTGCTTTGGCATAGGCCACAGCCTACTACGGAACACTTCATGGTACCTCTTTCAGATGAGTAGCAATTTATATCAAAGTTTTGCTCAATAAATAAGTCGAAAACACGGGGAAAACATAAAAATCTCACAATGCCATCTCCTCACATGTAAACAAAACCGTAGAATAAAATAAAATGGCGCCCGTGACAGCAAAAGTAAGTACATCGAAACCAGGAAGAGGGCGCTGATAAAATGAGTGTGTATGCTTTTTTTTCTTAGCGTTATACCACTGGGGTGCGTTCAGAGGCTCAGGGTGCGGTTGTTTGGTGTAAATTTTAACTTACCCAAAGGTTCAGAACGAGTCGGTTGTTATACGTCAAAGTTGACATTATCATGACAAAACTGACGTTACAATTGCCGGACGTTCGTTTGTTTTGTTTTTGTTTTGCGGTTACTTTTAGGTAAATTGTATCTACTGACTGTAACTACGATCGATAACTGATAAATACTGAAAATTTTGAAATTTACTGTAGAAATCTTGATATGTAGGTAGATAACAAACTATGACAACGGAAAATATGACAGCTGTCAATGTCAGAGTGTTTTTCGTCGATCGAATTACACCGGTAAAAAGTTGCAACCGTCGTCGGAGGTTGTGAACGCTCTAGTTAATAACAACCGAGCGTTTCTCCTGAGGTTATGAACGTCCTAGTTGCACTCCGAGCGCGCTCGAGCGTAGGTTGTGAACGCAGCCCTGTTGTGAGAAAGAGACTGGTAGTTCATTGTTGCTTCCGTGTCAAATTGAACAATGAAAACTTAATTTCCCTAAGATCGTTTTTCTGAGAGATACCTATAACTCGGCAGAGGGGTCTGCCTACGCTTGGCTAATCCTTTTCTGAATGCTCTAGGGAATGTATTCTAGGGATGTCGGAAGTGAAGAAAAATATCGATATATCGATATTTATAAAAATATCAATATCGGCCTCGATATATCGAGGAAAAAAGATCGATATATCGATATATCGGTTGAATTTTCAGAGAAGTTTGCAATTTAAAATAATAATATTTTATACTACTAAAAGTAGAAATTTTCCTCCTCCAGAGTCTTGACCCCTCGTTAAAAAATATACAATATTCTAAGAATAAAGAAACGAAAACATAATATAGTTAAAATACAATACAATGAAACACTGGAAAGATCATAAATCAAAACATTCAATGGATAATAACTTCTTATTATTTTATCTAGGGCTCTGCATCTGGTAGAGGAGGTGATTTCCTTCGTCCGAGATCTGATTTGACTCAATTCTACCAATACCTATCAGTTTCAAATTACGCATATAGGAACGAAGCATTTACGGTTTTGATTTGAATGCTATTGGCTTTATTTAGATAGTGATTGATGCTAATAAGTAAATAAGATAAATGAAATATGGAAAAAATATCGTTTTTGATACTGTTTTCGATATTAGATATTTTGTATCGATATATCGGATCAAAATATATCGGCTAAAAATGTCGATATATCGAATTAAAAATATCGATATTTTTTCAGCATCCCTAATGTATTCCCGATGCCGATGATTCTTCCCACATGTTTCTTTAACTGGCTTAAAATAAAATTGTGTACTTAGGTAACTTATGTACTATCTACATATGAGTCCAATACCGGACCTCCTTTTTTTCAATGGGTTGTAATTATGTACAAAGAACATCGCATTTTATAATAATTTAACGTTCATTCAATAAATTTCACTCAATCCCTGCACTACGCCTTCTACCAACAAGGAGCTCACAACACAATATACCTCGTGCCAGCCAAGTCTTGTCTTATGTAGTCGGCTCGCGTCGGCCGTCGTTTCAATACTGTCGCGACTTAAATCTAAATTAAACAATATCAGCAAAAACAGTTGACACAAATGACACTTACTTGTGATAGGAAACACCGTGTTCCCTAAAGTTTGATGTTTCCGATCGCTTTTTACACCCAAACACCGCACAATTCACCATTTTCAGTAAGCACTACTTTGCTCAAAGAATAATATTTACTCCTAGCACTTTGCGACACGAAATGAAATGACAGATAATGGCTGCGCGGTTACGAGGTTACGAGTGAGTGAAGTAGTTTTAGAGAACGTGAATGGCCATGTGGTGTGGTGTAGCGAGCGTCGGCCGGCGCAGAGGGGTAGGGTACGGTACGCCTGACGTTAAATCTCCCGTTCTGCATGCTCTATGGCTCTATGCATGAATATTATGTAGGATGTATGTAGGTATATTTATTTTAGTTTATTAACACGTTACCTGTCCAGTGACTCGAAACGGAGTCACAAATGGGCCAAGTTCATAAGTCCATGACTCTGACTGGAATCATAGAATGTGGGTCTACTCAGTGTTATTTATTTCACTGGACGTATGAATAAGAGCTAAAACATTATCGCGGACGTATGATTTGATACTTAGGCAACATAAAATTCAAAAGAGCCTACGTAAAATGTTGCCAGTTTTCCTTATGTTTATGGGTAAAATTACCATAAAGAATTTCTAAAGACAATGGTAGTTTTAATCAATGATATAATGTTATAACATGGTCGGCACAGCGCTGATTTACATTTAGGACACCACTTTAGAAGCCTTCTCACCCAATTGAATAAATTGACGAGCTAGATTATCCCAACTGGGGGTAGTTCATTCGAATGGTGTTCAGAACCTCGCTCCTCAATACGTCGAGTGTGAAAACACCGCGCTAGTTTACGCCGCGCGAGAGATAAGCGAGCGACTTTGATTCGAGCTGGCCTTAACCGCGTGCTCATCAAAGTGAGGCTTGGAACGGCGCGCTATTTGAAGTCGAGTCTGAGAACGTCGCGCCAGTCGAAGGCGCCTGCAGTTGCTGCGACACTGAGCGACATATTTTGTAGAAGCGCTGTTCTTTAAAAACCTAAAATTAGGGGGCGGGTGATGCAACCTAGGCGCTATATTACTTTTATTGAAACGTCCCGTTTATTATGAACCTATAATTTAAGTAAAGTGTCAATAACGTTAGTTGTACAAAAGAAAGTAGGGAAATTATAGGTTCATAATAAACGGGACGTTTCAATAAAAGTAATATAGCGCCTAGGTTGCATCACCCTCCCCGTAATTTTAGGTTTTTAAAGAACAGCGCTTCTACAAAATATGTCGCTCAGTGTCGCAGCAACTGCAGGCGCCTTCGACTGGCGCGACGTTCTCAGACTCGACTTCAAATAGCGCGCCGTTCCAAGCCTCACTTTAATGAGCACGCGGTTAAGTCCAGCTCGAATCAAAGTCGCTCGCTTATCTCTCGCGCGGCGTAAACTAGCGCGGTGTTTTCACACTCGACGTATTGAGGAGCGAGGTTCTGAACACCATTCGTTCATTCACTTGGGTTGACCATTGACTTTCTGCTTGGTGAGCTTGGTGGGATATGATATTTTGATCCAGAGGCAAATTACTCGGCTCCTCTTGTTGGCTGAGCTCTTCCTTTTGAATAAAGTCCCTAACATCATCGATTGTTTCATAAACAATTGATTGTTCAAAGTCACACGGTTCATGTTCAGATGTCAAAAGACTCCGCCCGGAGTCATAGCTATTTTTTGGGGTTTTTCTTGAAAAACTGTTTTTTATAGGCCAAATTTGTGAAATTTTGTACCATTCAATCTTTTTTGTTAAGCATATAAAGAAATTTCATTTGGACGTATCATGTATACTTATAATTTTTCTTCTGGGACAGTTAACGTGTTAATCTATACTAATATCTATACTAATATTATAAAGAGGAAAGATTTGATTGTTTGTTTGTTTGTATGTTTGTTTGTTTGTTTGTTTGTTTGTTTGTTTGTTTGTTTGAATTGAATAGGCTCCGAAACTACTGGACCGAGTTAAAAAATTCTTTCACCATTAGAATCCTTAATTTTCCGTGATGAACATAGGCTATATAATATTTTCAAAAAAGTTAGGAATCCGCATGAAAAATTCAATAATTGAACCGTGGGCTGAATATTCAAACTCTTTTTCTATTATGGCGCGTCAGAATAGAAAAAGAGGTTGTATAGCGCACGGTGCTTGCTTTTTCTCTACGGCCAGTGTCAGTTTTGGAATGTCGAGTCAATGTCAAAAACCCCAATGCTGTTAATAAAAGTAAAGATCCGTATGAAAACTGTGAAACCCATCGTTTTAGTGTGTATAATTTCTGAAATTTTTGTTTAATACCCGTGCGAAGCCGGGGCGGACCGCTAGTTATTTATAAAATGTAAATCCTATTTTGGCTGTAGGTTATCTATAAGTTTTTCTTTTTATTATTTAGATGGATATCTGTGGATTTTGTTTCATAAATAAATAAATAAATAAAATTCTCGTTCGTTCACAAATTGTTCTGAGTTTACAAACTATGAAAATGCATGGAAGATGCCAACGCAACCGCAAGTTCCGTTCGTTATCTATCAATATGAAAATGCATGGAAGATGCCAACGCAACCGCAAGTTCCGTTCGTTATCTATCAATTTCCAATTTCCATTATGGATGACGGACGGTCTAATGAGAATAATATACCGACCGACACCGACCGACGACGACGACGGGCGGATGTTTGTTCAGATTCAGATTCAATAACTTTATTTCTTTAGGCTTACAAAATAAGCTCTTAGACAAGTCAAATTTCAAACAGATAATAAGAAATAATTTGTTATTGATTTCTCTTCACTTCAATTTTTTGTCCACTAGTGGAAGAAGTGAAAAAGAAACCACGTTGTTGGTTGTTGATGTCATTCTGGTGAACAAGGGTGAACGCCTGTAAGTAATTTATTTAGTATTTATGTATTTACTCAAGCGACTCTGCTCATCATGGGTGAACACAGAGCGACACGGGCCCCCGCCCGGCGGACCTGCTCTGCTCTATGTGGGTGAACGTTTGTGTAGCCGAGCCATAGACAAAAATTAGCGATTACAACCTCTATATCAATAAACATAATGTAAGTCCGAATTTTGGTCAAACAATTATAGTTTGAAGTGTCAAACTATATAAGAGAGGGGCATAGATTTGACTCAAATCTATGCCTCTCTCTTTTCATACCCCTCCATTCTGTCGAGTCGAGGTCGCGCACGCGCGTCGCCATTCACGTTCACGAACGGAGTGAAGCTAGTGCGATTTGCGAAACGAAAATTAGTTGCCAAGTGTGAGGTATTACTTTCAATTTGATTTCCGTACATCAATTCCTCGTATATTTTATTTTCGGATCGCACAAGTGAGCACTATTTGCACACGCAGTAGGTAAAAGTGTATCGAGGTTACGTAGATAAACACTTGCTGATTTGGCATATTCATGAGTACATACGTACTCCAAAAGATGGCTGCTGCGAACTGTTCATCAAAGGAGGAAAGCGGTGTGACTGTGTGTGTGTTCTTACCATAATTTTCTGGTGTAAAGAGTGCCTGACATAGACAAAATAAATAAATAATGGAGAACAATCTAATCCTCTCGGTCTATCTATACCATACCATAGACAAGTTAGATAAGTAGTACGTTCTGTCTGTCTGAATGACGACGACGACGTGAACATAACACTAAACCGTAGACTTAAGTTTCGCAAACGGAACCCTAAACCAACAAACAAGATCGAAATTGATTGATTGAATTGTATCGGAGACTGGTGTGGTGTAGCTGAAGCTGCGTTGTGCGAGATCGTTGTGATTAATATGAATTATTTAGAAAAAACGATGGCATATAAATGAAACTATTCGGTAAAATTATTTCTCCATGAATCTCAGTGACCACAGTGCGTTTGTTTTTGCTTTGTGCTACGAAAATGCAACCTCAAGCGAATGTTGCCGTTCCACAATCTGTCACGACTCAGCCGCAGTCCCAGCAAATTGTCGGTGTTCCCGCTAATGCAGTGATCCTCAAAATGTCAGACATTCAGCAGATTTCTACAGTGGGTTAGTAATTTATCTAACATTTATATAAGTTTTTGCAAATTATCCGAAATACAAATTATGACTCCTGCTGATTTTAGTCCGTCTATTGTTTTGGCTTGCTTTGTACTTTTTCTTTTTATGGTTATGCATTCCAAAATTCCCTTCTCAATCACCTACATCACCAGAATTCCTATCATCCTACTTTTATTGCTGAAAGCCACAAGTCTTATTTTGTAGGTTAGGTTATGTATGTAAGTGTTATGGTATTTTCAGAAATAGATTCCAGACTCACAGGGTTTATTCGTAAAAATGCTTTCAGGTACTATAGTATGTAATGTATCTACTCCTGTCTTGTGGCATTTTTATTTGGCTTTGACCTTGAAATTTATGTCTCATATTCTTTGTGACATTATTTATCATAGAACTTTGATGTGTTTCGCTTAGCAACAGTTTTATTGGTTGTACCATATACAAAAACCTCATTACTTTAGTTTACTTGTGTAAAAAATTGTATGTGAAGTAAAACAAAATGCAAAAAGAGCTATGATGTTGTTATTTTACTTGCATAAAAATTTATCGCTTTATATGTTGATAGGCCTCTTGGAGCTTGCCCACCGAGAGTACCAGGCGGGTGACTATGAGAGTGCAGAACTCCACTGCATGCAACTCTGGAGACAAGATGGCACCAACACCGGTGTGCTGCTGCTGCTCTCATCAATCCACTTCCAATGCCGCAGATTGGACAAGTCTGCTCAGTTCTCCACATTGGCTATCAAACAGAACCCTTTACTTGCGGAAGCTTACAGGTGTGATACTAAACATAACTATAACATCTAATATAATTTTAATAATTAAGTTGAACTGTAATAGTATATTTTTTGATTGACCAATCATGAGAGTTTGGTAGATCGAAAGAGAGATATTTTATTAGTTTTAGAGAGATAATATAGACAAAGAAAGTATTGTATGGCTAATCAGCTAAAGTATAAGGACTCAGGAAATTATTGAATAAACATTTGATCATGTTCTTAAAGTCAAATGTGCACATTAAGTGGAAATATGAAATCTTGGCTTTGTGACAATAGAGTATATAACAAACACAGTACATTCCCATGTCAAGTTGATGAAGATGATTCACATTTTCATGGGAATGTACCATCACTTAGAAATCATTCACATATCTTTTATTTCCCCGCAGCAACCTTGGTAATGTCTACAAAGAGCGTGGTCAACTCCAAGACGCTCTGGAGAACTACAGACATGCAGTGCGGTTGAAGCCAGACTTCATTGATGGGTACATAAACCTGGCTGCGGCGCTGGTCGCTGCCGGGGACATGGAGCAGGCTGTACAGGCTTATGTCACTGCTCTGCAATATAATCCTGTAAGTAATACTATACACATATTTTTAAACTGTTTGAGTCTCTGTATGTGTTCACACACTCTTGTGGATCATTGAATAACTTGGAGATGATTGTCTTAATCTTCATATGTGGCTCTGAGAGTACTGTTGTTCAGGTTATTTAAGTTACAAAAGAGAAACTAAATCAACAAGATCGAAAAAGAAATAAACTGGAATCACATAGATTCAACATAAACTCTTTGGTTCTTATAATGAGCAAACATGGTTGACAGTAAAACTATGTAGAAAAAAGTAAAAAATACAACATGTTTCATGACATGTTTTCAACATGTTTTTGTGGTCTATTGAAATGACTTACGTTTTGATTCATAGGTTTTGACTAATTATTAGATTCCTCCAAGCTAGTTACATATTTAATATCGTACTTTTCTTATAAACAATAACTGTAATTCTTACACATTCCTTTACCGAAAACGTATGGTCTGTCGCGCTTCTATGAGCGCGAACGTTAAATCCTATAGCTATCCTCTCACAATTAGCGCTTTTAAAGTCATCAAAAATTAGATTTTCTGCTTGTGTGCTAATTGCTACAGATAGACAGATACACAGGTTTATTAAACAAAATAATACAGGTATATAATACAAATCAATCTTAACACACCTCGTTTTTACTTTGAGGCCGTATTTTTGGTCTGAGTAAGAATAAGAATAAAAAAAATTATTTAAAAGTATGGGGATAAGTATAAGTTCTAAGTATGGGGATCTTGCACACCATGTTTAAAAGTTTGAAAGTTTACGATGTTCGATACTATTTCATAATGAGTTTCAGATTGAAATTTAATCAATTGCTACTAGTTTTTGAATGCACCAGTTAATAATGCCGCTATGCAGGGAAACTGCGTTCGAAGTTCTGGGCAGAAGCTAGTAAAAAAAGTACTGGCCTTTGTTTTACTGTATAATTAAATTACATAGAATTATAGTAGGAATTTGATACCAATAGATCTACTAACTCAATTTCCTGTTGTGTTGTATAGAATTACATTGTCAGGGACGAAGCTAAACTAGTTTCTGAAGTTCAAGAAAAGTAGACTTGGCCAGTTCCACCACTCGACAAGGACGAAGTCATAAGGCAGATCCGAAAATAGCATTAAATAGACATCAATTGGCTATATGGCGGGCTTCTTTACTTAATTAATCATAGGAGCTACTTGACAATAAAGCTGTGCGTCCACCGCATCGGAATCGGAGTGTTACGTATAGAGGACGGAGCTTCGCGATAAGAGACTGGGGCCGGGAATACCCTGTTCTGATTTTCCCGCGAATTCCCAAACATTTTTGTCCATTTAAGAAAGGGAAGTTGTTAAATCTTTTCCAATATGCATTACCTTCAATACGAATTGGTGTAATGCTTAATAATTGCTTGAAAATTGCGTGTAAAGTACTGCACTTTTTAAATAATTATATTGTTTCTAAAAATTACGGGAATTAAAGAAAAAAAGAACACCACACGTACGCTCGCTCCGATTCCTATGCGGTGGACGCATTGTTTTAAGCAGTCTCATTAATTAAGGGTGGTGTTCTTCGAAAGATAATTATGCAATTCGTTTTGCAGTCAATACTGACGTTGTATGATATGTATGTATTGACTATTATGTATGTAATGAAACGTATTTAGGTATGTATTAAACAACAATTGTGTGAATGTCTGTGTGGTGTGTGTATATGTGTGTGAAAGTAGGGCTTCCCTGGGATACGATTTTCATATAGAATTTCCTATTAAAAACGTTCGCGTAAACTTAGCTGCGTAATCTATGGCATTGTTTTTTGACTTAATTCGATTACACAGGCATAAGGTTAAAAATCCTACTAATATAAAGCCGAAGTTTGCGAAATAAATAACTACTGAACTGAGCGAGCTGTATTTTCGCGTACAGTGTATTTAAGTATATAAAATTTGTCATACATTGCGTAATTGTAATAATTGAAGTAATTACCTACGTTTTTTTAATAAATAATAAAATAATTTAAAATTATATTTCTCTATTCTACTCTAGACTAAAATCTACGTGGAGTTCTGTCAAATACGGTTCGAAGCTGATCGGTTTTTTCGTTGTATGTTTTCTAGTGATGGGCGAGTATAATTTATCGCTATGATACGACGACCGTGATTGCCCTATTTTTTCCTCATGACAAAAACAACACTGGTTTTGATGATATTACAGTCCAAATAAATAATTGCCAGTTTTTAATTTAATTTTATGCAAGGAAGATGTTACCACAGCAATACGAATAATATAAAATATGTTTTAACTTGCGCGATCTGAACACTTAAACATCCCGTAACCACGACAGTTTGTAAACCTGTTGAAACGTCGGGAAAAATGTGTACAAAATTTTTCTCATTTATTATTTAGATGGATGATGATGGATAAAATTGTTTATTTGCGTTCACAAACATAGACAGCACAAAACAAAAACCAAACATAATAATCAATAAAGTATTAGTAGTAGGTAGGTATTCTAGGTAAAACATACAAATAAACATTAAAAAACAATATTAAAATAGGTCACTTAGAAATAAAATACAGATTCGATATCTTTATTTCGTAAGGCACATTATATCATAAATTATTGTCAAATAAGAAACAAAGTGTTATTGATTTTCTCTTCACTTTTTTGTCTAAGTCCACTTGTGGACTTTTTTTTTGTCCAACTCCACTAAGCGACTAAAATAATGAATGACTAAGGAAGGCTCCGGAGACATGGATGACTTTCCCAATTATACACAAACGTAAAACAAAATTATTTGCAATTTGAGCATGTTATGTTCACCATGATCTGCTATTATTTGTATTTATCTAGTTTCCTACCACAATTTTTTTTCAAAATACTTTACTGCAATCAAATTATACCCAATCGGATTTTTTCAACGGAAACTCTTTTTCTTATTATTTGTGTAGATAGGTAAATATGTTCAAAAAAGCTTGTGGTAGGAACCTAGATAATACTATTCCAATACAAATAATAGCAGATCATGGTAAAAATATGCTGAAATTACAAATCATTTTGGTATTACATTTCTACGGGAAATTCATCCATCGCCGGAACCTTAATTGATAATATCACTCTGTATTAATGATACCGTGACATTGAACATGAATAAAACTTATCTTATCTCCAAGCACCGTAAACATATTAAGGTAGATGAGTACAGTAATTCCTTCTTCGCAATCACCTATTGTTAATTGTGTTTATTCAATTGTTATGTGGAAATATTCCATACAAAGTTTCGTACTTGAAACAAGTTATTTAGATTTTCATTTGTTTATTTAATAACATGTAGCTCTATTTTTACCGGATATATCTAACACTAGCGGAACGCCCCGGCTTCGCACGGGTATTCTACAATTTAGTAATTTTAAATTTTTAACTCATGTTGGATTACGTTATAGCAGTGTTTAATAAATAAATAATAAACAAATAATGCCGGATAATCGTGTTTATACTGATGCCTATGAATAAAACTAAATATTTTTTAGCCTATGTTAATCAGGAATTTTTCAAATCAGTCCAGTAGTATGGAGCCTATTCAATGTAAACAAACAATCAAATATTTGATTGTTTAAATAGATCGCGATAAAGGTTAAGGTTAAAATACACACAAGGCATTGTCTGAAAACGGTCCTCAAATACCTACAATTTCTGGGGTAGTCGTGTTTTAGTGGAAACTGCGACTTGGCAAACGTCGGTGTAAGACGCCTTCCGGCCAGGTGGGTTGACGACCCTCGTCACCCACAAACTATTTTTTTTAATGTTGGTCAATCTATGCATTATCCCCAAGCTAAGCAGAGCTTTGTGTAATGGATACTTAATTACTGATAATAATTAATAATTACATATAAGTTACAATTCATTAGTACCTAGATAGATTTTTGTCATACATAGAGAATACCCAGAACGCTCGGTGGAATTATTCGCAGACCGAAACAAAGAACAATGGAGTCGAACCCGTAAACTGCTCCGTCGCGGGCGGACTTTCTCCGCTACGCCAAATCGGTCGTCTGTATAATATCATGATTGTTTCAGGACCTTTACTGCGTCAGAAGCGATCTGGGCAATTTGCTCAAGGCCTTGGGCCGTCTGGACGAAGCGAAGGTAAAGCACTGCGCCCTAACCCTTTCCTATTCGCTCCGAAGTAAACAGGATCCACTGTAACTACCCTTTACATTGTAAAGTTAGCGTACCCTCCTATTGCGAAGCGCAAATTGCACATGCGTCAATGCGTAAGCGATCCTGCATTGGTTACGCGACCCGTACATTACTGTTGCGCGTCACTTTATATTCTTTTAACTGTTTGATGATATGATAACACGTGATGATGTAACCAGCGCCAGTAATACGCTTTTAGACCAAGGCCACGACCACGAATATTTTATATCTTTACTCATATCTTTACACTCGAAGCGTCAATTAATCTTCGTGACAATATCCCTGAAATAATTTTCACACATGATGACTCTGATGAATTTCAAACTCATGAATAACAAATCAAAATTGGTTCACACATTTATTTGCTTTCGCTCGTTCGATCATCGGAGCCATATTGCAACAACATGTCGTTTAAACAATCGTATTCGAAGGCTGTTTGTACAAGAACGTCGAATAGAGACAATGATTAAAACACCAGTAATGTATCGGTTTCCCGTAAACAATGCAGTTGAATGGTTTCAACTTTTCAGAGTAACAACATTACCTTCAGTGAATAAGTGTTCCAGTTGAAACTATTTTTCAAACTTTTTGAGCAAGGTTGGAAAACAAGACGCAAATTATTTCCGCTTGTAATTTTCCAATGTTGTTTACATAGTTCAAGAGTCGTGGAATATTTAGCGAGCGTTCGTTGGATATTATGCGACAGCACAGCGTAATGTCTATTATGTCGATATTAATTTTCCGTACAACATTCTGCCAATAATTTCCATTGTTTCTATACTTTAGGATTATATTAAAAAAATCAGTTTACCGTTTTGTTGAATTGAAATGTTGAACGGAAGATTTTGAAATAAGAGTGTATGCTAATCAACATTACCATGAAACAAAACAAACACTAATCGAATACAACCATCCTGTTTCCTTCACTTTTTCTAGTTTTATGTTTTGATCTTGTGCTTGTAGTGTTTTCTTACTTATTAATGAGGATCCGAATTAATGCCGTAGTATGTTCATTAGTGGGATGACTTAGAGTTTATTTTTGAATTTTTGTCATAATTCACGTGCCCGCCCGGAAACTCGGCGATGCCCACGTAGACAAAATGATCCTCAAACTATATTGATTTGCGATGTACGGGAATACAAGTTTGACACAAAATCAACTAATTCTATTATATTTTCACAAGGTATTGTCTGGTAAGACAAGTGTAGGTGTGACTGGTGGTGTAACTAGCTGAATAACGGTTGGTACCTCGCAGTGCCGCGACGGTGACGCCGAGTCTACGGCAGGTAAAGTGGATAAGGTTTGCAGAACAGAACAATAAGGAATTGTTATCGGATAGTGCTCTTTGACTTATCTCATTGTCGTGATCATCTTGTCATCGGCTAGGAAGTGGAAGCGATTCGATCGCGGATCGCCTCATTCCTTAGTTTTGTACGAATGGTGCTTTTGTTGCACTGCTGTCTGTCGTTTGCATTTCCTACTGATGTGTGGCAGTTGGCGTAGTCTCGTTCCCTAGGGTGCATTTTGGCGTAATATTGTTTGCTCTGGTGAATGAAGTTTGGCGATCTGCCGTTTGCGCGATCCCCAGGCATCAGTCTAGCTCGAGGTGTAACTACAAGCATTTGGCGTAACGGATATTTCAGAACTCATCTCTATCCCCGAATACTCAAACGTAACACAAATTTAAGCACGTCTCAAATCGGGAATTGTTCGTCAGTTTTAAATGAAAATTTGTCAAAAAATCGTGGCTTGAGAGGTGCTTAAATCTGAGCTGCGTTTGTGTATTCGGGGGTCACAAACGTATGTTATACTGCAATTTTTAACATGCTCTCTTTTGGTGTGTTTAGGCATGTTATTTGAAGGCCATCGAAACGAGGCCGGACTTTGCAGTGGCATGGAGTAACTTGGGATGCGTTTTTAACGCACAGAGTGAGATCTGGCTGGCAATCCACCATTTCGAGAAAGCCGTAGCCTTAGACCCCAATTTCTTGGACGCATACATCAATTTGGGAAACGTTCTCAAAGAAGCGAGAATATTTGACAGGTAATTGTGAATTTTATTCCGATAGTAACAGCTTGTTTATACATTCACACCTCAATTAACGCCTGGCTGGTAAAATAAAACACTACATTGTAAGACCATTCATTCGCTCTTGCTGATTAACAAGTTGTTTCTACAGGGCCGTGGCGGCGTACCTACGAGCACTGAATCTCTCGCCCAACAACGCCGTGGTCCACGGCAATCTCGCCTGCGTCTACTACGAGCAGGGACTCATTGACTTGGCCGTCGACACCTACCGGCGAGCCATAGAACTGCAACCGAACTTCCCCGATGCGTATTGTAACTTAGCGAACGCCCTCAAAGAGAAAGGACAAGTCGCGGACGCAGAAGAATGCTACAACACAGCTCTGAGGCTGTGCCCGTCGCACGCAGACTCACTCAACAATCTAGCCAACATCAAACGCGAGCAAGGATACATAGAGGAAGCTACGCGATTATATCTCAAAGCTCTTGAAGTGTTCCCGGAATTCGCCGCGGCTCACAGTAACTTAGCGTCCGTGCTGCAACAACAGGGCAAGCTCAATGAAGCCCTCATGCACTACAAGGAAGCTATACGCATCCAGCCGACCTTCGCTGATGCGTACAGCAATATGGGTAACACGCTTAAAGAGATGCAAGACGTAGCCGGCGCCTTGCAGTGCTACACCAGAGCCATTCAAATCAATCCAGCTTTTGCCGACGCTCATAGCAATCTTGCCAGCATTCACAAGGATTCCGGTAACATTCCCGAGGCGATACAATCCTACAGAACTGCGTTGAAACTGAAGCCTGACTTCCCAGATGCGTACTGCAATTTAGCGCACTGCTTACAAATCGTCTGCGATTGGACGGATTACGAGGCGCGGATGAAGAAACTCGTTAGCATCGTGGCGGAGCAACTCGAAAAGAACAGACTGCCATCGGTGCATCCCCACCATTCTATGCTGTATCCGTTATCACACGACTTTAGGAAAGCGATAGCTGCCCGACACGCCAATCTATGCCTCGAAAAGGTTCAGGTCCTCCACAAGCCACCGTACAAATTCCCCCGCGACCTACAAGGTCGTCTTCGTATCGGCTACGTCAGCAGCGATTTCGGAAACCATCCGACCTCCCACTTGATGCAATCAGTGCCCGGTCTACACGACCGATCTAAAATCGAAGTGTTCTGCTACGCTCTGAGCCCCGACGACGGTACCACCTTCCGCTCTAAGGTCGCACGGGAGGCCGAACACTTCGTAGATTTATCTCAGGTACCGTGCAATGGTAAAGCTGCTGATAAAATCTACTCCGACGGTATTCACATCCTTGTCAATATGAATGGTTACACGAAGGGAGCTAGGAACGAGATATTCGCGCTGCGGCCCGCTCCCGTGCAAGTGATGTGGCTCGGTTATCCTGGAACCAGTGGAGCTAGCTACATGGATTACCTGGTAACAGACGCAGTCACGTCTCCACTAGAACTGGCTTCCCAATACAGCGAGAAGCTCGCATACATGCCGCATACATACTTCGTTGGTGATCACAAGCAGATGTTCCCGCATCTGTCTGAGCGCCTTATTCTGAGCGATAAGATAAAGTCGCACGGTGGACTTGCGGATAACGTTGCAGTGATCAATGCTACAGACTTGTCTCCTTTGGTTGAGAATACGGATATCAAAGAGATTAAGGAGGTCGTGAGGGCGGCTAGGCCTGTTGAGATATCTATGAAAGTAGCAGAGCTGCCTACTACCACACCGATCGAGACTATGATCGCATCTGGGCAAATTCAGGTGAGCATTATTTATTTTAGTTGGTGTACACCAGATATTGGCATCAACCCGCGGTATTACACTTTTCTTATATAAAAAGTAGCCTATGTTCTTCTATGGGATACCCTCTATGTCTTTGTCAAATTTCATTAGGATCTATCCAGCCTTTATGACGACAATGTAAAACAGAAACAGACTGTAAAAAAATACTATCGCATTTTACCTAGCTTCTGCAAGCGGCTTTGCTCGCGTTCGGGTTGAAACGTAGCCTATAATCCCGTCCAAGGAAAATTTCAGCCGGATTTGTTCAGTAGTTATGGCGTGGCGAGATAGTAAACATAACATTTTTCTCATTATCAATATTAGTGATGTGATCAGTATAGAGTGCACGCGATCTACTTTATTAACTTGATTCGACTTCCATTACCAAAGTTAACTATAATCTGACGGCCTCTGTGACGCGGTGGGCGAAGGTGCCTGTTGCCCTCTGCGTCTCAGGAGGTTGGGGTTCGATTCCCGCCTCGGGATAAATGTATGTCCGATCTGCAGATATTTGGGAATTCTGGTCGTTTTCTATGTATAAAAAAAATATCTTTATGTAATATTTTGTATCAAGTATATATCAGACATCTAGTACCCATAACACAAGCTCTGCTTAACTTAGGACTAGATAATACTGTCTGAATTGTCCAGGCATGATAATAATAATTATTATCATCTCATTTCAGACCTCAGTAAACGGAGTGATCCTTCAGAACGGCCTAGCAACAACTCAAACTAACAACAAAGCAGCAACCGGCGAGGAAGTACCCCAATCCATAGTAATAACGACCCGGCAACAATACGGCCTACCCGACGAAGCCGTTGTTTACTGCAACTTCAACCAGCTGTATAAGATAGATCCTTTGACGCTACACATGTGGGTTTATATCTTGAAGCACGTGCCTAATAGCGTGCTTTGGCTGTTGAGGTTCCCAGCTGTGGGAGAACCTAATCTGCAGGCGACGGCTCAGCAACTTGGTAAGGACCTTTTGTAACCTAATTCTTAACAAATAAATGGGAGAGCGAACATAATTAATTGAAATATCAAAGAACTAGCAAGCTGAAGTGGCAGTACTGCCATATCTTGTGAACAATCAATCTTTACTGGAGACTCGCCAAACGTAGTGTAGGACCCCCCGTCCGAACTGAGCTGGAGGCTCAGCGGGATAACAACCTGCGAATGACGGCAGGCTGATACTGGATTTGACACATTGAACACAGGCCGCTAAGGCGGTCATTAGGAGGGTTATTCATTATGTCCACCTGTGCACTAGTATACGTTGCTGATAAATCATCAGTGATGATGCAAGCAACAGCAGATGAGCTAGGCATTATTGTGTTTTGTTGGAGCTAGCTCATCAAGCTCTTTATTACCTTGCCCACAGGTCTACCCCCAGGCCGTATCATCTTCTCCAACGTAGCAGCGAAAGAGGAACACGTGAGACGAGGGCAATTAGCTGACGTGTGCCTAGACACGCCTCTATGCAATGGACACACGACTAGCATGGACATTCTATGGACGGGCACGCCGGTCGTCACTCTACCCGGCGAGACTTTAGCCTCACGGTAAGAGAGTTTGATTCATATAGAATGTTCTTGGTTCGTGAGACGATAGACACGCCACTCTGGAAAGGATATCACGAATATTCTATGGATTGGCATCCTTGTCGTCGCTATATGCGGCAGGATTAGCTTCATGGTAAGAGAATTCAGTATTGGAAGTTTTCTACAATATTGTGTTTTTTGATGGCAAAGTAGTAGAATAGGCCAGTAATATGAGTATGTAAGGTGGTAATTTGTCTGTGTTTCTTTCGCATATGAACTAGACTCTTTTTTACCACTAACATATTTCTATGTACACATTCATTATTGTGTACAAAAAACAACATCAGCCTATAGCCTTCCCCTAATGAGCGCCATAGATGACATTATTTATCATTTGGGGGCTATTGCCCATAATCCCCACACTGGTTTGGGGATCGCAGAGGGCTCTGCTGCCCGCCCCTCGCTGTGTCGCCTTTTATGACTCCCACGAAGAGTTGGGGTTCTATGTATAAATTCTATGCCAGCACCACACGGAGCTATTGTGGGTTATTGTGTAGAAATTCCATCAATATAAAAATACTTCATGTGTTACAGGGTGGCTGCTTCACAACTAAACACACTGGGAAGCCCCGAGCTGATTGCCAGGACGAGGCAGGAGTACCAGGACATTGCTGTCAGGCTGGGTACTGATAGGGAGTAGTAAGTATTGATTTTTTTTTAGTTCGATGCTATCCAGTGCATTTTGTAAAGCTTCCGGAACAGACAATTATTATTTCTTTATTATTTACAATGCCATTAAACTGCAACACAACGCTATTCAGTGCTTCTTCTGAAGTTTCTGGATAACAGACAAACATATTTTTTTTAAATATTTAAAGTTCAGCACCAAAGCGAGAAAGAGACAAAGAAATATAAAACAGAAATTCTCCTACAAATAATTAACATTAACAAAATTACGTACACCAGTAAACTACTATAGATTAAAATAAAAAAATAACTGATCTACTAATTAGTATGTGTCTATGTTTGTGTATTAATATGGGATTTACCCATCATCAGCCTAAGTTAACCCATTACAAGAAAAGGGCCTCCATTCGCTATCCCTTATATACAACGCAAGCTAGAAAGCATTCTATCGTGTGTTGTAAAGATCTTAAAATAATAACCATTAATAAAACTCAAATATTCTTTCAGTCTCAAAGCAATCCGCGCGAAGGTATGGGCGGCCCGTACAGAAAGCCCCCTGTTTGACTGCAAAGCATACGCTACCGGACTAGAAATGCTATACAACAAGATGTGGGCGAAACACGCACGCAGCGACCGGCCTGATCACTTGCAAGCCCTTGACAAATAGACTATCATATTCATAAACAGTGAAAGCGAAGCGGCTTAGATTGCAGACGAAGTTACATGCCATTTCGTATGATATCTGTAGAGTGTAATAGTGTAATATTTTAAGAAAATGTGACAGACAATACAAGTTTTTGTATATTGCACTGATTTCGGACATTTCGGAACGGAATAATTAAGTGTTACTACGCTCTACAGATCTAAGTGGAATGGACAGTGAAAATCGTATCACGAAGAATGGACCAGTCTATGCTTTTTTGCTATATCCAGTGGCACCTTTGATATAAAGGTAGCGGCAGAAACGTTATTAGAACATTGCTTAGTTTTAAAGCGAAAGAAGTGACTACATTGACGGTTTTAGTTTTAAGTTAGAAAGTGTAATATGAGTGTTTTACTCATTTAAACTGATATTTTTTTTGGTTGTTTGTAGGATAAGAAAGCAAAAATTCTGTTTTAGTGATGCCTAAACAATTCTTTGATAGTTGGTAAAGCCTGTGAAAGACAGAGTGGTTACATGATTTACTGAGGCAGTTCTAGTATTGCAATTTTAGATTCTATGTACATTTTTTTTGGCTTTAGGAAACTTTTTTTACGCTGAAAGTTAATTTTCCTTTAGTAGATAGATATGTTTCAAGCTGGCCTTAAGATGCTAGAATAGAGCATAAATCTGATTCCTTTAGTACCAATTTATTTAGTCTTCTAGTCATACTAACTATTAATCTCAATGTACAAGTATGTTACTCAAAATTGTAAGATTCAAGGCTTTCAAATAAATGTTTAAACTGGTGTATCTCCTATCATATACTAATCATAGTTGTGTCTATTCCTAAAGTCCAAAATTCATTATCCTAGAAACTAAGAAGTAAGATGAATAAATTATGCTAGACATCTTAGGCTCACTACACATACAAAATTTTCTTATTTGCTTTAGATATTTATAAATACAATAAAATAGGTACTTATTTATATTACGCGCTGTTAATCAATTTCGTAAATCAATTCTTGTATATTCAACATGAGACTAGACCTCTTTAGTTCAATTTAGTTTTAAGTTCAAATAGCTTATACCTTCTAATGGGACTGATTGTGTAACTCATGGGAATATTTCGTGCAACGCAATCTATTAGCTACATTGAACAGTATCTTATTTCTATCGATAAGTATTGGAAAGTGACCCTAAAAGTAATAGATTCGGGTTCAAAACCATTGCAAAATATAGCGATGAAAATATTTAATAACAATTTAGCGCAAAACCTGCAGCATGAAACTTTCTTAACATGCTAGATTTTAACAAAGAAGCTTTGGCGCGGAATAGTTACTAAATAATTTCATCCGATTCAAGTGACGTCATGTGAACTGACAGCATACTGACGTAACATAATGCAGTTATGTCATTAAATTCACTAAGGTCCTACCCTTCAGAGCAAATCAGATTAGAGTGGCGTCTCAAATGACAATTTTTTACAGTATTTAAATCAAATTGTTAATTGAGCTACTTTTAACGTGCTTACATGTTACTTGCGTTAGTGTGTTATATTATAATCTATATAAAAAAATAGATCACTGATAGATTGTGGAAATGATTGTACTTTCCAAGGATAAATTATTGTCACTATGTTACATGACAGTATCTTGTAGAATTTGGTAGGATTTCATTAACTGTTTACGGTTTATAGGAATTCGAATTCTATAATAAAATTTTGTAGCTGTTAGTAATTATTTGTGATAGTAATAATATAAATGGCTATGCTAATGTTTGTAGTTATGGTATTAGGGTGTGTACCCAACGATTCTCATATTTCGAAGCATCGAATTTATTATTAGAACAAGAAATATGTTTTGAAGTGTAGGCTTTGTAAATATTGAATAGGGAATTAAATGATTTGCAATCAATATTGATGCTATGAGAAGATAATTTGGATTATTTTTGTAACATTTTTCTGTTTCCAGTGGTTTGTTGTGCTTGGTTTTTATTGTTTGTTAGGAATTAGGATTTTACGAAAGGAAGCATTGTAATATTATTTACCTTTAGTAATAAACATATGCCAATGAAGTATTCCGTTGCATAGGTTCTTGGAGTGAAAGCCATATGAGCTATCTAACGTTAAGAACTTACATTACCTGATATTTTCCTTACATGCCGGGCGCTTATTATTTTATTTATGCATGGTAGCGCGTTAACGATTCGCTATTATTTTGTCTAAGCTAAATTTGCAATGTTTTCTTTCGATTTTGAAGTGATCTTGTGATTGATTATGATTATAGGAAAAAGTTTCGTCATGCTATAATGACTAGCCCAGTTATTTTTATAATAAACCTCATTGTAAATAGTTGAGTTTAAGATAACATGCAAATAAATATCAAGATAAATTTGACTTTTCTTTGCGACCTCTTAGTAACGATTTAAACCTAATAAAATTATACAAAATGTATTTTAAACGACCACTGTGGCGCGGTGGGCGAAGGTCCGCCTGTGACGCAGGAGGTTGCGGGTTCGATTCCCGCCGCGGGACAAATATTTGTACGATCTACAGATATTTGTTCAGGGGTTCTGGTCGTTTTCTATGTACCTATAATAAAAAATATCTATCTATTTAATAATATTGTATTATGTATATCAGTCATCTAGTACCCATAACACAAGCTCTGCTTAGCTTGGGGCTAGATGATGCTATGTGGATTGTCCAGCATTATTTATTATTATATTTATTATTTTAAAAACATTAAATCCTGATCAAAACTATCACGTATACTTTATTACCTGGTAAGTAAAAATACTGAAATTGGCTTATTATTATTATTACTGGAAATACAGATACTGATCCGGCTTGCTTGTTTCAGTGCTATAAAACTATACTACAGTAGCGACATCTGCTTCCGTACAACTTACAAGGAGGCACAGATAAGATAATGATAATACTCCGAGGTAAGGCTCTAACACTTTCGTAACCCATGCCATTGATTTCTGATTCATACAGAGGAATAAAATTGCCATCCCTTCGGATGCTCTTACTCCTTTGACCCATGCCATGCTGCATAAATTATTTTATTTTATTTTGGACGATTACCGGTGGCAGCACATATTGCGTCATTACGTGTTAGTAATTAAGTTTATTTTATGTATGTTAGATTAGGGTAGGTACCTATATATTTTATATGGGCCTTAGTTATAAGTATTTTCCATCTTGTACTAGACTAATGTTGCCTGAAATAAATGAATATTATTATTATTATTATAAATCAAAAATCAAAATCAAAGTGCTTTATTTCCTTTAGACCTTACAGGAATCTTGGACACTTTACAAACTACAAGTTAAATAAGAAATAAAAATGGGAAATAAAGTGATCACTTTGATTCATTGTTCACTTTAATCTTTTTAAGGTAAAGTAAAGAAGCGAACAAGAAACCTTTACCTTTTTAGATTGTTAGTTTTAGAGTTGGAGCATAACTCGTCCAAAACTTTTTTGTCGTCGAGATATTCACACAAACTTTTTTTGTAAAACTGGGACAAATGTATGTATTATCTGCAGATTCTTGTTGTTTTCTACGCATTATAAATTAAGAAATATATATCTATGTAATATTATGTATTGTATTTAGTAGGTACCTATTCATCAGTTCTATCAGTCGTCTAGTACTCATTACTTACACCAGCTCTCCTTAGCTCTGCACGCTAGGTGCAGATGCTGTGTGGATTGTCTAGCATTGTTTATTTATTTTATTTACTATGTGAGAGACATGTGAGAGATTTACTATTTCCAAGATAGATCGACATTTAATTTTATCTTAATCTATTTAGTCCATTATTGAATGACTAAAATGAAGATTAGGATTTTAAATTATGAAATAACTTTAAGACGGAGGAAAACGTTAGGGTTACATAAACGTCATTTGCTTAGGTAATACCAATGTCAACGAAAGAATTCAAAACACGAAAGTTTAAATTTTTTTCGTTGTAGTAGTGCGTACCTACCTACGTAGTTATTCTGTGGCAGTGCTTATAATAATAATAAATTCTATATTTCGGACACGAGATCCATAAAATGTAGGTACAATAAATGTTACCTAAAATAAATTAAACTAATACAGCAAAATAAAATAAATGTGTATATATATACATACAGAAACCGGAACTTACAACTTACTCTGAACAACTCTTATAGCTGTAAAAACTTGCTGCAGCTTAAAAATGCAAAACTTCGATACTGATGATGGATAAATCGAATGTTTATGGAAATGGAAGGTTAGTTAATCTTAATAATTGTAATAAAATAATAGATAGATAGGTAGCAGATGAATAAATAGATTAAAAATCGCAATATAAAGTACGTGGAAGAAAAATCCTTAAACATTATTCTGTCGATTAAAAAACTGTTTTATGTTTCCTTTTGCAAAATATTTAAATACGAAATTTGATAATCGAGCCGCACTTGTCCGGTTTTATTTCCTTCCGTCTATTCTGACTTCGGTCAATCTTTCTGGATGCAAGTATCCTTAAATTATGGACAAACAACACAAACTTTACTTGCATAACCACTTAATATTTTTGTGAAATTAATCAAATCTTTATTTATTTATATTATTCGGATTGCCATCAGCTTAACTAAGTATTACAATAGATACAATTTAAAATGACACTGAATGGCATAGGCAAATAGATTCATAAAAACAACCTAAGTGTGAAGGCTAAATTTTTTTTTTTAATTTTCAACGTTATTAATAAATTTTTGAAAAATCAAAGAGAAAAATCAAAAGTATAACTACATTAGTTATGTATAAAAGTAGTGCATCGCCTTCCCTTACAGAGTAAGTACGAATGGCAAACTATACCTGATTTGATATTTGGAATTGGAATAGAGAACTCTACCAACGTCGACAGAGGCCCAATAAAATATAGGTCCGTAGTTCGATCAGTCCCCTCGTATATTCCGAGGGTACTAAACTCACGACAATTACTCAAAGGGGACCGCGAAAACGTCTAACCGAATCTATTAAAGTTTACGTGAGTCGGTTACGAAGGTAGATTATGTTTTCGGGTACCGTTGCAGACGGTTTTTGGAGTGATGGATCAGAACGAGCACCAAGTCAGTCTCCGGAGTTCGTAGAGTTCTAAACTAATATCGTCAACAAAGGATCAAAGTTTACCCAAACAAACAGCTGCTTGTCGCACGGGACGCACAGGTGGTAAACGTCGTGCTCATTTTAAATGGATTTGAATAAAACCGTCATTAACATGTTTACTTCGTGAGTAAATCGACTCCTTAGGAAGGCTTTGTTGAATCAACTAATAGCATTAATGGAAACAAAGTCACGTAACGGTTTTCGTTTAATACAGAATACGGGGGTTAGTTATTATGCGGTAAGAGAAAAATAGCGGGTTGTTCGCGCGGTAACGGAGCGGCTCGGGCGGGCAGCGGGCGGCGGCGGCGGCGCGCATTCATGGCATTCATTGTACGGCAGTCGCGGCCTCGCCTCCGCGGGGGGATCGCGTGCCATGCCTCCGCCGCGCGCCGACCGTGCGTATCCACACACCGTATCGTCGCTCATTGTTGTCGGACCGTTTCCGCACCGTGCTCGCGTCACCGACACCTGATTATGACCGCGAGAGTTCAATCGGCACCGCTTTCATTCATAGCAACCGTGAGCAAATAACGAAAATGACATGGACACAGTGTTTAAAATGATAATCGACGCGATATTGTTTTGTTTGGTGATGGGCGCGGCGCTCACGGAAGCGCCCGATGCAGATGCATGCTTCCGCGTGTCCGACGGAGGCATGGAGTGCAACGTCCGGACGCTGTCGTCGGACAGGGACGTCGGTTCGTTGCACTCGGACGGCGCGGAGCGGCTGGCGGTCCGCTGCGGCGCGCTGGCCGAGAGCACACTGAGGGACCACCATTTCCACCGCATGCAGGGTCTGGCCGAGATCTCCATCGAGAACTGCAAGCTGCTGCGGCTGCCCGGGAACGTCTTCGAGGGTCTCCGGGGCCTCAAGACGCTCCGCATCCGCACCAGGAACGACGAATGGGGGCCCGCCAAGGAGCTGGACCTCTCCCTCGGCGCCTTCAACGGCCTCCGCGAGCTCCACACGCTCGATCTCGCCTACAACAACATCAGAAAGATCCCCTCCGACCTGTTCTGCGCCTTGGAAAATATCATATCTCTTAACCTTACTCGTAATAAGATAAAATTCGTGGACGAATTGGGCTTCGGCCACAAATGCGGCTCGACGCTGCAAACCATAGATCTGAGCTACAACGATATCATGTCACTACCGGCGGACTCCGAGATATTGCATTTACGGAGGCTCACCCAGCTGTTTCTCCAAAACAATAAAATAAGTGAGCTGCCGCCTGACGTATTCAGCGATTTGCTGTCGCTGAAACTCGTTAACCTCTCCGATAACGGCATTACTTATTTACCGGACGGACTCTTTCATAATTCTAAGGAGATTCGCGAGATTTATATGCAAAATAATGAGTTGGAAACTTTGCCGAGGAGAATATTTAATCGGCTGGAACAATTGCTCGTTTTAGATCTTTCGGCGAATAAATTGAGGAGCGACCACATAGAAGATGAAACGTTTGGTGGTCTAATCAGATTAATCGTGCTCGACCTGTCCTGCAACGCGATCACACGCATCGCGCGTAACATGTTCAAGGACCTCTTCTTTCTACAAATACTCAGCCTAAACAACAACACTATAGGGTTCATAGAGGACAACGCCTTTTCACCCCTGTTTAACTTACATACCCTAAATTTAGGCCAGAACAAGTTACACGCGATCGAGGACCACGTTTTTAATGGATTATTTATATTGAATAAGCTTAAATTAAATAATAACATGCTGTCGTACATAAGTGAAAACGCATTTAAAAATTGTTCCGACCTAAAAGAATTAGATATAAGTTGTAATAAGTTAACAAAGATACCAGAGGCTATAATGCAGTTACCGTTTTTGAAATCGTTAGATATGGGAACAAACTTGGTGACGGAAATATCGAACAACTCGTTTCAGAATCTATCACAGTTGACCGGGTTACGTTTAATCGACAATCAAATTGGAAACCTTACCGCGGGCATGTTCTGGGGCTTGCCTAGCCTGCAAGTGCTCAATTTGGCAAAGAACAAAATAATGTCTATAGAGACCGAAACCTTTCAAAGGAACACGCAATTGGAAGCCGTTCGGTTAGACGGAAACTTCCTTTCTGAAATTAATGGAGTGTTTGTAGCTTTGAGTAAATTGTTATGGCTAAATTTATCGGAAAATCACTTAGTGTGGTTCGACTTTGCTTTCATCCCGGGAAGTCTGAAATGGCTCGATATTCACGCTAACTTCGTCGAAATCCTCGGTAACTACTATAAAATTCAAAACGAGTTACAAGTTAAGACTTTAGACGCGAGCCATAACCGTTTAGTGACTATATCGGCCATGTCTATTCCCAATAGCGTAGAGCTGCTGTTTATAAATAATAATTTAATATCGTCTATCGAAACAGATACGTTTCTGGACAAGAAGAATTTAACCCGGGTCGATATGTATTCCAATGAGATTGAAAGGTTGGACATAAATAGTTTGCGGGTTTCGAGAGTGCCCGAGCGGCGAACGGTGCCGGAGTTTTACATCAGCGGCAATCCTTTCCGATGCGATTGCACAATGAAATGGCTTCTGCTAATCAACTCGCTCACTTCCAAAGAATACCCTCGGGTGATGGACTTGGAAAATGTAATTTGTAAAGAGTCTTACGTTCGTGGCGCTAAGTACCTCCCGGTTAGCTCTCTGCACATAAAAGATTTTTTGTGTAAGTACGATGACTATTGTCCGGATGGATGTCATTGTTGTGATTTCAATATCTGCGACTGCAAAACTGTGTGCCCCACTAACTGTTCGTGTTATCACGACTCTACCAAAAGTACCAGCGTTATCGATTGTTCTGTAAAACAACTTAAATTTGTACCGCATAATTTTCCTATAGACGCCACTCATATTTATTTAGATGGAAATGTTTATAGCGAGTTAAACGAAACCGTTTTCGATTCGATGCGGAACGCTATAGTAATTTATTTGAACGCGAGTAACATAGTAAATGTAAACAATAATACATTCAGCCGCCTCAACGATCTCAGAATATTACATTTAGATAATAACAAACTAAAACAATTACGGGGACCCGAGTTTTCCAAGTTGAGCAACTTGAAGGAATTGTATCTCCAAAGTAATTTAATTGAGTACATTTCAAATGAAACTTTTTCTCTTCTGGGAGCCTTAGAAGTTTTACGTTTGGACGGGAACAGACTCGTGAATTACGGTCTGTGGCATTTAGATAATAATAAAAAGTTGCAGTCGTTGATGATAGGCAGTAATCAGTGGTCTTGCGACTGTAAGTACCTGCAGGGGTTCCTGACTTACGTGTCGCAGAACGCCGAGAAAGTAATAGACGTAAATAACTTATGGTGCCTGAATAAGGACGTAAACCCACCGAAGAAGCCGTTGAATTTAAATGTGACAGTTTGCAGCGAAATAAGCGACAACTCGATGATAAGCGCGCTCTTCGTCTCACACAATCTGCCATTATTAGCGTCGGCTCTCACTGGGTTCATGCTCATTTTATTAATATTAGCTTTAGTATTCACATTTAGATACGCTTGTAGGATGTGGCTGTATTCGAATTGCGGAATTAAACTCACTCCTCTGGCGGGTGCCTTTAAGGATTCCGATAAGCTTTATGACGCGTATATCTGTTATAGTCCTAAAGACGAGGATTTCGTGATAGAGTCGTTGGCGCGAGAATTGGAGACCGGTTATCCTTCGTATCATCTCTGCCTCCATTACCGCGACGTGCCTCAGTTCGAGGCGACCTACGCCCAGTTCCCTGACTTGGTGGTCGAAGCCACAGAGGCCTCGAGGCGTATCATAGTAGTCTTGACCAAGAATTTTATCTCGACCGAATGGTCACAGATAGAGTTTCGACAAGCGCTACAAAAAGCGTTGAGAAAGAATCCCCATAAATTAATAATAGTCGCCGTAGGGCACATCCCACGAGATTCGGAGTTGAAGTCATATTTCAAAACGGGTTTCGAGATAACGTATAAAGAGAAAAGGTTTTGGGAGAGGTTACGTTACGCTATGCCGTCTACGAAGCGGCACGGGCATAAGTTGAAGAGGCTTAATTACGGGCGGAATTCTAATACTTATACGATGGATGCGTCTGTACTGAACAGTACGTGCCAGACGCTATGCGGCAAGTCGGCTAACTCAGCCGAGCGCTCGCCCTGTGACCGTCCGCTCTCGGAGCACATCTACTCCACCATAGATTCGGATTACTCCTCTAATGATTTTCAAGGGCGCCACCAACCGCAGTCCGTGGTATTTCAGCACACTGTGCAAACGTACCTCGTTTGAATCTTGACCTCAGTAAACACTATCCGTAACGATCTCTCGATAATTCATGTAAAGCCTTAGATTTAGCCGTAGGCGAGCTAAACTGTTCTGTTATAGACGAAATTCGTCCGTTGTAAATATTTATTGTACTAGAACTTTGTAACCTTGTAATTTCATTGTAACTTTGTACAATAATAATACCAAATTTTCACATTTGAGAATGTTTGCTTCTTCATAGTATTTATAACTTTTTTGAACAAGATGTTTTAAGTATTAATTGGAAAGACTGTAATATATTGTGTAGTTGTAATTAAATTGGCTGATGTTTGTATAGATATGTAATTAAAGAAGTTTATAAAAGACGAAACTAATTGTTTCTTATTTTCTGTCATCAACTGGCTGATGAGTGAGGTTGTAAAAGTTTCGCCATTATTATGAATGTTTTATCTTCATTTCAATTTGGTTTTGCGAAGCGACGCAGACACGAAGCAGCTGGTTCATGTAAACAGAATAAAAATGAACGAAACGCCCGACATCTACGAATGCTTTCAATGCCGGCGAAATTATTATATATACTTTCACATACGCTTTGAATGAAATGCTCATTTCCATTAGAGTTTTTCAATTTTCTCTGTATAGACGCGAGCAGACGCTGATGTGCCAATAGGGAAGGTATTGATCGACAACTTTACACATACAGACGAGACCAAATCGAGTTGAAGTTCTGTTATTGAATCTCGTCAATTTCGTTTCCTTTGTGATAGAATAGGCCTTTCACCTCTTGATTGTGAATTCAGTGCTAACTTTGCCGATCGACAGATTTTCATAATAACCGCAGTATGCCGGTTGTAAATCTGGGATGCCATTGCCGAAATTGAAAACAAATAATGTTGTCATGTCATGCATATAAACTGCTGGAAAACGCTGCATTTATATTGTCACAGAGAAATGGCATTTACGGTAGCCTACATTTTATGACCGTAATTTGCATAGGAAACCCGTGTCGTCCCTGACACACTACTATTCACTATAATATGCACGGTGGTTCTATTCTAGCATTGAATTGCATTGTTGTTCCCCCAGCCGCAGCCGTGGCCTTAATTTCCTCTATTTGTCTGCCCTAAGCCATGTCAGCCATGTGGCCACTTATCTGAGAATTGCCATCATTTCGCATTTAGGGTGACATCATTGTGTGAAGCAAACTGGTCCATTTCATGTCAGGAGTACGTACATGAAAGGGAACAGGCTCTATTCAATTGATAGTCTCTATTCTTATAGTATATAAGTAGTTGCTTAAATTAGGTACTTATTATATCCATCTATCCTTTTCTTTAACAGGCAGTGGAAATTTCATAAGATGTAAAAGTTTTCGCGATCAACCGTCGAGTAGCGGGTTACCTTTGTAGAGTAAAGTTTATACGAGTAGTAAAAATAAGAACTTTACGTCTTTTTCTCAGTATTTTGTTCATGAGTTGATGAACTGTAGAGTTTTGGACAGTTTACCAAGTAGAATTATAATTTTCCTTTGCCGGAGTTGGTAGTTGCATTTCAACATAGCATTTCTCCTTGGCCAAGTAGGGGAAAACTTGGGGGAAACGTAATGCGATCATGTGTATGGCAACAGAATGTTAATCCAGGAAAAACCTTGTTTGGATGTGGGGATCGACAGGCTTTGATGAAACGTGTTAAGAGTAATGAAAATAGATACAACGTGCTTCAGTGTTTCATCCGATAGAGTAATACCCAGAATTATGGTGAATACTCTATTGCTAGGTTAGTGAAGACATGACTAGAGAAGTAAGTTTGGGATTTCAGAATACCTAAATGAAGTCTGTTTTCATGTCAAGTTTGTAACTGAAATTCGACGAATTCTCAATTTTCATGCCTATGACAACGTCTGATGTAAGTACCTACTCTGTCTGCCTTGAGGCAGGAGGTTCGAATCCGCGGGAAATGTTTGATGACTTAATTATTTTTTTTATGAAATGTTCAGTCAAGTCTGAATTTTTGTTATTTAATTTATCCACGTTTTCAATAATTTTAAATATGTACTAGTTGTATTGTGTGTATGATTTTTGTATTTATACATGCCAACCAAAAGTTTCTTAAAGGGACTCTACCAGTTATCAATGTTTAATATAAGTTTTCTAAGAATAAACTTCTAAGACGATCATTCGTTGACTCTCCGTAAGACCTTCAAGACGTTTCCGTGGGCAAGTGATAAATGCGCATTCAAGTCCTGACATCACTGCACTTAGTTCCGGTCTCACAGACCTATAACTCACTGAGACAGATTAAATAGTCTGACAGCAAAAAGCACAACAATGCAATGTACAAAATGCAGAATACGCTGAGTTAATATTACGAGTAAATTTTACTGGTAGATAGGAAAGTACACACTTCACTTGGGTTGGTAGGATGAGTTTATACTGTTTTAACCTACTTTAGTTTTCTGGGCTTAAGCTCTACCTACACCTTGCTTGCTAAGATGCGTGAGCTTAACTTTCTAAGCTAACATCAACAACAGTTGTAGTTAAGCTTTTAACATCATTATTACTTTGCAGACTTTTTCATAGAGCATTGTTTTAGTCGGCAGCTCGGTCGGTTTTGCCTTAAATCGAATTCAAATCTCATTTTTCGTTGTATCTGAATCATATATATTATTTTTTCAACCCAAAAAGCCTTCAGAAGCTACAATCAATTCACGCTACACTGCCTATCCATTATAGTTATGTAGTCCATTACGATAAATACATTTTTATACGTATTCTAGTTATATTGAATTAAATAGGGCCGGATGTTCGCCGCTTCCACAAATTACATCAACATTACCAATCTTAACAAGGCACAGGAGCTACCGTTGCATTCTTACGATATTGAGTCCAGTTCAAGACTATGCTTGTTTTTTTCGGATTTTTTATCTTTAGTTATTATTATTAAGTATCTTGCAAGAACTCTACTTTTTTATATCCATATCTCTATTATATAATGCCTCTACTCAGGTATTGTATTTCTGGCTTGAATAAGTTAAATACAATAAGTTTATTTTCATTGTTTCTTTCACATGTAGGCATATACTCGTACATAATGCGTCAATTATTAGTAAAATATTATTTTTAATAATAAATACTTGTATACTTTCTAACTTGTGATATTTCAAACACGTTGAATCATTGATATCCGTCCGAGTAGAGTTCAGTTAACCCGGGGAAGTCTGCGCCTAGTACAGAACAGTTCCACCACCGAATTGCGATCCTCACTCCTCATGCCCAGTGTGTGTTTTATAGCACTAGCACTACTCTCCGAAGCCAATATAGCGCTTATTAACTCTATGTCTAACAATGTACTAAAATAGACTGTAGATGTAGAGTCTTGTTCGTCTTTCAGACTGACTATTATGTCCAAAAGACTTGAACAAGTATAGTTGAAGTACCTAGTGTTAGATTAAAAAAAAGATAGTATCGCAACTAAAACAATAACGAATAGAGAATTTGACAAGTCTTTGGCATTGACTCTCTTATGCTTGACTACGATTGCTGTGTTTTTAGCCTTAACTCAGCTACATATAACGATTTAATATTATTTTTACTGGCTCTCGCTCTACAAAAGCATTATAGAAGAACCTGCAACTCATTCTCGAATTCCAAGTTAAAATACGGTAGCGTAGAAGCGAAATTTTAAAGTCGTTAACCTATTTTAAAACAAAGCTCGATTTAAGTATAGCTTAGTTAGAGATTTTACGATAAAATGGTCCACACAGTCCACTCAACAATAAAATCCGTTGACAGGAGGGGAACTTTATTAGCGTAAAGAAAATACAGAATTTCACTGATATATTTTGTGCTTTAGTTAAAGCGATACTTCTTTTAATGTATACAGATGTTTCATGATTACAATATATAATCTGGTTGATAAATTTATTGAAGTTTTTTCCTATTTAACTTATTAAGTAGTAATACGTAGGTAACGTATAAGTTTTTGGCGTAGCACCCCAATCATAATCTCGTTTATCATAAGAACTCGATGTACCTACACATAAAACAACGGAATAATTGGTTATCTACACCTTCCAGTGGTTATGGGTTAATTTTGGTAACAATAACCTTATTAAAATCATTTATTTCGGTCTCTTATTCAGTCTAATATTAAGTCTCCTAAATATCTGTGATATCATGGCAATTAACACAATTGCCAGGCTACGATTAAAATACTGTTTTAACAACTGACAATCAACTTCAATTAACGAAATTGCCTTAGGTTCTGTAGAAGAGTTGTTCAGAATTACTTATTTAGTTTCTTCGTAGTTCATACTTTCGATTTTAAATTAGGCTGATTGCCTTTTCATTATTTCAGCTCTTTAATAAAGAACTGACACTTATTTTGGGCTGTAATTTTCAAGAATTAACTCTACATTCATCAATTTATTTTACTTGGAGTTTCTACATTATTTTCATCGATAACTTCAAATTTAAGTGTTATAAATGGATTTATTCACATAACAAATTGGCCCCCCGCGATTGCGTTATTGGCTAGGGGTTCTAAGTCTATACAGCTAATAAAACTTCATTTGATTTCTCACTTGCTTGAGAAACTCCCCTCTTTTGCTTTTAAACAATCACTCATAGATTAGCCAAAATATATTTCTCAATGATTTTGGACTGAGCTCTATCTGTATTGATTTTGTATATGGCTTAGTGCTAGGACACTTAGGGCTGTATACAATAGAAATATTCTTTATTACACACCAAATTATACAGAAGCACAGGACAGGAAAAAAACAAAATACTTATTACGTCGTAGAATAGGCGGCTTTATTGCTACGATCAAACTCTTCCAGACCACCTTTGGATGGACAGGAAGTATACGATTTTGGTTGATTTGAATTTTCTTAGATTATTCCGATTTTTCAAAGCTTAACCTACTTTGTGTTTTATTCGTATCCACACACTGCCTTCAAGGGCTTTAGCGTTTCTGAAGTGAGATTCTAATTACTAATTACTTCAGAAGTAAGCTAGAAAGTGTTCATCTATCTCATTTGTGAAGTAGGAAAGTAGTTTACCTTCACTATCATCACCCTAACTCTACCCTAGTTCACTCATCTCTAGTGAGTGTGCCTCATCCTTTGTTAATAATGCTTTTGTTATCTATACTGATTGTCATACTGTAAGTATAGACTATAACGACAATACAAACGTTTCCTTGATCGATGTTACTTTAATCCTGTGTCAACTCGTAATCCCATAAACGAATTGTCGCCAAGTTAAATTTTGAGCGGCCCCCACTGGGGGTCCATTAAATTTATTGCTTGTAAAACGAGGAGCTAATTTAGAGTTACGTTTTATTGTGTTAGCTAACTAGTTTAGCGAGCGGCGCCATGGGTGTGCAAACGCAACTTTTCACGACGAATTTGAAATAAGCTCTATGACATCGTGATAAGGATGCTACATTTTTTATGCGAAAGGTGCTTTTATTAGCTATGTTATGTGTAGTAAAACAGTGGGGCGTTTGTTTTTACTACTTGTGTCATAAATGGGGTGGACGAAGTTTTTGGATTTTTGTCGCTTTCGATGCGTATTTTGATATATTCGTATTCATTTCTCACGATTAACAAAGCTGTATCTTGTTTCACGGGATTCTTCTTAAGTCGTCAATCTAGCTTACAATGTACCAGGTAACTGTGACTGTTTTACCTTTTATATGTATTGTTAAAAATATATAAGCAAGATCAAAAGCGATGTCAGAATGTCTGAGGAGTGGAAAACAAAAGGTGAAATAAGGAGGTTATTACAGAATCTTCTTTCTACGTGAGCGCACATTGAACAAAGGCCTTCAATATTGTCGTAGCCCATATTTCTTGCTTACGCGGTTTTTTGGTTCGCACACGAATGCTTCCCAATAAACGATAATGTATGTGGTACTTGTACGTACCCACAAAGCTTTATCAGGGAAATGCAAAAAGACATGTTTACACGTATTTTCCGAGAATTTAGGAAAAGGAAACGCCTTTCTATTGGAAGATGGTTACTTAGTGAATCATATTTGAGGAAGGATGTATGTGGCGCGGCAGGCTAATGGCCGCCTGCGACGGTGGTTGCGGGTTGGATTCCTGCATGAGAGCAGATATATTTACGATCTGCAAATATTTATTCCGGGTGTTCTGGTATTTATATGTATTATACAATAATCTAGGCACATTGGTTATGTATTGTATTATGTATATAATATATGAGCCGTCTATAGTACTCATAACACAAACTCTGCTTAGCTTGGGGCTAGATGATGCTGTGTTGATTGTCCAGCATTATTTATTTAATGAGGGTTTCGCTGTATCCCTAGAGCTAAGCTAACGTTCAGAAGAACGCGTTAAGATCTTCTGAGCTTAAGCCTCCAAATACCAGTTTAAGTACCTTATAGAATCTATAAAAAAATATGTTTTCATATAAATACTTAATCCTGTCGAATTATTACTTCTGAAAAACATTTTCATTCTAATCTAAGTACCTACATAATAATAACTAATAATATTATTATACAAATCACATTTAGAGCCATTGAAAATATAAATGCAAATTCTGATTCAGACATGAGTTTATTCCAGTCCAGGCTCATTATATTTAGGCGGTTCTTCGAATCGAAATGTTTTCCAATTTGTTGCACGTCCCAGACGCGTGTCAATTGCAAATGCTACGTGTTAGGTATACTCGTACCTATGTATCTACCTAACCATTAATATTACTAGTATTAACCATTGGTAGCTAGTTTTTGCCTTTAGATTCACACGTGTCTTTTTATAATTACTGATAAACCTTCGTTTGGCCACGACCTCATCTGATCGTAATTGAAGATGTGCCCGACGGTGTATGATGAAAGTCTAAATGACAACTATTCACTCTAGTATTGAAGAGACTCAGATTGTAGTTAGTCGAAAAAACAGAAGTAGTCAGTGAGTTCCACTCCTTTGCGTTGCGAATGATGGAGGTGGAAGAAAATCGCTTAGTGCGAGTGGAGGGTACCTATATCCACCAAGTGGATGGTATTACGCCGTTCGCCCGCATGTCCTAGAGTGGAAGGGAAATGGTCACATGTGTCTCTCTTGTACAGTTAAAATAGCATGATGTGTCCTATAATCATCGGCGAACCAAATGCACATCGACTCTGCCGGCTCGGCCACTTATAGGACGGGAAAGACCCGAACGCCTACAACGCCTATATTGGTTGCCCCGTCGTCGGCCGAAGACCCGTGGGACGCGGTGGGCGCGATGATGTGGGAAGTAGACCAACGAGAGAAACAAGCGAAAGAATGGCGGGAAACTGCTAAGGATAGAGAAAAATAACTTCTCGACTTCGAATTCTCTTATCAAGGCCAAAAGCCACTTCGGGTCGCTGAGCCACAGGAGTAAGTATGGTGCGTCCCACTCCTGAGCGAAGGTCTCCAGCGAAACATGGTTAAGTGCTATCTGATCTGGTACCAGAGGTCCCACGCAACTCAGTCCTGCGAGAGCTGAGCAAGCGAAATTCAAGCTGTGTCATAGGTGTGTCAGTTTGTCACGCCGTCGCTTCCTCGGTCTGCCGCACCGGAGTCATCACGCTGTTCGTGTCCACTGGTGGCATATCTATACAATCAATACATAAAATAATGGTGGAGAATCCATACAACATCATCATCTAGCTCCAAGCTAATCTGTTATACGAATGACTCTGCTTAGCTTGCGGAAATCAATTATGGATACTAGTTGAATGATACCTACTTAATAACTATTACACTAATAATAAGTGTACAAAAATGTAAAAATAAACAGTTTTACTTTGCTTCATACTTCGCACCATTCGGAGAACACGGATTTTCTACCAGCTAAGAATGCTCTCGAAGGAATCCAACCGCTATTTTGAATCCTTTGATAGAAGAAAATTCCCTGGAACCTGATTTATCGGTAAAATTTCAAATAAAATGTGGGTTCTTTGTGCGCTTATCAAATAGATGAACAAGGTACCTCACCCACACATGTTGTCCTTACATGTCTGATTTGATTTAACAATCTAGATTGTTAGGATTAACGAACAAGCAGACTTTCGATATTTTTTATGTCAGCAAAATGTACCAACTGCGCATTTAAAATTGGCCGTATTTACCAAGAAGGTATTTTAGTATGGGCTCATGTTGAATTGAATATCATAAAGTTTAGGTTGTGATTTGACTTTTAAGAAACCTGGGTTTTGGGACTTATTATACCAACCTTTATATTTGGTATTTACTCTGCCTTAATGTAAATTCATAAGCCTACATTAAACATTACTTTATGCGATAGTTTGTTCTTTTAATAAAAGCAGAAAATTCTTTGTTCTTCTCTATTCTCATTAGGTAAGTGGGCTTCATTTATAAGGACCAAATGTTTATTGACTTTTGGTTATAGCACCCCAACACCTATATCCCTTTAATTTAAAGCATGCTCTAAACGTTGAAATATGATTTTGCCTTTAAATTTTAAAGGACAACTTTTTGTTTAAGTATAGCGATTTTCAGATATATTGACGGAATTGTTGTCGTTCCTTTATCATCTTTACCTATAGCCGAAATCCATCTCACCTAAAATGTCGATACTTATGTTATGACCCAGCTAGGTATTTAAGTAATAATTCATTTATTGTTTGTGAATCAAAAAGGTAATCTTACAGTCAGTTTATAAGAATTATCTTAGATCGCTGTTTTTGCCACTTAAGCATACCATATTTCATTATTATCATTTAAAAATAATTGTGAATACCAATTTTCATCAGATCACATTAATTATACTATTTTAAAATAAATAAATAAAACCAATTGCACAGCATCTAGTAGTGACAATATTTTGAATTCTGCCAGTATTTATTAGGTAGTTAGGGTAGTTAGTAACTACCCTAACTACTAGTTACCACCTTATTTCAAACTGTCATGTAATACTCCCACTGAAGCGTTTCACTAGACAGGAAAACTTCGAAATTGATATTAGTTACGGCATAGGCGGACTTACTTTTTACGTGAAAACTTCGTGAAACATTATTACTATAGGCACACTATAGGTCAGATATTGAAAATTTTGAAGAGACACACAGACTACATATTTTAATCTACGACTACAAATCAAATGCGTTTTCATGCCGATTATAGGTAGATAACAATATTGTATTTTACCTACATCTAAACATCAGATCTAAAACCAGCATATCATAGCAATGCCTGACTGGTTAACTATGCCGGAGCTATGCTAGAACAATGCCACAAACAAAATAATTCCGCTCATACCATTACACTGCAATAACATTTTCCACGGTGATTCAACAATCAGCTTTACCACCGTCATTTTAAAGTTAGTTTCGCTTTTATTGCAAGCATGTGTTCATTTTGGCACGTGCCACGGTCTTGCTACGGTGAATAATTATTCGCGTGAAGGCTTTTTGTTAGGCCAGAGGCGTGCCGGTACAAACTACCGATGCTCCGGCCACTGGAGTCATAATCAATGATCTGTGTGACATGAATATAGACTTCGGTGGCTTACAATCGATATTAACTGTATAACAGTATGCCAAGTGGTTGTCACATTGTATTAGAATAACGAGAATGGCCATCTGCCGGCTATGCAACTGACGTTGGTAGTGCTTTCTGCTAAGTCAGCATTTTCAGAAATTCGTGGAGATGAAAACGAAGAAAACAATCTAAAGCTAAGCAAACTTGACGACCTATATTGCGCAGGAGGTTGCAGGTTCGATTCCCGTCTCGGGACAAATGTTTGTTCTGCAGATATCTGCCAAGAGTGCGGGTCGTCTTCTAAAAAATATCTATCTATGTAAGATATTGTATTAAGGAGAGTACCCAAAACACAAGCTATGCTTAGATTTGATTTGTCCAGCATTATTTATATAGGTATTTACTAAAGCTTCCATTCAAGTTTAATACTTTTATAGCCTAAGAAGCACATATCTATCTGAATGTCCAGCAGGTGGCCGACTGCTGCTCATCGCCACGCCGAGGCGGGCAGTTGATAGTTAAGAGAGTTGGGTCGATAAATACAATACATACTCTCATAAGTTTGATCTCAATCCTGATCGAAGAGCCTATGGTTATAAAGTGAACGAGAAAGCTTTGAAATAGGACTCTAAAGTGCCAACGGTCAAGGCTGGGCCGTAAAGATGGCCGATAACCGATAGGCAATAAAATTCGAAGAGAAATCCTACTAACCTTCTAATTTTAAAGCCCTTCGTTCTTACCCTTTCAATGTTGATTTGAAGCTTGATTTTATGAGGAAAAGCGAAAGAATCTGTAATTTAAAGTCACTTTCATGAACAAACAATGAATCGAATTAGATCATGCTATGATTAAAAGAATATTAAAAATCTGATCTTGATGGGTTTCTTAATTTTTGTGTCACCATTGTTAAACTTAATTAAGCTTTCTTTAAAATAATGAATTAAAAACATCCATCAATCAATTTCCCGAGCCAGGCATCATAATGCATGACAATACCTATAAACTCAATATATAAATGTGATTTAAAGAACCTAATGCTCGAAGTAAAATGAAAATTGCAAACAGAAAGCTCTCTGATGAGTAAGCGAAACCTTGGGAAAGAGAAAATATCAAAACATTCTAAGGTGCTTCCGTACAAACCTGTTCCACGATGATTCAGGGCCAGTGGCTGCCAAGCGCACTGGTCAGTGCCTACTACAGTTCACTGTAGTTTCTATCTGCCTGTGATAAGTGCCAATCGGCAGATCGAAACTGTTTTCTTTTGTTTTATTGCCGATCTTCTTGCAGTAATATAATATGGTAATTACCGAAGTTTTTGTAAAATACTGGATAGTATAATATGGAAGAGCGAAACTTCCTAGTACAAGTATTCTATATTTAAAAGGAGTCTTTCAAATATTTTCTGTATTAGTTTTGCAGTTTGTGAAGAAATAATAACCTTTGTACTTTATACATATATATTTATATTATTTTCGCCACGTTAAAGCTCCGTACCCTGGCTCTTAAGCCTCAGAATTAATATGGCACTCATTAGACCTATGTCTAGCAGTGGACAAACATGCATGATCTGTTAATATGATGAGCCTCAGAACAGCGTAACCAGCAGGTTTAAGACACCTATCTGATGAATTTCTTTAAGAAATCTTTTATTTGTTGGTGCATGCAATTTAGTTCAGGCATAGGTTCATATTGTTAGGTACCTACTGGCCTGAGTCACAACACACACAAACGCAAATCGACGAGAGTAAAATATTCTAGGGAATTTAAACTTGATATAAGAGCTTCTAAAGACTTTTTAAAATATCTAAGATTATCTATCCTATCTAGAATCTAGAGTCAAGATATCTAGATAGAAAAAAAAATACCATAATAGCCTAGAAATATGTCATAGTTTTCATTGCCACACACATGTCCACAGGTATTGCCAGATGGGGTTTGTAATCCCCACGCTTGTCCTACTTGTCAGGCGGATTGGCGATCGTAGTATACGTGTTAGAATGACGTCATAAACAGTTCCCATTTATCTAAAGTAACTTCAAAGGCACATCGCATCCAGAATCCACTTGTCTCTCGGCGCCGAAGAGGCCAAACAGACGCTATAGCTATACGGTACATCTAGCCAGCGTGTGCAGTGTTTAGTATAACCTCCACGGGCGTGGCTTCCTGCTCTACCCACATACACATAATTATTTACGACGCTAATACTCGATAACTATCACTTGCGCACGAAATGCTACTGATGATGGTCCAACACCCACGTAATTGTAGCTGTTGCTTTGCTACTGGATGATCTATCGGTTTGATCGATGCGATGGGTATAAATAACTGGTGCGCGATAGAAAAACGGTCGTTGACTTTGATTTAAAGTTTTTCTGCTGCGGGCGGTTGTAAAAAAAATTGTGAAATCTAACTCAGAACTCAGTGTAAGTCAATTAAAATCAAACAAGGATCTACTCTTTATGGCTAGGTAAAGGATTTTAGGAGCCTGGATAGGTATAAAAATCCCTTTATTTCCTTTATTTCCGTAAATACACTTAAAAAGGTCAAATACATAAAATAAAACAAAAACACGGAAATAAAATGATACATTTTTTATTTCTGTCGCTTCGAAGAAACCTTAACCCTGTTTTGTGTAGTTGTATTTTTTACGAATTGTACTATCGTAGGCCCTTAGGGCCGTGCCTTACTCTACAAGAATGTAGAGATAGGCCTAATATAGCTTTCTACACCCAGCAGTAGGTGGAGAAACTCTGTGATGGCAGCAATACCTGTACGGTGTGGATGGAGGATCTAGCTCAAATTAGACTCAAATAAGAACATCTACTCAGCTAAATAACAAGAGTCAATCTTTTGATCCATTTGTGTTACTGTGCTACCTATTTACAAACCAGACGTTCGGCAGTCCCATCGATTATTCCACAGACCTACAAAATATGCCTAAAATAATATTTCACTATCGACCTAGTTTTTGGATATTAATAACCGTGCCAGTAGGCAACAAATAGCATTCCAGCTCATGTTACCAAATTTCCGATGCGGAACCAAATAACACCTTCGGGGAAAATGAGATCCCAGGATTCCACAGGCGTCATGTTCGATTCGAGGTCTATCTCGTTCCGAAAAAAATTGAAATAGTTCTTAAGCTTGGGCTAAGCCTTGTTTTGTGGCGGTACTCTTTCGATTTAACATCTAGTTAGTCATAGATTTGTGACCTCACACTTTAGTGATATTAAAGTCGTTATATTATTATGTCAAACCGCAAGATTGCTAGAGTTTGCGGTTGAACTTTCGGAATTTATTAAGTTCTAGATCAAATTAGTAAGCTTCATAAATTAACACACAAATCCGCTTTGAATAGCGTGAATCAATGACACACAATTTCTAAACTATCGGCCCAAGTTTTTGGAAATATTTTTAGAACCAAGAAAATAAATGTCTGTGGGTAGGTACCTATAACTTAGAGGACAAGGACAAAGAGACTACGAATCCATCTACTTCGTATGTAAACAAAGGCCCAGCAGTATTGACATAGCAAATTCTATAAAAGAAAACGTATTGCTGAAGGGTCGTAAATATCCCGGACCGCACCTGTCGCTGCTAAGGGCAATATCATTGGTATTACCCTTATCTGTTTGCTTATGAGGGACTTTGAGCGAACGAACTGGATTTATAGCGAGATTTCGTTGAGCTATTTTAGAAGAGCGACTTATCTGTAAAGTCTGGATCATTCATTTTACGATCATTTTAGTTAGATTAAAATTCGATTAGGTATCATTTTCTCCACTTAGTAACTTTTGGTTCGTTCACTGTTTATGCCCTTGGCGTATTTCAAACATACTGAAATCTCCTCCCGGATCCTTAAGGTATGGGCAATTTAGTCATCTCATCATGAGCCAACACTGCTTTCTTGTTAAGGAAGGATCTAATTTAATATCTGATAGGTTCTTTCCTGCCACATTAAGCTACCATAAAACCAGGACCATAAACTACCTAAGTTATAAAGATAAGAATCACGAGAGTTTTTGAGAATATCCTCCGACTGAAATTGTCACTCAAGATAAAACTTTATGTTGGAGAAGTGATTTCAAAAAATCGTTTGCAACACTCGCCTGTAGCAAAACCGTAACTTTTTAGACCGACGAGTCGATTAAAAAGCGATTGCTCGGTTCGCCGACCGTAAGAATTGTTCGCATCCGAAAATACACCGACGCTAATAGAAAAATAACTTGCGCGGTCTAGGATCCAGCTATGCAAGGCGTGCTGTTTTACGAAATTACCGTTTTAGGGCGGTTGATTTTAATTTGAATGAGGTGGCGAATATCCTACGGGAGACGCTGTTGGGTCATGGCACTTTCGGAATTCGGGAAGAGACGCAAGGAAGACTATTTTCATAAATAAATAATGCTGGACAATCCACTCACCATCATCTAGCCATAAAGCTAGTAATACAGCTGCTTAGCTTGGCAGGCAGCTGTATTACGGGTACATGGATGTTATACTAAATACAATATATTACAGAGATTTTTTTTTACTATTCATAAAAACGACCGGAGCACCCGATATCAATATTTGCAGATCGTTCAAACATATGTTGCGAGACGTGAATCGAACCCATTACCTCCTGCGTCGCAGGCGGACCTTTGCCCACCGCTCCACAGGGATTTTCGTCATGATATAAGATCCTTCCTTATTTCCTTGGGACCTTATTACCTACATAGGAGAATCTTTGCCCAAACCGTCTGACGTCACAACGTGTTCTAAATACAGTTTAGTCCGATTCCACGCTGTCTTGTCTGTGTAACGCGTTTGAATGGGCAATCTATATCTATACTAATATTATAAAGAGGAAAGACTTAATTGTTTGCTAGTTTGTTTGAATTTAATAGGGTCCGAAAATACTGGACCGATTTGAAAAATTCTTTCACCATTAGAATCCTCAGTTTTCCGTGATGAACATAGGCTATAGAACATTTTCAAACAAGTTAATGTTCCGTATGAAAAATCAAATTTTGGTAAAATACCCGAGCGATACCGTAGTAGTGAATAAAGGGCCTGTATGATAACAAAATCCCTAGCTGTAAACCTTAATTCCATAAGCAAACAAATAAAGGTTCCGGCCAATTGAGTCCGCTCGCCCGTGCCAAGTGAAGAGTCATCGTTTCGAGAGCGGTGCAATTTCCCTGCAGCCCTTCACAGCACGCCAATTAGACGAGACAAATTTCGATTTATTATTCAGCGTGGGCGCGATTCAAGTGGATAATAGATGTCGCTTCCACCGGTAGCAGTGAGCTACGAGCTTATAGATTCAGCTTTTAAGCTATGCGATCCGACACGATTGTTTGAACGAAGCTGCTTTGCTATGGATGGGGAAAGCACGATGAAGCCTCGATAATAGCTTTAAAGGGGCTTCGGTGCGCGAATTATATGGTAGTGGATTAGGTCTGTTCCGCATATAGCGCACTATCACAGAATACAAGTGGGTTGATCTTAAGATTAAAAAGCTCTGATTTAGGAACTAATTTTGAAATATAATAATCGAATTAGAATGGCTATTTACTATTTAGCTATTGGAATTAAGACTTTTGCAAATAAACTATAGGTAACTCAACTGATCCATATAAACACCAATCAAAAACGTCCCCAAGACGCTGGCTGCATTGCCTCGCTGTATGACAACCTAAATGGTGGCCTTTGCCCTTGCGCGTGATGCCCCAACCTAACTTACCGGTGTGGCGCCCTCTGCGCCCGCCAAAAGTCCGGTAACGCTGTCATGGCCATCTGCGGTCAAAAGCATTATGGCCCAATCGAAAAAAAAATAGCTAGGTATATGATAATGCTGATGCGCTGTGCCAGATACTGACGAATCTCGCCACGCAGGCTCTACAGAGACCTAGTGCGAGGGACAGAGCTCTGCTTAGGCACAGCTTATATTAAAGCAATATCTTCTTATTGATGATACTATTACTTTTAAGGTAAGATTAATTAAAAAATGTACCTTCTACAGTAATTGTGGATATTTATTTAGTTTATTGGAAAATCAACGGCTTAAACAAGTTTAATCAGTTACAGTAATAACATCAATAATAACATAGAATTTTTTATTTTATTTATTTACTAGCGACCCGCTCCGGCTTCGCACGGGTGCAATGTCGATAAATAAACCTTCCTCTGGAATCCCTTATCAATTAAGCTCATCTCAGCTCGTCGGACGTCTATTAAGTAAGTAGGCAATTTTTTTCTTTGCAATATCTTCCTAGTTCCCTTTTTGCTTAGGTTGGCACTTCTCAAGAAATACTATGTTTATCGACTAGTGTTAGTTTTGGAAACGGTTATATTCTCACTCTAGCTATTAACTCGCTTAAGGCCTTATGGCAGATTAAGTAAGTATCCACGCCTAAGTACTTAGCTGAGTGCCTACTACCATAGACAAAATCTCGGTCCATGCTACTACGCAATGAATGCAATTGTGTTGAATATAATCGAAGCATAAACAAGAAGTGCCGACACTTTAACAGGAGGTGTAGAGTCACGAGATAATGGTCTCGTGCATTCCCAGCTTTCATCGATACTGACTGAATAATTTAAGTCACTAGCGGACCGCACCGGCTTCGCACAGGTATGTAACAAAAATGACAATAATTATAAATTTTTACAGAAATCATGGGTACCCGATGAATTTATTTGGGTTAGGTACATTATTCAAGTTTTTATACGGATCCCAACATTTTTTGAAAATACTGTATAGCCTATGTTAATAAGGATAGTACACTATCCTAATCGAATTAATTCATTAATCATTGATCTATTGATGTCTGAAATAACAGATTTTTATTTTTATTTATTTTATTTATTTATTAATAAATTCGATTCTAATGGTAAAAGAAATTTTCAAATCAGTTCAGTAGTTTCGGAGCCTATTCAATTCAAACAAACAAACAATCAAATCTTTCCTGTTCTTATATTTATGTAGATGAAGGAGGCTTGGTCAGTAAAATATCAGTGATGCCTCGAAGCGATAACCGTTAAATAAATCAAATTATTTTCGTGAAAATGAAGCCCATCATGGCCGAAAAGCTTTGTGACATGGGCATAGGTCCGCTTACGACAGTTGCGACGCAGATGTGTTCGATTCCCGCCTCGGGATAAAATGTATGTACGATGGATGCAGATATTTGTTCAGGATGTTCTGGTCGTTTTCTATGTATAGTAAAATATATCTATCTACGTTATATAAATTGTATTAGGTATATCAGTCGTCTGGTACTACAAAGCTTGACTTGGAGCTAGATGCTGTGTGGATTGTTCTGGACAATTTGTCCAGCATTATCTATACTAATATTATAAAGAGGAAAGATTTGATTGTTTGTATGTTTGTTTGTTTGTTTGTTTGTTTGAATTGAATAGGCTCCGAAACTACTGGACCGAGTTAAAAAATTCTTTCACCATTAGAATCCTTAATTTTCCGTGATGAACATAGGCTATATAATATTTTCAAAAAAGTTAGGGATCCGCATGAAAAATTCAATAATTGAACCGTGGGCTGTATATTCAACCTCTTTTTCTATTATGGAGCGTCAGAATAGAAAAAGAGGTTGTATAGCGCACGGTGCTTGCTTTTTCTCTACGGCCAGTGTCAGTTTTGGAATGTTGAGTCAATGTCAAAAACCCCAATGCTGTTAAAAAAAGTAAAGATCCGTATGAAAACTGTGGAAACCCATCGTGTTCGTGTGTATAATTTCTGAAATTTTTGTTTAATACCCGTGCGAAGCCGGGGCGGGCCGCTAGTTTATTTATTAAATTTATTTATTGATAACAGATAGGCTTATAAAGATTTAACAAAGACAATAACAATTACATAACTAAATTGGAACTAGTTATTACAATTAAAAAAAATATACGCTGAACTAATTTTATTTTCAATATTTTTGTGTTGTGACCTCATATTTCATTAATTAAGATTTGACATTAACAATTTATCAGACCATTTGTCAAAATATTTTCGCAAAAAACTTAAAACAATGTAGTTAAATAAAAATAAATAAATGAAGTAAGGAATTAGGAATCGATTTTTAGTTTTCTCAAAGTAATCAAATTGTATTGTCTCGTTTATGCCGTTACTTTACTAATTATTTGCGATGCAAGATAAAATTGCGGACCGCTTTACAACCGGTTTTGTTGTATCACTATACACAATGGGTTATGTAGGTATAGGTTCCCATCTAAGTACGTACCTTATATACAGGATGCTCGAAGTTTTCAAATCGTACTAGCAGATAAGAAAGTCAAAATGTGCCTTGCACCAAGGCAATCTCTAATGATGAATTTGCTGAATTGTCAAGGTAGGTAGGTTATTCTTGAATAAGCACGTATGAACCTCAACGTATGAACGTTATTCCTACTAAGGCTTTTCAGGAAATTACAATATATAAATTAAAATTAAATAACAAATTATTTAAAGAAACTCATAAAATGTCTATCTACGGGTTTAGTTACTTAGGAACATAAGAGCAGTAAATAATAAATTATAGCTAGTTACAACAATTTTAGCAGCACTATGATGTCAATTTTCAGAAAATATTTGAGTTGAGTTTTTTAATTTCCATCAACATTCCCGACAAGAATGCCAACACCCTATAGTTACTCGAGAATGGGCAAAAACTGGCGAGTCACTGTCTTCCGATTGCATCCCGACACTATCGAACTAGACTCGATATCGAGATACGATTTCATTGCAGCTGTATAAGCTCTGTAAATTGAGAATGTTCCTCGCACAGCTGGAGCTATCAGGGCGCTATTCTTGTAAAAGTGACATGGAAGTTGTGGATGTCGAATGGTAGTCATGTCTATCAGGGTCTGTAACAACAAGAGCTACTTTTATGCCAATATGTGTATTGACATAAAAGTTGTAAGTAAATTGTGCAAAATCCTGAACAATTTGTGACTTGGGCAGTATTCTGCACAATTTGTGACTTAATCAAAATGAAAAGAATGAACCATTATTATTTCATCGGAAGCTAAAATCATAATCCACTTTTTAAATTTGCTTAAATAGATAAATGCTGTAATGAGGAATTTTGCAGAACTTCTGAATAAAATAATAAAAAAAAATTGACTAATGTCCTGCTGTTCAATAGGTTAGTTACTAAGCCTGGTGTGTCCCACTGCTGGGCAATGCCTCCCCCTATTCCCTCCACGCATCTCGGTCCAGAGCCAGATGGACCGATTTAGGTTATTTATGTTCAATAAACATTTTAGTTTTATTAAAAAGCTAGGCAAATTGCGATTAAAATTTATCAGGTCCTCGATATCTGATCTGTCGATATCTACATAATGTCGACTCCATGAGAATAGAGGTGGTCAGTTCGAATGTTCTGGTAGGTTCAGCCAGGTGGTTCAGCTACACAATATGCTGAAATAGCGAATTCTAGCATTTCGTTGGTCGATTCCTTCGTATAGGAAATGGAATAGATCCCGGATCGATTGCCGCCATCCTCTACTTGTTTCGTTGATTTTATTACTCCTGGGTCAGGTCCTCTGGTTTGTTTATGCTTTACTAGCTTCTGCGCGTGGTTGCACACGCTTTGACTAATTCGATGACTGCATTCCCTCTGTGCTCGCTTTTCAGGGTTCTTCGAAAATTAATCGGGCAATTAGCAGCTTTGTCGATTATAATTTGACGTTTTATTGTATGAAAACTTGTTGAAACGCCAAATAAAATGGATTCGTTTTTTTTACAGATCACTTGATTTAGGTCCAAGTTTACCGTTTGCTACCGAAACTTAAATCAACAATACCAAGTGCAGCTTAAACGAGTTCGAATTTTTAATACTCTAGAATCACAGCTCTTGATCCCACTTTATGGCTTGAACCGGAAGTCATATTAGGATCTTTTATTCTTTTGTCAGAATCTTTTTCTATTAATCATAAAATATCTATTTTTATATTGTATTAAATTTTATAAGTATGTATTTGTGTTGTGATATCTTATTTCTATAATTAAAATTTGACATTACCAATTTATCATACCATATTTATAAACCACATACCGTCATAATTCAATAATTGTACCACAATTCCGACACAAATGTAATAAAATAAATTGTTTGTGAATAAAATTAATAAAAAAAAAATAGTTTAAAGCGCTAAACTGAGTTTCTCTTAAAATTCTTGAAATGCGTGCAATTTGTAAAGTTGCTTTCAATGCAACAACAAAACTGTGAAATTCGACCTTGACTGAAGAAGTGAAGACGCGCCTAGTAAAATCTCGAAAGTGTACGCCGCTCACAAAAAACTTGTTCATATTAAATTATTTAAATGGCCACAATAGAAAGGCCCTCGACAAATCAACATCTTGACTCCATAAATAACGTTGCTGCTATTATATTTTTACGATAACATCTAGAAAATTTAACTGTTGTGAAATTGTAAAAAACGGGGCAAAGTAAGATCACTTTGCCCCGTTTTTTGCGGCATAGAGAAAGTGTTGTTTTTTATTTATTTAGTTTATTTTTTTTTTGATGAGAAGTTAGCCATTGCATCCGTGAGTGACACACTCATGAATAAAATGTGACTGAATCGGACGACTTTAACCTAGTAAGTTAAGTCACACAGATTTTATTTATAAATACATATTTTATACCTACTTATAATGGCGCATCAGCTTTGCCATACAGCGAGGCAATGCAGTCAACGTCTTGGGGACACTTACCTTGCCTTTATGTTGTTTGGAACAGTCTGCAGTCTCAATTGTTTAAATTCTAAATTTATTATAATTCTAAGAATGTGATCATTCGCACCTATTCTTTTGTAACTTTTTTATTTATAAATGCACTTTTTGCAGTACGTTTCTATTTTATATTCTTTATTAGCATATTATTTGTACTTACATACCGATACTTACCTACTTTATCATCTACTAGCGGCCCGCCCCGGCTTCGCACGGGTATTAAACAAAAATTTCAGAAATTATACACACTAAAACGATGGGTTTCACAGTTTTCATACGGATCTTTACTTTTTTTAACAGCATTGGGGTTTTTGACATTGACTCAACATTCCAAAACTGACACTGGCCGTAGAGAAAAAGCAAGCACCGTGCGCTATACAACCTCTTTTTCTATTCTGACGCGCCATAATAGAAAAAGAGGTTGAATATACAGCCCACGGTTCAATTATTGAATTTTTCCATGCGGATCCCTAACTTTTTTGAAAATATTATATAGCCTATGTTCATCACGGAAAATTAAGGATTCTAATGGTGAAAGAATTTTTTAACTCGGTCCAGTAGTTTCGGAGCCTATTCAATTCAAACAAACAAACAAACAAACAAACATACAAACAAACAATCAAATCTTTCCTCTTTATAATATTAGTATAGATATAGATATAGATTACTTATTGTCTATGTTTGTTTTGTACTGTTTATGTTTGTGAAACAAATAAAGAGTTATACTATATACGTCCCGTTATAAGCTCTTCTAATTTTGCCTCTACGTTCCAGCTCGCTATATTGGGGCAACTTATACTTTTCCATTTCAAGCGCAAAATCAATAAACGCGCAATTAAGAGTTTTTGGTTAATTATACCGATTGATGAAGCGTGAACTTGCGATATTTGAGCCTCTCGATTATTTGGGCTTTCGACTTTTATAGCCCCGATATGGCCTCGATTTTGTTACGGAAGATACGGATAGTAGCGGCTTTATTTCGCAAAACATAAGAGATTAGCGTGTTTTTCCTTTTATTGGATTTGGCTATTATTGGCTCTTTTGGGGTAAGCTAAGTATGTCATGTTATATTATTGAGTACTAGCGGTCCGCACCGGCTTTGTCCGTACAAAGCCGGTGCCGAATAATTAAATTTTTGTTAAATAGCCGTCTATTTAACAAAAATTTAATTATTCGGTAGGGATCCGACTTTTTTGAAAATATTATAATAGTCCATGGACATATGAAAAGTTCGGACAGAATCCTATCAAATCAAACTTGAATCATAGCAATGGCGGAATGACATTGAGTGTCAGTATATAGAGAGTATAAACTCCGTATTCATGTTTGTAAGCATTATTATTTGAACGAAAACCAATTTATTGTTGTATTATTGATATGGATCAGGAGCTCCTGTAATTTATTTGCAACAGTCTGCAGTAAGCTCAATTGTTTCAATTGTAAAAACTAGCTCTAATTTACTAATATAATTGTAATTTTCTTTGTTAATAAAGGTTTTACCTTTATTGTTCTTGATTTTTTTGTAGTCAATTTGAGCTCATGACTTCAAATCATACCACTATTTTTCAAACTCAACGCCAAGATGAGATTTTTAGTTTTGTGTTGCCAGTTGTCAACAAACTTCATAGCTTGACAATGACTGGAGTATAGTTCCAAGAAAGGTGTAGTAATGCCGATTCATGATACCTAGTTTCATCGTGCGATCGAATCTAAACAATAACCGCCGCGATGATATCGCCCATAGAGAATGTCCCTTAAAGGTTTTCCTTGGTTTAGTTAAGTAAGTAGGTACTTAACTAATCTTGTTTATTGTACTTTACAATTTTTCTCTACAAACTGATCCTAATTCAATTCAAATTATAAAACATTAATACAGAGAAAGAATATATGTATAATTACAATATTAAGATATATTATAAAGAATATTTAAAAATAGTACAAGAATGATTGTAGCGGTTCATAAAACTTTGAATTTGAACTCCTTTGATGTGGTCTTTAACGAGTTTGAATACATTCTACGACCCATTATTATCAACGAACCGTATATAATAATGAATGAAATATTTTGATCATAAAATCTGTATCTCCCAAGTGCCTATTTTCGTCGTCTTTTAGTTTTGGTTATTTAGTTGTTATAACATGGAAACTTTCATCTTTAAATCGTCAACATAACCTACATAGATATTTTCGGGTTTTCTAAAAAGCGGCGGGATTCATTTGACGGCCGTTTATCTTAAAAATTGTACCAATTATTGGCATTATGTTTTAACAATTTAAATGGTAATTTTTCTTGTACGACCTATGTTAAGAAATGGAACTGTTATTGGCTATAACAGTTACATAAATCTTTATTTTTTTAAAGTTATTTATACTGGTTATAAGTTTTCTCAAATCCCTTCAATTTATATTTTTTTGAATGTCGTATTTATTTTAGGGAGTCACTCAGCACATAAAAATGAGTGACTTGATAACAAAGTCATATTCGCATTGGGGAGGCCTATGTTCAGCAGTGGACCAACATTGATGATGATGATGATTCGCTTTTACCACAAATTGATGCTAACCTATGTATGGTTTTCATCTAATCAATATAGCTTACCATAGTTATAATTGATTCTTACCTATTATAATCTAATGGCATAGCATTTTAAGATTCGCCTAAACTTAAATAAATCTCGGATCAATATTTTACCATACCAGGGTAAATACTATCAACCATGGTATTCAAATAAATCAGATAAAAAACAAAAAGTTTATTTGTAACTTAAACAAAAATTTAAAAACAAACTGTTACTGATTAAGAATAGAAATACAATATAGTGATATACGATATAATAGTTTAAAATAATTTGACGACCTTTGTGGCGCGGTGGGCGAAGGTCCACCTGCGATGCAGGAGGTTGCGGGCTCGATTCCCTCCTCGGGAAAATTGTTTGTACGATCTGCAGACATTTGTCCTGGGCATTTTGGTTGTATTCTATTTGTGATAAAAATTTCTATCTACATATGGATGTAAAACCTACCTATATTGTATGTAACAATCATACACAAGCTCTGCTTAGCTATGTGCTAGACGATGATGTGTGAATTGTCCAGCATTATTTATTTATTTATATTATTTTTTCACTTAAATAGCTACATAATGGTCCTGACTCAACTTATGCAGGTGTTAAAAAAAACCTACACTGATTTTTTCCTGGGGCATATATTCAAAAATATGACGAAGGTACAGCTAATCTAAACAAAAAAATCGTACAAAGAGCAACAACATTAAAAGCTTATCACGGCCACGCTCAAAATAACATACCAGCATTCAGAAAGCCTCTGTTTTACAGAGCAATAAAACCAAAAGTCGCACATCAAACTTACGACTTATTTTGACTTCCATATCAGATATGTTTACAGTTATCGCAATAAACGAAGTGTCATAATTTAGTATCGTCCACACCATTAGCTAGGAGAAATGGCCACTCTTCGCTCGTTGGAATGTTGCCAAGGCGGCATCGCCCAAAGCGCGAATAAAAAAAGCATTTATACGGATCGCCTTATTGATTGTGATATTAAATTGCTCTTATGTTGATATATTGGAGTAGTTGGGGGATTTTTGGCGATTCAAGCAATGTGTAAAATTGAATGTCGTTTATGGGAATTTGTACCTATCTTATAGAATTTAAGCTTTACTCGGGCATTGCGGATAAGGCGGTTTTAGGTTTTTACGGACAAGGCAACCTTGTCCATAAAATCCTAAAACCTCCATCCACACTTATCTAACCTTTGCTGAACAGCGTGAAATAACCAAGCAAAAACACTCTCGTCGTTCCTAGTTCTACAGCCCAAGCCTCGTACACAAGCCATGAACTAAAATCACAAATGAAATATAATCTACTTAGGAAGGCGCACAGTGCAACAATAAATATCCTCAACTACTTATTAAGTGTTCATTCATTCAATGCATTTAAAACAAAACTCACTGAATATTGTGTCAGATTTTTAGATGCATTGGATGGGTGTATACCTACTAAGTATGTAAGCATGCATGGGGCTAGATGACGCTGTGTAGATTGTCCAACATTATTTATTTATTAATATTTAGTTACCAAATACTCCTTATGTGTAACGTACTAAATATTATTGCTTGTACTTAACCATCATTCTATTATATTTATATGTTGTAATGGAGCTAGTTAAATATCAATCGCCGGAAGCCTCATCTCAACCACCCAAGACCACTTTTAGTTTACCCCATCGGTTGTTCGTTATGGCCAGTCGACTGCCACTTAGTTTGAAAATTGCCAGCTATTTTTAGAATTTACCTAATTTACCAAAAAGTCTTTACCGTCTCTCGCCTGTCTAATGTGAAGTTAAACGCTCCAGTTGAGATACAATTATGTCTCCATCGCAACCACGCGACACCCTCCATAGGCACGTGCAGAATATTAAGATAACATAATGAGCCTGATAACGGCTATTAGCAGGCAGGGTTGCCAGACTGTACTTACAGCGGAGATTTCAGGAGTATTCACAACATATTTTTTTAAATGGGGTAATACCTTTATTAATAAATAAAATTACAATTAAATAACCAAATTAGAACTAGTATTTACAGTTGAAACATCTGAGCTTGCAGACTGATGCAAAAAATCGACACAATCCATATTGTTAATATATATGAAGATTTAATTCCTGTCCTGTCAAATTTTTTAGAATTCCGACAACTTCCGGTAAGTTTACGTATAGAAAATTCTCAGAAACACCGGAACTCTGAAAATTCAAACAAGTGTTTTGAAATAATGAACTTGCCGTTTACTTAAACTCATTCTCAACTTTCTTGTTTTGATTAGTAAATATTTATTCACGTTACGATATTAAATTCAAGTAAATCTATTGGTTGTATTATAAATTTATGAACTTGAATCAACAAATTTATCACGAAACAATCACAAATACACGTATCTCTATGTAATTTAACTTTCTAACAGAAATTAGCAATCAAAAACATACACCCAACGAGATACAACCGTCACATGCATAGTATACCCTTAAGAGTCGTCTTACAAACTCAACAGCTCCTTTCAGATGTAAATTCTTCCGCTAAATAATGTTGTATCTGGTAACCCTAATCACGATGTAGGTGGCAGACCGCAGTGTCTTGCCGCTTCGAATTACAAGAACGAAGGCAACACGACCTCTTAATTAGTAGTCTACAGTCAGTACTCGGCGTTACAAAGAGTAGAATTTCTTTAAACATGCGTGGTGAATTGTGGGAACGTGTCTCGCTGCCAGAAAGGATCCATATCTTTACAATTTATTAAGATAGAATGTAACTAATTCTTGATTGGTGTTCTGCGATTGGTGGGGTGGGGTGGGGTATCATCATCATCATCATCATCATCATCAGCCTATACTAGTCCACTGCTGGACATAGGCCTCCCCTAATGAGCGCCATAGCGCCTCAGCTTGTCGCATCCAGCATCTGCCAGCGGTCTTTCGCAGTTCGTCATCCCACCTGACCGGAGGGCGTCCTACACTACGTTTACCGAGTCACGGTCTCCACTCAAGAACACGTTTACCCCAGCGGTTATCGCTAATTCTCTAAGCTATGTCGATGAATTTAGTTCTCTGTCGGATGTATTCGTTACGAATCCTATCCTTCAGAGAAACTCCGAGCATAGCTCTTTCCATAGCTCGCTGAGCGACTTTACATTAGGGGTATGCTGAACGGCAATAAAAATATAAATTACCGTATCTATCCTGGTCAGTATCTGGCGCAGCGCATCAGCATTGCCATACATCATCACCATCATCATCACCAGCCTATAATAGTCCACTGCTGGACATAGGCCTCCCCTAATGAGCGGCATGTGGTTGCCATGTGGTGCCGGCATAGAATTTCACCACCCCAACTCTTCCCGTGGGTGTCGTAAGAGGCGACTAAGGGTAACACAGCGGGGGGCGGGCAGCAGCGCCTTCTGCAGAACAACTACACCGAACTGCGATCTCCAACCCGCATGCCCAGCGTGGGGATTATGGGCAATAACACCCAAATAATGATTGCCAAACAGCGAGGTTATAATGCAGCCAGCATCTTGGGAACTCTTCCGACTGTTATTGATATGGATCAGTTGGGCTACCTGTAGTTTGTTTGCAACTGTCTGTACTTGGCTCAATTGTTTCAATTATACTAGTTCTAATTTGGTTATATCATTGCGATATTATTTGTTAAAAAGGTGTTTACCCTGAAAATATTGGAAGAATGTCATAGTTTCATCCAGGCACGATCACCACCAAGGGACGCATATTCAGAAACGATATTTTTGGGACCTATTCCACCTTTGTTTCCACCTTTCAAGAACTTTTGTTAGGGTTGTATTTCTTTAATATACTTTTAACCACAGAAATCTTAATATTATTCAGATTTCTTTGTTATTTGCTTCAACGTTCATCTGGGGTTTTGTATCAATCTCGTCATTAAACCCGACAATTTTCGTCATAACTTCCGTTTAAAAGAAAAATAAGGCAGCATGGGAAATATGGGAATATACAAAACTGAACCACATTAAACCGGTGAGGTAAACCTATATCTCAGCCTACATACGGATATTCATTCGGGATCTCAAGGATATCATGATTTGACCTCAAAAGAACAAGCAAACTTATTTTACATTGTAAGTTGTAACTCCACAAGCTTTGCGTATCAAGCGTATTTTCTTTGTGTAACCAATAACTATGGGAATATTTAACGCCATTATGCATTATAAACACTAAATGAAAGTTTAAGGGGAATCAACATTGTTGCATTGGTAATGTGCAACTTTTTTATGTTAAAAGAAGTCTGTCGGAGAATAAAATGGTCCATATGAAACTTCAATTATGAAGCCCAAGTTTTAAAAGTGTATAATTTTTTTATTGTTCTTGTTAAATACATACTTGTGCGAAGCAGGGGCGGACCGCTAGTTAGTTATATTTTAAAGTTTATTTAAGAAGAAAGCTTTTGAAATAGATGCAAGGAGATATCCACAATCCTTAAAAGCAATCAAACTGTCAAATTCCCTCTTTAAATAATTTGAAATCGTAAACTCCTATCATTACTTACCTCGGATTAAGCCGAGTTCTGAGTAACAGAAGAGGCAATAGTAGCCAGAACGTTTCTTAAATCAACCCACATAGATACAGTTACAAATTAACGCCATCAACGTTTTAGCTGGTTCTTTTTGAAGTGCAAGAGATAGGTGCGAATTATCCTCCTACAATGTCTTACCAAAATAGATGTGCCTAAAAAGCTTTTGAACTTCGTGTGCTCGCAATGTCTGCTCACGTTAAAAAGCTATAAAGCTATAGCTATATATACATATATTCTTAAATGGTATTCTAACAAACAGTTGCTAAGTAGTGCTATTTCTCACTCTGTCTAATTTCGATTGAAGAAGACAGAGTGGGAAATAGCAAGACTAAGTTTGGCTAATAAGAATAATAGGGAGTTTCAGTGCAGGGTACGTTAATGCCGTGAAAATATTTTTTTTAATTATTTTATTTTTTTGGTACGATTCAGTTTTTTTCATTAATTGTAATGTGACTGTTTTATTACCTTTCGATGTATTGTATAGGCTATTCTTTTTTGTATCGTACTTTGAATGTAATTGATTTTATTTTATTTTTTATTCATTGATTTTATTCATTTTAAAGGGGAATAAAAGTGATATCTCCTGTCTTTTGTTTAATTTATAGTTTTTTGGTCTAATCTTGTAAATAAACTGATGTAAAAACTTTAAGTAACTGCTTATGTACCTACTAAATGCATAGTGTGTAGTAGAGGTGACATCTAGTTACATATTTTTTGCATAGTTACCTAGATTCGTAACACAGAAAGTTACCTTAACAGACTATAAGAATTAGAACTAGTAATACACTTATGTATATTATATCTATTTTGTAAAAATCTGAGTAGTCCAGAGTGCCCAACATTTTGGCAGCGTTGCCATGTCCAATGGCGATGCTGCCAGCTAAATATAGATAAATAATTAAATATTCAATTCATACTATCTATCAATAAAGACATGTAAGAGAAGTTACCAAATAAAATCAAACCAAAATACCATACACGGAGCTATTTTATTAGGTAACTTTCTAAACTTAGCTACCACAATTTGCTCAATAGGTCCTTTATCAGAAGAAAATAAGAAACACCTATGGACAGTCATAAAGGAAATAAGTGGATTTAAAAAACCCACTGATCTCTCAACAAACCTACTGAATAGTGTCAATAAACAGGCTAGTGTTAATGAGGTAAATCATTACTTTGCAAATACTGGAAAAAAGCTTGCTGACAAACTTACCTTAACAAGTAACTCTGCTGCTGGAATGGTACCCATCTTAGATAACCAAATACCCTCACCCCCAAGTAACTCATTTGTATTGCTCCCGACTGAAGAAGAGGAAGTTTTTCAATTGATAAACAATTTAAAACAAAAATGCGCGGTAGGTATCGATCAAATTTCTGGCGATATAATCAAACGATACTCTCACTTGCTAACTAAACCTATAACTCACATCTGCAACCTGGCCTTCTCATCTGGTGAATTTCCGCAGGCATTTAAAACAGCTGTTATTAAGCCAATTCATAAAAGTGGTGAGAGAGATCGTGTTGAGAATTTCAGACCAATCTCAATCTTACCTACTCTTTCGAAAATTTTGGAAAGATTAATGAACGTGCGACTAACAAAGTATCTCGAGTCAAACTACATGCTGTCGCCCTCCCAGTATGGTTTCCGCTCAAACAGGTGCACTAATGACGCAGTCTTGGAGCTTACTAGCTCTCTGATGACCAAATTAGACGATAAAAAGAAATGTTTAGTCGTTTACTTGGATTTAGCTAAAGCCTTCGACACGGTCTCTATCCCTCTCCTTATTAGGAAACTGGAACACTGTGGAATACGGGGAATCCCCCTCCAGCTTTTTAGTGACTACCTGAACAACAGGAAACAAAGAGTAAAAATAGATAGCGTAATCAGCGAAGAACAGCCGATCATCTGTGGAGTTCCCCAAGGTAGTATACTAGGACCATCGCTATTCCTGGTGTACATTAATGGGCTATGCAACACACAACTGCAAAACGGCAAAATACTGACCTTCGCTGACGACACTGCACTTCTCTTTAGCGGTGATTCTTGGGATGAGGTCTTTCATCTGGCTCAGACTGGTGTGAACACAGTAAGCCTATGGCTCAGAGACAATATTCTCACGCTCAACTCAAGCAAAACAAACTACATGGCGTTCGCGCTAAGATCCGATCTTCTACCACCACCAACTCTGAATATTGCCATCCATCACTGCATAGCAGCTACAGATGGCAACTGCTCGTGTCCCAGTCTGAAACGAACTGATCAGATCAAATATCTCGGTGTTACCATGGACCAAACCCTTACCTTTAAACACCATACAAACACCCTTGCCAACAGATTACGGAAAATGATATACATCTTCAGGGGGTTAAAGCATGTCGCAGATCGTAAGATCATTCTTATGGTCTACAAAGCACTAGCGCAATCTGTCATTAGCTACTGCATTACATCATGGGGTGGTGCGGCAAAGACGTACCTTCTAGAACTAGAAAGAGCTCAAAGGGCTATCCTGAAGGTAAGCGCAGGTTTGCCGTTTCGGTTTCCAACGACGGAGCTCTATAGCACCTGGAGTGTCTTAACTGTGAGGCAATTAATGTTACAGGAAACTGTATTACTCCAACACTCTCAACTGGTCTTTAACCCGAGTTCTACGAATAGCAAGAGAAGGAAGGGAACGGTTTGTCGTACCCCACTTTTCAAAACTAAACGCTCGAGTAACTTCTACATTTTCCTCGGACCCTACATATATAACCTTGTCAATACAAAGCTATTAATCTACGCACTGCCGAGATATAAATGCAAGAAGGTAGTATCCGAATGGCTCAAGACTCTATCTTATGATGACACTGAAAAGCTATTAACCCCCCTCGCCTAGCCCCTTCTAATCTTCAAACATAGTTAAATTATTTTATTGCATTACATTCTATATCTACATACATACAAAAATGATTATTAACTTTTTACCTTGCAACTTGCACACACACACATACTTAATTACATACACACTGTTCTCTCGTTGCCCAGACTCTCATGAGACTGGTGCCTCGGGAGACCAAGCACACACATGGACGCACTCACAGACACACGCACACACTGTTCTCCTGTTGCCCAGACTCTCATGAGACTGGTGCCTCCGGAGACCAAGCACACACATGGACACACTCACAGACACACACACACACTGTTCTCTCGTTGCCCAGACTCTCATGATACTGGTGCCTCGGGAGACCAAGCACACACATGGACACACTCACAGACACACACACACACTGTTCTCTCGTTGCCCAGACTCTCGTGAGACTGGTGCCTCCGGAGACCAAGCACACACATGGACACACTCACAGACACACACACACACACACTGTTCTCTGGTTGCCCAGACTCTCATGAGACTGGTGCCTCGGGAGAACAAGCACCCATTCAACCACACTCACATACACTGTTCTCTCGTTACCCAGACTCTCATGAGACTGGTGCCTCGGGAGAGCAAGCACACAAAGAACTACACACACACACACACACACACACACTGGATGTTATCAGACTTCAACCTGTATAAACGTTAGGATGTTTCCTAACGTTTTTATATTTATAATCCTCCTTAGTTATTTAGTTTAGTACCTATTATATAAAATAAAAATACTCATGTTACCTCCCGCGGAATGTGTACCCTGGTGACCTGTGCTACAGGTTTTTCATAAACCTTTATCAGGCACCAGTCTCTCACAACACAGGTTCAGTAACATGTTATTTAATTATCTTTTGTAATAATTTAATATTTGTAACCTAGCTTAAGCTCTTTTTGTACTATCATTATCATTTGTGAGAGAAAATAAATAAACTTTTTATTTATTTATTATTTATTATTTATCTCAAGCTGTCCACTTAGAATGTATCAAAACTTCACAAGAAACAACTAACTATCGAGTAAGCAAGTCATGCAGAAAGTTTGAAGTTGTGAGTTACTGCGCCAGCTCTCTGGCTACCCCAGACTACCACTTACGTGTCACAAGAGAATCAAGTGGGTTCAGAGGGTTCTTCATCACGATGCTAATTTACACTGTCACTGTTAATTGGAGATAAGCCTTTGAAGAATTCCAAGCTTTTGTTCTGGTCGTTTTCTTTGTTGGTTAAGCTTTGTTTATTCTTAAAGTGTCGATTGTTCTTTGATTTATATTCTGTTTCTTGATCTTAGAACATGAAACATCAAAGGGTTCTTGTAGCTTATTTTCTATGACTTTTATGGTCGCATCCTTAAATGAGTTCAAGACTAAAATACCTACAAATAGAACATAAGGAACACAAAACACGATTTAATACCAGCCTCGACCCGTGCAATTTGGAAACATTAAATTAGATTGGTAGATAGATAAGTCTTTTTTTGGATCTTCAGACACACATATGAAAAAACTACAATAATTATAAGCTGAACTAGTAAAACAATACTATTATTTAAATCTAAGTAAAATGTCTGTTTGTGCTGCAATACGTCAAAAAACCATGTCTCAGCGTAATATTTTGAAAACAAAAACACAGATTTTCAACCATAACACATTGAGAACAAGCAAAAATACTTACTGAAGATACTGAATGTTTGAGATTGTGTATAGTAATAATGAAAATACGATAAAAAATATTGCCCTAACAATCATCTGTAATTGCTATCAAAGCTATATTGGCAATTTCACCAACATTGCCGTTTGGGCAAACGGCATAGCCCTAATCATACCCATTTGCAATCATTTTAGCACCCGGACAAAGGGAATTTAAATTAACTCTTTGTTCTGGACAACCCTATTCAGTGAAGGGTCCAGTTTTGAATATTACCTATCTACATTAGCCGAAAAGGCTAATGTGAGTTATAACCATTTTACTTAAACATATACTCAGATATACATAGGTTATCTGAGTTATTGAGACATTTTTGGGCCGGCATCAGAAACAATCACTGATATATTTTTCAAAAAGGGTTCGCCGAGGGATCTGTACGGAAAATCTGAACGCATCAAATGGCGAGCATTCCACTAGTGTATAATAAATATATCCCAAAGAAAGGAAAATCCAGTCCATAATAAAACGGCCGACCTTCGCAACCCATCGGGCCAAGGGACGATGTGATCTGATCCCCCATCTAGCTGTTATTGCGGCTTCAGATTAGAAGGACCAGGGAATTTCGCATTTTACTCCCATTTCCGTGAGGGTGTCGGTATCTTTTAATTGAAATCAACCTCACATTGCATTATAAGATTAAGATTACTATTTTATCGAACATAGATTAAGCAGACGCCTTTCATCTGAATAAAGTTTTATTATATCACTATTAAATATTATTTCTGAGAATACAAGGCGTGATGACCTGTTTAAAAATGCAACGCAGGGTCGCAGCTTATGGAAGGATCATGATGACATGTAACCAACTGTAAGACAAACAGGCTTAACTTTAATTACTATTCTCCTAGCTTATAAATTAATAACGCAAGTGTAGCACGTAGAAAAGGGTTCTAATTATTTTAAATTATATTTTCTGTCTATGTGTATCTGTAAATTAAGAAGAAGGTACTATTTTCTGTACTGTGCTGTATAAATGTCAATAAATCTTTCTCTATCTTTCTACAACGAAAATTGACAGTGGATTTGGTATCTAAAGTCCTTAACTCTGTTGCCAGAAATACGAGGAAATGCAAAGACCTAAAGGCTACAACGAATAGGCTTAACTGAGGACGGATGCGAATAATTGTTACTATATCCATTATATACGGAGTTAGGATAAGTTTGACGTAATGGCGGATTTAGTTGAGAGTCTGTTGTTCCGTCTGATTTTGGCACAGAATAGCATTTACTCGTTCAATGCACTTGGCTGACTGCTGAATGTGTTTCACGACGCTTATATTGCATTGCCAGACAATGTTTGTAAAAAATCTAGTCGACTTATTATAAAATTGATATGTTTCAGTAAGAACATAATATATCGAACAAACGGACCGAAACATGTAGATCTTATATCATAAATTCTAAAATTCTTTAGAGTGATAGCACCTACCTTGATGTCTGTACCTATACATATAACTCTAGAATGATATACGACTCGCAATTCAATATGACTTGTAATTTTCTTGCAATTTTCTTATGATGATACCGAAAAAATTAAAAATTAATAACTGACAAATGAGGCTCTTTGTTAAGGGCCGTAAGGGAATATTATAAGGATCATTAGGGCGCTATTACTGAGTCTTCATGTCAGAGATTATAAATTAGCCGTATTGCCTTGCATGAGTGTACAATTCATCAGAATTTGCATTTTGCAAGCACAACTGGGATTCGGCTTGACCCTTGGAGGTCTCAGATCATTCATAACAATGAGTCAATTATGATTTACTTTAGGGAACGAATGTTTTTCGGAGTGGGATTTTAATTAAGTTTGCCAGCGAAACAAAATGTTAAACTTTACAAATCTGAGCTAAAAAGTAGGTAAACTTATTAAAACATTGATTCTATATACACTGCAATAATTACTTTATTGCTGTGTATTACCTACTTCCTAGAATAACTTTTAGAGCAGACGAAGCTGACCAACCGATGTGCGTAATATCATAAACCATCTCTGCAAAGCGTCATATATGTAATGGATCTAAACTTATCAAACGTAATCCAGGGCAATGTGCACGTCTATTGAATCGTTCACAAGTGGTAAAGGCGAACAGATGTGAGTCAGAACAGAACGTAGGTGTTTTACCAAAGCACGGACGTTAGACGTTTTACCAAAGCACGGACGCCTACGGTTACTTTTTGTAGCGATGCAGTCGTGACTTTTGTTAGCGCGCGGTATCGCTACAATGACAAAACAAAGAAGCCCGCGACAGAATTCCGACTGGTATCGATGCCAAACTCTTCAAGACTACAGTGAATAGGTGTGTTCTAGATCTTTGTAATACCCCGTCGTCGTTAAACGGAGCTCTATCTATACATAGTAATAATAATAAAGTCGCTTCCCGCTGTCTGTCTCTATGTATGCTTAGATCTTTAAAACTACGCACGGATATTGATGCGGTTTTTTTAATTGATAGATTGATTTAAGAGGATCTTTATATGTATAACATGAACCCGTGTAAAGCTGGAACGGTTCGCTAGTAAGTTATTAAAAAAAGATACCAACGCGTGACAGCATCGCTACAAAAAGTAGCCGTGGGCGGGCCCTCTTAAAGTAACTGCTGCGATTAGTGTATCTTTTCAATTGCCTGGATCATTGAGTTGATTCGTGTTATTGTGCTTGCGTAATATGCATATGCCTGAAATTAATGTAAGGTTAAACAATATCCGATATTAATGTTCTGAGGGTTCTAAGTATATCAATAGCTGCAACTCAGCTGTTAGTTTTAAAAAAAGAGTTGTGCCAAATAATGACGATCTTTTTCCTAGTCAAATTCTAGGTATGGCTGGAAGTCTAGCCACGTGCAGAAGTAATATTATAGTGAACAAGTGTATGTGCAAACACAGAACGTGCACTGGTTATGTGGTTATTCCCTCACTTTCTAAATCTGATGGGAGGACGACACGACCGCGCAGAGGTCAGGCTAAATAGAAACACTACAGCCGAATATAAATCTGTAAGTTCATGCTCAAGGCATTTTAAAAGAAAATCTAAAGCAATACTAAAGCTGCGGTCACATTCCTAAGACACAAGAATCATTAGATCCAATAGATAAGCTCCCATTTCGGAGAGCTTAACTGGCGAATTCTTACATCGTTAGTTCGTCTTAACTGGGGCATCTAACTTTAGCCAGATTTAAGTGGGAACGAGGGAAACAAATGTGTTTTCGGAAACTGAAACTGAACTGTTCCTAGAGCAGCTTAAAGTGTTGCCAGTGCAGAGTTTTACGTTTAAATACAAAGTATAAAGGCTGTTATATCTATTGTGGATGATTTATATTGGTTATCAACTTCATGTCCGTGCTATTCTAGACGATATGGTTTCCTTGAAGCAGGTAATATCCAAGGCTGTGAGGAAATCATGCCATTTCACTATTCTCGAAATAAAACAAAGAAGGACAAGGATACACGAGCGAATACTATTTTACATTTTGTTTATGATTAAGTAAAACAGGGTAAGGCGCCACTGATCGCGTGACACAGCTCGGTACGGTACCATGCATCCCTTACGCCGTTATGTTACCCGAACCATTCCCGCCCGTATTACCTAATTCTCAAGGTTGAAAATACAAGTAATGGAAGGTATAATAAGTTAGTACTACCGTCACGTTATCATTATCAAGGTAATGAGTCATCGTGGAAAGTGGGCTTATTAATGTGACTCATGTTGTGTTGGGGTTGCTCATAGATTGCTGTGACCGATATAGTACCTACATGAACTTGATTCATTGCTTCTTATGTTGGCAATAGAAAACTATTGGTCAACCCATATAACAGCTGTTCCTCTTGTTAATATATCTATTACTAGCGGTCCGCCCCGGCTTCGCACGGGTAGTTAACAAAAATTATACTTAAATTTCTCAACATTTTGGGTCACATTATTGAAGTTTTCTGTAGCCAATGTCCATCAGGGATAATGTAGGATTCAAATGGGTAGGTAAATAGTTTTTCGAAGCGATCCAGTAGTTTTAAAGCATATTCTATTCAAACAAACAGTATTTTTTTCCTCTTTTTAATATTAGTATAGATGATTCAGATAAGGAAGTAGTTAGTTAAAACTTATTGGTGAAAATGGGGCCACGTTCGTTTTTTGGTTTGTCCAATAAGAGAGCTGAGATCCCGATGAACGGTTTTTTTTTACCAGGTTTAAATAATATTGGGAAATAGAAAATTAAACTGCGCATTATATGATATTCTCAGAAGAGGTTCTCCATGACATGAGAGACTACAGAACCGTCGAAAATACCGAGAACTGTCTGAACGATTTCGTTATTTTTTAGGCATTCACGGAAAAAAAGCTCGGCTTTTCCACGAAAGTGTTTTATTTCGCAACATCAAAATTTTCCGAGGCTCGTTAAACGGCTGATTTGACTCAATGTTTCTGGCAGCTCTGCTCTCTGAGGATTCATTCGTCATTTACTGGGCTATACGTGTGCTCGCAATGAAGATTGTAGATTGTAGTCACAAATGTATATATTGTATTAAGAATATCGGTCATCTTGTACCTTCTACCTTGTCTTGCACTTTAGTAAAACATACAAACTTAAAGAACAAATGCCAAATCTAAAATAAAAACTGTAAAAACGGTACAAGTATAAACAGACACGAAAATGCGGCAATAATGGGTCCCCCACCTCAGCATGTCTACCTACCTTTTGGCAACGCTATGATAATAAGTAATAGAACTTGGGCCTTTTTGGAGTCGGTTACAGAACAGATGAGACAGAAGGTTAAAAAACAGACAAGATTTCTCTCAGCCCTCTTGACCTCACTGGACTTACCCAGCTTACAATACCCCACTTAACATACTACAGACTATCAAAACACCAGCGGATTAAATAAGCAGACTATTGGGAAGGCAGTAAAATAAATACCATTTACCCTCTCGGACTTGGCCCAGATTAGGGACGCTTAATGCGACCTTATTTGTTTTGGGTTAAACCTTTTAAGATATAAAGACCCTTTAATAGATTTGATCCTTCGATTCGCTTAGTATCCAACAGCTCTTGGAGGGAATGTGTCGTCATGTTTTTATAAAACACCTCAGCTAGATCCTTCTTCGCAGCTTTTTTGGGAAATGAGACAAGCGTATAATTTTCAAAGTAGAAAATTATACGCTTGTCTAATTATACTTTTTACTTACATCTAATGATCAACTATTCTAGACTAGCTTTAGTCAGTTGTATCAAACGTATTTTTCCTAAATTGAATAATCTATTCTTGTTATTAGGTTTAAGAGCATTAGCCGCATTCGAGGTAATATCTTATTCGTAAAGTAAAAATATCCCAAATTTTTTGAAATCGACGTTCCTTCTGTACTTGAATGTGATAACCGACTGCACTTTGAGAGATAAAAATATTTAATATATAGTAGTAATAATTAGGATCGTCTGATGCAAATGTTTTTGTACGCCCTGGTTTGTCGTGTATAAGAAACACACATTTATGTTTTCTTCCAAACATAAGGTAAGCAGACATATGATTTACTTTGCCAACCTCTGTGGCACGGTGGGTAAAAGTCCATTTGAGACGCAGAAGGCAGCTTCTGCAGCTTCCCGCCTAGGTACAATAATTTTACAATCTGCAGATATGCAGATTTCTATGATTTTATAATAAAAAATATCTATCTATGTAATATAGTGTACCTATATCAGTCATCAGTCACCCAAGCTCCTGCTAAGCTTGGGGCTGGACTATTTTGTGTGGATTCTCCACCATTATTGATATTCTTTTTTATATTTTTGTAATAGTACTAGGTTCCGCAATAGTTAATAATTGCAATCATCGCAAGCTTTATTCGGGATAAAAATTAACGTATATTATTCCGGAACTAGTAAGGAATTGCGTCGATTTACTTGACAAGGATTTATTCAGAACACCAAGTACAACAAAAAATACGAAAGAAACTAAAGTAAAGGAATAATGTTTTTTGTTTTGTAACCACACTTCAGGAAAGTTCTAAGCATTTCATCATCACCAGACTATAATAGTCCACTGCTGGACATAGGTCTCCCCTAATGAGCGCCATAGATGGCATTATCATTTGGAGGTTATTGCCCATAATCCACTGCCCACGCTGGGCATGCGGGTTGGGGATCGCAGTTCGGTGGAGTTGTTCTGCAGAGGGCGCTGCTGCCCGCCCCCCGGTGTGTCTATCTTAGTCGCCTCTTACGACACCCACGGGAAGAGTTGGGGAGGTGAAATTCTATGCCGGCACCACACGGCCAGCATTTAAACAACCACAAATAAATTTGGACTCAATTTCAGTTCGTTCCGTTTCGGCAGAGTTAACAAACATCCAAAATTTTAATTGTTGTATTTATAATATTCGTGAGAAATATGATTATAATTCAATTGTTAGTGTGATAAAATAGTTCAAGTTAGAAAACAAGTCTTTCTAAACGCTTTCTAGGCATATAACAGCGCCGCTAAAAGTCCAAACAAAACTAAAAGCTTTCAACGATGAAGGCAGATTACTCCAGATTTCCCCGAATCGCCAGCAAATAATCTTAACTCGATTGTATCAGACTCAACTCCACTTGACCTCAATCCTTTCTGAACTAATTACCCAACGGTTATCCCAACAAAATGTGGTTAATCATAACAGAATAACGTAAATTGGCCGTGAAAGCCTCGGTTACTTAAGCCGTAAAGCATGATAACCGATGGGATTTATAGCCTAACAGCGGGCTAGGGACACAGATTGAAACATTTGTGGGAATTGATTTTTTGGATGACTGAGGCAACGCTAATGGCTTCTTATTCTTTTGGAATCGTTTGGAGAATGAGAAGGGTTTTATGCAAACAGGTCAAGGCTATATGAAATCCGATCAAAATACAAGCGCGAATCTTTTTTTAGCAAAATTTTCAATCATCAGAGAATAGAGAAGTTGTTCTGGCATTTCTGAAATTTGATTTCAGCGGATGATGAATATAGGATGTTAATATAGGCAGGAACCAAAAATGAGTTTAAGAAGCATAATAAACGATGCGATGAATAGCCTAATAGATTGAAACATTTTAAGGATATTTTTTTTTATGTTTGCGACTGAGGCCATAGCTAATGACTTTTTCTCAGCTTTTGGAATCGTTTGCAGAATGAGAGGAGAGGGTTTTATGCTCAGTCGAGTCTGATCAAAGTCATAGCTAAATTTAAAATCATCAGATGTGATTCTCTGATAGTTGGAAAATAATCTAAGTTCAAAACTGACACTTTTGACATCAGATTTCAGAGAATGGTGAGATTATTATTATGTGCGGGACCCACAGTCTGAGCATCTAATACCAACTCACCACTTTCTCTATCACTTGAATACACAAACGCAGATTAAGGCAGGTTTCAAGTCGCGATTAGTTGACACTTATGTAAGAAAATCTGTCAAAACTTCGGCACCTTAGACATTTTTAAATGTGAGTCGCGTTTGAGTTATCCGGGCTAACTCTCGCTAATTGACAGCTTCGAAATCCATAATCACTTTAATTTTAGAGCCACCTTACCTTTAAGACCTTTCATTATTCCGATCTCGTCTATTAAATACCCTTTCCGGGGTCATTACACCGGTCGCCCACCCGAAGTTACGTCAATATGCAAAGCTTGCTTTTGGACAGTTATTTGTAGAACCTTCCTAACTGACGAATAGGTTATGGGAACAGTGGGTTAGCTAGTAGGGATTCGGGAAAAGGGTTATAAACCGACTGTTTTCAGACAGATCTATAAGTTAAAGTTAGTAAGTAATATGACCTTTGCTTTAATTTTTAATTTTATCAAGATTATTTCGCATTGCTTCAATTTTAAATTTTATGAAAAATTATATATTGATTTTGTTTCATAAATAAAATAAAATAAATAAATAAAAATCGTTTGCTTTAATTTATAATTTTATCAAGATTATCTCGCGTTGGAGAAATGCAGTTTATCATACACTTCCGACTGGTATTGATATGCATCAGCTACCTGTAATTTGTTTGTAACAGTCTGCATTTAGCTCAATTGTTTCAATTGTAAAAATACGTTCTCATTTGGTTTTTTAATTGTAGTTTTCTTTGTGAGGTTTTACCCGTTTGTCATAAATAAGCTTTTATAATTTAAAATCAAATGAACAACACTCGTTTTCGAGAATTTTCTCAGGCCTCTGCAGAAAACCTTGCGACATACGTCTATTCAAAGTCAACTGTTCGGGTTTTATTCTATTTTACCAACCCGTTTTGGGAATTTATTTTCTTTGGAGGACACCAAAAGTGTAAGTTTGTAAGCATGTGCCAGTAAAGCATAGAAGGAAATGTTTATAAATAATACATAAATATTCCGCAATTTTCGAGCACAACCACCCAAGTAATGAAATGGAAATTGAGTGAATGTTCTAAAACGAAAGCACCGAGTAAAATAATCAAAACAAATCGCGCCAGCAGCAAACAAACCATATTTCTTTGCAAAGGGTCGCAATCAGCAAATGGAATTAGGCCGGCAACAGAAATAATGCACGACCCGGCCTAGTTGGCTAACAACACCTAAACGACATTTAAACAGACATGCTGTTTAAGGTGTTTATACACTGGGGTGCAGCGGACACAGTATACAAACTAGTGCCATCAGTTATCTAGATGACTATGTACATAATATATACATAATACAATATTTTAAATAGATAGATATTTTTTATTAGAAAACGATCAGAACACCCTGAACAAATATCTGCAGATCATGCATACATTTGTTCCGAGGCGGGAATCGTTGACGTTATGGATCCAATTCTAATTCTCACGTGCTGGAACTGATATCTGCACTGAGATGCCTTTGCCAGCCCAGCTTTTAAGTACGAGAGCAGGGCATTTGGTGATTAACAGCTTCGATTCAGCTTTTCTCTTCAACATTATGTCGCTATTACTGGGTGTGTGTTTAGGTAATGTGTTTGTAATGGGACTTAACTAAGCTATCCTAACCTATAGACTAGGTCGACCCTTACAACTGACACATTTGGCCAAATGTGTCACGACGCCAAATGCTCCAATGTTGTGGAAAAGTACCCAACGTTATAGATAGGCAACTGAATTGGTCATTTTGCAGTTTTGGGTCATTTCTACGCACAGTGAAAAAAACAGTATACATTTCAACAATTTTCTAACATTATTTTTAGTTGGGGTGATAATGTGGCTGCCAACATACGCGTTGAATTTTTTATTTCAATATCTGCCAAAGTAGAGTAGGATAAAAAAAATCATCATATCGTTGTCGACCTACCTAGGTCCGTGGTCAGACCGCTTTGCCCCAGTGCTCGCGCACGTTACAAAACCTCCACTTTATTTCATAGCCCCTATCCTTCCGTCATAAGGTCCACTTTACCCCAGTTAGGAATAAACTGTGATTGTTATGTCTGAGGTTACAACCATCTACTAATTAATTTGGATTAGGGTTCCGTGGACGCAGATAAAACCTGCGGCTCGTGGCGTCGCGCGGAGTCCTAAATCATTGCTGTACTTGTTTTGCGTAATCCTGGATACAGAACAGACCCCTTTAGGTTGTTTATATGAGATACTAGCGGTCCGCCCTGACTTCGCACGGGTATTTAATAAAAATTTAATTTTACATGCGGGTCCCTAATTTTTTTGAAATTATCTTTAGCCTAGGAGTTTGGAGTTGGAAACAAACAAAAGAAACAAATAGCACCATTTTTAAGATAAATATCGAAGAAGGTTTCCGTTCCAACAAAAAGCCTTTTCATTCTGATACCAATGAAATAAATGCCTAAAGTTTCAATATTTCAAAGAATTCTACAAACTTCACTTACATCGAATAGACTTTCTGATATGTAAGTACAGTGCGCGTCACATATAAGTACCCTCCTATCTCAATGTATGTGGGACACAATAGTTGTTATTGTTGGGAATTTCAGACTTTGAGTATTATGGTGGGTGGTTCGATCCTGAGTGGCGGCGTGATAAATTTTTGCATGTGAAAATTTGTGATGAGTTACAAGGGAATTCGAAGTAGTCGTAATTATTATGTAGACAAGGGGGTACTTATTTCTGACGCGCACTGTACCTACTGATTTCTAAAACTATTTATAGGTAATCTTAAATATTTACATGAGAGAACCAGGAATCGAACCCGTTACACGAGAAAAGTAAATAAAATCCTTCCTTTTATTTCTGATACTATGTTATTGAGCAAAAATAATCCTTATGATGAAGCCTTTCGATCGGTACGATACAGCTACAGGGTAATTCTTTTTCTCGTGTAACGGGTTCGATTCCCGGTCCACCCATATAACTATTTAAAAATATATGAATGCAGTTTTGATTGTTTTTTAAATAAAAATAATGTCTTCTTTCAGTTAAACGTTCCATCTTCAAAATTTATTGTACTTTCCCTCCATGTGGCATAGCTGTGGGATGCCCTGTTCTACTCTATTCGATTCTAAGTGCTACACAAGTAAATGGAATACGGGTCCAATCGGGATTAACAATGATGTTCGAAGAACGCTAGTACGTCTAGGTATTGGAGACAGATGACACTAGAGTAATACCACAGTATACATAATACACAACTAAGTTAATAATTATTATCTATACTAATATTATAAAGAGGAAAGATTTGATTGTTTGTATGTTTGTTTGTTTGTTTGAATTGAATAGGCTCCGAAACTACTGGACCGAGTTAAAAAATTCTTTCACCATTAGAATCCTTAATTTTCCGTGATGAACATAGGCTATATAATATTTTCAAAAAAGTTAGGGATCCGCATGAAAAATTCAATAATTGAACCGTGGGCTGTATATTCAACCTCTTTTTCTATTATGGCGAGTCAGAATAGAAAAAGAGGTTGTATAGCGCACGGTGCTTGCTTTTTCTCTACGGCCGGTGTCAGTTTTGGAATGTCGAGTCAATGTCAAAAACCCCAATGCTGTTAAAAAAAGTAAAGATCCGTATGAAAACTGTGAACCATCGTTTTAGTGTGTATAATTTCTGAAATTTTTGTTAAATACCCGTGCGAAGCCGGGGCGGGCCGCTAGTTATATATAATATTATTGTATAATATTGTAATAATAATAGTAATATAATAATAATATAATAATTGTAAAAATATAATTGTATAATATTGTTGTATTACTAATAATACTGATTATGGTGATGCGTCACACGTCGCCGTACCTATTGTGTACCATTTTAGTTATTAAGACTTTATATTTTTGTATGTAAGGTTGATATGGGCCCTGGAATAAGTTTTTTAACATCCTTAACTGTTCTTATGTTGCCTGAAATAAACGATTTATTTATCTATACTAATATACTAATATTATAAAGAGGAAAGATTTGATTGTATGTTTGTTTGAATTGAATAGGCTCCGAAACTACTGGACCGATTTGAAAAATTCTTTAACCATTAGAATCCTAAATTTTCCGTGATGAACATAGGCTATATAATATTTTCAAAAAAGTTAGGGATCCGCATGAAAACTGCGCTGCGCTGAATATATAATTCAACTTCTTTTATTATTACGGCTGCTTGCTTTTTCTCTACGGCCAGTGTCAGTTATGGAGTGTCATAAACTTCACAATTAGTCACTATGGTACGGAAGGCAAGTCAACTGTCGAAAAATAAAATCAATGTCAAAAAGCCCACTGCTGCTAACTAAAGTAAGGGATCCGTATGAAAATTGTGAAACCCAACGTGTATGTATAATTTCTTAAATTTTTGTTTAATACCCGTGCGAAGCCGGGGCGGACCGCTATTTATAAATATTGGACTTTCTATCCAAGTTGTAGTAACTCTATTCACGATAAGATTTCATGTTTGCAGATGAATGTTTTAAGGAAAACTTGGGCAAAGTTAGCGTTTGTTACCTAAGTTTGCTACGTGCTTAGGGTTTGTTTCGAACGAAATGCAAGTATGGAAGGGGAAGCTATTTTTTTGATAAGTGCTACCATAATGCATTTTTAAATTGAATAGGCAAAAGCCATATTGCCTAGTTTTACGTTTATCTTATTTTCTTTAGTTCAGTGTAAAATACACGTTTTTACTGGTTAGCCATTTTTTTCCCTCTTGCACATAGCGCCTCATTTATAATCTGAAGTTATGTCGTCATAATTGGAGGTGTTCTTTAACGTGGATAAAAAGAATGTTGGACCATCCACACATCATCATCTAGCCCCGAAAAAGTAGTACCTATATACTCGTATGTACATACTAGACCGTCTCTGCCGACTCTATTTCTCTTTCTGTCTGCTCTACTAGATATAAACAGTAAACATCGCAAAACCGTCTAATACTTTAGAACAGATTCTAAACGTGTTAAGGGGCAAAATTTGCCCCCGAAATCAGCACTTGCAACTTGATATCTGATGACGTCACAGATGAGTGACGTCGTCAAATTTTACGTCGAACTTGACGCACGCTGATATGCCGATGGCGAGAAAAGTGCCCATAAAAAGAATTGATGAACCGATTTTTAAAGGACGTACTGAGGAACTCAAGACTGATATAAATATGTATTAGCTAATTTCTACTGCAGCTTCAAGGAGTTATTCCAAACCCATTAATATTGTACACATTCACACACACACATATTCTCCATTTAGAAATGCACAAAATTGTTCTGTTCTCCGCAACGCAATGCATTAGTAAAAATGTAAGAGGCTCTATTGAAAGGTTTCACGCCGTTAAGTTTAAATTTATGTCCGGTGATCCCTTTAAGAGATTTACCTATTATATTTTTATATCTAACAATGTAATATCACAATAAAATTGAAAACGAAACTCCGGGTGAAACCAGGTTCCGAACAAAAAACCTACCCCCCAACATTAGACCTCAGTCCGTCTGCGGCCCTTCGTGCCGTAATGTCCCTGACTCAGTGTATACACGCCCTTAAATTGCGTGAGAAATAACTTCGGCAAACATTTTTCTGAGAACACAGTAAATTTTATGTTGTTCCAAGCAAATTGTTAAAATTTAGGCAACTTATTCAGATTTACAAGAGTAATTCTTAAGAAAACGAAGATTTTTAGAGATATTTAAAAGATTTTTCTCGGCAACTTTTTATACACTGATGAATCACCGTGTAAAGACGAGAAAGAAAAAATATTCTAACAGACAAAATCTTTGCAAAGCTCAAAACTTGATTCGTTATTTTCGCATTTTCAATATAAGTGCTGGTTACTTCACTACTTTTAATTTATTTACGCTCCAATAATTAACCCGGCGAGTAATTACGTAAATAATAATGCACATTATTATTTATTCATAGTTATTTTGGTACATATCATGCACTAACCTCGGTAGAATTCGCAAGTTCAGTGTGAACCTTTACAACGATGTGTTGTGGTAACAGTAGTGCAGCTTTATAGTAAGGTCCGTAGAGGTGAAAACGCCGCGTAGCAACAAAACACTAGGCCTAGCTATTTCTAGTGTTCAAATACCTAGGCCTAGTAGTACTAAGATACTGACAAAATTTTAGGGTTTCGAGATTGTTTTCTAATCCCTATTGGTCTCGCTTTGTCTGTCCTTTTTTCAATTTTTAATATATCGGCAACTAATGTAGCTATTAACGTGATATTTGATATATTTTTCTTTAAACCTGAAATGTAATACATTTCGGTAAAAAAAGAATATGAAAATTTTCAGTACAAATTGTGATGTCGACATTTTAAAAGATACCTAAAAGGTTGGTTACCAAATAAAATGAATCGGTTTTTATATCTCAAAACAGTTTGTAGATATGAATCATGGATTTATGAAAAGTAAGGATAGCATCCTGTCAAATCAAACTTGAATCCTAACAATGGCGGAATGACATTGAGTGTCATTGTATATCGAGATGCCAACTGAAGAAAAATTTACCCATAATTTTTATAAATATTATTCCTAATAATTGTTTACAAATGAATATGTAGATTATAAAAAATCTACGTAGGTACTGCTTTAGCCACGGTCATCGTCTATTAGACCTACTTTTTATAATTTTCAATTTACGCCAGCGCTTTATGGTGCTAACTGCAGTGAATTTGATTATCCCACAAGCACAGAACAGAACACTGTACTTTCCCGGGATCAAATAGTAACGTATTTGCTAATCGAAGAAATTTCAACAAAATCTGTTCAGCCCTTAGTGTATCCAACTCTCCGTTCACTGTCTAATTTTAGTTTGAAAAAATTATTCTTTGTGCCTATTAACTGGCTGACAACTTTTTTCTGCCTGATGCTTCGCATGCGTTGTTCCTATGGAAATGCCTAACCGCAAATGAAATAAAAATTACTTATTTAAAAGTGGCAATAAGCAGCCATATATTACGATTGTTACTAGGAAGATCAATTAAACGTTCCTAATAATGAAAAAATATACATTATTCTCATATTCATTGTTTGATAAATAAGAAATAAAAATTTATGGATATATAAATAGTATTAATTTTAATTGCCCAAATTCTTATAAATTAAAAATCTTAATGCACACTGCATGCTATACTAGATTAAGTGGGATTCCAGTTATTTTCATTGTGAGATTCTCTGATTACCTATACGAATTCAATTTAACTTCAAATTTTCATCACCTAGAAATCTGAAAAAATATTGACTAATAGTTATGCCCTGCGGCTACCTATAATCTCGATATAACATGTTATCTGCGTAGCATCAGCGTCAGTAAAATTATTATTAAAATGGGTTCAGCTATTTTGGAGGTTAGCTTAAATAAACACTATAATAATTCGTCTATCAAAAGCTAAGCTATTGTATTGATAATACAAACGGAAATTCAATATCATAATTATATTTCAAATAATAAATTTTATTATAGATAACCAGAATGAAAAATAAATGCCTATTTACCTGATTTATAATTTAAAGTCAATAAAATATGAGAATTGAAACTTATTTAATATACTCCCACATTTACCGGAAAATTTACATGTTTACATGTTGGCAGCACTGGCTAGATTTTGTGCTTCTATTTTGATTATTTTGTTCATAATAATTTTGCGTCAAATCAAAGAAATATGTTGGTGAAATAAGAAATTTACCTAGGAAATGTGATCCGGTGTTTTTTATTGACAAACCCATTGTGATTTTTGCAACATCTGACCACACAAGACGGCGTTTTCTATTTATTTTGGTTTGTTTACAATGAGGTTCATCAGTTGGTGTCTATAGCCGTAATGGCGATGGCCAGCATACTATTTGATTGATTGGCATGCTTGCTTGATTGGAGTGCTTCGTTTTATTTTTTTCTGATACTCCTTCCGTACTTATTTATAGTTTCATGATATGAATCTTAATTTTCTAGGAATATATACAGAAGTCTGTAAAAATAACAGTTTTTGAAAAATAGTTCATAACAAATTTTCAGAGGTGGGCATTTATTTCATTTAGCATACCAAATGTAAGGATGATAAGGATATTACGAAAGAGTTTTTTTAGTAGTAATTGTTCCTATAGTAAAACTTTCATCTTTTTAAAATACATTGAAAAGAGTCGAACGATTTCTCCGAAGTAGATACTGGTCCTATTCGTATACAAAATGGACAAAAGTTCGAAACCCTCGGCGCGCGAGTTACACTCGCACTTGGCGGATCTTGTTTTATTAACTTTTAAGTTTTAGGGAAGCCCGTAGAACTAGTCGTAACTAAGCAATTTCATTTACGTAAGACGAAACTCGAGAAGAATTATCAATATCAACTCTCATGTTTTCATGTTAATTGCATAGCATCATTTTGGGTTTCGTAAGGGTAGAAACGGGACCCTATTACAAAGTATTCTTTTTATTTATTCTGCTGTCTTACCATCTTCGGGCTGTATCTCACGGTCCGTAGTAGGTAGATTGTAAAATATGACAATGTATGTAAAATAAAATAAATGTAATAAATAAGGGACCCAACGTCTATACCAAGTCGAGCATTGATTACAGAAGTAAGTAAGTACTTAGATCGGGGACCGCGTTAGATCGATTTTTTCCAATTAAAAATTCCCTCGGAAGCGTTGCTTTCGCGAAAGTGAGAAAGAGTTTTGAACGATGATGTACGGAACCCTCAGTGTGCGAGTCGATTCTCTCGACTAGCTCAATAAAATATATAAAAAGAAAAAAAAGGAGGAAATAATTAAATTTATTGGGTCACAAATAAATTTAATTATTTGTAACACAACAAGTAGTACACAATAGAAATATATGTAGATCAATGCAACAAAAGTACAATAGATTTAAATCTAAATACCTGACCTACTGCTGTTCAACAATGTGTTATACCTATATGGTATACTGAAGAAACGCGGTACGAAGTTGCTCAAAGCTTTGAATACAACATAATGTATAGAGACCATCTGCAGAATAATAGTATAAGTTAGGACGCTCCAGACACTACTTGGATACAGGAAATTAGACATTTGTATTCCTGAATATTTGAAGGTGTTGTGCTGTTGGTACAGCAACTGAGGGCTAGTGTTGTATTGTAGGTAGGTAAGTTAAAGTGCTTTGATTAACAAAGAAACATAGAAAATTCCGAGAACACCCGGAACAATTATCGGCATATCGTACAAACATTTGCCTTGAGGCGGATATGCGTAGGTATTGACTAGCTTTTTTTATATATCTATACTATTATTATAAATATGAAATATTTGATGACCGGAGGACTATGATCAAACGATCAAACGCCTGTTTTTCAATTGTTAAATATCCGATTTGGTTGCATTTTTACCAACTTTTTCGATGATCCGGAGTTGTTGCCATTTTTGATGTATAGCTGTGCGACCCGGAATCGCACGGGTGTTTTACAATAATATCAAAAATTTGAAATTTTTACACACACATACAGAATTATGTACACGTTTGGTGATATTATTGTAATTTTCATACGAATCCCTAACTTTTTTGAAAATATTCTATAGCCTATGTTCATCATGGAAAATTTAGAATTCTAATGGTGCGAGAATTGTTCAAATCGGTCCAGTAGTTTCGAAGCCCATTCAATTCAAACAAACGAACAATCAAATCTTTCTTCTTTATAAAATTAGTATATTAAAGAATATCCCCTACGTTTCCATCGCGTTGCAGTGATCGTGGTCACGGGGCGACTCGCTGCAAATAAAATCGCTGAAAATAAAAACAAAAGGTACGCGATAAATACCCGATAAATATTCTTTAATATGTCAACAAATCGTGAAAGTTTAAAAAGTTTTAAAATTAGTATAGATATAGATAGTATATAGATACAATCCTACTGGTAAATGGACCCAAAATTAGCACCGCAAATTCCCGATCCAGTATTGTATTAGGTAAAGCGGAGTTATTTGCCGTATGCTACAATATGGCCCGGGCCTTGCACAACACGGTCCGTTTTACCAGCTGGTGCCTGGTTGGCAGATTACTTGATAGTCACTTGGATGTTGTTTTACTATCGGGGAAATTTAGAACGTATCTACGACCATGATCTATGTTTTAAAATGAAATTCATAAGATTTGGTTCTGTTTGAACAGAAATTATAGAAATATGAAGCAATTTTACAAAAAGCGCTTACATTTACCACTGAATAAAATAACTGTTACTAAAATTTTCAGTTTGTTTTATAAAATAATACATATTTTGGTTTTATCAGAGTTTTACCATTGAAATGATCTGTCTTTATCAAGGTACTGATGTTTTTTGGTTATGAGTGGCACTGGCAGCTTTGTAGTAAACAAGGAACATTTTTATAACTAAAACATTTTAATTATGCGAATAGCAATCTCCAGAGTTCCAATTTCAAACAATCCTTGTTTAAAATTGGAACGCTAGAAACACAGTAACCAAGCATTGCAAAGAACGTAAACATTGACAATAATAACTAGAAAACGTTCGAATGTTACTAGTACTATACCAACATTGCTTAGTAAACAGTTGGTACGGCCAACGGCTGGCTATAACCTGACCCGTCGGAATTTGCATAGAAATTAGCTAGCGCCCGGCTAACCGACATTTCACATGGACTGCGTTACGTGGGACCCACCTTAGAATGGGCGATGTGATTTTCAGCAGGACTTATATGTCCCTAAATCTGAAGTTACTTTCGTCTATGGTAGAATACCAAAATGTGTGGTGATACCATTGTCATATCGAGGCCTTATTTTTATGACATAGGACATTTCTTGCCCAAACCGTGTAACGTGCCGTGTTCTAAAGGTAAGCGATTTATAAACCTGCTTATGTGTGGAATAGAAAAATTGTATTATAAGCCAAAAGCGCTCCGTAGCAACTGGACAAATTCGCAGCTGGACGGATTCTCAACTAGACGAATTCTCAGCTGGACGAGTAGCGAGCGTTTATTTAAAATCTCAAATCGTACCCGAATCGCACCGTGTCGTGGTTGGGAATGATAGAATATGGATAGGGAATCTCTAAGTAAGGAATACGGTTTGGTCCGATTCCACGCCGTCTTGTATCTGTGTAAAGCGTTTGGATTGGTAATAGTGAATAGCCCTGAAGGGAGCAGTAAGGTCTATGAAGACTTCTCTGTCAGCTAAATCGTATGATATAAAGGGCAAAGGCCTCTGTATGCATCCAGATCACGGCTGATACCAATAACTTTGTATAATGAGATACGAAATTGTTCATATGGCCCCCAGGTTCATCAAAACTGCTAGAGTAATCAGTGCGAAGTATCTACAACTAAGCAAGTTTTCGTTGAATGTATTTTGTGAAATATTTTTCTGACATTGACATTTACAGCCCCTGTCAGAAGGCCGTTATGTGACATTTGTAGAAAATGCTGAAAAGTTTATAAACTGCGTAAAAGCGCGAGTCTTTTGTCTATTGGCAAATAATAACTATAGAGGTGCAGAGTGTGGCGTAGTTAAAGAGCCCTTTATCTACGAATAAGGAGAATCAGAACGGTTCAGAAAAAAAATTGTACGTAGTAAAATTCCCTGTCAGAAGGCCGGTATGTGACATTTGTAGAAAATGCTGAAAAGTTTATAAACTGCGTAAAAGCGCGAGTCTTTTGTCTATTGGCAAATAATAACTATAGAGGTACAGAGTGTGGCGTAGTTAAAGAGCCCTTTATCTACGAATAAGGAGAATCAGAACGGTTCAGAAAAAAAATTGTACGTAGTAAAATTCTGGACATTTATGAAATTGTTAACTTTTTTTACCCTTGTACTTTTCGATGCCACGGTAATAAATCAAGGGAGTAATTTTCTCAAACTGTTTTCGCATTCTTAGATAGCTATGCTATTAAATGCTATGGCAGTATTTAGCCAAAAAACACATTATTTACATATAAAAAAATTTAGATTTTGCTTATAAAATTTGACGTCCTGTGGTGAAAAAATGTATTGTCACCTGAAAGACCTTAATTTTAAATTGAATTATATACATATATACATTATGGTGTTTTGTGACGTATCCAAGAGTACTTTAAGGTATAAATAATCTTTTTAATCAAATCTTAAAATGCTTTTTTTCTTTTATACCATAAAGAAAATAAATCACTTTAAGATTTGATTTGTGTTCATCTGGAACTTTTTATGTGACATAAATAAATAGGACAATCTATTAATAGTAATATGCAGGATATTAGGTACAAATATAATAATTATATTCACTATTTAGCCCACGCCCATAATAGGTATTCAGTATTTCCTTCACAAAAGACTTGAATTTATGAAACTAAATTAAGCTGCTTTTTATCAAAGTATTTATAATTCTTAGAAGCATTATTTCAGGTCCCGTGTTAAGCAAAAACCTACCCCTCGGCGTTAAGGATACCCTTGAATCGTTGACCCAGTTTTAGGGGATGATACCCGCTTTTATTACGTCCTTTTATCCCTGTCTTTTCTATACCAACTTTTACACTGTTTAACATCTATACTAATATTATAAGGAGGAAAGATTTAATTGTTTGTTTCAATTGAATAGGCTCCGAAACTACTGGATCGATTTGATAAATTATTATTAATTAAAATCCTACATTGTCCCTAATGTATATAGGCTGTGGAATATTTTCAAAAAGCTAGGGATCTTTCAAAAATTACATCAATGTAACCTAACGAGCGTAAAAATTTATACTATTTGACATTTTTGTTAAATACCCGTGCAAAGCACAGGGCGGAGCAAATGCCAAATAAAATCAAAATTATAATTTTTTCTTGTTAAAAATACCGTTACCAAAAGCCAATGGCTAGAATGCTGTGCAACGCGGAATGACATTCCAATAATCTATGGTCTCTATAAAAAGCTTTGTCAAAGCATACCTTTCAAAAATGCCTTTAATTTTCAGCACGGTGTGTTTTCTTTTGTGTAGATGCCTTTATTTATGTATTAACAAAGGAAATTACAATCAAACAACTAACAAAGAAAATTATAAATACCTATCTAACTAAATAATAGCTAGTATTTACAAATTGAAACAATTGAGCTAACTGCAGACTGTTAACAAAACAAAACATAAGACTAGTATTTCTAATTGACACATTTGAACTAACTGAAGATTGATGTAAACAATCTAAAGGTTCAACTGATCCATATCAATAAATTGTATAAATTATAAACTTCCATACTTACAAGTGATATTTTAAAATAATAATATTGCTTTATCTTGCAAGCTACTAACTTGACTAACTAGTAGGTACATGCGAATGTTTGAGCAAGATAGTTTTAAATTATCGTCTCTAAAATTTGGGCTAACATTCTTTTAAACCATTAGAGAAATTTCAGCTCAAAATGCGTCCAAAAGTTAATAATCCACTTGGAATGGCCGTATTTTAAAATGGACTTCATATTTTCACAAATTAGTTTTGAGTTCAGATTGGATTATAAAAAGTCTCGAAAAGTTACAGAAGTTTGACGGGTTGGGTGAGATGAATGATTATTGCGACCGACAGACAAACAGAAATCTTTTAAATGGTGCCAGACATATCGATCTTGTTCAGAATGTCAGATACAACAACGATATAAAACTGAATTCAGTTCACAGTAGTTTTCAGTTAAATTCTACCAGGGTCTGTTTTAGTGCCCATGGTGTTGCATGGTGGTCTGCGGCTTTTGGCTTTTTCCTAGCTCATCCCAGATGTGCTCAATTGGGATGGTCCTTTTTATTTCGAAAGTATATCCTGTGTACTAAAAAATTTATTGCAATTTTAAAAGTGTGATACTAAGTTTGGCGAATGGTGCTTTCTTATGTACGTATAAACCTTTCTTAAATGTATGCAAGTCTTATGTTATGCTGTTGGCATATACCATACTGAGATAAAACACTGCTTGATTGCTTAAAGTTGAAAGTTTTCTAAGTTATAGGGGTTACTCTATCACAGAATTTTAAAGTTTTCATTTAAATTTTTTATGAGACGATCTAAAGAGTTCGTCTCTCTACTAAAGAGTAGCTATACAAACTTCAAATCTGGAAGCCAGCCTGCAAATTTTTAACAAAATGCCTACCAAGTTCATGGCATATACCCTGGTAAGTTGAGGAACCAAAGTTAGTTCCCAACATTCCCATGGTCCATCATCTGTGGCACCTAAAATTGGCCAAAAAATACAAAAGCATAAATTTATACCAAATATGAGCTTTCTATTATAATCTTATATATTGAAAATATCTTTAAATATCCCAAGGTTGTCTGGAAGATATCACTCATAACGATAAGGCCACCGTTTACAATTTCTCTACTTTAAACATGTTTGTTAGTAATTTTGTCTTAGTTTGTGTGGTATGATAAAATATTTTCTAATTGCCTTGTTAAAGATCAAATAAAACCTTAGATATCTACGCATTAATTTACGTTATATTTACACAACCAAAGCGTAACCTAATGTTTTAGGAAACCAGTAACCAGCAAAATGTACCTAAATCTCGTAATTATTCTGCAAGCGGGGTATCTCGCGTTATATGGCGCGTAAGTTAATAAATCTTCAGTTACGCCCTTCAACAGCAGAGATCCAACAAAATGTTTCAAAACAAAGGTTTTATTTTACACGCGGAGCCTTGACTAGTCTTCATCATCAGCGTGTAATATGTCTACGGCTGGACCTCTAGGCCTCTCCTAATGAGCGCTATTTTTTCATTTGTCATTTGGGGGTTATTGCCCATAATCTCCACGCTGGGCATGTGGCTTAGAGATTGGAGTTGTTCTGCAGAGGGCGCTGCTGCTCGCCCCCCGGTTTGTCTCCCTTAGTCGCCTCTTACGACACCCACGGGAAATGTGGGGGTGGTGAAATTCTTTTCTGGCACCACACGGCAAGGCTGACTATCCTTATATGACGAAAATCTATTCTTATTTATTATAAAGAGGAAAGATTTGATTGTTTGTTTGAATTGAATAGCCCACGAAACTGCTGGAACGATTTGAATAATTCTTTCGATATTCACTACATTATCCCTGATAAACATAGACTATAGGGTATTTTTAAAAAAGGGTTCTGTATTTAATTTTAATAATGTAATCCAAAGACATAGTGAGTAGAACCAAAGTGTGTAAAAATTTATAATTTTTGAAACGGTTGTTATATGTAGACCCGTGAAGCTAGCAAGTTGTTTTTATTTTTTAAGGAAAAACGGCAAAAGTTTCATTGTATAACCACTCCCGCTCTTTGAAGTATTACCAGCATCTATAGCTGTATACTCTCTCTGTTTTGGCTGTAGATTACGTTATAAGTTTTTCTTTTAATTATTTAGATCTAAGAGCTGTGGCTTTTGTTTAATAAATAAATAAAATACCAGTGACCTTTTGATTCGATCAACAACCCACAAAATAATCCAGTTTTTAAGACGTTGTAACAATACATCACGCGCGACTTTAATAACAAAGATGCCACAATAACGCCCTACCCAAAACTGACATAAAATGCTAGAGTCCCATAAAGTTAATTTACTGTACCTATAAAAGGTAAACCGCTGATGAAAATGGACTTTGTGCTTACCGGATTGTGTTCTTGGCGCATGAATTTTGTAATTGCTTACGAGTGTGTTCAACTACTCCTCTGCAAGGTGGAATGAAGACCTGATGAAGGTTATGGGAAACCTCAGGATGCCGGCAGCTCAGGATTGGGTTATTCTGGTGGTCTTTGGGAAAGGCCCAGTTTTGGGCGTCTGTAGCTGAGATGATTATGAATGTGGGTTGCAATGGGCGAAGCGAGCGTGAAGCCCAAGCGAAGATGTATTTTCGTTGAAATAAATAATTAATGCTGGATAATCCACACAGCATCATCTAGCCCGAAGTTAAGCAGAGCTTATAATTAATCTAGTACATATTTAATTATTAAAAAAATTTACATTAATAGATATTGTTTTTACTATAAGTACATAGGTTACGACCAGAACACCCTGAACAAATACCTGCAGATCGCGCCTACATTTATCTCGAGCTGGGAATCGAACCCGCAACATCCTGCGTCGCAGGCAGACTTTCGCCCACCGCCGTGGTAGTCTCAAAATAATGTGGGAGAATATTAGAAAGGTAAAATCTCAGGCTTTGTCTTGTTGAGCAACATAATGCTCATTATAGTTATTAATTCATTTAACTAAGCTGTCTCAATATTACAATCGGTTAGATAGAAATATCAATCCATCTGAGTGTAATTCAACGTTAGTTTTGAAGTCATTTGATAAATTGTTATTGTTATTCGTTAGAGTGAATGAGAGGTGACGGAGCACTAAGCTTTGGAACTATTCTGAATAAGCAAATAACACTATACTTAAGTAACAAGTATTAAAGTTTTTGTCATCGATAGAAATTGATAAAAATCCGCTCCCGATGAAACCGAAAATACAACCGGACATCAAAAGCTTTCAAAAACTTACGAAGGAACCTCACAAGTACCTACATAATAAAAAAATTCTATATTTTCAGCAATCAAAAGGGACGCTCGTTTCACACAACCTGTGTAGGTTTGCGGAGGAAAAAATAAAGTGCCTCTACGCCAAACCGGGGTTGATTCATCGTACATTTCATGCAAATACCGCAAATAAATTATCTAACTGCAGGTTGTGGCAAACAATCTAGAGGTAGCTGAACTGATCCATATCAATACCAGTCGTATGGCAATACTGATGCGCTGCGTCAGATACTCACCAGCTCTTGGGTCACACAGCGTTCAATAGCTTGGTATCATTCCTCTAAGTAGGTTACAAGTGTTCCTAGGTTAGTACAACAGTGCCCTAGGTTGAAGCACTTATCACGCCCACTCAAACCTGCCGTAAATCAATACAATTGACTGCTTCAACGCAAACCGTTTGACGTTTATGGAGTACGCGCCTTTTTGTTCAGCGAACTGAATTCTTTGCAGTTTCCGTGTGTTGGTTTATTTTTATCGCGTTGCACCTGAACCTCTCCTATTAAGCGGATAACAACTCTATCACAAAATTTTCATACGTTTTTCTAGGCCGGGGTCATGTTCCCGCGCGTATTATACAAGGACACTCGTTTTTTATTATTTATATTTTATAACAAAATTAATATCGTTAAAAACCAATTAAAACATATGGATCAGTTGAGCTACCTGTAGTTTGTTTGCAGCAGTCTGCAGTTAGCTCAATTGTTTCAATTGTAAATACTAGTTTTTTTTTATTAAGTTATATCATTGTAATTTTATTTGCTTTTTGCCCATATTAAAACACAATTCACACAATTTTATAATATTGGACAACCTTTTACATCCCTTCGTTACTTTTAATCTCATGTAGAAGACACCAAAAAACAGAAAAAAACCAAGACATTAATTTAAGTTTTGTAAATATATCATGAGTAGGTACAGAAAGCCTACAGTAGGTTTATTCCTTTGCTTATTCGGTAGTACCTACCGTCTCATCGATCAATATAAAAATATTCATGAATCTCTTATTATTTATGCGTTTAAAGGAAATGCTGGTACAATACATGGAAGCTTCGATAAAATTGTGATTTATTTTACGTGGCTCAGCGAAGACGGGAGTATTTATTGTGAAGCTTATTTCGTATGCATAAGGTATATAATATTAGTGGAGATATCGTGTGGTAGGCACATTTCATTCGTAATGAATATGTGTGATCGTTGATCAGTCAATTGCGACCCTTGACTAAGTTTAATAATATTAGGGTAAAGGTGCCTTTACATTTCACTTCACTACTTCCACTTGTGAGAAGTGAAAAGAAAATCAATAGCAACTTGTTTCTTGATTTTTTATCTATACTAATATTATAAAGAGGAAAGATTTGATTGTTTGTTTGTTTGTTTGTTTGAATTGAATAGGCTCCTAAATTTTCCGTGATACACATAGGCTATATAATATTTTCAAAAAAGTTAGGGATCCGCATGAAAAATTCAATAATTGAACCGTGCGCTGTATATTCAACCTCTTTTTCTATTATGGCGCGTCAGAATAGAAAAAGAGGTTGAATATAATGAATAGCGCACGGTGCTTACTTTTTTTTTAGTAAGGGAACCGTATGAAAACTGTGAAGCCCATCGTGTTAGTGTGTATAATTTCTGAAATTTTTGTTTAATAGCCGTGCGAAGCCGGGGCGGGCCGCTAGTTAGTAATAATTTAGAATTTTTTATGTCTAAGTGATTATTATGTGAGCCTAAACAAAAATTATGGTTCATTAGCGGCCAGCGCAAATAGTAACTATTATAAAGATTTATTCAAAACATAGTTTAAAACAAAGTCGCTTCCCGATGTCTGTCTGTATGCCCCATGTATACTTAGATCTTTAAATATACACAATTGATGTTGATATGGTATTTTTTAATAGATATAGTGATTCAAGAGGACTTTTTTGTATCAGAGTTACACCCCTGCGAAGCCAAAGCGGGTCGTTAGTTGTTAATAAACGTTTTAGCCCCCACGATGAATTGCCTTGTCTCTCACGTTAGCAACCCTTCAAGTTGAAACCCAGAATTACTGCTAGCCAGCGGCAATACCTCGAGGTTTTTCAGACTCCCATGTGCCCACAGCCTTACTCCACTGCAGTCGCGTGTTAAGACTCTATCGCTCAGCGCAGTACGCGGCCCGAATAAGAAGTTTGTTAGCGCATGTAAACAAGCCCTTATTTCGTATAGCTTTGTAATAAATTTTAATTACCGTTTATGTATGGGGATAAATCAGCCTGGTCAAAATGTTTAGCATGGTAATGCTGGTTTTAACGTAGCTATCATAATTATGTAAGGTTTTTAGGTACTTTTCTAACATACTACAGGTACGGCTAGCAAAGAAAGTGCCTGAACAATAGTTAAATAAATATTGCTGGACATTCAAGACAAAATCATAATAAAAAAATGTATTTAAATGAACATTTCCGATCATTCTGAAAACATATTGTCTAACGCACTTATGGACCTCAAGATTTAAGCATTCATGCTTAGTTTGAAATCTGTTGGCACTATAAATTTCAGAAATAAACGTTGGGACTGTACGGCAGTACAGTCCCAACGTTTATTTCTGAAATTTAGTGTGCAGGCGCTAAAACGCAGTATGAGAAAAAAATCGGTTTCGAGAAAACCGCAAAAAACATTTTGACGCTGCATTTTTTATATTAGGTCCTTACATATGAAATTGGCGTTTTTCGTACTGGCCACTTTAATCACAAATTTCTCCTCTTTGGAAGCGGATCCATCGCAAACCACGTCCGAGTTAGCTGCAGGCTGCGGTGTTAGTGATAAAACTGTTTTAATTCACTTGAAGCAAATTGGGAAGATTAAAAAGCTTGAAAGGTGGGTACCTCACGAATTGACTGAAGCAAACCGGCAAACGCGCGTCGACTGCTGCGTTACATTACTAAACCGGCACAATAATGAAGGTATTTTAAACCGAATCATTACTTGTGATGAAAAATGGGTTCTTTACGATAATCGGAAGCGCTCAGCGCAATGGTTGGATCCTGGCCAGCCAGCCAAATCCTGCCCCAAGCGAAAATTAACCCCAAAAAAGTTACTTGTAAGCGTTTGGTGGACTAGTGCCGGTATTGTTCATTACAGTTTTCTCAAATCTGGCCAGACTATTACGGCTGATGTCTATTGTCAGCAATTGCAAACCATGATGGAAAAGCTAGCGGCTAAACAACCTAGGCTGGTCAATCGCTCCACGCCACTGCTGCTTCACGACAACGCTAGACCACACACTGCGCAACAGACGGCTACTAAATTAGAAGAGCTTCAATTGGAAAGTCTAAGACATCCTCCGTACTCCCCGGACCTTGCTCCAACAGATTACCATTTTTTTCGAAATTTGGATAACTTCTTGCAAGGGAAAAAATTCAACTCCGATGGGGCAGTCCAAATCGCCTTCAAAGATTTTATTGATTCCCGTCCGACTGGTTTTTTTAGTAAAGGGATCAATGAACTACCTATAAGATGGCAAAAGTGCATAGAAAATAATGGTTCATACTTTGATTAATTAAATATATTATATTAAAAAATATTCGACTTTTTGTTCCTCCCATACAAAACGCCAATTTCATATGTAAGGACCTAATATTTACAGTACAGTACTGTGTATTATTGCAAGAGTTTTGGTAAATTAATGCTTAATTTATTATTCGGTACACACGACTTCATCTGGCCATCATTCAATTGATTTTAATGTTCTCTCAACGATATTTATTTTGTCTCCGTGATTCTGAACATTTTACTCACTACTTGACTCGGGGGTGTATGTGGACGAAATGCTACTGTCAACTGTATAATAATAACTAGTTTCTGTACGTTTCTAGTTTTTGTCAGCTGTCTGCACCCATGGAAACGTTTAAAGTTATTTCTATACCATGGGAACTACAATGTGTATTTTCGAACCTTGAACAAACGAAATGTGCGGATACATAACAAAAATTTATCGATAAATATCGGATATTTTTTTTTATATGTTGCCTATTTAAAAAAAGCCATTTTAATATTTTTTTTTATGAAAACTACTTCATCTGGTTTTTTCTTCGTTTCTGTTTGAGTAAATGGTGTACATTTCGTTTGATCAAGGTTCGAAAATACACATTGTATATACATTTAAAGGATAAGTACCTACTTAGAATTACCTGTATGCAAAATTTCAGTTCAGTTGTTTTGACATGAAGGGATAGCAAACATCCAACATTTTTGGCTTTCATAATATAAGTATGTGAGATCTATGAGAGCCATCTTTTTTATACAATTCGCCAAACATTTTATTTGTCAGCGACCTTCGGTGCTGACTGTACTTTGTGTAGCAATAAATATTAAAATTTTCGCGATTTGTTAACATATTAAAAACTATTTACGACCACGTGAGGACGATCGCTGAAAGATGATGGAAACATAGAGGAAAATAAATTAGGTACTTTATTATACTAACTTACTAACTTAATACCTAACCGATAAATAGTCTTTGGGCAAATAAAATTGAAAGAGCTTTAATCATATTTGGCTTTATTAATATTAAGCATTAATATGTTTTCATACCGTGTGGTGTCGGCATAGAATTTCACCACCCCATCTCTTCCCGTGGGTGTCGTAAGAGGCGACTAAGGGAAACACACCGGGGGGCGGGCAGCAGCGCCCTCTGCAGAACAACTACACCGAACTGCGATCCCCAACCCGCATGCCCAGCGTGGGGATTATGGGCAATAAGCCCCAAATGATAATGCCATCTATGGCGCTCATTAGGGGAGGCCTATGTCCAGCTGCAGTGGACTATTATAGGCTGGTGATGATGATGTTGTTGATGATATGTTTTCGGAGATCGATAATATAATAATACACAAACACTAAAAGTAATCATCATACATGATTCTGATGACAATGCAAAAGAAAGAGTAAGAATCTTCTAAGAAATCTGAGAATAAACAAAATGGGCCCCAATAATAATGAGAAAATTTAATTAAGTAGGTAAGGTACTATTTAATTGAATAAACCTTGCCTTAAATTTTAATTGGAATCTATTTTTATGTACATAGTTAATTTCAGGAACCTTTAAAGAGTTTAGAAAAGGTTCCAAAGTCACGAAAATAAAGATTTATAAATAACATCACGGCCCTGAATAGATCTGTTTATCTATTAATATTAACCACCTGAAAATCAATTTCAGTCAGTCCATCGCTTTAATTCTGTTATTAGATACTTTTAGACGTTACGACACGATTTGTTTAATATTGGACAGTCTACACAGCGTCATCTAGCCCCAGCATAGGAGAGCTTGTGTAATGGGTACTAATTAAATGACTGGTATGCGTAATACAATACGTTACAAAGTTAGATATTTTCAAAATGACCACAACTCTTGGAAGAAATATTTGCACATCGTACGAGCATTTGCGCTAAGGCGGGAAACGACAAACATCAGCTGTGCTTTTCCAAATAATCTGTTATTTTCTGTTTTTTTTTTACAATACCAGACTTCTATACTTTTTCTGCATATATATGCAATACACGGAGCTGGGACGTGGACACTCACGATAGGGTTGGTCCACCAGTTCAAAGTCGTTCAGCGCGCTATGGAAAGAGCTATGCTCGGAGTTTCTCTGAAGGATAGGATTCGTAACGAATTCATCCGACAGAGAACTAAAGTCATCGACATAGCTCAGAGAATTAGCCAACTGAAGTGGCAGTGGGCCGGCCATATTTCGCGAAGAACCGATAACCGCTGGGGTAAACGTGTTCTTGAGTGGAGACCGCGACTCGGTAAACGTAGTGTAGGACGCCCTCCGGCCAGGTGGGATGACGATCTGCGAAAGACTGCTGGCAGATGCTGGATGCGACAAGCCGAAGACAGGGCGCTATGGCGCTCATTGGGGGAGGCCTATGTCCAACAGTGGACTAACATAGGCTGATGATGATGATGATGATGATGATGCAATATGCAAAATATGCAAAATAATTTTATTCCTAGAGAACCAATCCTTACCGTGTGTCGAGATTCCGTTAACCTTTTTAAAGTCGTGTCGTATGGTGTAAAGTCGCATGACTATATCAACGTCGATTGTGATCGAGTCAACAGGGTCAATGAAGGGTAGGAGACAAGGTTTATTAGGTCTGATTCAATATTGGCGGGCATTTATTAAAATGTTATTGTGATTCGATTTTATTGTGCGCTTCTATTAATCTCTCTGAAAGTTTGACATTGGTTACAGTATTTTAACATTTTAATGAAATATCTTTAGTATAGTTTTGTTATAACAAAAAATATTATCAATAATTAATATACTATATAATACATATAATATTGTATGTTTGTTGAATTCAATAGGCCCAATACTACCGGACCGATTTGAAAAAAACCTTTAACCAATACACTCCTACATTATCCCTTAAGAACATAATTAATATGCTATGGAATATTTTCAAAAAAGAAAGGGATCTGTATAAACATTTTAATCGGCAGACCGCTATATAGTATGTTATTATATTATATCCAATCGTTAATAATTTCAATTTCGATACAAGACTTTGGAAGTTTCAGCTATTTTTGCATTTCTGACATTTGACTGTACATATCCATCAATCAATGATGCCAAGCGAAATAATACTAGCTACCCTTTCATAAACAAAAGAGAACTGTACCCTTCAAATAAAAACAAAAGACCGGTAACTCTGTTGTGGTCAACAGCATTATTTATAGTACATACGAAAAAAATAAAACTTCAAAAAAAATTGGTTTAAACTTCAAACTCTGTTTTGTAATCAGGAAATATACAACATTAACATCAGTTAAGTGTTTCCCACAGGAAAATACAGATGTGGCAATAATTTAAAACAGTAAAACTTTTCAAAGCTGCTGGAATAGCAAACATATAAACTCAAGCAAGCATATGTAAAATATGACGAAACGAGGATATTTCCAACAGTAAAAATGTTACACCCGTTAATAAATGTATGAATTAGTAAATGTAAAACTTTGCTTATTTTTTGTAATATTTAATCAAAATAAATGAGTATTGAGAATAAATATTTAGTTATGGCCTGTTTTCTTAAACTAAACTAGATTACGCACAAAAAAAAAACCTATAACATGTAAAGGGTACATTCAGCATGGTGCTGCTTTCACAGAGCATGCGGGACGAAATTAATGTTTTGTATAAAAACAAAAAACCAATTCCGAATTACTTTATATTTACATTGTTTTTTTCTAATTTTTGCGGAACAAATTGATCGGAATAAAATATATATTGGACCACTTCGTAATTATTCCCAAACAGAACGAAAATAATCGTCAAATTCGGTTCACAATCGACGAAGAAAGCGCGCGTTTCAAAACACCTATTGTACATAGTCTTAAATCTAAAGGTAACACGAAACCACGAAATTAAAGAGTACTTCACTCGAACTCGTTCAAAAACCTACAATTTTAAATCACTTAACTGAAATATACAGTCCGTGGGCGGATGACGTCACGTAAGCAAAAATGACGTATAATTACAGTAATCAGCGTCAATTACCAGCGGGGAGGGGACAGGTGACGTATGAAAAACAATGGACTCTTTGTTAGTTGAATAATTGTTTAAACTGTCTCATTAAAATGTCGTACATGGGCGGGCGTATAGTGAGTGGCGCTTTGGTTACAGAACGGACAGTTTCAAAAGCACTGCTTATTTACACAAATTAACCTACGATGTAGTTCTGCTGAAAGATATCAGACATTACTTTTGCGTAAATAGTGACAGTATTATTGAGCATGTTCCTAGGCTGTTACTGGTTCTTAGTAAGCTAAGAACTAGGCGTATCCGTAGTGAAAGCGCTGATTGCTTGTCGGCTGGACTACGTCGTAATATTATACTATAAACAAAGCCTTAGAGCGCTCGTTACGGCTACTTTTAGCTACAAATAACGTCAAAAGTAGCAATAGGCGAGCGATATTACTTCTAAAAATAAATACAAAATAATTTATTGGCTTCCTGAAAACTACGAAAAAGGCTGTATCGCGCGAGGCCTGTTTAAAATAATAATTTTATAGACAATCAACTGTACCTACTGAATAGAAGCTTATATCTATTCTGTCCCTTTCATCTTTGAACCCTGGAAGGGTTTTTAATTACGGTTTTTTGTTGAAACTCATTTATATGGCCGCTGTCTATTGCTTCATTTGTATGCCGCTTGTCTTGCTGTACAAATGGCTTGTACGAATTGTTTCGCAAACAAACTTGCAAACGTGCCGCTTTGTTGGCTATTGCTGTTATCGAGTGAAATGCATAAATTCAGCGTTCGGAAATGAACGTTTCACAGACACAAAGAATAGTGAATGAGTCGTGTCATACAGTTTGTGCCACAAGAGATGTCATTCATTTCTGTTGAAAGTAAGTATCCTACGCAACACACAACTCAAAAATTACGCCCCTTTGGACTCGTTGAACGTTATCATACTGGTGATTTGCGAACGATATCAAAGCGAGGACAGGCCAGTGCCTAGCGAGCGAAATTAGCAGACGTCTGAATTAACTCGCGAAGATGTCGTTTGTCCGCTTTCAATCGGAGAAAGACATTCATATTTGCAATTAATGGGTACGGAATCCTAAGAACCAAGAGTTTTGTTATTATCAGCGCACTGAGGGCTTTAAGAAATTGAATAATATCCCAAAAAGATCAATTTCGGCGGGATTTGAACCCTATAAACCGACTAGAAAAATCTGCCGTAAATTCCGCCCCGGATACTCGAACATAACTCATATTTTACAAGTGTAGGTCAACCGAAACGAGAAGATAGCGTCGAACAAAATTGTTGCCTGATTTATTGTCTGTCGTCCTGCGGGTAATGGCTGTGAGGATTTTCGTGAAATTTTGATAAGCTGATGCGATTTCACTTTGACTGTATTCTGGGATGCAGAGGTAATGAAAGGAAAACTAGTCACCGTCTTTTGTTTCTGGATTGAAATTGTGGTCGTTTACTACTTCTCATTTATTAACCTTATGTTTTTGCAACCTTTTTTTGACGGGTGAAACAGTAATCTATGGAGGCTCCGGTGACCTATGAATTTCCCATACAAACGTAGTATCAAAATATTGTCAAATAATTTTGGTACTACGTTTGTATGGGAAATTTACCCGTCGTTGGACCCTTGAGGCTTCACCGAAACTAGCGCTGCCACCTATTTTAACTTATTATTAAGTTGAAAGAAGGATTAAAAAAAAAATTGGGCAGTTTCTGATGTTTATTATAAGCTTTTTTTAAATTATCCAACTTCTGTAACACAGGTACTTTCCTTACTTAAAAGGGAGTCTCAAACACTGAAACATAAAAAAAAATAAAAAATAAACATAATAAAAAATAAATAATTAATAATTCTGGACAATTCACACAGCATCATCTAGCCCCAAGCTAAGCTGCTAGATGACTGATAAAAATAAAAATATAAATGTTTGTGAAAACCTCGTATCCGCTAATGCAGCCATTTCTGTTTTAAAAGGCGTCTATTTTAGTCTATTTGATTGATTTCATCATCATCATCATCATCATCATCATCAGCCTATGTTAGTCCACTGTTGGACATAGGCCTCCCCTAATGAGCGCCATAGCGCCCTGTCTTCGGCTTGTCGCATCCAGCATCTGCCAGCAGTCTTTCGCAGATCGTCATTGATTGATTGATTTAATATTTGATTTTTATTGAACTATAAATTAATATCCAAAGATCTAATTGTGATACTCTCATCGATCTTGCGAAGGTATGTAAAAATGTTCTAGTCCAGGTTGCTGGACCTTTTCTCAAGGCCTAGTCTATGATTAGATGGCAATTCGCGGCGGTCGATGCTCTAAGCTAAATTTGTCGCATTTAAGAGCGTGCCATACCTCAGCCAAAATTCAAATTTCGAGCAGGATGACAAGATATGATTTTCGTATGAGTGAGAAGCACAGAGCGATAGACGTGCTCCGTATTTTGCTCCGCCAAAACTGTTATGCCTAATTACAAGTTATTTACACAACTAATCGAAAAATTAAAAAGACGAAAACGAAGAAATTCTACTACGTTTCTTGACAAAACAAAAATCCAACAAAAAAATGAGGTGGTTCCTGAGATAAATAGCAAAATGTGTGCAAAACATGTATTTTTCAAAAAATAAAAGTATCGAGAAAATTTTCACCAATCGTGTTTTTGAAAAGACGAAATCCAAGATAAAAGTTCTAATTATCATTTACCTAAATATGAAGGTGGTAGCTTTCACAGATTCTGAGATAAATAACGATTTCTAACTATAAAATTACATAAGGTACACTCTTAATGTCAGCGTTTCGATCAATCCAGCCTAATAATAAACTAGTTGGCAACACCTAGGTAGGTTTTGATTGTGTTCAGTTTTGTGTATTATGTATATGTGTTTTGTACCAAATAAATAGATAAACATTGCAGCATTATTGGTGGACGAAGTAATATTTATTAAAAATACGTACAATTTAATAAAATAACTAAATTAAATCTGAGTTGACGATAGATTTAATTGAGCTAACTTTAGACTGTTGGAATCGGAAATCATTTTAGAGATTGGCTTCAAAATCATCTGGTGCCACTCTTGCCATCCAGTATAGCACCTACTATACTCCGTTCATGACTATATTTTCTGAGAATGAAAACAATATTTTCATAAAATTTACCTACTCTGTAAGCAGAAATATGCGAACCTGTCAATTCAAAAAACATCGGCACTAACGAGAGCTTCGATATTTATCGGGCTGACAGATAACGTGTATGAAATACTGCATTCTTTCATTATGTCTTTCATTATGCTTTAATTTTTTATAGTACCTACTAGGTATAAACTTTTAGGAATACCTATCAGTTTAAATACCAATAATTAGTACTGACTTATTATAGATAGATACTGATCTGGCGCAGCGCATCAGCATTGAATGAAAGAAGAAAGAAAGAAAGTACATTAATTCTGATGTACATGCAGGGAAATTTTTAAACATTGCTATACGGCTAGCGAAAGGTGATTCTATAGTGTCTTGTCTTCTTGCTTAGGTCACAGGGTAGTGGGGCCTTAGATCACGCGAAAGATCACCGTAAGGTGGCAACCAAATAATAGTCATATACAAATATTTTTTCAGGGTGCTCTGGTCGTTTTCTATATATATAATAATAAAAAATATCTATCGATGTACTCGTATATTATTATGTATATCAGTTATCTAACACCCATAACACAAGCTCTGCTTAGCTTGGTGCTAGATAACGTTTTATGATTGTATCCGGTCAAAATTCAAGTAATGTAAATTATTCGTGCTTAGCAAAATATCCAAGATAAACAATCCCTGTCGGATTATATGATAAGTTGTGTGAATATTTTCTTATTTGGCCCGACGCCAAAGGTTTAAACATAATTAGCCTTTTTTGCTTCATTCTAGGTAAAAGAATACTTAGATGTTGTTAAAGTTCTTACAAACCCTTGCTTCAATATTCTCAAGAACGCGAAATTTGAGCTTAAATTTGAGCTTTACTTACCAATTTGATCTTTGCTTACCAAGATTATAAATCTTGGTAAGTAAAGATCAAATTGGTAAGTAAAGCTCAAATTCCGCTCAGCTCAGAATTTTTATGAAAGAATAAGATAATGGTCTATGGTTTTAGTAGATTCAATGAAAACATAGCGAAATAGAAATATGTTGCTTAGAATATACTACAAATTGAATCTTTAATAGATGAACCTGTACATCGATTGAATTATCTGACTGGTTAATTAGAATTAGACTGGTCATGGCTTATCTGGTGGCAAATTTCTGCTTAGTATACCAAATTCTTCTTTCACATCCATTCCATCGCAATGTCTCCTGGAAGAGATCGTTCGAAGTGATAAAGCTGCGCTTTCCTTCCGCATTACTTTATTCCTGTCTTTGTGTGGTATAATAAAGTGTCTTCTATTTATCTAATTAAAACTTCATTACCACTACTTAATCTTAGACCTCTCGAGTATCAAGATCTTCTTAGTGACAAATACTTGAACTGGAATTTTATGGAAATATTCTTACCTTACTGAAAATCGAGCTTTAACAGAAGAAAATAGAGTTAAAAATCTGATTAAATTCTCATCGCGTTACAAGGTATGAAGTTACAGCTGATAGCATAATATTCTGCTAATGAGTTCGCGTTTTGCTTTCTACCGCTCAAATAGGAAGGAAGATTGCATCTTGTGTTGATAAACGGAAAGTTGCTTTTAACTTTGCGCAGGCAGTATTTATGTTAAGTTATAACGAGGTAAAATGGTTTGTGTAATATGTTGGTTTCTTCGTAATCTATATCTTCGTAATCTTTGTAAAACTTATCCGAGTTTTACTACTTCTACTAGTGGAAAAAAATTGGCTCAAAAAGGCCTTAAAAAGGCTCTTACGAGATCTACGGGCAGAACCGGTAGACTCTATTTTGAACATGGGAACGTCGGCATGATATTTAGAAGGTTTAGGTTTAATCAATGAAAATGGTAGGTACATAAATCTGGCTACGTCGGGAACGGTGACCTATATGTCTGTGGGACCGGGTCACTTGAAAAATTTGAATAACTTTTTCCCTGGCCGCCGTTTTTTGTCGCCATTTCGAGTAGCTGCCTCATTTCCCTTCCCCCACCACCAGTTCACCGCGCGACTCTGTGCGGGCGCACATTTTTGAGTTTTGGCCCCAACCCGGTGCGGTACACCGGGGTCACCGAATATGTAAGTAAAATATGCAGAGTTGAATTATTTAGTAAATTGATAAAAAGCCATTTTTTGTTTATTTTATGTAAGTTCATACAGTCTAGAAACTGAAAATACTGAAAGAATTTCGATAATATGTTGATTGTTATGTATTCAAAGTTTTATAAAACCGTAGTGTAAAAACCAACTACTTTTATAGCGTTCTATGTGAAGTTGTATAATTATAAGAAAAAGTCATTAGACGAAGCCGTGATTAACGAAATATTGTTGTTTTAATGTCAAATAATTTATTATTAACAAAAAATATTGTCAGTAAATAAAAGATTTTGAAAAATCTTTCATTGAAAACCCCGGTGCGTGGAACCGGGGTCACTGAAGATGTAAGTCAAATCGACGTCACCGTTGGTTGGCGGGTTAATCTGGGTATAAAGTTTACAAAGCTGTGGACAAAATCTAAGATCTTTAGAATCTCGACTTTGTTTGCTTGTTATATAATAGAGTTGTTCGCAAGAACTTTCTAACGGTTTTTGCATACTCGTCTTGATGATAAAAATTTACACTCGAGTCCATTGCCCACTTCATAAAGACTGCTTCCCAGCGTCATTATGAAGCGGGAGCTGACCATTACAATCCCCTGATTTCCACCATTCCCGATTATCCTGTGGATAATCCGCCCACGAGTTCTCTCCTCCGTAGACCGAGACACGTTCTCGGTGACCCCGTTGACCCAATCACCGCCGCTAACCCGGAGGTGACGTCAACCAGTACCTACCGATTCGCTTCCGCACACTACACACACGACCAAAAACCGACCCCGCCGGATGCGGGGTCGAAGAATTCCCCGCTTCCGCCCATAGGTGCACTCGTGCACCTAGGCGAAACCTCCATACCCTCTTGTAGCATCTGGCAACAGCCCAAGCCGAGGTTCGCACCTAAGTGGTGGCCCTTGCGCGTGTTGCCCCAACCTAACGGTGTGGCGCCCTCTGCGCCCGCCAAAAGTCCGGTAACGCTGTCATGGCCATCTGCGGTCAACAGCATTATAGTCCATTCAACAAAAAAAAAGACATAAATTTACACCATTAGAGAATCTTTAGTGTAGGAGTACTGTATACTTGTGGAAGTTTTTTACGAGTATATTGATTGTGATGTCGGAATGTTCCTATAGAGCCTGTTGATGAATTTTGGTAACAAAGAGGCTTGGGTCCGCTATGCTCAACGGAGACGTTGTGAGACCTTTTATTGTAGCACTTATGTATTTGTAAAAACATAGACACTTGATACCTCAAGTTTCTTACTTGTAACAATATTCCGAGATCAAAATAAAGGATGAAGCTCCACCCTATAGGGTGACAGACATCATAGCTTTATTTAGTTGGTTCAATATTAGTAAAAAAAAATATTATTGTATAGAATTAGAACACTCAATATTTATACCTATGTCAAGTAGGTACACATCATCATCAGCCTGAGTGAAGGCTAGCTTTTACTCAGTGATTAGATACTAAGAGGCTTACAACGTGTTCAAATATTCCAATATGTATTGCAATTTCAGTATTCGAATATTCGAATGCAAGCTCTTCCAGGTAGTCTTGTGCCAATCAGATCAACTGCTTCTATACAGCCCCCACGATCTTGTCTCACCATTGAGCCGAAGGTTGAATATAGGTAAAAAAATGCTAATATCTTGCCTTAGACGAACTCTTTGGTCATACATAAATCTAGTACTATGTAGGTATTCTGTGCTGTTTCTTCAAATAATAGAGTCAGACATAACTTTGCGGAAATCCATTGCAAAATATAAGGATGGCAATATTTCGAACAATTCCGCGCAAAACCATACCATGGTAAGGTCTAACAAACTGTAGTCCGCGAAGAAAAAAGCCATACCAGCTATACAATGAAAAAATCTATTAAAGTTATGAACTAGTTTCTTTCCTCCCCGAGAAATCATCAGGAGACCACAATACTCGACTTTGACTCTGAGAGCACCTAGGAACAACGACAGAGTCCATTCAGTGATTTTGCCTCTACCCGGGCAGAGCTTGGAGAGGCACATTATGTCTCTCTTTAACATTTCAAACCTCTCTTAAGAGTCTGTTCAACATCGATTAGTTCTAAGTACAGTTTACAATATAATCCAAGATTCCACGAAGAAAGTACTACAAAGAGCAAAACACTCCGATACTAATTAAGATCAATAGAACAACTGACACGCCGGACGTATAAATTAAGTCGCATAAACTATGGACTGGTCTATGGTTTATGGGAATCCTTTGTACTTTGATCAGCTTAGTTTGAAGTTTTAAACGGCACAGGTGTCGCTTCGAGCGCCGGAACTAAACCGATTTCAAGTTTGGAACAGATTTAATGTACTGAGGTACATAATCAGGAGCTTTGCTTGTTAACTTCTTACCCTGAGTTGATGTAGATAATGTCATTGCCTGTGCTTTAGTTTATTTATCTATAGGTACTTATATTATAAAGAGGAAAGATTTAACTGTTTGTTTGGATTAATTATTCTTCGACAATACAGGACCGATTTGAAAAACTCCTTCACCCTTTCAATCCTACGATAACCCTGAGGGAAAAAAAGCTATAGAATATTTTCAAGAAAGTTAATATATTTTGATAATTTAACCCGAAGTGAATGTGTGTGTGTAAAAATATTTTTTTTTGTAATAATGTAAATACCTGTGCTAAGCCGGAGCGGACTGCTAGTTTTATAATAAATATAATTCTTACCGAATATAATTCGAAAATTAAAGTAATACTTTAGTCTCAAAGAAAATAACAATAAAATGACAGAAACAAACAAGAACTATTAACAATTGAAATAATAGATTTCACTGCAGACTGTTGCAAAAATACTATAGGAAGCTCAACTGAAATTAGATTAGAATATAGCTTGTTCACTAGCTGGGCATAGTTCTTCACTATACGTGGATGAGTCTACACCCTGTCTTTAGCGTCGCATCCAGCATCTCTCAGGATTGTCGCCACCAAGTTTCTTAGTATCGCCATTCCATCTGGGCAACGGGCGATGGCAATGGGTATCCAACAATACGTTCATCGAGTCGCGTTGATAATTTCAGGAACTTGTTAGGTAACCCAATAACGTAATAAATTTCATTATTTTAGATTACTGTAGGGTCATGCTTTAATGAAACAGTCTCGGGAGTCAAGATATGATTACAAAACTGATTTTGTTGTTTATTGTAGGGAAGGACCTAAGCTCATTAACTGTTCATATAATATCTCTTTAATCCTAACTTAAGAAAGGTAAATTTTAGATTCTATTTTCCTCATTTGTTTGTCTTGCTAATTTGTTCGTATGTTGTTCGATTCCGTTCATGACCGTAGCATAAAATAGTTGAGGCAGATATTCAAACAACTTCGCCAGTGAATACTGGAAAATTTACTCCTTAAGCTGAGGGCTATTTACAAAGTATGTACTGTTCAAAGATGCATTTTTAACTTCATACTCTATGCGACGCTGAGGTTATTTATTATAAAGATAGATGAAGGTCGGATGCATGGATCTCACACAATTTCATCGCTCGAAGCCTACTTTCATGCTTGTCAACTTTTTAATGGAAAGTAGCAAACGCAGCCACGACTAAGTTTTCTTTATTTTGTTTCTGGATTTCCTACCGTAAGATAAGAAATAAAATGACAGTAAGTAACTCTACTGCATGGATTATGATTCGAATGAATTTTAATATCTCGCTCAATGTTAATCGATCCACCTTGAATTATATTTCTCTTCAAGTAATATTTTCGTATTACCGTGCAGTCCTCTATCCTCAAATCCTCTATCTCCACCCATTCACCATTTCAGTGAGAATTACATTATACTTACACAAACATTTTATTGTCCCATTCTGTCTACGAGCTGCAAGCATTCCCTGGAAACGGACAATCCATTCTATGAGGAAAATGTTTTTCCAACCTGAATTATTTGCAAAATAACAATGTACACATCATCATTATCATCAGCCTATGTTAGTCCACTGTTGGACATAGGCCTCCCCCAATGAGCGCCATAGCGCCCTGTCTTCGGCTTGTCGCATCCAGCATCTGCCAGCAGTCTTTCGCAGATCGTCATCCCACCTGGCCGGAGGGCGTCCTACACTACGTTTACCGAGTCGCGGTCTCCACTCAAGAACACGTTTACCCCAGCGGTTATCGGTTCTTCGCGAAATATGGCCGGCCCACTGCCACTTCAGTTGGCTAATTCTCTGAGCTATGTCGATGACTTTAGTTCTCTGTCGGATGAATTGGTTACGAATCCTATCCTTCAGAGAAACTCCGAGCATAGCTCTTTCCATAGCGCGCTGAGCGACTTTGAACTGGTGGACCAACCCTATCGTGAGTGTCCACGTCTCAGCTCCGTAGGTCATGACTGGTAGGACGCACTGATTAAAAACTTTCGTTTTCAAACATTGCGGTATGGATGACGAGAAGACTCGACGTAATTTTCCGAACGCTGCCCAGCCTAGCTGGATCCTCCTCTTGGCTTCCTTCTCGAAATTGTTTTTACCCAACTGCAAAATCTGCCCGAGGTAAGTGTACTCAGAAACAATTTCGAGAAGGTGGCCATGTACGATCACCGGTCTTGGATCAATGTGGGCATTGATCATGACTTTGGTTTTATCCAAATTCATGCCAAGACCGATACATCGGGAGGCTGAAGCTAGACTGTCCAGCATCCGGTTCAGCTCCTCTAGCGACTCCGCCATTAAGACTATGTCATCAGCGAATCGCAGGTGGGAGATGTAGTCGCCGTTTATGTTGATGCCCTTGTCTTTCCAGTCCAGCGTCTTAAACATATCTTCCAACGCGCTCGTGAACAGTTTCGGGGATATGACATCCCCCTGCCTCACTCCTCTGCGCAGTTGGATCGGTTTAGTCTGCTGGTCCTGTACTCGGACACTCATCGTAGCGGCTTCGTAGAGACATCTCAGCACCTCGATATAACGATAGTCTACTTTGCATCGCTGTAAGGATTGTAGAACAGCCCAGGTTTCAACGGAGTCAAAGGCCTTCTCATAGTCCACAAAAGCCAGACACAGGGGCTGATTATACTCTTCGGACTTCTGTATAATCTGCCTCACTGTGTGAATGTGGTCTATGGTACCATATCCTCCGCGAAACCCAGCCTGCTCCGGTGGCTGAAACTCGTCGAGTCTCCTGGCGAGACGGTTCGATATAACTCGTGAGAAAAGCTTATCGAGGTGACTTAGGAGCGAGATGGGTCTATAATTTTTAAGAAGGGTTTTATCTCCCTTCTTAAAAAAGAGCACCACCAAACTCCCACTCCACGCCTTTGGAGTTCTCCCACTGTGAAGGACGGCGTTGAAGAGGCTCTGTAACCCCTGTATAACAGGGTATCCTCCAGCTTTCAAAAGCTCTGATGTTATTCCGTCCTCACCGGGGGCTTTTCCATTTTTAAGCTGCCTCAGAGCTAACACGATCTCGTCTTGACTGATGTCTGGCAGTTCGTCGGTATAGTGGCGTATCAAGGTGGCTCTAGAATCGTGGTCGTCTCGTTGGGAACGGGGAGCATGTGCAGCGTATAAACGGCCATAAAAGTCCTCTATCTCGGCCGATATCTCCGGCTTCGACAATACGGTCCTTCCGTCGTGCGTTGAAAGCTTCGTCAGGTGGCTCCTTCCAAGCTGCTGAGTGAATACTTTGGACCCTCGGTTTCGCTCTATCGCCTCTTCGATGAGGCGTGTATTGGAGCTCCGAAGGTCGCGTCGTACCATCTTCGCAATTCGCTTGTTCAGGTCACAATGTACACCCTTGTGTATAATTATTCACAAAGAAAATATTTGGTAATTTTATGTAAGTCCCTTATACACTGATCACATGGTACCGTAATGTAAATGCCTGCGTACTAGTTTTTTTAGAATCTACCTGTAGATATTCAGGTTATTAATAACCTTAACTTAAATAGGTTCTATCTTTCTATACTTAAGATAAAGAAAATTAAGAAAGAAAAAATAAGAAGATTAAGAAATTAAAATTGATTATTAATTCTTAAGAAGATTTTATCTTTAGCTATTTTATAAATAGGGAATATTTTAGAAATTTATAATACATGTTATTATTAAGATGTAACCATAAAAAATATTTTAAAATAAAGTTACTTTTAATATTTTTATGAGCTTCAACCTTCAATATCGTACAAAAAGACTACTTCCTTCTCGCAATTAGCAAGCCTATTGACCTGATCTGATGTTCTTTGAAGATGATAGACGAACTCTAATGAGGAAGTCAGCTAATTACATGCACCGCTGGACTTAAGTCAAGGACCGAAGATTTAATTTTACGAGTAGGCCCTTTGTACGTTCTACAGAGGCCCTACTCAGAAAATTAATATCGTTTGCAAGCAAACGCTAATCTTATGCAAGCGACATAAGAGTTGTCTTCACAGGAATCAATTTCCGAAAAAGATGGCCAAATTAGGTAATTTGAGCAAATTTTCACCATGATCTGCAATTATTTATATTAAAATAGTATTTAGCTAGGTTCCTACCACAAGATTTTTGTAAGTTGTAAAGTAAGTAAGTTAAGTTTACTGTAAGTGCAAATCAGACAACTGGTTAAGGAGTTACAAAGAACACCAAAAACATTTCAACCCAAGAAGGTTTGAAATATTTCACCCCTTAAGGATGGAATTTCTAAAAATTCTTTCTCAGCGGGAGTTTCGGAGTAGAAAGTACCTAACCTCCTCAGCTTTCTAGCTTTAGCAGTTTGGACTGGGAGTTGTCCCCTCGTTTGTTACAATCGGACCAGTAGTTTCAGCTACGTGGGAATCGAAGAACAGCAACAGAAAAAGAAACATAATGAAGAAACACCTCATAACCCTCTTCAATCGGTAGTCGGGTAAAAACTAACGCAGGGACAAATATTGCGTGGGTGGCTACTATGATATATGCATCCTTATTTTACTGGACATAAGCGGTCGTATTACACTCAGTATGGTACAGGATGGTTAAAATCCTTCCGAGTCAAAGTTGTAAATGCATTGTAATTTACACAAGCCTTGACTACTTAAAAAATAAAATATTTTGAACCGAAACAATCGTAGGAAATCTTGATAAATACGTTTTTATTTATTTGTTTATTTGGTTTTACAAAACAGAACTTATTCAAAACATTATTAAATCGAAAGGCTCAATATTATTATCTAGATTGTATCCCTAATGTGTACAACTGCATGATATTCAAGGCAGTTCTGTATTATAAAATAAAATTAAATATGTTTATAATTAAGTTACAGCAAATAAGAAAACAATAAATTAATAAATACTTCAATATTTTTTGCAATCGATTTGCAGTAATAAACAAGCTAGTTAAAAACAAAGAGAAAACAAAACATCTAGCAACAAGCTAGATGTTGGTTTTTTCAAGTCTTTAAAATAAAATATCGACAAATTCAAGGAACTTAAACCCTTGTAGCTCCTGTATTTCAAATCTTTACTCTCTAATTGATCCAACTGTAAGTAGTCTGACTTGCGCTTGACAGTTTTATCTCCCTTCTGGAACATTCCTTGTCGTTTATACCTATTTGTATTGTATTGTAAAATCTTGAAAGAAAGACCTTCTCCCCACTATTAAAAGTTGCGCAATTCCTAAGATCTTGCCCCGTTTTCGAGGTAGTTATAAAAAGTTGTATAGTATTTACAATAAAATTGTTGGCTTAAAGGACACTTGGGGGTTATAGAGATAGGATGTCTTCGCATTTGTTGGGGATAAAAGAGTCGTTTCGTTTTGTAAGCGATAATGTTTGTGAGAGGCTTTTGTCAGTAAAATGTTATCGAAATATCTATAGGTAAATATTTGGCCGTAAGTTAGATTGGTAAACAACAGGTAGCTCAACCGATCCATATCAATACCAGTTGGAAGTGTACCCAAGATGCTGGCTGCATTGCCACGCTGTATGGCAATGCTGATGCGCTGCGCCATATATTGACCAGCTCTCAGGTCACACGTCGCTTCGACCAGACGCTTATAATATATTGTATTAAGTATATCAGTCAACTAGTACCTGTAAGACAAGCTCGGCTTTACTTGGGGCTAGATAATGCTGTGTGAATTGTCCAGCATTATTTATTTATTATCTTATGACTAGTAGTTATGTATTCTCTAGATTGTTAATACAGTGAAATACTAGCACACGCTGTATAACATAGACGCAGCCGCAAAAGCGATTATAAATTACTGGAATTAATGCACGCATGCTTTCGATACGACCGTCGACATTTCGATTTGCTTTTATTTCGAGGCGGTCGTGCGGGTACCTGTATTCTGCACTCTTTTTATTGGCTTACCTGTTTTACATATGGCTGGTGGCTGTCTTTTGTTCACGATTGTGTAATCTACGGGTCTTTGTATGTTAGATAGGTTAGGATTCTTTTTTTGTGTGTAAACATGAGTTTTGTACTTAAATAGGTCGATTATAGTTCGAAGGTTATGCTCGAGCCTCGAGCCTCGAGCTTCAAACCAAGTATTTTCATCACTACATAAAGTTTGTTTGTTAAAAGGTATATAAACTTGTCACAGCAAAAATTTAAAGAAATATATACAGTTTTATTGGATTTTTGATAAATAACAGGTTTAGGCAATATATTGCAATATACATATATATTGGAAATATTTTTATTTATTTTAAAAAGGTGTCAAATGAAGTTCAACTGCATTAGATTATATTATTTTGCAGAACTATGGTAAAGAGACAATGTTAACACGTCATCACAAATTTCTCTGCCAACAGAGTAAAGATTAGAAAGCAGATCCTCATAAAACTACAAAAATTGCTTACATTAGCTGACGACGCTTGGGATATAAAACTGCAACGTAAAAGCACAGAAAAATCAACTTAAACCAACAAACAGTAAAGACACTCAGTCAAAAGAATAGAAACTACAAAGATGGCACAGAATAACAACGGACCATGTGATTGTGACGTTTTATAAATCTGTACTAACATTATAAAGAGGAAAGATTTGGCGTAGGGTAATAAACGTTTTGTTTCTTATTTTTATTGTTTTTAATTGTTTGTTTGAATTGAGTAGGCTCCGAAACTCATGAACCGATTTGGAAATTTATTTTACCATTAGAATCATACATTTTCCCTGGTCCCTAGGCAATATTTTAAAAAAGTAAGGTATACGCTTGAAAAATTAAATTTTAAATCTTATCGTAAAGAATACACTAAGCAGAAAATTATGATAAATAAATAAATAATCATCTAGCCTCAAGCTAAACACAGCTTGTCTTATTACTAGATGACTGATATACTTAATACAATATTCACATAGATATTTTTACCATACGTAGAAAACGATCAGATCACACGGAACCAATAATTGCAGATCCTACAAACATTTCTATCAAACAACTGCATAGCAAGCGGACTTTCACCCACCTCGCCATAGAGTTAAGGTGTTCAAGATACCGCTGTATTTGTAGAGGAATAATAACTGCCAGGCATGGAGTAGCTCTAATCTACGTCAACTTGGTCAATGCAACAAAAGTGTCCCTTTTGTTTGCTTCTATAATATTCTGCGAGGTATAGTGTACCCCGGGGGTAACATTACATAAACCTTGTAGAGGGTAACTCAGAATGGATGGTCCGATGCTACCATCAGTAATAAAATCGTTTTATCTTGACTCAATCGGACCGTCTTATTTAAGTGGGTTGGAAAAAGTTTGGTTCAATGTTCAATAATACGATTATGATAAGATCATCATAATCGTATGAGATATATAATATTATATAAAAAAGTAATAAAGAATAACAATCAAATAACCAAATAAGAACTAGTATCTATAATTGAGCTAACTACAGACTGTTGCAAACAGTCTACGAGTAGCTCATCCGATCCATATTAATTACATTTGGAAGCGTCCCCAAGACGCAGACTATTGTCAGCACTGTGTCAGATGCTGTCCAGCTCTCGGGTCAACCGGCCCAAGTGACACGTCGTCGCTGCCACCAGACGCTGGGATAACCGGAGAGCCTCGGTACCTATCCCACGAACCTAGACTTTCGACTCCAGGGAAGCTAATGCGTAAGCTCTGTCGAGACCTGCATATTTGCGCCTCTTTAGATCTACGGATAAATCTGCAAATCATATACTCTCAACTTCAGAAAGTAAATGAGTCGTTTGCTACTTCGTTTTACTTTCTAGGTTTTTGCTATGTTGAAGGTTTTTCTGGATAAAAATAAAGTGGCGTAATAATATCTGTTATATGTATATATAAAATTTAGTAACATAATTAATAGATGTCTATTTAATAACTAAGTTCATATACCGAACTATTCCTACACAATACTGTCTCTATAATTTATCACATGCAAATACCCAATTCACATGTAAACCACATGCAGGTTAAAAATAAAATCATATTCGGTTTAAGATTGCGCAAGGACTATTTATAAATACTCCTGATAACAGTGATTTACGAGGCCTACATTAAATGCCTTCCGCTCGTGATGTGACGTGACACATTGTAGTTGTAACAAAGACTTTAGTACTATATTTTTAAGGATTTTTTGTATCTATCGTTATAATATGACCGAAAAAAACTATGATTGTTATTTGTCAACGATTAAAAGCGAATTGCTGAGCATTGACAATTTAGCTGAATTACCTACAGGTATTAGATATAATGTATACTTTCCAAATTAAAATAACTGGATCTGAAAGATAACTCTTTATATGGTCAAGCTCGCCTTTGCCATTGATTTATTATCTAAATGTTTTACTATTATACTTAATCGATAAAGAATAATAATCATAAACTTTACTAATTATGTAAATCTAGCTAAAAATAAAGTTCTAACCTAACCTAACCTAACCACGGGCTTAAAAGCCATAATCTAATATTCATCATAATCAAATAAAAATAGGTAAAATAAATCTTATCTTAAACCAGGTTATCTTTTTCACAGACAAGCATGGGGAGTATATTGCTAGCGTCACCAATGATTGATAGTTTCCGCCGTTGCTGTAAATTGGAATGCTGAAACAGATCCGGCCTATTACAGCTGTAGCTCGAAATTACTGACAACCCTCAGTCTGTAATTCAGGATCCATCATGGTTGATAGTTAGCAAGATATTTGTGATCGTCACTGAAACCAATCGCTACGCCTTCTAATTCCGTATCGATTATTGTCATTGTTGTAGTTACTGTTAATTTAAATTAAACTCCTTTAAACAACAAATAACTTCATTTATGGCACTTGGAGTTCTGTGGCGTTTAGTTTTTACATCATCATCATCATTACCAACCTATAATAGTCCACAGCTGGACATAGTCTCCCCTAAAAAGCACAATAGATAGCATTATTCATAATTTTCACCCATATCCATTATGTTGTTATCTTGTTGCCCAAACTTTCATGAGATTGGTGCGATAGGAGAACACATACACCACACTCGCACACACAAACACACACATTTTAGGTTATAAGATGAACAAAGAGCAAGAAATAAGAATTCTGCAAAAAAAAAATATTATTTCTGAAAATCAGCTGCCGTATAGCAGTAAGCTGAAAAACAGCGCTGGACATGCTGTCAGCATTTAGCTTAGCTGACTCCAACTGCCGCAAAATGTACGTATTAACTTATCTATATTATTTCTAATATGTATGTCAAATACCTATTGAACGTTCCTTTAAAGATTTTAGGTTCCTACAGCAAAAATTTTTGAAAACACTTAACTAAACTTTTGTTTCCTTATTATTTGTGTAGATAGACGATTATTTTCAAAAAAGCTTGTTGTCGAAAACTAAATAAATACTATTCTAATGCAAATAATAGCAGTACATGGTGAAAATATGCTGAAATTACAAATCATTTTGGTATTACGTTTGTATGGGAAATTCAACCGTCACCGGAGCCTTTTGTCAGAGCGGATGTGGTCATTATGTTCATCCTTTTTGGGCTTTTGTGATTCACCTCACGATGTCTCGCCTTTCTCTATTTTTGGTCTTTCGACTGCTGTCTTGTCGATCATTGTGAATTTAATTTGTGATCGGTCATTGTGAATTTAATTTGGTCGGTCTATCGTATGAAAAACCGTTGACTATTTCGACACTAATATTGTAGAGAGGAAAGATTTGTTTGATTTTTTGAATTGATTCTTATTTCACCATTATAATTCTAAATTACCTAATTCTAAATTATTATATTGAAAACCAATGTGTATAAAATTATAATTTAAAAAATATTTAATTAAATTCCCGTATGAAGTAAGTAATAAATATTCAGGTCAGGTGCTTCTGTCGTTGATCAGAAACCAACGTGCTGGTAGGTAACATTCAGCCCCATGGTTTAGATATTCCATTTAATACGAGATATCCAAGCTATATCCTATATCTTACTAGACTAGACCATATCTGGGTTAGGTCTTCCATGAATTCATCCAAGCGTCGTTTATGTCAGCTATAAACTACCGTTGTGAACATTACTCATTTAGAATATACACAGAGTCTCTACAATTCATACTTTGTCTTACTCGGATTTATGCTTTGACCCAGATTAGGAGATTTAGTTTTTTCTAGAAGCTTATATCCATGAAAGTCGGATCTAAGCCTTTGTAGGTTCTCTAAATCATTTTGTACATTAAATAATTCTTGCACATGACTTTTGACGCTAACTGTACTCACAATAATTTGGCTATGCGGGACGAATATGTACAAATATAATCGTGCGGTAGGTATAATTTTTTTAAATGACGTGGGCCGAAAACTAGTGTTGAATATGGCATAAATCATGCTGATGCTGCATTACAATAAATAAATAAATAAAAAATAATGCTGGACAATAATCTAGCTAATAATAATTTATAGCAACCTGTGATCACTACACGTTTATAATTCGCCTGAAATGAATAACGGAAATAAAATAAAAATCCAGCTAAACTTAAAATAATATCTTCTACCTACTTATATTGTATCAATCAACAGAATTATAATAATAAATAAATAAAAAGTTTTATTTTCTCTCACCAAGGATAATCAAGGTGACTATTCATTTTATTGGTGGGAGAATAAATACAAAGGATAGGATGTTGATCAATCTGTGTTGGAGAGACTGGTGCCTGTTATAGGTTGAGGAAGAACCCGTAGCAAAGGATTATATAAGAACTAGTGGTACGCCCCGGCTTCGGACTAGTATTAAAAAAAAAATTATTCGTGCGGAACCCTAACTTTTTTGAAAATATTCAATAGACTATATTCATCAGGGAAAATTTAGGATTCTAATGGTGAAAGAATTTTTCAAATCAGTCCAGTAGTTTCGGAGCCTATTCAATTCAAACAAACAAACAATCAAACCTTTCCTCTTTATAATATTAGTAAAGGAATATCAGCACAGGGTTATTCCCATCTGATCATATGATCAGATTGTGGTTGCATCTGATCAAATAAAAAGTTCCCGATGGATCATTGATCAGATGCAACTGCTTTTTTGAATTAAATTTTGTGCCAACGGATCATAATTATATTTTTGGTGTGTAATATTACTATGCAACTAACAACCTTTTTCTATACGACTTTTTTGTACTTATTAACTACCTATAGTTCCTGTAGGGTTGAGAAACATAAAAAAATCTTATTTTGATTAAAAAATCAGTCTTATAATTGCAAAAATACTTAAAACTTTAATTAAACAAAATCTACACTAAACAATTCTTAAAACAGATTAAATACACAGAACAATCTTAAATAAATAAAAATTATTTTGATCACAAAATAAGTTTTATATTTATAAAACAAGTACTTAAAACAAAATCAACAGTAAAACACTAAACAATTCGTAAAATAGAATAAATAGACAAAAAAATTATAAACATATATTGAAATTTGGGTTGATTAAGGTACTAATTGTTTGTTTACAAACTAAACATCTAAAAATCAGTCTAAAATTTGTAATGGTAGACTAAAATTAAACAAAATCAAATCATGACATTACAGTTTGCCTTATTAGATACTAATTGTTAGGTTAAATAATTATTTTCTTAAAACGTAGTAACAACTTCATAAATAATTTAGGACTATTTTACTTATTTTAAGTTTTTTTTTGTACCTACTTAAGTTTTCTTGTGAACCAAATAAATGATTTTCTTCCTTTTTTCTTTCTTTCTTTCATTTTTAAAAAAGATTTTCTCACTTTGATAAAACTCCGAAGTATTAAGTTCCTTGATTCGGCCCCCGGCCCTTGAGAGCACAACACGATACCCTCGTAAACATCTTCACAAATACTTATTTCATTTAGCTGCCCTTCGTTGTCTCCAAAATTCTAAGCAATGATTGTCGTTTTATGAATTTCATTACTTTGAAGTCTGAATGCCTTGAGATGCTTATTTATACTGAAATTATTTGCTCAAATATCAAAGATTCAGGATAAGTTTTTGTGAAAATTTGCTGGCAGATTTCATTTAAATTATTTTGAATTGTGTTTGGGAAAAATAGCTAGGAGTCTTTTAAATTTTGTTTTCTACTTAATAAAAGTTGGACTGAATCTAAAGAATTTGATATCAGTAAATGTTTAGATTTGCGTTGTTGATTTAATTTAAAGATATTATTTTTTGCGAAATTGAAATACTCTTAGATACGCCCAAGCCAAGAGCTTGTGTTGTCGGTAGGTACATTAAATTATAAGAGGTATTTTTACATTTAAAAAACAATGACACGTTTATACAAGGCCATCTGTACTAATATTATAAAGAATAAAGATTTGATTGTTTGAAAGGCTCCGAAACTATAGGACCGATTTGAAAAATTCTTTCACCATTAGGTACAATTCTACATTATCCTCAATGACCATAGAATATAGAATATTTTCAAAAAAGGCATGGATCCGTATGAAACTTTAATAATGTTAACCCCCAATTAATAATGTTAACGTGTGTTTAAATTTATAATTGTCGAAGGTTTGTTATATACCCGTGTAAAGTCGGGGCGGGTCGGAAGTTCTTTTTAAACTACATTATATTGATAGAACTATTTTTACTGATCTTTGAAAACACACAAAACTCCCAGAATTATCCGCAGGACGTAAATATGCATTATTTATTAAGCATTTACCCGAGCCGGGAATCTAACCTTCACATTGCGCTTTGGATCGTGAAAACTAACCTCATGATTAGAAACAACATCGTTTATACACGGCATAAAATCAGATTATAAAATAATGCCATAACTGTATGGAAGTAAATCATCCCAGTATATTTATCGTCGAACCATATTGTCTCAAGCATATTGTGATGGAAAGCCCTCATAAAGCCTTTCATATTGTCGACCGATAAATCTAACGACGATAACACTAACATGTATCGCCGATAAGTCATCCTTTAAGTAACCAAGGACATTAATAAAGACGCAGCAACAATAACTATAATAATTAATAAAGGAGTTATTACTCGGAATGGATATTGTTGGTGGTCCAAGTTTTCTTTATGTTTTTCTTTTTCGGCGAAACATATTCATTGGACTTTTTATGGACGTTTAAGATAGTTTAGGATCTTTTTGTTATTTCTTTCTTCTTTCTTAGAATTAAGATTTTTTTTTGACTATTTTAACGATTTCTGTTTTCCCTCGTTTCTGGTTTTGCCAAAATTGTACTTGCATTGACGGTCAATACCCCCAAAACAATATTGCCTTTGCCTCTCAACTTTTACCAATTTAATTTGCATAACAAAAGCCACCCAGAAATAATTATTTATTTAAAAAAGTCACAATGACTCGATTCAACGTCCGAAACAATTGACTCGAAGGGCATTATCAAAATAGGCTTTTATTTTTCTTTTAGCTCATTTACAAACAATGCATGCCTACGGGCGGAGATCACGGCTCTGATTATCTGGGCTTTTTCGACTAGTTGGTGTTCTTGGATCTGTCTGAAGATCTTGATGGTTAGATAACTTTACGAGCCTGCTGTTTAATTTGGTTAAAAACATACGATTATTTGTTAAATACCTTATATGGGGGTACTTAAGATGTCTGAGATTTATTTTACGTTTCTTGCTAGTTAATCTAAATAGATTAAATAACATCCAAAATATACGATTTCAGCGTGATTTTAACCCACGACCTCAGTACGGGATGCGCTAATCACTGCGCCATGAATTCGAGTATCGGAATAGTCATAAAATGTTTGGGACTCTCTACGGACTAGAAGTTTATCCAATCTTGTTCAATATAATAATAACAAAAATCTTATTTAGGTTAAAAAGGACAACCTTAGTCTGAGTCTTAGTGCAGAGTCCTCCCCAAAAATCTTCTCAATCGGTATTTTACTGACCTCATCAAAGTCGGCGAGGAGTCTCACCAGAGCTTCATTAACCATGCTATAAATACAATAATGTCAGTGCTATTACTGACTACATGTACATAGTGCCCCTAAATCAGTATCGCCAGCATCTGCCGCAGCGTGGACTGAACAAATACCGGTGGTATTATTGTCGTTTATCGATCAAGAGCCGTGACCGTTGACCGCGTCCGATCAACCGTGGAAAGCTCAAATAGCGTGAATTTATGCATGGTGGTACGTGGGGGTATTGGGGCAGGGCCGATTCAGATAGCATAGATTTTGCTCCTGTTTTGAGAAATAAAGATGGGAAGCGATGTGTGACTGGAAAGCTGGTAAGTATTTGGCGCAGCGCATCTGCATTGCCATGCAGCGAGGCAATGCAGCCAGCGTCTTGAAGACGCTTTCGACTGGTATTGATATGGATCAGTTGAGCTACCTGTAGTTTTTTTGCGACAGTCTACAGTTGGCTCAATTGTAAATACTAGTTCTAATTTGGTGATGTAATTGTAATGTCTAAAGGTTTTAACGCGTTAAAAAAGATTGTTTTTAATATCTCAAAACAGGAGCAAATCTATAATTTCAGCTCTTTCCAAAAACAATTTCCAAAACGTTATGTGGGGTGCTGGTGTTCCAAGAAAATAAACCAGCAAAGAGAAGGAAATTCACACAAACTCTACACTTTTCCGAGTAAAACAATAACATGTAAGGTAGAACAAAGCAACTATCAAATTTATGACTTCCGAAATTGCTACAAAAGCTATAAAAGTTAGAGCAGACTTATAGGCTCCAAAATCCCCCTGCAAAAGTCCTTTAGTTCGTCCGTGACAAGTTATACGCCGTACAATCACTTTGTGGTTCGCTGGACATTGTTTTGTACAAAAACCCTAGGTAAAAGTAATTTATCGTAATTGGGAAAAATCCGGGAGGAAATATTGTGGCGTATCTTGTATAATGAGATTAATCTAAGTTTCTTGGAGGGTACAGTTTTTGCTTGCTTGAGTTGAGAGTGAGTTACGGCCCAAGACCTCTGTTGTGGACTAGTCAGAATGTCAATTTCAGGGAACAAATTGTAACCTATATCATGACATGAATAATCGTTACTTTTGCTCACAGTGTAAACTGTGTCAGCAAAAGACTTAAGTTAACCAGATAGTAGACCAGATGAATCACTTGAGCTACCTATAAACTGTTTGCAATAGTCAGCAGTTGGCTCAATTGTAAATACCGGTTCAAATGTGTTTCTGTTATATAATTATGATTTTCTTTATATTAAAGATAAAACGAGTACGTATATTCTGTATTTAGTTCACAAACATAAAAAGCTCAAAAATTTAGAAAAAAAAACAACAGTAAAGTAGTTAAGTAGTGTAAACAAACAATAAAACAAAATAATACAAAAGCTACACTTATGAATAAAAACAAAAATTTAAACTATTACTTATTTTAATTATTGTCATCTATGAGTTGGTCTACAGTTATTAGTCTACTTGCATCTTCAGGGTCAAACGATTTAGATGAAGGACTTCTCATCTGAAATATACTCGAAGAATCTACAAATATTTCAAGAATCGATTTCCTTAGCGAACACACCTACACAACATTGATTGATACAATGAAAGTTGATTTACGATACGTTCCCATTACTGTTTGTTCAATCCCTTGTCCCCAGGGTGTGTTTAGTAAACATGCTGCCTGGTCCCTATTAGTTTTGTTATTGATATTGGCCGTCGCGCCCCATTGGCTACGAATGGGCTGATTGCTCCTGAATTGCTGTTGCCACACTCGTTGGACCGTTCTAAACTATTAGGTTAGGGTCATTATTTAATGAAATGTTTGGCAGATGGAAGATTTATTGTGGGACTTTCTGGCCGTTCTTGTCAACGCTCACGTGTTAATGACGTGAGAAAAGTTATCAAGCTCTGCTTTCTTGAGGGCACATACTTCTGCACACTTACTCTTCACATACTTATTTTGTAAGCCTAAAGAAATAAAGTTATTGAATCTGAATCTGAATCTGAATCTGAATCTAATCTGAATCTGAATCTGAGACTAAAAGAATATATAAGAAGTAACGCTACGGCGGCGGCGGTGTTCCACATACATCATAAGATATTGTATCTACTATTTGATCTTAATGTGATTTTCACGTAGAATGGTATTTTTCTCGATCAATGATACAAAGTACATATAAGGGGTACTTTCGACATTGTTATAATTATTCTGGTGCTTAGGAATAAAATAAAGAAAATACTTAGTTGCCAGACGACTTTACCTATCAAAAAGACGGCAAAGTTAGTGGTACGTATCATGTTGCCTAATACATTGATTTTGTTTATCATCTTGTTAATTCCTGAGAAGGACATAACAAAATTGGATAAAAATGGGAACATTGGAAAATTGGAACAGGATCCGTATAGGCAAGACGATCAGTTTCAAAGAAATTTCATTCGAGGCGCGTTTTATTCTGCACCTAATCTTGAACTCGTTGCTCAGTAAAAAACCTAACACTTCATTCGTTCAAATAAGAATTAGGTATTGTGTAACGCTAAAAGCCCCAGCAATATATTAGTAGCAAAGTAACGTGCAATTTCATTTATTTTATTCAGGTTATGCGGCAGTATTTCATTCCGATGCGGATGCATTATTGAAATTAAAACGCTCGTCCGTGGACATTACACGACGAGCTGTAAAATTAAATGGAACTAAGGGAAAACTGTAATTAGGTCGTTTGTTTTATCATACTGTTACGTTTTATTATTTTAATGTTGATAACCTTAATTGAATAAGTTTCGGTGAACTTTGATCCGTGGGAGCGGTTTATTGTGGACTACTTGACGCGTCCATATTAGGCCGATGTCGAAACAGTTGACTAAAGGAACCAGAGTAAGAGCTGCAGCTTCCTTTTGTGTTTATTTGTCGACCTCTGTGGTGCGGTGGGCGAATATCCGCCTGCAGGAGTTTGCGGGTTCGATTTAATAGGTCTAGATGTTGCGGTGTGGATTATCCAGCATTATTTGTTTATTTAACAACTTCACTGCGAATCTGGATACCAGGTGGTGATTGTGCCCAGAACCCTCGCCGGGGTTCAGCCAGTAGACGTGTGTTGATGAAGAACTTTAATTGTTAAAAGTCCTCCCTTCTCTATCCCCTCTTTATTTAATAGTCCTAACCTCTTTACGCTTCTTGAGTAGTTTATACTTTTATTAGGTAGGTATTTTTACCAAATGCTCAGTCTTTATTTGGTATTTTTCATAAAGGTATTTTTGTGGAAACATAATAGGCCGTCAGTTACAAACATCATTTTTATAGGCATAAAGATGATGCTGTTAGTTTTCCTAAAATTGTAAAATAAAATAATGATTTTGTGCCCATGTTGGCGAAACTTTGCTAGGTTGACATGTCCAGTTGATTGATGCGACATGGATTGTATGGGAAGGTAAATAAATAAATAATGCTAGATAATCCACAAAGCATCATCAAGCCCCAAGCTAAGCAGAGCTTGTGTTATGTATACTGGATAACTTTCAAACTAAAAAACAATATTATTATAATATTACATTGACATTATATTTCAGCACAACACCCGAAGCAAATATTTGCAGATCGTACATAAAGTACCGAGGCGGGAAACGAAACCTCAACCTCCTTCCGCACCACAGAGGTTATCAAGGCAAAATAGGACACAATTATAAAATACAATGAAACTCAGAAAACATAGACCTTCAAGCAAAAAAGGAACTATTCCTTTTAGTAGTATCCTATAGAAGTATATAAGTATCCTGATAGAAATAGAAACAAACAAAATGTACGTATTATTTACCGTTGCAAAGTTACGAGAAACTTAACCACGAAAAACTGTGGCCTGACTATGGCCCGTTAAGCATAAGCCCTAAAAGTTATCTCTGCGATCCGCAAAAACTTGGAAACATAAATGAGCTAGATATCAGTATTTATGTAACAAGTTCAATAAATCCAAGGCCTCGGCTACGGCTGCGACCGACAACTGTGACTTGGATGGACGAAGACTGAGTGGATAAGTGTCTTGGTAATTTTTTTAGTGTTTCAAATTGACTGTAGTCGATATCTGTACCGATGTTGGTAGACGGCCAAGTAAGAATTTACTATTTATAGAATTAAACTTGAATTGACTGTCGCTAAAACTAGAGACAAGGTAGAATAAAAAAAAGCGATCCCATAAGGGGTTTGAAACCGATGTCAAAACCCTAATAGTGTGCATCAAAAAAGAACAAATTTTGTTCTTTTTTTGCATATTTTGATTGCATATATTCATTTTATAAAACAAAATATGTGGCGTACGTCCTAGGCAAGCTCTTAGGATATATTTTAGGAATTTCTAAGTTTACTTTCACTATTCGCCATTTTGAATTGATTGGTTTTTACTCAATGTCCTTAGCAAGTAGCTTCTTTAAGGTTCTCCAAGCGAATTTTCGATTAGAAGGACATCATCAGTTCCTCTTCGTTCTGAGAACATACCACGACTGAATACTGTAACTTAGTATCTGGACTGACCTTGGTTGGAGCTGGCGCCACAGCCCATTAGTGTTACCAACTTCAAGGCTAAGAAGCAAGTTGTTCGCACGTTGCCGTTGTCTTATCTATTTCTTATTCGTTCCGCCCTGCCGCGGGCTCGCGTGCTGTCAAGAGGATACTTTAGGGGAAGAAATCCCCGCTTTATAAATTGCCTCGCTATCTAAATCTGAGATAAGTGCCTCTGAACTTTCCAATTTCGCAACACATCAATAACAGTGACAGTAGCGGACGGATAACAAATCAAAAATACTGAAATACTCGATGGGGCACGTGACTGATGGATGACGTGCTTGTACGTGTTTGATTTGTATTGTACAAATGGTGATACTTATTCCTGGTGAAAATTGGAGGAGCATTGGGCATTCTGTTGTTGACAACTGTTTTGTAGTTCTAATACAGACTGCTTTCCACACTTCTAATTCACCTATGGTCTTTTATTAATTTGTGTGTTGAAACGAAAAACTTAAAAACAGCTGGTGATAAACGAAACTATTATTATTACTTTTCGCTTGCGGTGCGAAACAGCGCTACACTAAAATATTATAATAGTTTATCACTGTTCTTATTCTACGTGTAGGGCTTTGTGTAGCAGTGAAATGACCTGGACTAAGTTTAAATTTCATTATTCGTAACGGATTGGGTTACGTTAAAATTAATTAAACAGTCAAAATCAAAGTGCTTTATTTCCTTAAGACCTAACTGAACTTAAAATAAACTTTAAACACGTCACAAAATACAAATTACATAAGTGATATTGGGAAATAAAGGGATTCTTTGTTCACTTCAATCTCTTTAAGGTGGTTTGAAGCAAACAAGAAATCTGTGAGGGTGCTTTTTATCATCTAGATAATCTGATGGTTTATAGTAAGCTTTTTCAAGAATACATTTTAAAAATTCAAAATCAAAGAAAAACAAAAGATACCTCCTTTTATCTTTTTTTGTAGTATATCAACAAACAACATCAACAACAACATCACCAGCCTATAATAGTCCACTGCTGGACATAGGCCTCCCCTAATGAGCGCCATAGATGGCATCATTATTTGGGGGTTATTGTCCATAATCCCCACCATAATCATTATTTTATATACGAGTATATAAAATAACGAATTTCGTAAATCATTTTAGAATATATTGTTTTCAGCTTCACTTGCATTACATTTACGCATACCAAATTCAAGAAAACTAGAAACCTAATTTGGCTGCAAAGAGAATAAGTTATTTGTGCAAGAAAACAAAAAATCAAGCCCAGAGTACCATACCGTAGGGCACGTCTTAAATAATGTGTTTTTGATTTCTCCCCCTCTGATTCCGCGGTAAACCACATCAACTCGGAATCGCGTCGACAATCGACACGATAAAGGCGCTCGAAGCGGTATCTCTAGCACTAATCGATACATTTCGCTCGCGGCAGCGCTACCTTGGCTTTATCTTGTTCTAAAGTTGGGGAAACAGTGTAAAAGTGTTTTCTTTTTGGCGGAAATTAGAAACCTTCAGTTTATTAAGACTACTTTGAAAGGTTCAAGTGATTTCAAAGATTTCAAATAAAATAAGAGAATAATTTCGAAGTAAGCTTTACAATTTTTTTAAATGCGACAAGCTGATGACAGGGTGCTATGGCGTTTATTAGGGAACGCCTATTTCTAGAAGTAGATTACTAATTTGTAGATTGTTAAATACTAAATTAGATAGCTAAATTAACTCCTTATAAGTTTAAAGAATTTGCGTAGAGCAATTTGCTTACTGTTGCATACAATCCACAATCTCCAAACCTACAAAACCCACAAAAACTCAAAAATTTGCGTATTACGATCTTATTATTTATAAGTTATTCTAATACCTGTTTAACAAATTATATTCAAATCGCATTGCAAAGATTTGGATTCTTCTTGGATTTTGTAGATCTTTAATCCATAGAGGAGAACATATTTTTTTAAGACGTACCTACCTTTTTGAGACAACTTTTCTAGGAAAACTACTTCCCAGTTTAGAGATAGCCTCAGGCACGTTGACTAGTAGCACATACCAGTTTATATCAAGATTGATATAAACTGGTCTGTGCTAGTAGTAGTAGTAGTAGTATTTTAGCAGCTTCTTGGAAAGATAATGAACATTATTTTTACGTCGTTTGAAGCAATCACAAGAAATTTCCATCGATAGATATTATAGTAGGCAGCAAATGCCTCCAGTTTCCAGCGCCAGTCAGTTGAGTCGGAATGAATATTTATGGGTTCAGGCAGGAAAGTAGTAAATTATGGAGGTGCAATTTTGCGAAAATGTTTCTTGGTCGTTTTTAAAGTTTATTTCACACTTTTAAATAGCGTTCTGTCATATTTTGCCAGTTTTGATTTTTACACAGCCTATAATAATGTCAATAATGTATGAAGTCCAGTAGGCCAAGCACGGGGATTGTTCTCTAGGGTAGAATAGACAATGATGACATCGCATCGCCATACATTGCGTAAATTATTGAAATTGAAGAAATTAATGTCAAATAATTTACGCATTCGATGACAAAGTGACGTAATTTTTGTCTATTCTACCTTAGACAAGAAAGCCTGTGCTTGCCCTACAGCAGTGTAGATTTGAACGAAAATTATTTCCAGTAATTCTATAACTCTTTGTTGTAAGTATGTAGTACGTAGACTATCGATAGATAAGGTACACTTATTTATAAAAATATATTTAATGCTGCAAACCCATGTTAGGTTTAGATAGAAAAAAGATTTCACCGTTCAATAAGATGACATTATAAGGTATTATATTACTCCTAATATTTAGTTGGACTACATTATTTTAGTTTGTTTGCAACAGTCCAAATGGTATCCTAATTTTAATTTGTATCAGTGTAAAATTTTACAAAAGAAGACCATATCCTCTTTAAGTATAGTCACTTCCACCACAATTTTAAAATAATTCCACGACGACCTCTGTGGCGCGGTAGAGCGAAGTTCCGCCTATTCACACCTCGAGACAAATGTTTTTGGATTCTAGATGATAGTGCGAGGTTTGTCCAGCATTATTTATTTATTCATTGCTATTAGTAGATCTATGACCGCGTCAGTTCATATTGTCCGTTTTAATTGCACAGCACAGGCCGACGAATGCTAAGCGGGTCGCACGCATTGTCTCCGGGTTCATTTGAAAGTGTTCTTCGTTGATGAACTGCCCCTATTTTAATTCTACAACACGACATCTAGTGCTTTGTTTCGGCCTACATCAATATGTACTCTAACAATAAACTGTAATGCAGCGTATATTCTTTTTAATATCAAAAAATAATAAATACTGCTGGACAATCAACACAGCATCATCTAGCCCCAAGCTAAGCAGAGCTTGTGTTATGGTTCTACATAGATGGCAGTGAATATGATTGAATAGATAAATATTTTTTTAATATAGAATTTAAAACATATTAAACGACTAGAACATCCTGAACAAAATATCTGCAGATCGTACAAATATTTGTCCCGAGGCGGGAATCGACACCGCAACCTCCTGCATCGCAGGCGGACCTTCCACACTACGCCAACAAAGGTTTTCATAATGATAATTATAGAGTTGACCACGGTTAAAGCAAGCAGATGGTACAAATTACAATCAACCAATACTTATCAATTCAGTGGATAGTAGTGCATGTCACATGCACTTAAATAATAAGCACTGATTCGCCATTGTTCACCGCTTTTCTATAATTTGAAACAATCAGCCGATTATCTGCTGTGTGGTGCCGGCATAGAATTTCACCACCCCAATTCTTCCCGTGGGTGTCGTAAGAGGCGACTAAGGGAAACACACCGGGGGGCGGGCAGCAGCGCCCTCTGCAGAACAACTACACCAAACTGCGATCCCCAACCCGCATGCCCAGCGTGGGGATTATGGGCAATAACCCCCAAATAATGATGCCATCTATGGCGCTCATTAGGGGAGGCCTATGTCCAGCAGTGGACTATTATAGGCTTGTGATGATGATGAGCCAATTATCAAGGGATATTAAAATAAGTACTTAATAATTACACTTTAAATCCAAGCGGAGCTTTTACGACGACTTTAATAAAACTTAGAGAATAGTTTTCAATTGATTTCAAGACATTAATTATTAATTACTGATATTATAATATTCAAGGGGTTTGTAATTTATATAGTAGAGAATGTTTTTTACGATCTGCAGATTTTTTTGTTCGGCTGTTCTGGTCGAAGCAAACCCGCAACCTTTTCCTTGCAGGCGAACTTCCAATAGGTACTAGAAAAATGTTCTGCAAATACAGAAATACAGAAATACAGAAATACACTTTATTGATAAAATTAATTTACATGTCATTTTTTCATAAGAATAGGTAATATATATTAATACAAATTGTATTTTATCATTACATAATGAATAAAATTTTAACATAGGTACACAAAAAAATAAATTAATAGGTTGACATAAAACCATTACCTAGCTAGGGAAATGTAGTCATATTTAATTTACTTTTCTAGTAGTTCGTTCACTGAGTAAAAATTCTGCTCGATAAGCCAACGTTTCAGCCTGACTTTGAAGCAATGTGGATTGCCATCAGCTGTGACGGAGTCTGGTAATTTATTGTACACTGCCGTACCCATAACATGCGTTAACTTTGAGGACTTAGTGAGGGAGCGGGCGATAGTAGCGAGCTTGCCCGCGTTCCGCGTCCCGTACGAGTGGGTGTCGCCGTTCTTCTTGAACTCGTCCAGGTTCAAGCGAACATACACCGCCACTTGCATAATTACAATGCATGGCAGCGTAAGTATCGCTAGTTCTTTGAAATATGGTAGTTTCAAACTATTTTCATTAAAAGTCATCGTAATGAAACTTTAGTACAATACCAAATAAACCTAAGACTAAATCTCTATGCCGATAGTATAGAGAAATTCTCTCATTTGTTAAAAAAATCATGGAATTGGGCTCCTGCACCTTTTGTTACATAAACTCATATAAACTAGACAAAAACGTATCACCCACACTTTTAAAAGTTGTCAAGTGCAGTCGCAAAAAAGTTGTAACATCATCGTAACGGTTTTATTTAGCTGTAACTCAACACCCAACGCGTTAACAACCAACTTTTCACTTAGCGCATCTGAGAATTCGCAGCTAAAGCTTTATGACGGGACCAAAGACCGCTTTTCCAACCAGAAGGATAAGTTGATTACTAAGATAGGGAATACTACTTACTCCAATGATTGTATCTCATCTATACTAATATTATAAAGAGGAGAGATACGGAACCTTAACTATTTTTAATAATATTCTATAGCCTATGTTCATCACGGAAAATTTTGGATACTAATGGTGAAATAATTTTTAAAATCGGTCCAGTTGTTTCGGAGCCTATTCAATTCAAACAAACAAGAAACAATCAAATCTTCCCTTTTTACAATATTAGTACTTATAGATTTATACATATAATGCGCTGATGAGGAAGCCTATTCAGCCTTCTGAACCAGGATTCGCTAGGTAGTCGTAGCCAGTATATTGAGGCCTGAAATTTCAGCATTAATTCATAGTAGTATAAATAGTTTCAGGAAAATTGGTAAGGATCAAAACTATGCAAATCCTTACACGTTTTTTTGGCTGCTACAAAATAGGCGTTCCGGATTTTTTTTTTAGGATTCACGAAAAGGTTTTTTAATGCGTTATTTTGACACTAACTAATATGAATGAACCTAGAGCTATTATGACAGCAATCAAGTTGAGTTCTTGTATTCCAAATTAAGTAAGTATTTCGGTAGATACGTTATATTGGAACTAGTAAACTATTGACTTAAGGCATTCATTATTTTGGAACAATGTGTATGAGACTTTTGGAACCCAAATATATAAAACGATTTTATTTTTTTCGACATACGTTGCTTTGGCTCTTACCCCGCGTATTTGAGTGATTATGAGAGTGTGCCTTCTGGGTGCTTCTACCGACAGCTTTTTGTGGCTTTATGTCCCAACTTAAGATAGCCCAGTAAAGCAGGAACAGTAAAAATGGTGTTGAAACGCCATTTTCACAAATGGCCTGTGAAAAACTGCACTATACTAGTGTTTAGACGCTAGCTAGCCTTAGTTGCTCAAAATAAACTAAAAAATTCAAAAAACTACATAGATATTTTGTCGTGTAAAATTTGTCTATCATTATTACGAAATTTTACAACCGCACTATTTAGGTTATAAATAAATATAGAGGTGGTTATCGAATTATTTCGTAAATGTTTCGTACTTGACAAAATAAAAATGCAACCACGTTGGTCATTGTTTTGTTTGCTTACAACATGATTGAACACCCTTTAGAGCTTAAACAAGTATAATACAGGGTGAATCCTAGACAGGTTAGAAGGGAAAATGAGAGGCTAAAGGCAGTTTACGTGTAAAACCTCGATTTACTAGGTAATTGTATTTTTTTTTTAATCTGTGAGGAGCAATGAAAATGAAAATTTCCCAAAAAAATATGGTATATATATGGTGTATATAATACTGATAAATAATTATACATTCTAAGTCTTTTAACAATTAAAAATAATAACAAAAAATAAAAAACCGACCCTATATAATTATACTGTGGCTCTACTCTACAGTAGGTATCTTACAGAGCTGTCTACAATGACCCAAAGCTTTGATGGTCCATAAAATGTCTCGAGTAAATTAATAACTTTGTTTTACGAGGGGCGTGTGAGAGTTCTATGGCAACGCGATACTGCGGTAATGTTGTGACAGAGATCGTCAAAGAATTTTAAAATTATAATTTGATCTACCTATTATTGTGTACTATTTGATTGTGTTGTGCTATTTTTGTTAAGATAGTGTTCATCACCAGCCTATAATAGTCCACTGCTGGACATAGGCCTCCCCTAATGAGCGCCATAGATGGCATCATTGTTTGGGGGTTATTGCCCATAATCCCCACGCTGGGCACGCGGGTTGGGGATCGCAGTTCGGTGTAGTTGTTCTGCAGAAGGCGCTGCTGCCCGTCCCCTGGTGTGTTTCCCTTAGTCGCCTCTTACGACACCCACGGGAAGAGTTGGGGTGGTGAAATTCTATGCCGGCACCACACGGCCAGATAGTGTTATAGCATAAAAATTAAAAAAAAATGTAGCGGTTCTTCTTCGACTACCTACTACTTCACTTTTACTTCACTAGTCGTCACTGAGGGAGAAAAAATGAAGAGAAGATTAAATAATTAATAATAAAAACTAATTATATAATAATTTGACTTCTCTAAGTGCTACTTTTGTAAGTCTATAATAAAATAAAGCCTCTAAAGAAATAACTTTATTGTAATCTCACATCTGAAATTTGTAGTATCGTGTGTCCAGCTGTGGACCTTTGTTGGTTTAAAAAAATCAAATGCAAGCGCGAGTCAAATTCGCAAACTGAGGATTCCGTAATAGGTACTTATATAAAATATAGATCGTGTTTCCTGCTAATGTCATGATTCTAGGTCAAGAGAAAGTAGGTTTCCTATAGGTTTTGGTCTTAAATAGTAATTTAAGTTACGGTTATGGGAACTTGTACTATACCGAAGACCTAGTTCTTAAGACATTTTATGGTTAAAGTTCAACGGGATGCACACAAAACCGAAACCAAATAGGAGGTTTTGTGCGCACCTGATTCCCTTGTAAAATATTCGCATGTAAAATATTCGATCAAAGCGGCTGTTACTTTTGTTTACGTTAACTTAGAAGTTTAATTCATATCACGCCTCCAAGAAGTTATGGACTTAAACAAATTTAAGTAAAGTAGGTATTTGATGTTAATTTCAACTGGATACCTACCTATACGCTACTGAGACAATGACTGGGGGGGGGGGGGGGATTCACAGACGGACAGCAAAGTATATATGAAAAAAAAATCAACTCCTTTTGAGGTACGGAAAAAACTTACAACAAAAAATTTCGTACATGCACTCAAAAAATCTTAATCTCTTAAAATATAATTTCATGACTTACGAAATATATTTTTAAAACTAATAATGTAACAAATTATATGTAGTTTAAGTAAAATCTCGTTTGTATGTAATGAAATAACAGAACATAATTAGGCTAAAACTAATTAATATTGGCCGTGTGGTGCCGGCCTACAATTTCACCACCGCAACTCTTCCCGTGGGTGTCGTAAGAGGCGACTAAGGGAAACACAGCGGGGGGCGGGCAGCAGCGCCTTCTGCAGAACAACTATACCGAACTGCGATCCCCAACCCGCATGCCCAGCGTGGGGATTATGGGCAATTAACCCCCAAATAATGATGCCATCTATGGCGCTCATTAGGGGAGGCCTATGTCCAGCAGTGGACTATTATAGGCTGGTGATGATGATGATGATGAATTAATATTGAAACATTTGTATTTAAATATCCGAATTTTTTTTTTCATGACAATTTTAGGGAGTCTCTATCCTTATTTAAGTAAAAATAGATTGTGTAAAAATGGAGTACACGATGAAATCTATAAAAGAGGTAAGAGTAAGATATCAAAGCAGAAGCCAATAGAGTAACACATGGCGTATTTGCGGCTTTCGGTTCCGAACTTTACGATCCAACACGGAAATAAACAATTAATTTGGAAAGTCAAAAATAAAAGTTTTACGAGGTTCAATTCCGACGTGAATGTAGTAACTTATGAACTCTATATACCGCGGTTTTTGGTTAAGGTGGAACGTTTCCATTATATCATTCGGTACACAATTTTTTTTTTTATTATAGCACCGCCGCTTGCTTTTCTACTCTGCCAGTGTGAGTTACGGAATGTCCTAAACATTCGTCATTGGGGTGATGGAGGCAAGTCAATGTCAAAAAAATTAAGTGCGGGTCAATGTCAAAAAGCCCAATGCTGCTAAGTTAGGAATCCGCATGAAAACTGAAAAACGCAACGTATTAGTATAATTATGGATAATTTGATAGTAAGTATGATTTTTGAAATGTTATTTTAATACCGTGCAAAGCCGGCGACCGCCAGTTTATTTATAAACTCAAAAAGTTGGCTAGATAAAAGATAGATATATGTTTGGAACATTCTGCAGTTTCAAAATTGTAAATACTAGTTCTAATTTGGTTCTGTTATTTAATTGTCATTTTGGTCATCTCAGAAAAATCCCGTAGTACCCGCAAACTTGAAATAAATTAGCTATTCAACATAACATAACATAAGTTGACTGTGAAACCGCTCCCTGTTTATACCTCAGTTCATCGAGCTTCTAATTTTCTAAACAAGAACTTAATTATCAATTTAAGCTACCAAGTGAGCTAATGAACCTGAGCCGCAGTAGCTTGTTTATTGCTTATTTCAGTAATTTAAGACTATTCCAAACTTTATGACTGTCTGTGAAGTTGCTTCTAATTTGATCATGTTTAATGTGAACGCTTGATTGAACAAGTAAACATTTTATGAGTATTCTGTTAGTATGAATATAAACATGATGGGCCAGGGATTTTTAATAAAACCAAGGACTAAAAAGTTATCGTTTATTATTTAAAAAGCTTTTACTGGTTATTAGATACCTACTCGTAGTTGATGTCATTAGGAGTAATTTAGACTTCTTTATTTTTAGCAAATAAAATAATACTGCGCCAAAATTCATGAAATGTTAATAAAATAGAATAAAAAGCCTTTATTATTCCTATGGCAAATTTTGTACATGTAAAATATACCTATATGATTTAAAAATAAATTAGCTGCTAAGGCGGGTATTTCTTCAGATTTTCTATCGTCTGGTATCTTTGTATGCACGAAGACGAAATAATAGAAATAAGCATGGGCTTTCTCTCCTGTTTATAATTTAGATATACTATCTCGTCCTGTTATGTTTCTTGTCGCCTTCCTTTTCTATTCTTTCCATAAAGGCCCCTTCAGATAGTTCATACACACAGTGCACAGCTAAAATGTAGAAATTATTAGATATATGAACTATTGAAGACATATTACTAAATTTTCTTTATTTCCTATACACTACTTACTCTCTTACTCACGGGCCCGTTACAAAATACAAATAGCTTATGTAAAACTAGAAAATGAACTGATCACTCATCTTTCATTTTTTGTACACCTCAATCTATTAGCGTAAAGTAAAGAAGCTAAAATCCTTTACACCAAGTCAGTGTTCGTGTTGGACCTCCAATCCATAGAAGTATAAATAAATATAATATCCGCGTCTTTACACAAATCGAAGCTCATCCAAATCAAACTGTCACGCCCCTAGTGATGTTCCCGTTTCATCGACATGTCATTTGTCTAGCACGTGTCGACGTCGATAACGTCAACAGCCACCACTCATTAGTGCACACACACTCCAATGTGCGAGTTAACAGGACGGGGATTTAGTGCCTTTAAAATAGATTTCAGCATAGTCTTTGTGGCTACCGTTTTTAAATCGAGGAAATCTCTGTGATGTTCATGATTTAAGTTTATTTTAGCCTACGACGATAGATTGGTATGAATATGTGTGGGAAAATAGGGGTTGACATGAGGCCGATCTATGTATACTGCTAATCAATACTTTTTCTAGTAGGTTCTTTATGCAGCTTTAGTAGGTATACAATTTTCTACATAGGTATAGTAATAATAAAATAGTCCAGGTCTAAAAATTATGATTATGCCACATCCAAATTCAATGCCCCGAGTTCGATTTGTAGTATCGAGACGTGATCGTCATAAATATGAAAAGTGCTGGCTAGGTCTTCTACTGGAGCTTAGTCCATATTATATGCTAAGTTAGGGTATTTTTGTAACAACTATAATGTATGTACCATCCTACAACAGTGTCTAGAATTTTTTCTCCTCGGTTGTATTGTTGTTATAATTAATTGTCATTCTATTATATTCCTTCTATAGGTATCTCATTTTTCTATGGGATTCGGTTCAGCGCTTCTATTGGGGAACATGCGGATATGGAAATAGTTCTATACATGCAGATATGTCTGTATGTTCCCCAATATATCGATCTCTTTGTATACACAAATCCCATACAAATATGAAACGTTTTTATCAAAACTAACTGAGGACTCTGAACTCTGAACTGCACAGCTATACCAAATCTCAAACGATCCTTTCCGGCATTTGGGGCACAAACACACAACAATCTTCACAAAGTTTATTTAAGCTAATTTACAAAAGGATTTAATAGTTTTAACGGCGGTCATCAGAGGGCGGTTGTCCAATTACATACCCAACGCCATCATGCGTTTTATGGTAATTACAGACACATTTTCAACTTTAATAACAAATATAATTTTGAGTTTTACGTAATTGTATTCGTCTGTCAAATTCCGAAAAGGAATATTGGGAGTTACACAGAGAAATCGAAAGACGCTGTGCATCTTTAGGCATCTGTCTTACAGGCGATGAGCGAGAAGTGACTAGATACAAGTTGGCGAGTAGCGAGAAAAGAGTAGGAGTACCAATAAAAAAAAATTAAATTTTTAAAATCTTTACATTATATAAAACAATTTCGCTTCCCGCTGTCTGTATCTATGTATGCTTAGAATTGTAAAACTACGCAACTGATTTTGATGCGGTTTTTAATGGATAGAGTGATTCAAGAAGTAGGTTTACATGTGTACTAATATTATGAAGAAAAAGATTTGAACAAATCACTCATTTTCAGTTCATCCCAAGGTTGCTTGGAAGAGATCGCTCATAACGATAAGGCCGCCCTTTGTACTTCCTTTACTTTAAGCCTGTATGTTTGTAATGTTTCTTTATTTGTGTGGTATAATAAAGTATTATCTATCTATCATTTTATTAAAAAACTCGCATCATCCGTTGCGAAGGATACATAGGGATAGATAGAAAGCGAGAAGCGGCTTTGTTTTATAATATTTTGAGATACATTACTAGCTAATTTGAGATACTTCCTTCAATATTTAAATCATATTTATAGGTGTGGTTATGTATATTTGAAATTATTCGTGTTGTGGTTTGTTTACAAAAAAATTATACTGAGTTTGATTGTTGTATAAATATTGAAATACTTATAGCTTAATTTACATCAATATACAATTAAATATAGCGGCACAGACGTACTGCAAGTAGCCCTGTCGTAAAACATCGTGTTTATTAAACCCGTTGCCTCACCGTAGGTGGTAGAAAGGCTATAAAGACGTATCCAAAATTATTTTTAATCGTAAAACTGAATCGTATTTATGTTTATTTGATTGAGACGTTTATTTTGTGTGCATTCAAAAAAGGTGTGCAAGAATGTGCGGTTGCATTTATTAACCTTATGTTGCCTTTGGTTGTTTAAAACCAGTTGGTAAATTGGAAAGAAGGATCAAAGTTCACCTACATCCTACAAGTAAAAGATGAATCTATAAAAAAAAGAATACGCATACATAAACGATGGAATACTTCAAAAACTCGTTTCTTATACACCAAAAATTATATTTTAGGGTTAGTAATTATATCATAATAATAGTTATGTAATAACAATATACAATTTTTAAGGAAAGTATTCGACAAAAATTATGACAATTACTTAATTTTTTATGTAGAGTGATTAGTACAGGCAGTGCGCAATTTTTTATGAATACTTCCTTCGTTTTCGAGTCCTTCATTTACATTTATAATTTATACTAAGCTTTAACCAATCGGAATCACATTAAACACCTGGAGCTTTGAACTTTCATACCCTATTATTATTTCTATGAATATTTTTTGGCATAAATATTTAATTTCCTAGAGATTACCCCGAGGGCTTACGCACTTTAATAACAAAAATCTATTTCTATAAATGTTTATCATCACATCATCATCACCAGCCTATAATAGTCCACTGCTGGACATAGGCCTCCCCTAATGAGCGCCATAGATGGCATCATCATTTGGGGGTTATTGCCCATAATCCCCACGCTGGGCATGCGGGTTGGGGATCGCAGTTCGGTGTAGTTGTTCTGCAGAAGGCGCTGCTGCCCGCCCCCCGGTGTGTTTCCCTTAGTCGCCTCTTACGACACCCACGGGAAGAGTTGGGGTGGTGGAATTCTATGCCGGCACCACACGGCCGTATAAATGTTTATATGGTAATCATATTTCAATAACCCAATATAGGTACCCAATTTTCAGGAATATTTTCAAAAAATCATGACACAATCGTTTAATTGTTGTAGGTATATTTAAGGTCTTTTCAGCAAATTCCAACCAAATTGGGTCTCTGGTTAAAAAGTTACAAAAAATATCCTTCAAAGGTTAAATTTTATGTCCTTATTTAGAGACTTTTAAAATAAATCATTATTTTAATTTATTATTCTTTCTGTACATACATACTGAAAATTTCAGGTTAGTTAGTTAGTTAGTTGTTAGCAAACTACGAATCTCAAACTTTAATAACCTCATTTTCAAGAATATTTTGAATAATCCATTGTGTGGGATAGTTTTTTTTTTGATTCTTTGTAAGTTTTATATAACTCGGGCTAAAGAGTAAAAAAAATTCAACTCCCTTTAGGAGGAAATTTCCACTTATCCCTTATTAGCGAGAAGTTGTGTAGTAAAAGGCTCCCAAACTTTCACCATTCTAGCTTCAGCAGTTGGCGATGTCCCCAGAAAATCTCTTGTTCCTTTATGTATTTAGATTTTAGGTGATTTGTTGTACTTTGACATGGCAGCGACAGTCACATATAAGTCATTGGTTTTATTAAAGTCGATATAGAGCACCAAAAATAGCGCTTGGTCTTACTAACAAAATTTGCTTGAAAATAATAATAAAAAAGTATCTACTCGTATGTGTACCTTAGTTTGTTATAGGTAGAGCTATTTATGAATTAATCAAATAGATAAGCAGGTACCTTATAGTATTAATTAATAAATGAGGAGAGTAATAAGTTAATAACAGACTCATTATCGGCTACATTAATATTAATTAGTAACCTCCTGGTGCGTGAGATATTCAAATTATTTTTTATATGTAGTTTTAACAACATTAAACAAATATACCTAAGAATCAAGTAGTATGACGACCTCTATGGCGCGGTGGGCGAAGGTCCGCCTGCGACTCAGGAGGTTGCAGGCTCGATTCTAGCCTCGGGACAAATATTTGTACAATGTGCAAATATTTGTTCAGGGTGTTCTGGTTGTTATCTTTGTATGATAAAAAATATTTATGTATGTAATCGTATATTATGTATATCAGTTACCTATTTCTGCTTGGCTTGGGGCTAGATAATGTGATGAATACTGAGTGAATTGTCCAGCATTATTTATTTAGGTATTTATCTAATTTATAATGACTCATTAATTTTGACATAGCTAAAGTATATACCTAATCACCTAGGATCTAAGTTATGATATGCAATTAGTTGATTGATTAACGGTATTTTACATTTTTATTATTATAGTGCATAAGCCCTTGCACTGGCGGTATATTAGTACTTTTTCTATATTGTAGTATCTACATTCAATTATTTTATGTTATAAGTATCTTTGTTTCTTTAGATACGTTTTTACTACTAGATTACTTTTTGTTTTTTGTTTAGTGCAGGGAATTATGAGAGGATTTCCTTATTTATTGTTGATAAAATAAAATCTCATAAAAAATTTGAACATATTGTATAATGTAGGTACAAAACCCCCACAATTTAGGGTAACTCAATATCTTTAGACGCGTATTTCTTGAAGAACAAATTGACAATATTCGTAATTAACTTCGTAACAACTTCTTTGACAACTGGCTTGCCAACCGTTTTCAGGATCTCCTTGCCACTGTTCTCGCCAGCCAGGACATTCACCAATGGTTCAGCTAGAAAAGTATGTTAACGATTATTAAATCTACATTTATACACCGTGTAACAAAATATGTGTACTAAGCGAAAGGGGGTGAATTTCCACCCTTGCGGGGACCAACTTTTGCTCAACGAGTTTTCGAATTTCGATCGGTATCTCGGAAAAAACTGCATCAAAGTTGCAACATGGACAGCTGATTTTTTACGAAGTGACAACCCTAAAAGCAGCGGTTTCTTGTACCTGTGGCAATGACGTCAGTATGGTTACAGATGTAGAGTGATAGATAGATAGATTAGGTAGTCTCCCGCCCCACCATAGCTGAACTCTTCTAAGATAAATACCTACCTACCTGCAGTGGTAGTAGGTATGTATAGGTTACCCGGATAGGATTGTTACTTTTTAAAGGCACTAGTAAATTAAAACATTCAGTATGCGAAACGAAAAATAGGATTTTATAATTATCTCCCCCCTACAACTGATCACCATGGGGGTCTGAAAACTCCCCCTTCGGCTTAGTACACATACCTATTTTGTTACACCTTGTATATTGTTTCATCTAAGGTAAATATACGTTAATATACCTATATAAATTAAGCATACCACGCCGTACAGAACCCAATACGATGACACTGCTTTGCCTATAGCGTAACTTTCATAGATTTTATGCGTGTTTTTCTGGAATGTACCTAATATTAGAGAACTCTAGTGACTAGATAAACCTAACTTAGGATTTAATTTGCAACTAATCATAAAAATGTCATAATTTCTTTTAATAAACCCAAAAAAAGAGCTTTTGGGTTGACCGGGAAAAATTATATTGGGTAGAAAAATTGTGGGTTGAACGGCTAAGCCCTCTACTTTAGGTCAGGAATAATACACCCTTGAAAAGTTCGATATTATACTTTTCAAGGGTGTGCTCTGGGTTTAATGTGTTTATCTATATAATCTATAAAACAAACATCAAGAAGCAGTTTCATTTCCGCCATAGGATGTCCCGAACATAATGCTAATAAGATCTTCTATATTTCTTCAGAGTGTTCTAATACAAATATCTACTTAAGTATGGTATTGCATTCAATGTATCAGTTATCTAGAACCCATAAGACAATATCTTTTACACTACTGGCATTATCTAATAACTAAATCATATAAAAAATAGGCTTGCTGACGTTTGGGACACAATATTTTCGGACACTTTAACTGACATTTCGGACAGCATCAAAATATTGAAGCTGTTTTGTACAGTCAGCTAGAAACGTTTTAATTTATATTTCGTATTACTAAAGAAATGAGCGTACAATTGATAAAAAACAAAACAGAAATTATACAATACTAGCGGCCCGCCCCGGCTTCGCACGGGTATTAAACAAAAATTTCAGAAATTATACACATTAAAACGATGGGTTTCACAGTTTTCATACGGATCTTTACTTTTTTTAACAGCATTGGGGTTTTTGACATTGACTCGACATTCCAAAACTGACACTGGCCGTAGAGAAAAAACCAGCAACGTGCGCTATACAACCTCTTTTTCTATTCTAACGCGCCATAATAGAAAAAGAGGTTGAATATACAGCCCACGGTTCAATTATTGAATTTTTCATGCGGATCCCTAACTTTTTTGAAAATATTATATAGCCTATGTTCATCACGGAAAATTAAGGATTCTAATGGTGAAAGAATTTTTTAACTCGGTCCAGTAGTTTCGGAGCCTATTCAATTCAAACAAACAAACAAACAAACATACAAACAATCAAATCTTTCCTCTTTATAATATTAGTATAGAAATACTCACCTTGAGCCGTATCTCCTCCATAAAGGTTCCCAAAATTGTAGTGCACTTTAGTTAAAGGTTCATACTCGTATTCGAATTTAGCCACTTTGTAGTGCTCTTCGTTGTCCTTCCCAGTGTACGATTTCAGTTCAATGTTGATGCTCAGCCAAATGCTATCTGTAATTAAAACCACAGTTGGTTAGATACCTTTCAAATTTTCGCCTACATTTCTATAATACTAGCGGTCCGCCCCGGCTTCGCACGGGTATTAAACAAAAATTTCAGAAATTATACACACTAACACGATGGGTTTCACTGTTTTCATACGGATCCCTTACTTTTTTTAACAGCATCGGGGTTTTTGACATTGACTCAACACTCCATTACTGACACTGGCCGTAGAGAAAAAGCAAACACCGTGCGCTATATATTCAACCTCTTTGCTATTGATGACGCGCCATAAAAGAAAAAGAGGTCGAATATGCAGCGCACGGTTTAATTATGGAATTTTTCATGCGGATCCCTAAATTTTTTAAAAATACTATATAGCCTATGTTCATCACGGAAAATTAAGGATTCTAATGGTGAAAGAATTTTTCAAATTGGTCCAGTAGTTTCGGAGCTCAATTCAAACAAACAAACAAACAAACAATCAAATCTTTCCTCTTTATAATATAAGTATAGAAGTGATAATGCTGTGTAAATTGTCCAGCATTCTTAAAGAAATAATTACCTACAATGTTGCACATGCACTCTATTGCACATCATCATCATCATCATCACCAGCCTATAATAGTCCACTGCTGGACATAGGCCTCCCCTAATGAGCGCCATAGATGGCATCATTATTTGGGGGTTATTGCCCATAATCCCCACGCTGGGCATGCGGGTTGGGGATCGCAGTTCGGTGTAGTTGTTCTGCAGAAGGCGCTGCTGCCCGCCCCCCGGTGTGTTTCCCTTAGTCGCCTCTTACGACACCCACGGGAAGAGTTGGGGTGGTGAAATTCTATGCCGGCACCACACGACCTATTGCACACCTAAAACAAACCCATAGTATTTTGAAGGTATTGGTGCAACAATATAGTGTTGGTATAACTTAGATGGCCCATGACGCATGTCTGGTCGTAGGGCAAACACGGGCTTCTTGTCTAAGGTAGAATAGAGAATTACGTCACTTTGTCATCGAATGCGTAAATTATTTGAAATTAATTTCTAAACCTTGAATAAAGTACGCAATGTATGGCGATGTGATGCCATTATTGTCTATTCTACCATAGAAAACAATAATCCCCGTGCTTGGCCTACGATGATACCTAAATCATACACGTACAAAATATACCAGATAATGGTATTTAAATATACTAAGGCACAGAACATACACGTATATTATCCATACCTTAAATTCCCTTGATTTATTTTATCAGATAAGAAAGATATAGAATAACTAATTTTGAACGGAGAACTTTCCGAAGAACGGTGTTATTTTACGTCTGATAGAAGCCTATAAGATCTATAAGCAACGCACCTGCTTGGATTTCCACGGCACCCTTTCCGTTAACAAGGAGACCCAGTAATGATCCGTCCATAATGTATTCCCCTGTTACTTTCACTGGGCATTCTATCACGAGGGCTGCTTTGAATTGGTCAGATCTCCTGAAAATAGGAAAAAAAATTACAATCTCTTTTCACACATTTAGACGTTCTTAATATCATACATTTTATCTTTCTATGATTATATAGAGCAAAAAGCCTTTATTAACAAAGAAAATTACAAATTACAACTAAATAAAAACTAGTATTTACAATTGAAAAAATTGAGCTAACTGCAGACTGTTGCGAACAAACTACAGGTAGCTCAACTGATCCATATCAATACCAGTTGGAAGTGTACCCAAGATGCTGGCTGCATTGCCACGTTGTATGATGCGCTGCGCCAGATATTGACCAGCTCTCGGGTCACATGTCGTCGCTTCGACCAGACGCTCAGATAATTTTTTGTTTTATTTTTTTTATGATTATATTATATGTATAGATATCGTCAATTTATGGGTGTTTTCAGGTATCTATCTCCATATCTATTAGGTTTATTTAGTAATGATTATTTTAATTCATGTATGTTTATTTATAATCATATATACGTTCTGATAATTATGTGTTGCATGCAATCTGTCCTTCAAAAATTATTAAAAATTATTTGTACACTTCCTCTTTTTATTGTGCCATCGCCTCTTCTATAACTCTTAGGTTTGATGGAATAAAAGTCATTAAGTATTGGTTAAGCTCGCCTATGTCATATATGTCATACCCTATTACGTTAAGTTTATACTTTGTTTTATTGCGTGTAATATACATATAACAAAGAAAGAATACAGGAACTGGAAGTCAACATTGCTGTTACTTGGGTAAGACACGCAGCCTTCTTCTGTCTTGGCAACATCAGTGGTGCAGGCAAAGGTCTGCCTACAATTCAGGCCTACCGTCCCAAATATCACACGCTTTGATAAACATAACTGCAATCGCTACTTACTTAAGTTCCACAATCTTACACTTCTTCAAACCCTCTAAGGTACATCCGTTTAAGCGAAACTTCAGATCTCCCTGATCAGCATTAATGTCATCCAATGAGAGAGGATCTGCTTGCTCTGCGATGTACGGCAGTGCTTTTCTTGCTGACGACAAGTAGCAATCATCACTGTCTTTTATGTGACATGGCACGATGAAGTCCGCTGTAAAAGTATATATTTTACATTTCAGTTACTTCATTTCTTAAGATATACAAAATAAGGACTCAGATGTCAAATGTTATACTCTACAATTCTACATTATTATAAAATAAGATTACGGGTTCAACGATTCTAGGACTCCCCTAATGAGCGCCATAGATGGCATTATTTATAATTTGGGGGTTATTGTACATAATGCCTTCGCTGGGAATGCGAATTAGGGATCGCAGTTCGATGGAATTTTTTAGCTGCAGAAGACGCTGCTGCCTGCCCCCCGGTGTGTTTCCCTTATTCGCCTCATACGACACCCACGGGAAGAGTTGGGGTGAAATTCTATGTCGGCACCACAAGGCCTGCCCCAGTATAGTAATACTAATTAAATAACTAGTGGACTATTATATGCTGATGATGAAGGCTAGCCAGGGCAATATATATTTACTACGCCTTATTAAATCAAGATTAACATATACAGAAAAGTAAAATACAAAATAAACAGAAACAAATATACGTGGGCTGCCTTATCGCTAAGTGATCTTCCAGGCAACCATAGACACGTATTTTATAATTAATCGCCTCGTACTCACCAGCTTTAGCGTTAGTCCCTAACACAACACAACTTAACCCTAAGAAAAACATGGCACTCTTTACACAAGACATTGTTAAAGAATTATAATAAAGTAACTATGCCTACTACACCTCTTATTAAAAGTAAGTTTTATTTACATCTGAACGAAATGAGTAAAATTCTAGCTATTATATAATTTGCCACCCCAAGGGCAAAATTTTTGTATTTTTTTTACTATAACCACCGGTCCACGACATTCACACACAATGTCATAAAAAAAATCATCTTATAGAGCTCTGTTGTTATGTAAATAAGGTAAATAATATATAAAAACTTAGGATGCGCTGTGACTTTGTATCTATCTATGAGAGATACAAAGTCTGCTAATTGTTTTTTATTTTTATTTTATTCGTCTTCAACATGCAGCCATCAGAGGTGATGCAAATTGTATGTGATAGGTCAGTTATAAACACCTGAATAGACGAGGTTCGATACTCTTTGGTCTTGACGGATCTTCTAGTATTATGTTATCTGTGACGGATCTTAGTATTTTGTGTGGCACATGAATTAGTAGCAGGTCAAGCCCTTGTGTCGCTCCAATTGTATTACTTACCACTGTTTTTAGTTCCAGGGTTACTTTGAGTAATCAAATCAGATCTATTTTTTTCAACAATACACACACATACAACACGGTTATTACTGTGTTAACAGGATATTTGCTATGATTTGTGTTTTTAGATATTAAGACATGGTTGCATCACAAAACACTAATATCATAACGGTTGCATGCACCATGATCACAGAATAACTGAAGAGACGATTTAAATCTTTGCTGAAGAGAGTATTTATTGACAGATAAAATAAACTACCCTCATATTTTGTCTTTTGTCGCAATTTTATCGAATACTACATGCACCCTACACTGACTTGAGGTATTTATTTATGTTTCTTGACACTGACAGGACATCTAAAAACGACCCGGTTGCAGTAAAACATTTATAGTTTTTGCAATCATATTAAATTGAATAAAAAATACAAATCACGGTAATTACAAGATAGTGAAATCTAAAGGCAAACTAATTTTCGGTTTCAAAACAAGCCTACGACAAAATTTAATTTCGGAACTACAACCAAACTTTTATACTTCCTTAACATTTGATCTGTAAAAACTGTCTATCCAACTTACGAAGTTCGACACTTCGAGGCAGATGTTCTTTTATGAAAGTTGACGGGAATCGTTCTTTAGGTTTTCAATCTTGAAAGTGGTAAAAGCTAGTGAAGTTATTGGCGTGGAAAATGGTCCTTGAAACTAGGTAATTTGAACCTTCTTTCAATTGTTATAGAGTATGTACCTACTCTCACTATATGACTATGTTCTGAAGGCCTAACCTGCTTGACAGAGTTTGACATTATGTATAATGTGGTTTGACAGAGAATTTGATTGTTTTTGTAAAAACATTAAAACAGACTACGAATCCCTTAATTTAACTCAGTTTTTTGTTATATTTGTGGGATAAATACTAAGCCCAGGGTAATATGTTACCCATAAACATATTACCCTGGGCTTAGTATTTATCCCACATTTATCTCGGGATCATTTTCTACAGATCATACCGATTTTTTTTAAAAGTCTTTATTTGTGTCTAAGCATCGGAATGGTAAAGTTTCCGCCTTTTCCAAATCCAACCTCGAAACCCTAAAAACATACACAAACGAACATTTAGACTTTTTTTCTTCGATTGTTGAAGTCGTTTGAAAACCTAGACAAAAAAGATGCAAGCGTTATTTATCTACCTAATAGGTCAAATGACATGCACATAGCATAAGGGTCAATGTGACATTAATGTCAGTTAGTATAAATAAATAACACAGAGGTTATTGACTAGGATCTTATCTACGTATAAATAAGTTTTTGTGAGAACTTCTCGACGAGCTAAATAAAAAAATTCTAATCATGTTTCGAATGCAGGCTTATGTGCGTCAGTGCGACGCTTATTCTTTTTAGTTATGTGCACAAAACTAATGGGGTTCTTTCTATTTGACGACCTCAGTGGCGCGGTGGGCGAAGGTCCGCCTGCGACGCAGGAGGTTGCGAGTTTGTTTCCTGCCTCGGTAAAAATATTTGTACGGTATGCAAATATTTGTTCAGAGTGTTCTGGTCGTTTTCTATGTACATATAATAAAAAAATATCTATCTATGTACCTACTCGTATATTATTATGAATATCAGTTATCTAGTACCGATTACACAAGCTCTGCTTATCTTGGGGCTAGATAATGCTGTGTGAATTGTCCATCATCATCATCATCATCAGCCTATGTTAGTCCACTGTTGGACATAGGCCTCCCCTAATGAGCGCCATAGCGCCCTGTCTTCGGCTTGACGCATCCAGCATCTGCCAGCAGTCTTTCGCAGATCGTCATCCCACCTGGCCGAAGGGCGTCCTACACTACGTTTACCGAGTCGCGGTCTCCACTCAAGAACACGTTTACCCCAGCGGTTATCGGTTCTTCGCGAAATATGGCCGGCCCACTGCCACTTCAGCTGGCTAATTCTCTGAGCTATGTCGATGACTTTAGTTCTCTGTCGGATGAATTCGTTACGAATCCTATCCTTCAGAGAAACTCCGAGCATAGCTCTTTCCATAGCGCGCTGAGCGACTTTGAACTGGTGGACCAACCCTATCGTGAGTGTCCACGTCTCAGCTCCGTAGGTCATAACTGGTAGGACGCACTGATTAAAAACTTTCGTTTTCAAACATTGCGGTATGGATGACGAGAAGACTCGATGTAGTTTTCCGAACGCTGCCCAGCCTAGCTGGATCCTCCTCTTGGCTTCCTTCTCGAAATTGTTTTTACCCAACTGCAAAATCTGCCCGAGGTAAGTGTACTCAGAAACAATTTCGAGAAGGTGGCCATGTACGATCACCGGTCTTGGATCAATGTGGGCATTGATCATGACTTTGGTTTTATCCAAATTCATGCCAAGACCGATACATCGGGAGGCTGAAGCTAGACTGTCCAGCCTCCGGTTCAGCTCCTCTAGCGACTCCGCCATTAAGACTATGTCATCAGCGAATCGCAGGTGTGAGATGTAGTCGCCGTTTATGTTGATGCCCTTGTCTTTCCAGTCCAGCGTCTTAAACATATCTTCCAACGCGCTCGTGAACAGTTTCGGGGATATGACATCCCCCTGCCTCACTCCTATTGTGTGAATTGTCCAGCATTATTTATTTATCATCCCAGAATTTCTTTGCACCAAATTTTTTACGTACGGCGTCATACGCATTTTCATTGCATAAAAAGTAGCGTGTAATTTCTGGTATTCAAATTAATCTCTGTAAGATCCAGAATGATCAAATCAGCAGTTTGAATTCTTCGTGAAATATTAACAAACATGTAAAGTTTAAATGTTCATGTACCTAAACTTTTTTTTATTTAGTGATACATATTTTTTAGAGCATCAGGAAAAAAAAACTTCAAGATATATATATTTATATATATATATATATATATATACATATGTATAAAATTCTATACAGCAATTTAATTAGGTAATGTTTCTCTCCACTTCTACCTTCTAGCAGGGTTGTCCCTACGAATGAGTTCCTAAAACTTTTTGAATTCCTTAAATAACTACCCAAAAACTGCTACAGTTTATACCTTTTAAACAAATTGTTTCTATTAACTGCTACCTATGTAAGTAACATAACGATACCGGGATCCATAAAAATATTCACCTGTTTTTTGGTGGAAACCGATCCCAGGTTCGGTGGATACAACTTAGCGGGATCAGTGGCTAATTCAATCTGATCCCGGGATCCGTGGAGACAAACCCTGCTAAGCGCATCCGTTTGTTTATAGGAAAAGCCATCGGTGGAGTTTACCATTGTATTTTGACGGTACATAACAATTTTATGAATACCTACTACCTTCATCACTTGGATTTTATCCATTAGGGGAATGTTGGCCTTGGTATTGGCCTTCCGAAGCTTGTTCCATAACCACGGTTGTATCTTGCCTCACGTCTATTGACCACGTCGTCGGGTAGGATTGATTTGTGTCAGTGTAAAGCTGAGCGCAGACTTAAGTCAAGACAGTTTCGAGACATACATTGCATAAAACAGTTTCGTTTTGTAGTAGACAAAACAGTTTCGTTTAGTTTTAAGGCAGGCTTGTCTAAGTTTGGGCGTATGGTAACAGTGGAGTATACTTCGCATTTGTAACATGTATTAACAAAGTAAATTAATATGTAATAGCAGAACCAATTTAGGACTAGTATTTAGGTACCATTGACGCAATTGCAGACAGAAACTTAACTTTCGATAACCGCTATCGAACTGTCGATTATAGATAGCTCAACTGATCTATATCCATAGGTACCATTCGGAAGCGTCCCTGTCGAGTTTTATAATATTAGTATGGATTTTTGCATTTATCTTGTACACTCTCATCTAATATGGTAGTTTGTAAAGAAAACTAAGTTTTTCTTGCAATTTCCGACACAGCCCTACCCTTGGCGCGTGGGTGCACCATGCATCAGGGTATTTCATACAAAATTCATAGTCCCCGTAAAGCACTCCATCTACCCTCGCCTTTGACTTATGTTCCGTCTGAAGTGGAGCCTTATTTATAAATGTTTATCCACTTCAGTCTTAGTACTAGTGGGTGGGTACTATTTAGTGGGTACTTTTAAATATAATAGTAATTATAGTACTACCATGAAAGTGTTTGTTCGGTGTAAATTTTTTCGAAATTGTGTGATTTAGGTAGGTATTACAATTTATATGTATGTTTTATTCTATTTAGTTTAGGAAGAGATACGAAAATAGATTTTGGTGGCCACCAAGGGCAACTTCGTATCTCTTCCTAAACTAAATAGAATAAAACTATTACAGAGGCATTAAAAAAAATGCTTATGATAGGTATCACAAACTGGACGATGGATTTTTGAAAATTCCTTTGTTAAACAGAATAATAACATAAAGTAGGTGGTGGCGCTAGTTTAGGTGCTGTATGCGCCTTAATGTAAGCAATAACTCCACACTGGCGCCCGGGGGGCACCACTACTTATTTTACATATAACCTATCTATACTAATATTATAAAGAGAAAAGATTTGATTGTTTGTTTGTTTGTATGTTTGTTTGAATTGAATAGGCTCCGAAACTACTGGCCCAATTTGAAAAATTCTTTCACCGTTAGAATCCTAAATTTTCCGTGATGAACATAGGCTATATAATATTTTCAAAAAAGTTAGGGATCCGCATGATAATTTCAATAATTGAACCGTGCGCTGTATATTCAACCTCTTTTTCTATTATGGCGCGTCATAATAGGAAAAGAGGTTGAATATATAGCGCATGGTGCTTGCTTTTTCTCTACGGCCAGTGTCAGTTATGGAGTGTCGAGTCAATGTCAAAAACCCCAATGCTGTTAAAAAAAGTAAGGGATCCGTATGAAAACTGTGAAACCCATCGTGTTAGTGTGAATAATTTCTGAAATTTTTGTTTAATACCCGTGCGAAGCCGGGGCGGACCGCTAGTTTATAACAAGTTTGAAACAAAGGATCTTTCAAAAATTTCATTGGCCGTTTGTGCTGCGTCAGAGTTTGTGTGTTTTATCAATAATTGTAGAAATACCTTCTTTTCCATGTTGTGTTATTTATATGGGCATTAGAATTAGTTTTAACTATACGTGCTTTTCTAACATTACCCAAATAAATGATTTTTTTATTATCATTAAAGTGGAAACAGGTAACTATACGTATTTAAGTAATTTTCTCTCTTCACGTGTGCTATTATTTGCAAAACACTCAAGTATATAAATCTCCAATTAGTTACTTCAGTAATGAAAATTAATTGTTGAAAATTAGACATTTTAAATCACAATAATAATTCCTTCCTCAAAACCAACTAAACACGTAAAACCCAAAACTTTTGGGCAATAGCATCTAAACATACGTTAGGCCCTTGCGGACCTAATTCCAGATTTTGTAGGTCCCTTCACAAAAGCCTATTATAGACCAAAAGTTGAACGTGACTATTCATGAATTTGTGAAGCATTCTCTATCTAGGTCTTTGTTTAACTATTGATGCCCCGTGATGCTACTGTACCAGAATAGTGATGATATGGAGAGCATACTGCCTTCTATGAACATGAACAAGAAAGACGAAAAAATATTTTTTTTTACTTTAGCCATCCTTACCACAAAAGAAAAGTATGTTATTGATCTGAATCTAGCAAGAAAAAATACAGAAGTTATCCGAAGTCTGAAAGTTGGCGGCGGTTAAAAAACGTTGGTCCTGCGCCTGAACTTTCCCTGTTCGTGTACATCTGCCCTAACAGAATAAAGAGTGCATGCAATGCTATGTGCAACTGTGTGTTTGCGCACACACTCGTGCACTTATATCCTGCATAGCAAGTCTATGCTGAGACATTGCCCGATAATACATACGGCTAGGAGGACATAATAACATACCTAATACTAAAAGTCAACGTTCTATAAATCGATAGATCTAACATGTGATGTTCCAAACAACCAACTGGTTGCCTACGTGAAAACAATTTTCCGCTAGTGCAACCAGTTACCAAGTTGGATTTTTATTTCCATCTACACAACTGTCTGTGAACTATTGGTAGGATAATATCCTTTTCTATGACGTTAATCATGAAGTGAGCCTGGTGAGTGATGAAATGGGTAAACGATGATATTGGTAAATAATATTATATTAAATAGTAAAATGAGATGTATCTCCGCTCCGAATCTACAGCTCTGCAGTACATATCCACTCCCTCGCGATACAAACAATCCCATAAAAATGAATGGGAGCACGGGCGTGTATTTGAACGGATTTTTCCGTTATTGTCTATAAAAACAACTGCATATAATATTGTGATGTTCAACGGTTCCTGGAACGCAGATGCTTCATTTCATATTCACGGGAATCACCGAATTACCCAGGTAGGTTAATAAATTTGGACTATTTTCTAGTCGGTGATATTCTTGTGCTATAAAAGTTTTCTTACGACTGTTTTGAAGAATCAAAGAATCATCATCATCATCCTATAATAGTCCACTGCTGGACCTCTAGGCCTCCCCAAATGAGTGCCATAGATGGCACTTTTGAAGAAAATCAACTGCAAATAAATACTTGTGAAATTTATGTTATTTGCCTGGCCACATAAAACTTTGTTATATAAAAGAAACTATTAAAAAGCTAATTAATTTATCCATTCTTTAAACCAGATACATCCAGTCATCCAGTCATAAATGTCAATTTATCTCCGAGATTTTTTTATGATGGTGTTGATTGTTTCGAGTCAAACGTTATATAAACAATTTCCGCAGAAAACCTGCTAGGTATGCACCTAATTAGTGATTAGATTACCTTGTAAGATAAATAATAATGCTGGACAATCCACAATACATCATCTAGCCCCAAGCTAAACAGAGCTTTTGCCATGGCAACTAGATGAGTGACATATCTAATAAAATATATTATACAGATATAGATTTTTTATAATACATAGCAAACGACCAGAATAGCAACCGGACTAGCAAGCGGACCTTCACCGCTTCACAAATGTCATTAAAAATCCTTAGTTACACTTTCAAACAAAATCCTTCGAGTGCCAGGGATAAACGGTAATTTTAAACAAGCCTTTAAACAAGGCGATACCTTTTATTTGATAATACATTCGTTTAGAATGTCTCTGTTAAAATTTCAACATTAAAACTTATACTTTTCTACAAAATTGTGTGTTGTAAGATATTAAAATTTGAAAGCAGGATAGAAAAAAACAAACCCAAAAGGGTTTCGAACCCGATCCCGAAACCAATAACACTTCAATACATTTGTATCAAGGACAGGAAAGCATCGACATACGTGCTCTTTACCTAAGCGTCTACACTACAGTGCCTACTTACTTTGCCGGATCCTCCAAGCCACCTTTGCACACGAGTGTTCTAATAAAGTGGATAGTAAATATACCTAACTCTAGAGCAGTAAGCCACAACAAACCGTTTGAAGTGGTTTGTTTATTCCATTAAAGCAAGAATATAATAGAATATGGTAAAACCTTTATTAACAAAGAAGATTATGAATAGTATGTACCTACTTAGCAGATAGCGGTTGTTTTATTTAAGTTTTTTTTATAGGGTTAGGTTGACTTGACATGATAGTTACCGTGGTGCCGTGTGGTGCCGGCATAGCATTTCACCACCTCAACTCTTCCCGTGGGTGTCGTAAGCGGCGACTAAGGGAAACACAGCGGGGGGCGGGCAGCAGCGCCTTCTGCAGAACAACTACACCGAACTGCGATCCCCAACCCGCATGCCCAGCGTGGGGATTATGGGCAATAACCCCCAAATAATGATGCCATCTATGGCGCTCATTAGGGGAGGCCTATGTCCAGCAGTGGACTATTATAGGCTGGTGGTGATGATGATGATGATGATAGTTAAATGTTTTTTAAAGAAATTGCGATAAAAAAGTCTGAATTAAATTAAAATGTAGCAATCTACAGATGGCTCAACAAATCCATATCTGATTAAATTGAAGGGAATAGAAAATCAATAACATCTTATTTCATAATAATTTACTGTGTCAAATTTAACTTGTCTAAGTACTTATTTTGTAAGCTTAAAAAATATACTGTTATTGAAATCTGCAAATGAATATAGCCTAAAGCTAAGGATTAAGTTAGTAGAAGAGGCCGAATATGTGCATAGATACTTACAGTGGATTACTTGCTTAATCTATACTAATATTATAAAGAGGAAAGATTTGATTGTTTGTTTGTTTGTTTGTTTGAATTGAATAGGCTCCGAAACTACTGGACCGATTTGAAAAATTCTTTCACCATTAGAATCCTAAATTTTCCGTGATGAACATAGGCTATATAATATTTTCAAAAAAGTTAGAGATCCGCATGGAAAATTCAATAATTGAACCGTGCGTTGTATATTCAACCTCTTTTTCTATTATGGCGCGTCAGAATAGAAAAAGAGGTTGAATATATAGCGCACGGTGCTTGCTTTTTCTCTACGGCCAGTGTCAGTTATGGAGTGTCGAGTAATGTCAAAAATCCCAATGCTGTTAAAAAAAGTAAGGGATCCGCGTGAAAACTGTGAAATCCGTCGTGTTAGTGTGTATAATTTCTGAAAGTTTTGTTTATTACCCGTGCGAAGCCGGGGCGGACCGCTAGTACCTCTATAAAACTTGAAAACATTTAATTATAATGGCGTAAGTTTAAATTCCTTTTCTACTATGTAAACCAGCTTTAAACTTCGACCTGTGACTGAAACTTTAAGAAAATAACCGGGCTTTATTGAAAAACTTTTGATTCATACATCGTTTCCTTTGATATATGGGAAAGGTTATGATAATAGTTAAATCTCCTTATAACTTTTTCACGGAAAAAGTATTTCTCGTTCGCATTTGCAAGCCCTGCTTTTAGTTTATTATTTCTGTTACAGTTCATTTGGATAAAATATTTTTTTTTTGTGTAAAAATAATAAAATTCTATTTCAATTATGAAAATATCAACAGGATGTATTAAAAACGAATTCAAACTGATCTCAAGTCTAGTAGACGACTTCTGTGGCGCGGTGAATCGATGGAGGAGGTTGCGGGTTCGATTGCCGCCTCAGGACAAATGTTTGTACGATATGCAGTTCCGGGTGTTCTGGCCATTTTCTATGTTTAGTAAAAATATCTGTAGAAGATAGGTCTTATAATATTGTATTAAGTATATCGCTGGTTAAATGCTAAAGTACCATATTTCAAAAATCGTGAAAATCGTTTTTATTGCAAAAATGTGATTTAAAATAGTTATTTTATAGTATGAGTTAAAGACACTTTTCATTTTCGCATTAAAAACAACCAAAAAACAGATGTGGCTGTTTAGCATTATTAGACTTTGGCGCCAAATTTCAGAGCCAAGCAGCCATTTTTTCAGTTGTGGTTGAGTGTTCTGCGGAAGCGCACGTAAGTTATATGCCAAAGGGCCGTATCTCAAAATAATAAGTGTATTTTAACTAAAATTTATATACAAAAGTACCATATTTCAGAATATGGTACTTTTGCATATAAATCGAAGTCAAGATACAACCATTATTTTTAGTGCAAAGGTAACACATTCCGAAATGTGGTACCTTAGCACGAGAAATTTTGTTGTTATTAAATTGTGTGTATGTTCAAAAGTGTTATTTTTTAAATGCGTTTGTTTTGCACATAACTTTTACGTGAACTTTATCTTATTGCTTGGAGCTTAAGTGACACTTTTGAAATGCGTTTGATTTGCTTATAAGTTTTAGGTTAACTTCGTGATATTTCTTGAAGCGTAAGTGTAATTTTTTAGATGCGTTAGTCTTGAACATAACTTTTATGTGAACTCAAACATTATTATTTAGGACGTAAGTGTAGTTTTTGCGATGTGCTTGTTTTGAATACATTTTTTACGGGATTTTTTATCGTACTGTTTAGAGTTTAAGGAACATCACATTAAATGTGTCTATTTCGCATAAGGCCGTGTGGTGCCGGCATAGAATTTCACCACCCCCGCGGGTGTCGTAAGAGGCGACTAAGGGAAATACAGCGGGGGGCGGGCAGCAGCGCCTTCTGCAGAACAACTACACCAAACTGCGATCCCCAACCCGTATGCCCAGCGTGGGGATTATGGGCAATAACCCCCAAATAATGATGCCATCTATGCCGCTCATTAGGGGAGGCCTATGTCCAGCAGTGGACTATTATAGGCTGTTGATGATGATGATGATTTCGCATAAGATCTACGCGATAATATAATTATAGTATTGATTCCGGTGAGTCTTCGAACTCGGACAGCACAACAGATGATGGGTTTTCTTCGGATGACAGTGTGAAGGATCCTAATTTCCAAATACCAGAAAAACCATGTCTCCTCAGATTCTGATGAAGAAGTAAGTTCCAGATTGCCACCAGCTCGACCACATTTATCACCACAACCTGGATCTTTCAACGTCACTGACGAAAAATTAGTAGACCCAAACAGGAAGAAATTAAAAGCTAGGCGGAATTATCATAGCGAACAGCGACTGACCGATTCGATCCAATTAACCAGCATTCATGAGCTGCCAGGAAGCTCCAGCGTTGACATGCAATCACCCAGTGTTGGTGTGGCTTATCCATCCAGCGTCGATACGCAGCCACCCAGCGTTGATACCGAAATTACCGTACCACCTAGTGTAGAAACTATAGAAAATTGCACGGAAATAAAAAGAAAGTCTCGAAAAAGGAAAGCTTATCCTGAGTTATGGTTGAAAAACATCAACATGAAATCATTGGCTGTAGGCAACTATTCCACCGACATCAACGGAACTAAAGTGAAATGGGCGGACATTAAGATTATGAGAGCGGTAAAAGAAAACAGAAACATGTTTTCATTCAAGACTTCCTACGAACAGGAAGATTATAGATCAGTCTCTACGTTAACAAAGAGGCAAACAAAGTCAGGGTCTGAAATTGTAGTAGGTGATTGTATAGTGAGGAAATTATATGCCCAAAAACTCAAAGTTCCGCAAGCAAAGACAGAAGGTATTTTTAAGATGATCCGAAAGAATGTAATACCAAAATAATTACGAATCATTTTATATTAACCTTTAAGTATTGGTCTTGTTTTTAGGTATCAAAGATACAGACTGATTTTTCTACATTTAGAATGTTTTAAATAACCTTTAAGGATTAGTCTTGTTTGTAGGTATCAAAGATACAGACTGATTTTTTACATTTAGAATGTTTTAAATAATGCACGAGTTTAATTTAGGTAATTAGTAGTCAAAATGTTGGTCTCGTCTTATAATAAGTTAGAATAAGGTATAAAGTGTGATGATGGTTTTTGAAGCATTTATTTTGATAGAAATATCATTTGTTTTAATTATTTTTCTTGTCTATTCATTAAAAATTTGTTTTTTGAGAATTTATAACTTTTTGTTTTGTTTTGTAAGAAATTTTAACTTTTGAGACTGTTAAACATTTCTATTTTATATTTTCAGTAGAGAGTTTTATTACTAATGATTGATAGACTGAATAATAAACAATGTGATTTAGATTTATGCTACTTGGTACTGAAAACTGTCTAATAAACCTTATTTTTTTATGAAATGTGGTCTTTTTATGATATTTTTTATTAACAAACACATCAATTTTTATATGCTAAAGTCACTTATCTGGTTTTATAAGACATTGGGTTAAAGTTACGGAAAAACTAAAAATACATTTTAATTCTAATTAAAATTACGCGTCGATTGATAGGTGAAACATAGATATGAAAAGAAAGACTTGCTCAGAAATTAAAAAAAACCCTTTTGAAAACTTTGAATGTCTCTAGTGAAAAAAGTAAAATTTTGGAATGTGGTAGTTTAGCATTTAACCAGCGATATGACACATATACTTAATACAATAATATTAAATACATAACACAAGCTCTGCGTAGCTTGGTGCTAAATGATGTTGTGTGGATTGTCAACATTATTTAATGGTGAGGGTGATTATTTATAAACAAAAAAAATAATAATAAAAATCTAAGCCGGCAACACTGCCACGTTGCATGGCGATGCTATTATTTATTTATTTACCTGCTTACTTATTTATACATAAAGGTAAAGAGATACAGTTTAATTGCTTGAACACAATGTAGGTTAAATATATTTTAAGGTGCTAACTTAAAATATATTTAACCTATCATTAGCCTCGAATAACTCAAAATTATATAACGCAACATTCTGCCCTTGAAAAAAATAAATCACAAAAGGCATTTCAGCCTAAAGTCTCCTATTTTTTATGATTTATGAGAAAAAGGGTGTGACAAGAGCGCCCATAAGTCGCGCATTAATATTTTAGGAATCCTACGCACTATCGATTTTCTTCTCGCTAGGGGTTGGTTAATACAATGTGTCTTACTCGACAATACCCCTGTCATAGAATATGTAGGAGGCTATATACGAGAAAAATATTTTCCATTTTAATAACATAATGAATTTGTATGGGTTCTAGGGTCAGTCTGTAAATTTTAGTCTGCCAGGTACAAAGTTTTCGGGTACGTGCATAATGACATAATATACATACAAACAATTTATTTGTTACTATGTAGGACAAATAAATTAACTTTTTGAAATGAAATAATATCAATCATTAACTACTATAAGTTTTATGACTCATATAAATTTATAAACTAGTTATATAAATTATACTGCGTTTTTTGCAAGATCATGCGTCATAAGTCTTTATTATGAACATGGAAATCCCAAAAGGAAATGAAATAAAATGTGTGCATCTGCGGATTAACAACATTGATATGAATACAACATAACTCAGACCCATATCTAACATCGCCGTCAGACATTCCGCTCACGAAAACAGAAATCTATGCGATGGACGTGACAATGTCCGCAAATATAGCTTAGCTTACAACACTAAACTACAAGCACTCACTCTTACGCTTGTTACGAGTACATATTGTCTGGTTGAAATTGGAGAAGATAAGCGTTCAACTTATGAGGTAAATAGCTATTCCGGCTTTCCACCATATTTTCCTGGATACTGAAGAAGCCTACGTCTTTTCCAGGATACAGTCTAAGTCGTTGATGTTCCTTAATCTATGTCCCCAAATGTATGCCACGCAGACCTAATTTTGAATTAGTATTAGAAATTTACATAAGGCGCCAATTTGGCTTATTTCACGTTTGAGGTTTTTGGGATGCAAAATATGACTATCAATTTGCTTTTTACAATAATTTACGAGTCCAAATGGTGTTAATATAATTTGTAGGTTTAGTTCAAAGTCGATGCGAGTCTTATCGCTACTAATTTAACTATTATGTCTCTCATCTGAATGTTTCAAGTAAATTCTTTGCTGATCTAAATATCAGATCAAAACCTTCACATGGGTGATTCTGTTTGTATGCCTTTTCTATAAAATATTCTATGTGAGAGGATCTAGGAAGTCTATTATTTTCACCCTCCTATCATTACTGTGGAGTGCACTCTACCTCAGCTCAAGAGTGCGTTATAATTATTCAGAAAGTTTTAACTAATGTTTAACTGAGGGTCATCAAAGGGATCTAAATGAGGCCTGATACGTTTGCGGGGTAAGGGGATGTTATAATTATTTAAAACTGGTTATGCATCGTCACGACGATTATGAACATCATTAATATGGAATTTTACGTTTGCAATGTTTCGTTTGTGATCTAAACATAAAATAATTAATGTCTTTTGACGAATTATCACCCTGAGCTTGTACTTACAATACAATACATCGATATTAGAGTGCATGCACTGTTTCCACTCTTGCAAAATTGTAGCATTCCTCACCCCCTCGCCCAGATAAACTAAGTAGGTAATCACCCAGAAGAAAATCCTTACAGTTCCTAGCAGCTGTAAGGTAGTGGTGAACTACGAACGCTGTAGCTTTAATGGTGAACACATAAAGTGCAGATCACTTTATGGGTTCACAATAGGCCAACAATGGTGGCAGTGACTTATGGAAAGTGGCGTAGTCAAGGCAATATATTATGTATTAAACGTTCTGCTTAAAGATGAAACAAGCGAAGTAATTTTGAACAATGACCTTGAAATATTATGGATTTCTCCAGCATTGGTGAACTACGAAAGCTGTAGCTTTAATGGTGAACACTAAAGTGTACATTACTTTATGTGTTCACAATAGGCCAACAATGGTGGCAGTGACTGGAAAGTGGCGTAGCCAAGACAATATGTATTAAACGTTCTGCTTAAAGATGAAACAAGCGAAGTAATTTTGAACAATGACCTTGAAATTTTATGGATTTCTCCAGCATTGGTGAACTACGAACGCTGTAGCTTTAATGGTGAACACTAAAGTGTACATTACTTTATGTGTTCACAATAGGCCAACAATGGTGGCAGTGACTGGAAAGTGGCGTAGCCAAGACAATATGTATTAAACGTTCTGCTTAAAGATGAAACAAGCGAAGTAATTTTGAACAATGACCTTGAAATTTTATGGATTTCTCTAGCATTAGTGACGTAACATGTGACGTGTCAGTGTGATTGTAGATCAGCACAAAGGTTCAAACAATAGTTCACCTACATACAAGCAAACATCAATTGGTGAATGAACAATGGCACATGCTTCACTGAGCCCGACACAAAAGATTGATTGATTGAACTGGACAAAGCGGCGTCGAGATTATGTTATCTATGAAATGCCGTAAGTGTAGGTAGATGTTGATTTCTTTTCCGACTGTTAAGTTTCCACAAAGAGATTTTATTTTATAGCTTCCATCACACACCTACGAATTTGTATGAAATTGTTCGTGACGGCAGATAATGACGAAGAGTTGAATTGAAACTACTAGTTATGTCGCTTGGCTTGGAAAAATACAACCTTCTAAAACGATGTGATATAGAAAGAAATAAGTCAATTAGCTGTAACCGTTAGCCTTAGGGAAGTAATTTTAAACAAAGTCAACCTAGTGCATTATATCAACAGACTTATCAAATGTTTATGCTCTAAGTTAGTTTGTAGTCAAAGTCTTGAGGGTGTCATCCGATCTAGAGTCTCCATCAAGGAACTTATACCCAACCTGGAATGTGCATTGTCAATTTCACACCAATATAAAATAAACCTTATGTGTATGACCTTAGGTCTATTACAGACAATCACTTGGTCAGAGAGAAATCCGGTCCGAGGGAGAAAGCGCTTCGAGAGCCCTGTGTCCCTTTCTAAAGTGTTGCCACGCGGATTATTTCCGAATTTAGTAGAAGTGGTAGGAACAAATAAATTTGACATGTCTTACTAAAAAGCATTATTTTCGTTCTTTAATTTTCGAATATTTTCCAAGTATCTGTTAGAATGATAACATTTTTTTAGCAATAATTTGGACACTACAATATTGAAATGTCAATAAAAAAGAAAAGATTATAAGTAGAATATAATATAAGTTAGACTGGCAGCCCGTCAGCCATATTCATTTGTTGTGAATTGGTTGTGATTGGTGATCCTGATCCTGAAAGGGACAGAGGGCTCTCGCGAAGCTATCTCGCTCGGACCGCGTATCGGCAGCTTGTGCACATTCCAGTTTGGGTATAAGTTCCTTGGTCTCCATCAAGTTCTGACAGTTTTGATGGATCGCTTCAAGGCTTGAGAGCTAGAACTAAGCACGCTGTCATCTTGACAAGCGAAATAAATAATCATTTACTGCCACACTTTACTTTAACTAAACTTAGGATATTCTAGGGGTCGATTCTTAGAACTTGGGGGTTGTAGAGTAAGAATTGACCATGCCAGTAAATAAATAAATAATGCAAGACAATCCACAGAGCATCATTTACCCCCAAGATAAACAAAGCTTATGATATGCGTACTAGATGACTGATGTATTATATAATATATATTATAGATATATTTTAAATAATGAATAGAAATACCTAGAATTTACGATCAAAATACTTTTACACGCAGACCACACCAGCTAATCTAGTAAGGATGCCATTTCCGCGTAGAGTTTTCCAAGTTAAATGAGGATTTATTTGTAACGTTGTTTGCGAGTTAAAGGATTAACCTCGTATCTCGAGATGCAGGGCGACGAGCAATTTGTCTGAGAACAACATACGAGTGTTTTTGTTACCTATATTACGAAGTTCTAATTTAATTTTGAAAGAAAAATATAAGAGCAGCTGGAATAAATATTTTAAAACTAAGATAGGAGAAGAAAGAGATGTTTTTAAGAATAAATTGAAACAAATAAATAAGGAGCTACCTACTTTTGGTTAGCTTTGTTTCTTTGATGAAAATTTCTCAGAAATTGGTCATATGATCGCAAACGAAAACTTGACATTAAATGTTCTTTGAAGGAAGGCGTAAGACAAAAAAATATAAACTTAAATAAAGAATCTTCGTTTCGGTTTTGATTCGTATTATAATATCCAGATACATTATTAATCAGTGAACGTTTACAGTTCTTGTTTTCAGTTATTGACTTTTACAGATTTTTATATAAATTAATTTGTCTCTTCTAATAAGGTTTGCTGGAAGAGTACTCGTTTTAGGGTCCAGCTCGTATGTGCCATTATTTTTGTAACAAATATTTTTAATACATATTTATTCGTGTAATAAAGAATTAATAAATTAAATAAATGTGCAGGAATTCTAATAATTTCCATTCTATTCACACGCCTAAAGTTACATTCCATTTATCCAAGTTGTTCGTTCCTAATCCAAATTGTTCCTTCCCGCGAAATTGCTTCCCACTTATCTTAGTGGGCCTCTTTATTAGTCAATATCCATGATAGGAGAAAAATACCAAAGTCATCAATACCAACAATACCGCCCGACGCATTGAATGTTCGGCTTGTTCAGTGACATGTTGTCGGCTTTACATCTAGGAGTCAGCACAAGGAAGCTGTCGGGTAGATAAACAATGTTGACACGAAATCAGCAATATAATTATAAATTTTCATAAATTCTTTATTGCACACACATACAAGTTATCATACATAGAGTTCAAGAAATTAATGGGCATGTACCTACAAAGGCGAGTGTTGTCCTAGTTCTAGTCGCTGTTATGTTAGTCCAGTGCTGGACATAGGCCTCCCCTAACGAGTGCCATACGCCCTGTCTTCAGCTTGCCGCATCTAGCATTGCAGTGTTATAAGCAATAAATCTATTATACTCTAGTATATAAGCAATAATTGGTACATACATACATATAATTGTTTTTGATACTAAATAAGTAGGTAGCAAATAGAATATGGATGTTATTTAAATTTGTTTGTAACATTTCTATTTCTTATTTTAAGCTTTATTATTATATTTATATTTATTTCCATGAATCATAATTATCTATTTGACATGTCAAAAATATTGCTCTCCATACCGGTAGAAAAACATTGTTTCTTATAATTTAAGATTAAAATCATAATTTGATTCAAAATGCAATATTACTTTACTTCACTAAAGCCACCAAAAGATAATGTCGCAAAAGAATTTGTTGCGGACGAGTCGCAAAAAGTCAGCGAGTACAGTAAAATAATGGTGCCGAAACGCCGGGCTGTTTTGGCGTTTCCTGCTAGTGTGTAAACTCCATTAAACATAAGAACAGGATCAACTCCCTTAGGACGCTATCTGCAGACCTCAAGACAAGCATCAATCAGAATAACTAAATACCGGTGTGGGTTGCATCTAACTAGCTACCAGAATCTTACCTTATCGAAGTAGAGATGGGATTTGCTTATATAAATAATTTAATTAAAATGTATTAGTTATTTAGCTAAAGATACTCGTATGTCAGTCAATTGTAAAGGTAAATCTATGATATAGTCTAGTCCGTTAAAAAGAAGATGAAGAGTAGACCAGTAAGCCAGTAGACCAGTAGAGAGTCAAGACAAAAGTGACTCAAATCCTCTTCTTTATTTATTTGTTGGCTAAAAGTACGTGAGTTATTTATAAAGTAGTTTTTCTTTGATATTGGTCTAGAGTCTACACCGTTAGAAAAGGTTAGTCTAGTAGAGTAGACTACAGAGACAAAACTGACTCATATCCTCTTCTACTGGTCTCTCCTCCTCCACTCCTTTACTCTTTTTCTAAAGGTCCTAACTCGATACCATATCATAGATAGGCTCTGAACTAGACAAGCTCTATCAGACTTTTGGGACGTTATTATTAGTCTCAAACTTACTTTAAATATACGCTATGACCAATATTACATTGACCTCAGTTTTTCTCAGTAATAGCTGCATAGAGAGCTTTACGATATTTGTTCAAACTCAAAAGTACTTTTTTTAATAACGCAGTTTTCCTTCTTGCCATGTATCAAGTTTAGATGCCAAGAACACCTATAAACAACGAAACAATGCATCTCAAAGACTTTTATGGAACAACGCAAAAGGAACATTACCTTTTTCCTATTTCCATACATTTTGTCGAGCAGACGTAGAGGTCCCTTATGACTTCGGAAAGTTTAAAAATACTGTTTGTTACAGAAAATCTTACGGAGACAAAGACATGAAAACTGCTGTTTGTCTTTGAAGATATGAATCGTACCTACTCATAAGACAACATTTCAAAGATTTGAGGTAAATTTAAATTTTGGGAAGGTAAATTTTCCCAAAATCTGCTTGAAGGCTTCTCATGATACATTAGCGTTAAAAACAACAACAGCCTATAATAAGCCACTGCTGGACAATGCCTCACCTAATCAGCGCCATAACTGGCATTATTTATCATTTGGGTGTTATGGCCCATAATCTATGTATGCTTGCAGCAGTTTCTTAAATCCTGAATAGTGCGGGACAACTACAAATCTTTACGTTGCGTTGCGTTGACGTTGCGTTATATATGTTCACTAGCGGCCCGCCCTGGCTTCGCACGGGTATTAAACAAAAATTTCTGAAATAATACACACTAAAACGATGGGTTTCACAGTTTTCATACGGATCCCTTACTTCTTTTAACATCATTGGGGTTTTTGACATTGACTCGACACTCCATAACTGACACTGGCCGTAGAGAAAAAGCAAGTACCGTGCGCTATATATTCAACCTCTTTTTCTATTCTGACGCACCATAATAGAAAAAGAGTTTGAATATACAGCGCACGGTTCAATTATTGAATTTTTCATGCAAATCTCTAACTTTTTTGAAAATATAATATAGCCTATGTTCATCACGGAAAATTTAAGATTCTAATGGTGAAAGAATTTTTCAAATCGGTCCAGTAGTTTCGGAGCCTATTCAATTCAAACAAACAAACAAACAAACATACAAACAATCAAATCTTTCCTCTTTATAATATTAGTATAGATATAAGACACCTATTCACTCTAGTCTTGAAGAGACCCAGGTTGAAGTTGGCCGGAAAAACAAAAGCGGGCTGCTAGTTCCAAACCTTAGCCTATACGAATGACAATTATAGAAGAGAACCGTTACCGGTAATACGAATGGGAGGAATTGCCACAAGATAATGGAAATGCGCTGCTAAAACGTCTCACTAGTATGAGATAAATACCCAAATAACTAAAGGCATAAGATTATACAGTCGCACGCCCCGTCTAGACTACTGACTCCTCAGAGAGCAGGAGTATATTTCAATACAAGCAAATGAATATACCTGACAGAGCACCTGCCCAATCCACATCTCTAGGCGGAGTCAGCAATGGAATATTCATGTCGCGACAGACTTGCAGTTCCGAACTCTGCTGTTTTAATTACAGCGTCTGACTCACAGGGATGTTGATAGTACATAAAATGGGGCAGAGACACTTGCCCCCATTTCTGCATCGCGTTTTGAGTAGGCCTATTCGTAATTCGTATCAAAGTTATTGCAGATTTATGGATAATTCTAATGCCTCAGGCATTAGAATTATCTACTACTGCTTGATGGATGAAAGGATGGATGCTTGTTTTCTTTAAATTATTTTGTAAATTTTTTTCATTTACTATATTATTAAAAAAAAATAAAAATAAAAATGTATTTATTGCCTTAACCACAAAAACTGTATAAGGTACATACTACTTACTTAGTTAATATTAACTTAAAATAAAATTTCAAATAATAAGACCTATTTCGGGCTTAATTAATTACAGATGTACCTAAGCAGAGCTCTGTCTATATTATTATGAAATTCTAATTTATGCGCCTTAATTCCAGAAGTTATTTTTAGTTAATTGATTGTTTTAATAATTTCCCACCGATATTGTTTTTAAATATGTATAACGTGATCTAGTTCTTTCGATTTCCGTTTTGGATATGTTTTCTGCAGTTGTGTATCGTGAATGATCCCGATGTGGTCTCATAACATTTTATTCCCAAACATTTGGTATTTATCCCGAAATCTGAAAAAACCTTTCTCAAGTATAGGATTTGAGGTCTGTTTTTAGTTTTTTTCAAAACAATCAAATTATAGCATAAATTTCAACGTACCAGGAGACTGGCAATGAGACTACACCGCAGTTTTAAAATTTTGTGGTATGTTAACGCACTCATCATGTGCACTTTATAAATGATTATATATTTTGTATTTTTTTTTATTTAATATGGCACCAAATGGCCCTTCGTGCGCAGTCAATAAATAGTTTTGTCAGTTACGACGGGATACTTGCCATTATTTGTGTTTTCCAATATTTCTGCACACTTTCATACTTATCTATATATACATATGTAGTTTTAATAAAATACAATGTAACAGTTTTAAAAGACACCAAATAATTCTGAAAATAAAGCATTGAAGTCACCGTCCTTAAGACGGCCCTGCCTCAACCCGCAGAAAGTTCCACCTAATCATCTGCTACTAAGTTAAATCGCAGACACTTGTTCAGCTGAGACGTGGGTCTTATTCAATGTTTTGTTCCATATTTAATTGAAAGTTTTATATCGAGATCTATTTCGACTTATTTAAATTATTGAGTATAAATAAGGTAGGCAGTAGTTTCCATTGTTGTTATTTTTTTTACTGTTTTGTTTGTTTTTGTTATTTTTTTATGTGGTTGTTTTCTTCCATGTCTTGCATTATTATATAGTTTAATGTCTAATTAACATTTTATAATTTTATGTGTGCATATAGGTTACGCTTCAAGCCAGTTTGTATTTTCTCTTTTTTTATGTGCTATAATTATTAATGCTTGTTATGAAGCGAATAAAATAAAAATAAAATTTGATAATGATGAAACTTTTATTTCCAATTTTAATCTACGTGCTATGACATCTAAGTAAGTATAAATTCGATAGGTATTTGTTAAATTTTAGAGTACCTGTCATTAAAATTTTTAGAGAACCCTAGTCCAGTTAAATCTGATTGAGGGTTCCACATTTTTAGTACTGTCTAAAATATGCCACTTAATTACGCCTGTGCTTAATTAACACATATTATGAATATGAAAGAGTACCATGACACTTATTTATGCCAGTGCCGTATGAGTTTCGTTACGCAAGACTTTTGTTTTTTAAACATTTTACTGTGTCTTAAGTTTCATTGAAATAACAAGAATGTGGTAAACAAAGATTTTTAATTAATTATTTTTAACTGTGAACTGTGAAACTGTGCCAAAATATTGGAAAACTCGAAAATCAGACCATGGATTAAATAATCCGAGTAGGTCACTGGTTCTCCCCATTTAGCCATATCCCAAATGGGAAGTAAGGGCACCTTATCATCCTTTAACTATCTATTTAATATTGGTCAAAACCTAACGCCCTATTTCATTCACCAACAAAACTAAAACCACCCCTAACAATGAAAGGAACTCCATCAACTGCAGAAACTGAATTTGACTCGGCAAAGGAAAAACGCTTATTTCAAAGTTTTTCTTATAAATAAATCTAGTGCATTCACAAGAAATGAGGAATGGAAGGTTCTCCACCGTGAAATGCCGCAAGGTATTCTCCCATGGGCGGGAAAAGCCTTTGCTGCGGACGGTTTTCGTTTAAGTCTTCATACGGACGCTAGATTTTTATGACTTTTGAAGTTCTAACGGTATTTTCCTGCTGTGTTGCGATGTTGCCCTCTTTTGTTTCTTCAGAATAAAAGAACACGACAAAAGGCGGGCACGTTCCACATTCAAAATTAGGTCGATCAACTATTTACGTTTGTTTAGTTTACAACCAACAGAGAGACTTATTTACTGTGTATGACGAGTGTAATACATATAATAAATAAATATAACAGGGCGTAATGGGTATCACTGGATTCATCATCATCATCAACAGCCTATGATAGTCCATTGCTGGACATAGGCCTCCCCTAATGAGCTACTCATCATTTGGGGGTTATTGCCCATAATCCCCACGCTGGGCATGCGGGTTGGGGATCGCAGTTCGGTGGAGTTGTTCTGCAGAGGGTGCTGCTGCCCGCCCCCCGGTGTTTTCCCTAAGTCGCCTCTTACGACACCCACGGGAAGAGTTGGGGTGGTGAAATTCTATGCCGGCACCACACGGCCTCACTGGATTAACATAAATAAAAATACATGTTTCAAGAAAAATATTAAACGAATATGTTGAATTTTACAGCAAAAAGTCTGTCTGCAAAACCCTTATGTTGTTGCGCATTCCAAGCAGAGTGTTGGTTAATTGCGTGATCCAAGTACCTGAGCGAAACTGCTACATTTCTAGTTTATGAAATGTGAAATTGTTTCTTTTAATTTTGTTCGTAAAGTATGTTGATGACTTCCTTCGGTTTAATCCGCTCCCTAGAGAAAATATTTCTTTGCTTTTATCCAGCTAGTTATTTGTAATGAGCTGGATATAATTAGCTATGGGTAAAAAGGCTTAACTGGTATAATAATAAGGCTAAATTATGGAAAAAACCGTGTGAATGGGCTCGTCCGGAGCTATACTGTGTGTACTGTAACTGTATAAATAATAATTAATAATGCTGGGCAATCCACACAGCATCATCTTACTCAAAGGTAAGCAGAGCTTTATGTTGTGGGTACTAGATAATTATCAAATTTAATATAATGTATTACAGTGATAGATCTTTAGATTACTCATAGAAAACAACCAGAACAGACTTTTGTTTCGAAGCAGGAATCGAACCCTCGCCTCGCCAACCGCACCACATATCTTTATATTACCCCTGGGCTCAAAGGGAGCAATGAATAAAAGTTGACTTTAAAGGGAAAAGTTTATTTTAATACTTAACTCAAAAGTTTATGGACTTTTTTCACTACCTACCAAGAAAGATAGATGATATCTTTATTACAACTTATAGAACATTATAACAAACAGAAACAAAGACATCTACTACTTAAATCTAGTGTGACACAATCGGCGGCAATCGCAGAAAGCGATCGAGGAACAAGGTATCAAGGTGTTTTTATTTAGTAGGTACCTTAAGTACCAAGGTGATATTCCAGTGTTTTGTCAATTTCATTTGCTGATTAATATTGACAGCACTATTATTCAAAACGGACAAGTTCCAGCAATTGAGCATCAAGAGATAAACAACAAGCAATCTAACTCGTTCAACTCGGAACAAAATAAAACGCTTCTTTCTACTTGAAGACTTTGTACTCTCCTTTGATGTTGAGACCTTTTCGCTGACCGCAATAAATGCCTTGCTTAAGGTAAACTTCCGTGGGTTGTGATAGTTAGCGATTAATAAAACTAGAGTTGAAAAGAAAAGATGAAGAGGAAGAAAAGGAGTAAGATATTAAAAAAAGTTCAAATTATAGCTATAATCAAGTTTTAATTTAACAAAGGTCGTCATAATAGTTTAAAATAATATAAATAAATAAAGTTGGATAATCCACACAGAATCATCTAGCCCCAAGCGAAGGGATTTTATTATATATGTGTGGGGGTCCTAGCTCCTACTCGTAGGGTTCTCCTCCACGTTCCTTAGGCGAATTGAAACGACTTGTGGACTGTATTACTAGGTTTATTCTTCTTGTTAATTTATTACTTGCTGACTTGACTACACATTTTCACTCAAATTGGCGCTACTTACATTAAAATACTTTGTCCCGCCACCGTAGGGGGGTAGGGCGAGCAAGTTTTAACACAATTTACATTAACAATATCTAGTGATTAAGACGTGCGAAAGAAAGACTGGGGTACAAATTAAACCCTTTCTAAAGGGCTACAAAGAGGGCTAATCGATCTAGATCTTCAGCGCCCGGCTCCGTCCGTCACAATATGTATATTTCCCTTCGCTTGGGGCTAGATGATTCTGTGTCTTATTCTAATATACTGGTTTATTGCAGCTAGAATAAATGTTAATATTTACAGATGAGCCAGATTTATTAATTTATTTAAAGGAAAAGCTAGCTACGCTTATAATTATAGACTTAATAGTTATTTATACATACCAGCAGGGGTTTTTTAATTCATTCGATTCGTTTCCTATTGAAAACCGTCGGATTCGAATTCGATTCCGTCGAATCCATATAACGCTATTTTGATTTCCTTTCGGATAGAGAATCGAAAGTATCCGAAGCGAATCCGCGGCTTGATGGAAAATGTGCATTTACGAAGACTGTTTTGAAATGGTAGAAACTAGTAGAAATTATTATATGGAATATTTTTTGGTATTTTTTGATTAGGTATGTTAAATTTGCTTCAAGAAAAATCAAGAAACAAAATCAATCACTAAATCATTGTGATTTTAGGCTAAACACACGTTCACATTCACATTGATATTTAATTGTTCAAATATACTTCGTAAACATGACTTCAACTTCTTTTTTACCATTACGATGGAGAAAAGTGTTACCAATTTGACCAGGCTTTTCGCCAAATGTAGCTTATAATGAAGGATGAAGAAGTAATCATAAAAATCGCCTTTGTAATTATTACTTTTTATTCACTGTTTACGATACCATTATGTAGTTTTACAAAAACTAGCTTCTTAGAGCCTTAAAACGTATTTTCTTATATATTTATTATCCCTGAAGAATGTTTTGTGTAAAAACAATACTTTAGGTTTCAAACCAAGTTTTTGTCAAAAATTTGAATCAATGTTGGAAATACTTTTTTCAAGGTCGCAACTTTTATTGATTTTAATTTTGTTTTGTTTACTTTGCTAGGGATAATAATACAAGCTAAACAAAGAAGCTGTTAAATTATGATAAGAAACAACTAATCAATGTATTATGTTATATTTATTCAATAGCAAAATAAGACTTGAATCGTATTGTTTACATTTTATGTAAACAAAGATAGGTAGGTAGGTACCTAACCTAAAAAATTAATCATAGGCAGAAAATCATCACGATTAAATAGATTCCTCTCATATTCTCTCGTTTCTATTAATAGCTACGATTTATCCTTGAATTGAGCCTTAAATTTCATGTAAACACGAACAAAAACTATTGGCGGAATCGTTTCCGTCAGGGATACGCTGTCGGAAACTCGCATATCATGGATTCGAATTAGAATGTCAAAAGTATTCGAATCCGACCGTTTAAAATACCGTTCTTCGTCACAAGTTTCCGATATCGAATCCGCAGGCCTTTCCGACGAATTAAAATACCCCTGCAGGATACATATTGAAGGTTTTCACGGTTAGTTTAACAGATTAAACTAAGATGACAATGAACATGCTAATTAGGACAGGTCTACAAATGTCCATCGATAAGTAAGAATTTTAATTATACAGTGAGAATGAAAAGAAAACTTACAGATCAAGGCAATGGTAGCGTATGGCTTGTATGTTTCTGAAAGTAATCTTCAACAAACTTATTAAACATGCATAATATGCAATATAACATAAATTTTTGACCTTAATAATTTTGACTGTAATTTTTACATTTAAGATACAATTTAAAATAAAACCGTGATAGTCGCTTACTATCACATATCTCGGAAGTTCACCTTACAGGTATAAAAGTAAGATTCCTTTGTGCTAGAACCCGGTGAAGTGACTACAAACGTAATGAAAATCTTTAGGCGCGCTAGGGAAATTTATTTCCACCAATAACCTTACCTTTGAACATTTTATAAGCAATTGACTTGGTTGTTTACTTATTGTTATGTGCGTTCAATCTATCTTTAGTGCCGACAAAGCGGCGTGAGATTGAACAGGCAGAGGGCAACACTGAAGACGGGAAGCAAAAGACGTAAAGAAAATTATGGGATTTCTTTGGTGCTAGATTTTTAACCACTTTTTTACGTGTAAGATATTATTGATGTCGTCACATCACCTTTATGATTGTATACCTACTTCGTCTGCAGATGAATTTTCAGATTACAGCTTGATTACATAGCCAGCACATGTACACAATAATTAAATAACTGCAAATGTATACAAAGGCCAAAAACTAAGAGGTATTTTAAAGCTAAGAAATTAAATAATATGCCTTTATTTTCGATTTCGTCGGAGCTTGAGCCCGCGCCGCGACCTTTATAAGGTATTATTTAATCTAAGAGATTACCCCAAGTGCAAGGGCTTATGCACTATAATAACAAAAATATAAAGCTACCTCTGACAGCCATTCGCAAAAATTCCTAACCCACAAATTCAACTAAAAAACCGTCGCGTCAAATGATATTAAAAACCACAATTCCGTATACCATCAAAGGTATTTCAAAGGTCCGTTTTAAAGTGAAACATGACCCAAATAACAAACTAAACACTACAGATGTATGAATCATAAACACAAACATGGTTATTTGTGACCGCAACACAGCGTTTCGCCTAAATCACGCGGTCAGCCTCAACAAAGTGGAGTTTACGATTTTGTGGCGAAACGCTGTTTGAACTTAATATTATCTAAACATTAACAAAAATTGCAAAAGTGACAACAAAACTTTTACCAAGTATTCATTGGCGCTATAAAATTAAATTAAAACATCTGAGGACTAGCAATACTAGCAAAACGTAGGTACCTACCTACATACTTGCATAAGTTTGATATTTTTTTAAATCAGACTAGTAATTTCGGAGATAAGGGAATTAGCATTACAAATTATTTTCACTTGTTTATTTCAACATCTTATTCATTATAATAAGGTACAAACTTAATTTAAAAAACTTCTCGGGCCTCCGACGCAGGATAGTGACAAATGTTTGTACAATCTTAATATATAAAGGAACGAGCGATTTTCTGGCGACAACGCCCAGCCTAAACCGCTGAAGTTAGAAAGCTGAAATTTGGAAGGTAGGTTCCTTTTACAACACAAGCACCCGTTAAGAAGGGATTTTCGGAAATTCCACCCCTAAGGGGGTGAAAAGGGGGATGGAAGTTTTTTTGGTCATTTTTCTAACTCTATAACCGGTAGCCCGATTTTCTTGAAATTTACAGGAAATACTAAACATACAAAAATATTGAACACGTGTTTCAGCATTTTCCAAAATATTCCTGAAAATAGGGTGAAATGGGTCATTCAAGTTTGAGATTCGTATTTTGGCTCCATATTGAAATGTCTATAACTTTTTGATATAGCATACTAATGACTTGAAACTTTCAGTATGTATTGAAAAAACTATAAATCAAACCACGTGTTTCAGGATTTTTCAAAAATGTTACTATATAAGTTTAAAAATGTAGTCGAATTACTTAAGATTTTTGAGATTTTTTTTAACAAATGACCCAACATGAAACTTACTCAGAATACTAAACAAACTAAAATATTGAACACGTATTTCAGGATGTTTTCAAATATTCCTGAAAAAACATCAAAATATAAAGAAACAAGCGATTTCCTACCGACAACGCCCAGCCTAAACCGCTGAAGCTAGAAAGCTGAAATTTAGAAGGTAGGTTCCTTTTACAACACAAGCACCCGCTAAGAAGGGATTATCTTAATATATAAAGGAACAAGCGATTTTCTGGCGACAACGCCCAGCCTAAACCGCTGAAGTTAGAAATCTGAAATTTGGAAGGTAGGTTCCTTTTACAACACAAGCACCCGCTAAGAAGGGATTTTTGGAAATTCCACCCCTAATGGGGTGAAAAGGGGGATGGAAGTTTTTTTGGTCTTTTTTCTAACTCTGTAACCGGTAGCCCGATTTTCTTGAAATTTACAGGAAATACTAAACATACAAAAATATTGAACACGTGTTTCAGCATTTTCCAAAATATTCCTGAAAATAGGGTGAAATGGGTCATTTAAGTTTGAGATCCGTATTTTGGCTCCATATTGAAATGTCTATAACTTTTTGATATAGCATACTAATGACTTGAAACTTTCAGTATGTATTGAAAAAACTATAAATCAAACCACGTGTTTCAGGATTTTTCAAAAATGTTACTATATAAGTTTAAAAATGTAGTCGAATTACTTAAGATTTTTGAGATTTTTTTTAACAAATGACCCAACATGAAACTTACTCAGAATACTAAACAAACTAAAATATTGAACACGTATTTCAGGATTTTTTCAAATATTCCTAAAAAAACATCAAAATATAAAGAAACAAGCGATTTCCTACCGACAACGCCCAGCCTAAACCGCTGAAGCTAGAAAGCTGAAATTTAGAAGGTAGGTTCCTATTACAACACAAGCACCCGCTAAGAAGGGATTATCCTAATATATAAAGGAACGAGCGATTTTCTGGCGACAACGCCCAGCCTAAACCGCTGAAGTTAGAAAGCTGAAATTTGGAAGGTAGGTTCCTTTTACAACACAAGCACCCGCTAAGAAGGGATTTTTGGAAATTCCACCCCTAAGGGGGTGAAAAGGGGGATGGAAGTTTTTTTGGTCTTTTTTAATATCTGTAGATATATAGTAGTGTAGTGTAGATAATCTGTAGGTATATTTAAATAAAATAGGATTAGGTAATTTACAAATAAAATGGGCTAAAGTAGAATGTTTGCAGTCCACCGTGTCATTAGATTCACTATAAAAAAAATACAGTAAACGGTTATTTTTTTAAGAAAACGCATGGTCTTATACATGATATTAAAAGCGGGTTTCAATTTCCGACTCTCAAAATAGGGTATTAGCTAATTTCGTCAAGATTTTTTTACTCTAAAGTCCACGCAAATGAAATTGCGAGCGGGTCAGCTAGTCATGCATATGCAAGACATAAATACATAGATACGTGAATTAATTTATAATTGTAATATGTATATCATCTCTGCTTAACTTAGTCCTTGCATCTCTACAAATGGTATATATAATCATACATATACTCGCATTTGCGAATATTCTTACTTTGGCCTTGTCTTCAATATCGTCCTAAAACGTGTAGTATCATGCCTAGCTACCTGATGGGTTCTGTCCTACGTTGATTGAAGTAGGTTCTCCTACTGAAAATAGGTGATCCTACTGAATATTTAAACCTTCGAATCAACATACACGATAACAAAACCTAGTTGTATCTTATATGTTCCAGGGAAACGAAAGGGTTTTATTTCGGGTGGGCGGGTTACTTTATTGTGTTCCACAAATAGTGGAAACACGTTTGAAACCTTGCGGTTTGCATTTTACCTTTGGGTTTTGGGATAAAATTAGTTTTCCAACTTGTGTTATTTCTGTTTGGAATGTATGTATTTGAATATTTGTATATTCTTGTTCGCATCCGACTATATTTTGTGAACTGTTATTTCCTTTAGTTTTACAACTTAAATTTTGTAGCGTCGAATATATTTTGGTTGTTTGTAATTACTAAGGGTATGAATTTATTTTATGAGATATTCACTGTTTTATTTTGTAAACGTGGTATGATACAAATATTTGGGACCAGTAAATAGTCGCAATCTATGATGAAATGAGTAATGGGTTATTTAAGATATTGATTATGACATCATAATAATGATGATGTCGTCCATTTTGGTTTGCCGACATTATGTTTTGTAATTTTCGGGTTATAAACAAAGAATATAACAATTAAATAAGCAAAATAAGACTACTATTTACAATAGAAACAATTGAGTCAACTGCAGTCTGTTGCAAACAATCTACTGGTGGCTTAACTGATCCAAAGGTTTTAACCTGAAAAAAAGTAAATAATTATATTCAAACAATGATGACCTTTTTATTTCCCCAATAAAAACAAACCAAAGCAAAAGGTGATTTGGCAAAGGTAATAAATATTTTCAACAAAGAGTAATTAAATACTTAATTTTGATTATTGGTTAGGTACCATGCCATGACTAGATAGTGAATCTATACTAATATTATAAAGAGGAAAGATTTGATTATTTGTTTGTTTGTTTATTTGAATTGAATAGGCTCCGAAACTACTGGACCAATTTGAAAAATTCTTCCACCATAAGAATCCTAAAATTTCCGTGATGAACATAGGCTATAAAATATTTTCAAAAAAGTTAGAGATCCGTATAAAAACTTCAATAATAAAACCATAGCGATATACATCAACTTCTTTTTTTTTAGGACCCTGTATAATATCAATAATCGGTACATAATAGGTGATGGCATTTCGTGGCACCTTGATGGCTTTTCTTTAAAGTTGACTACTGAATGAGCGCACCCTAGGCATATCAAAATTATAATGTTTAAGACCGAACGATATGAACATAAAACATAACAGAAGCTTGCGAAACCTTCAAGTTAACTCAAAGAATACATTGCTTAGGTTTAATTTAAAGTTCCGAACGGAACAACAGTGGGAGATGAGGAATGCTACGAATCAGCTGAGCTGCTTGGAGGCGATAAAACGCTTAGTCGCAGCGAGACTCCAACTTCAGGCCTGTGGCGGAGGAACGCTTTGCATCTGTCTGGGAGGGTAATAAGTCATAAGCATACTCATAGCATACGCACAGTGTAGATGGAATCTTGAACGTTACATAGTAAAGCTGGGTTACTTGTCAAAGAACGGATATCGAATGAAAATAAAATAAATAAAAAAAAAACAAAATAAAAATAAAATGTTTTTATTTCAGACACAGATTTATATAATAACGCCAATGTAACTAATAAAGAACGCCAATGTAATGAAACCACTCCAGTACATTATAAAAAAATTAATAAAATGTTACTACCTACTGTTTACTTTTAATTGTTATTTTAAGAGTCACATGTATGTACATTATCGGATTTTGTTCTTTGGCTTTTATATCTCAGTATATAGACTTTTAAGCCTCTTTGTAGCTCTGATCTGAATTTTTGGTCGCCAACTTTTAGTATTTCCTGCTATAGCCACATTGTGTCATCTTTAAAAGCTGAACTGTTTTTCTATGCAATGTCAGCTAAAAACAGCTTTCGCTTGTAACTTAGACCAGCTGATACCCGACAGCTCTTTACGGGTAACAGCTTTGTTGGCTCGTTACGTCTATCGTGCAGCAAGCGAATAAAGTTTTCTTTGACGTATTTTGCATTGAACATACTATTCTCCAGTGGTTTTTGAAAAGAACGATTTCGTATAAGTCACTCAGCTTTGCTTTTGTTGAAATGCATCTTGGAAGTGCCTTATTCATTCAGGATTCGTGTCTTTATCAGTAGATAGATATACAGATCAAAAATTTTATTTATTGCACATTTAACAAAACAATCAAATTTCAAAATAAAAATTACAAGAGATGTGGCAATTGGTGGTCTTATCGCTCGAGTGCGATTTCTACTAGAAAACCGTGGTTAAATATTTTTCCATCCTTATGAACATACCCGATGCCCTAGTTTCGTTTCATCCCTTTAGAAATTACAATGTCCCGCAACGTAATTACTAAAACAATTAAAACTAGCTCGTGCAATCAGTCGGCACTCCCGGTATGTGGATGCTCAGATTCCAACTCGACAAGAATTCCTTGGCTGAACTGACCTTACTGACCTCATGGATTTGCTTTGCAGTAAACGTATAAAGAGGTCAAGGTAATATAACATAAGGTTCCATTTCATTTTGGTTATATTGGACATTATGCTGATTTTGATTCTCAAATAATCCGGTCCACAACATCCGCAAAATTTGCAGAGCCACCAGATAACTAAATACGTCATACATCATATTCGTACATAATTCAGCTTTTTTACCCTACTGCTTTTTAAAAAGAAAACACACAGAACACCTGGAAACAATAAATGCAGAACGTACCTACATTTTGTCTTGAGGCGAGAATCAAACCCAACCACACATACATCGCAGGCAAACATTCGGTTCCTTTTCATTTTGGTTATACTGGACATTCATTATGCTGATTTTGATTCTCAAATAATCTGCTACGCAAAATTTGCAGAGGCACCAGGTAACTAAATACATATATTTGTCTAGAGGCGGGAATCAAACCCAACCTCATATACATCGCAGGCAAATTTCGGCCGCTGCGCCACTGAGAACCACGGAACAGCTAGCAGATGATACAAATAACAACCAAGCTATCAAGACAATATACGTGAGAATAGATCTTTGATCATCATTTTACTTTGACAGTTCCATTTCATTAGATCATTGTAACAGCACCAATTCAACACGATCAATCTGAGCGCATCAATCTGTTACGTATACAATTGTTTTTCCGCTTATTTAGCTCGAGTCCAATCAAACGATCCAATGGTTCGAGACAAACAGTCGACAGATTGTAAATTATTGGTCGTGTAAAGCTTTCATTGCAAGCTTAGTAATGTAAGATTATTAATTCTGGAATTTTTCATAATGATTATAAGAAGGTACATGTTTTATCCCTATTCTAACCTATTTTGGGTTTTGAATATTGTCCTTTATGTTACTTCAATCGATAAAGATCTTGTGACTTTACCTTCTTACACTATACAAAAGGAATTTATGGAATTAAATGTATTGCAGAAAAAGACACTACAGTTTCATGTACATTTCAGTCTATAATAAGAAAACTAATACTAACTAAGGAAAGTTTAATTAAATAGGACAATTAAATTAGAACTACTTTTTATAATTGAAACAACTAAGCTAACAGAAGACTGTGGCTAGCAATCTGCAGGTAGCTCAACTAATACTTAATTTCTCAAATATTTTATATACTCCATCCACGGAGTAAAGTATTAAGTAAACGTTTAAGTATAATTTAGTTAAGTCTAAGTAAATTTAATGCTATTATGTTGGTAGATATTTGTACCTACAAATAGCATGAAATTTCATTTATCTACGTCTCTCATCTTGAGCCATAACTTACAATCTAATGCGACATATGCCACTGTTCGTTTAACGCCGTCTTTTGAAAAATGAAATCCACTTCGAGCGCCTAAGTCAATAAGTTCTGCACTTGCTATTATTGAAGTGTCATAATGCGCTACGATTCCATTTGTCATGGCCCCTACAAAAGCACTTTCTGATACTTTCACCCCTTTGGTAGCAAATTATATACTTTGTTCCAACTTTACAACAAATGAGACTGGTTAGTATGGATTTGCGGACGTGCTGTCTGCTTTGTCAAAGATAATGTTGAAAGCAGATGCATTAGTGAATTCAGTACCTACCTACAGCTATGTATCATCAACAGTGTTGGAGTCAACACCATAATTAATATCTAAGGGAAAATCGAAAAATCTATAATTTGGATGTTGGAAGGTTGGAAGGTGTGAAATTTCCGTATTGTTATATTAACTACAATAAGTTTTTTATGCTAAACTTTCCAGGTGCCAGCTTAAAATAGTTTAGTTATATATATATAGGTAGGTAGATATATATATATGTAGGTAGGTATTATTATGTTTACTGTGTATAAAATATAGGCAACTTCTTTTATGAATTGAAAAAAAAAAAATATTTTGGTAATAAATACGGGACTGACTGTGTCAGTCAGTCACCTTGTCGCAAATTACTTCTTTGAACTCTAAATTACATCTTAAAACTGGTTTTTTGGGTTACTTACAAAATATAGGATTTGATATTTTCCAGCTTAATGAATGCACTCCTAGATCAGAAGTTGGAGAGGGTAAAATAAATAAACTTCAACATGCCACTTATAATATATGAATTCACTGTAAAGCTAAATCATGATATTCATTGTGCACAAGCCAGCTACGCTATTTCAACCGTGAATTCTAAAATAGCCGATTAATAGTGGATCTGTTTAATGAAAGCTTGTTCATTATTAATTAGAAATTAGTGCATTCAATTATGAAGACTAAACACGATGTTTAGGTTTTAGGCGGGTGATCATTATTGTAGACATGCCTATGTCTACACATAGACATTCATTTATTTGCTGCTCACACACAGCACAAAACAGATTTAAGCATTTTGTGAAAAATAAATAACATAAACATTTAACTAAAATAATAACTAAATTGTACGTTTCAGTCGCTCATTATTCTTTGATAACGTCAAATAATTTGACACCAACCCTTACCAAATGTGTCAAAGCTTTATGTGATGAAGAAGATTCTCTTAGTTAAAGACTATAAGATATTTACACAGTGATTGAGACTCTATTGCGAAGTGATAAAGATTAGTTCGCTTCAATGGTCAAAGAGCATGCCAGGCATGCACACAGATGCGCCGGACTGTCAGCATTGATTACGGCATTGGTATAGAAATCTAATTTGCCAGTACTTCGGATACCGGATCAGCTGTGTCTCTTGTCAGAGATAATGGATTTGAGGATGCCCTCTGAATATATTTGTACGGAAGGGATTCGCCGAGATGAGTATTTAATTAGGTACCTACGCCGTCTGTGCGACGGGGAAGGAATACTAAAAAGGGATCGGTTTTCATGAAACAGAATTCTGGTAACGGCGTCGCAAATTAGTTGGGTATCTAAGTAATACAGCTAAAATCAGAATCTATCGCGATTGAAGCTTACTGGCCATCATTATGGCACTCGTCCATTTCTTAATAACACAACACAAAAAATGCAGGAGGTTGCGGGTTCGATTCTTGCCTCCAGATAAATGTTTATACAATCTGCAGATTTATTCCGGGTGTTCTGGTGGTCTCCTAAAATATCTATCTAAGTAGTATTAAGTAGTAGTATATATATCAAGTCATCTCGTAACCTTAACAGCTCAGCTTGGGGCTAGGATATTGTGTGGATTGTCACCATTATTTATTTATTGAGGACTAGCGGCCCGCCCCGGCTTCGCACGGGTATTAAACAAAAATTCCAGAAATTATACACACTAAAACGATGGGTTTCACAGTTTTCATACGAATCTTTACTTTTTTTAACAGCATTGGGGTTTTTGACATTGACTCGACATTCCAAAACTGATACTGGCCGTAGAGAAAAAGCAAGCACCGTGCGCTATACAACCTCTTTTTCTATTCTGACGCGCCATAATAGAAAAAGAGGTTGAATATACAGCCCACGGTTCAATTATTGAATTTTTCATGCGGATCCCTAACTTTTTTGAAAATATTATATAGCCTATGTTCATCACGGAAAATTAAGGATTCTAATGGTGAAAGAATTTTTTAACTCGGTCCAGTAGTTTCGGAGCCTATTCAATTCAAACAAACAAACAAACAAACAAACAATCAAATCTTTCCTCTTTATAATATTAGTATAGATAAGTCGCGTCTCGGCAAATTCATGCACAACTGTGTTTCGCTACAAGTCCAACTGTGAGTGACGTCAGGGTCATGAATTATATCGTGCGAGTGAAGCTGTTGTAAAAAATGTTTGTGATAAGCCCGTGTATTATACGAAAATTTCTAAATTATATTTCTACACACACAAGTTGGGAAATTTCTGGATCCTTTTTTGTAAAATATTCTAGTCTATGTTCATCGCGGATTATGTAGGATTATAATGGCGAAAGTATTTTTCAAATCGTTCGTTTCGTAGTTTCGGAGGCTATTAATTCCATACCAAGAATCACATCTTTTCTCTTCGTAATATTGGTATAGTATTAATTTATTGCATATTGTCTTGAATTTTTAAGCTACAGTAGAGTTTTATTTCATGTCGTGTTTAAATTAATTTCAACGTTTTGTTGCTCAGTTTCTCAAAACAGTCAGACATCTTTTTGTGGGCAGACTGCGGCTGCAAATCATCGGCTTTCGGGCCTGGCTACAATAAATTTATTGACTGTGAAACGAAATGTCTAATTCTAACTGAAAATGTTTCAGTCTGTGGACGGGAAGATTTAGGGGCACTGCGTGTGGCATTGTTGACTATTGTTATTTTGTTTAGAATTACATTTATTTAAAATATGCATGAGAGATTGGTTGTTTACAATTTTAGACAGATTAATTTGTACTACACTAATTATAGTGCTTGTAACGGGGTAAAAACTTTATTGATAAAGATTATTAGTTTTGCATCGCAATTATGATGTATGTAATAGAAATAATTTAATAAGTTAACGAAATAATTCAAGGACTAACAATGACGTTGTTTGAAAATAGACTTAATAATTGGTTACTGCTTCATTGTTTTATAGATACCGTGGATGAATATTTTAATTTTAAGCCAACAAAATATTTTTAATTTAGTTTCGGAATCGTAATTGTGTACTAAGTAGGTAGGTTTATTATTACACTAATATTCGGTATAATTGCACCTCTGATAAATAACAACTTTGTAATAGACATGTTTGTTTTGTAATTGAAACAATTGAGCTATTGCGGACTGTTGTAAACAGAAGAACATAACATATTCTTAAATTTTTAAACGATCTCTATATTTGCTTTAAGATGAGACATTTATTTATCAAAAATAAATAAAACACAGACAGATAGAAAAAAAAATTAAGGAGTAATTACAATTGAACAGTTGAGCTAAGTGCAGACCATCGAGTACGTGTCCAGTAAAGCGCCATACTAATACCGCGCATGTGTTTATCACTTACATATTTAGAGAAGGAACAAGCTGGTTTAGGCTATCGATATCGTTACTTCACCTCCATCATGATATAACGCAATATTAACATGTAATATTTTTGCTTTGATTGTAGGTGACCAATTGGCTAAGATGAAAAAGTCACCGATTTTGCTGTTTTCATGTTTTTATTTTGGTACTTCGAGTTTTTCAGTTTTATTGTACTTCGAGGAACTATTATTACATCGGATTAATTTTTTTTCTAATGTTTCGAACACATTACATTGAAAAATAAATGGGTAAAGCCTACAATGTGAAAAAAAAATTATTCCGACGAGGCGTCGTTTGTTCTCGACAATTTAAAGAAAATTTATAATAACTAATAGACATTACATTAGTATTATTAAACTAATTTTATTTATTTTCTATTAGTAAAATTATAGATAATATAAACAAGGTAGCATTATTGAAATTGTAAATATAGGACTCGCTAAAACATCGATATCAGAATCCCTCTTACCCCATCCCATTTATATTGTTTTGGCCAATTAGAACTCGTGCGACTTCTTATTATTCTGTGTAATTTTTCACAGAATATTTTCTCAACGAATTATCAGATATTTCAACTCTACTGGATATAGATACGTAATCGATGCTGCAGACTATAATATATATGCAGCGCGGTGGTTCAACTGATCAACTGATACCGAACTGATAGTTTTAGGTAGGTACGGAATAATTTTTAACTACCATATATCTATAACAGACGAAGTACAAAAAAAAAAATAAAAAAAAACATTTATTTCAGACAACACAAAAATTACATTACATGTCCATATTATGTTAGTGAAAAGTTTTAAGTCTATGTTAGTAGTATTGAGGAGAGTGTAAATTTTTCACAGAATATTTTCTCAACGAATTATCAGATATTTCAACTCTACTGGATATAGATACGTAATCGATGCTGCAGACTATAATATATATGCAGCGCGGTGGTTCAACTGATCAACTGATACCGAACTGATAGTTTTAGGTAGGTACGGAATAATTTTTAACTACTATATATCTACCTCTATAAAATACGTAGTACAAAAAAAAATAAATAAAAAAAAAAACATTTATTTCAGACAACACAAAAATTACATTAGGTCCATATTATGTTAGTGAAAAGTTTTAAGTCTATGTTAGTAGTATTGAGGAGAGTATAAAGTAGTAATTATTGTATTTCAAACACTGCAATCGCCTTATGATGAAACTTAATTATGTACGGCTGCTAGGGAGGGTACAGAGAGATCGAGTTCTGGTGCAAAAATTTAATTAAAATAAATGAAATTACAAATTAACTTATACTAATTGACTCCATCGATGTTAGATTGGAAGTGAGTCGGTGAATTACAAATAACCATGGGAACAAAAGATACCGCGACACTCATTATATCGAAAACTCGCATCAGCACACATTGTCTCCCCGGTGTTACCGCGCCCGGGTGGTCGTAGCGTTACGAAAACTGCATGGATTCTTGGTAAACGGTAACAGCAATAACCAAGTGTTCGTCTCAATGTTGCAATAGTATAACAACTTCATCAATATTACATTTTGCACTTTTTTCTATTTGGTATAAGGCCTTTCAAATGAAGCTCATTAAAATTATTTTTCTGATTGTCTGTTTTTGAATACGACGAAAACAACAATAACTTAAAATTATTATAAGTTATTTCATTAGAATATAAACAAAAAAGTAGGCAACTATTTGCATAAACTTTAGTGAATTCTATGAATAAATATGCTTTACTTTTTGTTTGCCTAACTTTAACGTAAGCTAAAAAACTTTATGTATGCCATAACTCAAGATCCGCAGGATCCTATGGGCTGAGATCTACATATTAGCACGAAATACACTCGAGAGCAATGAACCGGGTCACTCAAAGAAAAAAAAAATCTCGGAAAGTAACCCTTAGTTGCATTAACCTAGCATTCTTACTTTTCTCCGGATTCATTGCTCTCGAGAGCAATGAATCCGGGTCACTCAAAGAAAAAAAAATCTCGGAAAGTAAGAATGCTAGATTAATGCAACTAAGGGTTACTTTCCGAGATTTTTTTTTTCTTTGAGTGACCCGGATTCATTGCTCTCGAGTGTAGTTCCATCATTTTCTAAGTTTTAGCTCTCTGCCAGATGGTTAAAATTTAACAGGTATTTAGACGTTTTTTACCTAAGTTTTCTTACATCTTTACTACTATAACATATAAATACGAAAGTAGCTCTGTCTGTCTGTCTGTATGTGCATCTTGCACGCCCTAACGACTGAAATAAAATTTCCAAAAAAAAAATCGCGGAATAGGAATATAGATATAACCAAATCCTATATAAATGAATAATCAAATTCTATTCGAACCATTTTCCACTTCAACTTCTTTTTCTTATAAACTTTATTATTATTACGCAGGTTATTCCCATCTCATCAACGGATTTATGGGATAAAAAGTTTATATTATTCTAAGTCGAGATCTATGCAAAATTTCACACAGATCCGTTTAGTAATTTTCGGAAGTAACAAACATCCAATCTTATATTATACCTACATAGTGATTGATTTTAAATGGTAAAAACTTTATCAAGAAATATAATTATAATTAAATAACCTAGGTATATCTGCCTAGATTAACGAGCAGTAAATTTCCTGCTTCTGAGCTTGACTCATCCTCATCAACATTATGTAAAGGAGCTCAGTACACTTAGTACCACTGGACGCACTAACCATACGATATAAGTTTTCGAGATCCATTGAAGTATTCTTCTTTGATATACATAGATATATCTGTCGGGATATTAAACTATGTAGTAACACTATGAAATTACCTTGATGTGGTTATTTTAAAAAAAGTACAATCAGGTTTTACTTCAACACGAATACCTACATTGACGTCTAAGAAGATGGCATAGAATAATAATAGAACAAGCGCTGTTGTTAGTGCACTGAGTACAACGGGCGGCCTAATTTTATAAATAACAAAATCGTTTACCAAAGATACCTACTTTAATATTATCAACATGACATGAAACTTAATATCAAACAATAAATATAACTAAGAGCTGTCTAAATAAACTAAAAAACACAGAAAAATATTACCTCTTATTATTATGTGGAACTATATTAAAAGTTGAAAATTGTTTTGGGCAAGTTGTGATACCTACCTATAATTTTTTTAATGCCTTTGCAAGAGTTTTATTCTGTATTCCTTAAGCAGAGATGAAAATAGAGTTTGGTGTCCAAGGGCAACTTTACACAGCCCATACTAAGCACTCCGTCCAGTGCAAAAACACGTATGATAGACTGCCCGAGGCACGTGTTCGCGAGCAGAAAATGTTATTAAATTCTAGTTTCATGATTAACTTTTTGCTTGGTTACCTATTCTAATAACTTTACCTGTTACGGTTTAGGTAGGACAAGCTCAGGTTCACAGTGAATCGGATCGATACTTAGCAAAAGAGAAGAGAATTATGAGAACTCTCTTCTCTTTTGCTATGGGACTTTCTCAGGGGCGCAGCGGGAAAAGGTACGTCTGCGATGCACGGGGCATTGTTCTTTATGGTAGACTAGAATAGACTAATGACATCAAATCGTCATACATTGCGTACATTATGGTGGTCGTACTATATACGACGAGTATGTTTATTTCGACCACCTCTGGGCGAAGATCCGTCTGCGACGGAGGAGGTTGCGGCTACGACTCCCGTCGCGGGACAAATATTTCTCTCTCTCATCTGCAGATGTTGGCTTCGGGTGTTGTGGTAGTTTTCTTTGTATAGTAAATCAATATTTATGTAATATATTGTATTAACAATTATCAGTCATCAATGAAAGCTCTGCTTAGTTTCGGGCTGTGTGAATTGACCACATCATTAATATTTTTTTAGGAATTATACATACTATGTATTTTATTTAGCAAAACGAGGCTTGATCCATCGACGAAAATAATGATTCTTTAACCATTCTAGAAAACGTCTCCAAAGTATTGTTAGAACATAATGCAAATTACGCAGCAGCTATACAAATATTTGTCGGTGTCGCGAACAGGAAAGCGTTCTATCAAGCTGCTATCGCGGCGGGCAATCTTATACAAGATCGCATCAGGTTCAGAACTCGTTTTGCATAGACTGGATGCATTGACGAAGTTCTTATAACTGGCCTGGGACCTTTTTATGCTTAACTAACAGCTTCGCTATGACCATGGTATTAATATTTTCAAACTTACGCGATCTGAACACATAATTATTAGTACTATATTAACGGGTATTTATCGCGTTTATTTAACTATTTTTATTAATTTATTTTTCTCGACGTTTTAACAGGTTTACACACTGTTGTGGTAACGAGATGACACATCATCTCATGTCATCTCGTGACCACGACCATGGTATTGTTTTAAATGTCATTTTGGTAATTTAGATGAAAGAAATGACAGATGGAGGGATGTGTTAAACGTGTCATGTTTGATACCATTCTGTTAATCTTTCAGTGTAAATGGCATCCCACTATCCAGAGTTTTTTTTTATATTAAAAAAGATATTTGTTCCGAGTGTTGTGGATAATTTATAATAAAAGTATAGATTTTCGTCTAGTACCCAAAATACAAACTCTGCGTAGCTTGGGACTAAATGATGCTGTGTGGATTGTCCAGAATTATTTATGTTTTATTGTGGTTAGAGTCCTATTTTGGAAAAACCATGGAAGACATAAGAATTCACAAATTTTGATAAACAGACCTGCTAGTATTTTATGTATGTTATTTACTTGGCTAACTCTAACCTCGCGCCGCAAACAATAAATTGCATAGTTAAATAATAATGATCGAATTCTAGCTAATATGCGGTTACTTTGAATTATGAATCGTTGAAACACGTTGGCAAAACTGCCTCGCTTATGTCATTACCTAGCTCTAAATTGTTTGCAATAATAATGCAGTTTGATCAACAGTTTCAAAAGTAAATAATGCTTCTAATTTGTGTCTATTATTTTATTGTAATTTTCCCATTTAATATTGTCCTAAAGTATTTATTTATTTACACAAAAAACGAAACGCAAACGCGTTTCAAAGACCTTATTTGACCCAGTTTTCTACGAAACACAATACACTGCATACAAATTTAAGCCATAAGCACAGCTTTAAGTAACATTTAAATGCATAGCCAGAAAGAGTTAGTAATTAAGCTGAAAATTGCTTCAAAGTACAGAAAAAAATTCCACTTTTTGCTGAATGTAAAAATGTATAAATTTTAACAGATACGTCTAGTGCTGAAATTTAAGTTTAATTAACAGAAATAATGCATGAATGTAAAAAATGCCGTTGGCTTTTCGCTGTAATGCAAGATGCGTATAATTTTTGTGCAAAATAAAGTTTATCTAAGCTTCATCTTAGTAGTGTTGGAGAAAAGTTTTATATAATTATACGCTGGCCGGTAACGTTCTTAACTGGATAAATAAATAAATAAACTCAATTTCTATGAAATTTATTAGTATTATTTTAACGGGTATTTATCGCGTTTATTTACTACTACTGATTGCAAACCTGTTGAAAAGTCGAGATAAATTTAATTAAAATAAAAAATATATTAAATAAACGCGATAAATACCCGTTAAAATAGTACTCATAATTATGTGTTCAGATCGCGTAAGTTTAAAAATATTCATTCTATGAAAGTTATAAAGGTGTTAGAACGTAACTAACTATACCTGTAAGTACCTAGCCTGGGCTATCTAAATGATTATGATGATGATGATGATAACTAAAACATGATCAAAGACTGATGTTAAAACATGATTAGGTTAAAATATTGCTAAGTTTATCTTAGTTACCGAGTTCCCATTGTGGGAAGTCAACAATTTTGGTTCTACTACTCCTCAATAGATGGCGCTATAAACATCGTTTCTCAGCAACTAGTCGAGAAAATCTTCACAAACAGGTTTTTGTATGCTATTTGTACTTAGTCTATTTTGTATGTATGTTTGTATTTGTATATACATACGAATACTATGTTTCTTTGACGTGCTCAAGAAGGTGTAAATTCGTGCATATTGTGCATAAGTCTCAAACGACATAGGTAATACATATGCTCGATTGCCGTGTGGTGGCGGCATAGAATTTCACCCCCCCCCCCAACTCTTCCCGCGGGTGTCGTAAGAGGCGACTAAGGGAAACACACCGGGGGGCGGGCAGTTGTATATAAAACCAAGTTTTCAATCAAAGTTTGCCATTCTTGCATTTACCTATTTATAAAAATAAACATAGCAATTTATTCTAAAAAAATAATACATGACAGAAGATGCGCGATGTTTTACCTAACATCATTATCTTCGGGTATCTGGTTTTTCGTCTGTTCTAATGTTAATAACATTAAAAAGATTATTTTAATTAACAGCTAATTCAGTCATTGTTAGAACAAAAAAAAAAAAACGTTTTTGTAAACAAAAAATACACTTAAACCTAGTTTCCATAATTATTAGAATTAAAACAGGTTACTACGTAAATAATCTTAAAAAAGTTAGGATTATACCTACTTACTTATCAAAAATATAATAATAATAGGTATTTTATAGCTATTTAAATCTAAATAACGAAGTGTTTTATATATCCCAATCAAATATTAAACTGAGCTAGTTTATAGGAATCTATGAGTGCTTAAGCTAAATGACTTTTATCACTAAAAGCATAACGCTTAATATTTTGATTCCTATATTATTGAAGACGGAGCTTGGTTCTCCATTCACTAAATCCCTGGATGTGTATAGTTCTTGAACTATAGAGGCCTTGGAACGAAATCAACAAGAAGATTGGCAAAGGGAAAGATAGGGCAGGAAGAAAATCGTCCGCAATTGAAAAGGTCCTTCTAGCAAGTCCCCATCAAGCACCCCTGCAAGGATGGGTGCCTAACATGGTACACAGATGGCTCCAAAATGGGATTGGATGTAGGCTGTGGAATATACGGAGAGCGTCCTAGGTTTACCAGGAGCATAAACCTAGGAGAATACGCCTCCATTTTCCAAGCAGAAGTATTCGCCATTCTCGAATGTGCTGATATAAATCTGCAAAAGCGATACTCCAACCAAACTATTTTTATTAACTCCGATAGTCAGGCTGCCCTTCTAGCCTTGGATTCGAAGGTCATCACGTCCAGGCTAGTCGAGAACTGCCTGTCACGCCTGAACGCTCTGGGTTCGAATAACAGAGTTATCCTAAGATGGGTACCGGGCCACGCGGGCATCAACGGCAATGAGAATGCCGACGAGCTCGCAAAGTCCGGGGCAATGGGGACTCAGTTTGGACCAGAGCCGTTCTGTGGCATTCCTAAAAGCCTGGCTAACAGAATCCTGCTGAACACCTGCTACGAGGAATCCATAAAGCTATGGGAAAATTCCTCGGGCATGCTTCATGCAAAATCACTGTTAAAAGCCTTCGACAAACGGTACACCAACCAAATCCTAGCGCTAAACAGGAACAATCTTCGCATCATAACAAGAGCCCTAACTGGACATTGTCGCCTTAACAAGCACATGTTCAAATTGGGGCTAAGCGACACGAAATCCTGCAGATTTTGTGATGAGGCGGAAGAAACGCCTCTCCATCTGCTAGGAGAATGTGGTGCACTGATGCAAAAACGTAGCACTCGTTTGGGCAGGCACCTGCTTAGCCCAGACGAACTACGTGATATCACCCCGAAGGATATCCTACAGTTCTTAGCAACTGCAAGGATAAGTGGCGAACTATAACGCCGCGCCTCCGGAGGTGAACCGTCAAAGTGGCGATCACAATAGGCCAACCATGGCCGCAGCGATACTAAAGCCACTAACAGTAAATAAAAAAAAAAAATAAAATAAAATAAAAGTCCCCATCAAATAAATATCATGGATGCGAAACGCTAACGAACAATCATGGTATTGTGTTTTTATTTTATTATTACTTAATGATTTCTCTGTTTCTCGTACTTTCGTATTGGCCTTGTATTCTTTCAACACAAATAAATTTGTGGTAGCGAGTTTTCATTTCTCTTAATCGAAAATTTTGATTTTAAATCGTGGTTCTGCGGGCGTAAAATTCGAGGCTAGGCCGTAGGGCTAAAAACATATTGATATTTATTTTTTAATATTTTTTTTCTGAATTTATCAGGCAGTACATGACATTCGTCCCCTTACACAAAGACTCGACTTGTGACGGAATACATTCTTTTTATTTGAATTCATTTTTCAAAATGGAACTAAAAGCGCCATTTCGTTGATTGTCGGATGTTTTTATGAAGGATAATTCTACCTCTATGGTTGAATGCGTAGGTACCTACTTTGCGTTGCGCTTAGTAAAGACTAAAAAGTTTGTATTAGAGTGAAATCTCTTTTTGTTACAAAATAATTTGAAGGTGAACGTCGCTTATTTAAAATTATTGAGAATGTCAAGCGAACATTAGGTAGGACGATATTAAGCAAATGGAACAAAAACAAAAGAAGGAATTAATACTAATCTGTTGCGTTCGAAATCATGATAATTTTATATTTATGAGTATTATTTATGACAAATTCGTAGAAAAGTAAAGTGTAAAAAGATTATTTTGCTGTAGGTAAGTTTATTTTCTTGAAATCGTAGTAAAGTATAGAATTTTTTAGTCAGGTCAGAACAACCCATTATAACTCAGGCTTGTCAGCCTCCTTCGCTATGCTCGAAAGCATAACAAACTTTGTGTTATATATTGCTTTGCTTAACCAGTAGTCGTATATCAGCAAGGTTTTTGCGCATCGTAACAGCAGCACTTTTTCAATTGATGACGTCTGCTCTTTGCGTCATCACATCACAAGAACATTCCGGTCTCCTTAGAGCAAAATGTTCGTCCTTACTCCGTATTTATTCAACTTATTACGTCATCGCTGCCTTAACATAAAGCTGCTATGATCTGTGTCAGATTACTTTAGTTACGGTGGAAGAGGAGAGTCGATCCAGAAGCGCAACATCAAAATTACCTTGACACTATGGAAAGACTCCTGAGTACATAACAGTTTTACTATGTAACAAGGTGGTGGAAGGTGCTGATGCTATTCTAAAACTTACAACACCTATATAAATCGATAACATGAATCAGAGACTTCACTAAGGAATGAAAGTAAAAAGAAACCATTAGAAATTGGAATGACCAGCAAGATTCCACAGAGCTGTGATCAGGATGTAAAGACGCGGATTTCATCGTGGAGATCAAATTTTCCTCTATCTTCTAACACTTTACGTAAGACTAAATAAATAAAGTTATTGGAATCTGAAAATCTGAAATTTTGTCGAATGATGGTCCACATCAATCGATTTCAATTTAGAAAATTATTTATTATAACCTCAACAACTGTTGGACTAGTACGACTACCAGTACATTTTTTTATTCTAGAAAGAACAATCATACGTATAGCTTGGGCGCTTATCAAAACTTGTTTAAGTATTTTTAATCTTCGCGCACAAAAACATAAACCTAAGATGAAATGTTAGTTTTGAATCTAATACATTCCTAAAAAGTATAGTAGGTATAAATCATTTATTTCAGGCAACATAAGAACAGTTATAAATTGTAAAAAACTTATTCTAGGGCCATATAAATAAATACCTTACAGACTAACATACATACAAACATAAAATCTTAATAACTTAATGGTACAGAAGGTACAGCGACGAGTGGCGCATCAGGGTGTCATCTGTCGACAAAGAAGAAGTATGCTTTAGAGGAGCAATTGCATTTAATAACATAACGATTCATCTTCAATACATCATAGGCCTATCAACATGCACATTAGCTACTGCAATAACAGTAGGGTTGTGATCGCTATCCGATTACTAAAACAGTCACGGTAACAAAAAGTGCCGACAAAGCAGCTCAGGACAGCGCGCGACGCCGTCGACGAGCACCGGACGTTTTTTTACGGCTGAGTCGACACATGAGTAGAATAGTTGGGGAACTTGTTGGGTTAAATACTGTAAAGATAGATAGATAGATAGATAGAAAATGTTTTATTATACCACACAAAAAAAAACATTACAAACAGACATGCTTATATGTAGTAAAGGAAGTATAAAGGGCTGCCTTATCGCTAAGTAAATTTCTACAGATCGAACAAAAAATTCAACAGTTATTTAGCTAAGTGTAATAATTAATACTATAATTGTTTACACTAAGCTAAATAACTTCTGACATATGACTGTGTCTTTTTTTAGAGTAAATCTAGGAATATAGAAATACCGCGCGGTGGTATTGATTGAAAAGATACTGTGTGATTGTTTTTGGGTTGGTCGTTTTTTGTTAATTTTGGCTTAGTTGGTCAACACCGTCTTCCGTCATACGCATAGTACCTACATTGGGTTGCTATCTTGTGACACACTCTTTGAAGTAGAAACATCTTAATCAAAATGAGAATGGCAATGTTAGCAATAAGTTGCCGCTTCCAAGCCTGTATTAAATTTTTTTTCTTCCGTACCTACACAAACTTTATCTGAATCTACAGTTAGTACCTACTTACAAATGAACAATATTGTTTTAGGTTTCTTCTACCATGCATCCTTCTTGTCCGTGTGTCCCGCTACAAAGAGTCGCCTTGTCTTAAAACACACCTGCTTAGAATCTCGATATCGAATTCCCAGACTTTGAAAACCAAACATGAAGACCTCTCATTTTCTGCAAAACTTTTACTTCTTGCTACAGAATGTGAACGTTTGAATACTCGATACGGCTCTAGGTAAATTAGTCTTTTAGCGTTCAAAAAATGATGGCGGACATAAATGGCATCCATTATTTTAAGTCTAATGTTTAAGTAATGTGTTACATGAATTTAGATGTGTGTTTTGTATAATCTGGCTATATATGTTTGGCGTCGTCCCTTAATTCATAGAAAGGTGGTGAAGACTTTACTACCTATTAAAATGTCTGCTAGATTTATGAAGCGTCCCGTCTAGACAAAAAAATAACCTTTATAATAACATTATTTTATGAACGTGGAAGAAACCTTGTTGAAACAAACAGAATGTAAGTATTTTATTAATTACGGATACCACTAAACGTTAATTAGGCAAGTAAAAAATATATACGGAAACAAAAGCAGCATGAGAAAAAAGGTCAAAAAGTTAATGTTCTGGAAAAACTTACGTCGTGCCGTAAGACTCTAAGATTCTTTAATACTCTAAGAATCTCTAAGATTTATATCAAATTCAGGTTATAAATATAGCCTAGGGACTCGTCAGGTAGCAAGACTCAACGAACCGCTAACATCCAGCAGAAATCCAACATACAGCCAATCGAATCTGAACTCTCAGCACAAGCCGCCATTATCAAAGGCTCAAACGATTTGGTAGGTAATTTCAATTGCCCAATATCAACAACAAAGTTCAATATGAGTTCAATACGTTAAATCAATGAACCGAGTTGCGTTCGGTCCATTAATTCCGAAACAAGAAGTGACAAGGTGCTCTGAGCGTGACAAAAACGAAATAATGATAAAATTGTCACGGGGTGGCCAGAGGCAGGTGTATTGTTGATATTGATGCTGTTAGTTTTAGGAGTATTTGGCCAAAGAATAGACGTTAAGGGCTTTTGTACAGATGCGAATACTTCTAATTAGAATGATCGGATTAAACTTAGTCATTAAAAATTCTGAACAGTTTAATGTCCAACAGAACTTTGCTATATTAATGTGTTTTTTTTTTTGACAATCTATAGAGCGCTTGCTATACCCAAATTAAGCATTGCTTGTTTTACTTGGGCACTAGATGTACACTTAACGAAAGACATAAAATATATATAGTTTTGTTACAGGTACATATATTTATCAGAATACCCTGAACGACCTGCAGATCACACATACCTTTGTCCGGAGGTAGAACTTTTTCAAGTGAAACATGAAAAAGAAGACTAGATAAGAGATATCGATAATATATGTAAGTAGGTATCTTAGGTTAGTTATGTAGTTACCTACATAAATGCGAAGTAAGGCCTTCTTTATAGAAGTATCGTGTGATGAATTTATTCTCTGGCATTGTGTACCAACACCTGTCAGCACGGTGGCGACAAAATGCCATGACTTTTTTCTCTTATCTCCAAAAAGGTGGAACCGAAGCAAAACAAATCTTATCTCAAGATAACTAAAAGAATATTCGAGGTTATTTTTGTCTGGTGTTAATTAGGGTATAGGTACGAACCATTTCCCTTTCTTTGCTTTCAAAGGTTCCGCTGACAAGGTAATCTTTGCTATTATTGCTTTTTTTGTATTTTTAATCGTGATAGGTTTGGCTAGATAAAGTCGAAAGAAAGGTCTCCCGCGTGTGAAAGAAATCTACGACACTCAAGGGATTTTATAAAAAGTCACAGATGGTGTTTCGAAGTTTAGGGATTTGAGGCGAGGTCATGTGCAATTTAGACATAATCTACAAAGATTGTTTTCAATGATAACCTACAGATATTGTGTTTTAGTAGGTACTAAGATGTTTTGTGTTTTAATCTATTCTAATATTATAATTTGAAAGTAACTCTGCCTTTCACGTCAAAACGACTAAATAATGTTATGTAGGACATGATACTTTTTTTTGCTACTTTTTTGTTGTAAAAACTGCATGCCAAGACCCAAGCAAACGCATAATTGTAAAAAAAACATTGTATTGGTTGTAATTATCAGATGCGATTTCTAAATGTTCACTTAAGCAATCATTTCAGTTATTCTATCTAAGCTTGGCAAAGATATTCCCAAAGTTTTCCATCCCAAACCTTCCGGACTTCGTCGAAGCCGATACAAAATCATAAAACTTGTCAAATCTTATTACATAACAAAAATGTTAGCTTTGGAACAAATCTAATCATGCTCAAAGGCGAACGTTTCAGGTAAACATTCAGGATGCTTACTATAGAATAAATTTCCAATATCTATTCAAAATTTCGATATAAAAATTTAAAATCGATAATCGAACATTGTTTTTTCTTTTGACAATCGTTTTGCTAAAGAAAAACGGCTAAAAACCCAAAATTACAAGAAATTTTTGATGTTGTGTGGATGGTCCAGTGTTTTTTATTTTGATTAGGTAACTACACACGTTTCAAAAACAAGCAAAGAACTTGAGATTTACTAACGGAAATTATTTCGATTACTTTTAGATGTTATATTTTAGTTTATTAGTAGTAATTTGAGAAAATAACTCAAACTCCCTAAAATAGTTGACAATAGAAACCCAAAGATTTGAATTCGAGACACCGAAGCTACTCTTTATTATATATTTATTTACATTCATATCGTATTTTATTTACATTAAAAGAACACGGAAAATATTTATTTTTTTGCATGCACCGAAACACTGAGCAGTTGATTAGATTGTAATTTGGATCGACATGAGAGTTGTTTTCCAGAGTAAGCACCCAGGTAACCCAGTTACGAGGAACTTCCATTCATGAATTTAAAACACATGAAACTTAAGCGAAGGCATACATCATACTTATCGTGAGAAATACGTGATATTTTGACTGAGACACAACATTGGCTTTGAAAGTTAAAGACGCAACTAAAAGTCGATCAAATTGAGTTTTGAAACTGGTATTAGATGTACCTATAAGTGTTAGAGTAGTAGCTGTTGTGGTTGTGTGGCCACAAGACCACCAGTGTCAAAAAGGTCATAAATAAATAATAGACTCGACAAAGTCCCAAGCTAAGCAGAGCTTGTGTTATGGGTACTATAGTACCCAAGCTCTGCTGATGACTGATATACTTAATACACTATATAAGTAGATATTTTTATTATTCAGACAAATGATCAGAACGCCCCTATGAAGAAACTGCATGTAAGCTGCCCTTTTCTATTGATTGTTTAGCTGAAAATCAGTACAAGAACAGAATTCGAGAGTTTTTCACAGTTCAAAAGAGCTACAAAAAGTCGCGATTTACGCAAATATTTAGTATCACCAAGGATGAAAGTAAAACTGCGATTATATGGAAGCGAAGCGCTTTTGTGATTTAAGGGACTATTCTAAGGAGCCATAAAGATTATCAAGACTCTAATGGGACCCCAAATTAATTATTAAGATGTAGGTTTGTGCCATAATTTCAGCGGTGTGCGCGATGTGATAAGCCGAATTAATGCTTAAGTGTGGCCTTTATTACCTTACCTTATACCTATTTATCCCTGTACGTGTTAGTTTCTATTTATACGTTATGTAGTAGCATAATTGCTTTTGTGCGCAATTTTAGGCTCGTGTACCGAAAATTTGCTTAGATGATGATCCTTATTTTAGCTCGCTCATAACTTTTGATTACCAACATCTACGCCAAAATACAGCTCCATTCTAGTATATTTGCCCGACTACCAACGGAGAAGAGTTATGAGATGTAGCCGATTCCTTTGCTCGCGCGTATCTGAAAATTCTAGTCAGAATGTAACAAAAGAGGTGCCATAGTATTTCCCTTAATATCCCGATGGGAGACAAACACATCGAACCAAACACAATGTTACATAGCCTATAAACTATGTGTCATTTCATAAAAATGGAGGTCTAAGAAATGGTCGGATATCTAAATATTAGTTTATTCTAGTGCGGGCGTCGATTCCTAGACCAAAGGCTTTTGATTGTAGTTTCAAAAACTGTTTCTGGGTCATTCATTACAGAAACCCCGCATATACCTACGGCACACCTACGACTACATAAGTATCGAAAGAAAATAATAAGGGTAATCGGTGAACAAATATTGGGTTTTAGCTTTAAATATTTTTTTTATCTTTAAATTTAAGGCAGCTTCTTTGGCATACACGATATCTAAATCAATGTGCTCGCTTTTTTAGAAATGTAATCGACTACACTCTAAAGACTTAGATTTCTTGTAGTTGCTCTACAGACTCCCTCGCAAGAACCCTTATCCCAAATCATTCTTTAACTCCAAATTAAAACTAGGCTCTTGATAAATCCAGGGTACCCTTGAAACGACTAAAATAAATCTATCATTGTCAAGTCGGCGACAATTTACATCAAAATTGAGTCTCTCAACATTCCAAGTAATAAATAACACATGTCCCATAGTAGAGTTGAAAGTTGAACGCTTCTAACTTTCATATTCCATTATATTTCAAGATCAGCCATAAATTTCCCCCACGTACAGTTAACTATGTGATTAATTCCCGCTGATGGTAGGGTTGTTCTTTAATTACACTTTTGTAAGTGTAATTAATTATGAACGTTTTCGTAGAAATTGACCTTCAATTTTCTTAGATTATGGTATCGATTTAATGGTTCTTTATTAATCAGGTCAGCAATACTAGCATGTGATATGCGAAACTTAGAGGCTTCAAGGTCAAATCAATGGGCGATCAAAGAAAAAATTATAAAACAGAATAAAATAATCAGACATTATCAAAATTATCAGACAGATAAAATATTTTTTTATATTAACATAAAAAAAAAACAATGACTGAACTAAATTTGAACTAGTATTTACAATTGAAATAGTTAAGCTAAATGCAGACTGTTGTTAACAATCTAAAGGTACTGTAGAAAGTTTAGTATTTTATTTAATTAACTATAGATCACTGAAGACACAATCTCCTTTATTCGTTTCAATGTTGCCTGTCGATTTAATGAACTTGGTCAACCCTGACTTTATAAATAGCTCAGTTTTATGATTAACCCTTAATTTGATTACGCATCATATTCCTGTTGAGACGTACCTTTAATTTATGGTACCATTAAAACACCATAAACCAAAACAGTACCTTCACATTGTGAGCCAACGAAAACCGTGTTTGAATAAATTGAATAGTTATTAAATATTTTATTATACTACAGATTATTTTATAGGTGAAGTTTATTGCGTATTTAATATATGGAAATTCAATGTTTTATAAACAATTATATATATTCGTCCATCTGGCTGTTAAACACTTCAAATGTTTGATAAGTCAATTATAAAGAAAATACCATTTTTCAAAACACTTTGTTACCTAATAAAACTTTGTTATTTTAACAGCTCAATCGAGACAATGTACATAATTTATTTCTATGATACTATGATATCAAAACTATAAAACGTGATGTTATAGTAGGTTGATACAGCACATATTGGAAAAAAACCTTCTTACAAGTTTTTATAATAGTTTTTTCAACTAACATATTTCAATACAATTTAAATTTTTACTCGATATTCAGTATATTAAATTAAACTTCAATTTTAAGTATATAAATATGTTTATATACTTAAAATTATTGGGAAAGTTGTGGAAGAAAACATTATAATATTTATTTAGCTACAGGTAGATATTAACTAAATAACAAAAAATATCTAATTAAATAAAATAGGGAAACCGAATAACTCAACTTTTCAAAAACATTTATTCTGATGATTACTATTTGATAACATGACATTTAACCCTCATCAGGTTAAAATGATAGGAGCCAAGCAGCATAAAGCAGCTGTATGATACTCGGCTGCAAGTTAAGAACCAAGTAACGGGTGTTAGTGCAGTTGGCAGCAATTTGCGAGAACCGGCAAACGCGCTGTCACTTGACATAGCTTCGCAAGCGGGGACGCCAATTATTACGTACCGGGACAAATGCTAGCGGTTTTCAAATGTTGCTGTGAGAAATTGAGGGTTAAATGACAATGTTGGCTTTCAATCGCCTGACAGTTTTGAATACTCAACTTTGTTAGCGGTTTTATGAGGTACTAATCTAGACCTATCCTACATAAATAGCTGTTTCTTAATAATTTAAATTCAGTAACCATAGCCTAGAGCTTTCCTGTGGTGTATTTTAACACTGCTACTTATCCGATTGCCAAGCGTGGTGGCTATAGCAAACCCACTTAATGTCACCCCTGTTTGTATGTTTACCGAAGAACGTGATTTTTAAAATATTCTACCGTTTTTTTTTCTGTTTCCATGGTTTTAGATAAACAAAATAAAAATATATATATAATGATTTTTTCTCGTTACAGTTAAATCCGAGGAATTTGGATGCTCTTCCCAAGCGCAATTTGTCTCCACAATTAGGAAATACCTAGACGACGTACTGTGAGAGTTATTCCCTCAATTAACCTGGCCCTCTCTATTTTTCTCTTCCTCATTTGTAGCCAGACTTGATGTTTTTACGAAATTGTTTTAATTCTAGTAGTTTTAAATTTCTGAAGAAAGTTCAAAGTTACTGTTTTACTACAAGATTAAATATTAAATTGCTTGGAAATTTCTGAAATTATGAAAAACCTCTAGTTAGTTAGGTTTTCTTTAAGAACATAAGATGTAAATTGTGCAGAACCTTTGTAAATTTGGTGAATTCTAAGTTCTTTCCAAATATGAGACTAGAACAACAGGATTCCATTATAAATCACGGGATATTGTAAAGTCAGTTGTAAAGCAAAAGATATAAATTATAAGCACCGTTATTTTGATACGAAGTGCGAGGAATTTGAAAGTATTTTTTATGGTGAACCTTTTACACTGGAGCACTATTGTTGAACCATACTCGTAGTATCATAAGACGTAAATAGGTACTTATATTTAAAACTCATAATAAATACCAGCATAATAATTTTCTTGGTACCTCAACTGATCCATAGTTGTTACATATACCAGTCAGAAGCGTCCCCAAGCCGGTTGCTTTGCCTCGCTGTATGGCAATGCTGATCTGCAGCGCCAGATCTCGGGTCCAATGCGAAGGCTCTGTCCAGACTATCTCTGCTTTGCTATTGTATCAACGAGAGGAATATTTAGTAATATAATATAATAACTAAACCAATTATAACGTGTGGTAAAGAAGACATGGTGGAAAGACGTGAAGATTATAAAGATAAACAGTAGTAAAGAAAAGTAGTTCCTATCAGTTAGAACGATAATAACGGTTTTAACAAGTAAACTTATGTTAAATCATGACATTTATATATATTTATTTATTATTTTTTATTTATTATATTTATTTATTTTTTATTTATTTTTAATATGAGGATGGAGCTCTTAAAGGATGACTTTGTGATAATGACTTATCTAGCTAGTATATTTCTGGATGAAGCTAGCGCAAGTCTTCAGGGCGAATAGTTCACAGCTGAAGTTCGTTGGCGGTTGATAATGATGAATGATTTAATCGTATTAGTCATGATGCTGTGTGGATTGTCCAGCATTATTTATTTATTTATTATTTATTTATTTATTTAAGTCTAAACTGCTGTTTGGCAAGTGTAGAAGCCCTTTAATGCGTAGGGCGGAAGTCATAAAGCGGAATTGTTTCGCTTTTCCGTTGCTCCGTTTTTCACAAACATTTAAAAAGTTTTTTGTTGGGATACAAATGAAGATGTTTTCCTTCCTACTTACTCATTTCCTAAAACTTGGTCAACTAAACTTTTTATGATTTGTTAGAAGCTTGCGTTGAAATTTTTAAGACAGGGTTTTTTAATCTAATTTTATTAAGATTTTTCATATCCGCACATAAAAACTATTCCGTATCAAAAATCGTTTTAAAAATTAAAGTCATTTTGAATGAAAATTCTTCAAAAAATTCACTTCTGCAGACTTTTGCGCACTATTGCGTATTAGGGACCCATTTTAAAATCAATTAAATTTTGTCATAGACAACGTTCAATATTTATCATAGTAAAGTTAAGTAAACCTTTAAAATTACTATTAAATTTTAACTAGAATTTATGAATGACACCAGTGAGCTAACTGCATACTGTTGGAAACAAACTACATCCATATCAATACCAGTCGGAACTGTACCCATGTTGCTGGGTGCATTGCTTTGTTGTATGGTTTCTAATTATTGTTAAATATATAAATAAATTAATAAATAAAGCCGAACTCCACACATCATCATCTAGCCCCAAGCTAAGCAGAGCTTGTGTTATGGGTACTAGATAATAATAGACATAATATTATACAATATTATTACATAGATATATATTTTTTTACTATACATAGATAACGACCAGAACACCCTAAACAAATATCTGCAGATCGTACAAATATTTGTCCCGAGTCGGAAATCGGACCCGCAACCTCCTGCGTTTCAGGCGGACCTTCGCCCACCGCGCCACAGAGGTCGTCAATAAATGTTTCTTATACATAGACGTTTGCTACATATTAAGCATAATTCTTTATAACAGATACAGGGCCGTTGTCAGGATGCAGCCATATTTCCTGAACTTTAATTTCATCTTTAGTCCCACCCACCTGACTCCAGCAAGCAATATCAGGTAAGTAAATCATTCGAGGGGACCTTTCTTAAAACCGCTTATTCTGGGCATTGCAAGTTTTAAGACAAAGAAAAAGCACTAAAAGCACTTTTTTGTTTTGAATCATTGGGTGAGGTAGAAAGATATGACTTTCACGAATATTCTTTGACACAGGGAAATCTAGTAAAGAAAATATAAGTAATGTAAGTAGGTACTACCTGACCACTGTGGCGCTGTGGGCGAAAGTCAACCTGCGACGTAGGAGGTTGCGGGTTCGATTCCAGCCTCGGGACAAATGTATGTACGATCTGCAATTTAATCAGAGCGTCCTGGCCGTTTTCTATAATATATTTTGTATATTATATATTATAAGTAATATTATATAAGTAGTAAAAATGTCTATCAATGTGTATTGTGTATATCAGTCATGTAGTACATAGTACAAGCTCTGCTTAGCTAGGAGCTAGATGATGTTGCGTGGATTGTCTTGCGATTTATTTATCTATTATTCTAGGCATTGATTTCTTTGTCTTAGTACTCAAGAAAAGTACTAAGACAAATAATCATAATAAAATCCACTTTACACTGTTTCGAATCAAATTGGGTGAGCTAGAAAGATTTAATAACGTTTGTAGATTTACACGAATAATATTAGAGACAGTGAAATCTAGTAAAAAATATAATGTCATTTGTACCTGCTCTAAGTACTTACAACTACAGTTGCCGTAGTTGATTTTGTCGATGACAAAACGTCAATAGACTTGGGTTTGCTGCAGCCGACACGTTTACTTCGGCTGAATTTATATTTGAAGTTCCCATTTCGTATTTATCTTTTACTTCCTTCGACTTTACATTTGAAGTTCCTACTGTGTTCTTTTAAAAGATGGAGACAGCGTAAACGAAACGCAAAGTAATAAACGGATTGGAAAAACCATTAGATCCAGCAGTGGGCAGACGCGGGCTGGATGGTCAAATTAAGAGATCAATGAATTGAATAGTCAAAATTTTCTTTTTTAATTGGAATTCTACATTATGCCTGATGAATATACGCTATGTAATATTTTCAAAAAAGTTATGGACCCGTATAAAAACTTCAATAACGTAACCCAACGTGTTATTTATAATTTATAATTTTAGTGCGAAGCTCGATAGTGATAAATTTCGTGAGATGGTAAGTCATCTTTGCCATCGAAAATTACCAAATAACATCTTTCCACTCAAAGCCTTATTCAGGGTACCCCAAATCCTTCACTTTATCTTCCCTTGTCATTTATAACTGTAATGCAGGGGGTTCCGTATGTAGGGTTCATTCGTAGGGTCTTTAATGACGACTGAGTTGAGTGCATATTGTTGCTGATGATAAATGAGGAGATTTCCTCTTGCGGTTGGCTGTTACGGTACAATTAACTTGGCAAGATTGCGGGGAGAGAAAATGATATTAATTGCGTAACATAACACATTATCTCAGAAAACAAACATAGCTGTAACGAAATAAACTAAACATAGTGCTTGGTTTATTTCGTGTGGCCAAATATTTAAATTTTTGTTCAAGAAAGTTTAGAAGGATAAAAAACACTTCTCCTCGGGACAAATGTTACTACGATCTAACAATATTTTTGTTCAGGGTGTTGTGGTCAGGGTGTCAGTTTTATATTAATAATAAAAATATTCTATCTATGTAATATATTGCATTAAATATATCACTCATCTGGCAAGCTCTGCATAGCTTGGGGCTAGATTACCTGTTTTTTTTTGTGTTGTTGATTTACCTATTTATTTTGTCACAAGACAGATAGCTTGTATTAGTATAAATACAATTATTATTAGAAGTCAAGAATTAAATAGGTAAAATGAAATTAATAATTTTGTGGTTAATACACATATTAAATTGTTGGAATTGAATACAGCTTGTAAAAAATACAAGCTACAAGTAACTTAACAGTTTGGAATTGAAAATGTAACAGGTTTCGATTTAGGAACCTTCATAATGTAGGTGGGGTAGTCTGGGGATCTAGATCTTAGTTGATTTGAAACAGCAACTAATTAGCGTTAGGAGCGATTATAAACTGCGCATTTATTATCGATGATGGATCACTAATCATGGGTGGTACGAACATCTCTTATTGCTTTTGTCTATATGTTACAGTCTCAGTACAAATCTGTAGATACCATTGGCCATTGGCTTAAGATTGTTCGTTTTGTGTTTGCGCGAGAACCAGTTTTTATATGGTTTTGAATTTTTTTCTGTGTTCTACAGTGAATAAAACTAGCGGAGAAGTACATAATTTGCCGCAAATCGTGAATAAAAAAATACGTAAGTAAACCATTGACGTAAAGACCCTAACTTCAATACACTGGTTAGAGTATGTGGGAAAATCAGCGATGTTGAGCAAAATAAATCAAAATATTTCCCAGTACTCCCAAAATATATTAGAATCAAGGTTTATTTTATCACGAGTTCATACCTCTAGAATAGAATAGAAAAACATTTATTCAGAGACAGGTACACAGACAAAAAAATGGTTCATAGAAATGGCTAACTTTTCCGTTATTTTTAATTCGTGTAAAAGGAAGAAAAAATACACAAATTTATCTCGTGGCAACACAAAACAGTCTACCTTAACTGGAATAATACTCCTCGTGAAAATACGAAGCTCAGTAAAACGCTTCGATCGGTTCCTTCGTCTTTGAGCTTATGAGCTTACTAAGCTGCGGGTTTCCTCACGAACTTATGTAACTATAGTCTGTTCTACACCTATCCTCTTATTCATATTAGTCTGCTAACCTTAAAGCAGTGTTACTTGTCAATAATAGTATTAAAAAAGTAACTTCCTGCTGTCTATCTGTCACTATGTATGCTTACATCTTTAAAAATATACGGATTTGGATGCGGTTTGTTTAATATATAGAGAAAGTTAAATTTTTTTTTATTTATCACGCATTAGCACCCATGACTTTGTCGGCAGTAGCTCTCGAGGACACAAATACCTACATGCAATGATTAGCAAAACTAATAACAAATCACAATCTATAATACTAATTAGGTAGGAATCTCAAATTATATTAATACTAACCCAGGTTAAAAGTTGTCGGGGGAAATGAAATCTAACCCTTTCTTAATCAACCATCCTTATCAACATTCAATTAGTTCTATCATATCATAGTTCTATTGAATTCCACCAAAAACTCAAGACAGTTTGTGTATTCAACGTTTTCAAACTTGGTCAGCACCACATGATACTATATATCATACAAACCGAACACATTAAAATGCTTCCATGACACATTATTAAACAAGAATGGTTTCTCTGAATTCCGATTTGGCTGGAATAGATTTTGTTGGCACGGAGTTGCCCATTAAATTGGATTAATTACGCAGAATGTGGTTTATTTAGCTAAAAAGGAAGCGAGATAAATTAAATGAGGCTTGGTGTATTTCGGGCTAAGATAATGCGGGCTGAGTATTTGGTAAAGTAGGGTATGAGTGGATATCGTGATCTCTAACATTTCCATTTTGTGTATTTTGAATAAAAATGACAGTGAATAAAAGATAAAGAAGGCAAGAAAAAGTCAAAGAAGGCAAAAAAAGACAGTGTTGTTAATGTGACCTCTGTGGAGTTTCTGCTTTTGCGTGTTTATTATTACTTAACTAACAAAAATACTTTGTGGATTTTAAACATAGTAGGAGCTTAGAATAAAATAGGGGTGGATATCTTGTAGCGAAATTAATCAACAACTTACGAGCATTAGTAATTCTGATATGAGATTCCAATAAACTTAATCTTGCATGATAAGTACTTCGGTAAATAATATTTTATACTGTGATTTTTTATTAAATAAGGTGTTATTGATTTTCTATTCACCTAATTTTTGGTCTACTTGTGCAAGAAACGAAAATAAAACCGATACTATACTATATTTATAAATCACTTCTGGTACTTATGTGATTTATAAATGTACCTACCATCTATGTAGAAAAAACGAATACCACATAACTTCTGTATTAGTTTTTTTTTAAAAGAGTTTAAATATATAGCACACGGTGCTTGCTTTTTCTCTACGGCCAGTACGTGTCAGTTATGGAATGTCGAGTCAATGTCAAAAACCCCAATGCTGTTAAAAATAGTAAGGGATCCGTATGAAACCTGTGAAAACCCATCGTGTTAGAGTGTATAATTTCTGAAATTTTTGTTTAATACCCGTATGAAGCCGGGGCGGACCGCTAGTTATTTATATGTAAATAAATCATAATGATGAAGGCATAGGCACCACGAAAACAAAGATACAAGTAGGTTGTTTGCTAGTTTACAAATGTTTCTTCAACTGAATATCATATCTACGATATTGCTGAAAACTCAACACTTTAGCTGAATATCACGAACATAGCTCAGACACGATGCGATATATCCTCTTTCACGAACACTTGCCTCCATCGTTTATGCGACACAGCACGGCGCTGACATCGTTCATTTGTTGCTAACTGTACACTTTGTTTTGCACCGTTTTGAATTTACAGGAGACCTCCGTTTTCACAAAAAAGCTTCTGGTACCGAGTTAAAAAAAAGTTTTCGTGAAAGTTGCGAAGTCAATGCTACACGTAAAATTTAAAAAGAGTATCATAAATTTTTTGCTCATGCTCTTATTCTGATGGAATGGTTCTATTCATGAAGCAACATAACATCCATAGATTGTAAATCATCATCATATTTCACGAAGAACCGATAACCGCTGGGGTAAACGTGTTCTAGAGTGGAGACCCCGACTCGGGAAACATAGTGTAGGACGCCCTCCTGCCAAATGGGATGACGATCTGCGAAAGACTGCGGCAGACGCTGGATGCAACAAGCTGACGACAGGGCGCTATGGCGCTCATTAGGTAAGGCCATGTCCAGCAGTGGACTAACATAGGTTGATGATGATAGATTGTAGGTATAGCAATAGAATAATTTTTTTACATTGTGCTATTGCAATACATGAAATTCTCATGCACAGTTAGAGGAGGTAAAATAAAATACTGGCAGTATACTGAAGCTGTTATTTTATTACTTACACCTACCAAAATACGAAAAATGTGCGCAATGTATGTAGTTTAATTTAATTTTTCATGAGCTACAATTTTTGTACTCTCTAAAGTTAACTATAGTTCAGGCACAAGGACTATACTACAGGTTTGGGAACTCACAGCAATTTTGGGCCATGGTTAATTTTAATTATGATCCCTTTGTATGAAAATACTTTTGACGGAACTGACAAGAATGATATCTGTCTACACGAACCAACTTATGAAAAGTTTGCAAATGTTTGAACGTTCTCTTACATATTCATATTCGACATTATTTCGTTCGAAGGTCAGGACAATAATAAAAATAATAATAATAATGCCGGATAATCCACACAGCATCATCTAGCCCCAAGCTAAAGAGATAGTGTTATGGGTACTAGATGACTGATATACATAATACAATATTAATACATAATATATAGATATTTTTTATTATACAAAGAAAACGACCAGAACGCCCTGAACAAATATCTGCAGATCGTACAAAAACGATTCTACAAAAACGATCCTAAATAACGAGTTAAAAATGGGTAAATGTATGAAATAAAAATGCAAAATTTTAGTTATCTTTGAACTTTAAGTTTTCTTATTAATTGATGGCGACTGTTTATTGTTTTGATATAACAAAGGATCTTGCTTTTCTTATAATAGAGTACTTTGATTTAGATAAAAAAAAACAACTGAGAAATTACGCTGAAACGCTTTCTAATATCATTTATAAGATGGGTGATCTTATAATTGACATGAAAGCCATTTCAATGTCCTTGAAAGCTCTTTAATTTATAAATGGCCTTCGCGATTATTAAAACTTTTGAAACTATCATGGTTATTAACACTAAAGTCATTTATAACGGGATATTTACCATGATAAGAGTTTTGAGTTTTGCGCATGAAACTGTGCCGAAATATTGGAAAACTCAAAACTCTAATAAGAATAAGAATAAAAAGAAAAAGTTTTGATAATTGCGATTTAATAATCAACTTTCGCAATTATTAATTATATTACGAAGGGTTTTCAAATGAATAGGTGGTCTTAGAGTTATTCCATGGCTGATCGATTAATCTCATACATCACCTTTTCAGGAAATCAATCTCCAACAGTTTATAGAATTAACTGAGTTTTTTAAGATTTATCGTCTCTGGGACCATTGGTCCCAGGGGCATGAGTTGCGAACGTTGGCGATTTGTAACCGGTCGTTCGTGATGCGAATGGCTTTAAGCGCCATTACCTGGTGATACGTTGCTTTTTGCTGTTTCCAATCTTTAGCTTTAGTGTTGGGTTCCGTATTGTTGTACAAAGCTGGGTCACTTAATGAATAACCTACGTATATGCCCAACAAAAAAAAATAATAATAATTTGGATACATAATCAATACTTGTATATGACCAAACGTTTCTTGTTTTTGCACCTGAATGCGAATGATGCGATGAGGTTTAATTAAAAACTAACCTACTCGTATAACCGCTGTTTTCCAAGTCCATTGTTTTTTGTTTGTTTTTTGTCAAAGACATTTGTTTTTCGTCGTTAGGTCGTAGTCAAAGGCATTTGCTTCCAATACAAAGAAGTATTAAGACAAAGAAGGAAGTAATTTTCTCATATTAAAATCCAACTAAATTCTTTTTGTTGATAAAACATTTTAGCCAACAGCCTGTTTCTTATGTGCACATAGCGCAACGTAGCGTTTCGGCAATATGTACACGATATGTACACTTATACACTTATAAACTGTACATTATTACATTTTAGGTTGAATTTTTAAATTATTTCAGATGATATTCTGACGTGGTGCACTTACTTTATTTTGTAGATATATGTATTTTAATGAATTTTACAATCAATATTATTTGTAGAACCAACTTACACTTTTTGCTACAAATAACAGATGGTTCAGTTACATAATACCTTCATTATTAGTCTTATTCAATGTGTATGTTATTCTGATATTTTGCTTAAGAAAGCAAATAGCTAAGAAGTTAAACTGGTCAAGAGAAGCCACAGAAATAATATAGGTACTTTGTTATTGATCTTTTATTATATTGAAAGTAGATATAATCAAAGTAAGGCTTCAAACAAACAATTGGACAATCAATCGTATCGGTTGACCTAACATCCATAAATCACTGTGTCACAGAGGTAGATTATACAATAGAGCCACTTCATATAGGTTACTAGCTGACCCCCTCGCAATTTCATTTGCGTGGACTTTAGGGTAAAAAATCTTGACGAAATCAGCTAGTACCCTATTTTAAGAGTCGGAAATTCCTGAAACCCGCTTTAAATATCATGTATCCCGTAATCCCGTTATAAGGGTTTTCTTTAAAAATAACCATTTACTGTATTTTTTTCATAGTGAATGATAATGACACGATGGACTTCAAACATTCTACTTTAGCCCATCTCAAACTTGAATAACCGTTTTTAACCCATTTTCAGGACTATTTTGAAAAATCCTAAAATACCTATTCAATATTTTTGTTTGTGTAGTTTTCTCTGTAAATTTCAAGCCAATAGCGTCAATGGTTGATAAATTTCACCACAATAACCTCAATAGTTCGACTTCCTTTTTATACTTATATAGTAACATTTTTGAAAAATCCTGAAACACGTGGTTTGATTTATAGATTTTTCAGTATATACTGAAAGTTTCAAATCATTATTGTGCTATATTAAAAAGTTATAGACATTTCAATACGGAGCCAAACTACGAATCTCAAACTTGAATAACCCATTTCACCCTATTTTCAGGAATATTTTGAAAAACCCTGAAACACGTGTTCAATATTTTTTTATGCTTAGTATTTCCTGTTAATTTCAAGAGAATCGGGCCACCGGTTTCAGAGTTATAAAAAGGACCAAAAAAACTTCCACCCCCCTGTTCACCCCCTTAGGGGTGGAATTTCCAAAAATCCCTTCTTAGCGGGTGCTTGTGTTGTAAAAGGAACCTACCTTCCAAATTTCAGCTTTCTAGCTTCAGCGGTTTAGGCTGGGCGTTGTCGCCAGAAAATCGCTTGTTCCTTTATATATTAAGATTGGGTGAAACGCTGGTTCTCACCGCAAATTAGTTTTTTTCCGATTCATACCAAAAAATGTCAGTGTATCAACCTACATAAAAAAGTATATTATTTTGGTGGCGTTTCTAAACAAAATTCGTTTCCGTTTTTCGCCACACATACATAAACTACAGATTGATACGAAATGTTCACGATTTGCGATTGCGCGATAGATAATCGCGCATGTGGTCATTTGCGCGAGTGAAAAGAATAGGCATGCGCGAAAAATCACAAAACTCCCCTACCTATAAAGAAATTATAGTAACCGACGTTGCAGAGAGAGTAGAGTAGTGGCATTTGATCCTTTTCCTCATTGATCTATCCTGATAACTACCCTACGGCGAAGTCACTTTCTTTCCCTTACGAAAAAAAATTACGTAGATTTTCGTAGCACTTACTACGATGTAAAGAATGCCTGCGGTTACATACAACAGATTTCAACGCGTAAACACTTTCCTACTACGCACAACAAGACTAGAGTCAATAAAAAAGAGATTCCGAACGAAATTCCTCTAAACTTTGTACCCAACGCTAAAGGTATCGTTTGCTTAAAAAACCTCATTTACTACGCGGTCCACCATATGAATTGTTTTAAATTTATGGCAAAATTGTGCGTTACACAGAATATTTTTTTATTATTATTTATATCAACAACATCAGCCTATATCAGTCCACTGCTGGACATAGGCCTCCCCTAATGCGCGCCATAGGTAGCGTTATTTCATCTGGGGGTTATTGCCCATAATCCCCACGCTGGGCATGCGGGTTGGGGATCGCAGTTCGGTGGAGTTGTTCTGCAGAGGGCGCTGCTGCCCGCCCCCAGGTGTGTTTCCCTTAGTCGCCTCTTACGACATCCACGGGAAGAGTGGGAGTGGTGAAATTAAATGCCGGCACCACACGGCCCGTTATTAATATCACCATACATTATAATAGGAGTGATTATTAATATCAATCCTATTAAAATGTATGGTTATAAAATATAATATGCCCTTTGTTCGGACTACGACCGAATGTCAAAAATGCCCATTTTTATGTTGTTTTTCAAGTTTGATTATTTCTTTTTTTATTCTACTATATAATTTAATATAATTGTAAATATATTACAATGGTGCAAATACTCAACTCTCTACGATCAATCTATTTCGACAGTTATTAGGAGTTATTATTCGCGCAAATGGTGACTCGCGTGTCTCTTGCACATCTGTATCAGACAGATCCAATATGCAAGTTGTCACAAAAACGATATAATAAAAATATTGAACTAAAGCTAATTTCGTTGGGTCATAACTTTCTCAAGGCGTAGTCTACCCATTCTCTGTTCTTTGTATTTTGTATACCGAAAAACTATGCAACGTTTGACCTATCTACTTTTCCTATGAATGCATCTATATTTTTAGTTATAGGTAGGTATTTATTTATTATTTGTTTTTTGTGTTCATGGTACGATAATAATACTTATATATTTTATATTTTAAATTACCTAATAAAAATTAATAATATTGGACAATTTCTTAAATACAAATAATCACTTCCAATGGTTGCCTGGAAGAGATCGCTTCTAAACGATAAGGTCGCTCATTGTTCTTCTCTTATGTAATGTCTTTTGTCATGTTATTATTTTACTGGTGTACAATAAAGCAATTTATGTACTTATTGTATTTCGTACAACCTGAGCGCGCTGTATAAAATCACTACTCTGCGACCTACACAGTGACCCGGTAGTAATGTGCTCGTAGTTTGTTAGATATGTTTAACCTCACTGGATTGTTCACGGAGGCGATCGTATAAGCACAGGTCAAGATCACACTTATTTGAATACAGAAAACAAACGAAGGCGGCATAAGCCATATAGCGAGGCAATGCAGCCAAGAGTCTTGGGGACGCCTATATTGATATGGTGAGCTACCTGTAGATTGTTTGAAACAGTCTGCAGTTAGCTCTATCGTTTTAATTTTAAATACTAGTTCTAATTTTGTTATTGTCTTTGTTAATTAAGGTTGTCCCAATAATTAGCTAGCTTAGCTAGCTCGTCAAATTAAATGATATCAGTTTTCCCAACAAATCCACGTCCCTTTTTAAATCCACCTAGCCTTTTTAAAAACAGGCTGATTTAGCGATCCGTCACATCAAGGAAAAGGGAATCGAACCCGCAACCTCCTGCGTCACAGGCGGAACTTTGCCCACCGCCACAGAGGTTGTCAAACCGAATGCAAATTCAAGTGCACGGAAGTAGAAAAATTTAAGGAGCTCCCAAGTCCCATAACTATTAATTGTCAAACATCTTATCCTCATGAATAGCTGAGTCGGCTCAGTCAGCTCAGTCAGGGCTGGCACGCGACCTGTCACTGTTTACTTATCGTGATTTGCGGCCGCAATGAATTATTAACAGGCCAGGGCTGCCACGCCGCGTGTGCTCTACAAATATTTAAACAGCTCTGCTGGAAAACAAGGGAAATAGTCGCTGCTGGTTACTGTAGACTGGTACCTATGCTAAACTGCTGGAAAGTTAAACAAGGTATCTTTATGATGCAGTTGCGGGTTCGATTCCCGCCTCGGGACATCTGTTTGTACGATCTGTAGATATCTGTTTAGGGTGTTCTGGTGGTTTTCAATTTATAATAAAAATATCTATCTAAAAATATATTATATTAGTTATCTATACCATAACACAAGCTCTGCTTAGTTTGAGGTTAGATGATGCTGTGGGGATTGTCTGGCATTATGTAGGTAGGTACTATAGCAATGCTCATTATAATTATTGCGTTAAGGCGTTTCCCTGACCCAAATTAGCGTCGATTATACAAAATAAAACAGAGTAACGAGTTTAAAAACTGGTAGTTATTTTTGAAAATTAATTAATTACTAATAATAATACTATATTGTTTAATTCCTTAGAGATTATTCGAGTGTGAGTGGACGACTAAAATAACAAAAATCTTGGGTTAGGAGATTTCCGACCTACAACCTTTTATAATTATTGGTCTATAGGTGATTGGAGATATTCAAATCGGTTAGCTAAATGCTAAAATAAAGGTTAGCTAAATGGCTAAAAGCAACTAAATAGGTACCTTCAGAAAACAACTGCACATTCCATTTGCACCACAAATGCACCTCACGTCTCAAGTAAAAACGCCAAACAAGTAAAAAAAACAATTTCTCGGGTCAATTACAAAAGCTGTCGGCTAATTACAGCCATTTCATGTTGTATATGAGAGGAAGTGTTTGCACCTTGGCTATTCATAAAGAATATTACTAATCGCTTGTTTCCGTTCACGCACTGATAAGAAAAAGTCTGTGTGAGTTACTTTTTATAGTCGATATTTTGTCGTGGTTGAAACTATACTTATATATGTATACTATTATTATACAATATTTATTATTAATTTATATTGCAAGATAAGTTAGCTATTGCCGAGGTCGAGATCCCTAGCTAAGTCTTAGAAACGACTAAGGTCTAATTAATACTCTGTGAATAGGCTCCGAAACTACTGGACTAATTTGAAAAATTCTTTCACCAAAGGAATCCTAAAATTTCCGTGATGAACATAGGCTATAAAATATTTTCAAAAAACTTCCTTGAGATCCGTATAAAAACTTCAATAGTAAAACCATAGCGCTATATATCAACTTCTTTTTTTCTTTTTTGCTCTGCTCGCTTTTGCTACGACGACGACTCAGCCAGTGTCAGTTATGGATTGTCATAAACATCACAATTCGTAACTGGAGTGCGGGAGGAAACTCAATGTAAAAAAAAATAAAACTTCAAGATTGGAATTATGCGATATAGGCGATATAGCAGTGCGAGAGAAAAGTCAATGCCCAAAAATAAAGTATTCCCTGATTGTCTTTATCTAGGTAAATGTACAATTTAAAAAAGGAAAGATTTGATTGATTGTTCGTTTGTGGTTTGAATTGAATAGCCTCCGAAAGTAATGGACCTTTTTGGAAAAAAATATCATCATTAGAATGATAAATCATAGGCTATCTATATAATATTTTTAAAACCCTATGAAAACTTCAATAATGTACCTAATCTAACGTGTGTAAGAACTTAAAATTCTGTTAAATACCCGTGCGAAGCCGGGGCGGGCTGCTAGTAATATTATAAAGATCAAAGATTTGATTGTTTATTTGTTTGAATTGAATAGACTCCGAAACTACTGGACCGATTTGAAAAACTCTTTCACCATTCGAATCCTAAATTTTCCGTGATGAACATAGACTATAGAATATTGAAACAAAATTAGGGATCTGCATAAAAATTTCATTATTGTTAAATATTCGTGCGAAGCCGGGGCGAACCGCTAGTGGAATATAATTTAGTTAAGAGGCAAATCCAATTGAACTCATATCCTGCAATGAAGAGTCCATTAAAACTGGAATTAGATAAAACTTTTTTATTCGACCTCTCAACGGTTCATGACTCGACGGATTTTTTGTTCTAATATAATTTATTGAGTAGAAATGTTGGGCAACTGGTTTGATCGTAGATAAAGCTAATTGGACATAGTGATGACGTAAAAATTACCACTAGAAACTGGTCAATCACTACATTGACGTAAACCTATAGTGTAGTTTAGTTTAAATATATAAAAATAAAATAAGCTCAGGCGCCATGACGGATATAGCACACCGAATTTCCAAATTAAAATCACGTTGAAATATTGGTAGATTAAATAAATATTGCCGGCGAATCAGCAAGCTAAGCAGAGCTTGTGTTATGGGCACTAGATGACTGATATGCATAATACAATATATTAAATAGATATATATATTTTATTTTATACAGAAAACGACCAGAACACCCTGAACAAATATCTGCAGATCGTACACATTTGTCCCGTGAGAATCGAACCCGCAACCACCTTTACACAATCACCCACCGCGGGTTTTCGCCCAGCGCGGCACAGAGATCGTCGAATGCTTGTTTTTAAAGGACCTTGTAATGTACCTACTTCATTAAAGATAATATTTTTACTCATGTTATTTTGTACTTCTTTAAGGTAATTAAATTTTGATTTTGTTTTTGTTTTCGAAGTTACGTTGAGGTATTTAAAAATGTTGACTTTTATTATTTTTAGACTATAAATAAGTTCAGGTACATACTTCATTCGTTTTCTGTGTACTTATGAGATTTTAAATTAGAATTTAGTTTTTGTAAATTTTACAACAAAGAGGCAACAGCCGCTTAAGGCTCCGGTGATGGATGAATTTCTCATACAAACGTAATGCCAATGAATTGTAATTTGAGCATATTTTCACAATGATCTTCTATTATTTCTATTATTATAGTATTCAACTACACTCGAGAGCAATGAATCCGGGTCACTCAAAGAAAAAAAAATCTCGGAAAGTAAGAATGCTAGGTTAATGCAACTAAGGGTTACTTTCCGAGATTTTTTTTTTCTTTGAGTGACCCGGATTCATTGCTCTCGAGTGTATTTCCTGCCAAAAGCTTTTTGAAAATACTTTCATACCTACACAAACAATAAGGAAACGTGTGTTCTTTATAAGTTGGTACTGATTAACTATTCATTATATTTCAATATTCAATATTCTTTAATATGTCAACAAATCGTGAAAGTTTAAAAAGTTTTATTCATTTTGTTTTACCACTCCATTTCTTTAATGAAACATGGATACAGCGTTGTTACCATTCCATCGTTATAGTATTTTAAATGCAGCGTTATCAACCCACTGGCCTTAAAATTATAATGACTTTTGGAAATTAAATGTTATCTTTTTGCAATTTTACGGAAGCGTGATAGTATCGTCTATTCGGCCGTAAAAGCTTTCGAGGCCCCTTTTCGACTCAATATCTGAGCAGCGAAGTGATTCTTATGTTGTAGATGATAAGGGTGTTTTGGAGGGTTGTTACCGACTCCCTTATCAAACAGAACTCGTCATTCGTTGTCGTTACAAGGGAACGTTCTCGAAATGTCACGAAAATGGTTTCGGCACGTGTTTGCCGTATCGGTTATGTTTGGTTTTTACAATGCTACTTAAGAATGGTGGGTGCGACTGTGGGAGGTTTTTTATATAATACACTAAAAAATTATATGTATCCTTCCTTCAATCATTACTTGTGCACAAAAAATTTGATCAGGAATTAGGATTCAATACAATAGCCTTATGTTATTGAGTTGTTAAATTAAAGGTTAATAAAATTTTCTTTCTCATTTTCCTTCTCTGCAGAATGAATATTATAAATCGTCATCTTGTGAGATGACGCTTCATACTTTTAGCCACATAGAAAGCCGGTCCGTATAGACATTTTGACCCCTGCACATTTCAACCGTTGAACATTTTTTACGTTGACTACCCAGTCCCGAAATGGTGTTATATGTTATTTTCAGACCTGTCTCCAATATCATTTATTTTCAGCCGTTCGTTTTCTAGTTTTGCGTTTTAAGGTCACATATTTTATTTGCCGCCCTTGTTATTAATATTGGTATTTTTTATGTATATTTTATTTTAAAAATATTAAAATTTGTTGTTATTGGCATGTTGATGAATTCCAATTGTTAAACATTACATAGTTTTATTGTTTTGACAAACTAAAAACCAACTTTGAATCCTTTGATATTACACTGATTTTAAGGGTGGGATCTGATCTGATCCTTTAGAAAATAATCAATTTCCTTATTGAAAGAATTTTCGAAATCGTTCGAGATATCGACGAAGATAACCTCGTCCTTTTTTCTATTCGGTTATTTTTTTTATTTTATTATGATATCCAGTAATAACGTTCCGAGGTAAATATTCTTTGAATATTTTTGTCCGCTTATACTCTGGCCCCACATTATTAGCAAGAGAGAGAGAGAGAGAGAGAGATTCTTATTGATATTGTATCCCCTCAGGAATAAATCAGTTTGTTATTGATTGGTTGTTAGTAACGCCCCGGTTAATTCGGTTTTCTAACTCATTTGGGCTTCTTTTGGGGTTCATATCTTTAATGAAGACGACCTCTGTGGCGCGGGCCTGAAGGCTGGTTCGATTCCGGCCATAGGAAAAAAGTTTGTATGCTTTGTGGATATTTCTCCCGAGTTGTGTCAATAATCTAGAGTGCTTAATTCAGGTCCTAATTTGGGGGTTAGATGATGATGATACCATTAAGATTTTTTTTTGTATTTATCTATACATACTATATTCAAAAGAGGAAAGATTTGATTGTTTGTTTGGATTGAATAGACTCCGAAACTACTGGAACGATTTGAAAAATTCTTTCTTTGCTAGAATCCTACAATAGGTCTGATAAATATATGTACTTATTATAAAATATTTTCAAAAAAGTAAGGGATTTGTATGAAAACTTCAACAACGTAAATCAACGAGTATGTGTGTGCACCTTTTTTGTAGGTATATTGAACAAATGTGTCATAACCTGATCTTTCTTAAGGCCAGGTATCCCAACAGAGGCCGCACTTTTGTGGTTTTCAAAACCATCTGAGATGTAGGAATACTGATTAAAAATTCTGTAAAAAAGATATGTAATAGTTAAGGATTTAGTCTAGTCAAATTCGCATTCAGATACAAGATTTTATAAACTTCGCTCGGAAAAAAAAAATCTCGAAGTTACCCCTTTTTGAAATGTTTTTTCAATATTATGACTAAACTATGTGATATTTTAAGTTTTTTTTTTGTACTCAATTAAAGACAGTAACTATTTCTAGACAAATTCGCAGAGTTTGTCCTGATAAAATGATTTTCAAAATCACTATTTTGAAATAACTACAAAATTCACAAGCGTGGTGGCTTGGCAGACACGATCAGTCGCGCTCTGGCGCTTACAGACGACGGACCTATGTCAATTTTTCCGCTAATTTATGAAGTACGTAAATGTTTCATTTGTTATGCAATTTTAGTCTCTGACACAATGGCGTTAGATTCAATTTTACTTCAACCTTTGACATGATATGTGACGGTCGTAGTGCCATAGTATAAAATAATCGGTATGTAAGGCAGAAAATTAATAAAGGTTATTGTTCTAGTTTAAAAATATATTATCTACTTACTGGAATGATTTATTAAAGCCAATAATATTTAGTTAACTACATTAACATTTTATATATCTATAAAGCATTGACATAATTGTTCTCCTTGATGGTGGAGCCCCCTCCACCATCATAGGTATGGTTTTTTTTACGGAATCGTATAGAGGGCATCGGGGGAAAATTCCGACTTTTCCAAATTTGCCCCCTTCTCCCCCCCCCTTTAGGGGGGCTCCCAAACAGAGCCATACTGAATGTTATTTTTTGTGGGGTTGTATAGAGGGGGTCAAATAGTTCAAAGGCAGGTAAAATTTCCCCTCCCTTTGCCCCCAGACCCCCCCTTTTGAAGTTGCTACCAGAAATAGTCGTTATAGAAAAATTTGGATTGCGGAGTCGTATAGAGGGTTTCTTATAGTATTGAAAAATAAAAAAAAACACCCCCCCTCCACCCACATTTTCACCCCCCCTTTTTGTATCTCCCAAACGGATCGACCTAGAAGAAAAATTTTTTCACAGTCATGTAGAGGAGAAGAAATCATTTTGAACACCAAAAAAAGTTTGAACCCTATGACCCCCCAGACCCTCTTTTTTTATAAAAAACCGAAAATTGGCCAAATTTTGACCTTTTTTTTCGGGTGGAGCATTGCGGCGAGCGAAGCCAGCTGCAATGCGACTAAGGAGAATAGCACGGCGAGCGAAGCGAGACGTACTGTGACCCCCTCTCCCCCCTCTCCCCGCAAGCGGGTGAAGCACTGCGGCGAGCGAAGCGAGCTGCAATGCGACAAAGAGGAACAGCACGGCGAGCGAAGCGAGCTGTGCTGTGTGACCTAACACCCACTTATATGGGTATCGTTTTCGACTAAATCAAACACGTAGATTACGAAAAAGATGTCCATTTTCAAATCCAAGATGGCTGAAAGTTTACTATCGCAGATTTTACACATGGATATCGATTACCATCAAATCAAAGACGTTTTAGGTTATGAAAAGTAAAAACTCTAAAAACTAAAATAAGGCCGCCTAAGGCAAGGCACTCCCCCGAGCTGCTAACCTCTAGTTTTTAATCTATAATTTTATTACATGTTAATAGGTTTCTTTTATCTATACTAATATTATAAAGAGGAAAGATTTGATTGTTTGTTTGTTTGAATTGTTCCGAAACTACTGGACCGATTTGAATTTTTTTTATCATTAAAATGCTAAATTTTCCGTGATGACCATAGTTAGGGACCCAGATGAAAAATTCAATAATTAAACCGTGCGCTATACCTATATTCTTTTTCTATTATGGCTCCGCTGCTTGTTTTCAGATTTTTTAAATTATTATATAGTAAAAAACTGCAATTAAAACATGAATAAGAGGATTTTCTACTTTACGTCAAATAAGTTTTATCATTTTTTCCCGAATAAAACCGCAATCACATCTTACAATAAAAAGCGAGATATCGAGGAGTGAGTATTGACCTGTTGCGATGTTGTTCGGATCAAAGAGTTGTTTTTATTTTTCATTTCAAGTAAAACCCATTACAAAAAGCCTATCTCAAGAACTACTCGTACGATTTGCCTGAAAAAAATTCACAAGGTGTAATCGCACCTCAGAAACAATTATTTCAAATAAAAACACTTCTATAGTAATAGTCGGTTACCATATTATTCGGTGGGGACGGCGAATTATGAAAATAGAGAATAAAAATCAAAATAAAGATTTTCAGTAGGTACAAATTTTGAAATTGAATCAAGAATGATCAATGAAGAGTCGAATGGTGTATCAAATGAAAGGTTTCAATTTGCACATTCCAAAACAGATTTTGAAATTTTGATGAATTTTATACTTTTTGAAATATTTAGAAAAAGGTCGAATAAATGACCATTCCCCCACCAACCCCCTATCTCCGAAGATTGCAGAGTGATCGATGTAAAATGTACTATGCGTTTGTAGATATAGATTTATAATTTACAGAAAAAATATAGAGAAGTCTGTAAAAATTAAACTTTTTGAAATATTTCATACAATGAGACTTTTTCATTGAGAGCAATTCAAATCAAAAGTACCTATGGAATTCGACAATTCAAAACAGGTTTTAAAAATCGCCTAAGTTTCATACTGAGTAAAATACGTTGAAAAAGGTCGAAAAAAGAATTGTAGGTTCGAAGTGTTCGAACCCATCGATCCGAATATCGTTGTGATTTCAAGATGAAAATCTAAATTATAGACTTCCTAGCCTTACCACAAATGGAAAAGTTAATTATGTGGAGTCCATAGCCTTATCATCTCCTGAGCCACTAACCGGGTACAAGCACGCTAGAATTGAATATTGGAGAATTTTGAGAAAATAATAATATTTTATTATAATTGTTTTATTTGATACCCTTTATTCTTTGTATTTATTTCAAACAAAATTTTAAATCATAGAAGCGAATGTTCTCTATTTGCTTCTTTGTCTTCTTTATTTGAGTATTTATTTAAAATTTTGTAGGTACTTAAAAAACGAAGTTCGGAAATTAACTATGCCTTTTGTTGGTCTGGTCCGGACGTTTTTCAGCGTTCTTGGTTTGGTTGGTTATCTTGGGATCAATTACTTTATTATTAATTCATTATCTATTAAGAAACATAAATAGAGATGAAGTTGTAACAACTTCATTTATTTACGAAACTCTAACTGAAAACTATAAACAAAGTTTGATCATAGCAACAGCGTTTCTAAAGTGAAATAATATTATGCTACTGCTTATTTCTATACTATGTCGTTGGCGCTGCATCTGCGCTAAGTATTTCGCGCGCAACTTTAGACAGGACAAAATGCCTACAGCTGCAGGAATACCTCGCCTTAAGTGGTTCTACAAGGAACGACAACAGCGTTTCAAGTTCTGAACTTGTTCTGGGAATTTTAATTGTAGAAAAAGTAAAATAAAATCTAATAAATGTTCAATTTTTTGTAGAATATATTTCTGGTGACGTTTATTACACTAGACTAACGACTAAACAATTTCCATTTTTTTATCTCTCCTATTAATTGATTTTCGTTATTGCACCTTGCATTAACGAAAATCCATGATTTGTCTTTTTGTATTTCCTTAGACTTTTTATCAATGGAAATTAGTAATTACGTTTAGATATTATTTTAATCCAGAACATTCTACGAATTTATTTTTCCAAGTAAAAATTCCTGAACCGTATTTTCTGAATAGGTGCATGTTCATTACCTATGTCTTGATCTTTTTAGAGACCAACAAATTTTATGTTTTATTTTATGTCCCAAAATAAACACAACTGCAACCACATGTCTACGAGTGTTGAAGTTTTTATTTGACGCAAGCGTGTGAAGAGCTGTATTATTATGCTATCGTTGTTTATTGTATCTACCAACGCAGTGTTTAGTGGTGTTGACAGCTTCATTATGGGATAAAACTGTTTTAGTGCAATCAGTATCACAGCGACTAAAATGTGTCGTATACAGCCCATAATTTTATTTCGGTCATTGTTACTAATGTTAAGTTAGTAATTTTGTTTTCTAACAGATATATCAATAAAATATAAAACCGCTGTGGTAAACGTGTTCTTAAGTGGAGACCGCGACTTGGTAAACGTAGTAAGACGATCTGCAAAATACTGCTGGCGAGCAAGATGAGCTGGAGACGGGGTGCTAATTGCGCTCAATAGGGGAGTCCTATGTCCAGATGTGGACTAACATGGGTTGATGATAATGATGATGAAATCAATAAAAAATTCAGTTCCGGTAAATACCATTCCTTTATTAATTTTTACTTGTTATGGATAGGAACATTTCATTTCCAATCTATTCAGTTAAAGAAGATATAGAAAAATAGTCAAACAATTTGTTAATGTGTTTGACGGTTATGCTTGCTACTGTATGCACGATCGGACCTCCAAGTTCCATTACGAAATCATTGGAGTTCTCGCTGATAGCTTCCGAAGCCGCACGTCCTGAAACAAAATAGGTATTATGAGGATTTAATTTATCATCTACCCAAAGTAGTGGTCTATTGCTCGACGTATCTACTTAATACTGGCCACAATATTCTACCTGCAAACGATGGCTTGCATTATTAATTATTTTTAATTGTTTTTGTATACACATCATGGAATTAAGGAACGTCACCTGTAAGGTAGGTCAACAAAATACTGGTATCAATATTTTTAAAGAATAACATTCCTTTATTTTTAAGTTTTTTAGTTAATCTGATTTTATTCTTCTTTCTCTTCTTTTATAGACTTTTATTAAAACCTGCTCAATGCAGAAATTCAGTGGAAAACCATTAAGTAAATAAAATTACATTTTGTTTTTTTGAAACGTCGGCGTCGGTAAAAGTAAAAATGTCTCACCCAAAACCTCATTTCCGTTGAAAAGGTTATCAAATTTGAGAACCGACTTCTCTTTCAGCTCGAACTCGTGCTTCCACGAAGGGATAGACCAATGAAGATTGCCATCAGCGCCAGTTTTCTTTGTAATATCAGCTACTACAGTGATCAATATTTTACCTAAAAAAGGATATTTTTATTTCAATTTCTTAGCGATGGTAGAATAGCTAAAATAAAATTTATATTTTTCAGGAAAACGTCTGACAACAATTTTTTTAGAGACTACATCAACGACAGAAAGCTAATAGCAGCCATTTAATGATAAACACTTTATAGTATATTCAGATATGAACATTAATATTGTAAATATACCAGTAGTTTTTTTTAAATACCTACAGTAGGATACCTCATGAAGGTTTCTGTAGTACAAATTTGCCGCATAATAAATCTAAATGGCTTAATCACTAGTCGATGGTCTATAGCAAAACGTTTAGAAACGATGCAAAGTAAATACTCCTCGAAGGTAAAAGCCATGACACTTACTCAGGGAAACAAAGACGTCTCCATTCCCTTCCATATCCAGCAGGACGAGCTTGCCATGCATTTCGTATTTTGCTTTAGCATCAACCGTGCAAAGCAGCTTCACAGTTAGTTTCGTTTCATCGTCGCTAAACCTTAAACGAATAATAAAAATTAGTCTAAATAGCGGGATTAAATTGTAACTCGGTATTACAATACAAAAACTTCCTATCAAAGATTGCAATGTATCTAAATCACATTAAACTTAAATTTTAATACTACATACAGTGATAATGTACTATACTCGTAGTAGTGTAATATAGTACTTGTGGTTTCTTTTTCTAAGGCTGGTTTGAGAGTTACGCTGACCGTCGTCGGCGCTGACAGGCCAATATGTATGATTACTTATGAAGCGTTTTAGAATAACACCGACGACTCAGCGCTGAGCACTGTCTGCGCTGAGCCATACGCGCGCGTACGCGCCCCTCGTCGCGCTTCCGAACTCAGTTATCGTTACAGTGTTACATAAAACGCACACGCCGACGACGGTGACAGAAGAGCGCAACAATGAATCGCAATATTGATACTGGGCGTGTGATTGAAGAAGTTCAGCTGCGAAAATGTTTATGGGACGCCAGTGACATATTGTATAAAAAATAAAGACTATATAGTAACTTATCATGTAGCTTTGCCAGTAACTCGTCGAAAGTTCGTGATGACATGCGAAAGTAGTTAAAGAATTTGATTTCGTCATCTCTTAACTGATTGAACAATGTAAAAAATGCCCCCACTAGCAATCTTTGAGAAATGAGTGGATGAACTTGTCTTTTTCTTCGTTGTTGTTGAAGTCTTTTCTTTTTCCATAAAAAATACACGGCAGCAACTCGAACACTCATTTGATTGTGCATGTCTGTATTCCACGACGTTCAGCACGATACTAAAACGAGTTGCCGCAGACAGCTACGCGCTGAGAGCTACGCGCGTAGGCCTCAGCGCCGACGGTCAGCGTGACTCTAAAACCAGCCTAAGTGCTTATTTTGTAAGCCTAAAGAAACAATTATTGAAATCTGACGTCTAAATGAGTTGCTGATAATGCTTCGCAAATGCTAAGTTTGGAGTTCTTTTGTAAATCTTTACAGAGTTTCTTAGATTGAGTATGAAAAACTTACTGTATTTTCTTGACAATACACTTGCTCAGACCGGTGACCACTCCATCATTCAATTTCAGCTGTAGAGTTGGTGTACTGGCATCAATGCTCTTAACTTTTAAAGGTTCCAAAGGTTCAATTCCCAGTTCTGGAATACCATTTGTGAATTCCGGGAGAAAAGCTTGAGCTGATAACTTCATGCATTTCCCATCTTGTATTTTACACTTTTGGATAACAGGAACTGAAAAAAAAACCATCTTATTGCTACTGACAACATCATCATCATCGTCAGCCTATTTAAATCCACTGCTGGACATAGGCCTCCCGTAATTAGCTCCATAGATCATTTGGAACCCCCAAATGAATTACCCACAATCCTTACGCGGTTATGCTAACTGTACTACTGTACTGTTACTTATGTAGATCCTATGTATTTTTACTCAACTATGAGTGAATTCACTCAACTAGACTACTAGGTATAGTATAGGTATACAGAATAAATTAAAGTGGAGGAGTGTTTTTCAAAAATGCAATAGGAATCATAACAGGAATCTAGGAAACCGTGTTCTTAAAATATGATGTTGACTAATGCCAATTAAGTACAACAGGCTACAAATCTAAGTATCACATTTTAAAATTATTATTTTTAACTTTTTTACCTAATTGGGTTAATCCTGTTTTTTTCCAAATTATATCTTGTGTACCTTGTGTATCTTGTGCTACTTAAAAAGTCTTTATTAACAAATAAAACAACAATGATCTAACTAAATAAAAACTAGTATTTACAATTGAAACAATTGAGCTAACTGCAGACTGTTGCGAACAAACTACAGGTAGCTCAACTGATCCATATCAATACCATTTGGAAGTGTACCTTAGATGCTGGCTGCAATTAAAAAGTTATTTAAATATTTAAAGTGGGATACTCTATTTTGCAGGCCAGCGTTGTATATAAATAATAGATAGAAAATATATAATAATAAAATAACATACCCCCTGAGGAAGCCGGCTGCAGGCAAGCTGCAATGAAAGCTACTAAAATCACTTTTAAAAACATATTTTTATCAATATAATATATTCAAGGTGTACACAACCTGTTCACCACTGGTCTATGAGAGATACTACTCATTTTCTTTATGATGAACTTTATATATCTGTTGAAATATACCTACGAACATAAAACCTTTTTTCGACCGAAATACTAGTTCTTAAGATTTACATTCAGTAGGTATTAATTTATAATACGGTGGTTACTATGCGTATTAGGACTAGTTTGCACTAGTTTTGCAAAACTTTTTCTAAAAGAGAAGTTTTTTAATGTTATTGAAAATAACCGGAATACAAATGTTTATTAGGTATTGTTTTTCGATGACAATTCATTTATTTCATTTTATGAGTATACTTCAAAGGATAAGAGAAGGTAGGATCACATTACATAATTAATCTATACTAATATAATATTATAAAGAGGAAAGATTTGATTGTTTGTTTGTTTGTATGTTTGTTTGTTTGTTTGAATTGAATAGGCTCCGAAACTACTAAAAAATTCTTTCACCATTAGAATCCTTAATTTTCCGTGATGAACATAGGCTATATAATATTTTCAAAAAAATTAGGGATCCGCATGAAAAATTCAATAATTGAACCGTGGGCTGTATATTCAACCTCTTTTTCTATTATGGCGCGTCAGAATAGAAAGAGGTTGTATAGCGCACGGTGCTTGCTTTTTCTCTACGGCCAGTGTCAGTTTTGGAATGTCGAGTCAATGTCAAAAACCCCAATGCTGTTAAAAAAGTAAAGATCCGTATGAAAACTGTGAAACCCATCGTTTTAGTGTGTATAATTTCTGAAATTTTTGTTTAATACCCGTGCGAAGCCGGGGCGGACCGCTAGTTATTAATAAGTTTACACTTCTAACTGGTATTTATATGGATCTTGAGCTACCTGTTGTTGGTTTGCAACAGTCTGCAGTTAGTTCAATTTTTTTAATTGTAAATACTACTTTAATTTAGTTCGATAGTTGTAATTTACTTACTTGATATTATAAGTAAATTTATTTATAATAGCGTATTCTAATCCATGAAAAATATAAATATTATCATAAGCGTCATCTAGTCTCACGCTAAATAAAGCTTGTGTGTGTATGGCTCAGTGAAATAATTGATATATTTATTACGAAGAAAGATATTTTTTTTATAACATACATAGAAAACAACCAGAACACCCTGAAAAACATCTGCATATCGCACAAAAATTTCATCATCATCATCATTAGCCTATAACGTACACTACTACGAGTATCTAAAGTGCTCAACCATAGATTTGGTGGTTATTGCCCATTATCCCCAGGCTGGGCATGCGGGTTGGAGTTCGCAGTTCGGTGGAGTTGTTCTGCAGAGGGCGCTGCTACCCGCCCCCCTGTGTGTCTGCCTTAGTCGTCCGTCTCTCACGACACCTACCTACGGGAATAATGTTGGTGGTAAAATTCTATGCCGGCACCACAAGGCAAAACTAAATTACAAAAATTTGTCCCGAGGTAATGCAATACATTTTTGTTGGAGTAGGTTTGGATTAATATGCACAGAGCTTCAGTCATTAGACCATCTAAGCTAACCGAAGCTCTTCCCGCAAAGTAGCCTTGGCGGATGACATAAGGGGACATTGACCTCAGTTTAATTGTATACCATTAGCAGCTCGTGCAGAAAATAATAATAAATTTTGTACTCTAATAAGATTGGGTAATTAATTATCGATAGCTGCTAAATTGTCTTATATATTACAACTATCCACATCGAAGTTGCAAATAATAATAATAATAACTCATTTATTTCAGGCAACATAAGTCTAGTACAGGATGGAAAATACTTAAAAACTACGGCCCATATAAAATATATACCTTAAACTAACATATGTACATAAAATAAACTTAATTACTAAAAAAAAACCAGGCGTTTAGGTTATTCATATCCCGTGCAAAAGGGGTTCGCGCCAGTAATAAAAATATCTACATTTTAATATGTCCCTAAACTCTGGCAAAAGCATAAGATAAAATCCTAGGTAATTCTAAAGTTTATTTGCAGCAGATATGGCCTTCATCTGTGCTTACATCTGTGCTGAACATGAGGTGGTGGGTGTGTTCACCCAGCGCTGGACATCAGATAAGACCAGAGGGATGTCGACAATCTCTGGCGCGGTGGGCGAAGGTGCGCTTGCTCGCCCGCTCTACTTTGAGGAATCCGCTAGTGTGATACAGCCCTTAAGGAATAAAAAGTAAATTTAAGCCCAATTAAATTAGTTGTTTTAGTAGGAAGATTCATGTTTCCATTCGTACAAACTTCGCATGTAATTTAAGTAGTAGGATTCAATTCGGTTGCCGCCGGAAATAAAAACATTTTATTACTAAAATAATAACGGTGGTATAGAATATATTAATTATTTTAACGCTGAATAAATTAGTATAATAACTATTGCTTATGCAATGAATGTTTTAATCAGTGATGTTCCTTTGTTATAATTTTATTGAGCAATGAGCTATTATTTACTTTTTATAATAGGATAACATTTTAAAAACACTGGAAATTACCGAGGCGGTAGTCAAATATAGCAAGAAGTGTAAGTAAGTAAGTAAGTAATCATTTATTTAGCACATAAAACACATACATACAATTTATCAGCTTAATCATAAAAGTACAAAATTACAACAAAACATAATTAACAAAAGTAATCATCATAATCATAATCACTAAGAAATGCGTGTGTGTAGCAGTGCCAAAAAGGTATGTGTAAAGGTAAGTTTCTGTACAAAATATTAATACTTCTCCGTGGGGTAACGATGCTTTCCGGGTTTTAAAATTAATATTGTGAGCGTCGCCGCGTCGTCTGGTCGAACCGACGCGTGACCCGAGACACGAGTCATACAGCTAGGCTACGTGGTCAGCTTCTTGGGGACGCTTCCGACTGGTATATGGATCAGCTGATTGAATATTACCAACACTTTGCAGTTACCTCTATTGTTAAAATTGTTAAAAAGTACCTACTAGGTCTAATTTTTTTCGGTTATTTGATCGTATTTTGTAAACAAAATCCTATAGTACCTCATCACCATCATCATATTAGAAAGATGTCGATTGCTGGACATAGGCATCGTAGTGATCACCACAATACCCAATTTTATGCTACCCGCATCCAGTAATTTTCCCCATCGCTCTACCCCTTCAGTTCAGTTCGTGGTCGCCGTACAAGAACCTGCTGAAATACTTACCTGTATTTCATGGTAGAACTAGTTATCTGTTAGCGTGTTTTTAAAGAAGGTTGAATTTGATCCTTTATTATATCTATTTTATATTCTTATGCAAGTGAAGAGTTTAACTTGTCATCTAAATCTCAGAGAGCTACATTCTGAATAGCTGAGCATATATTTGCACATTACAAATACGGAAAGAGGTAAAATTCATCAAAGCGTTTCTACGAACTCTTAAGTTTTCATCCAATAATATAAATATACCAATAATCCATTCCTTTCATACATTAAGCACTTAGCAGCGCCCCTAACGGATAAAAAGGAATTAAGTTCTTTCCGTAGTAGCTGACCCGTAGTAGGTAGGTAGGTATAGTAGGTATTATATTATTTATGAATACAGAGCGCCCAATACAGCAAAATACATAATGACATTCTACAATAAGTACATTGTAACTTTTATACGTGTTTTCTTATAGCTTCGAAATTCCAAATCCGTTCTAGAATCTATTTATATTATTTGCTTACAAATCACTACAAAATGAAGTAGTTGAAGAATGTCTGTTTACACTTCATTTACCTTATTGGTTTATATTATTATTATTTGTGAAATTTTCGTGGATCTTTCATCTTTGTTGACAAAATATTTGGACTCTAGAACAAATAATAGAACAGAGATGGTATCTATACTCAGTGTACTGAGGAAAAGAGGTGGTCACCCGAAATGAGTTAGTTTTTAACGAGTTGTCAATGTATTGAATGCAAATATATGTATGTGCAACATATATTTTGCTGTGCAATAGCGGTATTGGATTAATGTGCGCAGCTTTAGATTTTTTTTTTTTTATCTTTATTTATTATGGAGGGTTTGATCAAAATGATCATGCCACCCTCATAGTTTGAAATACTTAATTTAACATTATTATTCTTACAACCTACGTTTTAAACATGATCTAATTAATTTGTATAACAGTTTGGCTTCCTCTGAGAGAGGATAGGCCAAAATGTCATTACACTTTCCTAACTCGCGCAAATCAATTCCCATTTGTAGCAGGTTCATTCTTTCGGCTTCGTTCCGAACACACTCCACCATGACATGATATGCATCCTCCAAAACATCACATACCTGGCAATTTGGTGAGTTAACTTTACCCATGAGAAATGCAAACTTGTTGAGTGGGATGTGCCCGGACCGAAGTCGAAAAGCCATCACAATATCCTGTCGAGATAAGTACGACCCAGCAAACCACGGCGAACTAGTTAATGATTGCTGAATAGTACGGTACCAAATGCCCTTAGTCAAAGATCTCTCGTCAAAGTATTCCTTCCACATTTCTGTACTCCTGCCTTAGACTAAGTGCAGTTGATCCGTATACAATGGTAAACAATTAAAAGGTATACCGTCATCGAATGCATTATTGGCGAGGCGATCTACTCCTTCATTACCGCCATATGAGATGGTATCCACTGAATTTTTATAATTTTGTAACTTTCAGTTAATTTAGATAGCGATTTCAAAATGCTGTAGGCAATCGGTGTTCCTCGAACGGTCGAGGTACATCGAGCCAAATGCAAGCTTTAGATTAAAAACACAAGTTAATAATTTGCGTCAACTTTATTAATCTAAACATCTCACTTTTTGTACAAAATTTTATTAATTATTTTATATCTCTAATAATTTTATTAATTTATCACTAAATTTTGAAGCCTAAAAAGAAACCGTTTCAGTTTTAGTCTATAGGCTCAAGTCTTCAACGGTGTTAGCTTTGAAAAAGTGATTTACATTCTTTACAACCCTGGTGAGACCAGCTTGGAGAACGGGTTTCCCAATTTCTTTGACGACCTCGTTGCCATTATCACGAAGTAGGTCTCTGGATGCTTGACCTGTAATGAGAAATAGTCCATATTAGTGAATATACCTGGATATTTTACTATAAAAACTATCGTATTTTAATGAATTCATTATGAATTTAAGCGGGTTAACTACGAACCTATAATATGTTGTAAGAACACCAACGTTTCATAGTATATTATAAAATGCTATATTTTCGTTGGAGTAACTGACCGATCCTATCCGTAAGACCCTTCACAAAAGGTAAGTATGGTACAGCTCTCTGAACGGTATGAGGTCGCTTCCTTTCGGATGTGTTGGCAACGCGGCAGCTCTGTCTCCAACCATAACCATTTCGCTGTAGTACCTCTTTAACGTGCTGTAGCTCGCTGTCTATACATATATTGCGGGTGACATAGCTTAAGGCGCTGCCATACGACAGACATCGTAAAACGACCACTTTTTCGTCGCACAGTTAGGCTTACTGCGACATATTACAAGCCCAAAAAAAATACAGTTTATAGTCAAGTGTATGGAAAAAAGACTTATACAAAAATATTTCATAAAAACCATCTAGAAACTTGAAAAAAATATCGCAAGAAAGAACACGAAAATATTTTTTTCGTCTCGAAATGCTCAATATTTTGAGTGATAACATTTTATAATTTTGCTACTGTAAGAAAGGTAATTTTATCATCTAGAGAAATATGTATAAAGATTTTAATTTACTGGTGTATTTACTTTTAAAATAAGTTAAAACCGATAAATAATGTTGACATTGTCGAACAAGAGATTCGACTAAATCAAACGCATCACCATTTTCAACTTTATTTGTCAAGCGCTACGAACTACTAAATAATACTACTAATACCTAAATATTGTCTTTATATTTATAAGGGTGCGTGGTACCGAAGCAAGGTGTGAAGGGTGATGGTGCGAGTCATAGCCTTTAAGTACCTATCTGTGTGCGTTGGTTAGAGGCGGTACGGGCGCGACGTGAGACGTGAGCCGCACTCACCCTGATGAAGTCCCTCGTTAAGGGATGAAACGTTGGTGTTCTTACAAAATATAATAGGTTCGTAGTTAACCCGCTTACATTCATAATGAATACCTGGATCAGTTGTTAATATCCAACATCGACAAAAAAATGAAGCAAAGAGAAATCAATAACAACTTATTTCTTTTTATGTTATAATAATTAACTGTATGAAATTTGACTTGTCTAAGTCCTTATTTTGTAAATAAAGTTATATAATCTGAATCTGAATCACACGTGTGCAATGCTGATGTAAAAACATTGCTCTTGAATAATTCTATATATTAAACAAACCGCATCAAAATCCGTTGCATAGTTAAAGATCTATGAGTATATAGGGACAAACAGACAGCGGGAAACGACTTTGTTCTAAGTAGTGAAGTAATGTACAGTACTTAAAAGAATAAAACAACTACGTACAACCAGTATTTACACTTATATTATATTTCCTAAAAACCTAACCTGTCACCAGAAGGCAATGCCCAGAATGCTGGCAACATTGGCTTGTTAGATGATGGCAAGATGCAGGAGCAAGCGGGAAGAAGCGACCAAATAGCTAAAGCATTTTTGATGAACGGGTTACTTATCTAAAAACTCGTCTCAATGCTGGTTAAGTTATAGGCATTTTGCAAAAAATAACTCGTTTTGTTTTTATTTACTTGCGAGTTTTTTGAATCAAGACAATTTGAATAATATATCCATAAGATTTTAAGTATACCGCATGTTATTTAGATGAGTGATTTTGTTAGACTTTTTACTGCATAGATTATTACCGACTCCTAATCTTCGAAGTAACTGGTACCTAGTCAGTATTTGTGTAAATAATGGAAAAATTCAAAACCATCGGCGCGGCGCTCTTGGACTCCCACTTGAGGGATCTTGTTATTTTTGTAGATACATCAAAATAAGAGAATATTACTTGTAGTTACCATATTTCAGTCATGACCTACGGAGCTGAGACGTGGACACTCACGATAGGGTTGGTCCACCAGTTCAAAGTCGCTCAGCGAGCTATGGAAAGAGCTATGCTCGGAGTTTCTCTGAAGGATAGGATTCGTAACGAATACATCCGACAGAGAACTGAAGTCATCGACATAGCTCAGAGAATTAGCAAATTGAAGTGGAAGTGGGCCGGCCATATATCGCGAAGAACCGATAACCGCTGGGGGTAAACGTGTTCTTGAGTGGAGACCGCGACTTGGAAAACGTAGTGTAGGACCCCCTCCGGCCAGGTGGGATGACAATCTGCGAAAGATCTGCTGGCAGATGCTGGATGCGACAAGCCGAAGACAGGGCGCTATGGCGCTCATTAGGGGAGGCCTTTGTCCAGCAGTGGACTAACATAGGCTGATGATGATGATGACCATATTTATTTTTGTTATCTCTACGCCCCTCTCCTTTTGAACCTTACGCGATTAAACAACCCACTTTGAATAAAGTCGTAATTAAAAAAATTACTACTCGTTCTGTACCTACCTAATTTTTGTAGAGTTTCTTTGGATCACCCCAAATGCGAGGGTTTGCGTAAGCCCTGAATAGTACTATAATAAAAAAATCGAAAAATTGAGCTATCTGCAGACTTCAGTCAGAGTCAGTATAATTATATATGTTATTATAAATATGCAAGATTTGATTGTTTGAATAGAATATACTTAGTATGTAAACTATAATCATGTAGGGTACCTATCAGAATACCCTTGTAACAAAAAGACGATATCTACAAAAAGTCAAAATCGTGAAATGCCCAATGCCGAATGAAATGCATAGTATTCAAGTTGTCTTTAAAGTAAAATGCCCTAGTAGCAAAACGACGAGATTGGTTGCCCAACATGTGTAAAAATTATTAGTATTTATTAGTATGTATTAATTTATGAAATTATTGGTAGATTTCTATACATTTAAAATTAGCTATTTACACACGTTACTTATTACCTTTTAACTTTCAGGGAAGCTAACTAGTCGTAGCTAAGCGATCTCACTTACGTAGAAGTTTTCTTACGGAACCCTAATTTTTAGAAATATTCTACAGCCTATGTTTACTAGGGATAATGTAGGTTTCAAATGGTGAATTATTTGTGCATTACTTTCGGAGCCTAATCAATTCAAACTAACAAATCTTTCTTCATTCTAATATTTAGTATTATATATTATTTACAACCAAATACAATGAATAAACAACTGGTATTGATAAGGATCAGTTGAGCTACCTGTAGTTTGTTCGCAACAGTCTACAGTTAGATCATTGTAATTTTATTTGTTAGTATAGGCTTATTATTATTATACTAGCGGTCCGCCCCGGCTTCGCACGGGTATTAAACAAAAAATTCCGAAATTATACACTCTAACACGATGGGTTTCACAGTTTTCATACGGATCCCTTACTTTTTTAACAGCATTGGGGTTTTTGACATTGACTCGACACTCCATAACTGACACTACACTGGCCGTAGAGAAAAAGGAAGCACCGTACGCTATACACATATATTCAACCTCTTTTTCTATTATGATATGACGCGCCATAATAGAAAAAGAGGTTGAATATACAGCGCACGGTTCAATTATTGAACTTTTCATGCGGATCCCTAACTTTTTTGAAAATATTATATAGCCTATGTTCATCACGGAAAATTTAGGATTCTAATGGTAAAATAATTTTTCAAATTGGTCCAGTAGTTTCGGAGCCTATTCAATTCAAACAAACAAACAAACAAACAATCGAATCTTTCCTCTTTATAATATTATAGTATAGACTAGCGGCCCGCCCCGGCTTCGCACGGGTATTAAACAAAAATTTCAGAAATTATACACACTAAAACGATGGGTTTCACAGTTTTCATACGGATCTTTACTTTTTTTAACAGCATTGGGGTTTTTGACATTGACTCGACATTCCAAAACTGACACTGGCCGTAGAGAAAAAGCAAGCACCGTGCGCTATACAACCTCTTTTTCTATTCTGACGCGCCATAATAGAAAATGAGGTTGAATATACAGCCCACGGTTCAATTATTGAATTTTTCATGCGGATCCCTAACTTTTTTGAAAATATTATATAGCCTATGTTCATCACGGAAAATTAAGGATTCTAATGGTGAAAGAATTTTTTAACTTGGTCCAGTAGTTTCGGAGCCTATTCAATTCAAACAAACAAACAAACAAACAAACAATCAAATCTTTCCTCTTTATAATATTAGTATAGATAAAAAAAACATGTATATACATGCAACTAGCGGTCCGCCCCGGCTTCGCACGGGTATTAAACAAAAATTTCAGAAATTATACACACTAAAACGATGGGTTTCACAGTTTTCATACGGATCTTTACTTTTTTAACAGCATTGGGGTTTTTGACATTGACTCGACATTCCAAACTGACACTGGCCGTAGAGAAAAAGCAAGCACCGTGCGCTATACAACCTCTTTTTCTATTCTGACGCGCCATAATAGAAAAAGAGGTTGAATATACTGCCCACGGTTCAATTATTGAATTTTTCATGCGGATCCCTAACTTTTTTGAAAATATTATATAGCCTATGTTCATCACGGAAAATTAAGGATTCTGATGGTGAAAGAATTTTTTAACTCGGTCCAGTAGTTTCGGAGCCTATTCAATTCAAACAAACAAACAAACAAACAAACAAACAAACATACAAACAAACAAACAATCAAATCTTTCCTCTTTATAATATTAGTATAGATAAAGCTTTAAAAATACTTACTTAATAATTCGTTTTCCTCGTTAAGGTGCTCAAAACTAATTTCAGCCTTTTCTTTCAAGTCGTATGAGTGGGTGAATGATTTGACGCTCCAATGATGTTTACCATCAGATCCAATCTTCTCCGATACATCCATTTCTATGCGTAACACAGGAGCATCTGTAACGAAAAAAAAAATAAACATAAAAAAATACAATACAAAAATGCTTTATCTTACACATGAAAAATAACATAGCAAAAGAGGTATGAATAGTATAATGGGCGGCCTTATCGCTTCTAAGCGCCTTCCAGGGACTTTTAGATGGAAATTATTGTTTTTATTTAAGAAAGGCAAGGAGTGTATCAAATATAATTTAAAATTTATATTATAATCATACCATGAATACTAAAAAACAAATAACTACATAAAATAACGTCGCTTTCCGCTGTCTGTCCTTATATGCTTAGATCTTTAAAACTATGGAACGTTTTTCATAAATGGAGGTTTAAATAATCAAGAGAATGGTTTATATGTAATTATTATGCACCCGTGCAAAAGCCGGGGCGGGTTTTCATAGTTTATAAATAAATATTAACCCACTGATTTATACTCGTAATGTCTGCATTTCTATTTTTCAGTCAGTCAAAGACATAAGTGAGATTGTAGATGTTGTACTGCTTAGCAGCTGTTTGTTACACTGAAGGTCTCCTATGCAATTGCTGTTTTGTATTGAAGAACTTAAAAACACCGATTTCTCAATATTTGAATTTTTGCTTTGGATTGACAAATCCTAGATCGGTACAGCATCGTGATAATGCGTAGCGGTCATTTCTAAAAAGTAACGAAAAAAATACAACGAATTTCAGCACTGACAGCAACATGCGTGAACAGCAAAACGCATGAGCAGTTTTAAATTTTGACCTCTCCTAAAACATATGCAGTTTACTGGCTTTTAAATCTTTGCTATAATAATAAAAGGCCATAATATGGGCTGATCGCATAAGCTTACGTTAGACCCTTTTTTCGAGAGCTATTATTGACTTATAAATAGACAGGAGGCTCAGAATTACTTTTTGTTTCTAGTATCCTATGTGTTCTTATTAACCGTTGGTATGCGGACCTCTAGTTGTCCCCAGAAAGGGCTTAGTCCAAGATGTCCATGATTCTATTGTTTTGTAATTCCCAAGAGATCTATGAAAAATATTACTTAAATAACCATACATAACTTCCCAATAGGTCCATGAGATTTATCTAATGTACAGTCAGCATAAGAAACACTACACAATACAAGAGTGCTACTTATTAGTAAGTGGAGTCTTATGTCATTATGAGAGATATAGCATGCAGGGATGCGGAAGAGATTATTATTCTTATCACATGACCTTGCTCCCTTGCAGCGGTCAGGTGGTGAACTGGATTTTATGTTATTGTTTGCAGCCAAAATAGCATACGGCTTCATCCTTATTTCCCCCAAATGCCGACACAACGGATGTCTTTTTTCAGGTGATTTATTTTGTACCTAGTAAAAACATCACGTGAATCTCCAATTGCGACTAAAAGTAGCGGCTTGCCAAAAAGTTTTATTGATATTTTCAGTGGATACCTCTATTGTGTAAATTCAGCCGACAAACAATTTTTTTTATGGCCTGCTATTACGTTTCTGTCTGTTTTTATCAATATGCAAATTTAAAAACGAATTGTAAAAAATAACACAAAAATATTTGCCATTGATTTTGGAATATAGATAAAAAATAATAATATTTGCCGCTCATGCGTATGCTATAATGTCTTGCCCCCCACCAAATGATTCTGTCCATATGTAATGTGTATAGAAATAGTAAAATTACGTGTGACCCGAGAGCTGGTCAATATCTGGCGCAGCGAATCAGCATTGCCATACAGCGAGGCAATGCAGCCAGCATCTTGGGTACACTTCCAACTGGTATTGATATGGATCAATTGAGCTACCTGTAGTTTTTTTGCAACAGTTTGCAGTAGTAGCTTTAATTTAGTTAGATAATTGTAATTTTCTCACATCACACACATCAACAGCCTATAATAGTCCACTGCTGGACATAGGCCTCCCCTGATGAGCGCCATAGATGGCATTGTTCATCATTTGGGGGTTTTTGCCCATAATCCCCACGCTGGGCATGCGGGTTGGGGATCGCAGTTTGGTGGAGTTGTTCTGCAGAGGGCGCTGCTGCCCGCCCCCCGGTGTTTTTCCCTAAGTCGCCTCTTACGACACCCATGGGAAGAGTTGGGGTGGTGAAATTCTATGCCGGCACCACACATTTGTTAGTAAAATTATAATTATATGGTGAATACTCACTAAGTTTTACATAAAGTTTTCCATTTCCTCTAACTGGGACCACTAGTACGGCGCCTTGGAGAATGTAGTCACCCTCCAGGATGACAGCAACACAACTCAAAGTTACGACTATTTTAGAATTTGCTACATCACGCCTGAAATCAGAGAATTAATAATTTAGTACTTAATATAAAATCTACGAAAAAAAATCGGTTCCGTCGATGGATAAGTATCGTACCGAAATGATTTGAAATTTGAGCAATTATTTTCACCATGGTGTTCTATTAAACAGTAATTATCTACATTATGTAACCTTAAACTTTTTATTAAATACTTTTCCGAAATAAAGTTAAATCTATTTGAATTTTTCCACCACAGAAGTCATATTTTCTTTATTCGTTTATTCGTATTTTTGTAAAGAAGTATTTTGAGAAGGGCTTGTGGCAGAAACTAAATAACATTCTTATAAATACCATTCTTATACAAATACTGGTAAACCATAGTAGAAATATTCAATTTTAAATTATTTTGTTACAACGTTTGTATAGGAAATTTATCCGTAACCGGAGCCTTAAGCATCCGTAAGGTTGGTTTTGTCTATTCTGATATTATATAGAGGATAGATTTGATTGTTTGTTTGGATTGAATAGGCTCTAACTACTGAACCAATTTAAAACATTCTTTGACTATTATTATCGTAGCATTATCCCTGATGAACGATGCTTTGACCACATTATCCTTGATAAACGCTATATGCTATAGAAAATTATCAAAAAAGTTTAGGTATCCGTATAAAAACTTCAATGTTACATAACGTCTATGTGTCTATGGGTATAAAAAGGATTCTTTTTTGTTTTTTTGTTAAACACCCGTGCGAAGCCGCTAGTTTGTTATAAGCCTTGGTCACAAAGATCATAGCTAAAAACATGCATAAGCCGTTTTGATATTTCCTAGATGTATTAATTTCTAGATCCATACGTAAACGTTTGACGTCAGAACGATTCAAAACAACGCATGTTCAATTTATCGACGAATATGTGTTACTTTTTTACGTCAGAAATACTGTGTTATACCATAGACTAACAAAACACAATGTGAATAAAATGGGAATAAAATATGAACAAAATGTGTTTTGTTAGTCTATGGTTATACTGAAATTTTACGATTTCTCTTCATCATATAAAATAATAAAACAAAAATAAATAATGCCGGATAATCCACACAGCATCATCTAGCCCCAAGCTTAGCAGAGCTTGTGTTATGGGTATTAGATGACTGATATAGATAATACAATATTATTAATTACATAGATATATATTTTTTATTATCCATAGAAAACGACCAGAACACTCGGGACAAACAAATATTTGTACTATCTGCAGATATTTGCTGCAGATAGTACAAATATTTGTCCCGAGGCGGGAATCGAACCCGCAATCTCTTGCAGCTAGTGTCTACCGAGACTGCTCACCGCGGCTCATGATCTGTTAGGATATCATCATAGTCTAATCGTGTATGGTTTTTACTTACTTTACTTCTGTTGGTTGACAGGTTTTTAAACCGGAAACGGTTACGTCGGTCAATGTGAAGAGCAAGTTAGTTTGGCTCGCATTTATGCTCTTTATCTTCAGAGGATCCAGTACTTCAACCTTGTATTCCGGTATACCATCACCGAATATAGGTATCAGCGCTCTGGTTGATTCTTGCAAGCATTTTGTATCATCTACTTTGCATTTAGTTACGCTTGGCGCTGGAAAGGAGAATGTAACGTATTTTTTTATAATGTATGTTAGATGGAAATAAATCTATACTAATATTATAAAGAGGAAAGATTTGATTGTTTGTATGTTTGTTTGTTTGTTTGAATTGAATAGGCTCCGAAACTACTGGACCGACTTAAAAAATTCTTGCACCATTAGAATCCTTCATTTTCCGTGATGAACATAGGCTACATAATATTTTCAAAAAAGTTAGGGATCCGCATGAAAAATTCAATAATTGAACCGTGGGCTGTATATTCAACCTCTTTTTCTATTATGGCACGTCAGAAAAGAAAAAGAGGTTGTATAGCGCACGGTGCTTGCTTTTTCTCTACGGCCAGTGTCAGTTTTGGAATGTCGAGTCAATGTCAAAAACCCCAATGCTGTTAAAAAAAGTAAAGATCCGTATGAAAACTGTGAAACCCATCGTTTTAGTGTGTATAATTTCTGAAATTTTTGTTTAATACCCGTGCGAAGCCGGGGCGGGCCGCTAGTTTAAATATAATTATCAAACTAAATAAAGAAAAAGGTTTTGCTTAAAAATTTAAAATAACAACCTTAACCCTATTTCTATTATTATTTTTTATATACTAAAATACAATACAATAAAACACAAAAATTCTTTATTGGTAATTATAACAATAAAAGGACATAACAAAAGACCTTATATAAAACAAGTACAGTGGACGGCTTTATCGCTTAGTAGCGATATCTTCCAGTTCAAGTTCCCTTAGTCGCCTCTTACGACACCCACGGGAGTTGGGGTGGTGAAATTCTATGCCAGCACCACACGGCAAGATTGTCGATTGTCAAAAGCAAAAACAAATTATTTCTTTTTTATAATAATTATCTGTATGAAATTTGACTTGTCCAAGTGCTTATTTTGTAAGTCTAGAGAAATAATGTTAAAAAAAAAAAGTCTTTTTTCGGAAAAAGTAGGCGTATCATTATGATAGTAGGTATATCTTAGATTTGTATGGTGGTGCAGGGAGTTGCGGGTTTAATTCCCGTCTTGGAACAAATTTGTAGGTAAAGTTTCGATCTATCTAGATCTTGTGCCGAATTTGTAGGTAAATATTTGTGCCGGCTGTTCTGGATATCTTTAATGTAACCAAAAAACGTATTATTTTATGTTTATGTAATCTAGTCTGGATGAATATCGATCAGTCATCTACACTAGTTTAGGTATACATAATACAGGAATAGTCATAATACTAATTTATTCATAATAATAATTTAAAGTTGAAATCTATAGTCTAATCAGTATCGTTTAAATACATTTACAATTTAATATTGACAAATGTAAATTTATCAATAAATAATAATTGAAAAATAAATCGACGATAAATTTAATCATATTTAACAATAACCAAAATTCAATATTTTTAATACATTTAGTTACAATAATTTGATTCATGCATGTATTTACCCGTACATAGATAGATATCTTTTTTTTATAGAAAATAACCAGAACACCCGGAACAAATATTTACTTACAAATTCAGCACTATATCTAGACAAATCAAAACTTTTAGGTGTTATTTTCGCTAAAAACCACACTAGTAGGTATCTAGTGCCCCTAAAAACTAAAAAACTTCGATCTTTCTAGACTAATTCGGCACTAGATCTAGATAGATCGAAACTTAGGTGTTATGTGCACAAAATACTAAACTAGAAGGTATATAGTGCCCATAATACAAGCTCTGCGTAGCTAAAGCTATGTGCATTGATCAGCATTATTTAAAAAGGTTTACATACGTGAAGCACTTTCTGCTAGACTTAAAACCAGGGCTGCACTTAACAAACTCAAATATCTTTTACACATGTTGCTAAATATACCGACTTTAAAAAACTAACCATTAAAATTGATCATATTGATCGTAGCACGACTTATTTATAGAGTAAAATAGATGTAAAAACATATAACTGGTTTTTATTCTCAATATATCAGTAACAACATATCTAGGTAGATTTCCGTATTTAATGTGGCACATTTGCGAAAAAACATGTCTTTGTGTATATTTTCTTTTCTACTCTGGCATATTCTAAAACTATAATAATAATTCATGTTGTAGGTACGTTCGGTAAAGTTATTCATCTCCAATAATATTTAAGATGTACATAGTATGCTGATGAAATCGATAACAAGCTATTTTCAGAATAGCTTTCATTGTTAATGAGAACCATAAATAAGTGTCATTGAAATTTTTATAACCAATAATTTAAATTTTTTAAATATCAAAAAAACATTATTTCACCTAAATCTTTTTCGATTTGTTCCATGTTCGGCTCACTTGTTGGCCCCGCATTCCAATAAAATCTGCTTTTGTCTCTCACCTACCTCAACATCCCATTTTTGAGAGATGTGCTACATCAATATCCTCTAACTGTAATCTTATGTTTTTATTTATTTCTAAGAATACTATATTTAGATTGTTTTTAACAAACAGGTTGATAAGTAGTGTTCCGCCACTCTAATATAAAATAGCTATGTTCTGTTTTGACAGATATACCAACGCACAAGAAAATTAGGTAAAACTGAATATTGTTACCTACGTAAGAAGATTCGAATTGGGTATAATAATTATACCCAATAAATTTTAAATCACATGACTAATGTTCTTACCTACGGCCTAAAAAAGTTGAACAGGAAAACCGACTCATGTACACTCATGAAAACACTGGATCTCCTATTATCTAGACTTAAGAGAGAGAGAGAGGTGGAAAATCACACACACACACTTTTAATACTAGTCATTAATTTATTACTTATATGTATTAACTATATCGACGGGTTCCGGGCTATTTGTATTAAGCGACATTTTTGGAACTTTACAGGAGAGCAGTTTAAAGTGTCGATTTTTAGAAAAAAAAATATAACTTTAGCAAATCGCATTATTTTAAAAAAAAGAAGGATTTTATTGTTTTTATAACATATTCCTCATAATCCGATTCATGTTTTTTTCTTATATTCCTATTTTTAACGAAGATAAATGTCGCTTAATACAAAATGACCCATATTTTACATTTTTTTGTTCCAGGCTAAATGAATTAACCGCCTATGATTATTGTTTCTTATTCCAGGCTAAATGACTTAATCGCCTAGGTTTATTATTTCTTGTTCCAAGCTAAATGATTTAACCGCCTAAGTTTATTATTTCGTGTTCCAAGCTAAATGACTGAACCGCCTAGGCATGCATATAATGGCTCTAAGCTAAGTGCTTTAACCAAAGAGTAGGTCATATTTCAAACCTAAGCTAATTGATTGAAATATCATATCTTAAACTTATTAATTATGGCTAATTAGTTTATGCGACTGATTTTTTTTTAAATAAATTGTTTGTTATCATACTTGAATAATGAAGTTTGCAGAAATTGGCGGTTAAAACATTGATAAATTAAAAGGTACATACATAGGGTATACCTACCTATCTTGTTAATACTTATGAAATGAGAAATAAAACACACATTACAAATTGTTCAAAGATAAGTTTTTTTATTATAATCACAATTGTTAAAGACAATCACCTAGGAACAGCAGTAACTTCTTAGCTTACCAAGGTAACAACTAAAGTTTTTATTATAATTGTATAGGAATCAGAAGTTAAACTGTCTTTTTATTACATAGCCTAAAGTCTTATTACCTGAAATAATTATTTTAAGATTTTTTATGTTATTAAATTCTACTGGCAGGTATAATCTCGTAATATCCTTCCTACAATAATGAGATGGAAGTGCCGGCAATTGTTTTAAAAAAATGACAGCTGAGGCCTTGACTGTGTCAGATGTCTTATTTTTTGGAATAACTCTTCCTCGTGATTCAGTTTTTGCTGATCCCATAGATGAATTTGAGAGAGTGTAGTAAACGTATCGCTGAGTAATATCCAGAGGTTTTAGCAAAAATTGTTGACATATAGGACGTCGACCCTCTCCATCGTTAATAAAATATTTAAAAGTATTGAATTACTCTCTTTTGTTTTTTTTTCTTTTAATTTCTTCTTTTGACGACGTTCCTAGTTCCTACTAACCAATCCTTTTTCTTTCAGCGGACAAGGTCCAAAAATGATCAAATAATCTTTTCCTTCTTTCTTCACTAATCTTGGCACAATTATTCCCACATTTTTTTCCAGCGCAAGGGTTTTCATGTACTCTCTTTTCTAGAACGATTGATCCATCTTTTTTGCATATTGCTGTCCTGATTTTTTCAATTGCTTATTTAGTTTTTTTTGTTCTTTCTCTTTTTTCTTTGGATTACTAAGTTCGCTTTCGCTAGAAGATTCGTCACCAGTCTCTTTCCACGACGAGGAATCCCATACGAAATCTTCCTGATCAGATAAAAAATCCAAATAACTTTTCATCATCAGACTGTTTTCTTTTCTGTTTTTTAGATTGTGGTTCTTCATTGTCAGGAAAACTTGGTAAGTTATTATCTTGTGCATTTTCTTCTTCTAAAGACTTTCTTCTAATAATATTCATATTATCTTTTTTAGGAATAATTTCCATTATGGAAGGTGTGAGATATTCCCTATTTTCTAAAAAATCATCTTTTTCTCTTTCTTTTTCTTGACTTGGTTCACTGTGTTAATATAATGTAATTTTTCTTCTTGTTGACAGCGCACTACTTCAGTTTTAGAAAGATTTTCTGTGTCTTCTTTATTTTGTGTCCTATCAATATTCAGATTTTCAGTATCAGTTGCAGTAAATTCTTGTCGGCAGTATACTTCCTCATTTCTTAAAAGATTTTCGGTGTCTTCTCTATTTTGTGTCCTATCGATTTTCAGTTTTTCATTATCGGTTGCAGTAATTTCTTGATGACAGTGCACTTTTTCAGTTTCCAAAAGATTCTCATTGTCTGTTTTTTTGCAGTCTTATCAATTAGCGGGTTTGCAATATCAAACACGTCAATTATTTCATCCTCATTATCTTCTGTGTTCTGAAATGAGAATAAATTTGTTTGAAGTAGACCGTTATCTTAATATATAAAGGAACAAGCGATTTTCTGGCGACAAAGCCGGGCCTAAACCGCTGACGCTAGAAAGCTGAAATTTGGAAGGTAGGTTCCTTTTACAACACAAACACCCATTGAGAAGGGATTTTTGGAAATTCCACCCCTAAAGGGGAGAAAAGGGGAGTGGAAGTTTTTTTGGTCCTTTTTCTAACTCTGTAACCGGTGGCCCGATTTTCTTGAAACTTACATGAAATACTAAACACACAAAAATATTGAACACGTGTTAAGTGATAGGGTAAAATGGGTTATTCAAGTTTGAGATTCGTAGTTTGGCTAAAGTCTACGCAAATGAAATTGCAAGCGGGTCAGCTAGCTAACTACGTAAGGTAAAAAATTCGAAATTTTATTACTTATAATAAATGATAATTATAAACACATAATAATTTTAACCATCAGGGTAGGAGAGGTTAATGTTCCCAATGTTTAGTATAACTCCGGTTGATTAAAGTTCACTAAAATAAAATGTGTATATTTTTCTTTCAAACCACATAAAACGGGCTAAAGATGAAAAGTAAAATAAGGCAATATTTGATCTCAGGCTATATTGAAGCTAAGGCTATATTGAATCAAACGTATCATACGAAAAAATATCGATAAATGGTATTTTTTAAAGAAAACCGTAATAACGGGCTTATATACAGGATATTATAAGCGAATTTCAGGAGTTTCTGACTCTTAAAATAGGGTATTAGCTGATATCGTGAAGATTTTTTTACCCTAAAGACCACGCAAATGAAATTGCGAGCGGGTCAGCTAGTATTATATACAGTTATATAATAATAAGTATTAAGTAGTAAATTTTGATTTAATTCTTTATGTTCGTTTATAGGATATGTAAAAAAACTGAGCCTTGTCTGAAAAAAATTGAAAAATAATAACTAGTAGGTACATACCTCTTCTTCAAGTTCGAACTCAATTTGACAGACTTGTGAAGTGGTTTTTTCATTCATTTCTGTCCTTATATTTTCTTTTAGTTCAGCTTTCGTTATTTTTAAGACCTGAAAACACAATCATTAAAATAGATACAGATTAAAATTATTTTTAACATGGGTTTTTATATTTTTAAACTGTCTCAAACAAATAGTTAAATCAAAACTTTGAAACTCTCATGGAAATCGAACCAACTACCTTTGGATACAACAGAACGTAAGTAAATTTACTCACCTCATCATCTTTTTTTGTCATTATCCGTTTAAGATAAACTGTTTGAAGTACTAGAACTTTACTTTTGTTATAACTGAAACGACACTGCAAATCAAATATTGAATAAGAAAAATAGGTTTAACCATAATCTTTAAATATTTACTGTTGAAATCCTAAATGTTCATGCGACCGACATTATCATTATCTACTGCAAGCTAAATGGTTGAAGTGACAACATCTAACATTTCATGTACAGAGCTAAATGTATGGACCGACACTGGGTTTGAATCTGACAAAGAGGCTAAATGTATTAAACGACATTCTTGTATATTTATAAGATAAAGCTAATTGTATTAAGCGACACTGAATAAGAATCTAACAAAGAGGCTAATTATATGAAGCGACATTTCTATACATTTATAAGGTCAGGCTAAATGCTTTAACGTACGTTACCTGTGAACTGTTGCTCCAGGAAAAAAAGTTTAAACGACTGAACCGGTATTTGGTAGTGAGCTTAAGTACACAGTTCCTAAATTTGTCAATATTTTGTGTTGCTTCATACATTGCAGTCCAAAATGAGCCCCAAAAATGCGGTTGTATTAAGCGACAAAAAAGTGCTCCGATCGTCACCAAACCCAGCTCAAACGACGCAGAAAAATTTGCTGATTCCAAATATGTATAAAAGTCTATATCGCCCAGAGTGTCGCTTAATACAATTAGCCCGGAACCCGTCGATATGATTATAAGTATTCAATGATTACTTAGTACACCCCTTGCCTTTTTTAAATCAAATAATTCAAGGTAGCCAACCTTTGGATGGATTGAATTATTTGGAAGAGATCGCTAGTAAGAAGAAGGTGATCGAAAGAGTATACCGTTATTCCTTAGTGATGTATTTTCCAGATTAATATTGCATGGTTTACACTATAGAATGCTTTTGTCAAATCGCAAAAAACGCCTCAAGCATCTTGCGAATACTCCCAAGCATCAAAAATATATGATACCGGCCTCTCCACACGGCATCACTAGTTGACCTGTCGCTAGTAAGCCCGAATTGCTTACAATGCAGCAGGCCATTGAAATGTCTGAGCAATTGATCTAAAATAAGTTTTTCTCATTAGGGGAGGCCTATGTCCAGCAGTGGACTATTATAGGCTGGTGATGATGATGAAGTTTTTCAAAACGTTTGATGAATGTTGGCAATACTGATATTGGTCTAAAGTTAGTATGATCAGGTGCAATAAAAACATTATTATGTTATCTTATCTTTACGTTTCTAGAGACTTCAACGCATTCAATGCCCAGCTGTGATGCGACCCAATAATATGGGCATTGGCAACCAGTCCGGTTCTAACACTTAACACAAAACACTCAATAACATGTAGGTAGCATGTCTAGTCAAAGTCCATTGGGCAATAAAATACATAAATGGGAAGCAGAGCAGCCAACAATTTGACAAGAGATTTGCTCCATGATTAGGACGAACAATCAACTGTACCCGCGAATTCATATTATACAAAAATACAAATACAAAATATTTATTCAGAAACTTAAAATACATTATATAACAGTGTTTGAGAACCCCTTTTAAGTAAAGTATTTTACCTGTGTTAGGGGAAACTCGCTCTGCCGCAAACAATAGAATTTGGAACGTACATTAAGTTCGGCTATCTGTTATTATTATAAAAGGCTACTTAAAATATAGAGCTTATTATTTATAAAAACAAAGTAAATTTTTATTTATTTTAGCTATTTGGAAAGTGAGCGCGCATGTAATTCTATAGGTGTGCGTGTATGTGTGTGTGTGTGTGTATATGTGTGTGTGTGTGTGTTGTATGTGACGATGTATATGTGAGTTTGTTAGTATATGTGAATCTGTAAAATATAAATATTAAATAATAAAGTTTGTAGAGATATTATTTGGTTTAGTTACGTATTTCAGTTTACGGCCACGATATAACCATTAGAATCCTTAACTTTCCGTGCTGAACATAGGCTATAGAATATTTTGAAAAAAATTGGGTTCCGCATGAATATTTTTTTTTATTAAATACCTACCCGTGCGAAGCCGGCGCGGACCGCTAGTATGTTATATAATATGACAATTTCTTGTGTAAATATAAATATATTGTAAAAAACCATTATTAAAAAAAAGAAAATTACAATTAAATAACCAAATTAGAACTAGTATTTACAATTTGAAACAATTGAGCTAACTGCAAAACAAACTACAGGTAGCTCAACTGTTTCATATTAATATCATTTTGATGTATTAGATATTGTTATAGTTTCAGTTTCATTTATTCACCATAATATTATATTACTTAAAAGGCAAATCAATTGTACAATAAATTAAAAAAAAAATATTGGAATATTAGTAACCATTATAATTATGATGTTTGTGTTCCTTAAATATATAAATAAATCATACCATAAAACTATGAAAGTAACAAGTAAAACTTATTAACAATAATTGACTTGAGAGTTAGAATATATTTTCAGCTGGAACTCGCTTGAGAATTTTGTTGACGTTGGCGATTATTTTTGTAAGATGTGCATTGAAAGCTGGACCTTGTAAATCATCGGACACCTCTTTCCAATTCTCATTCGCGAATTTGTGGACAGTTTCAGCTAAAAGAAAAAAATATAGGTAAATAAAAACGTATAAGTAATACTAATTTACACAAATAAGAAAAACTTTCTACACTTGCTTATATGTGTACATGGTTAAATGGGTTAATGGTAATTCACTAACACTGCGTGAAGGCAGGTTCAACAAAAGCACATTCCTGAAGACTTTAACCTCCCTATATAGTAAAATAGACAAAAATTACGATATTTTGTCATTGAGTGTGTAAAATCATGGCTGCCTTATACATAATTCTTAAAAGTTTTAGTATTTCACGTCTGATATATAAATATGAAAAAAGACGTTTATCACAATGAATGACTTAATACCGATATTCCTCTCCGACACCTAATGTTAATTCTAGACAGATCCGTTTAGTTTTAAATAAAGCCTCTCTACAGAACAAGTAATCTATCGAAGGATCGAGGAAGGTGCCTACAGCCAATAACAAGCTTAAGAATTAGGATCGTCTTCACAAAAGTGTTTGTGATGAAAACAGAACCTGTAGTTCGCAGTGTTAGTCAGTGAATTAGCTATTGGTAAATCATATCTATTGGTAGGTAATTCATACTCATGTAGAGACTGATCATAGCAGGTTCTTAAAACGCTTACTGTAATATTTTCTAAATCGTAATTAGTTAAAAACAGCCAAGTTGCCTTAATTTATGCGCATATTGCGGTCGCCTATAAATCAGTGGGAATTATCTCTAAGAACTTTGTCACTGTTATTTTATTTCTTTGTTTATTGTCTGTAGTTGCTAGTCTTAATATTAAAATAAATAAACATGGTTAGTAAAAATACAAAATCGACTTCAAAAATACTTTTAAGTTTAATAGAAGAATCTTTGCTTTCAAGCTTTGTCAAAAACAACTCCGGAGTCCGATTTTGGCTGTTACTATTTTTTGATATATCTCTTTAACTAGAGACTAAACAAATACCTATCAGATTAACTAATATAAAATGGTACAAATAAAGTTCGGTGACGTGTGACGCATCAGGGTCACCTGTCATTCTCCTTAGCTGGCAACATGTATGTGCCACTCCTACGGCCTGCTTCATCCGAATTCACCTGGTGATTTAGTAATACACTCGAGAGCAATGAATCCGGGTCACTCAAAAATCTCGGAAAGTAACCCTTAGTTGCATTAACCTAGCATTCTTACTTTCCGAGATTTTTTTTTTTCTTTGAGTGACCCGGATTCATTGCTCTCGAGTGTATAATATACAAAGGATGGATTATTACCTAACTCCTTTTGTCCATTGAATAAGTTTTGGAAGTTAAACATTATGGGACCCAGCGCCTCTGCTAGCACGCTGTATAATTTAGCAGCAACATAGTTCTTTCCATCTGGTCCTTTCACTATTTCCAACAGAACGTTGATATCAACTTTGTATTCCTCTGAAATACACAAAATTCAGACTATTAATTCAATGATTAATACTTACACTTAGTTTTATATTCAAGAAGCAATAGACAAGTAAGTATAGGGTTGTACGTAGAAGTCTCCTTGCAGCAGAGTATTTGTTTTCGATTTATATTGTAGCGATAGCACTTAATATTTTAGAAGTCTCGATTGTTCTAGTTAAGGTAGGTAAAGATTTTAAATAAATCTACAAGTGTTGAACTTTCAAAAATCTTATTTCTCTGTTGTCTGGATTAGATGACAATCATAATTTTACAGCCATTTAAATCTCAATTGGAAATTATAAAGTACTTTCCGCTGCCCTAAATAATTGTGAATTTAGACGAAATGCAACCACTAAGAGCATCTGCTTGTGCTCTTGACAGAATACAATTTTATAGTTATATAACCAAAAAATATTTGACTCTCGTGATAGACGAACTATTTTCACACTACAACTTCGTATTTACTCACCCTCAGTGGGCGATTTTTAATTAAACCTGGCCGGTTTTATATATTATTATAAAAACAATATTGTACCTCAATGCTTATTATACACCTTTTAATAAATGAGGCAATCGAACAATATTTTTTATAGGAATGTACATACGGTCTAAAATACAAAGGTACGCTTACTTGTGTTTAGATCGTAGTCTCCATCTCCTTCTATTGGCAAGGCTTGCGTGAGTTTTCCATGCATATTATACATTCCGTGCATTTTGAACCCAGGACATAATAACGTTGCATGGACCACAAAAGAGGTGCTATTGAATCTGAAAAAACCATAACAGATGCGGTCAGTTTCTGGTTTTGCTATATTCACCTATCTCTTTATGATAGACTAGCGGTCCGCCCCGGCTTCGCACGGGTATTAAACAAAAATTTCAGAAATTATACACACTAAAACGATGGGTTTCACAGTTTTCATACGGATCCCTTACTTTTTTAACATCATTGGGGTTTTTGACATTGACTCGACACTCCGTAACTGTCACTGGCCGTAGAGAAAAAGCAAGCACTGTGCGCTAATAATATTCAACCTCTTTTTCTATTATAACGCGCCATATTAGAAAAAGAGGTTGAATATACGGCGCACGGTTCAATAATTGAATTTTTCATGCGGATCCCTAACTTTTTTGAAAATATTATATAGCCTATGTTCATCACGGAAAATTTAGTATTCTAATGGTGAAAGCATTTTTCAAATTGGTCTAGTAGTTTCTGAGCCTATTCAATTCAAACAAACAAACAAACAAACAAATCTTTCCTCTTTATAATATTAGTATAGATATATTTATATTTTATTTATTTTATATTTTATTTTATTATATTTTATTTTATTTCTTATTTAACTTGTATTTTGTGACGTGTCCAAGAGTCCTGTAAGGTCTAAAGGAAATAAAGCACTTTGATTTTGATTTTGATATATTTAGATAGTATAAAAAAGTCACTAGGGACAGACAGCGGGAAGCGACTTTTATATACAAGGTGTAACAAAATATGTGTACTAAGCCGAAGGGGGAGGTTTCAGACCCCAATGGTGATCAGTTGTGGGGGGTAGAAAATTAAAAATTCCTATTTTAATTATACTATTTTTTTTTATTTTTTTTCCCTCTTTTATTTCCTTGTCTGGGTAGCTTATACATACCTACTACCACTGCAGTTAGGTAGGTATTTATCTTCGTAGAATTCAGCTATGGCGGGGCGGGAGACTACCTTATCTATCTATCTACCTATCTATTACTCTACATCTATGCCTATACTGACGTCATTGTTACAGGTACAAGAAACCGCTGCCTTTAGGGTTGTCACTTCGTAAAAAATCAGCTGTCCATGTTGAAACTTTGATGCAGTTTTTTCCAAAATACCGATCGAAATTCGAAAAGTCGTGGAACAAAAGTTAGTCCCCTGGGGGGTGGAAATTCACCCCCTTTCGCTTAGTACACATATTTTGTTACACCGTGTATATAGCATACAGAGCTCTGTATGCTTAGATCTTTAAAACTACGCAACGGATTTTGATACGTTTTTGATTGATTTTTTATAGATATAATGATTAGAGGTTTATATGTATAGCATGCACCCGTGAAAAACCGGGGCTAGTAGCTTAATAAAAGAGGTAGCGTTGCAGCGGCGCAAGAAGAATGGCGCCGGATTGTGAGGTGTACCATCAGGACCACGACCACTCTGTCAGGAGTGGAACGATTAAGAAGAAGAAGATATACTAGATATAAATTATGACTTTTTTTATACAACTGAAAAGTTAATTTATCTGCAGACTGTTGATAACCATCTAGAGAGGGAGCTTTAAATTTATATTTTTTTATTTGTAATGCCGGACAATTTACACAGCATCATCTAGCCCCAAGCTTAGCAGAGCTTATATTATGGGTAAAAGATGACTGATATACATAATACAATATTATTAGATAATTGCATTTGTTATATTCTCTAGGATGTTCTATGCGATACCATTTCGTTTCATCATGTATTTAAACGTATTTTAACGAATTTAAAATATATAAGAACTAAAGAAACAATTGATTATACACAAATAAACTACTACTATGATATTATTATTATTAACAAAGAAGAGGTATACTTACTCAAATATATCAGCTTCACATTTCTTGAATCCTTCAAAAGTTGTATTGGTGAGTTTATATGTAAGAATGGAGAGTTTTCCATCAATTACTTCATGATGCATAGGATCCAAGTCTTCAGTTCCTATCTCAGAATTACTTTCCAAAACTTTTTGATAAAAATCTTGTTTATTTCCTGCTATACATTTTTTATCTTGCAGCTTGCATATAATTGGTGCTGGAAATTAACAAGAAATAGATTAATTTAAATAGCCGTTTTCTTGGTTAACTTTAGTTTAATATACAAAAAGAAAATATTCTAGATACCGAAATAAATTATAAAGTGTTTATTACCTTAAATTCAATGTACGAAACATATTCAAATGTGTGAACAAACACTTATATGGAGAGCAAAAGAAATCATTAAAAAACTGGTTATATCGTGGACTTCGTTCTTATCTTTTGAAGGTCAATATTATAGTAGTTATTTGGACGTTCTAATAATAAAAAAATCGTTTCATTGGCTCTTACGCCAGCATTTTGAGGAACCCAACCCGCATTGGTTTCTGATGAGACAATGTTTATGGCAGACGTCCTCGGCAAGTCCCATACTCTCCCCCAAAGCCAAATTACATTAATCTGGTGTTTTTTCTTCTCATTTTTCTTTGGAATAGTCTCTATACCCGGCGAATATCATCTTCGGGTATATCATATTGTGATATACCCGAAGATGATATGTGTCAAACGAGGATGATAAATTTAAAGCCACCGCCTTTAAAATTAACTCACATAAAAGGCCTCTGTGCTGTTGGCTACGGCTCCACGCATGCCTCCCGAAGGACCGGGTGGATGGACATGAGTATACAATACTAATAATAAATAAATAAGCTACGTACTGTCTGTGTGTTACGTCCGTACTTTTTTGATATTGCTAAATATCTTTATAAGAGCCTATTATTAAAGTTTCTGCATAATATGGTGTAATTTGGTATTTCAAATTGTTATTCAAAATTTTTTAAACAATTTGTGTATTTGAATATTTTCGGTCACCATTATACAACATTGTACGCCTTAACCGGTTATTTCACACGATATAGAGGTGATCAAGATTTAAAACAATTGTAAATAAGAATAATTTAGGCAGCTACCTAAATTACATATATATGAGAGAAGCGTTGAGCATGAGCTCTAATCCATACACGGCAGCTAGTCTCTGATGACAGCGACTAGCTGCCGTGTATGGATGAGCAGGAATTGTTTGATACTGATCATCACCAGCCTATAATAGTCCACTGCTGGACATAGGCCTCCCCTAATGAGCGCCAAAGATGGCACTATCATTTGTGGGTTAATGCCCATAATCCCCACGGGCATGCGGGTTGGAGATCGCAGTTCGGAGTAGTAGTTCTGCAGAGGGCGCTGCTGCCCGCCCTCCGGTGTGTTTCCCTTAGTCGCCTCTTACGACACCCACGGGAAGAGACGGGGTGGTGAAATTCTATGCCGGCACCACACGGCATGATATTGATATTGTGCTGTAAGTATATAAAAGAATCAAAGTACATAATTACCTGAATTCGATAAGACGTTTGCGCACGCACAGAGCAGAACAAAAGCGTACTTTACATACATCACTAAAAGCAACCTTTTCTACCAATTAGCTCAATTAAAGTGTGCAAAAAGATGGATATCAAGTTTATATAGGTACTTCGAACAAAAGATTGTTTTTTTACATTTAATAATCACTCTAACAATACCTATATGAATAATGTAAGCAGAAAATGTTAGATGATTATAATTTATGTTACTACTTGCTGCGCCCGCGGCTTCGCCCGTGTCAAAAAACATCTGAAGCTCTAAATTCGATATTCTTAATGTAGATCACAGAACTCCTGTGTACGGAGCGAATATTTGCGCAGTAAAAATGAAGGATAGTATAAGAGCCGTGAGCACCACCTACCGTTGCTATGCAGTTAAAGATCATTATGTTAGATTCCACGTACGATCCCCAACCCGCATGCCCAGCGTGGGGATTATGAGCCCCCAAATAATGATGCCATCTATGGCGCTCATTAGGGGAGGCCTATGTCCAGCATTGGACTATTTTAGGCTGGTGATGATGTTGATGTTAGATTAAGGTAGGTATATACATATTTGATATGGGCCTTAGTTTTTAAGTATTTCCTGTACTAGACTAGCGTTGCCTGGAATAAATGAATTATATAAATTATATATAAAGTCTGCTGTTAGAAAGAAGCTGACTATCTACACTTGCGAGCTTTAAACTGGAATCACTTCATCGCTGGTTTCTACAGACCATATTTTACAGTTTCCATGGAATAAACTGTAGGTTGTGGTATATTATTTTAAAGATAATTTTATTAGCTTTCAAACTTTTTCGATATCATAGCGAAAAAAATGTTCATCATATGTCATGGAACGTGAAAACAAAAGACATAAAATTTTCGCAAGTGTAGTAGACTTTTTCCGACCGATTCAGCAAAGCTTTAGTTTGTAAGGTGGTTGTGACCGCAGTACATTCACTTCTTAATTTTTTAACCAAAATATGGGATGGTTATTCTGAAGGTAGACTAACGCCTTCAATTCAGTAGGCAGGGGTGCCTTGCTTAAATAAATTCCCGAATTTACAGTTTTTTCTGGCGATGCGGCGATTTACCGTCAAAAAAAATTACAGGAATAATGTGATTTCTTCGGATGTTTGATACCAGCAGGGCGATCCTATTGGTCCGGCTATTTTTAGCCTTTACCATCCATCAGTGATTTAACGTCTCCAATCCAAGCTCAATGTTTGGTATTCCCGAGGCTGGTCATTTTCTGGAGCAGCGCATAATTAATATATAATTTTGACATCGGAAGCATAGAAATTAGCGAACATGATATCGAAAGATTAATAACCCAGTTAGACACTTCAAAATCAGCCGGTCCAGATAATATCAGTCCAATATTTCTTATTGGCTGCGCGACATCAGTTTGTACCCCCATTGCCTTATTGTTTCGCAAATCCCTAGCTAACTGTGAATTCCCAAGATTGTGGAAATCTGCTTTTGTCTCACCCATACACAAAAAAGGGCCTAAATCAGAAATCGCAAATTATCGACCTATATCTAAACTCTGCATTATAGCCAAGTGTATGCTACCTTTAAAAACTCTTTTGATCTATCCCAGCATGGGTTCCTTAAGGGACGTTCTACGGTATCCAATCTTGTTCTTTTTAATGACTTCCTAACCGAAGCTATGGACAGTGGCCATCAAGTCGACGTAGTTTATACAGACTATAGTAAAGCCTTTGATCGTATTGATCATAAAGTACTCCTGACTAAACTCAACCTTATTGGCATACGAGGTGACCTGCTCAGGTGGTTTGCCTCCTATATCAATAACCGGTCTCAGGCTATTGTTATCAGCAACTATATATCTAGTTGGGTCTCTATACCTAGCGGTGTACCGCAGGGTTCATTACTGGGACCACTGTTATTTTTAATCTTTATTAACGATATATCTAGTTGTTTTCATAATAGCCATGTACTCCTTTTTGCCGATGACATGAAGATTTTTAAGATTATCAAGTCACAGGATGATGCTCTTGAGCTTCAGAATGACCTCTCAAGACTGGATGACTACTGTATGCATAACAAACTTGAACTTAATCCTTCTAAGTGTTCCATTGTCACTTTCTCTCGGAAAAAGCTACTCACGCCGTTTAATTACACGCTCAAATCAGAATCCCTGCAGAAATGCAGCGTAGTTAGGGATCTTGGCGTCATGCATGACTCTAAACTAATTTTCGATGTTCACATTCAGTCTATTGTCACTAAAGCTTCTAAGGCACTTGGCTTCGTTATGAGGAGTTCATCTAGTTTTAACCGGGCAAAGACGTTTAAGATCCTTTACTGCACATTTGTCAGAAGTACTCTCGAATACGCATCACAAATTTGGAACCCCCGTTACGACGTTTATATTAAACGAATCGAGCACATTCAAGTAAAATTCATCAAGTATCTCTGCTTCCGTCTGAAAATCCCATATAACTCGAATAATTACCTTGACCTTTGTAAAAAATTCCATATCCTACCTCTTTCCAAGCGACGTGAAATCGCTGACTTACGAGTATCCTTCTTACTTAAAATTACATCTAACAATATTGATAGCCCCAACATTCTGCATAAAATTAATTTAAATGTTCCCCAAAAAATCACAAGGTTTAATCCAACTATCAATGTTCCGCTTGTTGGTACCAATTATAGACAAAATTCCTTCTTGTGGCGAGGAAGCAATAACTTTAATAATCAGTGTAAGCAATATGACCTGGATCTATTCTGCACGAGTGTCAGCTCGGCCAGGCAGCGGCTGAGCAGAGAATTTTTTGACGCAAATGATTAAAAGTTCAGTTTCCTTTTAATTATAAATATATATACATTCTATATAAATCATCATCATCATCATCATCATCAGCCTATGTTAGTCCACTGTTGGACATAGGCCTCCCCTAATGAGCGCCATAGCGCCCTGTCTTCGGCTTGTCGCATCCAGCATCTGCCAGCAGTCTTTCGCAGATCGTCATCCCACCTGGCCGGAGGGCGTCCTACATTACGTTTACCGAGTCGCGGTCTCCACTCAAGAACACGTTTACCCCAGCGGTTATCGGTTCTTCGCGAAATATGGCCGGCCCACTGCCACTTCAGTTGGCTAATTCTCTGAGCTATGTCGATGACTTTAGTTCTCTGTCGGATGAATTGGTTACGAATCCTATCCTTCAGAGAAACTCCGAGCATAGCTCTTTCCATAGCGCGCTGGGTGACTTTGAACTGGTGGACCAACCCTATCGTGAGTGTCCACGTCTCAGCTCCGTAGGTCATGACTGGTAGGACGCACTGATTAAAAACTTTCGTTTTCAAACATTGCGGTATGGATGACGAGAAGACTCGACGTAATTTTCCGAACGCTGCCCAGCCTAGCTGGATCCTCCTCTTGGCTTCCTTCTCGAAATTGTTTTTACCCAACTGCAAAATCTGCCCGAGGTAAGTGTACTCAGAAACAATTTCGAGAAGGTAGCCATGTACGATCACCGGTCTTGGATCAATGTGGGCATTGATCATGACTTTGGTTTTATCCAAATTCATGCCAAGACCGATACATCGGGAGGCTGAAGCTAGACTGTCCAGCATCCGGTTCAGCTCCTCTAGCGACTCCGCCATTAAGACTATGTCATCAGCGAATCGCAGGTGTGAGATGTAGTCGCCGTTTATGTTGATGCCCTTGTCTTTCCAGTCCAGCGTCTTAAACATATCTTCCAACGCGCTCGTGAACAGTTTCGGGGATATGACATCCCCCTGCCTCACTCCTCTGCGCAGTTGGATCGGTTTAGTCTGCTGGTCCTGTACTCGGACACTCATCGTAGCGGCTTCGTAGAGACATCTCAGCACCTCGATATAACGATAGTCTACTTGGCATCGCTGTAAGGATTGTAGAACAGCCCAGGTTTCAACGGAGTCAAAGGCCTTCTCATAGTCCACAAAAGCCAGACACAGGGGCTGATTATACTCTTCGGACTTCTGTATAATCTGCCTCACTGTGTGAATGTGGTCTATGGTACCATATCCTCCGCGAAACCCAGCCTGCTCCGGTGGCTGAAACTCGTCGAGTCTCCTGGCGAGACGGTTCGATATAACTCGTGAGAAAAGCTTATAGACGTGACTTAGGAGCGAGATGGGTCTATAATTTTTAAGAAGGGTTTTATCTCCCTTCTTAAAAAAGAGCACCACCAAACTCCCACTCCACGCCTTTGGAGTTCTCCCACTGTGAAGGACGGCGTTGAAGAGGCTCTGTAACTCCTGTATAACAGGGTATCCTCCAGCTTTCAAAAGCTCTGATGTTATTCCGTCCTCACCGGGGGCTTTTCCATTTTTAAGCTGCCTCAGAGCTAACACGATCTCGTCTTGACTGATGTCTGGCAGTTCGTCGGTATAGTGGCGTATCAAGGTGGCTCTAGAATCGTGGTCGTCTCGTTGGGAACGGGGAGCATGTGCAGCGTATAAACGGCCATAAAAGTCCTCTATCTCGGCCGATATCTCCGGCTTCGACAATACGGTCCTTCCGTCGTGCGTTGAAAGCTTCGTCAGGTGGCTCCTTCCAAGCTGCTGAGTGAATACTTTGGACCCTCGGTTTCGCTCTATCGCCTCTTCGATGAGGCGTGTATTGGAGCTCCGAAGGTCGCGTCGTACCATCTTCGCAATTCGCTTGTTCAGGTCTGACCTCTCTGACGAAGTCGCTTGGGTGGTTTCCCGTCTTTTTGTCATCAGCCCAAGAGTCTCATCCGAGAGTTTGGACTTCTTACCAGTATGCTGCTTTTTGCAAAACTTGATGCCCCCGTCCCTCAGCGTGTCTACCAGATTGTGTAGGGTCTCGTCAGCGTCATCAGTGGGTTCCAAGGCAGCGAATCTATCCCCGAGAAGCTGCTGAAACTTCTCGGTGCCCGCCATGATTTGGATTGGGTTCGGTCGGAGCGTGGACTTCATCAGACGGTTTCATTCAAGCTTCAAATTTATATTCAGAGAGCCTCGAAGGAGTCGGTGATCAGATCCGGTATTGAACCTGTTGATCACTGAGACATCTCTGAATATATGCTTGCTATCCGTCATGATGAAGTCGATCTCATTTTTTGTCACAGAATCGGGACTCCGCCATGTCCACTTCCTTTGGGGCTGTTTCTTAAAGAATGAGTTCATTAAGAACAGCCCCTCTTTCTCGAGGAAGTTGACGAGCATTTGTCCCCTGTGATTTCGAACACCAAAACCATGCGGGCCTATTCGGGATTCGTTGCCAGTCTGGGTTCCCACCTTGCCGTTAAAGTCCCCCATAACAACGTTGAAGTGAGCCTTGGTGGTGTGATGTAAGGCTTTGGATATGTCTTCGTACATATCCTCCACTTCATCATCCGAGTGTGCCGAGGTCGGTGCGTAGACCTGAATGACCTTCAAGCTGTAGCGCTTAGACAGCCGAAGGATCAGGTACGCTACCCTGGTCGACACACTGGAGATTTCTTCGACGTTGTTAGAGAGGGCCTTATTGACGAGGAAACCTACGCCACCCTGGGATGTTTTATCACCCTCGCGAAAGTAGAGAAGATGGCCCGAGTCTAAGGTTACAGTGTCCTCCCCCTCTCTACGGACTTCACATAACCCTAGAACATGCCATTTAATGTTCTCTAGCTCCACTTCCAACTGCGCTAGATGGTGATCAAGCCTCAGAGTGCGTCCGTTAAACGTTGCCAGGGTCAGTGTGTGTAGCCTAATGTAGCCCGGAGATTCCTAGCACCCCCTGCGCCGCCGTTACCGTGGCCGCTACCATGGCCAGGAATAGCGAGGCGGCCGGGAACTGGGGGCCATTTTGTGGCGTTTCTTATCATTGGGGGTAATTGCCCATAATCCCCACGCTGGGCATGCGGGTTGGGGATCGCAGTTTCGTGGAGTAGTTCTGCAGAAGGCGCTGCTGCCCGCCCCCCGGTGTGTTTCCCTTAGTCGCCTCTTACGACACCCACGGGATGAGTTGGGGTGGTGAAATTCTTTAGTATGCCGTCACCACACGGCAATCTATATAAATAGTATAACTAAAATTCTTAGTTATAGATAGACGTTTATATGTACCTAGATCTGTCATAACTAAAATGCTCATTGTCATCTTTGTTTATTCTGTTGACTTAACCGTGAAAACCTTAAATAAGCTTTCTGTTATGTATAAATTACTATTAACTCTTTAATTATAAGCTTCTGGTTTTCCTTCAAATAAATAAATAAATAAAATAAATAAATAAATAATAATATAATAATGCCGGACATTCCACACAGCATCATGTAGCCCCAAGCTAAGCAAAGCTTGTGTTATGGGTACTAGATGACTGATATACATAATACAATATTAATACTTTATATAGATATTTTTTATTATACATAGAAAACGACCAGAACGCCCTGAACAAATATTTCTAATTATATATATATATATATATATATATATATATAATTATAACCATACAACGAGTTAACATTGCATCGAGCGTCTTGGGAATCCTTTTATCTTATATTGATATGGATTTATTGAGCTACGTGTAGATTGTCTGCAGTTATCTCAATTGTTAGATTCATAGATAGATTCATATATTTATTTGCATCAAACATGGTATACAGGTGGTATGAGAATAATACAATAATGTGCTCATGTCTGGCTAAAGTCTAGCATGCAATAATACAATACAATAAAACAATAAAAATTCTAAAATAACACAATACCAATATATAATAAATTAAAATAAAAACGAAAATCAATACCGTTATAATTTAAGATTTAAAAATTCATTTATGTCATAGAAATTCCTGTCATTTAGCCATTTGAACAATTTAATTTTAAATGAGTAATTATTTAATTTAATTTTGTTTCAATTGTAAATATTACTTCTAGTTATACTGCTGTTAATTATGCGGTAGTAGTATAATTTTTGCGATAGTAAGTATACACAAACCTTCGTATCTATAATATTAGTAGGAATCTTTTCTGGATATTAGCTATTCATTTATGCATTAAGAAGTAAAACTTTAAAATAGTCTTGATTATTGTTATTCTTACAATGACCTTGACGTTGCTTACATTGCATTGAACTGGATAGGTATATCTAATATTCAGTTAAATTATATTTTCTTTGTTAGATTGTACTTTTATAGATAACTAGCAGCCCGCCCCGGCTTCGCACGGGTATTTTAAAGAATTTTAAGTTCTTACATACACACGTTAGTTATGGTAGTTTATTATTGAAGTTTTCATAGGGATCACATCACCAGCCTATAATAGTCCACTGCTGGACATAGGCCTCCCCTAATGAGCGCCATAGATGGCATCATTATTTGGGGGTTATTGCCCATAATCCCCACGCTGGGCATGCGGGTTGGGGATCGCAGTTTGGTGTAGTTGTTCTGCAGAGGGCGCTGCTGCCCGCCCCCCGGTGTGTTTCCCTTAGTCGCCTCTTACGACACCCACGGGAAGAGTTGGGGTGGTGAAATTCTATGCCGACACCACACGGCTTTAGGGATCACTAACTTTAAAATATTCTGTAGCCTATGATTATCATTCTAATGATGATTTTTTTTCCAAAAAGGTCTAGTAGTTCTGGAACCTATTCAATTCAGACCACAAACAAACAATAAAAACTTTCCTTTTTAAAATTGTACCTTTACCTCCTTTATTTTTTTGGCATTGACATTTCTCTCACACCGCTATACCGCCTACATCGATCGTTTTTCTGAGCCTACATCGCATGGTTCCAATCTTGAAGTTTTTATATTTTTTGATATTGAGTTTCCTCTCGCACCCCAGTAACGAATTGTGATGTCTATGACAATCAATAACTGACACTGGCGGAGTCGTAGCAAAAGCGGTGCCATAAAAAAAGAAGTTGAAGTTGAGTCACAGCAAAAGCGAGCAGGGCAAAAAAAGAAAAAAAAAGAAGTTGATGTATATCGCTATGGTTTTATTATTGAAGTTTTTATACGGATCTCTAAGTTTTTTGAAAATATTTTATAGCCTATGTTCATCACGGAAATTTTAGGATTCTTACGGTGGAAGAATTTTTAAAATTGGTCCAGTAGTTTCGGAGCCTATTCAATTCAAACAAACAAACAAACAAACAATCAAATCTTTCCTCTTTATAATATTAGTATAGATATATAGAAAATAAATAGATATTTATCACTTCTTGGCAAAAAATAGATAAATGTTTATAATTTTTTTTGCTTTGATATAACTTTAGGATTTAGGCCCTAAAATTGTTTTTTTTTTTTTTATCTTAATCCTTTAAATAAGGTTAAAACTTTTAAGGTTCCTTATAAGAGTCTTAGATTCTAAAATTAGGTTTTTTATTTTATCTAGTTAATAGTGTTTTCTTATACGATATAAAAAACTAGCTATGATAGTGGTGTCGTTTCCGTTATTTTACAATGAGCTACATAAAATTAGGATTAAGGAATTTCAAATTGACTATTTTACATTTGAAATATTAAATAGACCAGTTAAGAATTAGTATGTAAGTTCTAAAATTAGGTTGACAATTCAAAACAAATCGCCGCCTTCCGCGGAGAATAAAATGGTAACTGCAAAAACACAACTTTTCAGGATAAATTCATAACATATATTCACTGATGACGTAGACTAATAATTGTCAGCTTTACGAAAAGTTTTTTTTCACGTACCATTTCTAAATGTTTTAGCGCGTTAAATATGGCTAAATCATCATAGATCTTTAATCTCGATTACCATTTTATTTCTAGTTTTTTTTTTAGACTTAATCGAATATTGCACCAGTGACTTTTTTTACATGTGATAATGATAAAGCTTTGATATAGTTTTTCGTAGACAACTTAAAGAATACATTTCTGGATGTTACTATCAACATCAACATCACCAGCCTATAATAGTCCACTGCTGGACATAGGCCTCCCCTAATGAGCGCCATAGATGGCATCATTATTTAGGGGTTATTGCCCATAATCCCCACGCTGGGCATGCGGGTTGGGGATCGCAGTTCGGTGTAGTTGTTCTGCAGAAGGCGCTGCTGCCCGCCCTCCGGTGTGTTTCCCTTAGTCGCCTCTTAAGACACCCACGGGAAGAGTTGGGGTGGTGAAATTCTATGCCGGCACCACACGGCAAGAACATATATAAGATGTTACTATACCATTGACGAATAAAATTTTTGAATGTTAAAATCTAAACCATAGCTTCCTCCTATGCCTTACAATACTGCATTTTTCCAACTAAGCTTCTTGCTATACTTAAATAAATTATGTACCTACCTTAGATTAATTTATAAATAAATATTACTGCGTCCTTACACGTACTCACCTCTAAGCTAACTACCTAAGCTACAACTATGTTATAATTTATAATGTATGTATGATATGCAATAAAATTTATCTGAATATGAAGTTTTATCTCGTTAATATAGTCTTATTATATAAGTAACTTTATTCTATTAATGTTTACCAATAAAACTATAGTAATGGTGATCAACTTTCTTTATAATCCTAAATTGCTTTCAAGTCACGTCAGACTAAAATCTTAAGAAATCAAAAAAATCAGGCCCTCAGACTTAACATCGTAACATCAGTATCTTGATTAATATAATGCTTCTCTCAAATATAAAAAACGAGCAACATACCCAACATGATAAAGTTATGGGTATGAAAAATATTTTTATGTAACTTTCGTCGAAAGTACAATAAAAACTAAGGTGAATAATGAAGCTAAAAAATACATTTATAATGTAATAGATTTGTAGCGATGTGTTGATTGTGTCTTAAATACCGTTGTTTTGTTGTAGGTATAATCTAAAATGGCGTTGACCTATATTTTAATTACTAATTAGTTTTAATATTCTGTACTGAAGTCAGTTTTGTAGTCAAAGGTGAACGCAGCCTTACATTTTTGTTACGTTCCACTGAGAAATTGTCCCTCAATTTTATTACAGTATTATTAAAAAATACAGGTTATTTTATTTCAAAGTGTATATTCTAGTGTTGTTATTTGGTTACGAAATATGTTCTTTAATTGCCAGAAAGTTCCTTGCACCACTATTTTTTAAACTTACAGTTTTATAGGTATGTAAAGAGTGTGGTTAAATCAGTAAAGTAACTCAAAGGAGTAACTATTGTGAATATTACACCACAATTCTGATTTTTCTGATAGTTTTTGTGATAATTTGATAATGTACCCCATTTCTTTATTAAACAATATTAAAAGTTAATACATCGCGTTTCATTTCAATGTTTTAAATGCAATTCATTTTGTTTCTCAATGGAACAACTTTTTCAGACTCATGCAAGTAAAATATAAATATTAATTGATTTTATGTATTATTTTATTATACTTCGATATAATTAGGTGAGTTAGACATTTATCTTCTGAATAAATGGCATTATAATACAAAAAAAATCATATTTTTTTACTAGACCCTAAAATGCAATGAGACAACAAAAAAAAATGCCCATTTCAATCAGTCAATACGTGATGACATTTGTATAATTAGTTTCTTAAAAAACAGTAGCGACTACATCTTAAGCATCATCAGGGTCAATGTCATTGCCTGCGGACTCCAGCCGCTACTAGACGCTACATAAGTCAGGAACTAGCTAAAAGCATGATAGTTGCAAAAATCAAAATCAAAATCAAAATCAAAGTGCTTTATTTCCTTAAGACCTTACAGGACACTTGGACACGTCACAAAATACAAGTTAAATAAGAAATAAAAATGGGAAATAAAGTGATCACTTTGATTAATTGTTCACTTCAATCTTTTTTAGGTAAAGTAAAGAAGCGAACAAGAAACCTTTACCTTGTTAGATTGTTAGTTTTAGAGTTGGAGCATAACTCGTCCCAAACTTTTTTGTCGTCTAGATAATCTGATATTTTATAGTAAGCTTTTTTGCAAAGTATATTTTTGACAATCCGTTTGAATTTATTTATAGATAATTTTTGCAACTCACTTGGAATTTTGTTGTAGAAGCGTATACATTGCCCTTTAAAAGATACATTAATCTTACGTAGCCTAGTAGTGGGCACAGCCAGTTTGTTCTTATTTCTAGTATTTAAATTATGTATATCGCTATTTTTTATGAACTTATTGATATTTTTATGAGTGTACATCAAATTTTCATAAATATATTGACATGTTACTGTCATTATGTTTATTTCTTTGAATTTTTCACGCAAGGATTCTCTGGGACCCATATTATAGATTGCACGAATAGCCCTCTTCTGCAGCACAAATATGGTGTTAATATCTGCAGCGTTCCCCCACAGCAGTATGCCATAAGACATAATACTATGGAAGTAGCTGAAATAGACTAGTCTAGAAGTATCAACGTCTGTAAGATGACGGATTTTTTTGACTGCATACGCTGCAGAACTAAGTCTCTTCGATAGCTTATCTATGTGTGAGCCCCATTGAAGTTTACTATCTAAAGTTATTCCTAAAAATACAGTACTTTCTACTATTTCTAAAGATTCCTCTTTTACCTTTACATCGGCCTTAACTTGTTTTACATTGGGTAGAATAAATCTAATACATTTCGTTTTGGTTTCATTGAGCAGAAGATTATTGACACTAAACCAATTGACTACTTTTGAGATTGCATTATTCACATCGTCGAAATTTGTATTATGACGTTTCATTTTAAAAATTAGTGAAGTATCATCAGCAAACAATACAATCTCGTGATTATTCTTAACGAGATGAGGGAGGTCGTTAATATAAACAAGAAATAGGAAAGGACCGAGGATAGACCCCTGCGGTACACCCATTGTAACTACAGATCCCGAAGACCGTTCCCCATTTATGTCAACTCTTTGTATCCTGTCACACAAGTATGAAGTAAGAAGATCCAAAGAGTTGTCTTTTATTCCATAATGATGTAGTTTCCTGATTAATGTTACATGGTGTACACAATCAAATGCTTTTGACAAGTCGCAAAAAACGCCTAAAGCATCTTGCGACTTCTCCCAAGCATCAAAAATATGCGATACCAACTCTACACCAGCATCAGTGGTAGACCTGCCGCGAGTAAACCCAAATTGCTTACAGTGAAGCAGGTCATTGCCATCGAAATGCCTTAGCAATTGATGTAAAATAAGTTTTTCAAAAACTTTGCTGAACGTTGGCAATACTGATATTGGTCTAAAGTTAGTGGGGTCAGACCTACTACCCGATTTAAACAATGGAATTATTTTACTATGCTTCATTAGATCAGGAAATATGCCACAGTCAATGGATTCATTGAATATAAAAGCTAGATCTGGTGCAAGAGTATCAATCAATGGTTTAATAAGTCTAACAGAAATGCCCCAGAGATCTGCAGTTTTTTTTACATTTAATAGATTAAAAGCTTTTTTAATATCAGTTTCATTGACATGATTGAAATTAAATTTATTTTTGCATTTGGGTACATTTTCTATAAGCAAAGACTCAGCGATAACTTGAGATGAGTTTAAGCACTTTGTAGTAAAAATTGGAATGTCAGTAAAAAAGTTTTCAAATGCTTGGGCTACGTCAACATCATTTTGGACTGAGCAATCATTAATCTTTAAGTTATAATCATTATCGTAAGTACTGACTTTTCCAGTCTCACTATTTATTATTTTCCATGTCGATTTTATTACATTTTCACTATTTCTGATTTTCGAGCTTATATAATTTGATTTTGCCAGTTGACAAACTTTTCTGAACATTTTTGAGTAGTTTTTTACTTTTTCTTTGAACTCAAGACTAAAATTGTATTGTTTTTCATTATACAGTTCATACAAAGTTTGCCTACTCTTATGTATACCTACTGTTGCCCACTCACTAAAGTTAAGTTTTTCTGAGACCACAATCGACTTGGGTGTGAATATTGAATTGAATGCAGTGGTGAATTTGTTAAAAAAACTGCAATATGACTCATTGGGGCTGTTATATGAGTAACAAGGTGGTGGTTTAGAATCCCAATCCAATTTCAACCGCTCAAATCGACTTGTGGTCACAGGTATGTATGTTATTTTTTTTTGTACATTATTATTTTTAACTTGAATTTGTAATTTGATTATTTGACCTAAGTGGTCTGATTTTAAGTTGCTTATTACATTTTTACTAACAATTTTATCATTTAAGCAAACAAATATATTATCTATACATTTTGCTGAAGTTTCAGTTATTCTAGTAGGTTCCAAAAATAGTGGCTTTAGATTATAAGAGTTAAATAAGTTAATTAATCTACTACTTAAGGAGTACACTTCTAAAAGATTAATATTAAAGTCTCCACATACTATGAGATTTTTGGTTGATTTTGATATTTTATATAAGATGTCATCCATAATTTTTTCAAATATTTCAAAAGAGATTGAGAAAGAAGATTTAAAAATTCATTTATGTCATAGAAATTCCTGTCATTTAGCCATTTGAACAATTTAATTTTAAATGAGTAATTATTTAATTTAATTTTGTTTCAATTGTAAATATTACTTCTAGTTATACTGCTGTTAATTATGCGGTAGTAGTATAATTTTTGCGATAGTAAGTATACACAAACCTTCGTATCTATAATATTAGTAGGAATCTTTTCTGGATATTAGCTATTCATTTATGCATTAAGAAGTAAAACTTTAAAATAGTCTTGATTATTGTTATTCTTACAATGACCTTGACGTTGCTTACATTGCATTGAACTGGATAGGTATATCTAATATTCAGTTAAATTATATTTTCTTTGTTAGATTGTACTTTTATAGATAACTAGCAGCCCGCCCCGGCTTCGCACGGGTATTTTAAAGAATTTTAAGTTCTTACATACACACGTTAGTTATGGTAGTTTATTATTGAAGTTTTCATAGGGATCACATCACCAGCCTATAATAGTCCACTGCTGGACATAGGCCTCCCCTAATGAGCGCCATAGATGGCATCATTATTTGGGGGTTATTGCCCATAATCCCCACGCTGGGCATGCGGGTTGGGGATCGCAGTTTGGTGTAGTTGTTCTGCAGAGGGCGCTGCTGCCCGCCCCCCGGTGTGTTTCCCTTAGTCGCCTCTTACGACACCCACGGGAAGAGTTGGGGTGGTGAAATTCTATGCCGACACCACACGGCTTTAGGGATCACTAACTTTAAAATATTCTGTAGCCTATGATTATCATTCTAATGATGATTTTTTTTCCAAAAAGGTCTAGTAGTTCTGGAACCTATTCAATTCAGACCACAAACAAACAATAAAAACTTTCCTTTTTAAAATTGTACCTTTACCTCCTTTATTTTTTTGGCATTGACATTTCTCTCACACCGCTATACCGCCTACATCGATCGTTTTTCTGAGCCTACATCGCATGGTTCCAATCTTGAAGTTTTTATATTTTTTGATATTGAGTTTCCTCTCGCACCCCAGTAACGAATTGTGATGTCTATGACAATCAATAACTGACACTGGCGGAGTCGTAGCAAAAGCGGTGCCATAAAAAAAGAAGTTGAAGTTGAGTCACAGCAAAAGCGAGCAGGGCAAAAAAAGAAAAAAAAAGAAGTTGATGTATATCGCTATGGTTTTATTATTGAAGTTTTTATACGGATCTCTAAGTTTTTTGAAAATATTTTATAGCCTATGTTCATCACGGAAATTTTAGGATTCTTACGGTGGAAGAATTTTTAAAATTGGTCCAGTAGTTTCGGAGCCTATTCAATTCAAACAAACAAACAAACAAACAATCAAATCTTTCCTCTTTATAATATTAGTATAGATATATAGAAAATAAATAGATATTTATCACTTCTTGGCAAAAAATAGATAAATGTTTATAATTTTTTTTGCTTTGATATAACTTTAGGATTTAGGCCCTAAAATTGTTTTTTTTTTTTTTATCTTAATCCTTTAAATAAGGTTAAAACTTTTAAGGTTCCTTATAAGAGTCTTAGATTCTAAAATTAGGTTTTTTATTTTATCTAGTTAATAGTGTTTTCTTATACGATATAAAAAACTAGCTATGATAGTGGTGTCGTTTCCGTTATTTTACAATGAGCTACATAAAATTAGGATTAAGGAATTTCAAATTGACTATTTTACATTTGAAATATTAAATAGACCAGTTAAGAATTAGTATGTAAGTTCTAAAATTAGGTTGACAATTCAAAACAAATCGCCGCCTTCCGCGGAGAATAAAATGGTAACTGCAAAAACACAACTTTTCAGGATAAATTCATAACATATATTCACTGATGACGTAGACTAATAATTGTCAGCTTTACGAAAAGTTTTTTTCACGTACCATTTCTAAATGTTTTAGCGCGTTAAATATGGCTAAATCATCATAGATCTTTAATCTCGATTACCATTTTATTTCTAGTTTTTTTTTTAGACTTAATCGAATATTGCACCAGTGACTTTTTTTACATGTGATAATGATAAAGCTTTGATATAGTTTTTCGTAGACAACTTAAAGAATACATTTCTGGATGTTACTATCAACATCAACATCACCAGCCTATAATAGTCCACTGCTGGACATAGGCCTCCCCTAATGAGCGCCATAGATGGCATCATTATTTAGGGGTTATTGCCCATAATCCCCACGCTGGGCATGCGGGTTGGGGATCGCAGTTCGGTGTAGTTGTTCTGCAGAAGGCGCTGCTGCCCGCCCTCCGGTGTGTTTCCCTTAGTCGCCTCTTAAGACACCCACGGGAAGAGTTGGGGTGGTGAAATTCTATGCCGGCACCACACGGCAAGAACATATATAAGATGTTACTATACCATTGACGAATAAAATTTTTGAATGTTAAAATCTAAACCATAGCTTCCTCCTATGCCTTACAATACTGCATTTTTCCAACTAAGCTTCTTGCTATACTTAAATAAATTATGTACCTACCTTAGATTAATTTATAAATAAATATTACTGCGTCCTTACACGTACTCACCTCTAAGCTAACTACCTAAGCTACAACTATGTTATAATTTATAATGTATGTATGATATGCAATAAAATTTATCTGAATATGAAGTTTTATCTCGTTAATATAGTCTTATTATATAAGTAACTTTATTCTATTAATGTTTACCAATAAAACTATAGTAATGGTGATCAACTTTCTTTATAATCCTAAATTGCTTTCAAGTCACGTCAGACTAAAATCTTAAGAAATCAAAAAAATCAGGCCCTCAGACTTAACATCGTAACATCAGTATCTTGATTAATATAATGCTTCTCTCAAATATAAAAAACGAGCAACATACCCAACATGATAAAGTTATGGGTATGAAAAATATTTTTATGTAACTTTCGTCGAAAGTACAATAAAAACTAAGGTGAATAATGAAGCTAAAAAATACATTTATAATGTAATAGATTTGTAGCGATGTGTTGATTGTGTCTTAAATACCGTTGTTTTGTTGTAGGTATAATCTAAAATGGCGTTGACCTATATTTTAATTACTAATTAGTTTTAATATTCTGTACTGAAGTCAGTTTTGTAGTCAAAGGTGAACGCAGCCTTACATTTTTGTTACGTTCCACTGAGAAATTGTCCCTCAATTTTATTACAGTATTATTAAAAAATACAGGTTATTTTATTTCAAAGTGTATATTCTAGTGTTGTTATTTGGTTACGAAATATGTTCTTTAATTGCCAGAAAGTTCCTTGCACCACTATTTTTTAAACTTACAGTTTTATAGGTATGTAAAGAGTGTGGTTAAATCAGTAAAGTAACTCAAAGGAGTAACTATTGTGAATATTACACCACAATTCTGATTTTTCTGATAGTTTTTGTGATAATTTGATAATGTACCCCATTTCTTTATTAAACAATATTAAAAGTTAATACATCGCGTTTCATTTCAATGTTTTAAATGCAATTCATTTTGTTTCTCAATGGAACAACTTTTTCAGACTCATGCAAGTAAAATATAAATATTAATTGATTTTATGTATTATTTTATTATACTTCGATATAATTAGGTGAGTTAGACATTTATCTTCTGAATAAATGGCATTATAATACAAAAAAAATCATATTTTTTTACTAGACCCTAAAATGCAATGAGACAACAAAAAAAAATGCCCATTTCAATCAGTCAATACGTGATGACATTTGTATAATTAGTTTCTTAAAAAACAGTAGCGACTACATCTTAAGCATCATCAGGGTCAATGTCATTGCCTGCGGACTCCAGCCGCTACTAGACGCTGCATAAGTCAGGAACTAGCTAAAAGCATGATAGTTGCTTGGAATATCCTACTGTTTAACAGGGGCTCATCACGAAAGATAGGCATATAAAGCCTTGCTTGTTGGAAGTGCTCTCAGAGCTCAGTGCTCACTTGCGATTCGGGTATATAGCTATAGGACAAGACTTTGAGCTTGTTTTTTATCTAATCCGGCTTGCTTCCTAACAGGTTCTGTATTTAATTGGAAATATAGAGCATCGAAGTCATTTGTGATTCCAAAAACTGTAATGGTTAGGTTAGGTCACCTTAGAACAGCAGACGCGTTCTAATTTAGGTATTTTTAGGAGCTGTACAGAGAATAGCCAAGTTTTTTAGTTGACCTAACTTAGACAATTTTGTTATCGTAAAGTTTTGATTAGAATTCCTAAAAGAACAGAATTGACACTTGTCACTCAAACAGGGTCACTAAGGAAGTTGAAAGCGCATGGAAAATTATATGCAGGATGATGTGAAATAAAATATATACTTATAGAATTGGCTTTTTTAATGTTATAAACATTTTAAACAATGAAACCATTTACAGGCACGTTTTCAAATGCCTTGTTGAATGTGTCGACAATTTTCTGGAGGTTGGCATCAAAAATTGGTTTCTGGAGATATTCCGCTATAAACTTCGGATTTGCTCTCATAAAATGATGCGTTGCTTCAGCTGTAAAAAAACAAAATATATAAACAAAACGAAATGTATTTTTAGTTAAATAAATGGAAAAACAATATACTCACATAACTTTTCATTCCCGTTGTAAAGGTTTTCAAGATTAAAATCTAGTTCTCCTTTTAATTCAGTTTCTTGGTCAAAGTCAATTACTTTCATGTATTTTCTATTATCTTTTTCTGTTATTTCAATTTTAGGATAAACTCTTACGTCATAATCAGCTGTAACAAAAATACAATAATGTTCAAAAATCGCTAATTTTTTATCGCTTTTTATTTAAAAAATTGCGCCAAGTATTTAGTTCTAAGGCGGCGGACGGCAAAGATTTCGCCGAGGATCTCAAGAAACGCAAATACTATACAAACCTCCGCGGAGCCTAAGCATTTGAAGTCGAAACTAGGATTGTGGGGGTGAAATATCAAAACTATTTAGGTTTAAAAAAAAATAAGGCGTCTACGAGTCTGGACGAAACTGCGCGTGGCCCGAGAGCTGGTGCAGTTAATTGTAAATATCTTTTTTAAGATATTCTACGAGAATTCTGTCAGCTAATTTACTTACTTGCTATCAAAGTAAACCCTCCCTTTCCAAAGAAGGGTATAGTTTCAATACTTCCATCTGCTTCATACTGACCAAACAGATAAAACAGGGGGCACACCATCAGTATATTTAGATTGGTTTTGTCACACTGTACCACGCTGGAAAAATCATGTTTATTAAATCAATGGTAATGTTATTTTGTCGGGTATATATTTTGCTACGAAGCAGGCCATTTTGTATAATAATCTCTATTCTCATCTATGCCTAAACTAAACAAAATAAAAATATTAAAGATGCATTAAAAAGCGATTTATAGGTATTCCAAACGCCGCAATCAAAATTTTGAAACTTCCTTGGTTCTTCGTACCTAATAATAAGATAAAATAAGTGACGTCGCAAACTTGGGCCGAGATAGCGCCATAAATAGGATAGAGGATTCTGCGTGAATAGCCTTTTTCATTTATTTTATATATTTTGACATACTGAATTATTTAAGTAACAAGTATATTTCTATAATTTTTGCTTGCATGTATATTCATTTTTAAGTCTTTGTGAATGGTAAGTTAAGTGTAGCTTGGTATGTGACATAATAATACTTACCTTGCATCTTTTATCTGGCATTTCTTAAACCCTTCGATAGTAGTATTGATTACTGAAAAATTTAACGTTGGCAGAATGGCATCTATTCGTTCTTGGAACATAGGATCAGCACCAGTTGAGTGTTCGATACCAGTCTTATACAAAGCTTGTATTAGGGATACCAGACATTTGCTATCACCTCTATCACATGGCGAGAATTCTAAAAATAGATTAAATATTAATTTATATTCATCAGAAATCAGTACACGAACAAATAAACACAAGTTATTTAAGTAAAGTTGTAGTAAACAAGTATATTAAAATATCATTCCTTCCCTGCCGTTTTATCGGTGATTTTTTAGTGTTGGTCTACCAAAACTAAATAATAACCCATAAATAAATAAATAATGGCAGACAATCCACACAGCATCATCTAGCCCCAAGCTAAGCAGAGCTTGTGTTATGGGTACTAGAAGACTGATATACATAACACAATATTATTGAATAGATCGATTTTTTTATCATACATAGAAATCGACTAGAACACCCTGAACAAATATCTGCAGCTCGTAAAAATATTTGTCCCGAGGCGGGATTCGAACCCACAACCTCCTGCGTCGCAGGCGAACAACTTGGAAACTTACTTGGAGCAGCTGGTGACGCAGCGGTCAATGCAGTCAAACACAGGAGAATCAGAATCATCTTGCCACGACGTGTTTGTCACAACAATCGAACTTGCAGTCTTCAATTTGTTGAAGTTCAGGGCATTTTATTCTAAACTTGGGCAAAACAAGATATTCGGCACGGGTTTGTTCGGCACCTGATTAATCTCGACCTTATTATTTTAATAAAAGGCATCAGTGACAGCTTTGCATTTGTTTGTACAATACAAAAAAGACCAAATACTTTATTGGACACGAACAAAAGAGATAGAAAACGATTAAAGTGCAATGGGCGGCCTTATTACTAAGAACCTTCCAGTACCTAGTTTATACACCTATGTGTGTTTGTGACCATAGTTCGAACATTTTAAACAATCATGTAATCTGCTCTCTATTTAAGATTTTATACATAATGTATATACGAATCCCTATCAAATGAGCCGTTGTTAGTGTATTAAAAAAAACTCTTTCAGACAAACATTCCTAATAAAATGGGTATGGAAGCCCAAGTAACACAAAAGTGCTGTATAAAAGCTGAATAACTGTCCACAATAGAATCCTTAGCTGTACAAGTCTGCTGAATAAGAGCGTTAGCAGCGCTGTTTCAGCTGATATAACTCTGATTTGGGCACAAATTAAACAGCTATAGGCTGAATAACGTAACTGATTGCTGTATATCAGCATTATTTGAGCATTATTAAAGGTAACAGTCACCCCAAGAGCTGAACATTGGCTGAATATCAAAGTATGTGTTACCTATTATACAGCACAATGCTGATTATCAGAGTTTGTGTTACCTATTATACAGCACAAAGTACAGACCAGGATCTTATTAACGCTTTTATGGAGTTGAAAATTCACAAGTTGCAAAATTGTGAATAATTTTCACGTTCTCGCCCCTACTTGCTACCAAGTGAAACAATTTGACAAGTGTTTTGTGATGTTGATATTGTTTTCGGTAAGTAAAATCTTGAGTTTTTCTTCTAAACGCGTAAAATTCGAATGGGAAAGCATTTTTACTGTCAAATATCATATAAATATAGATGAAAATTTTCATGCGCTCTCAAAATAGTACCGTTTACTTGAAAATTATAATTTAAAATGCGCTGATGATGATAAAAAAATAAAACAGAAATCTTATTATTCTGTCCATGTTATTTGACAATAAGCTGTTTACTCATAAATCACAGATTTTCTCTTCAAATCCAGTTGTTATTTTCGTTGTAGAGAAAGATATAAACTGTAAATATATTCATATTCATAGGTTAGAACATAAAAATGGCAGACAAGCAATGTGCACTTTATTAATCACAATTAAATGCTATGGGCTGTATAAGTATTCACTCGTGGTACATACATCAGCAATGAGCTGAAAAGAGTAGTTCTTGTGTGAAACAAGTCAGCCACAAGCTTAATAGCGGGTAACAAGTACGCAAATATTTTACAGTGAATCACTAAACTCTGTAGAAAATTTAGGGATCCGTAATTTATAAAATTAAATTAAAGCGCTGTGTGTAACGTCCTTCATATTTATTATTTAGTAATATACCTACCTACTTACTTTATATTACAGGATAATTCACAAACGTCCGCCAGCGAAAAAGCACTCCAGCAGCAAGACACACTACAAGTTATCAACACGGGAGATATACAAACCATTCTTTCCAATCAAGCCGCTATGTTAGCGAAGCTTGATATATGCAATATTAATAATAAAAAATAAATAAAAATAATAAGATATATTTTTTCAATTGCCCATTTGCTTATGTTTTCACGTCATTTTTCTTGTTTATCATATTCAGTACACACACTGTCACTGTCTGAATTTTCAGAAACATTAGAGATATCTATCTGTCATTACTGCAAGATACGGAACCACTATCTTCTAATATTTGCTGTATACTTGCAGAGCTCTGTCCATCTAAATCTGCACGTCCTTCTACACAAACAGTTGCGGATCGGGAACCCTGCCGTTCTAAAATTTTACTCCCCCTTGACTCATTATTCATCAAACGTGTAGCTTGATCAGTGTTCCCGTATCTCTATTTAAAATTCTCAAGTATTCTGCAGTAATTTTTCGGCGTATTCCTCCTGTTCTACGTTTATATTTCTACATTTCGATATTCAATACCACAAGTCTATATAATCCTATACGGGGCGCTGAAATAAACAGTCTTCATGAACTCATTTAACTGCATTAGTAGATTGCCTACGCAAGTACAAGTATTCAGCTCTAACCGGGATCTTGGGTCACTTGTGATTTGTTATTAAGCAGTTTGCTATATTTTAGCATCATAAGAATTCACCCATAGTGATCATGTGGGCTGTTATAGTGCTATTATACGATTGCATGTAACAAGCTGATTAGCATAATTAAAGTTCCACTTTGTGCAGCAAGACGAATTATATTGTTGTTAATTGGAGTCACAGTATAACTGCAAGCATTATAGTAGTTCACATGTTCTTTCTTAAAATGCAAGCGTTTTAAGGGCCACATGTGGCCTTCTATTCAGAATATAGCTGAATAGAAGGCTTGTATTGGTCCATTAAAGTGCTATAATGCAGCTGATAGTATTATTAATTCCTAAGAGCTGTATAACACTGAACTGTAACACTATATTAACACTCGCAACATTACAGTGTTGTCTCCGTGACGCCATATAGTGCTTATATACAGCCGAATGCGTAATTGTGAGCTATTGCAGCTCGAGTGTACTCTAATAACTCTTCTTAAACGCTGAAGTTACCGACGTGGACCTTGTGTGATATCTTATAATGCAGGTTTGTGCTACTTGGGAGTTCATTAACCGCTTAAATGTTTCCGTTTTCCTCTTTTAAAATAACCCAACCCTAAGAGCCCTTATTTGATATCGGTTGTTGAAATTTTAATTTATGTAGGTATATAAGGTACACAGATGTCCTATCAACGTGGGATTAGGTCTAAATAACGAATAGGTATAAAAAGTTGAATTACTTATTACAATAGTTAAATGATTATAAAATACTTTCTTCAATAAAATTAATACTCTTACTGAAAGGCAAGAACTCTGCGTCTAGTTAAACAACTAAGGCACTTCTAACCGAAACTTAATATAAACTTTTCTAATACCTAAATAAACAAATAAAAATAAAAAAATACAATGCTCTTTATTGTACACCAAGATAGATATGGTGATAAATGGTGATGCCATCTATGGCGCTCATTAGGGGAGGCCTATGTCCAGCAGTGGACTATATTAGGACATAGGCCTCCCCTAATGAGCGCCAAAGATGGCACTATCATTTGGGGGTTAATGCCCATAATCCCCACGCTGGGCATGCGGGTTGGGGATCGCAGTTCGGTGGAGTTGTTCTGCAGAGGGCGCTGCTGCCCGCCCTCCAGTGTGTTTCCTTTAGTCGCCTCTTACGACACCCACGGGAAGAGATGGGGTGGTGAAATTCTATGCCGGCACCACACGGCGCATTTGATCGTTTGTTTAGATTAAATCGGCTCCGAAACTACTGGACCGATTTGAAAAACTCTATCACCATTAGAAAGTGTGCGCTAAGTAATCCCGACAGTAGAATTTTACAGGATATTGTCAGGAATACCTGATGAACATAGGCTTTGTATAGATTATTACATATTGTATTTAAAAAAGTTAAGCATCTTAGTATAGTCTTTGACGCTATTCAAAACTATCAACGAAACCTACACACAGTATTGAATATCATCTAAGGTTAGTCTTAAAGAAACAAAACAAATGTGAAAAATTCAAATTCTGCTTCAAAAGCATTCATTCGTAGATTATGATAATATAATGATAAAATCACAAGTATTCAGTTGCAGCAAGTGATGGTTTGGGTAGCAGAAATAATAAGTTCAGTCACTGTTGAATCTCATCTCGTTTTGAAATTTATGTATTTTATTTGTGCCTTTGTATTAATCTGTTGACTAATGTTGCTTACCGATATATTGATATATATAGGTTGTGATATATGTATTTTTTCCCAAATTAATCCAATTTACCAGAACTCTAAATCACACGGTTTCGTTTTCACTTCTTCCACTAGTGGACAAAAAATTTAAGTGATGAGAAATCAATAACAAATTATTTCTTTTTTATAATAATTATCTGTATGAAATTTGACTTGTCTAAGTGCTTATTTTGTAAGCCTAAAGAAATAAAGTTATTGAATCTGAATCTGAATCTGACTTAATTTAGGTTCCATTTAGGAAAAGGGGTTTTGTTATAAAACATCTTAGTTCATATTAATTCTCTATATAAATTTAAGTTGTAAAAAAGTCAAATTATATATCTATATTTCTATGTTTAGTTTATTTTGTGATTATCTTATGTTTTGTGCATCTCAATAAACATTTCATGAGTCCACCCAGTATTACTTACATAAAAATATGACCTGCACAGCATGCACTTTTCAATGCCTCTTAGGAGGACTTTCATCGGAAATTGAATGTCGGACCATTTTGCTTGTGCGTTTGTACCTTCGGTTTGTTTGTATAAAGTGCGCAGCCCGATTTCCATGGAAAACCAGCGCTATGGTATGATCTGCAATACGTAGCAAATGCCGAGCGGAGTCCGATTTTGTCAGTGTTCCTTTTTATTTAAGGTTTATTTTATAGAAAAAGAGATAGAAATTCTTCATTGCACACTTAATAACGCCAAATGTCACATTTCCTGTAATATTTATTTTGTTTTTTATTGTTTAAAAACAAAATAAATATTACAGGAAATGTGACATTTGGCGATCTCTACCAGATAACCGTGGATGAATAGGAGCGTTGGACTCAACATGGGGATCTGTGTGCATTAATATGTTGCTTATTATAATATTAATAAAATTCTAATAAATTATCAATATTATATATGCATCTCTTTATGTTCTGACAGACTAAATATATTTTACAATACTTTACTTCACAAACAACGGTTCTGTCTTTCCAGAACTGTGCCACACATTTTCTTCATTCTTGGGCTGATCACAATAAATTTAATGTATATTAAAGATAATGAATAAGTATTTTGAGGAAGACCATTTTCATGTTGACAGTTGAGTAGAAAAATCGGGCGCAAACGCAAACTCATCTGTATAATGTCGTTCTCATTATGAAAATTGAAAAAAGCCTTATCAGTAACCAGCAGTGCCTTGAAAGATTGAATATAAAATAGAATTAGGCAAAGTTTTTAGAGATAAACCTAAAGGTACCTATAATAGCCGTTTCGGTTCTTCGGTGGGGAGATAAAAGGAAAGTTCTGGAATGGATCGCGTCGAGTTTTATCAGATTTCGGTTAGAATTTGTCAGACGAAACACATTTGTGGTATCTTTTGCATGGAGTTTCTTTTACGAGCGGCTTTTAATTAAATTAGCAGAGATAAGCCTTAAACTCTGGTCCCCACATTATGTTCGTGAGTTTGATGTTGGAATAAGTAGGTAGCTGCGGTAGTAGGTATTCGGACATTAATTAAGTAGGTAGGTAAGTACTAAATTGTTCCATTTCATAACATTTCGTCGTTCACAAAGGTGTTTAGTAGTCTTATCTTTACCACAGAATAACTTTAGGTACTTAGACTTTACATTATGATATTTTGAGAACAAAGGATGATAACCATCTGTCTGGAAGACTTCCTAATTGTTATTCTTACAAACTCTTGAATTATAAAAGAATATTCGTAACGAAAAGAAGTAGGTAGGATAGTAGATATTTAAGATAATTATTTGTATTTTACGCATATATAAAAAGTAAATACTATCTTGATAAATTAATCTAATTCTTACAAAATTGTACCTATTTCTCGATTTCATAAATGTTGGCAGAGTTCCAGTTTGTAAAAGCGCCATCTATCTAAAAGCGTTGGGACTTTTAGGAATGAAAGCCTACATCGCTGTGGGTAAAGTTGGCGACCGACAAAACCAGTCAAAAGTTGAGAACCAACAAAATTCCACCTCGAGCTTTGGCCGAGTTTCGTAGCTTATTGGAGTTCTTATTTTGTTATGCTTTAACTTATCTACTTAGAATGAATTTTCGTTGGTAGGTAGGTACTATTTAAATAGATTATTTCTCAAAATGGTCCCCGAAAATGCCTTAGATCGGATCAAACCTGTGGAATAAAATAGTGAAGGGAGGATTTGTCCCAGAAGAACTTTTCGAGACCCATTGATCAGGCTTATGGCTAATGGGCTACTTAGAGAATTGTTGAATTATTAATTTACTTTGAAATTTCATAAAATAGATCGAAATTAAAACGATAAACTTATACATTTTTGTTTTACGGCACTTTTAGCTGTAAAACGCAAGCCTAATAAACTAATTTAAAGACTTTGGTTTATAAATATAATATTTATTAATTATAATATATTTCAGATTAGATTTTAAGCGATAAACCTCACCATTATAGTATGTATTTCTTAATTTTAACCATAATTTAACCTCCATAAAGTTCTGAATATCATTTTAGTTGGCAACTAAATTATATAAATATAATATATTTAATATAATATAATAAAAGCTGAAAAATTTATAAGTTTATCGTTTTAATTTCGATCTATTTTATAAAATTTCAAAGTAAATTAATAATTAGGGGAGGCCTATGTCCAGCAGTGGACTAACATAGGCTGCTGCTGATGATGATGATGATGAATATAAGCTGGTCAATATCTGGCGCAGCGCACCAGCATTGCCATACAACGGTGGCAATGCAGCCAGCATCTTGGGTACACTTCCAACTGGTATTGATATGGATCAGTTGAGCAACCTGTAGTTTGTTCGCAACAGTCTGCAGTTAGCTCAATTGTAAATACTAGTTTTTATTTAGTTAGATTATTGTAATTTTATTTGTTGATAAAGGCTTATTAAAACAATACATTTATATTTATTATACCTATATATAAATATAAAATTAAACAGGGCCCTGTTTCTAATCATTAACTCGAATGGAAAGTATTATAGGTGACATTCCACGATAATGCAAGATACGGTCGATAAAACAACCATTTCGTTGCGCTAAACAACTGGCTTGTAAAATTCGTGTCTCTACCGTATTACAATAAATTGCGAAATGTATGGACAAAACGTATGCTCAATGTAGCTGCGTGTGCGCCTACTATTGTTTGGTAATCCCAAAGGGGCGGTTGCGCAAAAAAATGTGGGAACGAATGTGGTAAGTGTAGGGATGTTTTGAGGTGTAAAACTGTTGGTATCGATATTGATAACTTGCAATAGTTTTTAGTATATCAACATCAACATCACCAGCCTATAATAGTCCACTGCTGGACATAAGCCTCCCCTAATGAGCGCCATAGATGGCATCATAGGGGTTATTGCCCATAATCCCCACGCTGGGCATGCGGGTTGGGGATCGCAGTTCGGTGTAGTTCTGCAGAAGGCGCTGCTGCCCGCCCCCGCTGTGTTTCCCTTAGTCGCCTCTTACGACACCCACGGGAAGAGTTGGGGTGGTGAAATTCTATGCCGGCACCACACGGCAAAGTTTAATATAATTATGTATATATTTTTGTAAATTTGTAAAAAAATTAAGCTTAACCAAAGCTTATAATTGACATGCTAGCGAACTGCGCAATACATAGTATAACAAAAAGCTTGTTAAAGGTTTTCACGGATATATTTAAGAATAGTAGTCATGCTTAGCTTGGGGCTAGGCGATGCTGTGTCGATTGCCCAGAATTATTTGTTTATTTATTTAGTATAGTAAAAATAGTGTATGGCTTATACACTAAGGTTTTTGGCAGATAACTCTTTTAAGGTTACTTTGCCATCATTTATTATGTTAATGTTGTACATTTTATCGTGCAATAATGAATTATTTTTTTCGTTTTGTGTGTAAATTAATGTGAAAAACGGTTGAACCTGTAAGTTGAACAAATTTTACTATACAGAAAAACGTACCTTCATCGATAGTTAGTAAAAAAAAAATTGCTCTACCCCAACACTATTAAACCCCAAAACGTCATGCCTGGGTCCTAGCAGAATAATGACCGTACCTGGCCCATTGAGACCCACGTCGACAATGGCATAGCAAATAGCCATTATTGTCCATGCATGAGCCGAGTCTATTAATACGATCGCCGATTATTACCTAGACCACCGGTTTTAAGAGACCGAGTTTCGACAGGTAAAATTTAATTTGAATGTGATTAATGTCTGGATGCGAGATGCTTTTTATCCTATACCTACGCATACTCTACTAAGGGACTTAGGGATATTCTTCAGGGTGGTATTTTGGGCTCTTTTGTACCCAGTAACGTTCAAATGGATGCAACCTAAATTTTTCTAAGAACCTAGAAGAAATATGAATAAGAATCATTATTTGCTTAAAACATGAGTATCAACATGCGAGCAAGAAATTATGTTAACACAGATTAATTATGATTTATGACCTTCTTGTTTTGCCACTATTTGCGTGCAAGAAGGAAAGGGAACACTGCAGATCTGTCTCTAAAGTGATTTGTCACTAATGGTAATATGACAAATGCAATAATTATGTGATAGTTGTAGTAGTAAGATAAAGAAATAAATAATTTTTGGACACATGCCATGTGACTAGGTAAAGGGTAAAACCATATAGAATCATAATGATAACATGATTATATAAGTTTAACAAATAATAGTAATCATCATCAACGACAGACTATATTAGTTCATTGCTGGTTATAGGCCTCAACTAATGAACACCATAGCCATAGTCTTCAGCTCGCATTCAGCATCTGCCTGCAGATCGTTATCCCATCTGGCCGGAGGTCACTACGTTTGCCGAGTCGCGGTCTCCACTTAAGTACAGCTTGCCAATTTATTGATATGTGTTAATAACTAAGGTTCAATGTCGTATTTATACGTAACGAATCCTATCCTTGTGAGAAACTCCAAGCATAGCTCTTTCCATAGCTTGCTGAGCGACTTTGAAATGGTGGACCAACCCTACCGTCAGTGTTTGCGTCTGACAAATATTATTTACTTATAAATGATTCGGTTATTTATAGCAGGATCAATCGACCTCTATAAAATGACTTTAAATTCATCAATAGAGAGAATGCCATCCCAACCAACAATCTGCAAAAAACATTGCACGAATTGAACACCATCATTTTCCCGTCATGGATCGCACAATAGGTTTTTTGTTCAATTGTGCAATGATCAAAACAGACTATAAATAGAGCACGCCTACTTTTTGGCGACGTTGGGGCCGGATGCGTATGCCTTTGATTTTTTGTTTTATCAAAATACGACGTCAAAACAAAAGATGATAACACAGAGGTTTATGGAATTACAATACAGGAACACACGGGTATTTAAACTTTTCAAAAACTATAAATTTATACACAGACGTTACTGTTGGCTTATAGAAGTTTTATACGGATCCCTAACTTTTAAAAAGTATTTTTTAGCCTACGTCCATCAGTGATTATGTAGGATCCTAGTGAATTAATTTTGAAGTCCATTAGTTTCGCAGTATATTCAATTTAATCAAACCTTTCCTCTTTGTAATATTAATATAGAAAATGTTGATGTACATTTGTTTGAAGAAAGGAATTCTAGGAACCAAAAAAGCAGTATCTATCTGATATTGTAAAAAAAATACCTACTAAAGAGCTCATAAATAATCTAAAATTCAGCTTTTCTGATAATGATACTCAGTAAGAGATCATTTCATTGATTTAAAATACTAAAAACCGACTTTGAATACATAGGTATCTTATTTTGAAACAACTTCTCCGTAAAAGATCATTTGATTAAAGTCAACTTTGTATTTCATATTTTGAAATATTTTTTAAATTGCGTTATAAATATTTATCCCTCTTTTAATAATAATTTTTATGAGACTACCTAGCAATTGTCGTCTATGCAACTGCAAAAGAAGCATCAGAATTGGTTCATAAATGACGATGAAATCGAAGAATATATATGTATTATAGAAATATTAAATACATACAACCAAACTCCTCTCTTCAACTGCGGTTAAAAATGAATTGATGAATTTTTAGGTTTGAATTCATAACGTGGGCAAAGTTATGAACTAAAACGTTGCCCACGTTTTTTTATACAAATTCAATTCTATTATTCTCTTTAAAATTTGTTGCAAAGTAACCTACACATACACCAGACATGTCTGTCAAATTGCTAAAAGGGTTTACCACAGCTGCAATTCAAAGCCGATTTCAGCATCGATAAAGGCTTTAGAGATTTATAATCTTTGTTACAATCTTCGGATACCTACCTCTACTCTTTAGCGATATCTATCTACATTTAGCAATGCACAGCTACGCCATGTGCTCACCTCAAATGACACCGCTTACAGATAAAGTCCCTAACAGCATTGAGAGTCGACGATACGCTTGCAAAATCATAATAGCGAGTCAAAACACGTGCCGCAAGATCGCTGATAAAGTTGATAATTCACTCAAAAAAACATTTTCAACCTCAAAAGTGCGTTTATCGGCTTTGAATCTGGAATCTGTACGGCACACATTCTGCCTTTGTGCTTTATCGTCGGATTAATCAGCGCATGAAAAGGACCCAGGCCGCAGTTTTTTTATCCATAAGTAAACTTCCTTGCGTTGGGCAAGCGTTTAAAACTACAATAACATTGAATTTTGAGATCATTGTTCTGATTTTCTGAGGATTTGTTGACAAAATGGTTTGGGTTATTTTAGCTTTGCGAAGCGCAAAAAATATTTGCGAACCTACTTGTTTAGATAGGATTTTTGGGTGATTTGCTCAGGAAATGGCTTAATTCAAGCATTTGATTGAACAAACAACTTTGGAATGGAAGGACGTAGGATGCGTATGGTTGTTCCACCTTCCCAAATATTTCAAAGGTTCAAACTAGAATGATTATATCTTTTTTGGATACACAACAGTATTAAAAACAGTAACTACTACTTAAATCTAGTGTAGCACAATCAGCGCCTTATCGCTGAAATCGATCTCTTCCAGGCAACCTTTGGACATAACCGGGTAGCAAATCGCGACGGATTATTCTCATTATTAATCACTTCCATTTCTTTTTTTAAATAACAGCACAAGTTGCATCGTATAATGACGCCTTTTATTTAAAAGTATCGTCGGTAAGGTTTTTACTATGAAATAAGTATCTTGGGGTGCGATCTAGCACGCGAGGCTCATGCCAACGTTTTAGCTCAGATATGAAAGTAAACACGTGAAATTGGCTTGTTAACTGCCATTTACCCCGTAAATTACTAAAAGTATAGTGAATTCTATACTTGGGAAACCCTGGAATTATTGTTTCACTACTTAGGCCATTTCTACTGCCTTGTTAATTTTTAATTAGGTAGGAATTCTACTTGATTTTCTATGTTGTTAGTTACTTTGTTTTTAAACAACTGTACTTAACTATGAAATTTAAATAAAGGAGGACCTTTTATATTATATATTTGCTTATTGAAGAAGAAAATATTATGAAAACATGTATGTATATATACATATTTTCCTTATAGGTACCTATATGAAAAATATTGATAAGATAAGAGTATTTGTAATAATATCAACGTAAAGGGCTTGTTAAAATATACATATTATAGTCTATTCAGAAATATTTATATAAGTACAATAATAATAAAGATAAATTTTTTTGCTCTCCTGAATTGATATCCGCCAGAAGAGACTATTGCAAAGAAAAATGGGGAAAACAACAAGTTTATTGCGAGGAACTGGGTAATTTGACTATGGGGAAGAGTTCGGTCACTTGATATTTTACTTTTAGGCCAATTGATATTTCCATCGACGAAGGAAAACGTCAAAAAATAATAATAATATATACTTATACGAGTATTATTAGCTGACACTTGCTAAAAAACAAATTTTACATCCAAAATATTATGACAAATTGACTGGGAAACAGAATATTAAAGTTCATGGGGGTTCCAAAAAACATGACATCCATAAAATCTTCCACCACAAGCCGTGATGTTGAGATAAATTAGTCAACGGAGACACTTCTTGTGTGGCTGCCCATACGCATCATAGATCTAAAACCACGATAATGACCGAACTCGAGGTGGGTTTACTTATAGCACGGAAAGTGTAGGTAAGTTTGTCAACCTCATCTAGTAGTCATTTAGCTAGTCTATAGCTTCTTTGAATTTAATATTAACGAGAATAATCTTTGACATGTGTCTTATGGTCGAATAAAATTGCCAAATGCATGTCAGTTCACGCACAATGTAACTACCCCACAGTTGTAGTTGCAGACGGATAGATGGAAATGGCGGATCATTGTCGGTTCACGCACAATGTAGAATTTTGCAGACTGATAGTCGGACATGGTAAAACTATAAAGGTTCCTTGTTTACTACAAAACTATAAAAAGGCTCCCAGTTACCGTTCTTTACCCTAAAGACAATTTTCAAGGTGGAAATTGGAATAGTATTTTGTCGTATCTAAACTAGCACGATCGTATTATCAATGGTAAACAATGAGGTAGTATATCTACCTCTGCATCTCAGTCTATTATAAAATTCCTTGAAACATCACGACATTTTACATACCAACGCTCTTGATTATCTAAATTCCTTTGATACAAAGGATAAGGGGTGCTTTCGACATTGTCATAATTGTCTATTGTGGTGCTTACGTTGAGCTCCTTCCTAAGGGTCCTATACTGTTGCGATGTTATGTCATAAGTGCGTCTTTTATTACCTATTATTTATAAAGGTTCCTACTCCATAAATTATCTAAATGTTGTTATCTTTACTTAAAAGATTAATTGATTTTGGTAAAACTTTACTAACAAAGTAAATTACAATGAATTAACCGAATTAGAAGTAGTTAAAATTTTTATCAATTGAGCTAACTGCAGACAGTTGCAAACAAACCACATGCAGCTCAGGCAGACACACCTAGTATCAAAAACTAAGTGAGGGTAGTTTCAAATAACGCTGCCCCCGCTTCGCAGAGGCGTTAGCTCCAGTACTCCAGTCATCCCGTGACCACGACAGAGTGTGAACCTATTGAAACGACGGGAAAAATAGATAAATAAACGAGATAAATACCCGTTAAAAAGTACTTATAATCACATGTAGCTCAACTGGATCCATATCAATACTGAACCCAAGATGTTGGCTGCATTGCCTCGCTGTATGGCAATGCTGATGTGCTGCGCCAGAAACTGACCAGCTCTCGGGTCACCTACGGCCAGTGTCAGTTATGAAGTGTCGCGTCAAAGTCAAAAACCCCAATGCTGCTTAAAAAAGTAAGGGATCCGTATGAAAACTGTGAAACCCATCGTTTTAGTGTGTATAATTTCTGAAATGTTTGATTAAAACCCGTGCGAAGCCGGGGCGGACCGCTAGTATCTCATAATCCGAAAGGTAGTAGACCATGTCTGATAGGACACTGATAGGACACCATGTCAAAAAGTAGGTACCTAGTCTTTATGAAAATGAAACTGTGAGAGGATGGGAGGGAGTATTTCTCGATATAAATGTGTTCAAAATGTAGTAGGTACTTCAAACCTACAAGGTAGCTTTCACGAATTTTTAGAGATATTATATGAATTTTAACCATTTGACTTGAATAGTGGCAACCCTATACCCGTGTACGCTCGGCACTAACTCTTTTTCCTTCCCTATAACTTAAACTAGCAATTTTCACTAGGGTTTTTGGTATAGGATTTTATATCTTCGAATGAAAAAACTCATAGAATATCGAACTTCACTTGTTCGGTCTATTAATACATATCGCAAGACTTTTATAAGTCGTGCGTGGGACGCTGGAAACTCATGTGTGAGACGTTGAGAATCGGCGCTTCACACGTGACAATAACACCCATCTGGCATGGATACCGCATGGTCTAAAGACTGTAAGATGACCGTAAGAAGACCACTGAGTTAAATTTCATATTACATTTGATATTTACTTTACATTGTTGGTAACAACGCTCTCGTAAATATGAAACTCGACGGAACTATATTTCTTCGTCATCATCCACATAAATTAACCCCTGCGGAGTCGTTACCTTAATTATCGTTATGAAATAAACAGTATGTTGCTTTATAACTTTCATCAGAGTACCGATTGAGATGGTTACAGACTGTTCGACTTTGATCAAGTTTCAAGTACAAAAATATTGCATAATGTTTTCATCAGAAAAAATGTAATACCTTAATAAATAAATATTAATGGAAAACTTCACACACTGCCTACACAAACTCTGCTTAGTTTGGGGCTTAGATGATGTTCTGTGTCTGTGCAGTATTATTTATTTATTTGTCCTGAGGTGTGTAAGAAAGCTGAAACTAGGCACTCCTTTATAAATCGAGACTTATTGTTCTGATTTAAAAGTAGAAGATATTCCGAGTTTTTTTTTTAATATCTGAGCGTCCTGGTCGTATTGAAGCGTTGATAGGTGAGTCGCAGGCATAGCACATCAGCATTGCTTTACAGTAAGGCAATGCAGTCAGCGTCTTTGAGATATGGACCAGTTGAACTACCTATAGATTGTTTGGACGGCAGCAAACAAAAATTTTGCTATTGTAAATACTAGTTCTGATTTGAATCTGTTATATAGATGATGTTTCCTTTGTTTATAAATTAGGTACTTTGCTTGTTAAATTAATTCATAATAAATCCCAAAGGATTAAAAAAAATTAAAATTGGTTAGTCTGTATGGCACACGAGCTTCAACAATCGTATTATAAATTACGGAAGCGGCAGTAAACGTATTTGTTTACGGTATATTCGTGTATAATGAATATTTTAATGAGGCTTAAATAAAATTCAGTTTATAGCGTTTTACGAGTATTCAGAGTGTGCAAGACGGCCCATTTACGGGGACCTTATATTGCATGCTTGGAATACGTGCTTAGAGACGGTTTCAAGTTTATTTGGCTTTTACTTGGACATTAAATGATTCTTTAACTAAGTAATGGGAAGGGCAAAGTAATTCGTTCCTGTACTGCGGCCAAACTCATTGTCTTTATCTAATTAAATTTTTTGACGGTGTAGACCGGTAGGTGAAGGTCCGCCTGCGACGTAGGAGGTTGCGGGTTCGATTCCTGCCTCGGGACAAATCTGCAGATATCTTTTCTGAGTGTTACCGTTGTGTGCTGACCGTTTTCTATAGTATTATAAAAATCTATCTACTTACCTAATATAATATTGTATTATATAAAAAATACCTATTTAATGATGATTATGATACTGGCATTACTGATGGAGTTAGATGGGTCATTATTCAATAAGTAACTCATCAAAACCAATCGCAATGGCAATGGTACATGGCATGGACTTTTTTCCTCCCGATGTACTCATATAATGTTCAACTAATCCCATTTAAAACAGCCTTAATCATTTCTTGTATCAGTTATCCGTACATGGCTTTCTATGCACAATTGCTATCATAAACGACCATTATAGTCGATTAGCCAGTGATTGTTGAGCTCTCACTCCTCCCCCAAAGAACTTTCACGTTTGAAAATAGTTTGTTAGAGGAAGGGTTCCCGGGTCTAGTTAAGTTGGTCATATTGGTACGCGGGGCACGTTTGACAATTAATCCGAGACCGGTCGAGCACAAGACAGGGTAACAAAGCAGTAACTTAACTTATTTTTATATGTAATTTAAAAAAAATGTTTTCATAACAATACCACCAGTTTTAAAAAAATATTAAAGCGTCTGGTCGAAGCGACGTGTGACCCTAGAGCTAAGTCAGTATCTGGCGCAGCGCATCAGCATTGCCATACAGCGAGGCAACGCGTGCCGTGTGGTGACGGCATAATAAAGAATTTCACCACCCCAACTCATCCCGTGGGTGTCGTAAGAGGCGACTAAGGGAAACACACCGGGGGGCGGGCAGCAGCGCCCTCTGCAGAACTACTCCACTAAACTGCGATCCCCAACCCGCATGCCCAGCGTGGGGATTATGGGCAATACCCCCAAATGACAAGAACCGCCACAAAATGGCCCCCAGTTCCCGGCCGCCTCGCTATTCCTGGCCATGGTAGCGGCCACGGTAACGGCGGGGCAGGGGGTGCTAGGAATCACCGGGCTACATTAGGCTACCACACCCCACACACACTGACCCTGGCAACGTTTAACGGACGCACTCTGAGGCTTGATCACCATCTAGCGCAGTTGGAAGTGGAGTTAGAGAACATTAAATGGCATGTTCTAGGGTTATGTGAAGTCCGTAGAGAGGGGGAGGACACCGTAACCCTAGACTCGGGCCATCTTCTCTACTTTCGTGAGGGTGATAAAACATCCCAGGGTGGCGTAGGTTTCCTCGTCAATAAGGCCCTCTCTAACAACGTCGAAGAAATCTCCAGTGTGTCGACCAGGGTAGCGTACCTGATCCTTCGGCTGTCTAAGCGCTACAGCTTGAAGGTCATTCAGGTTTACGCACCGACCTCGACACACTCGGATGATGAAGTGGAGGATATGTACGAAGACATATCCAAAGCCTTACATCACACCACCAAGGCTCACTTCAACGTTGTTATGGGGGACTTTAACGGCAAGGTGGGAACCCAGACTGGCAACGAATCCCGAATAGGCCCGCATGGTTTTGGTGTTCGAAATCACAGGGGACAAATGCTCGTCAACTTCCTTGAGAAAGAGGGGCTGTTCTTAATGAACTCTTTCTTTAAGAAACAGCCCCAAAGGAAGTGGACATGGCGGAGTCCCGATTCTGTGACTAAAAATGAGATCGACTTCATCATGACGGATAGCAAGCATATATTCAGAGATGTCTCAGTGATCAACAGGTTCAATACCGGATCTGATCACCGACTCCTTCGAGGCTCTCTGAATATAAATTTGAAGCTTGAAAGAAACCGTCTGGTGAAGTCCACGCTCCGACCGAACCCAATCCAAATCATGGCGGGCACCGAGAAGTTTCAGCAGCTTCTCGGGGATAGATTCGCTGCCTTGGAACCCACTGATGACGCTGACGAGACCCTACACAATCTGGTAGAAACGCTGAGGGACGAGGGCATCAAGTTTTGCAAAAAGCAGCGTACTGGTAAGAAGTCCAAACTCTCGGATGAGACTCTTGGGCTGATGACAAAGAGACGGGAAACCACCCAAGCGACTTCGTCAGAGAGGTCAGACCTGAACAAGCGAATTGCGAAGATGGTACGACGCGACCTTCGGAGCTCTAATACACGCCTCATTGAAGAGGCGATAGAGCGAAACCGAGGGTCCAAAGTATTCACTCAGCAGCTTGGAAGGAGCCACCTGACGAAGCTTTCAACGCACGACGGAAGGACCGTTTTGTCGAAGCCGGAGATATCGGCCGAGATAGAGGACTTTTATGGCCGTTTATACGCTGCACATGCTCCCCGTTCCCAACGAGACGACCACGATTCTAGAGCCACCTTGATACGCCACTATACCGACGAACTGCCAGACATCAGTCAAGACGAGATCGTGTTAGCTCTGAGGCAGCTTAAAAATGGAAAAGCCCCCGGTGAGGACGGAATAACATCAGAGCTTTTGAAAGCTGGAGGATACCCTGTTATACAGGAGTTACAGAGCCTCTTCAACGCCGTCCTTCACAGTGGGAGAACTCCAAAGGCGTGGAGTGGGAGTTTGGTGGTGCTCTTTTTTAAGAAGGGAGATAAAACCCTTCTTAAAAATTATAGACCCATCTCGCTCCTAAGTCACGTCTATAAGCTTTTCTCACGAGTTATATCGAACCGTCTCGCCAGGAGACTCGACGAGTTTCAGCCACCGGAGCAGGCTGGGTTTCGCGGAGGATATGGTACCATAGACCACATTCACACAGTGAGGCAGATTATACAGAAGTCCGAAGAGTATAATCAGCCCCTGTGTCTGGCTTTTGTGGACTATGAGAAGGCCTTTGACTCCGTTGAAACCTGGGCTGTTCTACAATCCTTACAGCGATGCCAAGTAGACTATCGTTATATCGAGGTGCTGAGATGTCTCTACGAAGCCGCTACGATGAGTGTCCGAGTACAGGACCAGCAGACTAAACCGATCCAACTGCGCAGAGGAGTGAGGCAGGGGGATGTCATATCCCCGAAACTGTTCACGAGCGCGTTGGAAGATATGTTTAAGACGCTGGACTGGAAAGACAAGGGCATCAACATAAACGGCGACTACATCTCACACCTGCGATTCGCTGATGACATAGTCTTAATGGCGGAGTCGCTAGAGGAGCTGAACCGGATGCTGGACAGTCTAGCTTCAGCCTCCCGATGTATCGGTCTTGGCATGAATTTGGATAAAACCAAAGTCATGATCAATGCCCACATTGATCCAAGACCGGTGATCGTACATGGCCACCTTCTCGAAATTGTTTCTGAGTACACTTACCTCGGGCAGATTTTGCAGTTGGGTAAAAACAATTTCGAGAAGGAAGCCAAGAGGAGGATCCAGCTAGGCTGGGCAGCGTTCGGAAAATTACGTCGAGTCTTCTCGTCATCCATACCGCAATGTTTGAAAACGAAAGTTTTTAATCAGTGCGTCCTACCAGTCATGACCTACGGAGCTGAGACGTGGACACTCACGATAGGGTTGGTCCACCAGTTCAAAGTCGCTCAGCGCGCTATGGAAAGAGCTATGCTCGGAGTTTCTCTGAAGGATAGGATTCGTAACGAATACATCCGACAGAGAACTAAAGTCATCGACATAGCTCAGAGAATTAGCCAACTGAAGTGGCAGTGGGCCGGCCATATTTCGCGAAGAACCGATAACCGCTGGGGTAAACGTGTTCTTGAGTGGAGACCGCGACTCGGTAAACGTAGTGTAGGACGCCCTCCGACCAGGTGGGATGACGATCTGCGAAAGACTGCTGGCAGATGCTGGATGCGACAAGCCGAAGACAGGGCGCTATGGCGCTCATTAGGGGAGGCCTATGTCCAACAGTGGACTAACATAGGCTGATGATGATGATGATGATGATGAGGCAACGCAGCCAGCATCTTAAGGAAGCTTCCGACTGGTATTGATTTGAATCAGATGAGCTACCTGCAGTTTGCCTAAACCGTCTACGGTTAGCTGAATTGTTTAAATACTAGTTCTAATTTAATAATTTAAATGTAATATTTTATTTTTCGTTAGTAAAGTTTTTAACCCAAAGAATAAAAACAGTATACGCCACATTTCCATGCTTTGTCCCGCCATTTTGGTGCAATTACGAATTAGCTTTGCGGTTCCGCTGCTACGATTTTGTGGAGATGTCACCCTTACTAAGGCTACTTGCCGTAATAAAAGCTAAGGCGCTTATCATGGGAAGAAAATATTGTTCTGTACAAGTTATCGTTCAGCGCTTGACAATGCTTCATGTTGTTCTTTAGCAGCTTCCTGCAGGTCATTGCAGAGAGACTGGAGACAACCTCACCTTTCGTGTATCACTGGACGAAAGGACATTTGCTGAGTAATAATTTAGTCAGGTAATATTATGTTATGTGACTAGTGGCTTAATATTTTTTTGTACTATATTTAATTTTTTTATTTTTTTTATTTATAAAAAGTGTTTTATAGTCTGTGTATGTAACTGTCGATGTACCTATGTCTATATCTATACTAATATTATAAAGAGGAAAGATTTGATTGTTTGTTTGTTTGAATTGAATAGGCTCCGAAACTACTGGGCCGATTTAAAAAAAATTTCACCATTAAAATCCATATTTTCCCTAAATATAATATAGAATATTTTCAAAAAAAAAAATTGGGATCCGGATCAAAAATTAATTTATGCTATATACCGACCGATGCAAAGCCGGGGCGGACCGCTAATCTAAAATAAATTTGTTTTAATTTAATTTAATTTTATATAAAATCTATTTTGTATTCGATGAGCACCATTAAAAAATTATATCGATTATAATATATTATGACGATTATTGTGTATTCTCTGTTTGTGAATATTGTACTGTGCCACCAGGTTCATTAGGGTACACTGGCTGCATGATATTGAGTAAATTAATTAAATAGGCGTGTAGTTTTGTACAATATTAGGTACTTTTAACTGTAACTATGTTTTACTGTCGTTTAAAAACGGTTACATAGGAACTACCAACATAAGTGCTTATTTGTAGAGATTTGTTTTATTCTAGAAACATCTGGATTTACTTCACGATTGTCTATAGGTGTTTGTTAGTGTAGTCTTAGAATGGAAAATAAACAGTGTACCTTTAGGATGAACCTTCTTTGTCACACTGATTTGTCATTATAAAATGTTTATTGTGACCCGGTGACCCGGTGTTTATTGTGGCCCTGACCACATGCAGCATAATAGCCAAATGAATATGTCTAATTGTCTAATCACTACAAGGCATTCTTTGTTTCCATCCACGCTTGGACGACTTCTATGGCGTGGTGGGAGAAGGCCCGGCTGCGACGCAGGAGGTTGCGTTCGATTCCCGCCTTGGGACAGATCGTTGTACGATCTGCATTTTTTTCTGTTGTAAGTATATCAATCTTCTAGTACCCATAACACAAGCTTTGCTTAGCTTTGGGCTAGATGATGGTTTGTAGATTATCCAGAATCATTTATTATTATTATTTAACCAACAAAAGTTGGACCTAACACCTAAGTGATCATTCCGTGAGTAAACTCTATGACCTATCTAAAAGATTTCAAGCGTATCTTCCAGCCGAATTTAATATATATAATTAAAAAAAGGTAAAAATGTATCTTGTAACATCTTGGTTTGGTTCGGGGTTTTTTACTAAAAAGGTTAATTTTTCATGTATTTATTTTTTTGATTATGAACACTTAGATTTTCGGCATCAGTGCATGACGATATTTATGACCTCGAGTCAGAATGAACAAAGTTTAAACAAAATATAGTCTTTTGTTAGTGTTTTAAAAATTGCCATCGTCCAACAATCACGTGTTGACACAACTTGTGATGGGTACTTAAATAATATTTATTCACTTTTTCAGCCCATTTAACTTTTTAATAATTGTTGGCTTAAATTTTTATTCGGTATCTTTATATTTGACGTAGCCTAGCACAATAAAGTTTATTAATTTGCTGACATATCTGATTATCTTACTTTCTTTTTGATTACTAAGCGATAAGGCCACCCATTGTACTTGTCTTATGCAATGACTTTTGTCATGTTATTTTTCTGGTGTACAATGAAGCATTTTTGTATTGTATTTATCCATACCATCAAATCATCATCATCATCATCACCAAGACTTTAATAGTCCACTGCTGGACATAGGCCTCTCCTAATGAGCGCCATAGATAGCATCATGCCAATCAAGCATGCCCAGCGTGGGGATTATGGGCAATAACCCCCAATTAATGATACCATAAAATAAAAGAAATAAATTAAAAATTGTATTTACAACTAGTGAATAGTAGCTCAACTGAGAAATACTGATAACCATCGATGGTGCTCATTAGGGGAGGCATTATGTCCAGCAGTGGAAGCAGAGTTAAAGGCTGATGTTGTAAAAAGTGATTTGTCATCGACATAGCTAAGAGAATTAGCAAACTGAATTGGCAGTGGGCCGGCCATATTTCGCAAAGAACCGATAACCGCTGGGGTAAACGTGTTCTTGAGTGGAGACAGCAACTTGGTAAGCGTAGTGTAGGACGCCCTCCGGCCAGGTGGGATGACGATCTGCGAAAGACTGCTGGCAGATGCTGGATGCGACAAGCTGAAGACAGGGCGCTATGGCGCTCATTAGGGGAGGCCTATATCCAGCAGTGGACTGGTATGGGCTGATGATGATGATAATGTAGTAAAAAGTGGTATTATGTTAAATAAAATAGAGTCAGTATATTTTGTTAAAGTAAATAGCCTCAAAGAAGATGATGAATAAGAACGAAGTCCCGGGCGTTCACTCAGAGATAATTTTATAAACCGACGCCTTCCTTTCCCATCAAGATGATCCATCTATGCTCGTCTTTGTTGGTTGAAAGCACGACCCAAATATTGTCACAATGGACTGGAAAGCCTGAGGGACAATGAGCTCGAATAATTAATGACTGAGAGCACGAAATGTCGCTGTCTTGTGCCGACGATGAAGTGATGTTGGAACAAAAAGGATATGGAGTCGATAACAGGGAGCGCTGTGTCTTAAATTTTTGAAGTTTTTACAGGTTATTTCTTGTCCTTTGCCTCAAAATGCGAATGGAAAATTTGCTACGCGGAATTAACGATTTCGAGGAAGAGAATCACTCCTTATTTTTGTAAAGAGATAATTCTAAGGTACTAGTAATTCAGGCAATTAATTAGTAATTGTGCTAAATAAAACGTACATAGTTTCTAAATGAGATTTCGGTTTGGTTTTAGCAAGCAAAGTTGATGATTTCGGGATTATCTTAGCTACATTTTAGTATAATAGGTATTTAAATAGGAGATAACAAGCTTTGAAATTTTACACCGTTTAGAATTAGATAGATACATAGATAAATAGAAAATACTTTATTATACCACATAAATAAAGAGAACATTAAGGACAGCCATCCTTAAAGTATCCTTGAAATGGGCTGGACTTGAAGGAACACTATAATACGGTGGCACTTAAATAATAAAAATAAATAATAATAAAGAGTTTACACTAAACCAACAATACAACTAAATTTACAATAAATACCTACTAGAATACCTATACATATACTGACCCTAAAAATACTATAAAAACTTATTATAAAAACTAAGTACCGCGAGTCCATACCATTCCCTGTTCTGCCTGCCATCCAAGCGGCTCATATCGTTAGATTAAGATAAAACAATAATCCTTTTCAGCTTTTATTTCAACTCTATGAATAGGCTATGTCTTAATATACCTTCGGAGAAAAACGTGCGTGGGACGCTTCTTACCTGCCTTTGTTTGTAGTATGCCATTAACCAGACCAATGTGATATTAAGACTCATTTGTGACAAAGCTACAAGAATTTTTGTGTCTGAATGGCTTTGAAGTACAAGGACGTAAAATATTGTGGTGTGCCAATAAATCTCTAAAACATAACTTAGTTTGTCTACTCCACGTTGTACATCGTCGCTACAATGCGCGCTCAAGTGTCTGTAAAATTAACAAAGAAAATTCCCCCGCGGACCTAGGGTCTCGACGCCAAGGGGAGCAAATTTGTAGGCTCTGTCGAGACCTGCATATTTACGCCTCTTGTCTTGATCCTCGGCCAAATCTGCTGCCGAACCAGCCCTCACGGATGTCCTAGGGAGATGGGAGAGCGCAAGTATATCGAGACAAGTAGCGTCCCACACACTGGGCCCCAAAGATATTTTAAACTTAAACTTACATTTGATTAATACTTCCATACTAAGATTAAAATAGCAAACGTAACTGTCTGATCGCCGCCTGTCTGGTTTTACCTTTTCATGACACACTGGCAGAACCATTTTAATAAACACCAATAAATTCCAGAGTCCTTGATATAATAATTAAGTATAGCAACTTTTTGTAAGGCTTTCTTCAGTTTTTATCTCAAAAAACGCGTGCAAAGTCGCGCACAGAGGCTAGTATTGAACATGTAAACTATTTCTGAAACACAAGGAAGAAAATTACCCTCCCGTTTCCAAATTAAAACCGCAACATACAAAACCACCTGACACAAAACATCGAAGCCTCGTGTATTGCTTTTATACTATACTAGCTTTACCCGCAGCCTCGCACGCGATTTCCATACTAATATTATAAAGATTTGATTGAATGTTTGTTTGCTTTGAATTGAATAGGGTCCGAAACTGCTGGCTGAAAAATGGAAAAAGGAAGAAATTGAAAAATTCTTTCAACATTAGAATCCTAAATTTTCCGTGTTGAACAAAAGCTATAGAATATTTTCAATAAAGTTAGGGATCCGCATGAAAAATTCAGTTTTTGTTAAATACCCGTGCGAAGCCGGGGCTGACCGCTAGTAACAGATAAAATAAAGTTTGTCAAATAATTCCAGATGCAACTTTATCAGTAGAAAATTTCGGCAGGTGCTGTTTACTACTTTTGGCAATTTTTACAAATACATATCTTACAACACTCCAATTCTTCACAATCTGAGGGAAATTTTATTATTAGAAAGATATTTTAACCGTGGTCACGTACGTGGATACCACTAACAAACGAAACCTCGGATAGATATCCCGATAATGTTGATCCAAACAAAATAAGACTGGTACGTTCTGTGATTTTATTTATAACATTTTCCAAAACCGAAACGGAAATTTGTTTCGGAGACGTCTTACATCCAAACTTGCTAACTCCACCTCATTATAATGTTCCCACGTAAAATTGAAGGCAACTTTAAGTATTCTGCGCCCCTTTGATTCTCTATTTACCATGCGCTGCGGGTTCTTAATAAAGCAAAGGTGTTTAATTGGCTGACAAACTGCTCGCGAAGTAATTACGCCTTCGCTGGCAACCGCTCCTACAATGCGTCAATCTGAGTGACGGGCTGGGAAACTTTGCATTGTCGATAAAAGATGAGTTATCGATATTTTTAAGGTTAAATATGCTTTTTTTGAATGAAACTGTGCATCAACTAAGAAAATTTCAATCTTATATAATAAAATAAATAAGAACCAGTGTTTTTACGATTAAGATAACAACAGCCGTAATCATTGCAAACATTCTTTGAGTACGAGTAGCTCATCCAATCCTTCTATACCTACCAGTTGAAAGTGTCCCCAAGACGCTGGCTACATTATCCCGCGCGCTGTATCCTATGTCCTATGGTTTAATAGGAGGGTTACTCTTAGGACCTTTCAGAGTTTTAAATCGTTTATTTATGGGTTAGTGATTTTGATCACAGTGCGTATTACGGTAGTGCATTTTAAAACGTTTTGTGAATTCATTCAGAATAGGTGTAATACAAAATGATTTCTTCTCCTTAGTGACTCTTGGCAAAGTGGCCATGGTTATGATGGCAGAACAGCTATTGCAATGAACCGCCTTATTCTGTTGATTGTGTTGCGGGAGCAGTTGGTTATTGGTGTATTGAATCAGAGTGGTAGTAATATTATGTGAACAAATAAAGTTGAAAAATTTAAATTTAAATATATTTGATTTAGACTGAAGGTGAAACAAGCATCAAAAAACAATTCCTTCTTCAGGGTTATCTTTGTTCGTAATTAGCCCGATTACATCCACAATGTGTTCTTCAAAATACGGCAGTTTTTATAGCAAAACATTAAAAATAAGGCAGGGATCGAAAGTAGATGGAGATCATTGCTTAGAGAACAAAATTTCAATGCGCACACTCGATATTTTCCCAGCTTGGAATAGGTAAATTTTACCAACACTTCAAACGTCAAAGAACAGCTTCATACAGCGTTGTTGCTGATATCAAAGCTAGCAGCTAACCGTGATGATGAGTCAGGATGGAGGGCAAGAACAAAAGAACAATAGAGGTGCCTTAACAGAACTTCTACAAACTTTGAGATAAATCCAAACCTCACTTCACGTTGAAGATAGTTTTGTTTGTTGCAGTTCTTTACAACATCCACCACCTGTATGGCAGATCATTATTTGCCATTGTTGGGCAGAGGACGTCGTAACACTACAGATTTTAGTTACGAGAGATCACTATAATTTGTCCGCAAAATTAAAAAGCAGTGTAAATAGAATATTTTGAAGTTGATCCCAGTTTTATCAAAACAATCCTTCCTGTCTATCGTACTATAGAATATGCTTACTATATATACTATAGAATATGCAGTGCTATTATCCAGACCACAGCATTTACAGCAATTTTTCGTTTACACTCCACAGACAACTGAATGGAATGTTCATTTAATTCTAATTGAGGGTGGTTTTAATTGTTGAAATTATCTTGTCGCAATTTGAGATTGACGATAATTCGTTTGGAAGTTTATTTGTATCTTTCATCCGTTTAATTCCTAGCTTATTTAAATTACACCAAATTGTATGATTAGGGTGTTTTTCGTTTACCTTCTTGATATTTGAGTTTTGGTTTTGTTTGTGAGTCTTGACAGCCGAACGGCTATGAAAGCGTTCGGCACACCGACCGACATAATTATTATGTATTGCATAGCTGTGAAAACCTTATTTATTCATTTATAGGTACCAACATTACGTATGCTATAGCCCGTAAGTGGGCTATATCATACGTAATGTTGGTTATCTTCCGTGTGCGAAGCGACTCGCACTTGCCAGAATACATTAGGCAAGACTTTTTTGGTTCACATGCTAGCTTATTCTTTTTCTATATTTTTATGGAAATCAAAAAATCAGTGTTTGCCAAATGAACGTGTTTTTTTCTTTCTTCTTTGTGTTCTAATATTTTGAAAAAATTATTACTTTCAAAACTCAGTTTTGTCACTAATTTTAATAAAAGCAGAGCCGCTGTTATTTACTTATGCACATCCTTCATCAGGTTTAATACACAGCAAGGACTTAATACAACTGAGCTTCAGCTAAGGTACCTACACAGTACACACGTTTTAACAGAGGTATCATAAATTAAGCCTTTCTCATATACTACCGGTATAATAAGGTCGTAGGCAATCTAAGATTTCTATGTGAGCGTGTGTTTATATATTTTTAAAGAAAGCTATTCCGTCTTAGACTTTGTGTAAGACCTCACCATCAAACATCTATTACCTATCTGCTTTGAGCTACATCTCCACCTCTCTCCACTAGTCGAGAAAGTGTTATCCTCACCCGATCGATATTTCTTCAGCTTTTTTTTACTATTAAAACTATCGTAGTTTGACGAATACATTATGAATGTAAGCGGGTTAACTACGAACCTATTATATGTTGTAAGAACACCAACGTTTCATCTCTTAACGACTCACCCTGATTAAGTCCCTCGTTAAGGGATGAAACGTTGGTGTTCTTACAACATATAATAGGTTCGTAGTTAACCCGCTTACATTCATAATGAATTTCTTTAGCTTGTATGATTACAGGTAAATTTTGGAGAACAACGTCAAAGAACACCACTCAGCAACTTAATACAGGGTTGTTGCTGCTATTAAAGGTAGCACTATATGTATCTGCTCTTTCAAACGCATTCGTAAGTTTTTAACTCAAATTGGTGTTCTCCCAACACAAAGACAGTTCGTAGTATACCCACTTTATTCATAATGAATCAGCTCTCTGTGATGAAAAGAAGCACCGATTAGTAGTTACGACAGGATCGATCCAGTATCAGCCCACTATTTCTTCCAGTGGTAACTCTCAAGCTTTCAGACTTCCCCTTATTAGCCCTGAAAAAAAGAATTTTTCATGTCTATAAATATGTGTGTAATTATGTGTTTATAGTATATACCTGGAAATTATTGATTTTACCGTTTAAAAAGGATACCGATCAAATCACTTTCCATCCTTGAAAAATACAATACCGTAATAGTTAAGGAAATTTAAGTTAACACCGTAACGCAGCGTAACGTACCGTAACGTGGCGCCGTACCGTAACGTGTAACACCCTTTATTTAACCTTCTTAAGGTTTATCAGAGGTGGTAGAGCGTGATATGAGAATAAACGACGCGACAGGTATATACCGGCGGATATTGCTGAATTAACGGTTTAATTAAACTCAGGCAGCTGTGTTCGTGCCAGTTTAATGAGTTTAGTATTTGTACAACTAGAAAACTAGTTAGGGTATGTCTATGATATTTCTGTAAGTGCTAAAGTTGTTGCTTGAAGTGGGTTGATTAGAATGGGATTTCATTGTTAATTTTAAAGCGGGGTACTGACGAGTGTTTTGCTTCGCCCCGTAATCGCATGAAACGTCAAAAAACCGTCGAATTGCTCGTAGTGAGTGCCATTTATCCTCGTGCTGACTACACGAATGCTCGCTGTCAAACACGTTACATTACGTGCTGTAACGCTGGTCAGTGCCCACCTTTAGGCAGATAGTACGAATGTTTCTTGGAAGAATTATGTGGTATTTGAAGAATCATGAGAATCATCTGCCGTGTGCCGTGTGGTGCCGGCATAGAATTTCACCACCCCAACTCTTCCCGTGGGTGTCGTAAGATTCGACTAAGGGAAACACAGCGGGGGGCGGGCAGCAGCGCCTTCTGCAGAACAACTACACCGAACTGCGATCCCCAACCCGCATGCCCAGCGTGGGGATTATGGGCAATAACCCCCAAATAATGATGCCATCTATGGCGCTCATTACGGGAGGCCTATGTCCAGCAGTGGACTATTATAGGCTGGTGATGATGATGATGATGAGAATCATCTCCATAGAAAAAGGTAAAGGAAAGAAAGAGTTCATAGTGCACAGACAGTAAATAAGAGAAATTTTACACCCAATATAGAATTACAAAAATATGATTTATCTACTAACCAAGTAACAAAATTATTAACAATCACCAAAATAATAACCAATTAACCTGCAATCAGGTTCTTTTAATCAAACTAATTGAATGCACTTTCCAAAAAACACAAATATAACTCCCCAAAGGGAGGCATTTGTGGGTCGTAGTATCCTTTAACTATGTATTCAGTTCGAGAATACAGTACTTGATAGAATAAAATAATTGCAAATAGTTTTTATATCTATATAATATCATATCTATTTCCTAAAAATCCAAGGCAGGGTACCCAGAATGATTTAAAATCAAAATGCTGCTAGAATTTAGATTTTTTGTTAGATTTTGCTTTAAAAAACTAACACTTAGTAAATCTGAAGAGTCCTACACATTTCCTGCTATTGCACACACACACACACACACTTGACTATATAGCTTAGAAATGGTGTGCAGGTGGATACAGGCCAGCGAATGTCTCACTAATGACTCATACAACCATTAAACAGCTCCCAGCCACCATTCCAGCTATTTATTTTTATGACACTGATTGTATCTGGGGTACGGAGCAATTATAAGTTTTACTTGCAACTCCAAATCATTTTATATACAGGCAATCATGGTGGTAAGGAAATGGCCGGCTGTGAAGTTAGTTTACTATTACTTATAATTATATTCTATCTTGACTTACGCACAATGTTTTAACTTAACTTTAATTAATATTTTTCTTGGGTTTCAAATTCATCAGTTACAGAATAATGAACATAAATATTCCTTATTCTTTAATACTAACTATAGTAAATTTGAAATTAAAAATGACAGTGCGATGTGAGCTCCTAGTTCTGTAATCATAATATATTATCAGCTGTATCCAACGGAACTTAAAAAAACTTAACATATACTGTGCCTATTACTATTTACGATATTGCACCTTCAGATGGTTCAAATGTGATGTTATGCAGTCAGCGATTGATACTCGTAGAAGATTATTTGGTAGTCCGTTAAACTGAAACCAGTATTCCTCTTTGTGACCAGAGCAGTCATTTACCCTTCAAAACCACAGGATATTCCTGTACCCTAAGGAGACACTGGGTCGCCTCAGGATACTGAAATATCCTCATCTATTCAGAGACACGAGAACACACTGACCCTTCGTTAATTATGTAACCTGCCCTGCAACACTTCTTAATGGACACCGAACTTAGTTCACCTTAGATTTTATTACGGTTAGAAAAGGATCTCATCTTTGGGATTTTGTTTCGTCAATAGAATGTTAATTTTCATTTTATAAGGGTTATCTTTTCTTGTTTTAATTGGGAGAGAGACATAGATAAATCATTTTTCATATTAAGTACGATACTGACTTAAATCCTATTTTAGGTTTGTCTAAGCTGTGTTCTCACATATTTTAAGTATTGAGATTTAGTTTTCAGAGAAAAATGTAAAAAAATGTTTTTTTTATTAGAGTTTCGAGATTGGTTTGGATAATCTCAGAAAAAAAAAGTTGGGAAAATGAATACATAGAGCTGGTTCCTCTATGTATTCTCCCCTATTTCATATCTCAGCAGTTATCGCTTGATATAATAGTTTTAAAATTAAACAATTATACGTTGCACGTGAAGCCTGGTACAGATCTAAGGAAAATCATATGAAAAATTTCATCTTTTAGTACAAATTTTGATGCTGAAATTTTAAAAGAGAACTAAATGTTTTAACTAGGCATTAAATGAAAGGTATTAGTTTATGTATCAAGATTTTTGTAACGAATATAAAAAAAAATTGAAAAAACATCTAATATCCTTTTTCCATCTCTGAAGTTTGCTTAACAATTCATCTGAAATGTATCTGGAGTTTGTAGATAGGGATTCGTATTTCCAGATAAATTATAGAGAAGTCTGTTATAAACCTTTTTGAAAAATGAAAAAAGAAAGAGGGCATGATTTTTAAAAGAGAGAGCCTATTCAAATATATATTGTAATATTAGTAATCTATCCACGATAACATAAGTTCTGCTTAGCTTGAGACTAGATGATGCTGTGTGGATTATCTAGCATTATTTATTATCTAAGTTTGACTGTTTACTAGAAGTACGAAAAATTTCTTCCCCTGTTTAATAATTTTGGAGATACTAAGTACAAAATACAATAATTCACATTTCCCAAACTTTCGGCTGTAGGTAAGCTTTTCATTATTGTAAATATATATAATTTGTATAATTGAAAAAGGTTCGAAACCTCACAAATACATTTGCACTGTAATGGTTATTTTTTTTTTATAAAAAATCTATTAGATATTTTTATGTTGTGTATATTTTGTAAGGTACGTATTAACAATGGCCCGACAGAGAATAAGCGTTCGTTTAACATAAATAATACAAGGAGCGAGGAAAGGTAAAGACGCTGATAGTCAGTTTATAATCTATTCTATACTAATATTATAAAGAGGAAAGATTTGATTGTTTGTATGTTTGTTTGAATTGAATAGGCTCCGAAACTACTGGACCGATTTCAAAAATTCTTTCACTATTAGAATCCAAAATTTTCCCTGATGAACATAGGCTATATAGTATTTTCACTAAAATTAGGGATCCGCATGAAAAATTCAATAATTAAACCGTGTGCTATGTATTCAACCTCTTTCTATTATGGCGGGGAGCCATAATACAAAAAGAGGTTGAATATATAGCGCACGCTGCTTGCTTTTTCTCTACGGCCAGTGTCAGTTATGGAGTGTCGAGTCAATATCAAAAACCCCAATGCTGTTAATAAAAGTATGAGATTCGTATGAAAACTGTGAACATCGAGTTAGTGTTTATAATTTCTGAAATTTTTGATTAATACCCGTGCGCAGCCGGGGCGGACCGCTAGTTAAATAATAAAAAAGATCACTAGAAATAATGCTTCTCTCGTAAACCCGTTCACAATAATATTCAAACAAGGAACCAGAGATAGGACGCACAAATCACAGTGAAATAGATTCAGCGATAAGTACCTCCTACATTCCATTATCAGAAAGCCCGTGTTCGAAATAAGGGCAGCCACCTTTATTGCGAAAGGGATCATAACAGTAATTCACATGCTCTTGATATATGACGTCACATTGCTCTACCCTGTGTTGTTAGGGATTGGTCAAACTTTAGGCGATTAGACTGTTCTTCAAAAATTTCAGGAAATTAAGTCGTAATGCTATGTAAGGGTCTTTCACGGCATCCAGTAGGTTTTGGGGAAACGACGCAAGGAGGAGGACAAGATGTTGATCATCTGTAATATGTAATGACAAACTTCCTGTCAAAATAGTATAGAATATATAAAAAGCCGTGTGGTGCCGGCATAGAATTTCACCACCCCAACTCTTCCCGTGGGTGTCGTAAGAGGCGACTAAGGGAAACACACCGGGGGGCGGGCAGCAGCGCCTTCTGCAGAACAACTACACTGAACTGCGATTCCCAACCCGCATGCCCAGCGTGGGGATTATGGGCTATAACCTCCAAATAATGATGCCATCTATGGCGCTCATTAGGGGAGGCCTATGTCCAGCAGTGGACTATTATAGGCTGGTGATGTTGATGATGATATAAATAGACTTTTATTCGAACTGTGTCTTAGAATTATTTACGAGATTATCTTTACTAAATACAGTTCTACGGCGGAGGAAGAAAAATCTGTGTAACACGATTTCAAATTACCCGTATCTTCACCATGTTCCATCGACTTTTTATGAATTTATACTTATTGAATATCACAAAACGTGCCTAATAAGACATATCTGCGGAGTCTTATTAAAAATACTACACACTATGAAAAAATTGCTGAAATGCAGAAAGCAATATTGTTTTGTACTGAAGAGCAATTTGGATGTCATTCTTGATTTCAGCTCATTTAAATATGATTAATATTTAAAAACTGGGTACTGTTTTCGTAAACAAATAATTAATCTCATTATTTCGGTTAACTATAGATCCATATTTGGTGGTACAGATAAATATAAAAATAGAAAGAAAGAGTTATGCACACTTGGAAATAAAAAATAAATAGCTTTTTAATTTACTAGTATTATTTTTAATCAATAGCATGTTCGGTTCGCAGAGTTAAATTCTCTCATAAAATTTAGACGACGTAGCTGTGTTCAGTCCAAATATCTAGTAGACCATCCCTAAATTGTTAAAAATATCGAATAAAATGTAAACAAAAACAAAACCGCTCAGTATCAAGCGAGCTCCTTTCAAACCTGACCACTAATTCTCGCAGTATTGGCTTGTTAGTCCAGTAGAAGGCGCTAGTGTTCTTTATTACTGTTTATGAAAACCTTCGGGGAGGGTACATCGTAAACTTTATGGGGATCGCCAAAATAGAAATGAAATTGGTATCGGATTGTGTCCAATATGGTTGTTATGAAAAAAATAATAACAGGGGCTTCTGGTTTTACGACCTTACGAACGCTCAATTTTTTTATAACTTAAATTTATTTTTAGACTTTATTAAATTGAGCAAGATTTCTGTGATACCAACTCATGGAGTTAGCAATGTGCCCAAACCGTTCACCCTCTTTATAATAGTCTGCTAACTTAAAGCATTGCTATTTCTGTCTATCTTCTTCCGTCGACTCAAGACAGAGTGAAAAATAAAAACTTGATGTTTTGCATTAGACACAAACAACTTGCTAATCTTTCTTTCTCCTGAATGTTGACCCATCGCAGGCATTTTTAATGAATGGTAGTATTCTATGTAAGTACATCTATCGTAATGTCTAAATATTGTATTACGTTATCTGTACACAAAATTTCGGATTAGCCTGCCATAATTTCTTTATTGGTCTCGTTATATATATTTTTGGATAAACTGTATTATGATAGGACTACATTGTGGAAATAAGAATCAAATTTGATAAATAATGAATATTCACCTCTAAACTATAGCTAGGCTCAATCCTAAAATCAATAAACTAACAAAATAACAAAGCAAATTATTAAATACCGAGGAAAATGAAACGGTCCAAAGTTTCCAATAATCGAACGCCAGATGTCAACAAAGAAAGCAAACTTCCGAAAGAGTTGGGAAGTAATATCGTTCTCCCACGAGAACTGAGTCAATAAACAAAGAGGGGGCGTTTGATACACTTGTAAACTAATAACTCCGTGCTTCTTGACATTCGTAAACAATGGCTTAGAAACTTTTAGAATTGCACGTGACGTTTCCTAACTCCATCATGGAAAGATGGGAATTAAATGTTTCCACTTTGTGATATAATTAATTCCATTTTCTGACTTTAAAATTTTAATGAAATGGCTTAACTATGTTTGAATTTGTTTACATGCTGCGTAAACTATTAATAACCCTTGAACAAAAAAATAATTTCTTATAAAATTTTAGATGACCTTTTTCTTTCTTGGTTTTAAGATTCTCGTCTTTAGTTACAGTAAGAACTGCACCTGCAGTTGGTAAATTACTAACAATCCCAAAAAATAAATGTCATCTATCCAAAAAAGGTTGTATTAAAAGTCTCCTTTTTTGGCAGAAAGTACGATAATCTAGAGAAAGAATAATATATATCTATTCTACCTCCTTGCTTCAACTCGAATCCACGGCCAATATTAATAAACAATAGACTTGTGACAAATAAGCAACTGCTGGAAGCAATCAGATGCCTCGGAGAGGGGAGAATAGATTGAATTTTTCAAGACTCTGCTATTGTAACGCGACCCTCCACGATGGAATTGGCTTTGTGATAACTAAGGTTACAAAGTAAATTACTTTCAAGTTGACATTCTGATGTTTTTTTTTTTACTGAGTGTGAATTGTTTACAAGCTTTTATTTATTTGCCCTGTTAATACGTACTTACCTACATTATGTGTGAAATAGGACGCCCTCCTGCCAGGTTGGATGACGATCTGCGAAAGACTGCTGGCAGATGCTGTATGCGACAAGCTGAAGACAGGGCGCTATGGCGCTCATTAGGGGATGCCTATGTCCAGTAGTGGACTAACATGGGCTGATGATGATGATAGAATGCAAAAGTGTGATACCGTTTTGTCAATAACCTGAGATAATAATTACATACCTTTCCATAAGACTTCAGTCCTTTACTAAGCGAAACAAATACATAATCCACACAACAGCAATTCGGTACAACTTAAACATCATAATATCATCGAGCTGATCTGAAGATGCAGAAAGAAGATTGTCTGAGAGAAGAGAGAGCTCCTAAATGAAGCGACGGAACCCCATCGAGTAAGGACTGCGTTTTGGAATAAAAGCTGATCTTTTTTATTATTTCACCTCAACCTCTCAACCAAGAAATTGTTATGAAAACGTAGTTCCCTCGTGATTTTGAATACAATGTAAAATTAACCTAAAATTGACAATGTGTGTATGGTGTTTTTGCCGTGTGGTGTCGGCATAGAATTTCACCACCCCATCTCTTCCCGTGGGTGTCGTAAGAGGCGACTAAGGGAAACACACCGGAGGGCGGGCAGCAGCGCCCTCTGCAGAACAACTCCACCGAACTGCGATCCCCAACCCGCATGCCCAGCGTGGGGATTATGGGCATTAACCCCCAAATGATAGTGCCATCTTAATGGTCACTTTAGTGCTAAACACCTTATGTATTAAGACACCATAGAACCGATGTTTCCCCTAAAATAAATAAATAAAAATAAAATAAAATAAATCTTTGGCGCTCATTAGGGGAAGCCTATGTCCAGCAGTGGACTATTATAGGCTGTTGATTGATGATGTATGGTGTTTATCATTAAGTATGATGTTATCCCTTATGTTTTAATAAGATATGATTAACTTGAATACGCACAAGTACTTAATATTAACTTGTATCTCTATTTTAAGCCCGTCATTTGGAACTCATTGTTAATCACCCTAATGACAAATAAGGGTTCAAATATTGCTAAACTTCTCACCGCTTCTCAAGAGTATCTTCAATTAATTGAGAAATGAGATCTTATTGCAAACTCCAAGAACTAATAAATTGTCCTTTCCCAAATTATTGGTAAATTATTAATATACTTCAAAGTCTTACCAAAACCACTCTGACAGGAAATTGTTACGAAACTTCCGAATTATAGAGCCTACTTCATCTAAAACTCGATCGATATTTTTTGTAATCGGATTGAGTGAACATCAAGGAAGACGTTAGTTTTTTATAAATTTCTTACGCAAACAGACAATGGTCGACGACGACATCCCGGCAGGCGGCAGAATGAGCTAATTATTTACAATTCGACACGCAGCCAAAACGTCCTCCTAAAAAATGCTACGTGAAATCTCATTTCCGAAGTTTGCTTTGTCCCGACACTCAAAAAGCAAACAAAAGGGTTCCATACCCCTCTCGATTGATAAAACTTCAACATTTAATCTGATTTCGGCCCGCTTAAAATTCTGCGGTTGCAAGTTGTAGCACATTTTTAATGACAAAGCACTCTGGTAGAATTTAAAATTCGAAATGTCAAGTTGGATTCGAACGATAATGATATTTAAAATAATTATTTTAAAAAAGGTGCCATAGGGTTGTGTCGAGGCGATGCGTTCGCGTGATCGGCTCGCGTGTCTCATGCCTCGCTCAAATTAAAACCTTCGCTGATAAGACCATGCACCTCACGACTGTCGCACGACGCGTCCGTCCCGTCTCTTTTAATTACGCACCCTACACAAACACTCCCTTTTATTACCAGCTATAGTGCAAACTACATCAAACGCCACCATCAAAATTTAGTAAATTTATTTGAGAGAAATTTCTGAGAAATTTCCTGGCAAACGACATCCGACAGTATAAAATTAATGGTATCGATTAACAGGCGACGGTTTTGAGATCGCGTGCGACTGATGCGAAGCCCGACACCTCCTGCCTGGGAGCTGTCCATGTCAATTTTAATTGGGCCAGTCTTTTTGCTCTTATTGCGATGGGAGTGATTGTTCCCTCCTTATTTTATGCGAGGTCACGAAAATTAATATTGTGTTTTGCACTTTGCTATTTGTAGACGATAAGGAGAATGTAATATTAGGTAGGTATAAAAACAGCGATGAACATCTTGAAGGTAGGGCTTTATATTTTCAGCATAAATAATACTTGAAACGGGAGTTACTTTATTTAATTAAATTCATAGACACGATGCGCCATGAGGCAAACAACTTAGCAAACCTTCACAAGTTAGTACAAACACGCTAAAATTAAATTAAAAGCCAAGCAAAATATAAAAATTCAATTTCTAAAACACTTAAATTCAAATATAAGAATAATCCTAGAGCCCATATCTCCAACAATGTTCTTGTATTACAAAAGCAATCGCGGGAGGACACTGTTCTCTGAAAGAAAACTGAAATTTACAACTATGAAAGTCGATAAAGTCGATTGTATGAATCCCTGGAGAAAACCAGCTCCGTCGCGACACTTAACGAAATGAATGTTGCTCTGAGCCAGCGCCTTCCAAACTGAAATGAATATTGACTATCAGACTAAATAAAAGTTAGATTACAGTTTTGGAAATCTGGATTTTTCATTGAAATTTGCAATTCGACCAGACTCCAAATGAAAGTTTATTGACTTTGCTGAAGAAGCGATGGCATGTTAGATCGGCTATTGAACTGATTTAATATGTAGAGGTATATTAACTCTTAGTAATTACAGTAAACTTGTTATGTTAACAAAGTTCATTCCTATGGTTTATTTCACTTTATTCCATGATTATCGAGTTCAATGTTACCTGTGGCTCTTAAACTTTCCAGATTATAACAATAGCGATTCCAATAGTATTTGGAAGATCATCATCATCATCATCAGCCTATGTTAGTCCACTGTTGGACATAGGCCTCCCCTAATGAGCGCCATAGCGCCCTGTCTTCGGCTTGTCGCATCCAGCATCTGCCAGCAGTCTTTCGCAGATCGTCATCCCACCTGGCCGGAGGGCGTCCTACACTACGTTTACCAAGTCGCGGTCTCCACTCAAGAACACGTTTACCCCAGCGGTTATCGGTTCTTCGCGATATTTGGAAGATGCAGATCAACAAAACATAATAAATGTACATATATCCCCATAAGCGTGCTCAGTTCCCAAAAGAGCATCAACGAGCGTACAATGTACCTACATCTAACGCTAAGTATAAGATAACGGTCTCATTTAGACAATAGGATACTTCAAGATGTTCAAGGCTCACATTTTAGCAAGAAGCAGGATGCTTCCTGTTCAGAAATATATCTTACCAGTATCTATACGTATACTGATATATAAATATTCAGGTAAGTATTTAAATACAACCCACTGTTCTTGAGGACTACTGTCATTTGACAAAGTTCCTAATGTCTTACAAAAATAAAAGTATTTTTAGAGCTTTTGTCACCTGTTTCTTATCTAAATGTGCCCTCACGATGCCTCAAGACGCTCTGCGACTTAGCTCCGGCAATGAATGGTCCAATTTGCTTCTAAGTAATCGAGCGTCGAATGGACCACGCGCCATGAAATTAGATCATCATGCAGCCATATTCCAGCTATTTCTTTCTGTTATGGTGATGAAGCGTATGTTAGATTTTATTTCTGTGTGATATCGATTATTTCAATAAGCTTTTATGCTATTTCCATGCAAAGGAAATTGCATCACGCGGTCTAATGTTTAATTACCTATCTGATATCTGTTCTCTGATTACAAGACAGCTATAAAGTCTATTACTTAAATAGGGTAGTATTTCGATGATTTAATTACTCCCTTCTTCATTACATACCGTACTCATTTTACGGGGGCAGTTTAGATTCCGTTCCTTCTAAAATAATCTATTTCTATCCCGGAATGGGCTTACCGCAATCAAACCGAACCTTCATAACTGGATCTTCTACAGTTCATTATATTTTATGGAGACCACGTCTAGTATTACGCCATCCTAAACATAATATTCAGAGCTGTGTCTTTCGAAACTGCTTTCAGGGTAAAATGATCTTTCATGTTCTAATTTTTAGGTTTACTATAATTAAGCAAACATAAGTAATGTTCTCATCTTCGACTCACAAATTTTGAACTTTGAGTTTCTCTCATTAAGCTGTAAATTGGTTTGATAGACACATTTATGAATGATGTAATATCGAAGTGAGAAGTCGCAATATTCTGTGATATAATTAGAAACCGTGTGCTCTCTAAAGCTAATAAAGTTATATGGATGTAAACAAACTACCGCTTAACTGTTTACAAGTAAAGGTAATTATGAAATTCCATTTGAATTCTTACTAATTGGGAGGTTTTACAATAAAGGCTATAAAATAGTTTCACACTATAAACAAATATTAATAGTACCGGAAAATTGAGCACATTTATTGGTATTTAAATTATTTCTATTGAATTTTGTCAGTAAACTTTTTGATGATACAAGTTTCATTTATAGCTTTGACATCACAAACATAAAAAAGAATTGTATTTTTAGAAGCTCTACAAATTGGTTTATCAAAACATATTTATTTTGTAGTTTTAAATTTTTATTTTCAATATTTTGCTATCGTTGTTCAAGTTAATTAATTCAACGTTGTTCGAGTATATGACGACCTCCGTGGGGCAGTAGGCTAAGGCAAAGGCCTGCGACACTGGAGGTTGCGGGTTCGATTCCCGCATAGGAATAAATGTTTGTACGATCTGAAGATATTTGTTCAAAGCGTCCTGGTCATTTTCTATGTATACTACATATATATCTATCTAAAAAGTACATATATCTGTTAACTAGAAAGCATAACAAAATCTCTGCTTTAGTTTGCGACTAGATGATGCTGTGTGGATTGTCAAGCATTATTTATGATTCATTGTTCAAGAATTATTTGAGTCTAATATTGATTCAACGCCAAATAATTCTAGATATAGATACATTTTTATATATAACTAACTAGCCACAGTTTCCAACACACTTCAGTTAGCTAAATTGTTTCAATATTTAATAAACTACTAAGTCTAGTTTGGTTATTTAATTGCAATAAAGGTTTTACGAGATGTTACCAATGGTATCATTCTTTCAAGTTCACTCTAGGAACATGACGAGCAGAACAGTCACCAAATTAATCTAAATCGCAGTTATGAGCGTTGAAACGAAAGCGGAAGACATAAATCATAGCACGAGCTGTATCGCCCTGCTAGGGCTGCCAATCTCTTTCCTGGATATGCTCCAGTTTTCGGGACGTCCGCAGGAAACTAGCACACGCTTGAGATGTTGGAAAACACGCTTGATATGTTAGAAGACATTGTTTCCAGAACTTTGAGATTTTCTGAAAAATATTTTGAAGGAGCAAATAAATATTACGACAGTTATCACCTTCCTGCTTCTGAGAGCCATGCGGACTTTTTAGAATTCTTGTTGTTTTTTTTACATTCTGATTGTTTATACTGACGCCTATTGCTGTCATAGTAGGGTAATAGATATAAACATCGCAGCTTTGTTTTTATCTGTATCATCAATTTATTACAAGCTTTTGTCATTGCCAGCCCTGTGCTCAATGTACTCATGCAGGGAATGCGTCATTAAGGGTCGCCCTTCACCTTACCTACAGCAGAGCTTGTCACTCAAAACTGTCTCTCATCGCCTTTTCGGGAGTAAAAATACCCGTGAGGTTCATTAGTACGGTGTCATCAAATGTTTGCAAGCTAGTACCATGAAGGTGCTCTTTATTTGAGGTTGTTTCAGTCTTGGTTTATCTTCGAACACTATGACTAGTTTTAGAAATTAGACATGATCAAAATGCAAAATGAAACGGTTTTGAGAGTCAGATTTTACGGATATTTTGAGAGGCGTTTATTTAGGCGTCCATAGGCTGCGGTAACCGCTTCTCATCAAGCCGGTCATAAGATTATTTGTCACTGTATAGTACATATAAATGCCGTTTGTATAAAAAAAAAACTGTAAATAATCCTGTTTACTTACAAAAGTTCTTTATTTTGTGTTATGGATCACAAAAAAAAGAACAGAATAAATAATGCAAACAAAAATAATAGCAATCTTAAAATATAATTCATAAAAATTTAAAAGAGCAAAATTGCGAGCAGCTTTTGCCCTCAAAAATATTTCAGGTAGATTTGGCCATAAGCTAAAACAAACCCTTGTTACTGTATATTGACATTCAAGGTCATTACGTGACAGTGACATTCTACTGGGGTGGGTATTGACCTGACAGATGAATAGCAAGGTTATCTGGTGATAATAATTTGGGGAATGCGTTTTGGGAAATGCTTTTAGGTGTTTCGCTAGTAGTTTAAATGACTATGTAAAATCGTAATTATAATCGGGGGCAGAGTGAATATGAATAAATTTATTATATACTCACTAGTAGGTACGCCTCCAAACGAACTGGCTTTCTGAGCCCAAGCAGTTTAATTGCTTAATCACTTTAAAGTACTCAATATTTCAAAGCAGTATCGTCGTGAACGTATATCGTTGTGAAGTGATGTAAGCAGAGAGTTATAATTAGTAGGATAACGTATATTTCTTGTTAACTTTGATTCAAGCTAAATTTGATGCATGTAAGATTGCATGGTAATATTGTTCACCATTGAATGGAGGAAATGAGCATTTACACATAAGACACTTCCCTCTGTAGTACCTAAATCTTTTGAAAAATGGTATTTTGGAAGCTGTCCAATATTGAGTTAGTTTCCAGAGTACATATGCGAAGCGAGTCGATGCAAATACCTTGAAAAAGTAATAGAAACACACATAATAAAATTTCGTATTTATTGCATTAATTAAGTAGCGCCGGGTCCTTAAAGATACTATGCCAAAATGCACTGACGGTCCAAAGGAACAAACGACAAAATGACAAAATGGCGTGAATTTCATATTTAAATAAATAATGCCGGACAATCCACACAGCATCATCTAGCCCAAGCTAAGCAAAGCTTGTGTTATGGGTAAGTACTACTAGATGACATTATACGGTATTGTTTTATATATATTTTTTTATTATTATACTATATAGAAAACGCAGAACACCCTGTACATATATCTGCAGAACGTACAAATATTTGTCCTGAGGCGGTAATCGAACCCGCAAACTCCCGCGCAGACGAACTTCGCCCACCTAGCCACAAAGGTCGTCGATCGCACCTATTTCGTTAAAACGAAATTTATGAATGATAATTAGTTTATTATAATGTAACAAACATAGACTCCATCTCAAATTAGTGGCACTATAGGTAGTAACATAGCGTGATGGGAGCACGTGTCAGGAACGTGACGTCGTCGATCCGTGACAGCGCAGGCACACCCTATCTGATAAACGGCTAAATCTGGCTGAGGGCTTTATGAAGGTTAGTTTAGTATTCAGCGGTGATTAGTGGAAAAGTTGAGATTAAACGTGATAATGCTATCATTTGTATATCTAGAGGTATGTATATCTATAGTAATATTATAAAGAGGAAAGATTAGATTTTTTGTTTGTTTGAATTGAAGCTCTGAAGCGAATGTACCGATTTGATAAATTCTTTCACCTTTATAATCCTAAATTCCCTGATGTTTTAGTTTCAGTATATTAATTAATCCATAGGAACACAGTAGGCACACTTGGGCATGGCACTTGGATGAACGAACATAGGCTATGGAATATTTTCAAAAAGTTAGGGATATTACATTTTTGTTAAATACCCGTGTGAAGCCGGGGCAGACCGCTAGTAACTGATTAATATAATGAAGGTAAATGGAATAAAAATTTCCATGTGTATGATATTCAACTAAGACTTAAAGACTGAAAGACTAGACTAGAAAGGTTTGATCATCACCAGCCTATAATAGTCCACTGCTGGACATAGGCCTCCCCTAATGAGCGCCAAAGATAGCACTATCATTTGGGGTTAATGCCCATAATCCCCACGCTGGGCATGCGGGTTGGGGATCGCAGTTCGGTGGAGTTGTTCTGCAGAGGGCGCTGCTGCCCGCCCCCCGGTGTGTTTCCCTTAGTCGCCTCTTACGACACCCACGGGAAGAGATGGGGTGGTGAAATTCTATGCCGGCACCACACGGCACTAAACAAAGGTTTGATAATGAAGAACAAACATAAATAATGCATGGTCTCAAACACTGTCCATTTTGCACTGACCAAATATAGAAAGATCCTCATTGACCAAATATAGAGACCCTTTATCAGGTCGAGGTTTTTCCGAAATAAAACAAAATATGGAGTTCTTTCCAAAACTCGGTTAATTGAATTAGGGGAGTCATCACGTACAACGTCGGAGGTCGATGGGGCACGTGATAGTAGGCGTAGAGCAACAAAGTCTACAGATTGATATAGACACAGACGATATGGGGGTGAATTTTTTACTTTTGTTTTGTTTTGTTTTAGTAGGTACTGGTTCGGTTTAGTCACTTTAATGTACAGGTGTGTATGTTTGCCTCCTGCCTTTTTTTCCTAAAGCTTGTTAGTAGCTGAACTCATTTCTATAAAGCTCTTCTTGTCAGTAGGATTAATAAGTTGCTATAATATCCTATTATTAAACAAGATCTGTCAAGCCAAAAAAAATTCAATTAAGTGCTTAATTTCTTTTAGACCTTACTTTAGGACTCTTGGACACGTCACAAAATACAAGTTAATAATTTCAAGTGTAACTCGTGCGCCGAGGGTATTGACGATTTTTCCATTATGTATAAAAAAATACAAGAATTGTAAAACGTTTATCATAAGGGGAGGTCTATGTCCAGCAGTGCAATAATATGGGCTAATGAGGATGATTTATACGAATACTATATAACAAAGAAAAAAGGACAGACAAAGCGAGACCTTAAGGGTTTCGACACTGATAACTAACCATTCTATGTAGCCAAAAGCTTCTCTAGTAAGGGGTACAATACTTTGAATATAACCTGTGGATTACGCGGACGCGTGCTTTGAACGTGACTCCGATCATGTCACGACCCGAGATTATGAGCCAGAACTGTTAGTACTGGTTTAAAGAAATGTTTGTTACAAAAAAAGAAATATAAACAAAAAAATTCAAAAAAATATTTAAAACAAAATTTTCAGTGAAGTTTTGTTAAATGGGATTCAGATTCAGATTCAATAACTTTATTTCTTTAGGCTTACAAAATAAGCACTTAGACAAGTCAAATTTCATACAGTTAATTATTATAACAAATAGAAATAAGGTGTTATTGATTTCTCTTCACTTCAATTTTTTGTCCACTAGTGGAAGAAGTGAAAAAGAAATCACTAGTACATTCATATGTAACTTATGTGTCTAATACAATGTTTTTTTTTGCCTATCTAAATCTAAGTTTAAAATGATTTAGATAAATGTCAATAATTATTTAGATACATATGTTTATGCTAAGCACAACATTCAATTTCTTACATGCTATTGTCGGTGTGGAATGGAGCGACATCTGGCCAAGCATTATTATCGTTAACGTAATCATCTATCGAGTAAAATGCTTTCTTTTATGTATTGTTTAAATTTACGAATAGGGAGCTCAGTTGCTTCAGATCATATGAGCTGCCCCTAGACTATTTGGAACAGACTTCAGTAAGCCCAATTATACGCAAGAGGTGAGTTACTTTATGACTTTATTGTAGCTAACAACCTAACCATACTTAACACAGGCCGCGAACCGACCTTTGTAACCCGGGTTAGACAAGAGGTGTTGGACATAACGTTCGCTACTAACAACCTTGCCAGGCATATCAATGACTGGCATGTTACTAGCGAAAACTCAATGTCCGACCACAAACACATTTGTTTTGAGATTAAGGCCTCCCTTGATCCAATAATTCTAACTTACAGGGACCCTAGGGCGACTGACTGGGATGTTTTCAATGACAAGCTTAGGCAAACGCTCGATGAATGTCCCAAAAGTATTAGAACCCGAGACATACTTGAGCTTGCGGTTGCGATCCTCTCTAAAGGCATTTGCACGGCCTATGAGGAGAGCTGCCCGTTAAAGTCCAAAACTACTAAGAGAAAAGTTTCCTGGTGGAACTCCAAGCTTGAAAAGTTAAGGAGCAAGACCAGAAAACTATTCAATAAGGCTATGAAGACTCGCGTTTGGGAGGTCTACCAAAAAGCCTTAACGGAATATAACATACAAATTAGGAAGGCTAAGAGGACAGCTTGGAGGAAGCTCTGCGAGGAGATCAAAAACATGCCTCAAAGTGCAAGACTCCACAAACTGCTCTCTAAAGCCAAATCTAATCAACTAGGTCTCCTCAAAAGAGGGGACGGCTCCTTAACAACAAATGATAAGGAAACTCTAGAGTTGCTGGCGTCAATCCACTTCCCTGGTTCGCGGGACAAAAGCCTGCATCAACCTGCATCCACCAACTCCAATAAGCCTCGGAACGAGGACTGGAATAGAGCAGCCAGGATCATAAGACCGGGCCAGGTCAGGTGGGCTGTTAACTCTTTTAAAACAAACAAAGCTTGTGGTGAGGACGGAATTCTCCCCATTTTTCTCCAGCGGGGAATAAGCGTCCTTACCCCATATCTGGTAAAAATATTCAGGGCGAGCCTCGCCTGGGGATATGTGCCAGAACAGTGGACTAAAGTCAAAGTTATCTTTATACCCAAGGCTGGAAAGAAGGACTACAGCCAGCCAAAGTCCTTCAGACCAATAAGCCTTTCTTCATTTCTTCTTAAGACTATGGAGAAGGTGGTAGACAGATACATAAGAGATGTAGCGCTCGCTACATCTCCCATCCACCACAGCCAACATGCCTATCGTAAGGGCAAATCCACAGAGACTGCGCTGAGCAGTCTCATTGACAAAGTGGAGAAGGCTTTGGAGGACAAGGAAATAGCTCTCTGCGCATTCCTTGATATTGAAGGGGCATTTGATAACTCCCCTACATCGCTGCTGGTGAGTAGGTTAAATAACAAAAATGTTGACCCCACCACCATCAGATGGGTGGAGGACATGCTCACACATAGGGGAGCAAAACTTGCCCTTCAACAATCTACTATTGAAATATCCACGGCTAGGGGATGCCCCCAAGGCGGAGTCCTATCGCCTGTCTTATGGACCTTAGCTGTGGACAAGCTCCTGCATGATCTGGCGGACCTTCGCATTGATGCGCAAGGCTACGCAGATGACCTTGTGATCATCGTGCGAGGTTTCTGCCAATCCACCATCTCTAGTATCATGCAGCGAGCTCTCAACACTGTCAGCGACTGGTGCCGCAACAGCGAACTCTCAGTCAATGCTGACAAAACTGTGATTATACCTTTTACGAACAAACGAAGGCTCGACAAGCTTGTGAAGCCTGCACTCAACGGTAAAATCATAACCTTTTCCACAGAAGTAAAATACTTGGGCGTCACCATCGACCAAAAACTAACGTGGAACACTCACCTAGCCAACGTCTTGCAAAAAGCAAAGATGGCTCTAGGGGCTAGCCGCGGACTAATGGGTAAAAACTGGGGCGTTAACCCCAGGATTGCCCTCTGGCTGTACACTGCTATTGTGAGGCCGATAACAACATACGCCTCTATGGTATGGTACGACAAAGCCTTTCAGTCCAGCGCAATCACCAAACTGAGCAGCCTACAAAGGACTGCCTGCCTTATGGCAACGGGAGCCATGTCCACCTCACCTGAGCTTGCACTCAATGCACTGCTGGGACTTCCTCCTCTTCATATACACATACACAAAGAGGCAAAGACCAGTATGTATAGGGCTTGCATTGGAGGCCGAAGGAACTGGCTCTCCCAGAAAATGAGATCTCTGCAAGACTCAACTCTGGAATCTCCGATCCTGAGCATGACAACTGACGCCATGCTCCCACGCCATGTGTTTGAGAAACACTTTACAGTGGAACTGCCTTCCAAGGAAGACTGGCTGAATAGCCAGCTCCCCTGTAAGGATGGGTGCCTAACATGGTACACAGATGGCTCCAAAATGGGACTGGATGTAGGCTGTGGAATATACGGAGAGCGTCCTAGGTTTACCAGGAGCATAAACCTAGGAGAGCACGCCTCCATTTTCCAAGCAGAAGTATTCGCCATTCTCGAATGTGCTGATATAAATCTGCAAAAGCGATACTCCAACCAAACAATTTTTATTAACTCTGATAGCCAGGCTGCCCTTCTAGCCTTGGATTCGAAGGTCATCACGTCCAGGTTAGTCGAGGACTGTCTGTCACGCCTGAACGCTCTGGGTTTGAATAACAGAGTTATCCTAAGATGGGTACCGGGCCACGCGGGTATCAACGGCAATGAGAATGCCGACGAGCTCGCACGGTCCGGGGCAATGGGGACTCAGTTTGGACCAGAGCCGTTCTGTGGCATTCCTAAAAGCCTGGCTTACAGAATCCTGCTGAACACCTGCTACGAGGAATCCATCAAGCTATGGGAAAATTCCTCGGGCATGCTTCACGCAAAATCACTGTTAAAAGCCTTCGACAAACGGTTCACCAACCAAATCCTAGCGCTAAACAGGAACAATCTTCGCATCATAACAAGAGCCCTAACTGGATACTGTCGCCTTAACAAGCACATGTTCAAATTGGGGCTAAGCGACACGAAATCCTGCAGATTTTGTGATGAGGCGGAAGAAACGCCTCTCCATCTGCTAGGAGAATGCGGTGCACTGATGCAAAAACGTAGCATCGGTTTGGGCAGGCACCTGCTTAGCCCAGACGAACTACGAGATATCACCCCGAAGGATATCCTACAGTTCTTAGCGACTGCAAGGATAAGTGGCGAACTATAACGCCGCGCCTCCGGAGGTGAACCGTCAAAGTGGCGATCACAATAGGCCAATCATGGCCGCAGCGATACTAAAGCCACCAAGATCAAATAAAAAAAAAAAAATAAAAAAAGCCCAATTATTTCAATACTGAATGTTCTAATTTCTATTCGTTACATGTAACTTTATAAGCTGTGGTAATAATTAAAATTGAAGGGTTCCCGTTTTTAATACCGGCTAATTATTGTTATGGTAGAAGCTAAACAATAGGAGTTTTGGTCAAAATAAAAAAATAGCCTAGATGATGTGGAGTGGATTGTCCAGCATTATTACAGCTATTATATTAAAAAAGTAAAAGTGCTAACAATAGAATTATTCCCAGCTAAAACTTCAAACCCAATTTAAACTGACAATAGGGAAGGATTCTGACGATGCAAATTGACAAATTACACTCCACCTTCTCCAGACGCAAAAAATGATTCAATTAATCAAACAGTCACACCGTGACTTGGAGCTTCACGATGAGAATTGAAGACATTATTAGTCTTCCCTTGTGCTTCTTCAAGGCTCAATGTTGCTAGGTCTACTGCTATTTAGCCAAAATTGTCAAACTTTACTTTGTTCTTCAATAAATCTTAAATAAGAAACCCCCATTCTTATTTTTAGCGAGTACAATAATTATAACGCCTTAGAGAAGTGGTAAAAATGAACCTGAACCACGGAAAATTTTATAATGAGTTAACTGTGAGTGTTTTTGAGTGGTATTATTTTTAGTTTTGTTTACGAAATTTTTTATACTATTGATTTAGTAAGATATTTATTAGCTAGTTAATAATTTTAAAAATATAATCTTTGGCTAAAAAGTTTATAAAGACCATTGCAATAAGCAAAGCCAACTAAAATTTATATTTCTTCAGATTAAAATCTAGCCTCAATTGACCCAAACTGGTTGGCAACACAGTATTACCACGAGTCATCGAAGGGCGTATTTCAATTTCGTCTAATGCAAATTTAATACGCTCCCTACCCCACGGGTCTAAACTCGGCTGGCTTTGTTTTCCCCTAACCTTCAGTCAGAAATAAAACAATTCGTTATTTGATAAAATAGTGCTTCATGAACTCCCTAAAGAAATTTAAGATTTGTACTTTGAAAAGCAATTTGTACGCCTTAGTGCGAAAGTCTAACAATGCTTTCAATATAAAGAAAAGAAAAATTCTTGTTGTTTGTGATGAAAAACTTAGATTGTAAGTTTTTTATCAAACCTGATTTAGCAAAATTGAATATCGATCTACTTTTTGTACGATTAACCAACCTGAAATGTCTTTCAAATTAAATACAAAATAAAACAAGTATTTTGTAGTCAATAGATAAATCAGAACTAAATCAACAGAACTCAATTAAGCTTTTCTAGACACTAAATCTTCTTAAGATTTTAACTTCACCGAACCCGAATCAGTTCAGTAATTTAGACTTTGTATTGAACAAACAAAGAATGCGATTTAATCAACTCCCTTTAAGTTATAGCTGTATTACTATTCTTGAAGTGGTCCCTAGGGGCAAAGCTATGAAATTTATCTATTAATCAATATTAATTTAACTTTTTCGCAGCAAGAGCTATTACAAGTTTCAATAAACTGTTGTAATAATTGAATAACTTTTAATTTCAAAGTTATGGGCTGAACAAATCGGAATCATAATTTTAAAGGAAAATCGAAACAAAGGAAGTTATTTCGATTTCCTCTTTATCCCTGTTACATGATCAAATAACGTTTCAGTGGGCTAGCGCTGGTTTTGGTGCAAAATTATTTGTTCTACATAAAACAGAATTTTTATAACGCGTTTACCAGGAAACCTCCCCTTGAATCAACCATCACACAAGTTCAAAGAAAATACTTAATTCATTTTTTATTTTGTATTTTCAAGAAAATTGCAATGAAATATAAAAAGTTCTCAACTTTTGCTGAAAATCTGAAAACCTACCTTTAATGTTAGGAATTCGTGTATGTCGTCCGTTTACCGAACACCAAAAGACTACAAATACAAAATACAATACAATACAAAGAAGGAAGTGTACCCAAGATGCTGGCTGCATTGCCTCGCTGTATGGCAATTATTACAAATTATTTATTATTAATTATTATTACTACTACATCCAGACTGCTAGCTCAACCAAATTGGTGCAAACAGAGGCTATGTAGAAAGTTGCTGAGCCAAGTTCTCTTGTCCTCAGTGGATCATCTGGGTGTTCGCAATCCCGTGTCATAATATCAAACATCAAACGCCGGTAGTGTGCAAGAATGTTTTTGCAATAATGAAATACTCATACCTTCAGGAACGTGTGTTTACGTGCTGGCATTTACTGCGGGTTCCGTGCGTGCATTTATTCCGGACCTGAGGCGATCTTTATTGATATACCTGGTGTTATGAATGTGTACGTAACATAAAGTAGGTTTATAAGTGTTGTGCGGCGTAAAGGAAGATATGTAGATAAATTTATTTTTGCAAAATAATTTTCCATTGAATGATCAACAAATATAATAATAGTTATATTTAAGATTCGATTTTTTATTATGGTTTCAGACTCCCCTTATTTAGTAGTCATTTTATTTTATTAAAATCTGATTTCTAATCCCTTAGTTTATAACTGTTTTATTAAATTGTGTCTTTCTCGGAATTAAGAATATGGACTATGGGCACCCCATATATACCCCCACTGATAATAATGCCATCTATGGCACTCATTATATTTTACACGTAGTGTTTTTTTGATTGTTTATGCTGTGTTTTATTAGTTATGTATGTTTGGTTTTAGCTTTAATGTAGAGTTTTTTTAGTATAAGGTTATTTGTTCTGATTGTAACTAATTTCTCTTGTTTTTGTGTGTGTATGCTAATAAAGTTATATTCTATTCTATTCATTAGGGGAGGCCTATGTCTATCAGTGGACTATTATAGGCATAGGCCTATTACAGATGATGATGATGAAGGAGAGTGACCATGCTTTGATAAACGCAGAAATTGACCGAGTCGTAGAAAATGAAAGTCCATATAATATACCTTATAGCAAAACTATCGTACTACTGTCGTATACGTACTAAGAAACAATTGTAAGTAAATAACGTTTAATGTGCGCTTGTTTGTAAATATGAAACTCAATTTAGCTTTGCCATTAGCAAACAATGAAACAAACCTTTTGAATAATGGTGACAATAGAAGAATGCGTACGTCCAAATATGCTGATTAATTTAAAGCAGACAGCTAATATTAGTATTAAGTACAAGAACACGCTTGCGCCTCAAATATGCATAGCTATAGAACAAACACTACAAGGTAAAACGAATGACAATAAGCAAATACGCTTAAAACGTTCGCTTAAATTATAGCTGGCCTTTTACATAACTTTTACTCGCTCGTGCGTTAGAAAAGAAATACAGTAAAAACGCACGAAAACAAGGTTATAGCGTGGAATAATTTGAAACAACTCTGAAAAACAATTAAAAAGTTTCAGCCGGGTTCCTTTGTTTTTGATTTTATTGTGGGGTCAGCTCACACCGAGACGCAACGTCACACGACTCTGCGCGCCCCTTTTTAGTATATTGATTAAAAATATTATTTATTTGGTAAACTACATAGGTGCATACCTACTAAGATATGAATATTATACTACATTGATATTTTATTAAATACTAGCGGTCCGCCCCGGCTTCGCACGGGGATTCTCGAGAAACTAGAGAGCCTGGGAATACGCGGAGAGCAACTGAAACTGATGAGAAGCTATCTGACTGATAGAACCCAAAAAGTCAAAATTGGAGAGTATGTTAGCACCGAATTACCAGTCACGTACGGAATTCCACAGGGCTCTATTATTGGTCCGACCCTCTTTTTGGTCTACTTGAACCAAATATGTGACCTTGAAGTACAAAACTGCAAAATAATAGCTTTCGCTGATGACACCGTCCTATTATTCCGCGGAGAGAATTGGAGTAGCGTGTTCGATCACGCACAAAAAGGATTTAACCAGGTCACTAAGCAGCTCTACCAAAACGTGCTTACATTAAACGCGACTAAAACTAAATATGTAACATTTTCACTCCGTAAGCCAGGACTGCCAAGTAAAGCTGAACATGTCATTCGTGCCCACACATGTTCGTGTCTCCAAATACCTTCGGCAAACTGTAACTGTCCGACAATAGAAAGAAGTAAAACGATTAAGTATCTAGGCATAACAATAGACCAACATATGACACATGAATCGCATATTACTACAATATCAACAAGAGTACGCAAGCTTATCGCTGTATTTAAAAACATCAGACACGCCGCGAATGACACCCAACTAAAGACAACGTACTACGCTCTATGCCAGAGCCTACTATTGTATTGTATAAGATCTTGGGGTGGGGCTGCAAAGACCCACATGCTTCCATTAGAGAGAGCGCAGCGAGCTGTACTTAAAGCGGCTTATAACAAACCGTTTAGATACCCAACTACCGAGCTCTACAATGATTGTAATGTTCTCTCTGTCAGGAAACTATTTATTCAGCAAACCGCTCTCAGACAGCACTGTAAGCCACCAGACATAGACGTTGTCGGGAAAAGACGGAAAAACAAAGTATATATAACTAAATCGTGTAAAACAACATTTGCTCACCGCCATACATTATTTTTAGCACCGCACCTTTACAATAATTTGAACAAAAAAATTTCTATTCAAGAAAAAACTTATCAAGAATGTAAAATAAAACTGAAACTCTATTTACAGGGTTTGGATTATGAGCAAACCGAAAAGATGTTGTTGATTCAATCATAAATTATAATTGGGCCATATTTAGTAAGTAATAAGTCATTAAATGTAATACCAGTCTGTTAATAATTTTAAGTTTGCTTAGTTTAGTTTTTAGGTTATATACCTGTTTAATCATAAGTTATATTATTATTATTTTTTGTATTTTCTTTCCGTATTTTTAATAGTTCTAGTAAATAAGGATAACTTAATAACCCGATGGAGCTGAGGGAGTGAGCCCTTGCATCTATATACAAGTGAAAACTTAGTTAGAGCAAGGAATCAATCTATTAGACCCCTAAAGGTTTTTAATTCAAAGTACGTACCTACTATATAATACTAAATAGCATTTAAGTTTAAAATGTACTGTACTTTATAAGCCTTTTTCTGGATAATAAACTTTACTTACTTACTATTTAACAAAAATTACAGAAATAATACACACTAACATGATGGGTTTCACAGTTTTCGTACCCTTACTTTTTTTAACAGCATTGGGGTTTTTGACATTGACTCGACACTCCATAACTGACTCTGACTCTTCAACGTCTTTTTCAATTCTGACGTGCAATAATAGAAAAAGAGGGTGAATATACAGCGCACGGTTCAATTATTAAATTTTTCATGTGGATCCCTAACTTTTTGAAAATATTTTATAGCCTATGTGCTTTACGGAAAATTGAGGCTTCTAATGGTGAAAGAATTTTTCAAATCGGTCCAGTAGTTTCGGAGCCTATTCAATTCAAACAAACAAACAATCAAATCTTTCCTCTTTATAATATTAGTATAGATAGAAAACACCGAAACTCCCAGAACAAATATCTGTAGATCATACTTACATTGTCCCAAGGCGGGAGTACGCAGCGCGACACCATAGGCCTCTTGAAGCGTCGTCGTCGTCACGTCGCGTCACGTCTCAGTGTGAGCTGCCTAAGCTAGACGTATTTTTTTGTTATTTAAGGAAAATTGAGTCGTATGTCAGTCTCGTATTTTATCAAACAAACTAATACCTAAAACTTTGCTAAAACTAAATCAAATCTAAATATCAGAACCTAAAACATCAACTATCAGAATTCCAAATACTAAGTAGCCACAGAGTGCATTAAATATGGTGTAGCAAATAAATATGTAAAAGTACTCGCATAGTACGCTATAGGTTTACTATTCGTTGAAAGCAGAAAAGGCGTGCGAAAATCTGAAATCGTAAAATAATCTGCTAAACTTCACACTATTTTACCAAGATTAATGAGTTCTAAGAAATATTCCATCCGCATCTGCGTAACCGCAGTTGATAACATTGTCGTGATCTAATCCTTAGCCGTTGCATTATATTACAACAATAGCTATAGGCACGGGCAGGTTTACCTTATCTTTGCGTCATGGTTTTTTCTCATTATATTTACCTGCGATTCTCCTTACCTTCGTCTGTTATGTTCTAGCTCCTGAATTATCTAATATATTTCGCTTCAATGAACATATTATGGGCAATAACCCCCAAACGCCCAATAGATATGTGTATAGCGCTAAATTAAGCTTATTCATTAATTTATGGATGTTTAATTTTATTTTGATTTCAAAAGTCGTTGTCTTGATTCAAATCATGAAAATCATGCTACATATTGATAACCAAACTAGATATTGCCTATGTTAATGTTCATCCCAAGTTACCATTTGAATGAGCCCTGATTTCTTCATTGAAGCTAAAAGAGCGAGTTTATGCGTGTTTTCGTCAAAACGTCGCCTGTCTAAATTACTTATCTACATACCAAAAGATTTAGGCCTCTCACAGTTCAGAAAAGAGGATTTTACGTGGACGCCTTTTCTCCACACCCACCGCATTATTCTTATCATTTAAAATTCGTATAAGTACTTAACCATTGTCCGACCAATATTCCCACCACAATGAATCATCGTCGTAAATATCTGCCAAAACAAAGACAATTCCAAAAATGTTAAAGCAAATAGTACAATGTACCTGGTGCTCTCAGATTCTTACATAGTTACTAAGCACCGGGTCACAGAATAGTACAACAGCTATTAGGAAAATGTGGAGATTGCAGTTGAATGAAAGTGTAAGGGGTCTTAGCGTAATACAGGATGTCCCTAATGGGGGCTTAGGCAAATTCTTGTAATGCGTGATAATTTCTTATTGAGGCTTTATTATTTTCGGGGTAGCTGTGAATTTTATGCGCAAAATTTAAATATTAGCAGTTGGCACCTACTTAAGGCTTTCAGTAGCTATTTGTTTTATTGTTCTTCTTTATGTTCTTTAAATCTCTTACAAGCTAACTGGATACTTCAGTTCTAGTTGGTAAATGTGTCACCATCTCTTCTTTGCAAGGCTCCTTTTTCGTTTAGAAATAACTTACACAATATAATTATATTAAAGAAAAATGATAAAAAAGAAAATCGTTTACGTGGCTCACACATGGAAATAATAGTACAAAATTAAAATAAATGTGAAGTATAAAATAATTCTAGGTATACAAAATAAAATATTCTTACAGCATGTATGAATATGAACCAAAAAAGTTCTGCCTCAGCATAATGTTGCTTGCCATAATGTTGCTTGCCTCAGCATAACGCTGATTTTCTGGTAAGACCTTTGGTGCGAGCGTCTCTGCATATCTGACCACACAAAAAATAATCTAATATTTAATCAGGAATACTGTACAACACGGAATTTCAAGACAAGCAATCAAACCAAATGCCGATCAGCGTCCGGACCAGACCAACCAACAGTCATAACTAATTTCCGAACGAAACTAATCAAAAGCGCGCCAAGACGCGCATTTCAAATGGTTTCGTACGTCCAAACTTTAAAGACACCAACAAAGCTGTGTTCTTCATTGAGATAGATTCTTGCCTTCAAAATAATCAAACATAAAAGAGATATATTTAAACCAACATCGACGAAATCGCTGTTTTTCTGCAACACTTTGGTTATCGATAGCAATTGCCTCACTCAACATATTGGATCCAGAGCAGCGCGGTAAAACTTTCTGATGAGCGTTAGCAGCAATTCACTTGCGGGCTGCACTCACCCGCATTTTGTGGTTTCAAGACGATTTTTATATTTTATTCGAGTTTTCTTAGTATGCAAAGTAAAGTGGCCTTTTTAGCTCGTATAATTATGTTTATGTTTGTTGTAAGTATTATTATAAGAAATAAAATTAATTTATTTATAAAAAGAAACCCAGCAGCACAAGAAAAATTAGGAAACTAGAAACAGCTTCCTTGTTAATATTCATTATGATCCGAGATCAAGGAAGTTAGAGACTATAATAACATGTTTTTATTGCACACCATACAAAATAACATCTAAAGGTATTGGTAGTATAACTAAGATAGTTTGACAATATCACCCGAACCGGTGTTCTTCCAACACAAATAAGATTCGTTGCTAGACGAATCGTTGCTAGGCGATTCGTAATGAATCTAATAATATTATTCCAAATAGTAGGTACCTACCTATTTAGCACTTTCCATCTAGTGTATAAACGTAACAAAGTAGCTAATGAGAAACTTATAAAAGTTTCTCATTAGAATCAGATTATCCGACAAACTAGGACTACTGACTAGACTACACTAGACCATTTAAGTAGTTTTAAAAAGACATGTAATATACTTCATAGACATCGAATGCATACCGGAAAGTATTCCGAAGGTTTCATGACTGACCCGTGCGAAGCCGGGGCGGAGCGCTAGTAAATTACATTTTGAGTACACCGTGCGCTCTGTAAGGGCACGGCAATATCTGGTTCTAGATAGCCCTAGTTCCTATAGGTACGAAATTAAACTCAGTAGTTGCATCAGCTCTACCAACCACACTTGCTTATTTTAGTGAAAAGGTGCGTTTGATGACATAACGACAACATCAGAACTTTTCACAACTATTACGTAATACATATAAATACACACTGTGGTAAAAAGGTAGTATAAGATAAAAATATTACAAGCAGTTACGAGTTTTTTTTATTTTCCGCAACCCAAATACGCTCCACAAAATAGAGACAGCCTTCAGCGATAAAAAAACATTAAGACGCGATATAACATTCAACTGAATTTTGAAATTTCGCTTTATAGTCTGTTATGAGCGTAAAAATTTGAAAGTGCCTTTCTTAATAGCTTTTACGATGTCGTCATGATTTACGCTAATGATTTGTGAGAATGAAGAAAAATGTTTAAAAAGGCCTGTTAAAATGTTGATAGGTAGGTGTTATGTTATTTATTGGTAGAACGTTTTATGTGAGCTTTCATTATCCATACTCAAATTCAAAAGACACAAAAGCCGTGCGAGTTTTCTAGTCAACGCCATCTAGTGGTGAGTAGCGCGCAGATGTTGGGCCTACACAAAACAGAACCAAACAGTACAATTCTTTGTAGCTGTTATTAAAGGTATGTATAAACAATTTGAACAATTATTTTTATTATTTTGGTTGAAAATAAAAAGAAAATAAACTTTGCTTAACGTTTTTTGCTTAGGACTTTATACATAAATCAATAAATAGAATCAAATAATCGAAATAATAACATTTAAATTTCAATATGTTTTTGCCACAAATAAATTATTATACAAAAATTTGATAGGAGCTTATAGCGTAACAAAAAGTTACCAAACCATTTATTAACAAGAATTCAAACACAGAAATGAGCTGTTCCACGGCAGATGTCGTTAGCGGTATCGCTGGACAAGAGAGCTTTCGCAGGGGGTCCGGAGGGGAGCGAGGAGGGGCTAAGTTGCGCGCCCCACTGCCACTTCCACGAGTCAAGCGTTCCGCTTGTCAGTCGCAACGCTACCGCGCCGCGGAGAGCACGTACCACGCAAAACGACGCTCTCTACAACTCGCAATAAATATTTAATAACACAAACTGATCACGAAGAACAAACGTATTTATAAGTGAAAAGTTCATCAAACATTCATCCCCAAGGACTATTACTAATCGATCATCATGGACCACAGTGCAGTGAAATGTTAGGAAGTTTTTCTTAAGTGTATACCGCGGACTTTGTTTCGGAAATGGTGATATCGACCCACTGGGTGTGTTTATGAGACATTCTGTAGTGAAATGAAAAATCTGTGATAATGTACGCGTACGTGACCGTGTTATGTGCATTGGTGCAGTTGGGGTGGACCGTACAGCCCTACGGCTCGGACAAATGCGTGCGGGTCGCAGACCGGGGCTTAGCAAGCAGTACCCTCTGCAGAATCCGCACCCTCGATAGTGATGGAAGCAGCATATCAACAGTGACTTCAGATGCCAACAAATTAGCTATCGAATGCAATCACCTGCTTCTTTTCGAAAGCACTCTAAGAGCCTACTACTTCAGTTCCCTTTCAAAACTTAACGAACTATCCATCAGCAACTGCAAATTTCTTCAACTACCGGATAACACTTTTCAAGATCTCAAGAAATTGAAACGACTGAAGGTTCGTTCCAAGAACATCGAATGGAGCCCTACAAAGAACTTAGAATTGTCTTTGAACACATTCAATGGATTGTCGGAACTGCAGTCATTGGATCTCGCTCAAAATAACATCAAGTTTGTTCCTTCCGGCGTTTTCTGCTCGCTTGAAAATTTAAATACGCTGAATTTGACTCAGAATAGAATACGGACCGTTGGTCAACTTGGATTCGGTCCAGGATGCGGTTCGGGCTTACATAGCTTAGATCTCAGCCACAACGAGATCAAAAGCTTACAAGAGGAATCCGAGCTAATGAGACTGAGAAGTTTACAGCATTTATATCTTCAACATAATAATATCAGTGACATATCAAGTGAAGCTTTCAATGGACTTGTTTCTATGAGAGTTTTGAACATATCTCATAATCATTTACACACACTGCCAGAAGGGCTTTTTGCGAATGCAAGAGAGTTGAGAGAAATTTATTTGAACGATAACACTCTTTTTGAGCTGGCACGAGGTATTTTTCATCGCTTAGAGCAGTTGATTGTTTTGGACTTATCAAGCAACCAACTAACCAGCAATCATATCGACGACGGAACATTTTTGGGATTGATTCGACTTATTGTTCTGAACTTATCAAATAATGCGCTTACAAGACTAGATGGAAAGACTTTCAAAGATTTATTCTTCCTACAAATCTTGAACCTGAAGAATAACTCCATTGGCTACATTGAAGATAACGCATTCCTGCCTTTATACAATCTGCATACTCTAAATTTAGCAGAAAATAGAATTCATACCATTGACGAAAACTTATTCAACGGCCTGTTTGTTCTCAGCAAGTTGACACTCAATAACAATTTGCTTGTGAACATTGACCCAAAGTCATTCAAAAATTGTTCAGACTTGAAAGAATTGGACCTTAGCTCAAATCAATTAATGGACGTGCCTGAAGCTTTGTGGGAACTGCCGTTTTTGAAGACACTTGACCTGGGAGAAAACCAAATCACAACCTTCAGAAATGGATCGTTCAAGAATCTCAACCAATTAACGGGTCTGCGGCTGATTGACAACCAGATTGGAAACCTTAGCGTCGGAATGTTTTGGGACTTACCGAGCTTACAAGTACTCAACATAGCTAAGAACAAGATTCAGTCGATTGAACGAGGGACCTTCACTCGGAATTCACAACTGGAAGCTATAAGACTCGACGGCAACTTCCTGTCGGATATCAACGGCGTTTTCTCAACGCTGTCGAGCCTTTTGTGGCTCAACCTATCGGAAAATCATCTAGTGTGGTTCGATTACGCGTTTGTGCCTACTAATTTAAAGTGGTTGGACATTCATAGTAATTTTATTGAACATTTAGGTAATTACTATAAGTTGCAAGATGAAATCCATATAAAGACTTTGGACGCCAGCCGTAATCGTATTGCGGAAATATCGCCCATGTCGATACCGAATAGTGTTGAACTGCTGTTTATAAACAATAACTTTTTAACCAATATTCATGTGAATACGTTTTTCGATAAAAAGAACCTTACGCGAGTGGACATGTATGCGAATGAACTTGTGCATTTAGAACTGAATAGCCTTCGTTTATCAACTGTGCCGGAAAATAAAACGTTGCCGGATTTCTATATCGGTGGAAATCCCTTTCAGTGTGATTGTACTATGGAGTGGTTACCTATTATAAACAATATGACCGCTATGCGACAATACCCGCGTGTGATGGACTTGGAAAATGTATTGTGTAAAATGACAAACACTCGAAGCGGAACTCATGTGCCCTTAACCAACCTAAAGACAACAGACTTTCTTTGTAAGTACGAGACACATTGTTTTGCCATCTGCCATTGTTGTGACTACGATGCGTGTGACTGTGAGATGACCTGCCCACAAAACTGTACTTGCTACCACGACCCTTTATGGAACACAAATGTCGTCGACTGTTCCGGACAATCTTCCATGGAAATACCACACAAGATACCCATGGATGCGACTGAGGTATTTTTAGACGGCAATAACATAAAAGAACTTCAGAATCATGTATTTATCGGGCGACAGAAGATGAGATCTCTTTATGTAAACAATAGTAACGTTGATAATATTCAAAACAGGACGTTTGCCGGTCTCAATGCTTTGGAGATCCTTCACCTTGGCAACAACAAGCTCAAAGAACTGAAAGGCTACGAATTCCTTCAGTTAAGTAACTTAAAACAACTGTTCCTACAAAATAATCTTATTAGCAACATTGCAAACATATCATTCCTTTCTTTGAAATCTCTGGAGGTTTTACGCCTTGATGGGAATCGGCTAGTGGATTTTGGAGTGTGGAGCTTTAATAACCACCCCAATTTGAAGGCGTTGTCACTCGGAAACAACCTGTGGTCTTGTAAATGTCGCTATCTCCAAGAATTAACAGCATACCTGGCTGAGAACGCGCAAAAAATCATCGACATAACTGACGTATGGTGTTGGAACGGCGAGGCGAAGCCGCCACAGAAAAAGGAGCTCAACTTAAACGGTACAGCCTGCAGCGATTATTATGCTGATAATTCAGTCATCGGAAACATGTTGGTGTCGAACTATGTTCCCATGATGGTCTCCACTCTCACCGGTTTTATGTTAATTTTATTGGCCCTTGTCGTACTATTTCTTTTTAGAGACTCGCTCAGAGTATGGCTGTATACGAACTGCGGGATAAGATTATTCTCATTTACGGGCGCCTTTGAAGAAAGTCAAAAGCTTTACGACGCTTACGTTTGCTACAGTCCGAAAGATGAGGAATCTGTCGTGCAGTCGTTAGCAAGCGAGCTAGAAAACGGGAATCCATCTTACCATCTCTGCCTTCATTATAGAGACATTCCACACCACGGCGCTCAGTACATGCAATGCGCGCCACCAGCCGTCGAGACCGCGGAAGCATCGAAACGAATAATCATCGTGCTAACGAGAAATTTCATGCAGACGGAATGGTCGCGATACGAATTCCGACAAGGGTTACACGAAGCGCTCAAAGGGTGCATTTATAAACTTATTCTTATAGAAGAAGGCGCTGTAGTGGGAGACGCCATGTGTGACCCTGATTTGCGACCGTACCTCAAAACGGGTTCGCGATTACGATGGGGTCAGAAGCGATTCTGGGAAAAACTCAGATACATGATGCCAGATTCATCGCTTCCTAATCATAAGACAAGAAATCATAGCTATAGAAAAAGTATAAATACTTATACATTAGACTCATCGGTACCTAATGGTACGCGGAATATACCCGTACCTTTCCCCAAACAGTCACCGGTGATGAGTGGTGTTCTTCAAGGGGCCAGCGCTCCCCCAGATTACGCAACAGAAGTGCGACAATCTCCTTCAGCTATTCGTCAGACGCAAGGAGTTGCGTATGGGCCAGATGGAAGGCCGATCTCAGATCACATTTACTCCTCAATAGATTCTGACTACTCGTCACTAGAGCATGGTATGGCCCCTGGTAGACGACGAGACTTGCGGCAATGGCCACCTCCGCCACCGCTTGTAGACACGGGCAACTCCGTGCAAGCCTACCTAGTCTAAAGGGCCTTTCGCCCACCTTCCAGTCAAATTGTAAATATGTAGATTATTGTAGATGCTAATTAGACCGCTGTACATAATTGTAAAATATTAGTGTGTAAGTGCTATACCAAATCTATATAAGTGATTATTGCCTGATCATTATCCTGTGTATAAAGTAAAATTTAAAGACTGCTGTAGTATATGATTATTGTAAATAGCAAAAACAAGTGATCACACTATATTATCAGTAATTATATGTCGTTATTTATACAATAAAAAAGAAAATAAAAGTGATGAAGATTTATAAACTGTTATTTTATTCATGAATCATAGAAAAAGGCAGGGTACAAATATAAAGCAAACATTAGGTAGATAGGCATTATATAGGTAGGGCAACTTTTGTTTAATATAATGCATTAAACAGAAAACAAACTCTCACATTTTTAGGGATGAATTTTTACATGTTTTTTTTAAAACGAAAGCGCAAACATAACTTTAATCATGTAAGTGCTTTGACTCTATTTACATATTTATGAAAGCACTGAAACGAAGTAGGCTTATAGTGTTTCAAATGTACGTGTAATATCACTAAATGTACTGCAGATAATCCGAAAAAATATAAAAATCTAAATATAGTGTAAACAGTGATGTGAAAAATAACAGAATCTAATATGAAGGTAAGTAACCTAATGAAGAGAACCCTGGATAACGTGGGAATACTAAATCAAATGTAAGTAAACTTTTAAGTTATTAATAAAAGGCAGTTTAATTACTATTCAACTTCTAGTTTATTATTTAATCACAAGATAAAGAGAGGCCTTCAATATAATCATATGCCACACACAATATTTTTTAATTATAAGGGAAATTATTTAGAGTAGCTATTTAATGGTCTGGAGTGAAAATGACTGTGTCATTATAATGCTTATGTGGTGTGGTTTAATATTTTTGATATAAATTGGTACTCTATTTAGTTTAAAATAGTGATCAATAATTTAAAAATGACTAAAATAAAAGAAAATTGCAATTAATAACTAAACTAGAACTAGTATTTAAAGTTACAACAATTGAGCTAACTGAATACTGTTGCAAACAATCTACTGATATGTAAATGCCAGTGTAAAAAATGATAAAGAAGTTGCTGGAAAACTTTTGACAATAATGCAAAATTTATATAAACTCTGAACTGTTATGGCAGTATTCCCATAAAACGGAAAACAAACAGTTAAACAAGTCCTTTATCGTAAGTGGATGGTGCGGTGCCATAAAGTTATATCAGAAGCCATAATCGCAAATTTGCTTTGGCTTTCGTCCAGTGTCGCTTCCCTCGAAACAGATTAAATGCCAGTCGCTACTACAACTTTGGCGCTTCAAATAAGTAGCGAATAGTAAATTTTGTAGAATTTGCAACTTATTCTTTAGGAGATTAACAGGGAACTTTACGTTTAACAGTGGAATATTATGGATATTTTATGATATTGACAATTTATTCTACAAAAACTATTTGTTTGCGGCAAGTATTTTCTCCTAAATGAAAGAGTTTAACTTATATTGATCAGGCTAACCTTTCTAGTCCAAACGATAGATGAGTGAAAAACAAAATCCATTATGACACATTTCAAAAAGTTTATTGAAACAATCTACCACAAAACAACTTGAAATGTAATAGAAATTGGCGATCTTCCTTCAAGACCGATCTCTACCAGCGATAGTATTTACTAAATCGTTGGTGCTATGGTATAAAATTAGTTTTATCCAGTTTTATTCAGCTTTTCTATTAACACCATCAATTATAATTATTATTATAATTTAATGTTACATTTTTCTCTGTAATAAATAGACAAAAATATATTGTATTAAATATATCAGACACCTAGTACCAACAAGATAAGCTTTGTAGCGTTGATTTGTTATAAAATCAACCTATTAATAAATAATTAGATTTATGAGATACTACGAGTGTCTATCTCATGAATAAGCATTTCAATCTATGTTAAAACCTATTTTTGTTGGAGAATCTGGCACTGTTATGCCAGTTACGTCACAAAACAAACAGTAAAATGACGTTGCCAGTTGAAAAGTTGTATTCATCCAGATTTTTAGGAAGTGATTTGCATACAAACCGTCCCAAATTGAATCTAAAGCCAGCACAATAGACCTCGTTTTGCATCGAGATTCGATTCGGAGTGTACTGAATAATGCTGTCCAAGATTCATCTCCATTACGTGTGATTCAGGGTTATTGTTGTACGATCTTACTTATTTCAGGGTTTAGCTTTAGCACAAACTTTTGAAGATGATTGAACGATATAGGTTTAATGTGTCTTCGAATTTGGTTATTATCGAAATAGGTTGTATATGTGCCCAAGAGTCCTGTAAGGTCTAAAGGAAATAAAGCACTTTGATTTTGATTATATAAGCTTGCTACTGCCAGTTCTGAATGATAACATTATTAGGGATCTAGGTGCATTGTTTTGAAGCTTAGTAGGTATACAAAATTCTAATATTTTGACCTTAATAATATAATGAACTTAAAATTAGGTAACTTATTTAATTTTCCATCCAACTTGATAGATTGATAATGCTTTATTTTGACAAACTTATAAATAAAATACCTAGTATTTAACTAAAATTTAAAAAACATTAGACCAAATGAAATTTCTTCAAACGCAACAAATTTGTTTAAAAAGTCCAAAGGAAAAACTAAATAAAACGGAATCTGGATCAGTTGAGCTGCTGTTTACATTAAGTCTGCAGTTAGCTCAATACCAAAATACCAGTTCTAATTTGGTTATTTAATTGTAATTTCTTTGATAAAACAGGGTTTAATAAAACGAACATATTTATGCCATATAGTAACACTCTATAAAATTATATCAACAAATAGCCAGTGGCGACTTTGAGGGACATAGGTACCTACTTATTTGATCAGACGAGGGTCTCCTTTAACTAACAAAAGGTTATAAAGAAGCCGGTATCCTTTGCGTAGGAATTGGCCACAATAATTTCGTCTTTATTCCCTGTACCACCTTTAGTTAGCACTCAAAGAAAAGCGCCGTAGTTAGTACTTAACAAGTACTTGCGTATACAATTTGCTCTTAAGCCGTTGGTTGGCGCGACTTATATTTCACAGAGTCTTACATGTACTAGGTACTCAAGGCGTATAAGAAATAAGCTCTAACGGATGAAGTACTGTTAATTATGAAAATGCAGTAACTACAGCAACTTTTTCGCAATACTCAGTGCGAAAAAGTGATCAGCTGACGACCTCTGCGGCGCGGTGAGCGAAGGTCCGCCTGCGATGTAGGAGGTTGTGCGTTCGAGTCAGAACAATATTTAATGTTTGTACCATCTACAGATATTTTTTACAAATGTTCTGATCGTTTTCTATGTAGGTATGTACATTATTATATTACACAATATGAATTCCGCTTAACCAGGAGCTAGATGTTTCTGTGTGGATTATCCAGCATTATTTAATAATATAATGAATTCGAAAGTTTGGATGCTTAGAAGTATAGAAAGATGTTCGTTACTTCTTCACGCCAAAATAACTGAACGGTTTGTGCTAAAGCTTTGCATTCATGTAAATATTTTTACCAATTAAAACAGTTCTCATGGGATAAATATAACATATCAACGGTTCCATAGAAGCAACGCGTACAAAGCCGCAATCGGAAATAAGTACTTATTAATAATTGCTTTATCTTTGATATTTGAAGATTTAGCTTAGATTTTAATTGTGTCTATAAAACAGCGGTGGATTACTAGCTCGTACAGGAGAACTCTCGGACTTGGAATTCGTAAACGAGTTTGTTTACCTGGGTTCTTTGATCAGCGATCAGGGAGGCTGTAACAAGGAGATTCGAAGACGCACGCAAATGGCCAAAGTAGCTATGAGTAAGTTGACCGGAATTTGGCAAGACAGAGGTATCTCTTACAACACCAAGATGAGAATAGTGCGATCTTTGGTATTCCCGATATTTCTGTATGGCTCTGAATCGTGGTCTGTACGTGCAGCTGACCGTAAAAAAATCGAGGCTTTTGAAATGTGGTGTTGGAGAAGAATGTTGCGCATACCGTGGACAGCAAAACGAACCAACAGGTCCATTCTCAACCAGCTCAATATCAGAACCAGATTGTCAACGACCTGCTACCAACGAGTCCTCAGTTTTTTTGGCCATATCGCCCGAAGGCAACCAGATAACCTAGAAAAACTGGTAATACTAGGCAAGATAGAGGGGAATAGACCAAGAGGACGATCACCTACTCGCTGGTGTGACCAAATTGAGGCAATAACGGGACTCACCTTGCCTGCAGCCGTGAGACAGGCCGAAGACAGAGTAGTCTGGAAGCGGTTCATCAGCGTCTCCGCAAAAGCTTTCCAGGACGAGCACGACCTTCAGCAATGAAGAATACGACAAAGAAGAAGAAAACAGCAGTAAAATAAATAGCTAAATGATACTATTTTTAAAAGTGTTGTGATACTGTCGTGTCATGTCGTGTCGTGAGGATCTATTTCTATAGCGACGAGCACAGCGAGATGTTGATTATGTCAATTAAGGCTTATTGTGCTAATAAAGACTTCCTTATGAAACTAGTTCAGTTTTTATTAAGAGATAAAGCAGCTTAGTCAAAAAATTTACACCGATTAAGTCGTTGAAATCCCGATTAAATTTTTAAGAAACCATTTCCGATGTACGACCTTGACTGGTTTTGATAATTAGTCCTATTTTTTTCGAACAGAGAATTAAAACCTTCATGTTGTTGAGTACCTCGGTACATCTGAACTGTATTTACTTAACCTTATTTCGTCATTTCCGTCTAAAACAGGGAAAGGCGCCTATTACAACCATTAATCAAGTTAAAAAACGCGTAAAACCCATCAACAATTGTTTTTTTACCGGACGCGACATCCGCTAAGAAGCGTGACCAGAGTCACCTATTTATGCGGCTTAGCAAAGAAAAATAGATACCGTAGGTACTATCGAAATGTTCTAAGCAGAATAGGAATTAACTAGCATCAAAACCACCAAAACTACAAGCAAAATTATAACTTAAAGGGAAGATAGAAGAGCTCAATACAACATAACTGATAAAGCTCAAACTCTGATTGCAAGTGAAGGTAAAATCTAAACTGATGGCAATAAAGTTCATTTTACAGATGATTTGGATTGACGTGGCCTGGTCAAAGCTGGTGTAGCCGAAGCCGGCAGAATGTGTAATGCCCCATTAGCTCATAGAGCTTGTGATCTGACTGACAATGCAGTTTGAGTTATGAGGTTGTTATTATGATTTTTGGAGGAAGTTCAACGATTTCTGTTATATCGTCAAACTTTACAGATTATTCCAATATATTATGCATACACAGATATTTTTATTTTACATGATGAAAACGATCTTGCATACATTTATGGATATTAAAAATATTTATCTATGTAAGTTATTGTATTAAGTATATGGATTGTCCTGCATTATTCATTTATTTATTTATCAACCGTCTTGTGCCTGACGACCTAAACCCACAATGCCACAGAGCTCGTCACATATGGCATTGTGGCTGTGGCAATGATGAAAACGACTAAAAAGCCAGATTATAATGAATATCTGGCTTTTTAGTCGTTTTCGTCATTGTTATATTAAAGCAAATTCTGGATGCGACAAGTTAAGACAGGACGCTATGGCGCTCATTAGGGGAGGCCTATGTCCAGCTGTGGACAAACATGAGCTGATGCTGATATTAAACCATTTTACGAGTATTATGACTTAAACCATAAGAGTCCTGATAGTAAGCCTGTATTTATTCTTCACTTTCAATGCTATTATTAATTATATTTTTGTTGAGCCTATAATATGCCATTATAACCTATGTTATGTAGAATGAAAGTAAAAAAGAAAGGACATAGTAAACCTCTCTCTTGAAAAGTAAATTGATTTTAAAATAAAGACGAGAAGTTTAAATGAAATCTATGCTAAGGTAATAAAATGTCGTTTGGATCGGATGCCATTTGTAGATCCTATTGCCGATGCATCAGCTACTTTCATCTCTAATGATCAGTGATACAGTTTAAAATGATAAAGCAATATCTTTAATAGCCAGTACTATAACCAAGAATACTGTTAGCATCTGCACAAAACGGGTCCAATCTATCTAATCCAATATATTTTTGAGCTTTCAAAATTGCCGTGCAAATTGTAGAATAGGATCGAGTAATAGGTATTCAAATTGAATATTTTATCAATTATCAGATATTCAATTTCATTTTATCGTTGTTATATTTTAGCTATCAATTTATTTAGAAAGCGGCTTTCTTTTGTAAATCCTCAGTATTATGAACAATTTTATCTCTTTTGAAATTAAACAAGTTAATTAATAATGCAGTTTAAAACTAATACTTAATATTGGCCGTGTGGTGCCGGCCATAGAATTTCACCACCCCAACTCTTCCCGTGGGTGTCGTAAGAGGCGACTAAGGGAAACACACACCGGGGGGCGGGCAGCAGCGCCCTCTGCAGAACTACTCCACTGAACTGCGATCCCCAACCCGCATGCCCAGCGTGGGGATTATGGGCAATATCCCCCAATGATAAGAACCGCCACAAAATGGCCCCCAGTTCCCGGCCGCCTCGCTATTCCTGGCCATGGTAGCGGCCACGGTAACGGCGGGGCAGGGGGTGCTAGGAATCTCCGGGCTACATTAGGCTACCACACCCCACACAAACTGACCCTGGCAACGTTTAACGGACGCACTCTGAGGCTTGATCACCATCTAGCGCAGTTGGAAGTGGAGCTAGAGAACATTAAATGGCATGTTCTAGGGTTATGTGAAGTCCGTAGAGAGGGGGAGGACACTGTAACCTTAGACTCAGGCCATCTTCTCTACTTTCGCGAGGGTGATAAAACATCCCAGGGTGGCGTAGGTTTCCTCGTCAATAGGGCCCTCTCTAACAACGTCGAAGAAATCTCCAGTGTGTCGACCAGGGTAGCGTATCTGATCCTTCGGCTGTCTAAGCGCTACAGCTTGAAGGTCATTCAGGTCTACGCACCGACCTCGGCACACTCGGATGATGAAGTGGAGGATATGTACGAAGACATATCCAAAGCCTTACATCACACCACCAAGGCTCACTTCAACGTTGTTATGGGGGACTTTAACGGCAAGGTGGGAACCCAGACTGGCAACGAATCCCGGATAGGCCCGCATGGTTTTGGTGTTCGAAATCACAGGGGACAAATGCTTGTCAACTTCCTTGAGAAAGAGGGGCTGTTCTTAATGAACTCTTTCTTTAAGAAACAGCCCCAAAGGAAGTGGACATGGCGGAGTCCCGATTCTGTGACAAAAAATGAGATCGACTTCATCATGACGGATAGCAAGCATATATTCAGAGATGTCTCAGTGATCAACAGGGTCAATACCGGATCTGATCACCGACTCCTTCGAGGCTCTCTGAATATCAATCTGAAGCTTGAAAGGAACCGTCTGATGAAGTCCACGCTCCGACCGAACCCAATCAGAATCATGGCGGGCACCGAGAAGTTTCAGCAGCTTCTCGGGGATAGATTCGCTGCCTTGGAACCCACTGATGACGCTGACGAGACCCTACACAATCTGGTCGAAACTTTGAGGGACGAGGGCATCAAGTTTTGCAAAAAGCAGCGTACTGGTAAGAAGTCCAAACTCTCGGATGAGACTCTTGGGCTGATGACAAAAAGACGGGAAACCACCCAAGCGACTTCGTCGGAAAGGTCAGACCTGAACAAGCGAATTGCGAAGATGGTACGGCGCGACCTTCGGAGCTCCAATACACGCCTCATTGCAGAGGCGATAGAGCGAAACCGAGGGTCCAAAGTATTCACTCAGCAGCTTGGCAGGAGCCACCTGACGAAGCTTAAAACGCACGACGGAAGGACCGTATTGTCGAAGCCGGAGATATCGGCCGAGATAGAGGACTTTTATGGCCGTTTATACGCTGCTCATGCTCCCCGTTCCCAACGAGACGGCCACGATTCTAGAGCCACCTTGATACGCCACTATACCGACGAACTGCCAGACATCAGTCAAGACGAGATCGTGTTAGCTCTAAGGCAGCTTAAAAATGGAAAAGCCCCCGGTGAGGACGGAATTACATCAGAGCTTTTGAAAGCTGGAGGATACCCTGTTATACAGGAGTTACAGAGCCTCTTCAACGCCGTCCTTCACAGTGGGAGAACTCCAAAGGCGTGGAGTGGGAGTTTGGTGGTGCTCTTTTTTAAGAAGGGAGATAAAACCCTTCTTAAAAATTATAGACCCATCTCGCTCCTAAGTCACGTCTATAAGCTTTTCTCACGAGTTATATCGAACCGTCTCGCCAGGAGACTCGACGAGTTTCAGCCACCGGAGCAGGCTGGGTTTCGCGGAGGATATGGTACCATAGACCACATTCACACAGTGAGGCAGATTATACAGAAGTCCGAAGAGTATAATCAGCCCCTGTGTCTGGCTTTTGTGGACTATGAGAAGGCCTTTGACTCCGTTGAAACCTGGGCTGTTCTACAATCCTTACAGCGATGCCAAGTAGACTATCGTTATATCGAGGTGCTGAGATGTCTTTACGAAGCCGCCACTATGAGTGTCCGAGTACAGGACCAACAGACTAAACCAATCCAACTGCGCAGAGGAGTGAGGCAGGGGGATGTCATATCCCCGAAACTGTTCACGAGCGCGTTGGAAGACATGTTTAAGACGCTGGACTGGAAAGACAAGGGCATCAACATAAACGGCGACTACATCTCACACCTGCGATTCGCTGATGACATAGTTTTAATGGCGGAGTCGCTAGAGGAGCTGAACCGGATGCTGGACAGTCTAGCTTCAGCCTCCCGATGTATCGGTCTTGGCATGAATTTGGATAAAACCAAAATCATGATCAATGGCCACATTGATCCAAGACCGGTGATCGTACATGGCCACCTCCTCGAAATTGTTTCTGAGTACACTTACCTCGGGCAGATTTTGCAGTTGGGTAAAAACAATTTCGAGAAGGAAGCCAAGAGGAGGATCCAGCTAGGCTGGGCAGCGTTCGGAAAACTACGTCGAGTCTTCTCGTCATCCATACCGCAATGTTTGAAAACGAAAGTTTTTAATCAGTGCGTCCTACCAGTTATGACCTACGGAGCTGAGACGTGGACACTCACGATAGGGTTGGTCCACCAGTTCAAAGTCGCTCAGCGAGCTATGGAAAGAGCTATGCTCGGAGTTTCTCTGAAGGATAGAATTCGTAACGAATACATCCGACAGAGAACTAAAGTCATCGACATAGCTCAGAGAATTAGCAAACTGAAGTGGCAGTGGGCCGGCCATATATCGCGAAGAACCGATAACCGCTGGGGTAAACGTGTTCTTGAGTGGAGACCGCGACTCGGTAAACGTAGTGTAGGACGCCCTCCGGCCAGGTGGGATGACGATCTGCGAAAGACTGCTGGCAGATGCTGGATGCGACAAGCCGAAGACAGGGCGCTATGGCGCTCATTAGGGGAGGCCTATGTCCAACAGTGGACTAACATAGGCTGATGATGATGATGATGACTTAATATTGTAAAGCCATTAAGTTGGATGTTACCTCCTCTTAAATATTTGATCCTTATCTTTTATATGTATATGGGTAAAAATAAATGTATTTTCTTTCTTTCTTTCATGACAATTTCATAATAAGTGTAATCAAACGCAACGTTAGAGCCTATACGGCTTAAACGTAAATAAAAAAGGTACGATCAGCTCCAATGGTTGAGAACATATTTTTTCAACTCTTCTGCACTCTTCAGCATTCGCCAGCCCACATATAATATTCTAAACATAACATAAGCCTCCTCAAAATGGAAAGATATGCCTTACTCACCACTCATAGGATACCCAAAACCAAAATATTTTTTCTAGCCCCAATAACTCTGTACTTAAAACATAATCAGCAAGCACCAATAAAATAATGAAAACTGATTTGAATACACAAATTACTGACTCATTAACGATTCCAGAATTGAGCTGCTGTGAGACCAGTGGCATAGTCATTACCTGGGTCATAAATAAGTATCATTATCAGAGCCCATTACGGTAGCAAATGGGAATGGATAGTTCTACCGCTATGGAATACGGCTGGAGCACGTATTAGAAGAATCTGGGGCTGGATTTATACAGCTAATTATTATCTGCTATGTTCTCGACCGCGGATTTGCTCACCTGGTTTTTGGATCGCTCTTATCATTTTGGGAATATCTTAGCTATGCTTTTTTACTTTTATACCCAACAAATGTTTTTCCTTTACAGTCTTCGGTTTGCAGGGTTATGTAAAATTTATTTCATTTTATATTTTTCCAAACGTATATGTTACCGGCATAACATATGTACAGATTATCTGGTTAAAAACTGGCGTGCTTATTTTTATTTTTTTCATACAATTATACACACTGACACCAAATATCTGGCCTGGATTGTGGTGTCAGAGTGTCGCATGCACTCTAACAACTCCTGTATATGCAAGGCAAAAGGTTATCGCGTCAACTATTTAATATGTATTTATCTATAACTTATAATCAACGTATACGTAAAAAAAAAAAAAAAAACTAACGCCATAGTAACCAATCGAAGTAAAGCTACTTTTTATTGCTCTTAACGTACTCGTTATTTTAATTTTTATTTCATCCCTATTCGTAAATCAGAACTAACAGAATTACCCAGGCCCATTGCTACTGTAACAGAGATAGGGATGTGAGAATAAAGCCTCTCATTGGCCAGTGTTCGGCAATAACGCAAGTTTATTTAGCTGCTCATTAATATTCGCCATGACAGAGCAATTTCAAATGTTTGCCATAAATTACCTGTGCTAATGTTTGAACAACACAGACGAATAATATTGAAGTTGGCGTGAGAGAGTTCTCTACATTAATATCTAGAGAACTCGAAAGGTTTAAAAATTTTAGAACGGCAAAATACGCTTTAGGGTTGCTTTGCTTATAACAACAAGTTATTAATTTATGTAAAAGTATAGAATAAGTTGACAGTGAAATGGTAGATGAAGATTGGATGAACAAGATGAAGAAACCAGGATGAGTAAGACTTGCTCTCCTAAATTCTCCAATTTGGTACCCAACTGTGGATGATGTTGAGTTATTAGAAGCAAACAGTGAATAAGTTACCATACAGCAAGAAATATATAAAAGTGTGAGTGTCACTCTAATAGAAGTGTAAGCAAAACAGTGTCAAGTTAGTGTACCAAAAGCTCGAAGACTCTTACTTTGAACAGTTGCTGATATTAACAGGTGTGGCGATTACTTTGTAAACAAGAGACGCTACGGTATTTATTCTGTTAAAACAAAATGTTGTGAAAAACATTATCAAAAGTTTTAATGGCTTTCTCTCTTTGTTTACTTTTATGTGCTACCGTGTCAACTATTGTAAAAGAGTATCAAATTGTCCGAAATTCAGTTAACTTCTCACAGTCAAGCTTATTAGCGGCAGAAACATTGTCATGAACCATCCTAATTTACTGTTCGACACAGTTCGCACATCTTTGTTGCATCACATATACAATCTGTCATGACCGTTCGCACATTAAGACCACCTGTCGTAAATATCCATTCACAGCATCTAACCTTAAAAGCTTTCACTTTGCGGTTTTTCAAATTTTAACCCGCGCGTTATAAAAGACCTAAAATGAGATACGCTCCAGTAGATGGTCCATGTCGTTTACTTTCTCTGTTAGGAACATTTACCACACTTTCCATGTATGTATCACGTAACTTGACTTTAGTTTGCGTACTTACATCATTATATTTTACTTTTATTATATTTTAAATTGTCTTAGCTACTATGTCTTGACAGGAACATCAATTAACGATGAAGTAATATTGATAGAAAAATAAACACAATTTGAACTCTTATGGTCAATAAATGCCACCTTATAGGCCGCTGAGGCAAAAACAATAGCAAAGAAATATTTCAATGACAGGTACCTCATTAAGTTATCAAGCAATGGTTCATTGACTTATCGATTATGAGTCACGCTTCAAATCACGCAACATGACTCGAAATCAGCTCGCTTAGTCTATAACGACGACGTCAACAGCAAAGTAAAACAATTGACCATAAAATCCGCCGTACGTGTCCCTCACAAAAAGAGAAAGCCCCCGACGGGTCCATTCTAATGTCCCGTTTCTAAGAACATTATGTCTTATTTAAGAGATACGTCGCTTTGAAAGAAAAAGGCAGAATGGCCCATAAACGCTGGCCCGGCTAAAGACAAAAGTCAAGCTACCGGTGCAGATATATTTTGGCTGTAAAACATTTCTAAGTTTATTACGACATTGTTACATTTTTTCTTGTTTAGTAACTTTTGACGGCACAATTGTAATTTTAGCTTCTGTTTTATAACGAGGAGTCCACAAAGGACGCTGGCATTTTCGGGCTCCTGTGGGGCGAGCATTGTCTTACAATAATGCAATGTTTGTACACCGCTGCATTTAGTTCTGAGGTCTTTGTCTTCGTGTCATTACTTGCATCTTGTTCTATTTTACGACCATGAAGTAAATTTATGTTCTCTGTAAAAATAAAATCAGATTGCAATAATAGCCGTACGTTGTCGATTGAATCCTCAGCATGACGTTTAAATGTTGCAACAATATTCATTTCATCACCGAAACATTAAAGCCAACTGTTATTAAAAATACCGAGAACTGTATTTAGCTCGGTGACTTGAAAGATAGTGCCGCCGATTAAAGGAAAAAAAGGGTTAAATTAATCGTTATTTGCCGGCACGTCATTACATATGCGGAATCGGCAGACCAGAACCGCAGCAGAACACTCGATGCTCACAAATACTAAGTTTTATTGTTGGTGGCATTCGTGACGTCCTGTTTATACCAAAGTCTCCCCTGTATTCAGTAGCAGTCGGCGAGTTACAAATAAAATTTAATTTGCCCATTGTGTTTTACCTTAGGGTTGTGTTGTGAAGTAGCAAAAATAGACATATCTTCACGGATCGTAGGAAGCGACTTCGTTTTATGACGGAGTTGTAAAAAGCTGTCTAATGCACTACCCGCTACCTGATTAGAATGCATGACCAACATTGGATTACTTTTTGTATCCTTTGCAATTAAACCCTTTAAAATTTTTGACTGAGACGGTAAAATTTTATTGCTTATAAGTCGATTCACAAAAAATTCAAGTGCTCGGCACAATTCAACTTACCTACCTATAATTTTTAATGATCTCTGGGTATTTAATCTCTGGTATATAATCTTGAAGCTATGTTAAATCTTACCTAAATTACACGTAATGGTGTCTAATCTGGGAATCTATTCAATTTATGGTTCTTACTTACATTCACGGTTAGATAACATTGAAAAGTATAGGTACTCATTATTTGAGAAAGAGCTAAGCACATCATTAGAACAGACCAAGAGGTCTCTTTGATTCAAAGGAACACATGTTTGTCTATTCACTCGTAGTTTATTTATAAAGTTTTCGACAATTTTGTCCCAGTTTTGTCATAAATCATTGGAGTACTCTTGTTGCTACCGAAGTTGGGCTGTTCGTTTTATGATTCTTTTGTTTAAAACTTTTATTGGCTCGGCCCGTTCCGAAAACTAATTTATTCAGGATACTGAACGGCCAGCCTTGGAACTTGGGCTACTTCCCAGCGATCGTCCCATTTGCTCTTTTACGTTTTTTTTAGTGTTTACTGAGTGTTGTTTTATATAGGTTACCGATAAGCTCCTTGGCTGGCGGAGCTTTCTAAGCGTTTAATAGTGACCCATGTTTTGTTACTCAAAAAAGTTTTGGAATACAAATTGCTTCCCAGTAAGGGTCGCAAGAGCGTTCAACTTTCAAATTTAGTTTTTCGGAGCAGGGCCAAAAGCTTATTACTCTATTTAATTTTATAAATTAAATTCGTGTAGCTAATGTATGTAGCGCTCAACAACCCGACCGGTATTAGAAATGAAGGTCAATTTCCCCATTTTAATCATATTATTACTTGTCATAAGCTACGTTACTCCGTTATTTAACTTGATTGTCCGTCCGGTGCCCAATTAAGTTCTTAAGTGCCCTATTTACTCCACAAATCGGCCCATGAATGTTATTTGCCTCTATAATCAATTCTCTAAATTGACCCTTATCAAAATCTGAGTCGCCGCTCAATACTTTCAACGATACCTACGTGCATTGGGAAAGAATGTTATCAATAATGTGTTTATGATTAAAGCGGTGACCGAAGCATATTGATAAGGACAGTTCTATACAACAATTGAATAGAATGATGGAGTGCCCCTGATAAGATTAATAAAGTATAGCCAATATAGCCAATCATTGGGAACAGTTCTTAAATGTACTATGTTTTTCATGAGTACAAAAATATATAATACAAATACAAAATCTTTATACCAGTAAACAGGTATGATAGGTTTCATCTATACTAATATTATAAAGAGGAAAGATTTGATTGTTTGTTTGTTTGTTTGAATTGAATAGGCTCCGAAACTACTGGACCGAGTTAAAATATTCTTTCACCATTAGAATCCTTAATTTTCCGTGATGAACATAGGCTATATAATATTTTCAAAAAAGTTAGGGATACGCATGAAAAATTCAATAATTGAACCGTGGGCTGTATATTCAACCTCTTTTTCTATTATGGCGCGTCAGAATAGAAAAAGAGGTTGTATAGCGCACGGTGCTTGCTTTTTCTCTACGGCCAGTGTCAGTTTTTGAATGTTGAGTCAATGTCAAAAACCCTAATGCTGTTAAAAAAGTAAAGATCCGTATGAAAACTGTGAAACCTATCGTTTTAGTGTGTATAATTTCTGAAATTTTTGTTTAATACCCGTGCGAAGCCGGGGCGGGCCGCTAGTGTTGAATAAAAAGACAACAAAAGCTAAATACTGCGACGTTGTCTCTTCGCCCGCTTATTGACACGACTTTATGGTAGAGCTTAATTACCGATTATTTTTGTACCTACATTACTTAGAAGTAATTATAGTATAATTACATAATTTATTAGCTTAGAGCTTAAGGTAATTACACTATTGGATCGAATTTACTGAGAAACGAAGCATGTTGATCATCAATCCGCAAACTATATGAAGCGTATTCATGTTGAATTACTGTCGTTCTCAATGGTATCCCATGTTCCTCGTACCGGTAGATAATTTTAACGAATATACGAAGTTCAATTTGCCGAATGTCTTCATCAACGATAATTGACGAATCAAATACCAGTTTTGTTGACTTTAATAGTTTACTAGCGGTCCGCCCAGTCTTCGCGGGGGTTTAACAAAAATTAATTTTTTTCTGCGGATCCCTATTTTTTCCTGTTTATAATATTAGTACCTATAGTAGATCTTTCTTTATTTACTCAAAAACGCCACGCAATTAAAACAGACGTTATGTACAATAAACCATATATTTAAAAACCGATTAAAGATATCAAACTTTAAAAACAACACATGAAAGTAATTGCGCTAAATGACATGAATAAAAAAGTAAACATCTAACAGCATTAGAAACATACAATATTAATAACACTTTAAGAACTTTTACCGTAAAATTACTTCGTAATCGTTCACGGCTTTCTTTAATAGTGTCTAATGAGTTTTTAAAGTTATTAAGCTAAATCATTATCGCGTTGCGCAGTGCCATAGTTATTTTCAACTAGTTTCGTTATGTTTTGGTATCTATTCGGCCTCAATCTACCGAATATTTACTAGTTTCGTGACGTTTCGATGTCTAGTCGGCCTCAATCTGCCAAATATTGTGGGTCTTTTTTTACTTGTATTTTGAGTCATATTATTTGGTTTTCATAAATGCTTCAAGATTTTATTGGTTAATAGTGAAAACGCATAATATGACCATATTTTACTATATAATTTTTTGATTATCAACTCCTTTCATATTATATTATTTATATACCTATATAATATATAATGCCATCTATGGCGCTCATTAGGGGAGGCCTATGTCCAGCAGTGGACTATTATAGGCTGGTGATGATGATGATGATGATGATACCTATATATTATTTTATCTTCGTTTCTCTGTTTTTACAATCCTTATTTTTAGCTAACACTAAGAGTTTTTCCTCTATAATAATTTGCACCGCGCAAATTTAGAACAGTAGAACAAGATTGAATAGGTAGGTGACTTTTGACGTTTGTTAGATCGTTCCGTTCGGCCACATCGTCACTTTTCACCGGTTTAGATTATAATCAAAAATTATATAAATGTCTAGCCAGTATATATACAGTGATAGGATAAGCAATTTTGAATTCGGCCTCATTCCTTCGGCCTCATCACATCTCATCTTCAACCCATATGCGCGGGTAATAAGCTCCACTGATGTTCTGTGGGCGTCTCGTTCCTTGGACCCGCTACCAGAAATGGCTTCTGTACACCGATTAGTGCCATGATTTATTGCCAGTTATTTCAGTTCTGTACCGAGATAGTTACAGCGAATTTGAATATGGGATTTGCAAGACATCTGGAACCGTAAGGTCGATGCATCATTGCGAACTTTAACCAAAGTGGACCTGAGTTTTAATGTTAATATTCCAAATGTAACTAAACCTTATACTATTTCCTATTTTTGGTTCTCATAAAACTGAGCTTTCGAATATTAGCCTTTTAAGGTATTTTTTGTACTATGTACGGAAACCATTAAAGTCCAAAATGGTGACTTGCAGAATTTGTCTATTTTTTAAGTAAATGTCTTCTTTGTAAACAAACCTATTTTATCCTAATTGTTTTAGCTTTAAGGTACTTGCATAATAATTGCCCCTGCCAAAAACTACCAGCTCTCTGATACCCTTAACTCATTCACTGCCCAGCCATGACGGCATATGCGTCAAACGTTGGCCATGAAGTACAGTGTGTACACAGAACTATATAGACAGTCGCTTCCTCATGTGACATTACGACTTACTAGTATATTACCTACTAACTCATCTAAATAGGCTTCAGAATCAGGAATTAAACAGCCAGTGATGTAGAAAATAGTTGGTAATTTTATTGAATGTTATATGATGATGATGATGCTCAGATATAGAGGTATATTGTGTTCTTTTACCATAAAATTTTACTTCAAATTTATTTTTTTAATTATTGAACTTAAATCCCCTATTAAACAAAAAGTTCAACTTACATAAGACTACTTAAAATTATTTCAATATTTTATGATGATGATGAAGCTCAGGTATATATTATTAAACTTAAAAGCCCTATTAAACAAAAAGTTCAACTTACATTAACATTAAACAAAAATTAACACTATTAGACAAAATCTCCTACCTACACAACAAGTTCAAAAATAAGCACCTCGATTCCATCATCATATCCGACCATGTCAAAATATTACAACATGTATCTCAAAGTAATCATTCATAAGTCGAACACAACAACATCCACCAAAAATCTTATCGAACATCATTTAGGAGCCGAGCCGACCAAAATGGGTATTTAATGTGAAAAAAATCAAACTATTTTTATTATTCCTAAGTTCTGGTTCTGACTGACTTAATTACTGGTTTACTATGATTTATTATTTAATGTCGGAATAATTTTGAGTTGGTCCAATGACGTATGACTCGCTGGAACGGGTTGGGTAGCCTCTGGCGTTGGATAGAGGAGATAACAGATGCACCGAGCATGTCAAGTAAAATGCCCTAGAATTTTTAATTTTATATTCCGTTGAGTTGTTACAGGATTTTATGTTGGCGGCTTTGTAGATATCATGAATGAATCGCAAACTGAACAACCTGAACCCGATTAGCTCATTGTATTCCATTTTAATGTTACGTAAAATTCATTATTTTACACGTTTACTCGTATTTATCACGTAATACTATGGGTTGAGATCGCGTTAGCTTAAAAAACTTTACGTAGACTTCGTCATCCTTTTCAAACTCCTATATAATAAGTAATGCTAGACAATCCAAATAGCATCAACTAGCCCCAAGCTGAACAGAACTTGTATTTAGGGTATTAGATGACGGATATACACAATACAATATATTAAATAGAAAGATATTATTACTATACATAGAAAATTACCAGAATATACAAACAATTAACTGCAGAACAATTATCTGCAGAACGTACAAACATTTGTCCCGAGGCGGGAATCGAGCTCGCAACCTCCTGTGTCGCAGGCGGACCTTTGCCCACAGCGCCACAGAGGTTATCTACTTATACTTGCTGACTTTGATAATTTACATTTTCTGTGCCTCAAAAATTGTAGTCCTATTGTATAGGGACTAGAGCCTGGTACAATAACTTTCATCTCTCTGAATATATAATCTATGGCATCGCCTGCACTGCGCTCATGCACTCTGGTTATAAATAATACTATGTATAATGACAAGGAATTACTGTGTTCTGCCACCACAGCCTATCCTGGTTCTGGTACTAGTTTATTTTGATCAAGGTCATTTACTGTTTCTCTGGTTACCGTTACTTCATTATAAAGTTTAAGTGCAAATAACTCGTTCTTTATTTAAAATTAATCTCATTGCTTTAATCTTACACCTACTTCAAAATTCCTTAATTATTATTTAAGGATTTTTTTTAAATGTAGCTATTTAAATCACTGATATCATAAATAAGCTCACTTGGAAATGAGTATCGAAACACTATAATATTAGTTAATTTATCAAAAATGGATCATTTAATTCGTGCATTAATATAATTATTCTTTTTGTTATTCGTAAGCTATTATAGCTTACGAATAACAACAAGATCATCATCACCAGCCTGTAGCAGTCTACTGCTGGACATAAATCCCCTGATGAGCACTATAGATGGCATTCTTTATAATTTGGGGGTTATTGCCCATAATCCCCACACTGGGCTATTATAAGAATGCGTTTTATGTAAGGTTTGTAGTGCGCTGCGGTGACATCATCGGATAAAATTAAGAAGATTTCACACTGATTTTAGTCCCTCACAATGTCATTGTACGTGGATACGCGTACTCTAATCGGCCAGCAGAAAGAAGTAAACACTTTATGGAAAAACTCGCGAGTTCATTATGCCTTCTTTTCCATCGCCCTGACCCAAAAACATCTCAAATCGCGTGACACACTTTAATAATCCTTAACTGAAACAATAACCACAACTCAGCGAGTTAACTTCAACCAGCTCTTACAGTAAGGCTGAATTTACATAGAAAAAGAATACATACAAAAAAATAAACTTTTATCGCTCAGAAAAGGCCAAGTAAGATGACCTGATGACTTTTTTTTTCATAATTAATAAACAATACTGTAATAAAGAGCTTGCTTTGTATATGGCAGAGATTTTTCTGTAATCTGAGGTGTTTTATCAAACTGATGTTTAAATTATCCTACGCTAAATAAATGTGTGTGTGTTATAACGTGACAAATAGAATTAACTACTACTACTACAACTTTGAAAACATTGAAAGTGTAGATGAAGTGATTTTAAAGATTTTTTTTTCGTTGATAAATGATGATAATTTTAAATTAGTTACAATTTTTCTTTTTATGACATAACTCTTCCTTCCTGTAGCAGTTTATAATAAAAAAACAATAAATGCAGATTACATTGAGTGTTTGAGGATCAAATCTTTGCCCTGTGTGCTTGAAACAACAGCTACCGTTTGCAGGTTATTGTTAACAAGCACAGATAACCTGTTTTACCTGCAAATTCATCCTTAAGTAGTCATAATACAGCGCATGTTTGTTTGTAATTAACGACTCATGCTCCTGAGAGAGCATTGTTTAAAGCTTCTCAATAAATAATCGCCGCTTGTGCGGTAAAGCCGTGACGTCATAGATGCCTCGAAGAACGGACAATTGGGTATTGTTGAGAGTAAGGAATTTCGCTGCACTGAGATGTTTCGAAGTAAATGATCAGCGTCAGATCCTTTGTTTAGGTATTGGGAACCATCCGTTGTGAATGGAATTTTCTTGCAAAACCTATGTACTTTTGATGACGAGAAGACGATGTCAATCGTTTGGTTTTTGCTTTCTCAATAAAATTATCACTGATACACACAAACAGATGATTTTGTTACATTCATAGATTAGCCAAACTGGGTACGATTTTGATCTACAACCTATACCTAAGTATTTACACTAATGACATTCGAGTACGAGTCGTACTATATCAGTAGTACCTGAAGTTATGGAAGTTCGGCTGTACTGTAGTAGGACCAAACTTAAGTGCATCTTCGCATTAAGCCCAAATTGTTGTCCGTTCCAAAAATTTCACTAATCGGAAATTTCGTCTGTGTGTGAGCGAGATCCATTTTCAGATTTAGATGACGGAGTTAAATTTATCCATTTAGTGCGCTCATACTGTCTAAATACCTTTATTAACAATGTAGTAACCAAATTAAAACTAGTATTCGTACTACAGCTACAAGTTGCTAAACTGATCCATTTCAATACCAGTGTAAAGCATCCCAATGCTGGAAATACCATGTACAAATACTTTAATGTCACTTCAAGGACTTGTAATAGATACAGATCGAATAACTTACAGACAAACCAATCATCACATGATTGAAATAATGTAATTCGGTGTCTTTCAAAACGATTCAGCTCATTCCAGCTCTAGAGGCACTTTGATACCTATTCGGTCGCTGTCTCCAAAATGGCTTTGTTTTACTGCCAAACATTCGTTTAACCTTTAGCTTGCTCGCAACACAATCGCCGACAGATTACATTCGCTTTATAGTTCAACGTTTGTGATTGAAAAACACCTACACGATGCTTCTGTTCTGAATTTTATTGTTAACAGTATGCTGGATTACATTACTCTAATGTAATTTGATTCAGGTGACTCTAATAGGCATCTCTATCTGATACAGCCTGATTTAATTAGCGGTGGTAATTGTTACGTGGTTGATTGTAAAAGTCGCGATACATCTGCAAGATGAAAGCATAACACAGAAGATAACATTAAAAGAGGCTTAAACTGAGTTTTATTCAGCAGCATTTATTCAGCATATCCCAGCTCGCTGGCTATAAAGATGACTGAGAAGCTGATGTAGAATTATAAAATAAAAATTAAATTAAGATGAATTCGTTCGGAGAAAAAATTTTTACTCATTTTGGGAATATTCAAGTACAAAAATACCTTATTAAAAATAAATTAAAAAAATAAAATAAACATATTATACGGTGTATAAATATCCCGTACGTCACTTTTTGATTCCTTTCATATGAAGGAAAATAAATAAAAATAGCATTTTTGTAAACCTATCAGAGCCAACCTTCAAAATGCTATGTTTTGAGCAGACCAGTCTACCCCAGAATGATGCAACGCGAGAAATTACGATGGCGAAGAAGTCGGGCAGAAATTATGAAAAGATCATAATTTCTTGAAATACAAGAGTTTTATTTGTATAAAAACTTTATTTTATTATACTAGCGCAGGCTCACATAACTAAATCTACTTTGAACTTATTTAGCAGCTCTAAAATCCATCTTCTTTAACCTGTTTTATAACATCACCTTTGAGCATCATCTCTCTTTACAAGTACAGTTGCAAGCCGCCATGGCCATTCATCGATCATCCAATCCATCAAACTAGACAGTTGACATCTATGGACTATATGTTATGTATATGTCGACTATAGCAAATACCAAGAACCTGTCGACTCTATTGCAGGCACGGTCCGTTATGCTTATGATTGCAATTTGCAAACACACTGAGTTACAGAAACTCAACTATGCAAGGGTGCAAAGTAGAAGATTACTAAAAATATTAATAGTGTTGCGTGAGAAAGGTAAAAATATAAAAAAGTTTTGGAAGAAAAGAATTCGTAGAATATTTTCTTTATTTATCAGATTGTAACTTTATACTGGTTTTAAATTTTAAATACTAACAAGGTTTAAATGTTACCACATGGTAAAAAGTGAAATACTTTTTTACTATCCAAAACAGAGACAGACTGTTCGCTCATTCAAAAACCATGCATTTAATAAATAATGTTATCTAGCTAAGTTATTTAAAAGGGAAATAAATATGTTTTGTTTTATGAATATTGAATTACCTAGAACAAACAGGGCACCGACACACCTTTAGGAATTTTAAGTAGGTTGATGTATTAATATGCGTAGTGTAATACCCGCAACAAAACTAAGCTTAAATATCCAGAACCAGATTAATAAAAATATTTAGGACAAACTTATCCCGGTTAAATCTCTATAGAGAGTTTAAAACTTTGTCCCGGTTAAATACATAATATTTCTGGGTATTTAAGCTCAATTTTGTTGCGATGTATAATAAACTACCTTTACAAAATAACACAAACACACGTTAAAATTAAACTGTTCATAAATGAGTTTATTTCATGATTTGTGATAAACAACTTTATTTTGAGTTTCTTATCCAGGTTGAGTTCTTGTTCAGGGCCCTCAAGAGGAAATCTGAAACCATGAGAGTTATCGAAAAGTGATGTAAGGAGTTACCAGTACGTGCTCGATTTTGAAAAAATAAGTTCTGTGTAAAAAAAAATCTAATTTTTTAGCGAAAAGTGAGTTTTTGAAAATAAAATTGCGAATAATCGATAATACATAGTTGCTGTTAATGATCAGAATATAAGGTTGAGTAAATGAAACTGAAACTTTTTATTCCTAAATGCTTTCTTACTACTACATTGACGTAAAACTAATCTACCACTTATTTACTTCTGAAATCAAATTATTTTGACTTGTTCTTAAATATTTCATAATGCTTCACGATATGTTTTGAAAGTATCTGTGTGGTCATTACCATTACTTGTCCCATTCAATGTAAATAGTAAGTCGACACCGTGATTGTTATTGTTGCCAAATGTGAAAGAATGTGATAGGCTAAGCTACCTTATAACAACACGCTATAGAACTTTGTCGCAGTAAGCCCCATGGTAAACTTGGACACAGATTGTATAAGAGAGGTATCGTTATGTTAAAATGAAAAGGTTGCAAAGCGTACTATATTGTCATGAATGTTGGGTAGTTCATTGCGTGACTTTATTAGGAAGACCACCCATAATATTCTCAACAACTTGTTCTTTTCATCTCCGAACAAACGTAAATGTAGTAAGTAATATTATACACACAGAAGATAGGTTAAATACAAGGTCAGGTCATATCAAGGGTTTATTACGTACAAAGTTAAGAGTTTATTATAATGAACTCTACTCTGTATTTTCCATTGTGATGCATAATCACCATTTTTATAATTGTCTAAGGCATTTCTGTTATTTTTTAAGTTTATAATCTTATGGTACTAGCCGGTGGTTAAGTACCAGGCAATCATAGCTAAGATGAAACTTTTTGTACCAATTAAACGCACATATTCCAATGGCACTGGTGGTTCTTTAAAGTACCAGGGTTTCATAAGGCATAACTAAACCATCTTCTGCAATATCATGCCACTCCCGTCGTTCTGAATTAACAAAATGTATATATATTCTGTGATGTTTTATTTGTGAATAAAAACTTAAATACTTGTTTAAGGGCACTGGCAGTTTTCAAAAACAACTACGAAAGAATGGTCTTCCAAGCAACAGAAACACATCAGCGCGTTTACCGGTCACTGAGCTTACAGTACCTATAGGCGTTCATAAAATCAAAGATGTTATTAGTTTTTGACAGTGAATTCAAACACACAGATGCGTTAGTGGCCCAGAGCGAAGTTGAATGTATCAGGAAACCATAACTAAAGAAGATAAATAATAATTCGAAAATACGCAACGCACATGTGGGCTATGGGTACCTACTCTGGTTCTGCATTCATAACAAAATGTTCTTTCACTATTCTGTGATATTAACTTTTGTGAATAAAAACTCACACACGTTCTAGGGCACTGGTGGTTGTCAAATATACTAGGCAAACATAACTAGGAAATTGTAGCCTACAAAACAACAGAAACGCATAAACGCGTTTAGGGCGTTGAGACCACATTTCTGTATGCTTTAGTACCAGGTCTTCATAAAAACAAAGATGTCATCGGTTATTGGCAGCCCACATTCTGGCAATGGTTTTAAATAAAATTTGCAAAACAATTAATAATTAAGTAGGAAAGCAAAGTAGAACTTATCATAGATCACTAAAGTACAGAACGAACTAATCAATAACCCTGAGGCTCGAACTATTTCAGCTGATTGCAAACATAGACAAGGAGAGCAATTTCGCTTAATCATAATGGGCGATTCAGTTTAATGCCTTCATTGGGCACCTGCGCCGGAGGTCTGGTAGGTATTAGATCCTGTTTTGAAGCCTGGAGTAAGATGTGACGTGATTGGAGCGTTGATTCGTTCGATAAAGTACAAGCTAAACATTGTAAAGGAAGTGTTCATATATTGGCATGGGAGAGAAGAAAGGGATTTTTTGTAGTTTTGTTGTAAGGTTTTCTTTCCTAGAATTAATTTACAAAGAAAATTACAATAGCATAACACAAATACAACTATTATTTTTCATTTTTATTTATATCCTAAAAATCTCAGCTGTGACCAGAAGAAGGCTAAGTGCATTGAACGCTGTGGGAGTATGGTTTAGCTAAAGAGATAGAAGACAATATTGTACACATTGGATATAAACGATACAAGTTCAAAAGCTTACAATATAGTCAACACAGAATATTTCAGTCATTTCATTTCGAACTATTCCATAAATTTAAACTTCCACTTGAGATTAAATTTCTTCAGCCCTTCTTATTAGTTCTCAGTGTCTGATCCTAATAAATTAGTAGATGGTCTAAATATAGAAGTTGGTGACGTCACAGCAAGTGGGGTATCATTCGGTAGCGCTTGGGTGGCGCGCGCGCGGGCACGCGAGCGTTGCGCGCCGTGGTCCCGCCTTCTCGCGGACGCCGCCGGCAAAGAGTACGTGTACAGATGAGGCAGTGTCCTTTTGATGGTGCCTGAAATAAAAAGACAAATAATAATAGAAATAAATAGGTTAATATGTAGTATTATTCTTTAAATGGGGTCAATACAATAAACCTGCTAAATATAAATCAATATTTTTTTATAATATATTGTATGTATTATAAAAAAATATTACGTAATTTCACTGGTAGAAGATGAGTAAGAGTATTCACTAGAGGCTTCGTTAATGCATCAAAGATGTTACTCAAATATTTTTCTCAAATATTTTTATATATACATATAGAGGTATATATAAAAAATACATTTAATTATGTTTCGCGACTTTTGAGACCGTATTGGATGGCATACGCCTAGGGAAGTTTTTACCCTGCAAAGGCTAATAGTTAAATATAATAATAAGCACATAGTAAAGCACAAGTATAAGTGTTAAATCTGGATAAATTGCAGTTAGCTTCACTTCTAAGAATTCTTAACGTCATCAAAATAAACGTGTCATCCAGTCTATACACCTAATCTCTGGCCTTAAACTTGAGTCCCCTCCCCACCATGAGCGCGCGCAAAGCCTCATCTCCATAATTACTCTGAGCTCATTGGTGACTATTAACCTCATGATAATTCATGAGTACATTGCCAGGGCTGTTTAATTAATACACGTCATGTGGGCTGCCAGATAAAACGTAATGAAAGTTGATCAAATTCAGTTCAGTTTTTTAAAGTTGCTTGAGGTCGGTATTCGCTTTGTTTTTTTAGATGTCTGATGGTTACAATGTTTGTTCCTGCTTATATATCACTTAACTTGGCCATTCATGAGAGCGAGTCATGTAGGGGTTTTCTGACAAAAATATACTGAGATCCTATTAAAATAAGCTTGTTTTATAGATATAAGATTTTTTTATTCAGACAAATGATTAGATAATTATGGTTTTTTTTATGAAATTTGATACGTAAGTACAACTGTACAGCTTAATAAAGTCAAAGCTTGGAGTAACGCGGCCAGCCTCTATTCTATTATATCAAAGACCAAAAATACAAACAATGAAGATATAATCTATATGGATGGTATCTTATCCTAGTAACATTCAATCAATTTAAAAGTATAGATTATTTCGCCTATAAAATTGCTAACAATTGCAATAGCAAACTCCTATACAAAACAGCTTTAGAAATCTATCTCACTTCAGTTTACCACGTCTTGGATTCACTATTTCTAGGAACCTTTTTAATATCCGTGTGCAACAAAGTATACATGAATCGCATTAATGAAGTTGTTTTCCAGACACGGTTAAGCTTTAAGCCTGTATCTTTATCTCATGTCGATAACGTACTTGTTATTGGCGAGACAGGAATGAAAAGAAATACTGAAAATTCTCATGTCGATAACGTACTTCTTATTGGCAAGACAGGAATGAAAAGAAATACTCACAATTTGAAAAGATTAAGTTTTTGGCTTATATTATTATGGAATGAAGTTTTTAGAACTACCTCCTTAGAAACGTATATTGCACAATGCATCAGCATTGCGGTTCTGTAAACCAATGCAGCCAGCAAGACACTGGCTGTATTGATATAGAATCAGTTGAGCTACCTATAGTTAGTTGGCAACACTTTTCAGTTAGGACATTGTTTGAATGTAAATACTTGTTCTAATTTGTTTCAGCAATTGTAATTAAATAAATAAAAAAAAATTATGTAACAGAAATTAAAAACCAGAACAGTATTAGAAGAGCACGTATTTAAAAGACATGAAAGCTTAAACTTAATAGATCGAGTCGACCAAGAAAGTACTGAAGCCAAAAAAGGAGGCAATCATTCCCTGGTCCGTGAGACGGATGAACGTAAAAAAAAATTATAAAGATCAACAGGAAATATTAGTGAAGAATTTATTACCTCTAAATACTGGAGTCACAGGTAAAAGGACCTTTATGGGCGTTCACTGTTTTAATAAAGAATTTGGACTAATAACGGGCCAAATTAGGCGCGAAGGTTTTTTGTTTGTACAATAGAGCGTTGTTTATATTAAACTTTATGAGAGCTTTGTGAATTGTGGCTATGTTAAAGTCACAGATGATGAGGATAGAATTGTTTGAGGTAACAAATAGCTATATAAAATAAATATATAGAGTTGACATCTCAGATTTTTTACTCATAAATGTCATTGATATTATAAGCTGCAATGTTTTTTTATTTAAAATAATTAACCTTTATTTCATTAGGCTTGTGATTAACTCTTAGACATGTAAAGTTTTAAAATATTTACCTACTACATTATATAAAAAAAAAGTAGATTGATTTTAAATTCACTTACATTTTTTGTAACTGTAAGTCACAGGATATTAACAGAAATCAGTCGATTTATAGCAAACAAATTTGAAACAAGTTACAGGTGTTGCACAATCCTAAATCCAAAGCTTGTTCAACCCTCGGTTACCCACAAGCAATCGCTAAAACCGTTTCTTTTTGCAACGCAAACATCTTTTCCCTTAAAAAGTTATGTTTGCCTCGAAAAGTCACGCGTCAAAACAAGGTTTGCCTTGCATTGGAGTCAAACACTGGTGGGCCGCGTCCCTTTGTCGGCACAAAACGGCACAGGTTGTAATTTGATAAAGTCGAAACGCCTACAAGACCTTTTCTTTGAGGGTAAGCCCACGCAACCTTCAATCTAGCCGAGGATGTCGGAAAGTTTTGATGCGGGTACAAGGAAACGACTGAGACTAGACTCAAATCACAAATACAAACTGCGAAAAATGTTCTTACATTAACTTTATAATTATGTTTTTACATACTTATTCGCATCATCGAATAAACCTGTCGCAAAATAAGAAATTCAAAAAAGGTATTTAACCTATACGTACGCTTTTATTGTATAAATATTAGTTGATCAAGCATTATTTTACAACAAAATGCCTTCTCCAAAAGCATTACGCCTTCTCATTCCCAGTTTCCTGCCCCTAGACGAGCCGGATCAAAATTATTCAGGTTTAATTAAATCGACATTAATCCAAGACTATTCGGCGAGTCGCACTGCTGTCATTATGTCGTTAAGTGAACTTTTGAGAACGACATTACGGAAATTTGTTCGGAATTTCGGGATTAGGGATCCAGTTTTTGTGTAGACCTTGGGTGGGACACGAGGAAGGGTAAGAAATAGTTGAGTGGTCTTTTTGTTGGGCTACTTAGATAGTTCGGATAGAATATGCAAAAGTAAAATCAGAAACAATGAAATTTATATCACCATAATATTATATGAGGGGTATATTTCAACAAGTTCATAATTTTAAACTAACAAATGTTTTTGCGATTTAAACGTAGAATCTTTGCTACGAAATTTACAGATGTTCTTATGAATCGTAATCTTCAAATTCTAAATCTACGCCAACGTAATTAACACATGAACTAAAGTCCCATCTAAAGGCTAAAGATAATAAACATAATGAAACAAATCCCTTCAATTCAAATAAATGTAGCTTGTTTGAAATTATGTGACCTACAAAGCCACTTATTTCGCCATGTTTCCACTCAACCTCCACTCACCTTTACAATCTCACTAATCCTCAGCCAGTACACAGAAACATAAAGCAAATTATATAAAAATCATATAAGCATTTTGTCGAGCTAAGCCAACCTTTGTCAAAATCCAGTTTGCGGCTCTAGATATTTCAAAGGATATTAAAATATAATTTATAATAGTAATAATTCAGGTCTAATCCTCAATGCAGAGTTTTGGAAGGGCACGGATGGTCTCTTGCATCAATATTTCAAAGTAAAGTGAGTTTTGTAACACTGTCTATTCGATTGCAATTAAATTTTCATGTACATACATCTCTTAAAAAATATTGTGTCTTATAGTTTCTCGACGATGACGATGGAATGATGATCTGCGAAAGACTGCAGGCAGATGCTGGATGCGACAAACTGAAGATATGGCGCCCATTATGGGAGGCCTATGTCCAGCAGTGGACTAACATAAGCTGATGATGATGTTTGTTTGTCGAACAGGATTGCTTCATTATTGACCCTAAATAAGATCGAAATTGTTTTCGTGTATGACTACCGTTCTATTAATGAAGTTTTGAATCGAAACATATAAAATAAGGTTATGACTGTTAACACTATTATTTAGTTTTGAATTGAAACATTAATTAAATTAGGGTTATCATTCTTAATATTTCTACTCACTTAGATTAAGTGAGTTGAAAAATTATCTGTAAATAAATTTAATCCTATTTTTTCCAAAAAAGGCTTACTAAAATAAAAGTGATCAGTTAATTTCCTAGTTTTAACTATATAATTTATATTTTCTGGCGTATACAAAAGTAATGTCTAAAGAAAATAAAGCAATTTGATGCGATCATAACTAAAATAAATATTTATTTCGAAATTTAACATCAAAAGGCCTCACTGCGGAATAAGATTAAACAGCTTGCCTATATACACAGTAAAGTAAACTAACGCAGGTCGTCCACAACTGCCAAGATAGAAATTAATCCGTTTTGTGAGTTTTGGTGTATTTTTATTTGATTCTCTTTTATGAGTTACATCATCATCAGCCCATATTAGTCCACTGCTGGACATAGGCCTCCCCTAATGAGCGCCATAGCGCCCTGTCTTCGGCTTGTCGCATCCAGCATCTGCCAGCAGTCTTTCGCAGATCGTCATCCCACCTGGCCTACACTACGTTTACCAAGTCGCGGTCTCCACTCAAGAACACGTTTACCCCAGCGGTTATCGGTTCTTCGCGATATATGGCCGGCCCAGTGCCACTTCAGTTTGCTAATTCTCTTCACTTTTTCAACATTGCTAGCTGTTTAATCTTTGACTGTGGTCTTATCCTGTGTTTCTCACAGGCAAACATGAAAACCGCTTTAATCGCTAAAACAACCAAACCAGATAACCATGTTTATTCAAAACAAAAAATCACCAGTTTTGGGAAACACAATCATTAGCTAATCACCCCGACAGGTAAGCGAACTTATTGGAACTGGTCAGGAATTAGGATCATTATTTTAATTATAGAGCAAACACTTTGAAGCCAATTTCATCATCAATTTTACCGACTTTTTCTACTAATTGTTTTGACTAACCTTTAAAAGTCAGGTAATTTTTTTTTTGAGAATGACTTCGTATAAAGTTTTACAAACATTAATTTGTCGAGAACTAGTTGATTAAGTCAAACAAAAAAGCTAAATATCAAGGAGTACAAATTAGAAACTGCCTTGATATAAACATTCATATACGAAACTACCTTGAGATTTTAGGTACACCAATATTACAATCTCGGTTTATAAAAATACGAAGTAATAATTTACTCTGGGGTAAGGGTCTTCTCCTCTTTTCTCCTTAACAGTATGCAAAATTTTCAAATACACATACAATACATACTATTTATAAACTATTTATTAATTTAATCAAATTCTAAATGCAGATCAATAGTACGAGAATAAATGCACTTTTAGAAAGAAAACATCAAACATAAATAAATTATTTAAAAACAATCTGTCTAGATATGTTGCTTGGTTGTCACCTGACAAGAGAAGGAGACATAGAAAATCCACCGGTCACGATAAGCGAGGGGCGGCCGCCTGCGAAGAGTCGGATTACGTACCTCAGGATAGGACTCCACAGGACTCTCCATAATCTCCCCCTGACAGCCTTCACTCATAGCAACCGGCATCATACGCGGGCTTACCCTGTCATTGATGTGGAAACTGATACAATCTGGATTACCTTTAATCACCTGCTCTTGAGGATTTTAGCAGTCCAATGTTTTTATTGCCGCGGGAACTCAACGACATAAAAGAACGTAACTCGATTGCGTGCCTCTTTTTTAGATCAAGTAAAATTTTGTTTTTATATAAACCTTCTCCGTTCGCTGCCTTTGATCACGCAATGAAATTACCTTCAAATTTGCAACAAAAATTAGCATGTAATTTAAGCATCTCAGATCTTGAGTGGTTTCTCGAGACCCAAGAGAAAATAATATAAACAAACGTTCTTACATGTTAGAAATGTTTTCGTTATCGCTAAGTATGCTTAGGGATAAAGAAATATTTACTTGTTTTTTCTCGCAATTCAAGACAGGTATCTTGCCTCCCAATCAAAATGAATGTCATGAAATCCGCTCGTAACTCCTACCTTGAAAATATGAGGTGCAAACACTAACACCTTATTTAGTGATGTCTGAAACAAACCAGTTACCAGTAGCCTGAGAAACTCCTAGTCGCTCCAGGGAAGTAAATCATAAAGATTCATTCTGAACATTTCTGAGATCTGATGAACGAGCACGGTCTTAGGAATACAGCGCTGTATAACATGTTACTGTAGGCACTAGTGCCAAAGGACGGCAGCTCGCAGATTAAAAATCTTTCATCTCACGCAACATTTACTAGTGCAAGCGAGACGCGAGATAATGTGATTAGTCAAACGATACTTGATCGCTGCACTGCAGGCTCTGTACAAAAACTAGGCGATGTTCATGGTACGCACGCACGCACTCATAGCTCTGATTACACAACAAACGCACACACGCGCTCACGGGATTAACGTCAGACAACCCGTTTCCTGTTACCTGCTCTAGAGCAAAAAGCACACAGTAATTCTGAATTAAGTTCACATTCAGAACCAAGAACGGTTAAAATCACACAGTGCTTTCTACGGAACTAGGAGAATAAATTGGTAGTGGAAGCGCTCAACCGTTTTGAAGTCTCTATTTTCTAACACCGAAAATCTCTGTAACAAATCCGTGCAGCGGACGCAATCTACGGGACTTAAAACAAACAATTACTTTGGTTTATTTGAAAAGGAGAGCAAAAAGCAGAGCAATCAAATCGGTGCAGCTACCGTGCGGCAAAAAACTTCAACTTGGGATGTGCTCGGCGGCTGTAACTGAGAGAAGCATCGGTCGACGTAATCAGGTAGCCGCCAGTAAATTGTTTCAACTTTTCTATCAATAACGTCAGTGGAATAACTACATAATGGGTTTATGTAGTTATTCCCAGCAAACAAACAAGCAATTTAAGTATTTATTACGCTAGCGTTAGAATAGAAAGTAAACTTCTTTTCACAAACGAATGTTTACATTGTTGAATAAAAAGAAATATTTTCTCATCTTGATTGATAAAATATTTTCTCCATCAGCAAATAAAAGAATAACATCAATCACGTAAACTCAAAACCTAAATCACGACACATTCAATTCTGAAACATGATAGAAAACCATGCATCATTCTGGTAACGCGTAACAAATTCTAGGCAAGGTGACACACTTTCGGCGAACCAGCCCGTCTGGTCCGGGTACCGTGGCGAAATCACTTTAGATTTTCATAAATAACGCATAAGATCTTTGAACAATAAATAAAATGATTCGATTCGCCCAAACCAGCTGCGCTAAGGAGAACGCTGAATCGCACGATTTGATACGCGCCTCCATCAACTTTGCCTTTGTCAAAAGCAAGCTAATAAAGTTTAGCAGATGTGATTTTCTAAACAAGACACTAACAAATGGAAGCTCGAAGCGCGATAGCGCGGAGAAAATGAACGGTGATCTTCTAACGCAATTTTCTCTTTCATGATATGATTAATGTATTTATCAAGTTGATTTCATGTTCATATTTTTCAACATGCGAATCCAAACTCGTTCAAACATAGCAGTGGTCGCAGATTTAGATCATAGATCGTGCAAGTAAATGTTTTCCTGAGCTGATGTCATTAATTTATAGAAATGTGAACATGTTGGCGTGTCGGGAATTTTTGCGATATAAATAGACAAAAAGCGAGGGCCATTTTCTTTGCGCTATCGCAACACGATCGATAGCGAGTGAATATTTCAAAGGATGCCTGACCAAGATTCATTCCACAGATTCCTACACAGTGTTTTGCTATGGACAAAGAAGCGTCCCTGCATCATTACGAGCTATTGTAGCGAATTTGAAATTTTTGAAAAGCGAATTCGTCAAACGTAAAACAATTCGATACGCGTTCGAATTTGTTGTGCGGGCATCAATTCAATTTCTTCTTCGTCCAAACCGCTCGCGTGAATTGGGTCGCGTAAACGGGACCGCCCTTTTGGGACCAAAACGTTATTTTTTTCACACAGATTGCGCGTTCTTTGATCTTCAGAATGTGTGCGTTAAGCGTTTCCTTCGCTTTGTGTAAGCGCTGTGTGTGTCTTATACACGATGCTGGGCTACAACACCCAGCGGGATGTAGAAATCAAAAACAACCGATTCGCAATGATTTCTTTTTCAAGGGTTAAATTGTTTTGATGAAAAGTTGCTTGGGACACATTCGTTATAACCTACGTACATTTTCATCATAAAAATTCTTCATAAATCCAATTACTGTGTATTCAAAAGTTTACGTCGCGTAAAGTTGAGAGAAGGTGTCAAGAAGTTGGGAATTTCATTCTTGACACAGTTCTCTGTTATGAACATTACTTCATCCATACTGAGAGAGTTTAGCACGTCGTAAACTGGAAGATCCATTACGTGGGAGCCCTCAAGATTATTCTGACTTACTTTATGCGGTCGGTATGAGCTCCTTCGAATATGGTGTAATATTTTTCAATAGAATCTTCCTTTACTTGATCGAAAAGCGCGAATCTGGAAGCTTTCTTAAACATAAATTCAACGTAAGAAATTGATATCGTAACATAACTTTCCTTTCATAGGAGGAACTGAATAACGGTTGATAAAGCCAATCTACTTGGGCATAAAAATAATATTTTCAGAAACGAAACGACTTTAATTTAGGATTCCGAGGCAAAATGTTATCAAAAGAATAAAGAATACATAAGTGGCCCTTTATACGAGACGAAAATAAGGATAATATTGCTTCAATATCTGCCTAGTAAACCAAAAATAGGACCTCTATGGCGCAGTAGGCACAGGCTTTTTATTCTAGATATACCTATTAGTGAGCATCAACACAAATCGCTATCACGATCAATCATAAAGAAGTTGTTTGACCGTAGATACAATGCGTATCTTATGTATCAGTTACCTTATTATTCGCCAAGAGATACTACCAAGATGTTCAAAATGTTTGTCACTAGCTGTTGTATTACAATAAATAAACATCGTCCCCAAATTTGCAGCAGAAACTCAGCAGAACCTCAAACTTTCCTTGAGAGAGCGCGCAGGTAAAATTGTAGGAGATTTAGTTTGCGCATTTCGTGAGAAGAGCTCATTCAGCTGGTTGTTAGATAGTTCCGAGAGTATGCAGCTAGACTAGGTCGTGTTGAAGTGTGGCACCTCATAAACTCTAGGACTTGTTAAGTTTGTATTCAATTATTCAGTGGTACGCTAACTTACAAGGGTGAAAGATGAAATCAGGTAGTAAAGTTGGGACTTAACGGCGTAGCTGGAACCTCTTATTCTACCGACCTCCGTTATTTAGGGATGATCTTATGCCACGTATATAGTGTAAAACAAAGTCGCTTCCCGCTGTCTCTATGTATGTAGATCTTTAAAAGTATGTAACGGATTTTGAAGCGTTTTATTTAGAGGTAGATATAGTAATTGAAGAGGAAGTTGTATTACGTATAACATGCATAAGTATCAGCATTGGACCCGTGCGAAGCCGGGGCGGGTCCATAGTGTGAAATAAATTGAAGAAATGTCGTTTTTATTACCAAGGTAAACACATAATACACAATAACCTAATAGTTTCGGAAGGGGTAATAGATAATCTAATGCCATTGAAGAAATGGTATTATGTTAGGTATATCTCTGAGAATGGCAAAAGTACGGTACTTATAATTTCCCTAGATTTAGTTTTATTCTTTGGTGTCATATGTTTAACTTTATGACTTGGTTGTAAATCTTGAAGCTACATTCTAAGTATCTCTACAACACTTCACGGATATCAACTCATGTTGTCCTCGAAATATTTAAGCGTAAAAATAAAAATATCTCACAATTTATAATGATAAGCATGAACATAAAAAGTTTCTTGAGTCCCACACATTCCGTGGGGTCTAAGAGAACAGAGGACTACACATTTTATTATTGAGTAGTGAATGCCTTTGGACCAAAATAACGCACCTTTGTGTGTGGGGTCCCGACTTGGCCGTCACTTTCGGCTCAGGTGACACTGCTGCGTTACTAATTTGACTTCGATTCAACAAAAAATCTATAATCAAGCCGAAAGCGAAACGTTTAAACGAAACAAATTCTATTGTTGCAATCTTGTTTGAAGCTTACATGCTGCGCGCCAATTTTTGGCTCTACGGGGTTAAGATTTCATAAAGAACTACAAAAGGTGCACCGTTACAAATGTCAGAAGTGTAGAAATTAATAGCGAGAACCATTTATTCATCTCTTTTGTTTAGGACAAAGTTGCTTTGTCTATTTCAGAGTTAATAATGGAAGTGTTTAGCGACGAAGCTTTTGTTGTTTCCCGAAAAAAATGTGTTTGACTTTGATGAATAGATCGCGTGGAGCGCACGACAAAGTATTGAAGTGCGATTTTCTTTGCGCATTAGCTAAATTATTGTTGACGAAAAAACCGGATGAGTCAAGTTAATTTTTATCGTAATTTTTTTTCAATGTAGAACACATTGAAAAAATTTAACGATGGACGATATGATTACATTAACAATATGAATTAGTCAACTTTTAAACATATTTAGGACCTCTGTGGCGCGGTGGGCGAAGGTCCGCCTGCGACGCAGAAGGTTGCGAGTTTGATTCCCGCCTCGGGACAAATATTTGTACGATCTGCAGATATTTGTTCAGGGTGTTTTGGGCGATTTCTATGTATAATAAAAAAACTATCTATTTAATATATTATATTATGAAAATCCGTACCCATAAAAACAGCTCTGCTTAGCTTGGGGCTAGGTGATGCTGTGTAGATTGTCCAGCATTATTTATTTATATGATATATAACACTGTGCGCGTGCCCTTAGTAGGTATGAATTCGGAATATTATCTGTTTGTTGACTCAATGAAATAGAAGAAACCTAGATGATTATAAATCCAATCTCGAAATTTGTAAGTTAAAATCTGATCTTCCACGTCAGGAGATTCCATTAATGTAATCGACCTTATCAAAACAATATTCATTACAAATCAGTACCTAAAACAAACTAAATAAGGTCACGTAGATATGGTACTGTAACAAGCTTATTTTGCATAGAATTAAACATTCCAATTATAATTTTCATAATAGTCCGGGCTCAATACTAATGCAAATATTTGTTCATGTATACTAATATTATACTAAGGGAAGATTTGATTGTGTGTTTGAATTTATTGGCTCCGGAACTACTGGACCGATTTGAAAAATTATATCACCATTAGTATCTTAAATTTTCCCTAACATAAGCTATAGAATATGTACAAAAAAGTTAGGGATCCGCATGAAAAATTAAATTTTTGTTGAATACTCTCGCGAAGCCGGGTTGGACTGCTAGCTAGTCTGGTATAACCAAGCGTATCGCATAGCAACAAAATATAATTTCTTATTTTGCAGATTATTTTTTAATTTATTAGTTCGATTGCTGCCCCAGGACAAATTTTTGTACGACTTGCAGATTTGTTCAGGGTGTTCTGGTCGTTTTCTGTGTATAATAAAATATATCTATCTATGTTATCTGTTGTATTATGTATATCAGTAATCCACTACCCATAACACAAGCTCAACTTAACTTTGGGCTATATGATGCTGGGCATGCGGGATCCCCAACCCGCATGCCCAGCGTGGGGATTATGGGCAATAACCCCCAAATAATGATGCCATCTATGGCGCTCATTAGGGGAGGCCTATGTCCAGCAGACTATTATAGGCTGGTGATGTTGATGATATGATGCTGTGTTGATTTTCCAACATTATTTATTTATTACTATAATTTTTTGAGCAAAACCAAGGTTTTATATTTATTTATAAAGTAAAGACAACATGACAGGCACATTCTACAGGGTTATGGGTAGATGATCAATAACCTCTTACAGACAACTCTTGGGTGTATCAAGATGAACAACTTTTGTTCTATGACTTTTTCCAAAACGACACAACACCTTATTCTTAACTGTTATACTCTAGAAAAAGATTGAACAGAAAACATAATATGTAAGGCAGGCATGTGACTTTAAATTACTAAAGTAAAACACAGCTAATACTAATATTTCTAAGGAACTCAAGCACTAATGGTTACATATTTTCTAAATAGAATAGAATAGTTGGCAACAGGAAATGCGTGCAGTAAATGACGAAGATTTACATTCTGACGTTCTATACGCGCTCTAGTTCTGTTATTCTAGACTTTTTGCGATATAACTGCGTTTCTGTTACGCAGTGGCTGTATAGCAGGCTATGATTTTAGCTGTGCGTGTTTATATCTACCTATTTTTTTTTAGAAACGCAATTATCAGTCAGGCAACTGGATAGTCATAGTTATGGAATTATTTGCTTGTACCTCTATACCTAGATTCCACTTTGTGGTAGAAACTATACATGAAATGTGACTAAACGATGGGGTCGTATATATATCAAAAATATAAAAAACAACGTCATATTTACGACTAAAGGATAAAATATTAACATATTTCTGATTCAGAGATGACGGTTATAAATACCAGAAACTATTAAAATTAAAATAGAATTAAGATTAACTATCAGAAAGCTATTAGTGACTAATCAAAGGATTATAAGAACGTACGGCGGCTTCGACCACAAATTCCTAAACTTAACTTAAGTAACTTACTTAAGATAATTATAAATGGAGCTCAGTTGTAGTACGAAACTTGAATACAACATATTTTATATTATACTATAATAAACAGCCGCTATAGCGCATGGTTTTATTATTGAAGGTTTTCATACGGATCCCTAACTTTTTTGAAAAGATTCTGTAGCCTATGTTCATAAAGGAAAATTTAGGATTCTAAAGGTGAAATAAGTTTTCAAATTGGTCCAGTAGTTTCGGAGCCTATTTAATTCAAACAAACAATCAAATCTTTCATGTTTATATTATTAGTATAGATATAGATATCAATTATGAAAACATAATTTTGGACCATCCACCAAGTAATAAGAAATTTATTGAATTAAATTATATGCTAACTAGCTAACTATTCGTAATAGTCTTTAACCTATGATATTATTATTAAACTCTTTTGTTCATACCTTAACAATGTTTTATTAATATCTATGCACGCTCTATTATTATTATTCATCTCTATGATGACCGACCTATAAGATATTCCAATAACCGTACTAAATTACAACGTCTCCATAAAATAAAAACCCACCTTCCTAAATTATATTTTGACAGCGCAAAAATGCCATCTTTAATCTCTTCTATAAATCTCCCATGCAAATACGTATTCCTGAATCCCAGTTCAAATACTAAGAAACATTTGAGGAATGGAAACAATCGGATTCGGGCGATAGTCTGACCTTTTCTAAACGTTAACAGGAAATCACAGTATTAGCATAATGCATTCGGGTGTCCGAAGAAACATGGCCGACGTTTCCAGAATACTTTATTGCCGGATGAGCTATGGCGCCAAAACGGATTGTAAAAACTATGGCGAGTAAAAGCAAAATGGCGCTTAAAGTATTGTCTAGACGTCATTCTAAGCACACGTTTCCGCTAAAGCTATTCTTATTCAAAGTGAGATTACTACTGATATTTTTTCACATGTTAACGCAATTGAACAAAAGGTGGAACAAAGAAATATTTCCCAAGTGATTGCAAAAAATTCACAGTTCTTATCACGGTAATCTTTACTATTGAGCTCTTATATTTACATGCCAACTGTGTTAGAAAGATGTAATGATAGTAAAGCATTGTAAAATGCTAAGTTGTGGCGTGTTGAAGAATACTTGCATAATAATTAAAGCAAAAAGTATTTCCGATACCGGGAATCGAACCCGAGCCTCCTGGGTGAGAGCCAGGTATCCTAGCCACTATCTCGGATTCTCGGACCATATCGGATTGTAGCTGAAAAGTGAATTTTCAGGTCTACAACGGGTACAAGAACTCGAATGCACTGAGAGTTGTTCACGAAAATAATTCACTTGTGTGAAAAAATAATTTTTATCTTCATTCGCATCACAAAGAGTAAAACCTCTATATCTGGCCTCATTGCGTTGATAGTACTCATTATGAGCAGAGCATTGTGCAAGGTGGACTCGACCACCCACATTTGAACACTTGTGTGCTCCATTGTATTGACTTACTGCTTGTACGGTGGGAATACCACGGAAGCCGGCTTTGTGATTAGATTAGTGTGAATGAATGATTTTGTTTGACATTTTGATGGGTCTGAGTTGTGGACCGTAGAAGACTCATTTCACGTATAAGTTGGTTTTTGGACAAGTTGTAATAGAAATTTTGAAGCTTTCAATTAACCAAACAATGAACAACTTACAGAAACATGTTTTATATTCAGAAGGCATAGACAAGAAGGGATAAGATAAGAGTGACCAAATGTTAGGTATAAAACATATTTTGATATTCTGACATTTTACGTGATTCATAAAGAACTAGCTAGTCTCTGGATTTGAATTAATATTTTTCATAAGCTATTTTATCCCACTGCTGGGCAAAGACCAGTGTCCATTCTCTCTGTTTTTTGCCCACGTGTATTAATAAAAGAAATCAAATTCCTAAGAATATTTCGTAGTACCAGTACTACTGCAGTAATTAATAAAATCCCCAAGAATATTGTTAATTATCTTAACTGTTCAATGATACCCCATTGAAATTATGACAGAACGAATATCCATTACCAGACCGTAAATCTACTCACTCACTAAGCACAGACAAAGAATTTCCTGCAATGTGACGTATAAACAGTAATTATTATGTTTTACGAGCTGCTAAATCTGTAATGAGTAATAGCCAGTGAACGATCCCTTGGTACTTGAGTCATGAGTCGAAACCACCCGTCAATCAATTGAAGATCACTGTAACATAAAGCATATGCCACATGCGTGAATAACTACATTATTGTCTACTAATAAGGATTCTGTTTCTGGACGAAAATAGTCATAGCATTTCAAGACATGGGTAAACATCGGATATTAAATTATAAAAACAGAAGTTGTGAAAAAAAGCAAACGTCTTATGCTTAGGTTTAAAATACTTTGGTAACTTAAGTTTACACCAAAGGAATTAAAAACCGGAAGCACACAGAAATTTAATCATAAACATATAAGGACATAATATACCTACGAGGAAATGTATCGGAGATGATATGGGAACGGTATCAGTTAAAATTTAATAACTTCATGAGCGAAAAAAAAACTTGTAATTAAACAACACAACCGATTAAGAACTAGTATTTAAAAACAAACAATTTTAGTTAACTGTGCCCGTTACGGCACAGAAGAGCAATATTTGCTTTTATTTTTAGGACTAAATAAATTTCGAAACAATACCTGTGGCAGAACCTCATATAATTATTCGAAATCGCGCTACCAAATCGACAAATTGGGATGTCGCACTTACGAGTCTACAAGGCAGAAGTTTCGAATCTCGAAGTCGAGAAAGAGCAATAGTAACGGCGGCATAACATTAGTCCTCCTATAATGTTCGACCTATTTATCAAAGTCGAATTAGTAGGTGACATCAGGGCGAAACATATGGCGTGTTAGCGATTTGGTAGTCTGGTATTATTATGTCGAAATTGGTGTTAAGTAAATTACACTTTAGTTGGCACCTAACGTTGCTAGAGCTTTAATTTCTAGGCCAGGTGTTGATGATGAGGCACAACTTCTGTCACCATTTTAATGTTTCTTAAGTAGGCTATAAGTAAATGAAAAAGCATCTGTTTTATAAAAAAAGGCTGATTTACAACCAGAGTGTAAACTATTTGGACATATTAAAACGGTGAATAAGAATTTAGGTCAAAACGCGAATCAAAACGAAGATAGTGGGTTTTGCAGGAACAAGAATGTAGTAGGTATGAATGCTAAAACAAAGCAAACAGCGATACGTTGTCGCAGTCGCTCTCATGTTTCCAGAACAAATGATTTAGTAAAAAACGTACAAAAACAAATTTATGTCCCCTCTGAGACGGTCCTCGGTGTCTATTACAAGATATCCTTTCTTGATTTATTATCGTGGATATCTTGACGCGATTCTCGGGCCTGCTTTAAATAATGTTTGTGAGGTCCAATAATGAAGGACAATCGGATGTTTTACATATAGCTTTTTATTTGTTTATAGATGGCGCATTCCAGTTTTTATTGGCAGATAGAGATCGTTATCTTTTGAATCAGTTTACTCTACCATCGTCTGATAATGATAAATGGTGGAATTTATAATACCAGAAAACATAGATGATAAATTATATATCACAATTATATAAATGTTTACGCTTCAATGCAAACATTTTGACGTAAAATAGAATGAATTGGACACGAAGCAGTTTCCATCCATCAAATCTGACCTTATCCATGAACTTAAATAGCCACTCGAAACAAAAGACCAGTAAATAGGCATAAGAGTACTTAACGTCTGAACCATTCATCATTCCATGGATTCATCGTTCATTCAAACCGCCACCATCTTGAGACTAAGTAAAAACTATTGAGAAAATACATGTTATTTATTTTCTTAACAGTTTTTACTAGGTACCGCTAGATTTTAAGTTGATATTATTATTTAAATATGTATGATTATACTATTTGTTATTAATATTTTTATTAAGTAAGGCCAGCATATGTTATGTCCAGCAGTGGACTATTCAGACTGATGATGATGATGATGATACTATTTAATTAATATAAGGGTTCAACATCCAGACTTAGAAGATGAGAGATTTGTTACTACTAATCAAAGATACCAAATTATATTTGATATTTATGTTTTTAAGTATTATGTACTTTGGTTTCTTTACCATAGTACATCAAACAAACAGAGAGTAGTAGTATGTTTATTCATGGACATAATATAATATTATACAAAGTGTTTGGTACATGGTTTGCCAAAATAAAATGGGGCGTAGGTAGGTTTTTGCCACCTCGCAAAAATCCTGGCCCCAGGGAGGATTTCATTATTCTTTTTTGTCATTTACCAAAGTTTTCTCAGAATTGGTGATTTATTTTAATTGGTATTGTTGTTCGGTTCGATCAAAATCATAGTTACCAAATATAAAAAAATAATAATGAAACATTGTTGTATTCTTCGAATTCTTTTAAAAACTTTTTTATTCCACCTTTCTAACGGTATGGTATGCAACATGCCATGAAAAACTTTTACTAACTTAACTAATTTCCTTATTTTGTATACTTCCTCAATCTGCCATTCAATACGATTATGTTTATTGCTCGCCGACAAAGACCCATTACTTAAGTCTGCCATTCTCCCTCAGCGTCTCATTAGAGAATGCATTCGTTCAATCTAATCACAGCATTTCTCTGTTACCGTTCCAAACAGTCTCAAATCGTTCGTCGAATGCTATTTGTTTGCTCCCAATTAATTTATTGTTATCGAATTCGCTTAGAGAATCCGATCGATATCATTTTGATCCATCTTGTCAGCCATTAAGCCAGCTTTATTAGTAGCAGTGTATCTTGATAAAAATTTGTTCAAGATAACTGTAGCAGAAACTACAAGGTTAAAAAAAGCGATGGAACGGACAAAATGGAAGTTCGAGAGGTTTTAATGTCTTTATAAGTGCTGTCTGCCTCAGAGTTAATGAAATGGGCCTTTTATTGATCTACCTGCTAGGTGACACGAATCCGTCGCTTTCAACCCTGCATTATGTTTTTCTTTAAATTATTTTGTTTCTCTGTCTGATCCGGTTCCACCTCGCAGGTGAGAAAAAGAAAGGAATAGTCTAAAACCGTGCGGTGCGCATTAGTCAGGCACATTTCATTTGAGGAGACGACCCTCATCATTTGATAAGCCGAAGAGACATTTTCGGCATTAATCCATTAGGATTCGAGAAATATTTCAATTATTTTCGAATCATATTATTTGAATTTGTGGTTCTTTGACCCATTTTGTTAGGTGCCTCAATTTTTTTTGTTAGTTAAGCAATAGGATTATAAAGTTCTCACTTAAAAAAATACTACATTGCTAGGTTGTCAGTTAAGCTATGAGCTAAGCAAGGTGTGCGAGAAAAACAGAATTTTAAATAGATGTTGTTATGAATAAACAGACTCCCGATGCCAATAAACATGACATTATTATGAAGAGACCAGCCCATGACGGCTGTCGTGGTATGGCGTGGCAATTATCACGTCCCTGGCGGCATTTCCATAATTTTATAACAATTTATATCGGGATCAACAAGCCGCCCGCATGCCGCACAATTGATGCAATCATCGCCAATGAGATTTTGGGGTGTAAGGCACAGAATATTATAGTAGTAAAGTGTAGGTATCACTGATAGGTCAGGGTGAAATCAAAATTCACAAAGAAAACAAGTGTGTAATTTTAAATTTTCTTACTAGCGCAGATATTTGTATTATAGCATCCAATGAAACATGAAAGTCGTATTAAAATACCTGGAACATTATAAAAACCACCTTTGCTTTTATTTGTAATCTAAATCACAATGTTAAACAGCGATAGTTAACTTGTATATTCAAAATAAAAATATTTCACAGCAAATTGCCAAGTGAAACAGACCCTTGAACGGAACTGTAATTGCATTGGCCACAACCAAATTATTATAGCAACTATTCAATGACGTCTCTGTACGGGTGGGGATGGTGATTGAGATGTGTCAACTGAGTTTTTATTGCCATTTAATTCAGTTATTAAAGTTTGATTTATGTGAATGGGACCACTTTCTATGATTGTAATTTTTATATTGCATCTTTTGAGTTCTTAAATTTGATTGTATTTCACCATCATCATTGGCTTTTAGCTAGACTACTGAATTTTTTTGTTTTACAGGAAGCCTCTCAAAATTGCCAGTAGAATTTCGCAGGTCAATCAAAAGCAAAAGAACCTTATCTTATCACACAATCCTATACTGAGTTTGTCATTGTTGTGTTTGTCAATCAAAAACGGAAACTCTTCCAGACTTATTTATAAGTTTTTTATGATCAATTGTAATTATTTATCACCAACCAAACAAAAAACTTCACCATCTCCAGTCATAAGAACAATATTTTATACACTTTATCACCACTGATTTGTTTTCGTCCACCACACTCATATCCTTGATAAATAAGCTTTTATTCCTCTGTACAGATAAGTAATCTTTAGCGGGCGACAGACACATAAATCAAAAGCTGTGAATGGGTCGAGCCCCGGTTGTTCGATAAAGCGGTTTTTCAGTCCCCATAATGGTGTTACACGACAAATAGGGAGACGAATAGAATAACGACTGTTCGGCTACTTCGTTTTGCTACTCTTTGGTATTATGAAACCCTGGTACTTTATGATAGAGAAAAATATGCTCCCTAGTGCCCAGCACGCGCTTGTGCGTTTCGTTTCTTTTAATTTACTCTTACTATGTTTGCCTTGTGTATTGGACATTTACCTATGCCTCAGAACGCGGATGTGCGTATTGGCTGTTTGAAAGATTTGGATCCCTACTTATCTATGATCGCCTGGTATTTTATACTTTCTCTAATGCCGTGAATGCGCTTGTGCGTTTGGTTTAGGCCTGGCTTGTTCAAAGTCGCGTTCGAACTTCGTAAAGAGAACTTAGGTATTTATCCTAGATAAAAATTTTCGGCTTTGAGCTGCTACTCTTTGATGTTATCTAACTCTTGGGTACCCTAATGGTACAGAAAGAAATGCCCAATAAAGGTATTTTCCAATAAACGAAAATAAGGTAAATTTGAAAAAAAAAATTGACTTGTTTGAGGATATATGTATTTCACTCAAGCAAGTCCATTTCGCGCCAGTGTAACAGATTCTAAGCAATTTTCTTAGTTAGGTAGCAAATCAGTACCCAAAAGAACGTGTGTGCGTTTTTCAGGTTCGTAAAATTTTGTCATATTGAAGGTTTTGTAGGTTATACAAACTTTACGAGGAAAAAGTCTAGAACTTACTCACGCATCAACCTCACTGTTTGTGATTTTCACTTAAGTTTGCTAGTGAAACGGAATGTCTTACAAATGGTTTTGTGCAATCAAGTAGTCGAACCAAACCATCGGGTGTGGTTGGCCCAAACCAGACTAGGGGAGCGCCAGCGACATTCATTTGTTGCCACAAATGTACGTTACTGTCTCAGAAGATTTATTCCCAAACATGCGGTAATCTCCTCTCCCGTGGGCGTCGACGCATTTGTTCATCCAAGAACCGAAATATACCTACTTGCCCTTGTGTATATTTTTGGAAGTATCCTTGATAAGACCGACTGGCCGGACCCCCATATTCGACGATAAAAGAAAATATGTTAATTTAGTCGATACGAAAGAACCAATATGACCCACTAAGTGATTGGGTTCCCTGTGCGTTGGCGTGTTTTGAATTTGAACCGTGTCGGCTCCGGAGATCACTCCAATGTTTACAAATTGCTAGATGGGGAGAAAAAATTCAATGCGATTGAGATATCCGTTCTGATCAGATTCGATTTAAATAAGATTACGATTGAATTTTTATTTCATCGGAGGTTTCACTTATTACCACCGCACCGCTACCGCTTTGGTAACAATAAAGTTGAATTTGTTTCGGGTAATATTAAATATTTTATGTAACAAGAACGGTCATAAAACGCGAAGAAAGTAGGCCGTATTAACCGTGAAATAAATCCACTTAGTTATGCAAAATATAGCCGAAATGGATGCCTTTCTTACAATATGGCGCCACTAGAAATTTCCATCTTTCATGAAATATTAAGGATTAAGGCGAGGTCGTTTCATAAAATCTAATTTTAATTAAAAAATAAGCAAACGGTAATTAATTTTGTCGGTCGTCTCTCGGATACAATGGTGTACAAATTAAACGTTTCAGAAAGCTCGCGGGTAATTCAACTTTTAACATTTCCTCCTTTCATATTTATTTTTTTCCATTTAAATAATATAAAAAGGAAAAAATAATTCTTCCTCTACTGAAATTTCCTTTTTTTGAGTTATTGCTTTGTTATAATTCGAGTCTTGAATAAATTTCACGATATAAAAAGATGTTAATTGCGTTCTTGTCTCCGAATTCGTCGATAAATTAATTTGGGGTTTAATAAAGTTGAAATGGGGTCTATTTTAGAGCGCCAGAAGCGTTGTTTTATTTGTCAGCATATCGTTCCTAAATAATTGGAATAAGAATTTATTGATGTCATCGAAGGGACGTGATATAAGGGGCTGTGAGTGTATCCACATTGCTTAGAATAGACGAAGATACAATTATAATAAAATGATCTTGAGTGGTTACGACTGTTCGTAGTCTATTTAATATACCTATAAAGAGCCATATAATTAAACCACATACAAAGAACAAACCAGTGAATATAATAAAAACGATCTTCTTATGTTATTTGATTGTGAACATTTATTTTTTCCATAACACACAGCAGTCAGGGCCGAATTTATGTTCACCATCACGTTTCTGTGAAAATAGTATGTTTGCAAAATAGTCCATACATCAAATAAACTGTAGATTGTGCGGGTGGTGTTATTTGCATGGAAAAATTACTGGAATAGTTTTATTCCTGACAATTTTGACTAGCGACCCTCCATCTGTACTAAAGTCATTTATAACGGGATATTTACCATGACTTTAGTGTTAATAACCATGATAGTTTTAAAAGTTTTACCTCCATCTGTAGTTTCTTTAATCTAAGATAAATGACGATATGTGTTATTTTGAGATCTACATTTGCTATTATTGAAGAGCCAATATGTATTATTTTAAGACGATGGCACTATTATCATATGGTAAAGTAATCACATTAATGGAATAAGGGACCAGGTAACCCGCAACCCAAAAGAAAATCGAAGCGTCATCTTACCTTTTTAAATGCACTATTGAAACCATAACCTAAATTACATGTAGAATAAAAAGCGTCTAATGTCTATAAGTTTAGCTCTACTAACGATAAAAAATCCTCTATTTTCAAAAAGCTATATTGATTTCCATAATTCTATAACCCCTTATCGAATGTTGGCCATCCATTACAATTATTGGAAATGTCATTATTAAAAGTTGGACGTTACATGCCTCAAATACAACCTACCCTACTCAAATAACGTGTAAATATTTGATTGATTCCATAGAGTAACGTTATAAAACCTTATACAAAAATATTTTTGTAACGTCGTAAATAGAATTTCTATTTTGGGTTACAAAAACATAATTTGAAATTTTATTTTTATTACTCACCATTTACTAACCTATGGGAATAGAAATTAGGTTTATAAGTTAAAATTAGATTCTATCTATAGACGCAGACAATATCTTACGCTGTAATAAAAATAATAGGTTATAGTTAACAGATCCATGCATATTTGACTGTGTAGAAAACACAAACCACAAACTAAATTAGTATAATTCTACTTGCGATTCTGTAGAAAGATGAACTATATATATAAGGATTTCGAGACTAAATATAAAATCTAAAAAGTATTGGATATTCAAATAGAAGAACTATTGACTCACTTATACTACAATTAGCAAAAGATGTCCAAAAATCTTTGATTTCATCATCTTTTGTCTGTGAAAGCAATTTATAACTTTTTGATGACACCTACTTTACAAGAGGAACTACCGACCAAGGAACCGAACTAAAGGAAAAATACACACAAGAGTTACCAATCGATTGAGCATGATTCAACAATAACATACACAAATCTACCTACCCATAAACGACTTTACAAGCTCATTTTATATAACTTAAAAATGGATCAGCCCAAATAATTATTAAAAAATTTATACCCGTGGTATGAATATTTTTTGGTTTTCCAAATATAAACTTTAAGACGCAAATCTTATTTCCAATCTCTTATACCGGAACAACTGAATCAGATAGCAATCTTTCAAAATGACAAACAATATGCAGTCCCTTATTTTATTCAGGAACTAAAATTAACAAGGCCTCATAGAATTTAGAAATAACAGAAGATCCATGCGTTTAACGACCAGTAACAATAGAATTGTTTTTTCTTTTGATCACACTGTTCACAGAGATTCTAAATTTTGCATTGGAAAGTAATGTTTAATTAAAATTATAATAATAACTTTTTTTAATTTGTAAAAATTTTCTCAATGTTTGCGGTTTGGCACAATAAAAATCGAAAACTATAATATTGCACTGCTTCAAGCAAGTGAATTATGTCTAAGTTTCATCCTGAGTTTCTGGATTGGCAGTGCAGACTGATAACGAAAATACTTGCCGAATAATAAAAAATACATTACGAATAATATAACAAAACCATTTTGTATCATCATCATCATCATCAACCTATACTAATCCACTGCTGGACATAGGCGTTATGTAGAAAAAAAATTTAAAAAAAAAATTAATGTGAAAATAATAAATTAATTTAATTCATAAATTTTGTATAGGTTACGCTTGTGTACTGATATAAAGAATTTGAGTTGTGTCTTAATGCGTCCTCTAAAAATTCCGAATTATGCCTTGATATTTATTAAAATGAGTCTCTGTCTAACTTTTATATGTCTATGGTAGATGGAATAACGAAAGGAGGTTTATTAATCAATGCCGGCTTTAACAGATTGTTGGTAGGTGTGCGCTGAGCTACGATTTCGGTTAGCAGGAATGTTAGAGTCAGCTTCTGCTCCGATTTGGTAACACAAAATCATAATGATTTTGTGTTACCAAATCGGAGCGGTATAAAGATCTATACTACATTATGTTGGTATAATCTAATATAGATCGTAGAAAATATGATCATGTCGTTAATGACATCAGCATTTTTGACACCATATCATATCTCTCACCGATTAGTTCAAAATCCTTGATAATATGGAAAAGAGAATAAGCTACAGCATGCCAACATAAAAAGTTCTGAAGCAGGACTTTTTACTCAACAGGAAGAGCAATTCATCTTTTAACTGTTTACAATGTACATATGTAGTTTAAAGTAAAGAGGTTGCTTTTGCCCAGAACTATATTGCAGATATTTTATTAATAGTGGAAAATATTAAATACCTAAACACAATATTAATATAAATAAAGGTACCGGGGCACACCGGGTTTTAAAAAAAATATATATATCTGGCACATCGCATCAGCATTGCCATACAGCGAGGCAATGCCACCAGCATCTTGGGTAGGTACACTTCCAACTGGTATTGTCGTTTGTTTGCAACAGTCTGCAGTTAGCTCATTGTTTTAATTGTTGATACTAGCTCTAATTTAGTTAGATAATTATAATTTTTTAGTTAATAAAATCATTTTTTGTCATTTAGTATCAATAAATATCTCTTAAAACAACAGATCAATATTTGTACAAGTTACATAGACTATGTTTATAAGTGCTGTTTACATAATATGCACAAATGTCAGCTGTATATGTAGCTAAATCCAGATAACCGTAGCTCAGGAATATTACGACAAATTGTTGGAGATCCTACTATTGATATCCCTATATTTTCTGCGCAATGATCATATATTGCGGGATTTGCATTACTGCTTCATTTTTGCACCTTCTGTTAGCGGATTTGGTTAGACTTGGTAAGTAAGAACCAATAAATACAGAAGTATTAACATAGACATAGACATAGACAACCGTCTGAGACAAGTAGCTAGTAGGAATCGCAGAACTAGGTACATGTGCATCATTGGCATAAAAGTATAAAAAAACAATGTGGAATTTCGTTTAATCTTTCTCGGTTGGTAAATGTACTCCATGAAATTCCACGACTAATCGGAATTAATTAAAAAAGCAAATTAAATTATTTTCAATCAACTTCATCTATTCAAACATTTCGTAATATCAATAAATCATTTCGACTTTTGCGACTCAATTTAATCAAATCAATACAAAAATATTAATTAAATTCTAGCGCTTGGTTATTTCAATTTTAATAGCGTCAATAGGTGAAAAGGCTAAATGTTTAATCAGTCAGGTCGCATAACTATTTGTGAATCAAAATGCATTTGTAGTTTTATGATCGAATGACCCAAAATAATAAATGACTAGTGGTCATGCAAGAGGCAAGCAATGCAAGTACCTACGAATCTTCTTATTTTGAATAGAATTGTTAAGATTAAATTTTATTTAGATAAAACAACACGACATAGGTCTTATGATCACAAAACCTATTTCATGTGGTTTATTAAAGACTATTACGTAGTAGGAAAAAAAAATCTCCATCTGTGTACTCATAGATTATTAAGTTTATCAGTTATCAACACAAGCTATGCTTAGCTTGGGGCTATTTAATTCGGTGTGAATTGTCCAGCATTATTATATTTTTTTTATTTATCTATCTATCATTGAGGTACTGTTTCTTAGATACAACGTTAGTTTGTAGAAGCTCTAACCCTTCGCTTAGGGCTGCCCGCAAGAGGATTAAGGCTATCATTCATTCCTACCGTCTCGGGCAAGAGCCCGAGGCGTCGGCAGATGTAAATGTATTTTTACAAGGCATAAGCGATATCGTTATTCCTTGAGATATTGCGATTAGGTCTTCAGGATTCGAAATCCTAAACCTACATAAGATATGAATCTTATTTGATCGGTTTGTATTGAGTTTGTCTTTGCATTTATTTCCTGTTCAATTCAATAACTTAATTAAATAGCAATTGGTACGCATACAAAAAAACATATAAACGACCAGTATCTAACTAAAAAGTTATGGATAAATTATCTATTTATATTATTATTTTTTTTCCAAAAATCACCTGCTGAAATATCTTAAATGTTTTAAAGTTATAGTTAACAGAAAGCTTATTTAGATTTTCACGTAAAAATAATATAACAAAGAATAATTAAATAATTTGGAAACGTATCTCCATCAGTGGACATGAGTAGGCTGATATAGATATAAATAACTAAATTAGAACTGTTATTTACAATTGAAACATTGACATAACTGCAGAATGTTGCAAACAAACTTCAGGTAGCTCAACTGATCCATATCAATACCAGTCGGAAGTGTAGCCAATATGCTGGCTGCATTGCCTCGCTGTATGCCAATGTTGATGCGCTGCGCTAAATACTGACCAGCTGACGAAAACCCGAAGAGCCTCGGTACCCCTCGAACCTAGATAGTTATATTTTGTGTAATGCAGCAGTTATGTATTGGATATTTTTGATAATGATATGATCATAATAAGGTAGGTACTTATTGACAAAGGCTTACATCCTACTGTGACAGAAAACTGATCACGGGATGGTAAATTATGGTAGGTAATTCGTTTCCTTTCAAATGGCTTTGTTTCTATAATAGAAGAGGTTGTATAAAATGAAAACTACTAAGTAATCTCAATAAATAATCATTTTATGGTTATGTATGTATATATATATTAATCATTGTTAAATTTTCAATTACCCATCAATTCAACAATCACCTTTCAGCTATCATTATCTCTCACCACTTTACAGTCCGCTAAATGAGTTTCAAGCATCGTAAATCTATTAACAGTAATTCTTATAGTCAGTTTATCCGTTATATAATTATCTCTGACTTTTTTTGTAACCACTTTTAGCGAAATCATTTCTGTCTATGTAAAGTATTTACGCAACAAGTTTTTTCAATTATGTAAGTTCGCCATATTTAACACAAAAGCTTCGTGTGGCCTTAGATTTGAACAAAACCAAGATTGACAAATAATTTATGATGTTTATCTTTTACAGAAACTAACACAATAGGTTGTCATTTATGTAACGCTGAGTTAAACAATTGAATGTGACAGGCATCAAGAAATGGCATCAAAAAGGATTACTTGTTTCCTTTTTCTGACTTTTGTTATCAGTAACTTTAGAATTTAAACTTTATGTAGTCAGTCATAAGAACTAATCATCTCCTGTTGCTTTAGCTGTATGCCTTCACCATTCCTGAGTAAACATTGTGTATACTTAAAAATTCAATTCATTGGAAGAATTTGCAAAAACTTAAATCTTATGAAAACAACCCTTTGAAATTGGTCTTTGTGTAACGATTGACATATTTTCAAGCCAGCGAATTGGAAAAATAAAGATGGAATTGGCTTCATGTATTGTTATTTCAAGTGGCTTCAGGCAACTGCATAAACTTATTTCTATGTTACTATTTTGTGACATTATATCAGCCTTAATACCTTTTTTTACATTTCGAGTTTGGTAAATTTAGTTTAAACGTAGCCTGTACACCAAATTAAAGAAATAGTCTTGTGGTATCTCACATTATGGCCACCATTATTCTATTTATTTATCTTTAGGTGGCTTTAGTAGGTATCGCTGCAGCCATTGATAGGCTTATTGTGATCGCCACATGGCCACCGTTGACAAAGAAAGTACCTTATTAATTTCTAGATCAATACTTTCTTTTGAATGTCAAACTTGATTGTATTGTTGCAAATTATAAAAATTTAAACTAAAATCTTAAGAAAAGGCCTTTTGAAATGGTAGACTTCTAAAAGCTACAAATCTTTGAGGACGATCTTGCACCGATTTATTTCAAGAAAATATTAAAACAGTTGACCGTTAAATAGCAAATTTAGTTTAATATCTCTTTAAACTTGTGTAACACGAGTAAAACGTGAGTAAACATGTTCAGCTCACTTTAATCTTTATCATTGAAAAAACAACGTAACATTTTCAATTCTATCTGTCACGTACCTACTTAAATTGCCCTTTAGAAAAATGTATTCAAATTTTCAAACTATAAATTGATATGTATCCCTCGCGTTTAAGGTTAAAAGTTGCTTGTAGCAACAGAATATACAGTGCATGAAGCATAAAAGTATGTTTTTCTTGTGTTTGTCTTTGAAGGAGATTACAAACATACGTGCACATGGCAAACTCTTCAATCGAACCCCTCTGACATCAGAACTATTTGTCTTGAGAATAGTTTGTGACTTTCTACTCGAGATGAGTTATTGTTCTGTCTAAGGTACACAGGTTCACGAGTGACGACACTTTTGCTTGTGAGCTAGAAAGATTTAAATGTATTTTTCATTTTAAGTGGCCTTTGGACCGTTTCTTATTGAAGTTGAGTTCAGGAAAGGCACAACGAGAATCTAATCAGACAATGGACCTACAAAAATTCAACTGTACCTACTACTCAATAAATATAAACAACGTTTTGTTTTTATCTGACAACAACATACATGCAATAAGCAATAAATGTGTGCCGAATCAAATTTAAAATAAGTAAATTAAAATCTAAATTTCTGTTACATCTAGTCACTACACTAACAAATTGGTAGTTTACCATCATACTCTTGAATATTGGTAGTAGTTATTCAAGAGTATGGAACACTATTTTTCCTGCTGTCTTTAACCACACCTTTCTGTCTGTCTGTCACTGTTTCCTTTTATGAAATGTAGATATTATGTGTGTACTCGTATGTACTTTTATAAGTATGTTTATGTATAAAGATATTTTTATTATATAAGTAGGTATTTGTATGTAAAGTGTTGATTAATTTATTAGAATTTTATTAATATTATATGCTACATAAATAATTTATGCACAAAGATACCTATGTTAAGTCCAACGATCCTATTCTTCTACGGTTGTCAGGTAGAGATCGCTCTTGAGCGATAAGACCGCCAATTTTAACATTTATGTAACTTTTATTTTATTTTTTGATTGTTTTTTTAAGTATGCAATAAAGAATTTCCTATCTAACTATCTCTTATCTACATTAGAACTTGATTTCGAAAGCCTCAATAAATGCATTTCGAAAATGAACGGTTGTAAATTTCGCGCCCAAGGCACCGACGGTAAACTCACGGGTGGTTATTAAAACGAACTACACTGTGTCATTATTCTCATACCAAAAAAAAGAGTGAATCGTAACAGTCGAGCAACATATCATCGAGGGAACTGGCACTTAAACGCGTAGTTTCTATCATAAATCAAAGATATTAAACTGGATGGCGGAACCTCTTTCCAGTTCACAGTATAAATCATGGAGGCGTAAGAAGACCTCTGGATGCCATCCTTGCCACCAATAGGGTCTTTGCGAACGTGTCTACTAAATCACGCGATAAAAAAGTACAAAATATCAGGCATGATAAAGTAACCTGCGCTTTTAGAATATGTTACGTTGACTTCTTGTCGCCAAGCTGTGACAGCGTATTTATGGTTTTGGATATAGTTTTTAACCTTTCCTTATTCGCATTCCTTACACTATCATCTAAAAGATTCATCAATGTTGTGAGAAAAATTACGAAAAAAACGTCATTTCTGAAGATTGAACGTATGTATTTTAGTTGAGCTATCTTTATATTGTTCATAGTAATTAGCTGTATTGTAATTATAAAATAATAGTTTTTTTAGTATTTGATTTTAGCTGTATGGTTGTAATTCTAAATTTCAAGTCTTATTTTATATTATTTAAAAGTTTAGTTTACTTTTTAAGTTTTTCTTCTGAATCGGTTGTTGTAATACGTGGCGGTGCTTTGTAGTGATTTCCCTGTTTTATAAAAAAAATATTCTGTATAAAATTTCATGAAAAACAACCCTGTTATTATTCATATTTAAGTCTCTAATATAAACACCGGGGGGCGGGCAGCAGCACCCAACCTTTGCAGAACAACTTCACCGAACTGCGATCCCCAACCCGCTTGCCCAGCGTGGGGATTATGGACAATAACCTCCAAATGATGAATAATGCCTTCTATGGCGCTCATTATGGAAAACCTATGTCCAGCAGTGGACTAGGCTGTTGATGTTGATGTTGAAGTCTCTATTCACTAGCACCAACTCATTGAACTCATTTTCCAGTCACCTAAGCGAACTTGAAAATATTTATTCAACAGTTTAAAATATAACCAGCATCAGAATTAATAGCAGTTACTTTCACTAGACACGAGTTGGCAAATCGTTTATTGTTATTCTAAACTGCAATAACAATTTCATTTACTCTCGATTTCGTTCACTAAATTCTGAATTGATTCCTTTGTTGCTTCTAAACAGTGATAAATGTAGTCCAGAAGCTAGAAGTAATGTTATTTTACCATTTGTATTAAAAGAAAAATTTAAGATTCTGAAAGTACAATCGAAAATTTTGTAATTCTTACCAAATTATAGTAATTATCTGCCGAAGCCAGCCTCTATATCATTGTAGGACCAACATAGAAATATAGTCAACTAGCGGCCCGCCCCGGCTTCGCACGGGTATTAAACAAAAATTTCAGAAATTATACACACTAAAACGATGGGTTTCACAGTTTTCATACGGATCTTTACTTTTTTTAACAGCATTGGGGTTTTTGACATTGACTCGACATTCCAAAACTGACACTGGCCGTAGAGAAAAAGCAAGCACCGTGCGCTATACAACCTCTTTTTCTTTTCTGACGCGCCATAATAGAAAAAGAGGTTGAATATACAGCCCACGGTTCAATTATTGAATTTTTCATGTGGATCCCTAACTTTTTTGAAAATATTATATAGCCTATGTTCATCACGGAAAATTAAGGATTCTAATGGTGAAAGAATTTTTTAACTCGGTCCAGTAGTTTCGGAGCCTATTCAATTCAAACAAACAAACAAACATACAAACAATCAAATCTTTCCTCTTTATAATATTAGTATAGATATCCCAAATAAATAATTAATATTGAAATTTTGCCCTCACGCAAAATCTAAATCAATAAAAATCCTCTTCATCCTTTTACTCAAATAAAATTCGTAATCTGGTGATTATTTTGTCAACTTTCCTTGAAAGTCGATCTTACTAGCTTACTTGGAGAGGTGCGCCAGCAATTTTTGATGACAGTAGTAGACTTTTGAAAAAGGAATGCTAAAAAACTAAAATTTGGACACAAACCAACGAGGTAACAGGTGCATGTGAATTTAAGGTATAAAACCTCTTTCAACACATAATTAGACTTTTTGGAAGGTTGAATGTTTTTAATACAAGAAACCTCCTTCGATAGGGTAAATTGATTACTGCTTATATTCAACTAGCGGCCCGCCCCGGCTTCGCACGGGTATTAAACAAAAATTTCAGAAATTATACACACTAAAACGATGGGTTTCACAGTTTTCATACGGATCTTTACTTTTTTTAACAGCATTGAGGTTTTTGACATTGACTCGACATTCCAAAACTGACACTGGTCGTAGAGAAAAAGCAACCACCGTGCGCTATACAACCTCTTTTTCTATTCTGACGCGCCATAATAGAAAAAGAGGTTGAATATACAGCCCACGGTTCAATTATTGAATTTTTCATGCGGATCCCTAACTTTTTTGAAAATATTATATAGCCTATGTTCATCACGGAAAATTAAGGATTCTAATGGTGAAAGAATTTTTTATCTCGGTCCAGTAGTTTCGGAGCCTATTCAATTCAAACAAACAAACAAACAAACAAACAAACAAACAAACAAACAAACAAACATACAAACAAACAAACAATCAAATATTTCCTCTTTATAATATTAGTATAGATAACATTATTGGAGTAAAAAAATATAGCTAAAAATACAGTGACACAACTATGTATTTTCTGTAGATATGCATCAAGTTATTACTAACACTATCGAAATTTAGTAAAATATTTCACCAGTTGCAATTTTTGAGAATCGTTTTCAATCAGTTTTCGTTAAGTATTATGAAAATTATTAATATATTTAAATTACTCGCATTATCTGAATACAGTATCTTACAGGACGTAGTCCGCAATGAGTGCCCTGCTGCCTACGCTATGATGACTACATGTTAAGCACTGTATGGTATCGTCCTTCAAGCATGGTTTTCATTGCCGCCTCTTACTTCATTTCAGCTAGACCATCAAAGGTTGCAATGCTGTCAGCACTGTAATGTCCTGAACCTGCGCTATGCTATGCTACGCTACACTACGCTGCCCTATAGGCCATCATCATCGCGGCCAGCAACCATTATAGACCTCAACGGTAATGTAGGTAGGTACTTACTTTCTAAATTACAAGCACCAAAACCATTTGACGTTATTTGAATGTCGTGATTACATAAATCTGATATCAAATATCTGTAAACACGTCAAGCATTGGTTTTTAAAGTTTTGAGAGGTTCCTTGTTAAGATCGTGACAAGATCAAGTTACGATAGTGTTTATTGTTAGCAATAATTTGTGTTGTAAGTGTAAGATACAAAAGGCATTGTTATTTTGTCGAGTTTATGTAATGGCTTATTTAACATTGGTCGCTTGTGATCTAGGAACTTCCTCTACGTGCGAGCATCTCTTTAGAAAATATTCTTTGGGATGATATAACTTTTGAACACTAAAAGTTGTTAATTATTATTATTTTATTTATTTATATCGCTGTTAGTACCGAATAATTTGTTGTGCAATATAACTAAAACTTTTGTAGTTTGACGAATGTATTATGAATGTAAACGGCGGCGTGACGTTAACCGCACTCACCCTGATATATACAAATACAAATACAAAAATGCTTTATAACGTACACCAGAAATTGAACACAACAAAAGATATAATATAAGACAAGTACTGCAATAAATATTGCTATAATCTGAAAGTTTCCTATATAGGAGACTTACAAACATTTCACATCGTCAGCGAAAGTAATTTCCTTTGTTAATTTGAGGTTTTGTTAGCAAACATGACCATTTTGATTATCATAAATGGTCCTTGATATTTCATTAAATCATTATAGAAAGATAGGACACATGATGCAACTGCTGCAAGATCTACAATCGAATACAAAGCAACTATAGATTTGCAAAAGACAATCGTAGATTTGGTTCAAAGAAACTAAATCGTTATCATCCATCTAATACTCTGAAATAATAGTTCAGTTTAGCTATACAACAAAACGTATCTTTGTTCCAAAATACTTCGACAAAAGAGTGTCATATCCGTTGCGGGTAATCCCAAACAGTTCGGATTAGCTTTTCTCTTGAAACGAAAACATTCACGTCTTTGACCATCGCAGTTTCCTATTAGTGACCGTCTATTGTGCCGGTCCATTCAGACGATTACGTGAGAAAGTGGGATTGGATAGAGCGACGTGCTAACTTTTTGTTATGAATGGCTAGAAGTACAGAAACATAATACGAAGTGTAATAATTGCTGTTTTGAAACTGATAATTTCTAAGATTTACCCGACTTCAAACATGCAAAAAGAGGCATATTTAAATAGAACCTACGCCTTACTTTCTTGGCATGATTTTAATGAATCTGTACTATAGTTGTTTTCATTGAATATATTGTTTTAAACTTAATGTTAGGGTGTTTATTGTATGTAAGTTTTCTTTTTAATCAGATTTCAGTATATATTGTAATATTTCAAATTATTAAAAACGCTTGGACGTTTAGAATTCTATCTGTAAGTCCACTTGTAAAATATATAAAATAAATAGAAGGGCGAGGTTCCTGAAGTTTTATATATCTTTTAAAAATTAATAGTTTTTGGGTATACAATATTGTGAATATACCTTTACATTAACGCATATTGTAATGTTTTGTGCCGAAACTGAATAGCTATTCTCACGCAAAAATTTATAAGTTTTTATAAGTTAAATAAATATGACGTTGAAACATTACATCACAGCATAACGGCGTTGACGACAAAACTAGAGCATCTGTATCATGCTTGAAATAACATTTCCAGATAAATTAGCTTCACTTGTCCCGAACCCAACTTGTTCATTAGCGTTAAAATAAATTCATTAATAAGCGTAGGAGACAACTCAACGCACGAATCTATAAATCAAATTGAGGGGAGTGTCACAGACAAAGGATAGCTTGACGTTATGAAGATGTTGGATAGACACACGGAGAAATAATAGATCAAGCAAAATATCATCATCATCCTATATCCTATAACGTAAACCTGATGATTTTGGGACACACTTTAATTGAAGCGTCAAAATGTCGACTTGTCAAGTCAAATGAAGTTTGCGTTTACGAGTATAGTCGAAGATTTGACGACGTAAAATATTACAAAAAATTATGCGACATTCAGTAGTGAAAAACTTCCAAATCGGTCTGCACACAATCAATGCTCTAAAAATTTGTACAACATTTTTAGTTCTATTTCAACAGATATTTAAAATGATCTGAAAATTTTTAAGGCACCGGCTCATTCTTCAAAAAAGTAGGTAGACAAAAAAGCAGCACGCGGATTCTGTAAAATAGTTTCATCCACATTAAGTGACCAGTCGTCCAACATGTTTGTTTACTTGTTTGCTGATCTCTATACCCCTATCTTCGGAACTCCTGTTTGACTCTGAACAGCGGTTCCCACAAAGATCTTTCTTCACATTCGATGTGGCACGCACATTAATCTAGGTAACGGTTGGTAACACCATGTACTGCCGCCCTCACATACCTATTGTTGCATACTTGACAACTTTATAGTTTTGTCTGCGACTTATTTATTGTAGCTGTGGGCTAATATTAATAGCTTTGCTATAAATCATAAGGTAAAACTATTAGCTGAATAGATATACGAACATCTAATGTTCTTTTATTAAAATTATTGATTGGCTTTGGTTATCTTTAAATCAGCTGTCTCGTATGACAAACCTGCCGTAGCAGACTTATTACAAAATAAGTTTCAAATATTACCTACTGGTTCAAGCAAAAGCGGATAAACTGAAGTCTGAATATAACTTTTGTGGGTACATCGCATCACATCACCTAGGTACCTACGCCATATCACAATCTTTGAAAGGATCCTTTTCACACGACGGTACATACACACCCAAAGAAAATCACCTTTAACCCTAAACTGATTCCGTAGCGAAGGTCGTTAAGGAAGCCAATGTACCGGCGCCTTCCGACCGATTTATCTGCGTTAGCGCTCCGGCACGCCATCTATCGCGCGTTAAAAACGACAGCTCCATGTTTTTTCTCGCGACACATTGAATATCGGGGTCTCGTTTACATATTTTTCAATTTATGAACGTGATCGAACGCCGCACGGCAGTAAATAAAGCTTTAAAAGATTTGTGGAGCGACGCGCAAGTCTAGGTAGGCTCAGTTACCGTCATGCGAGCGCACGAAATATCACCAAGGATATTTTATAAGCGGCAATACCTTTTAAAACGAAAGTAATATTTTAAATGAGCTATGAGCTTTATTACCTGGAATTACTGAACGAACGATGTCAGTTTGTAAATAGCTCTTCAATTAAAACTGTATCTGAATTTCTGTCATGAATGCGGGCCAGGTGGTTCTGCATGTATTTTGATAAAATTAAATAGAAATGAATTTCAATGAAAATAGGTCTTCTTAGCTCCGGCGATGGATGAGTTTCACATAATAACGTAATACCAAAATGATCTGTTATTTGAGCATATTTTCATGCTTGCTATTATTTTGTATTAGAATAGTATAAAACTAGGTTCCTGCCACAATCTTTTTTGAAAATACTACACTACAAATAATAAAAAAACGTGTCTTATTTGAAAGAATACGATTTGGTTTAATTTCATTTACCCGAAGTATTTTGAAAAAAAAAATTGTAGTATGATCCTAGATAAATATAATTTTTATCATAATAATAACAAATCAGGTGAAAACATGCTCAAATGATCTATCATTTTGGTATACCGTTTGTTATATAAATTTGGAAAATTCAACAGTTTCGCCGGTGCCTTAATAAAAGGAAGACCTACTTTCGTTTTAAAATGTATCCGCGGTCTCATTATATTTTAAAATTATTATAAAAATTCATCGTTCGGAATCTAGCTTCAAGCTCAAAAGCTTTCATAGTCTCATCAATTTTGAACACATCGTTTCAAGAGCTCACTTTAGACTCGTAGCTTTTTACTAATGCTTCCAGAGGCTTAATTAACATCCTCTCGTGGATGGTCGAGTGTGCTTAATTGAAGAGATAGCCGTGTGCCTATAAAGTTTCAACTGGATTTTACCATGCAAAACATTTGAGGTCAGTTTCATTTATGGGTTTATGCTGTTGCATGTAGAGATTTCTTAAAAACAAAAGGTTTTAACAAGCACAAACATTTTTATTTTCATCACAAATCGTCTTTTGTTTTACAATTTTTTTGTGTAAAAGCAGTTGAGTGAGTTTCTTTAATGAGTGGTACGGTAGCCCTGTTCCTCATTGTGTGTTGTGGAATTAGAAAATTTCGTCTATAACAAACTAGATTCCTGTAAGAATCTATAAATTCAAAGTTGCTAATCCACAAGTCTATTTAATTTGAAGATATTACAATTGTTTAACAAGTATGTGCTCCGTAACAGTAGGAGAAATTCCCAAGGAACAGTGCTAGACTAAATTCGTGTCGGAATACACTCGGAACGTGCAAGAGAATGCCAGGCAAATTCAATTCTTGGCGCGGAACCCATCCACCCGGTGAAGATTTAGGGTTCATTTCAGACGGCGTAAGTTATTTGCTCATGAACATCTGGAGCGACCAATTTTAGAAATTGTTACCCACCTCTATATATGAAATTGGAAAATTTATTCGCTTACGCTATGCTGATTGAGCCGTTCGAGTTCCGATTGTTTCATGGAATGCTTATTTCGCGTTTGTGTTTTGGAATTGAATAAGCATTCGTCTTCTGAATTGTCGATTCTCGTAACCTAATATTTAAGACATTTATGATACTGATACTTTATAGCTCGACTTAATTGATACAATTTTTTTATTTCTTATTGGAATTAATCAATTTTTTCATACATTTTTTGTCATTTATATAAGTGTATAGTAAGTACTTTATCAATCTATAGCTAACTTAAAAACCATAATACGTTTTGTCCGTAAGCTTCAGTCTCTAAGGTATGTATATGAAAAAAATATATTAAATGTATACCTTTCTAGTTAGTTAGGTAAATACATTCAACTCGCATACTTACATAAACTAAAGCTGCCAAATACTTATTATAACCTATACACACATCAGATCACAAAAAACTTAAAAAATATAACAATTTTTTAAAAAATATTAGTTAGCTTTTTAAAATTTAACTTAAAATATTTTATACATTACAACATACACAGAATGATTCTTTACTGACGATTATCAAAAGATTGCGGTAAGATTCAAATTGCAGGCTGGACAAACATTTATAAAAAATTTATCCGCATCTAGACAACTTATAGGAAAAGAAATTCAGTGAATCAGTAAATTAAACACCCTTTTACTGGGAATATTTCATAATTGCTGTCGATTTGCTTTAGCGTGTAGTCTCGCGTAAATTATTTTCAAGCTTTGACGTTCGTTATTACGAAACTCCGCCACGTCTCAACTCGCACATAAATTGCTATAAAATGGGACATAAATAGTCTGCAATTCAACCAATAAAATGCGAACATCAAAGAGTACAGGAAGCCGGCATTGAACATAGTTGCTTCGAAGTCTGATAATATCCTGTGTATCAGAAACTTGTGCTAAAATCTGCTAGTATTCATTCTTTGAAAATTTGTTAGTAGTTTCTAATCACAAGAGCAAGTTTTGAAAATGGTTTTCTTCTTTGTTATTATAATAGTGCTATTTATTATTATTATTAGAAAATGAAACTGGCACAAAAGAAACGGAAAAGTAAACAAATCACGGGAACATATTGTAGAAAATCAAAACCGCTGTGAGACAAATTGTCTGAAAACATAGCGTCAATCATCGACCACTACAGTCTGTTAACCAGTTGAAACGCCGGGAAAAAATAAATGCGCATTATAGCCGTTAACAGGTAACAAAATTATGAGCGAGCTGAGACCAAGAGGAATCCTATTATGTACCAATATTGAAACATTCCTATAGAATTTGGAAAACCCGGAAATTCACGGATCTAAAGACCAAAACGAAATTAGTGGTTCAGGTTTTCTCGTTTCTAGAATAATTAAAAAATGAATGGATGCCCTAATAGTCATATTGTGATAAGTTGAATAGCTCTTAATGAATTCTCATCCTGCAAAGTGGGTCGAAATCTCGCAGTCTAATTGGTGGAAAGTCGAGATTGGTGACCTCAGATTCAGGACGGTCTGCGCCAATTTTAGGTTTATTGTTTCGATAATTACTTGAGGGAAATTCACGACTGGTTCAACCGACTTCACTTGAAACTTTACCCGACTCCGCAATATTGGCTATCGATTTTCCTTTTTGTTAGTTTGGAATTTCAGATTGTTATTAAATTTGGTTGAGCCTTCTGCTGTAATATGGCAGTGTTATTAACAGTATTGAGTTTCGGATATATATTTAGTTTCTTAAGAAAGATTTGGTAATTGCAGACTTAGAATTCTGTTTTCCTAAAACCAAAGAGTGATTATTATAATCTTTTTTAGGGAATCTTTGGATGGACGTTTACGAGCGACACCTAAATGTAGTTGTGAACTTAGATGTGTGTGAGCTAATATTACAAATACTAAATAAATAATGCTAGACAATCCGCATTTTCTAACCTCAAGATAAGCAGAGCTTTTGTTATGGGATTACTAATATACTTAATATAATATAATTACATAGACATTTAGTAATATTTATATAAAACAAACAGACTAACCGGGATAAATATCTGTAGGCTATACAAACACATGTCCTGAGGCGGGAGTCGAACCCGCAACCTGATGCGTCACAGATATAGCTTCGCCTATCGTGCGACAGAGGTCGTCAATGATGATGATGATTACACAGAAAGTTTCTGATCAGAATAATTTTTGCACCTTCCACTTATAATTTCTAGATACAAACTGAAAATACTAACCTCACCAAATAGTTAATAGAGGTAGAATTTATGAATTCACGAGAAGGCAATTAATTACCTACTCGACTATAAATAAACAATAATTTTGCCAAAACAACGGCATTAATCAACGTTAGGTTTCATACAGGATTACAAATGTATGGGAGAAAGATACGATAAATAATTCAGTAGGCAGATTAGGCTTGCTCGAGATAACACGCATTTATCAAAATTGCAATGCGACCTCTGAAAAATTACGATAATCAATTTCGATAGGTATCCCATTTTATCTCGTCTGAATATTTTTAGAAGATGAATCACGAACCTTGACCTTTAGGTCACATTTACATAGAAATCGGATTTTAATGTGAAACAAGCCGTAAAGTTATTGTAACGACTGGTGTTTTCACATTTTGATGTATCTCAGATTCAGATTCAATAACTTTATTTCTTTAGGCTTACAAAATAAGCACTTAGACAAGTCAAATTTCATACAGTTAATTATTATAACAAAAAATAAATAAGTTGTTATTGATTTCTCTTCACTTCAATTTTTTATCTCTGATAGTTGTTATAATTGAATTGCTCGTCAAAGGTCAATGAATCAGTTAAGAATGCTAGTTTTAGCCCGTTGCTCGTAAAAGGCCGCGACACCATTGAGAATGCTAGTTTTAGCCTCTAAGCCACATAAATGGTCCCTTAAAACATCATAAACTTTATATCATAGCCTTAAATTGTTGCCACATCGAAGAATCCCACACTTTTTCTAAAAAATAAAACAGGATCTGGTTTCCTATGTAAATGTGGACCTCACTACAAAAAAATTGATTCGCTTCTCGGGTTAATCTCTGAAAAAATTTAATCGTAACGTTGACTAATGTGTTCATACGTTCTAACTATCTAAGATTACTGTTACACCATTTAGGAGCTGATGCTCTATCACAAATTTCTACATTAAGACGATAAATTTTGTCCACTTAACATCGACCTGTGATCATTCATTAAGCATGTGAGCTGTGATTCTCAAAATTTGGTTTGTAATTTGATATATTATTGTAATTTTATAACTCCCTTTAGTATTCAAGTTGGGGCGTTCGTTTCTAATTGTATTACCTACATGAATCATTATCAATGCCATTGAAGTTTGTTTGAATTGATTGTCAAATAGAAAAGATAGATCTGATGTGATTTATTTATAATTAGTTCTTAAAATTTTTACTATATTAATGTAAAGGCTTAATATTTGACGATCAAACACAGTTAATGTTTACCATCTTTGAAACTCAATCTCAAGTGAGACCATTATTAATTTGGGTATCGCCCTTCTCCCCGAGGCACTTTGTTTTGGCTTAAAAGCTTTATAGATACCTAAGAAGCTCATAAATATGTTCAATGAGTAAATAAAACCTATCATCATAAATAATAATCTAAATTTTCATTATAAAAGTTCCCAGCGATTTTTCAGCTTTGCAATGAAAAATCTATCTTAAAATTGATTTCTTGAAATAAAACCCTTGGAAACTTTGTTCAGTCTCAGTGTATTTGGTTCATCGACACAGCAGTAGATTACTCCGGCCAAGAGATTAAGAACACCCACATGTTTTATCAATAATCCATTATGCGTACAGCAAACAATGAGAAGTGTTTATCAGGCGAGCTCGTATCAGACCTAAAACTCAGAGGTAAGCTGGTCCATCATTAAATTTTGATCATGTTTTTTTAGATGCTGATATAAAAAAACCATGATCAAAACTTAATGCAAGACACAGCTTACCTCTGAGGTTGAGGTCTCTGATATTATTTGTATAACCAGTAAATTTTCACTATTAGATATACCCCCAAATTTTAATTGTATTTGGATGTAATTCGGGTTGTAAATGACATACAACTTAAACTAAAAGAAGATAATATGATACCCATGATGATACAATGATGATGAAAACAACTTGAACAATTTATTTATATTAAACACATTATTAAAATGATTCAACTGATCATCGAAGAAGCTATGGCTATCGAAGTCCAGCATGATGAATACCCTCTGCAGCACATTAGAAAATGTCAATAAATAAAAAGTCAATATCTTTGTGCCCATCTCAGTACTGGAAATCAGAGATTTGTTATATGGTTTTTAAGTGAGTATTTGTCAAGATAAAAAGAGTAAAAGCAATTTTTTTAGACTCATGGCGATATTGATGGAAATTATATTTTTTATCACATAGGTATGTGTGTATTCTGAATGTTTGTTTATGATTGATCGTTGATTGCACTTTGTACGAAAGTCATTATTAGATACAGCATTAATTATATAGACTATACAAGTCCATAGTTGGACATAAGCTTTCCTTGATGAGCGACCTCTCCTCGACTTGCCACAGCCAGTAGGTACATCATGTTTCGCAGGTCCTCTTTTCACATTGCCAGAGTTGACCGCTGTGTTTTTATAAAATGACATATGACCTAATCTTAAAGTAGATCTAAAAGTTAAATAACGACTTAACATACTTGGTTTACTTAAACATTCAGGGCGAAATTTTCAAGATTAAAAGCCGATTTGTCTAAGAAGATTAGAAGATTTAACGGAGATCGATTTGTCTGGGATAGCACTTAAATCTACTAATCGGTCAAGAATCCGATCCGGCTAAAACCAAAGCGAGACCAACTAGAATTTGACTTCTAAAACCGGTAGCGGCGTTTACGTGCTAATAAACCATTACGGGATGCACACGCTCAATTTGGCTGAGCAAACAGTTGGCGTTTTGTTAGGCGGTGTGTACACTGGCTACCGGCGTCAGCGGTATTATTATGTCATCGTTGGACCGAATCAGGGACGATAGATGTAGCGAATGGGACCTTGGAAACATGAATCCCTTTCAGTTGAATACATTATATTACTTTTAAGTAAGGGCAAAAAGCCTTTATTAACAAAGAAAATTACAGTTATCTAACTTAATAAAACCAGTATTTACAATTGAAACAATTGAGCTAACTGCAGATTGTTGCGAACAAACTACAGGTAGCTCAACTGATCCATATCAATACCAGTTGGAAGTGTACCCAAGATGCTGGCTGCATACATATATATTAGGTCCTTACATATGAAATTGGCGTTTTTCGTACTGGCCACTTTAATCACAAATTTCTCCTCTTTGGAAGCGGATCCATCGCAAACCACGTCCGAGTTAGCTGCAGGCTGCGGTGTTAGTGATAAAACTGTTTTAATTCACTTGAAGCAAATTGGGAAGATTAAAAAGCTTGAAAGGTGGGTACCTCACGAATTGACTGAAGCAAACCGGCAAACGCGCGTCGACTGCTGCGTTACATTACTAAACCGGCACAATAATGAAGGTATTTTAAACCGAATCATTACCTGTGATGAAAAATGGGTTCTTTACGATAATCGGAAGCGCTCAGCGCAATGGTTGGATCCTGGCCAGCCAGCCAAATCCTGCCCCAAGCGAAAATTAACCCCAAAAAAGTTACTTGTAAGCGTTTGGTGGACTAGTGCCGGTATTGTTCATTACAGTTTTCTCAAATCTGGCCAGACTATTACGGCTGATGTCTATTGTCAGCAATTGCAAACCATGATGGAAAAGCTAGCGGCTAAACAACCTAGGCTGGTCAATCGCTCCACGCCACTGCAGCTTCACGACAACGCTAGACCACACACTGCGCAACAGACGGCTACTAAATTAGAAGAGCTTCAATTGGAAAGTCTAAGACATCCTCCGTACTCTCCGGACCTTGCTCCAACAGATTACCATTTTTTTCGAAATTTGGATGACTTCTTGCAAGGGAAAAAATTCAACTCCGATGGGGCAGTCCAAATCGCCTTCAAAGATTTTATTGATTCCCGTCCGACTGGTTTTTTTAGCAAAGGGATCAATGAACTACCTATAAGATGGCAAAAGTGCATAGAAAATAATGGTTCATACTTTGATTAATTAAATATATTATATTAAAAAATATTCGACTTTTTGTTCCTCCCATACAAAACGCCAATTTCATATGTAAGGACCTAATATTATATTACTTGGGCACATGTACCTAAGTAGGTATTTTATTAACATCAAGTTAATATAAAAAACCTCTTTTCAAATAAAGACGAGAGTATTTTATTTGAAACTAAAACAAAAAAAAAATTGAAAATAAAGTAGAAAACAGACTAATTTTTGCATTGAGTTACAAAATATTAGGTATCTGTAGCAGCATGAGTTAGTTCAGTGGATCAACACTGGTCTTCCGACAAAGCCGTATGATATCAATAATAACAAAACAAAAAAAAATATATATGAATATTGTAAATTTATTGTAGATTTGACGACCTCTGTGGCGCGGTGGGCGAAGGTCCGCCTGCGACGCAGGAGGTTGGGTTCGATTCCCGCCTCGGGACAAATATTTGTACGATCTGCGGATATTTGTTTAGGGTGTTCTGGTCGTTTTCTATGTATAATAAAACATATCTATCTATGTATTTAATAATATTGTAATATGTATATCATACCCATACCACAAGCTCTGCTTAGCTTGGTGCTGATGATGATGTGTGGATTGTCCAGCATTATTTATTTATTAATTATAAACAAAAAAAAATATAATTAACAGTTGACAAATACAATATTAGGATGTCATAGTAGCGAAACGAGCTTCTAGCATTTACCATAATCTATGTATTGAATATTTGGTTCTGTAATGCATAAGGTACCCAAAAATCTATAAAATATTTTACGATAACCCAATAACGTGTAAAGTAGGTACTAGAAATGAGTCACCGCGTAGGAAGATCATGAAAAAACCCATTCAATAGTCAAATAGTACACCAATCCGAAAACCATTTCAACGTTAGCGGCTCAGACATATCTAATCCCTAAAAGCACGTAAGCAACATAATAGATGACTTTATCCTTATCAATAAAAATCTAAACCGAGAAACGTGGCAATGTTGATTTGATGCAGTAAAGCAACTTTAATCGCGGTATCATATGCTCTCCTATATTAATTCGGCAGTTGAGCATAAACAAATTCCAATTATACACAATATACCTCTATATAATAATAATAGAAAATATTTTATTGTTTGTTTGAATTGAATAGGCTCCGAAACGACTGGATGGATTTGAAAAATTCTTTCACCATTAGAATCCTAAATTTACCTGATGAACATAGACTATATAATATTTAAAAAATTAGGGCAAATTAAATTTTTATTAAATACCCGTGCGAAGCCGGGGCGGACCTCTAGTATATAATAATACCAGTACAGTGCCTGTTACGCGTAATAATAACACAACACAAAATTACATTCAAAAGAATTACATTGAATATAGATTCAAATTTACTGTGTAAAAAGCATTGCGCTACTGCATTCAACTCGCATATTGCCTCAACTGAACCTACCGGTTACGTACATCGTTAAGATTTTATCCCTTTTCTCGACTAATCTGTACTTGCGCGGCTCTACGCTGTACCACAATGGTAGGGTTGAATAATAGGACATTTTTTTACTATTTTATTTATATGAAACCTCAGGGGACGTAATGTCGTGTCTCTTATGACGGATCGAACCCGTCGCCAGGAAAAAATATTGTCACAAAAATACGGATACTCGAATCATTTCTCATTCGTTTTATTAGAAGTGTCATATTGTGGATATTCTATTTGAAATCTCAGTGCGGATGTATGTTTGTTGGGTATTTGAGAGTTTTGTTACAACCTTCTACTGTTTTGGCAAAATACTTGTTCGTAATATTCTGCTAAGTTAAACGGTAAACATTGTTAGTTCTCTTTTTTCTATTAGCAAGTCAGTGTGAGAAATATAATTTATGATTAAACGAACTTACCTGTACGTGCAGTTCTATCAAAATTATACGAAGTGCTTTGTTCGAAGAGATGTGTTATGTGGAGTGATGATAGCTGGATCTACTACTACAAGTTGGCTAGATAGTAAATTTCCTTCAGGTACAGCATTACATTATTATTACATTATAAATAAGAGAGTTATAGTTTTGATTAACAGAAAATAGCATACTAACATTACCTTGTATAAAAACTGCTTAATTTTTTTTTTTAATTATTTGGTGAGCGCTTTAATTGAAACATCGATAAATTTAATTATGTTTCCAAAAGCTCATTCACCTGTGAAGCTACAAACATGAACCGAAGCTTACACAAACATTTAACTTCATTAAAAAGCCATTAATCGCAGAAGCTCGCGTCAATATCATTGTTTATTGTATGGAAACGATAATCATGATTCAAAAACGTCGGTCCATTGTCAAAGTCACGACAAACATACCTTGTTTGTGTACCTCACACGGTCTGGACCTCTTAAAACTCTCGAAATAGCCTATCATACGGCTATAGCTAATTTAAGTAGCATTGTGAGTCTCACAAGAGGCATGCCTGAATAAGATTATCATGGACTAAAACCCGTTGGGAGTCATCGGTCATAAATCATAACCCATAAAATGAGACTGACAATAAACTCTTTGGAAAAGCTCTTCCTAGACATAGTGCCAAACTAAATAACACCCCAATCACATAGAAATAAGATGGATAGTTACTTGTGATATTTCTTGTGATTTATGACAATCAAGAGAAGCCGATACTTAAAATGACAAGCGAACTTAATACTCCATTTGATAGGACCAATTGTTGGTATTGTGTTTATCTTCGATTTTAGAAAGCAAAAAAGAGTTAGGTTTGATTTCTTGGGGTTACAGGATAGACATCAATCACTAAACGTCATTTCGTATTTGGGTAATTCACTGATTTTACTTTACTGGTGCGTAGATTATCAATACAAAATCGTTTGTAATGAGGCAGAAGGCACGAGGTCAACTTTATACGTAGCTTTTTGCTTGCATAGAGATATACCAAACTGACAATTTGAATGACGGGTTTTTTCATATCAATATTTTGCTTATATTTTGAAAAAGAAAATGATTATACAAGCAATTAGCTTCATCAAACGCGTAGACATCAATCAAAATATTTATGGCGAGACCGACAGCTGAATTAATAAAAAAGCAGTTTACGATAAATTAATTCCTTTTGTTAAATGCCATTATGTTTTGTATGAGATAATTGATTTTCTACCACTTGGAAACATAAATAATAATATATAGTGATTTCTGTACCATGCAAATACAAATACATTTATTCGTAACACAATGTTAACAAAATGCATGCTGCTGGACTCTGAAACGCCCTTCCTGTTTCCAATTCTGAAAAAGATCGCTTTCAGCAATAAGGCCGCCGACTGTGCCACACTAGATCTAAGTAGTAGTTACTGTTTGTTATATTATTTTATAAGGATAAAAGGAAATAAAGATATTATCTATAATCAAGTCCGACCGGTGTTGAGTTAAAACCCCCGCCTGTTCACATCTATAAAACTTGAGTGTTGAAACTTTAAAATGAACAATATCATTGTAAATTGAGTGCTTAGTATGGGCTGTGCGCATTATTTTAAGAGTGCTTCCATTTCGTATTTTGCAGTGCTTCTACCAGATCGGGAGGAAATACTTCTGGCTGTATGAAACTATCTATTAGTTTTTTACTAACTCGATTATAGTTTTCGAATGATTTTGAGTGATTTGTTACACTCTGATATGACAGCGGCAGTCACGTTCGTGCTATTGATGCTATAAAAGTAAGTAGATAGAACACTCATAACAGCCAGCGCTTAGTCCGACTATCATAAGTTCATGGGCTGAGTAGAGAATTGCTACAGCTTTGTCGTCGCCTGACAAAAGATGTCATCATTCGTAACAAAAATAAAATTGACTGAAACATTTTTAGAAATTCCTCTAATCGGCGATTTTAAGAAAATAAGACTCGGCAAAGTATTTCTTCTGTAGAGCATTTATTCGTTAGTACACCTTAGGTATGGAAAATAATTTTCTACAATTTATGTTGTATAAAACCAATCTGTGTATTACATTTGTGTTGGTATGATACCACCTAGTCTAAGTTTTTTTTATACAATCTATGAGCATACCTAGTCAGAGTAGAGTAAAACACGATGTTTCAAAGCATAGAGAAGGTCTTAATCAATAATTTATCTGTATTTTGAAGCGAAAAATAAAAAATCTGTGTGTGAGTAGACAAGACGTAATTAACTTCAGTGTTGTCATGCGTTCGTATAGCATACGTATACGAAGTGAGTAATGAGACACAACAACACATTAGTTTCTTCTTAGACGTCAATGGTTCTGGAAAATTTATGCATCGTATGTATATTGTGTAGGTACAGACTGAGCGTACTGACCCTAGTATTTACCACATAGTCTCATCGTGTTACTTGCCGCCATAAAGCAGTTTGATTGCTCGTCAATGTGTTTGATATCCATTATGTCTCGGGTAAATTGGAATCCGCGTGCGTTATTGTATACTGGGGAGTGGGGAATTAGATCCTCATTCAGAACCCAGACTATCCTATTGAGACCACTCGGAAGGGAACCGAATCTGATAAGGCAGATCGTCGATAGGGCCCCTTTTTCTTTGCGCGACACCTTTGTCATGACAAAAGGGCTGTTTTGCCTCAACTGTGGCATGTGAATGGGCATGCAATAACGCGTCCTGTGAGCTCACATCCCGCGAGATCGACCTCAGATATACTCTTCTAAAGATTTATTAATCTTTCTCGTTGGTAGGAACAATGAAAGCTTTCGGTAGGCACCTGGCTGCTTTTTTCTTGTCACTCAAGTACCCTTGAGTCGTGTATTCAGTTTTTGCTGGAGCCCGGGTGAGGTAAGTGGGAATTGGAGAGCGATTGTGGCTACTTTGAGTGTACGCTTGTTTGAAAGCATAACCGGTACTTTCGTGGCATCATTGTCTGCGTTTGTTTTTAGCATATTCCAACTACATGAGGCATCTTACTTACTTTTTCATCGTAAAAAATATTTTCATGAATGTCGATAAGTCATGTGATAACATTTTGGATCTAATATTATTAAGAGTTGTTGACTGCTTTGGACTTTCATACTACATACTTTATTTTTTACTCACTGTGTGTCAGCTAAGTTGGTAGAGAAGTTTTAATTAGCTAAAATGTAAAAGAAACATTGAATTACCAGTAAATTAAATTTTATAATAGGATTTGTTGTTTTAATTTTTTCATTCGTGGTTTCTATGCTTTTACCAAAGCAAAATACAACTTTCTCATCAAACCAATAAAGCTTTAACGCCTTCATTTTATCCAATATCCAGAAGGACATTATTAAATCGAAATAGATAAAGATATATCTTGGACCACATAGGCAGATACAGTCGTAGATACTAAAATATTGTGACGGCGTCCCGCTGTGATGCATTTGCCAAAATGTGGGTATGTTATCTAGCTGCCATCGTCTGTATCTGATTCAATGCAGCTGGTATCATTGTTCACTTCATGAAATGCACATTTCGTATATCCATGTTGAAAAACACAAAGTAGTTTATCACTTTTATAGCCGAAGGCAATTGTAGGTTTTATTGTGTGTATTTTGTTGGCATTCAAGTTTTAATGTAGGTACTTAATTTTTAGAAATTTAGCTTCTGTTTACTCTGTAGCAGCTATTTTGATAGTAAAGGTAGAATATGCAGCGTCCAACATTCCAACAACTTTATCTCGCATCTATCGCATGCGCTTTCATATTTAAAGTTAACACCATAAACACGTTAAAAAAATCAAAAAGGCTCAATTCAGCGAACACAACGTGTAAGAATTTCTGCCTAGAGCTCAACGGTGTCAAGATAAAAAACATTATTTATTAATGCCGTCCCTTAGCACGCGATCTAGACAAATTAAACGCGTAACTTGACCGGAGACATGTCGGGGATAAGTTTTCGTAGATAATAGTGTTCTGAGAAGTGAATTAATAAGCGGCCGTTGATGAAACACGATAGTTTGGACTGGGGATGGTGAGATTAAAACATTAACCTAGACTAGTTTATAGGTTAGAATAAATTATAATAACTATTAGGTAAATCTATTATAAAATTTATGGAACGGTCTTTAAAAACGAATAACAGTTTAGTATATAGAGGTATCAATACTTTTGCTAACTTTTCTACCCTGTTGGGTAGAATTAATGGAATTCGAATATAATAAAGTATATTTTTTAAAATTCTACTAACGCTGGCTCTATTTGCAAACAATGGAAGCTAAAAACTGAATACCACCTGCGTTCAATAGAGAGCAGATTTTTGAACGGTTACCAATATGTTGTCAACACACGAAATAAAATTTATTTAACATCTGACATTCGCAAATAAAAACTATAAATTATATACCACAAAACTTTGCTGTTCCCTGTTTTGATCACTCCTCTTGTTCCCATAGCTATTGTACAAAGGGGACGTGAAACTTCGTAATGCTCTTGAAAAAACTTGGGATTCTCGAAAAACCTCAATCTTTTGTGTAATATTAAACCGCCTTACCTAAATTTATTGTCGGAGAATGATATGATGTCTTTATGTCGTAGTTCTATTGTCAGACACTTATCTGATCGTCTCCCGTTTTTGGGTAATGGTTTCGATGTGATTCTAATATTTTCTACTATTTTAATCCGAGAATGGACATTAATGGTTGTGCTTTTATTTTTTCCGTTGTTCCAAATGTCTTTATGGGTAAAGTTATTCACAATATAAATGTTTTCGTTTCTCAAAACTGAATGTCTTATTTTGTTCTTTGAATAATATTTAGGTTGTTTGATGTTTGTGTCTATTGGGATACATTTTATTATTAATCCCAAATACTTAAACTTTTAACAAAGGTTATGTTATGGTTAATATTTTGCAAAGCTTTAATTATGTTGGTTTTACTGCCGTTTATTTCAATGGCGATATTAAAACGGTTGGTATGCATAATTGTGTGTATAAAACTTCACTGTTTCGAAAAAATCTATTATGGCTTGCGGTCACCAGCAAATCTCTCGATTAGTATTCTGCGGTCGGCCGCCTGTCATCGGTTTATCGGTCTCGTGTTTCCAATACTAGTATTATATTTTTATAAACTACCTTTTGTTTACCATTTTGTGGTCGAAGTCGCCACTTTGATACACTTAACGTTTTATTAAAGAAATTATTGGTTTACTTCTTGCGATACAAGCTGAACTATTATTAACTTGTTTTATTACTTTGTTTTTTTCTTTAAGTGAATTTAATATTTTTTTTGTACGTTCTGATAACATTTTTTCAGGATTTTATGGTATTTTCTATGAATAATAAATGAATTATCTATGTAATATCTTGTACTTGGTATATCAGTCATCTACCTACCCATAACACAAGCTCTGCTTACCCCCGGACACATTCAATGCAGGTACATGTGAATTTAGTTCAACTCGCTCTTGATTTTCGTTAGATCACTAACATGCAGTGGACATTATTATACATACTTACCTTAATAATGCTCTCTCTTCCAACATACCAGCTTTGTCTACCTCTTATAACAAATCCTATTTACTATTACAGAAAAATAAAGCGTTCTAATCTGAGCTCTATAAGCAAGAAGATAAGGAATCTTGTTTTGGTAGTTCCGAAGAGTGCAGTCAAAACGTTTGGATTTGAATAATGTAAACCTGTCTTGGAGGCTCGAGAGATGACTAGACATAATGCTAGATAGGGAATAGTGTACCGTATGGTTGATGATGGTGATGTTGATATTGATACGACTGATTTTACTGAGTTCCGAACTACGCATCAGTTTTACAAAACCTCTTTTGGCTCAAAGGTGAACGAAATAAATTTGATATTTAAATAGGTAATTATTTTAGAATGAGAAACGAAAAATATAATTAATGTTGAAATAGAAAGGTAATCTGTTTGAGCATTCGAGAAATAAATTTGACTATGCCAAGACAGCCAAAAGTATTTAAATGCCCTCTTAAATTACTTTTTTGACAAGTGGAATAAAAAGGATTATTGCCATTGTAAATTTATCCAAAAAATATATTTATACAACTTTTTTCTTACAACTTACAGGGTGAAATACACAGAAAATCAAAATAGAAAAGGCCAAGGAAGTCCAAGAGGTCCTGTAAGGTCTAAATAAAATAAAGCACTATGTTATTAGATATATTTTAATGCAAGGTATGTCCACACAATTTCAACCCGTGATAGAACCCATCTCAGGAGCAAGTAACAAATTATTCCTCCCACATACTCATGTTACTGCACCTGAATCAATCAAAACACTAGTTTGTTCCGCCTTTTATTCGTATTTTATGCACATTAGCGTTATTGAATCCGATTTATTACGTGTGAAAATGCAAATAAACTTGTACCGTTTAATCAAATTGTAAACGCCTATTAGCGTTTAGAATTCGAATTAGATGAATTTCTGTGAATTCTGTTTATAGATAATAATCGAGTTGTGAAAAACTGGTATTTATCTATACTAATATTATAAAGAGGAAAGATTTGATTGTTTGTATGTTTGTTTGTTTGTTTGTTTGAATTGAATAGGCTCCGAAACTACTGGACCGAGTTAAAAAATTCTTTCACCATTAGAATCCTTAATTTTCCGTGATGAACATAGGCTATATAATATTTTCAAAAAAGTTAGGGATCCGCATGAAAAATTCAATAATTGAACCGTGGGCTGTATATTCAACCTCTTTTTCTATTATGGCGCGTCAGAATAGAAAAAGAGGTTGTATAGCGCACGGTGCTTGCTTTTTCTCTATGGCCAGTGTCAGTAATGGAGTGTCGAGTCAATGTCAAAAATCCCAATGCTGTAAGAAAAAGTAAGGGGTCCGTATGAAAACTGTGAAGCCCATCGTGTTAGTGTGTATAATTTCTGAAATTTTTGTTTTATACCCGTGCGAAGCCGGGGCGGGCCGCTAGTAATTTAATAAATAGCTTCCTGTAGTTTGTTCGCTACAGTCAACTCAAGAGTCATTTTAACTGTGTCAATTATAAACACTTGGTCTAATATAGTTGTGATTTTCTTTGTTAATAAAGCTAATGCAAGAACTTTTTATGAAAACTTCTGTGGCACGCCGGACGAAGGTCAGAATGCAACTCCAGTGGTAGCGGGTTGGATTCCCGCAACCTCCTGCGTCGCAAGCGTTTTCTACATTATGATAAAAAATATCTACATTATATTTAATATATTGTAGTATGTAACCAGTCATCTAGTACATACAAGTACACGCAAGCTCTTCATCACATGGCTTTCTTCTCTTAAAATTATATCTTCATGTTTTGATAACGTACGTACTTAAAACTTGGATTTTGTTATTGTGTTTTTGATTACCGACCTACCTTATTACTTATTTATTTATTCAAATACTTAGGTACCAATGCTATTCTATATTAGGTATAGTACACTTGCAAAAGATTCTGGGTATTTTAGGAAGTTGATAGAGATCCAGATCGATTTAAGACAGTACTCACCTTAGGTATCACCAATTAGGTAAGTGCTTTTAGGGCTCCGCGCCTAATTCAAAAGGAAAAAGGAACCCTTATCAAAGTGATCCTTACTTTGATTTCCGTCGGTCCGTTAGCCTTACCCCATTTTCTAAGGAACACGTGGAGTTATCGATACTTTTGCATCTTGGAGCCGTACATATAAAACTTCTAAATCAACGCGAATCAAAGTGACAGCTTTTATGGCAGAGTATTTTTTAATATAATCAAATTTCTTATATAATCAAATGCAATCAAAACCTAATATACTCCATAAAAACCTATAACTACTTCTCTTGAACCTAGGTTCACGAGTAGTACTTATAATGAAATTACTAATAATGAAATTTCGTCTTATAATATATAACACACGTGAAGGAAAAATCCGAAGCGTTAAATTTCTGGATAACTCACAAAAAAAAAACAATATTTCGCCACTGACCAAAAATCATTGGGAATGTTTTTTTTATTTGCTCTTCGTGGCTTTTGTGTTTGGAGACCAATGAAAAAAATTATGTCCGTATTCCTATTATTATAAAATAGCATATGCATCAGTAAATGAAAATTGGTAATTTCTTAACAAATAAAATTTTTCGCACAAAGCCTATACCAACTTTACTGACTTTCTGTTGACCTATAATTATGATATTTGGCAAGAATCTATGTCTTATAATTATACGGAACCCTCGGTGCCTGAGTCTGACATCGCTCTTGACGTTTATTATTTCTATGTTTTCAATATTATGCATTCCCATGTGAAATTCTTAGGTAAACAGTAAAAAGTTAAAAGATCAGAGAACATTTAGGGTTGACACAGGGATCTGTGAGTGACATTACTTGATGTGGGTTTGACATCCTATTTTTGTTGACACTAACACCCTAATGAAAATTCATTTGATATTCTTGAAGGGCTCAAAGTATATACGTATTCATACTACTTAGCGTTTTAATGAAGAATTTTAAGTTGATCATTGCATTAGAATTTTCCTATAATTTTTTTTAGTAAGAACCTAATATTTATGCTTAATATGTTTTTTATTTATGTTTTAAGAATATAAAAGAAAAATATTATAATTAAACATGAATAATATGTGAACCTGATATAAATGATTCGACAAACTTAGTTTACGTAATGTTCATAAATTAAATTAAAAGCAGGGACAATTCTTAAAAATTAGGTTAAATTGAGAAACAATCAAGGACTAAACACGATAGATCTCCAGTCTGCACATGGGCACAGTATCAAACTTGTGGGCCCTGAAAGTGTCAAGTGGAGTATAGTGATAATTATGTAGGTCTAGGTAATATAAGGTCTAAGTAGTAGACATAACATACGCTATGGACGTGTGACCAATGATACAAAAGGTGCATTCAGACCGAACATTAGGTACCCTGAGCGAGAGGTTAGTTGTAATTTTAACAAACAACAGCAGAATATTACAAATAAGATATATATAAACATGAAAACAATACAAAACCTATTCATAGAATTAACAAGGAGCTTAGATAAACGAAACATTCAGACTGGACCATCCTCACCATTTGAATGTGCACATTGTTCTAACTGGATTGGATCGTATTGTCTCATCGAGTAGACCTATTTATAGGAAAACATCATACCAAGGTATGGTGCAAGTGATAAAAAAATGGAATTTCTAATCCAGTTCATATGTCATTTTTGCACACAGTAACTAGTACTTCTCTAATTTTCAGATCGTCTACGTTGTACAACATTTACCGAACTCACACAATTTATAGCTATGAACAAGAAAACAAATGAACACCAATCTGGTTACCAGCCCATGCACAAGAAAACAAATAAACACCAATCTGCCATGTTTTCTTTTGGAACATTTAATTGTCTTTTTATCAGTTTTGTTTGAAATTTAGATACAATATTTATATATTTTTGTGTAGTGTTTCATGGGGACAATAAAGTAATCATTCATTTATATAATTTAGAGAAGAATCGAGTTGAATAATTACGGTTTAGGAAAGGCAAAAATATTTCAAAATGCAATGCATAAACAGTTTTAGATTTTCAGATTCTGTATATTTTTTTCTTGGCTTGATAAGTTAAAATGTTATACTTAAGATACAATTAAAGTTTTACAATTAAAATAACAAACGCTACAGCACATGAATTAAAAATACTAGAAGAAGAAAATGTACCTAATAGTATGTACCACTGCGTAACATGCGACTGCTCGACACATGGCAGACATGGGGGTGGGTCTAGGAGATTTGTAGTTGACAAGTGAAATAAAGAATGCGACTTATCTATCACGATGGAAATAGATAGTGTTGAAGTTGAGGATAACGCTCCTTTGTTGGCTAGAAAGCTTCCTGGTCGGATTTTCAAATAAGATGTTTGTAAACAAAATAAGTGAAGTAGATGATAAGTAAGCAGTGAGAATAAAAGAGCTTGCATTTTTTCGGAAACTGGTCTAGTATTTGACAAAATTTAAGATTTCATTCTAAGAATATTCGTATTTTTAGGACAAACACTTCTGTTTGACCTGTCTTCAAACTAAGTTCCTACCGGAGTAGGAAGTATAAAACATTAATGAATACCACAAGACAAAATAGGACAGAAGTAGGTAACTAGTTAGAAAATTAAATAGAACAGCTATTCAGCAATTTTATGAGTATTTCCGTCCCGCAACTTTCACAGTAAACTCATCAAATTAAGCATTATTAGCGGGCAAAGTTCTATCACTCTAACCGCTGTCCTTAATCACGTTGGCGGTTTTCCGTCTCTGTAATTTTGAACAAGTTCGCGGGAAACACTGAAGTTATCGGCTTTCTTTTTATGATGAAAATTAATTAAATCCTGCGGAATTTTTACTTCACTCTTAGGTACAACAAAAGTATCACCAGTATCCTTGAACTAGATAAAGTGGGAAATTGTTAAGGAGACATAAATATAGAAATCAATGCTTTAGTTGCAATGGTAGGTAGAATTATTACAGTCTACCTCACCTTCTATACTGTTTCGACAATTCTATAAATACCGAAAATAATAAGAATTTAGACAAGGCAGAGGCCCATCTCGCTTTGCAGAAATCAGACTATTTTAATGGTTATTGTAAGAGAAGTTTAAAAAATTATTACTTGGTATATAAATTATATTATAATATAAACTTGATGTTTTGGAAACAAAGGAATAACTATCAAAACATTATTTAAACAGTACGATGTAAAATGTGATCAAACGTTGTTACTACTTTGGAACATAGGAAACTACGAAACCGAGCTAGTGATTTGCGATTTAAATGATGTTTGCGAAGGTGCACCAGGATCTAGGTTACTGGTTGGCTGTTCAAACACTGTGAGCCAATGGAAGGGAATATGATTGACATAGATATTAAATCGGCTGGGTTTTGAATCATAAGTAGTTAAGAAGAAAACAATTTTACCTTTACTATGAAAACTATAATTTGACGGATTCAGTAACAAATTCACCATGCATGTAAGCGGGTTAGCTACGAACGTTGTTTAAGTATATAAATCAAGTCAAAAAACTTTGCCACTTTTATCAAAAAAAAAAAAAAAAATGAAACTGTCAAATATCATAATTCGTCTTATATAATCACTTATTGGAATAGTAAAAGCCTATACAGCCCAAAGAGTAGCAGGTAACTTTATTCCTCAGTTAGGGGTTTTATTCGACAGTTAACTACAATGTGACCATTGGAAAACCAAGAATATCGCTATTTATCGAATAAATTTGATTGTTTATATGAGGATTGTAAAGTTCGGCCCCAAGACTATTTTCAATGATTTTAATAGACAGATTTTATCCGAAGGATCGACACTTTTTGGTACACTTTTTGGGGGCTGCACAAATGTCAGTTATATACATATAACCAGTGTCACAATTTAAAATTTTCTTTCAAGGAGAACCTCCTTTTTGAACGCTCAAAAATAATCCATTTTATATTCTACAGATAACTTTGGAGCAACGTTCATTTCGCGCAGTATTACAAGCCCAGTACAAAGACTTAGGAGGGCTTAGTTCCCTTTGGCTGTAGTCACTGGACGGAGAAATTGCCTCAAGTCAGGTAAGCCGCTTTCTTTGATAGATAGACTAGAGTCGGAGATTGGATGTGTGGCGAAAATATGTTTTGAGATTTGGATTTTTGCTGACCGTATTTCATATTTTATTTTGAATTTGGTAAATGTTATTATGTGAAATCGATCTTCGATATCAAAACCTCTAGAAATAGGCATTGCATTATTTCTTATAATCTAATATTCGATACTTGACTTAAATAAAAAAACTTTATTCCACAGACTAAAAAACATACGGAGTGTTTCCAGTGAGCGCTAATATAAAAAAAATGTAAGGTTTTTGTTTTGCTCAAGATTGCAATATTTTTTAGTGCTCTTTTTCCAATATAATTGGAATAATCGTTTTGTTCTTATTATAAAGTATATGGTAAATAGCTCCTAAGTACCTAAGTAAGTAAGAAAAACAATACCTTGTTTATTGTAGATACATTTTGTAATAATACCTCAAACCAACAACCTTCCGGAAGCAACTGTTATGTTCAGATGCCAAAACAAAAACAAAAAACGCTACTCATATCAAAACAAAGCTTTGAATCTTCGATCTTTAAATCGATACGTGTTCCAATATTTTTAATTAAAAGTATGTGATAAAATCTAAACGCTATAAACCAGGTGTTAGGGACTCGATACAATGCGTAATGACTCTTAAAATTCCGCGGGTCTATTAAAACGATTTAGCATCCCTATTGTCCCGATGTAAGGCATCGGCTACACCATGCCATGTCGTAGAAATCATTTTTTTTTTTATAAAAGATAACCGATACTAGTGACTATTATTAATGTTTAATCAAAATTATAGAAAAAAGACATATTATGAGAACAGATAATGCATTATAAGTATTTGTTTATGGTGGATAGTGACTTGTCAATTTTAACGGTACTTATTTAAATATTTATTTTTCAATTTAAACAAAGATTCAATAAATTGAAAAAGGAATGTTCCTATAAATGAATACCTAAATGAATAATCATTTTCTGAACCTTTTCTAGAGGTAGATAAATTATTATAAAAGGCAGAAACTAGCTACTTTAAGCCTATGTTTGAATATAAACCCCTTACTGCTGTGTGGCCAAGGCTTTATAGCCGAGGCACCCCATGGCGAATCGTAATGAGATGAAACTTAGTGAAAGAGTGATACGAAATTAAGCTATCATTTAACAGATGGCCATAGTCATAACTTTTTGCTTTGCAAATGTTCTGATATTCTTTTGTTTTTTGCCACATCGTTAAAATAAATGATAAAAAACAAATGAACGTGCTGTACCACAAAAGCGGAAATATAAATTAACAAAACATTGCAATACATAACAAAATAAAACAATAACCACATATTAAAAAGTATTACCACTTATATCTATGTCTAAAAATCTAAGCCATCAACGGAAGGCATAGTGCAAAAACAGCTAATATAAAAAAACCAGTGAAGATAAATATAGAATTTCAACACAGCTTTTACAAAATAATCCAACGAACAATGAGCAGAATAAAAACAATGTAAGAAATGAGCGGCTACAAAAATAAATATGTCCCTAAGAAAACAATGAGTGTAACAATCTTGGATATACATATATTATGTAGGTACGATTATTAAATTGGTAATGTTTGGATGTCTGTTGACCAATTACAGCATATTATTATATTACTTGTTACTTGGACTAGCAGACATCTGCAGATATTTGTTCAGGGTGTTCTGGTCGTTTTCTATGTATAGTAAAACACAAGCTTTGCTTACTTTGGGGAAAAGAATCTGTTGATATTTTATGTTAACAAAGATTATTATATTTATATTCTATGGAAACTGAAAAATACTGATAACAATAACAGAATACTACACGGTAAGAGTAAATTGATCGCGAATATCATTTTAACAACGCGTATTGGCTAAAAAGGTTCCGAGTTCGAAAAAGGTCAAAAGACGAATTAAAGTTGTTTCGAACATCTACGACTTGCTTCGATGACATCAGCAGTAGCGCCAATAAAATATCTTGGACAAATATTTGTAGCCAATTCAAATTCAATCCCTTTCTTTGCAAAAAATGTCTAGAATTCGAAACCAAAAATAGATAAAAAAAAAATATACCCTCGTATAATCCAAACTGGGGGTTTATCTCTTTGACATAGCCTAAAGAATTTTTAATTTTATCTTGAAAATTTTGTAGATATCGTCGTATTTTATATGATATCTCGAGTAAAATTATAACTTATAAACGTATACAAATTTATATAGCAAGCAAAGCCACATGCCTAACTTAGTATTAAAATAACAGTTTGATACTTGAAAACTGACTGCTCACTGCGTGCGGTAGGCAATAGTACAAGGCATTTGTAGAAGTGGTTATTATGTTTAAGTTCGCCCACACGCATGTGTGCTTCGGACTCGACAAGGAAAGGATAAGGCCAGCGATACACTTCCGAGCTTTCTGTCTGACGGGTGGTCGTATTTGACGTTCGTTTCATACATTAGTAAGCACATAAATCGCCTGGAAATGGACATTAAGGTCTGATAGATCTCGACAAAAAATTTGACATGTATCGGTGGCCTTAGATAATATTCAAATGCGTAGTTTTCATAAGTTAACAATGTGTATATAATTCAAAAATCTGCAGGAGGATGACATCATTTTTAAAAGGCACTAGTTAAATATGTTTTATCTTATCATTAATTTTTGTATACAGGGTTATTTTTAAAACATCAGCCTCCTTCGGTGACCAGGTTCCTAGCATCATCAGCAACAACGTTTGTTCTCGTCTATACATATTAATGTTCTAATGTTTGCTGTTCATCAATACAGAGACATAAACAACAAATTCTTTCCGCGAGTATAAAAAGAGTTCTATAGTTTAAGGTAGTAATCGATTTATCACTGCGCACACCTTTTTTAAATTTATAGCCAGGAAATCAGTCGTATCTCCATATAAAAAATACGCATACAAAACCCAACAGTACCCCGCAACGGAAGCATTAATACCCCATTTTAATATTATAATTTTCCCGATGACAGTTTAAATTCAATGGATTCGAACCACCCTCTACCGTATACCAAATGGGGCATAATGTCCCATTTATTAACAAATTAGATCTCGCCGCATAAATGAAATGGGCTACGGGTCTAAGGTTCTGTCCCAAAGTTCTGCGGCACCTTTTATGGGTATAAAAAAATGCGGATCACATACCGATCCATTTATATAGATAGATAGATAATACTTTGTTATACCACACAAATAAAGACAACATTACAAACATACATACATGCTTAAAACAGAGGAAAAAGGGCGGCTTTATCGCTATTAACGATATTTTCCAGACAATTTTCTTTATATTATAAAGTAGTTATTAAGAATGATTTTGATTTAACATCTAATAATAAAAAATGCAGAAACAATGGACAATAAATATCACTATAATCATATCAATTCGAGGAACTTTTTGGCGCGGTGGGAGAAGGTCAACCTGCGATGCAGGAGGTTGTGGGTTCGATTCCCGCCTCGGGACAAATATTTGTACAATATTTGTTTAGGGTGTTCTGGTCGCTTTCTATGTAATAATAAAAAATATACATTATGTAATAATATAGTATTATGTATATCAGTCACCTAGTACCCATAACACAAGCTCTACTTAGCTTGGGGCTAAATGATGCTGTGTAGATTGTTTGGCATTATTTATTATTATTATTTATTTACAGATAAGGTGAGATTAGGCAGATTGTACATTACATTCCATTACAATATCATTCACAATCACAGCCTATCCCTTTCTAATATAAATTGTAATTAGGTCAACAAAATGTTGGTGCGAATGTAATGAATACTAAATAAGACAGAACCAATGATTTATATTGTTTTGTTTTAATTTGTACCTACACATTCACTAAAGTCGACGCAGGTTCGATTCCCGCCTACGGACAAATGTTTATTACGATCTGCTGATATTTGTTTCAGCTGTTCTGGTCGTTGTCTATGTAAGATAAAAATATCTATCTATGCTATTTATTGTAATAAGTATGTATATCATCTAGTAAACATGCTCTGCTTAGCTAGGGGCTAGATGATTCTTTGTTATTTAAAAACGGTTTAAGACGATAATTAAATAAATATCTAGCAAATGGGCACATACACACACACTTAATAAGTAGACCCACTTAATTAGTTTGTGGATGTCACTTAAAAGGCCAGAAGCAAACTTTATTGCTTTGCTTAACAAGCTCGTACAAATTAACGCATGCCCTAAAAGGACCAACTGTAACGTGTAACACCCATTTTATGGTTTTGAACTTGAGTAAAATAAATATTACAACTAAGAAGCAAATGCACTACATTTTAAGTTTTAATTAAACATAAAATTAGGGAATAATTGCAGAGATTTCATCAGTTAATTAAAACAAAGTATCGAATTTCATGGTTTTCTTTGATAAGATGTTCTCGCGGCTCTGTGTAATGAAAAGGTACACCTTTTTGTAGCACTCTAATTAACATGATCAAGTGCGGCGCCCTTATGTAAACTGAGTCTGTATTAAGTAATTACATTTTATTTTCATTTGCATGAAGTAGATAAAAATATAATCGCGATAAGTATATGCTGTTACTTTTAGTAACAGCAGCAATGCTCGGTATGTCACTTGATATCTTTTGATCGTTATATTTTAGTTATTTTTTTTATTTAAGTTACTTTATCATTCTTATTTTTACCAAAGTGATATTTTGCAACTTATTGCCATATCGAAGAAGTCAAGTTATTTTGCAACTAGTTATAAGGTATTATTGGAAACTTATAATTAGCCCTTAGTTGAACAACATTTTTTCACGGATTAACTTAGCTTGAAATATATTAAAATTTTAAAATAAATTCACAATTTATCTTGTACCAGACCCTGTTCCACCCGAATCCAATAATTGCTATGTCGTCTACTTAAAAGGTATTAGTTGAATACAGAAAAACGGTATACTCTTTCTTCTGTATAAATAGTGCCCAAGTCCTTTTAAAAAACAGCTCACAATTTCTAGCTACCTGTATCAGAAAATAAAACAAATAAAATATCCAAATCAACATCCGAAAATCAAACGCTTTAAATACGGCGAAATTCGTAATATATTGCATAATTAAGATTATCAAAACATCTCGAAAAGGTAAATTTTTTGTACAAAATTATTTGCCGTTTGGAATATTAATTAGTACAAGGATTAATGTAATGGACTAGTTTTGAGATAAGGGCTCGGAGGCACGTAGTTTGTATAGGACTATTATACACGTGAGATAGAAAGATAACGTAAAGGTCGTCAGAATTTATTTTACCTCCGAAGATAATAATCAAGTCAGGTTTCTCACATGGAAGAGTTTGTGCATCTTGTTATTTTTTGGTTACCAAAAACTCTTTGGTAACTTACTGTTACTGTTGTTATTCATTCTTTTTATGTGCTATATCGACCCGATACTTCTATGAGTTAAATACGCTTCATTGTCAAAATTTTAAACAAAGAAAGAAAGATCAATTTATTTGGCCAAAACAGGTAGGTACTCTTAAACATATAACATAAAAAGACGAAAAAAAAAATTATGTTTGCATAATGCTGAGGTCATCATTATCTGCCTTTAGAGTTTTTATTCCTTGTTTTTAATAAAAGCTTCTATCCACCCTCACACTTGCACGTTATCTATCACAAGGCCAGCCAGTGCGTGCAATCAATTGAGCGACAATACATTCTGCCCACCATTGATATTGTTTCGACGCACGATTTACCAGTACGCGCTATTTGACACTGACTGGGAAATCCTGGCACTGTATGTCCAGTATGTCAGTAAGAAAGGTCTTTTTCATTGTAAGTATTATCGGCGGAGCATAATTATTATAATTTGAATGAATTTATGAATAATTTCATTTCTTTGAACTGAATTTTGCAAATAATAGCACTAGTTCTATGACATCTCCTTAATTTTTTTATATGAAATCGATCTTCCCATCTCTAAAATTCCTAGACAATCAATTAAAACGATTAAAGCGATCTCTGTTGTGAAATAAGTATCCATGAATACATCAAAAGTTGTATTTTAAGACTCCACTTACTATAAAAAATGTCATCCTATTTGAAATAAAAACTACCTTTCTATTCACAAAAGAAGCTGTCTTATACCCATAACAGCTCTGCTTAGCTTGGAGCTAGATGATGTGTGGATTGTCTATTATTACTAGGTAGGTGTAAAGTAAACTTTTAAAGTTGTGCTAACTTTTCTTCACCTCTGACATGATTTGCTCAATTTTCATAGAACCTACAGAACCACTAGTAACACCTACTGTGCAATTGAATGTGATATACGATCGGAACACGAGTGACTTTTGTTTTAGTATTGTGTCGGCGTCGATATGGCTGTGGTAGCCCCTCGGATGTTCAGTCGATATGGCTGTGGTAGCCCCTCGGATGTTCACTCGATAGAGCTCACAATTGATTATTTTGTGCACAGTTAAGTAATGGACCACCTTACCTATGTTTCTTTAGTTATATATTTATTGTATAATACTAGTTCTAAAATGTATCTTTTATTTTATTGTATTTTTGTTTGTTTATCATCATTTTCATGTCAGCCGAACGACGTAGACTGGACATAGGCCTCCCTTTGCCCATACTTTGTTGACATTCAAATATTTAATGTAATGAGATCTTACTTAACCTTTTATTCTCATGTTTATAAAATATTACGTATTTTCTGACACAACTTTGGTAAATATCGAGAAGCAAAACTAATTTTATATACAAATAATTTATCTGTCGTTGTAAATATCACATTTCAATATGTCAATACTGGAGAATTTACACAAAGAATGACACTGGGTGCTAAAACAAATAATCGTGCATTTTGGGAACCCAAATAAATTCACGAAAAATTTAAAGCCAGATCAGGATGTCTCGATATCATAAAACATGCATCCGAATATCGTATTCGCTGACAGAATATTAATTTCAAGTTATCACCACACAGGACCCCTGCAGCGAAACGCGAGAACAAAACACCTAAATACAAAACGTATGATTTTGGACAATAAATTAAAAGGTTTGCCGCTTTACCGCCTTTCCTGTGTAAGAATTCTACTTCGTAATGGGTGAAGCTTTTATGTTTTAAGAAAACATTAAACATTTTAGAAATTTTGATATTCAAAGTAATATTTTCAATTCCGATACAAACATAAAAAGTGTGTAGTAGAGCGAAGTAAAAAATGAATTGCGATTGCAATCTACGATTAATTATTGATCTTCACACTGTGATATGAATTTTAATGCTTGATACGAACAAAACGAAGTTGCAGTCGACTAGCTAGTTTATTAAAGCCATCGATGGCTATTTACAGGGCTACCTACATCGTTAAAAGTTCCGATTTCATTCAATTCACACACAGTAAACCCTGGGTGCTCGAGTCTCCCGTATAAGTTACGATTAGTGGTAAAAAACGTCAACGTTGTAAGCGCTTTTTGATGCGATCGCCGCCGCTTGTTTTCTACATCGACACGATTTCATTAGCAATCGGTGAGATGTACGAAAATGTATTTGAAATATTTTAGAATAGGTTTAGAGTTGTTGGATAGTTGTTTTTGTCTTCCACATACATGCAATGAATATTTTATGAAACAATTTATAGCGTGTTTTGGCGACGAGCAGGTGAACCCAATACATATTGTAACCACCATACAGTCAAGTTGTTTGCCATTGGCACTCTTATAGTCGCTATAATAAAATTACATTGAAATTTGTTACCACAAAATGTCGCAACTGCTCTCTATGATTTATAAAATTACCATGTGCTACGGTTTACGACATGCAAATACGAGTGGCCGGTTTCATCATAGCTTTATTAAATTCTGCGCAATATTTCGGTGAACGGTTTTGGAAGCAGAGCTAACTCACCTTAGCCAATAACTTTGCAAATTTATCTTACGTCGAATAATCCAAATCTCAAAACAAATTGATTTGCGATAGGAAAATACCGGAACGTGAATTAAAATCATGTTGTGGTAAAAAAACCGAACGTAGTTCACGATCACGTCTGTCTAATGAATCAAGCAAATTACGGATATCATTGATAGAAAAACATGCGAAATGCTAACAAACTTGAATAAAAAACTATTCATACTAAGGTCATTGCAAAATGCCGTATCCAATCGCACTTTTTTTTTCCAAGACATTCCCGCGTTCGGATATCCACAGTTTTTGCTGCGTCCACCATCGCAGTCGACGAAGGAGTTTTTATTCAACGCAAACGACGAACGGTTGATTTTTTGCCAAGTCCAAACTCATCTCTTCACGTCAAGTGCCCATATATTTCGGTAGGTGACCACTGATGGTCGTCGTAATTGATTGAATTCATTGTAAATAAGCCTTGTATCTACTTGAATTTTTTCTCCGTCATTGTTCGTTCAAAAAATACACACCTTTTAGGTCCGACAGTTTTTCTTAGCAAAAACACAGGAATAACTTTTTGTTTTATTCATACTTGCGATTGCGAAGAAGCAAAGGAGCTTTTTAAATAAAACTATTTATTGTTTGAAACATAAGCGTTAAATATTGTGTCCATAAATTCAGTTAGTCTTTGTTTTTTTTTACAGAACCTTATACAATTTGAACGTAACTCTTGATAATTTAAATGCCAATTTCTCAAATCACTTCATATTTTTCAATCGATAACGAACCGATGTCAGTACATCGATAAGCGCACGCAATCACTGGAAGTCAAGGAGGCGTTACAACACGAGTTACTTATGACATCAATAAATCGTTCCAACTAAAACATCAAACAATCGGTATTGCATTGATTCGAATCGATTCATTCAATTAAAAGCGATTCGAAAACGGCGATGGAGATCAATATCACAGTTTTAATAAAACAGATGGAGAATGGGCTTCAATATATCCGGCTCTTGCTTATTTTTTCGAACGCAAAAAACCCGTATCCCCTCGAAAAAGCAATGATAATAGAAACAACGGGAACCCTGCTGTAAAGGGTTATTCGTGTTTTTATTTGCGCCTATAGGAGGCTATTTAGATTGCGACGGTTCAGGCCCGGAACGGAAAACGGAAAGATAAACAACATCTATGCAAATCGGTTTCGTTTTCGAGCGACCGTTTTTTCACTGGCAGTGGGATTTTTTTCTGGTCACGGAAATAAAAATGTGGACTATCAATTACACACAAAGTTAATAAATAAAGTCGCGGCATAATAACCAGGGATTGAGTTATTTGTTTGTTTGGTATCTTTGTATGTTTGGTATCTAACACTCATCGTGTGACTGCTGAGCTCTCTTTTGAAAAGTTCAGTACCAAAAACTTTAATAAAAGCTAAATAAGAAATAAATCTATACTGGTCTCGTCCCTTTCGTTCCGTCGCAATACGAATACGACCAAAAGTCTTTTTAGAATGCGTTAAAAGGAAACGACTCGGAATATCTCTTTGAGTGCGTGGAAAAAATAATACGGGTAAGCCGTGTCGCGTAACGCTTATGTTCGAGTATTTGTGCGCTGGTTTCCATGTTATCGGCATCCAAATGGCTCAAAATGTGTTGGGGTACAATCAATAATTATGTACGGGCACTTGCAAGGAATTCGTAAATTAATACTGGAACACTTGTTTGATAATAACAATTTTAGTAATATGGACAAAGACTATTTTTTTTTGTAACATATATTATGTTCATCCAGTTCTTAGCTTGGGCCTTCTTGTCATGCATTCTTCCTAGAAACATTGCCTGCAATGCTATTCTTTCATCAAATCATTCTCAATAAGTATGTAATATTTAATAACTAGTTAGTCACTATGCCAAAATACCAAATTGTCTGTTTTTATGGGAGTAAAGTTAGTGCCAAAAGCCTGTTTAATCATTAAATACAGATGCATTTTTTAAACTTTGTTAATCCAAGGTTATTTAAAATAGTCTACATTTTGCGCGTTTAAAGCCGATTTCTTACAAGAAATCGCGCCTAATTGGTGGGTCGCGATCACGCCAACGTGCGTGTCGAATCGTGGTGACAGTCCCAATTCTTAATTACGTAAAATATGGGCATTGGTTCCCACCCTTGAAGAATTATGGGACTTTACCTCGTTTTACTTTGAGTTGTTTTGTAATTAATTGCAAATGGAAAGCCCTTGGGCTAGTTGAATGTGTAACTTACGAAAATGAATAATGAAATTATCTGATTAGAAATTTGTTAATAATATTTTCAGTCGATGTATGTATGTCGATGCATGAAAGAACCTTTTGCCGTGAAAAATTATTTACTCACCGACATTTTGAATCCCAATCAAAATAGTGTCATTCAAAACACTATTTCATCTTCCACGCAATAAAAAATGCTTTTTACACAGCCTGATAAAGATGATCATAAATACCAGTTTAAAAACGCTCTTACAGGAAAAGGATAAGAATCTTTTAAGTTTTTATACTCAAGGGGTGCAAGAAAAAGTATAAAACGGGGTCTTTGCCCCCATGACAACGACAACCAGTTTTATTACTTGACAAGTTGACGAATAGGACGAAGCTTAACCTTTTCATTTTGAGGAATTTACCACACAGAAGCCATTGTTTTTATCTTTTAAAGTTGATCTATTTGAGACAGAAAATGTCGGTTCTGATCATCTACCTACTCTTGTTAATTTGGGTTTCTGGCGTCATAATATTATTCAATCTTCAATAACTTGTGTACCTACGACCGACCTTAAATTTTATTTTAGCCTGTACTACCTACATCTACCTCTTTATAACTCTAACATACCAACGATATAAATGTAAGGATATATTAGTCTCTGATAATACCTTTGTACTCATATCTAACTTGTTCCCATATTTTTTAGTGTGTAACTTTTTGTGTTCTTACACGACCTATAACTAAAAAGGTACGTAAGGTAATAGGTCAACTTAGCGAGAAAAAAGTTTCTCCGCCTTGAAAATACACTTCATCAATTTGCCGGTATTTGAGAACGCATCCTAAGTTTGCCTTTTTAAGTTTCCCCGTACAACTAACACTGGAAATTTCGGCCATGACCCATCCAGAGCGAGTATATCCATGGGCGCGCCAAACAGACTCGCGTGACAATACCAAGCACGCACACTGTCAAATGATAACTCCATGTCTATCAATTTCAGAGGCATGTTACCGTGGTGTGCTTAGTTTATTGCCACAAAACAGCTATAACGGCTATAGCGGCCCAGAAGTCCTACTCAATGCTTTTCATAACTAAAACAAAGACTGAAAAACAAAAAACTAATCGCAAGCTACCTATTACTTAAACGTATGAAATATTACTTAAAGTTCCAGGTTGTCTAGCATAAATCACTCTATGAGCGATTAGAATAAGACCAATTGGCGGTCTTGTTACTTCCCTTATGGTTTTTTAATGAGTGTCCAATAAATAATTTTCTGTCTAAAAGGCACAAGTGTCAAAATGGCCTAGAAAGTCGCCTCAGTAGGACTTAGCGTATCCTTTGCAGATTGTTGAGCATTGAAGCTTATCATATCTCAACTAAGCTTTTGTTTATCTTTGCGTTGTTGATCAAGGATCATAGGACTTATCTTAACTCGTTTATTAGCATTAGTATATTTATTCTCGTCGTTGGTAGTTTCAACATAGCTTAGACATTTTGTTCATGATAACTTGGGGACATTCAAATTTAAATTTCGTGTCGAGAATTGGTACAAGTCTATCTTTGGCATCATAGAAACGAGGTCAGGTTTACACTTACTACCCGGAGTCTTAACACTTTGTTACATATACACTGTAACCAATCATTCTAATTCATTTGAAACAGAGTGAGTGGTTACGCTGTTCTGAATGATCCTACTGTAATATGTGGTGGAAATTCAAAGCTGTATTGTTTTATTACTGTAATATTGATAAGCTCAATGGGGAATGGGCCTGTAAATAATGGTATAGCGTTTGTTCCTGTGCGTATGTTATTTTTCTCATTTATTGTTATTCGCCGCAAACAAGTCTTTGATAAGGTAGAAAATACAAAGGACCTTCATAAAACGCAACAATAAAGCTAAATTTTTATGGTAAACTTAAATTTACCAACCAACTCAATAATGTTTGTTACGTTCTTAATTGGGCTACCATAAAGTAGACAAACCAACCTAAAAATGGTGTAATTTTTAATGAGATCTAAGAAATATGCCATTTAAATTCCATTATATCTTGTGGTTCCAAAATTTGTATGCAGGGTACATTTTCGTAATCTCAGAGGGCAATAAGTTCTCATCCTTATTTAATGCAAACAAATTAAACCTTGTTTATCTTTGGAACAAGTAATTTTTCTGTCTCTTTGTGCAAATTAACTACATCGAATGCTACTTTGGACATTTTTATAAATTTTAATGAATCTACTCAATTCGACCGACATTTTATAATTACCAAAGAGGTTGTCACCGAAAAAAGGTTGCATTATGCTGTGTTACCTTATGCGAGCCACGTAGTATAAAAATTAGACCTTTGCGGGTGAAAATTTTTGCAATTATAATTCTGTAGAAATTCTTGGAAGAAAAAAGGGTTTCTGCCTTGATTTTGGAATTGGCCTCAAGCAAAGGACTGGTGGCGAATACCAGAAAAGTGTAACTAATTTAGGTTTTTTTATGTTTTATCCTAATTAACGGTGGATAGGGATAATTTGAAGCATTCTGTAGGTAGCATGTATTAAAATTCTGTCAAATTGATACTTTTAATAGGTTTTGATGTAGAAATTTAAGAATTAAAACAGGTGGACATTATGTTTGAATTAGTCATTCAACAGATTAGACTATTAATGATATGTCATACATACCTAATGACACAATTTTATAGCAAATTGTTGCCCTACTTCACCATTAAGATATTTAATTACAACAGGGTTTCCATAAAATCAGTTACATGACAGGTGAATAATGAATATTTCAAACTTCCTCTCTTGATTGAACCGCAATGCGACACATGCTTCATATTACATGCTCCTATGGAATTCATAACAAAAAGAACTGAAACCGTTAATAAAAATTGTGAACTTCGCTGGTACCATATGGTACAGCGACGCAAGAAGTGTTAATGCTGTTTTCATACAGATTTTGTATAACCATCCAATGTTTTGTTTTATTTAGCTAATCGTTCCTAAATTTCACTTCTTCAGATTGATAGGTAATGCTGTATTTCATAGCCTTATGAATAGATAACAATCGGTGCTAAAATTAACATAGGTACTCTAATAAACTATGTATTTAAAAAACAAATTTGTAAAAGTAGGTAGCAAAAATATTGGTTTTATTTTTTTTTTCATCAAAGCCAATTTAATAAGCTTGTTAATAAATTGTGAACTTGTTTTGTATGAAGATAGCGTCATCTAATTGTTTAGCACCATATAACTGGACAGATTTAGTTCAGGAGCTACTTAGCATCATGTTACTGGATCCGGTGTGATGATGTCACTCGATCCTTGGATGAAGTACGAAAAATGGATGAATGGGTAAATCAGAATCAACACAAGACTGTCATCCTGTTAATCAGGCTACGATGTCGTTAAACATGTAATTAGGAATTAAGTCAAACGTAAGACGTGATGAAAAAAAACAGATCCCTCCCTATTTGTCGATATGACATCCATCATTTATATTTTGTTCGTAAAAATAAGCCATTGTCACCCGAAATATAATATCATGACACATCATTCATCAAAAAGGAATGAGCCGAATATTGCAACTTTAGATAGGACTTTACCTAATAACAAACGTGCTATAAAATATACAACATATGATCGTGAAAGCGAGCTACAGCAGAAAAATATCCAGTATTTACAAACACACGCTATATAAATCTAAACAATATTGTCATCGTTCTATATTTTTCACAGCGTGGGAACACAAAAAACTATGCGCTAAATAAAAGTCTGATTCATTCACGAATATCCTGCACGCAACGAAACTACACAAGTGCCTGAGAGAAAGAGTTTTTGCAATGTTTTGATATATTTGAGCCTAAGGGCAGTTGAGGGGTTTCTTTGATTTAAAGGAGGGTTTGATAAGAATCATACATTTATTTACATTAGCATTTGCGAAACAATAGTAAATAATGAATTAATGGAAATCTTATCATTATGGAAACTGTTAAAAAAATCTTATTATACCGGAATTATGGACGTACCCTACGTTCATAATACTAAATATAAAAAATATTTTACAAGGTGACATTAATTGTGTTTATAATTAAGTTTTATGGTAATCATTAAACAAATTGATCAAACTATGTGTGTAATTTGTGAAACCTATATGCTGGGGCCTGGCATAGGCTGGGTAGTTTAATCTTCCCTTTTTTTGGGGATCTCTAAGGCGTCATGCCTTAGACAAATTGGAAAAAACTTAATTAAATTTTTCTATAAGCACGGCAGGAATGTCAGCACAATGAAATTGCTTTCCCGGGGATAAGAAAATTAAAATCTGTCCACCCTTTGTTTCAAATTTTTCGTCAATTTGGGAAATTCCATTAGTGACCGCTTCTTGGACTAAGCTTTCGAAGCTTCTGCTTTTGACGTTTTCTTGCTTTTGCTTTCATAACAAAACGTGCTGGAAATAACAATATCCATTTAAAAGTTTGTTGTTTTGTAATCTTATTTTTATTTTTACCTTAAAGCTTGGCTCTTATAAAGGCCAAATTGAAGACAACCAGCCTCGAGGGATGTTTAAAATTAACGACAGAGATTTAAATTGCGAAAAACAAGAAATCATAAAACCCAAAATTCTGTTTAGAAACAATTATGAGAAATAAGCTCAAGGAAATTCAACAACAATACTTGACTTGCAATTATAATGTAAAATTATAACAAATATATCGATTATGATATCACGCAACGTCTTCAAAACCTTTTATCGAAGTTACGAGAATACCATAAAGACGATGTTGCAATGTTAGAAATAAAACACTTTACGATTCCACATCATCCTTTGAAATAAAATAAAAAACCCACATTAGCGAAACGTCACGAACGTGCAATAAAATATCAACATAAACACCATTTTATTGTGAAAGTAAAATGATGGCAAAAAATCTATGCATGGTTAATGCTATAAAGTCTAAGGACAGAAAGAACCATAAAGTATCGCTATTAGGATTTGTTCAGATGGAAAGCAAATCAGAATTGTAGAAACACGTACAAAATTACTATTTCTGTTTACTATACAAATAGATAATAATAAATTGGACTTGAAATCAAAACTGTGGAAAGCCTATGTACAGAAGCCATCATACGCTGAGTGGCAGGATGTTAATAAAATGGTAATGGTAGGTTGTCCAGATATAATAGACCTAAGATACAAAGGGAGTTAGGTACCCTAGATGTACGCATGGATGCGTAGCGTGGTATCCACCAATAGGATGGTCAAGAATTAGATGGTATGATAGATGATTTGTAATGACAAGTACGTGCAGGTACCATTTTGTCTATTTTTGCTGCACTAACAAAGCTGTTCTTAATGTAAACAGATTTACACTTGAACATCTCATAATCAAAAACTTTTATAGATAAGAATTTTTAAAATCCGAACTTCGGTTACCTGTTTCGTTTGTAAATAAAAATCTCTAGGTCTGAAAATAAGGGCCGTAGCACAAATATAGTACTTTCCGCCTGACTTTTATAGGTGATAAAACGGGATAATATGCCGTAAGCGTATTTCGGAGTGGTACAAATTTAGACCGGAGGCGCCCGCACCATTTCCTATATTGGCCAATGGAGCCACGATGCAAACTTGAAGGATTTTTATACCATCAGATTTTATATACTGTATTAATAGTTGCACACACAATTTATTCTTAGCCGCTATACGGTTAACGAAAAGAGTTTATTCCACAAATCGGGGGATTCTTAATGGTTTTCGAGAAGCCTAAGTAAGCACTATGTAGTTGCTCATAAATAATAAAACTTATTATTAGAAAATCTTAACAACAATATCTAATTTATTCACGACAGATATTTTACAACTTTGGACTAACCGGTGATGTTTCAACATTTCACACTTAGATACAAATTGGAGTCGATGTGTGAAACCACTTTGACACTTATTGAGACAAATTGGATCTCAAGATTTATCTAACTAAACCACATAATTTATTAACCTTCACAAAACTTTTGTTAGTAAAAATCAAGGCCAAGAATTACTTCTAAATATTTATATCAAAATAGTGCATAGATAAAAAAGTTAAGCTCCAGATTGTTATTTTATTTTATTATTATTGTTAATATAAGGACTCCATAAAAACAAATACTGACTGCAATTTCTTATATAACACTTATTGTATACATAAACTTGATTTATTTTTTTGCTATCAAGTAAGCCGTGATTATTATGTTAAGACTCTACCACCCCAAACTAAGACTGTTAGATTGGTTTACATAATACCAAATGAGAGCGCTTACTTTTGGCATAACTATGCTCTTTTGGTGGAAGGCACGATCACAAGGTACCTAATACTTTAGTATTACGCTTGCAAATATTAATTTGCGTGCGGGCGGGCGGCTGTACTATCCAAATAAATCTTTACGTAGCTTACTAATGCTTATAAATAAACCCGCAGTTTGGCAAGTAATTTACAGGGATTAAAATTAACCATTTTTGTTTCATGTCAACACCTATCTATACTAAAAATCAGCCCGATACGATCACAAACAACCAACCAACATTCCAACCTTCATTGATCTAAATTTCGCATTTATAATATTAGTGAGATTTTTGGTACTCTGTAGACCACAACAGATCGTCACCAGAATAAAGATTCGATTTAAGGGTCTACCTTAATTTAAACTTAAGTCGGGTGAAGTAAGAATCTTACTGCCGTGGTTTACCCGGCACTTCGGTAAGTTTTGTAAAAATAACACTATTCGCCCTCAAAAATTTATTGGTATGCTGTTTTTTGCGATTTTGGTTGGTAAAAGAATTAGTATGTACAATTTTTCAGGGCATTAAAGTTACGGTCATTTGCTAGAAAAAGCACGACGACTATAAAAAAGTTAAAATCAGTGCATTGCATTTTTGGCGTGTTATAAGTGTTATTAGCATATTTCTTGTAATGCTCTTCTGTTAATAATAAATAACTCAATATCTCAAAGTTTCTTAAATATTCCTACAAAATTCAAATTTGATAAGTAACAAGATTTTCTCTGCTATCTTTTCGGGATCCTTTTCATCCATTAGGTATCATTTCTTTTTAGGCAATCAAATCAAACTAGAGCGCGCTTCTAATAAAAGATAGAAAGGTCAAGTCAGCTTACGCATCTTGATATAACATCAAGGGCCAACAAAATAAAAACACAACGCCGCAAGCCACAATATAGATGAGAATCTTTACGGCAACTACAAATACACGGTCCCTTGTGACTCTGCTAGATGACCGGAAATTCTTTCCGACTATATTTTATACAACATGCATCTACTGAATCTCAGAAAATATTATAGTATCTACAATTTCCTTCAATTGGCAAAATATGAACAAATAGAGTTAAATTGTAAAATTTTTGTATTTTCCTGTATGGTTGATTAAGGTATACATAAATTGTGTTTGTCCCATGTTGTGTTTGTTCATGTTATGCATGGAGAAAGTACTGCCTGATACTCGATATACTTAAATTAGATTTTCGCGTTACGAGTTCATATTCTAGCCTTGAAAAACTATCCTCTTGAAGTCAATGATGAATTTGAAATGAGATGGAGCCCAGGTTTATTTCTGGTATCGGATACTCGTTATACCATAAATTAGATTTTCGCTTTATGGGTTCATATTGCCGTGTGGTGCCGTCATAGAATTGCACCACCCCAACTCTTCCCGTGGGTGTCGTAAGAGGCGACTAAGGGAGACACACCGCGGGGCGGGCAGCAGCGCCCTCTGTAGAACAATTCCACCGAACTGCGATCCCCAACCCGCATGCCCAGCGTGGGGATTATGGGCAATAACCCCCAAATGATGAATAACGCCACATACATATATGGCGCTCATTAGGGGAGGCCTATTTGACTATATAGGCTGATGTTGTTGTTGTATGTTGTTGGGTTCATATTCGAGCCTAGAATATGCTCTGAAGCCAATGATAAACTTCAAATGAGATGGATGGAGTTTATTTCTGGTAACAACATCAACGCTAGTTGATCAATGAGCAATCTTAAAATCTAAGTTGTAAAGTAGGTGCTAACCTACTTTACAACTTAGATTTTAAGGTCGCTGTGTATTATTGTGTTGTTTTATTAAGGTACTTAAATAAAAATATTTTTCTTTCTTTTTCTTTCTAGCAATAACTCATAGTCTCTTTTAGCAATACGAGTTTGGGGTGGTAAGGCTGATTGCTGTCACCGTGTATCATAAGTTTCAGTGTTGCTCCCTCTGCTATAAAACCGACATTACCGACGTTGGATGCTTTAATGACGTCATATTTTCCACTATGTTTTGCGACTGCCGTAAATGTATTGACACGGAGCATAAAATTACGCCAATGTTGTATAAAAGAATATTACTTATTACTTTGGAATTGGACCATATTCCGTTTACTGATATTTTGCTCACAAAATAAGCCGAAACTTTCAAAGTTTTTGGTATTTGTGCATTTATAAAATAAAACATTACGTAGTATATCACAGGTTTATGTATCTTTTTTTACACTACTAGCGTATGAAATGCAATTAAGTATGTTTATTAACGTAAAATTAACAGTAACCAGGTACTTAGAGTACCAAGAAAAATTTCAAGTTCATCTCTTCAGAATTTTAAATTTTTGCTCTATTTCTCTAGTAATTAGAAGCTCTTAGTTCAATCAAAATTTTTTGTAAGTTTTTTATTGCTAGTCCAGTGCTGGATATAATAAATAAATAAATAAATAATGCTGAACAATCCACACAGCATCTCCTAGCCCCAAGCTAAGCAGAGCTTGTGTTGGGTACTAGATGACTGATATACATAATACAATATAATACTTAAATAGATAGATCTTTTTTACGATACATAAGAAATGATCAACACACCCTGAACAAATATCTGCAGATCGTACAAACATTTGTCCCGAGGCGGAAATCAAACCCAACCTCCTGCGTCGCAGGCAGACCTTCGTCCACCGCGCCACAGAGGTGGTCAAGGGCACAATTAGCTAATAATGAGCGCCAATAGCGCCGTGAATCTAGCTTGCCGCATCTGCCAGCTGTTTTACGTAACTGAGTATTATTAGGTGCTTATTCTACTACACTAGAATACCCCAGTAACTACCTTATCTCCTTTCAACATTTGCAGAAATATAAGAAAATAAAACGTTTAGATTGTATCAAGTCACGTACGAAGGTTGTTAGCCGTTTCTAGGTGCAAGATTATATAGATATCAGACGTTACATCATAGACGTATATACGAGTTCTGCTAATAGATATCCTAACAAATAAAATGCATGAAATAGATAAAAAATACTAATGCATAAAACAGAAAATAATTATAGAAATATATATTAAAGATCAAGTGCACACAATGGTTTTGCATTCCGAAATGTTCACGAAACAATTCGATACGAGACAGCAGTCCCGAAATTGACACCAAAAATAGAAGTCAAAGCAATTGTGACGATACGAGTACGTATGTAAGCAAGCCAATACATCTGTATCATCTGAGACAATGGTACGTTGATTGGTTTAGTTACAGAGAAGAGACTTCCGATCCCTGACCGGCGAAGCGAAACGTGACCCTACTGCATGATCAATTTGACACTTTTTTAAACCTCACTTCTCTAACAAAACCGAAGAACCAAACTCAACCCTACCGACACTGAAATACGATTCTAATGTCAACGCATTCAGGGGTGTAAGCGCTGTAAAAGATTTCACGAAATAGAATACCCAAAAAAGAAATTGCTAGGTGGACAATCTTTTCAGAACACTTTTAAAACGTTGCCGATTTTCTGCTGCCAGTTTCAAAATCGTAAAGATTGATGATAGGAAGTGACGCTTCACGCTTTCAGGCGTAATTTGTGTAAACATTAATCATTTTGTATATAATAGAGTTTATTAAAACATCATGGGAGATCCCAGAGCAAACAAAGTATTGCTGTAACATAACTCGGAGATATCGTAAAGATCCCTATCTACCTTCGAGGCGTGAGACTCTTTAGAGGAAATAAATTTTAATTGGTACCCACAAGTAGGTTTTTTGAAAAATGTTACAACTTAATCGCCCTAGAATTGTCGGCTAATGAGCGGAAAGGTTGTAAACGTATTAACAACACGGTGGTCTAAACTCTTCAAAGTAAACCAAATTAGAATCGATGTTTTCTCAAAAACAAAAAGCCACACGCAAACAGGTTCTCAAATTGTAATTGATCAAAGCCGATCAGAATTCTTCTGATGATTTGTTTCATTCGAATCTTATGATAATCGGAATCCAGTAGGCGATTGAATGGATGACCATTAAAGAATATTGGATTCTTAATAACTTTAAACAATAGAAATAGCCGATGATATTAATTTACATACATCAGAATTAATGAATGACGCTGTACATCTGATGAGATGCCGTCAAATGAAACTTAATCGAATAATTGATTATAATAATGGAACAATCGAGTGATTAGTTTAACAAAAAGTAAGACAAAGAGTTATTATTCATCGAATAGATATAACTGTCAGAGTTTGGTACAATCGCCAATACTTATGAGACAAAAATAAAAATGTTTTTATTTTTATTTGTTAACAATCTGAAAAGTTTCCTTCTCAAATAAATGGTACTTATAATATTGGAGTAGGTACAGCGTAAAATACCATGCCATAAAATTGGAATCCTTCTTATATTTGGGATTAAAAACAGCAATTTTAATAATTCGATTAAAGGAAGAAGAAATGAGAGCAATAAAATTGATCGATAGTAACTAACGCCCTAGGTATCTATCAATATAGTTATATAGCATTTATACATAAAACCTAACGTAAGCTATTACTTTTAAAGCTTTATCATTAAAAATCCACCTCTGTGCACAACAGTACCTTGGCTGTTGGTCAATGACCGATCGTTTTCATTATTTGTTTGAACGATCATCGCTTGATATGATCTCACAATGAACACACAGATTCTTCGTCTCGATTTATAAAGGTTACTTCCTAATATATTACTAGTGGTCAGCCTGCGATTTCATCTGCATTATGTATACCAATTTTGAAAGTCTATTTGACTTGTGATCGAGTTTCTTAGTCATTTTTTAGTCTTTAGTTCTTGACAATAAGGTTCTTTATTGATAGACTGACGATCATTAAGGGTATAGATTTGTCCGATTTGTCTTTGATAAATAGCTTTAACTGTTATGTTGATGGCCATCGCTGGTCATTAACTGGTCACTTTAAAAAATTATCGCCCGGAGTCATTATGTTGAAAGCAATTGGGATTCAACGATAGAGACATTAATTGTTTGGTTGAAACTTGAGATCTCCTCAGATTTATTTCGACTGATCTCTTGAAATGGACTTCATTTGGCATACATATAACTTTTTTGTTTTCTTGTTTATTAACCTCACTATTCAATGAGCCTCTAGGTAGGTCGCTTATAATGTCTAGTCGTTCTGTTTAATCATGAAAAAAAACCTCGGTGTTTTATGTCTCAGGCACCATTAATTTACGCCACAGTCACGTTATTTTTACTAGGTACTCGATCCTTTCCATCCAAAGGTAGTCTAGAAGAGTTTTCATCGATGAGGCCACCGATTATGCCTTAATTAGATCGCTATGTAGCAGCAACTGTTTATTTATTATATTACTAGCGACCCGCTTCGGTTTCGCACGAGTGCAATTCAGATACAAAAATCTTCCTCTTGAATCACTCTATCTAATAAAAACCGTATCAAAATTGCGTAATTCTAAAGATCTAAGCATTATGGGCATTACAGCACTATGGTCATCGTTCTAGGAAAGACCAATGAACAACGTCACACTCGAACACACGCAAACAAAAGCGTGGCAATAGAACATAACCACACCACTTGACATATTTAAAGGAAGGACAATCACATACTGCTTGACACTCATTAGCCTAGGGATTGTCACTATCTCCGACATCTATGTATAACATATACGGACGAAGCCCAGTCTCATGTATCAAAACTAGGCTGTTAAAATGATGAGGTATCACCCAAAACTTGATCCGCATTCATAAAACGAAAAAATCTATAAAACGTAAATAGATATAAAACGTTGACTCGATCTCTAATCTTGTTTTACCGTCAATAATTATTTTGATCACCCGCTGCAGTCGAGTAAAACATATAATTCCAAGTAAATTATTCAGCCATATTATCTGCACTTACGATTTTATAGCTGCACAAGCAAGTTAATTCATTCCGACACTCCAGATAAAATTGAGGAATAAAAACCTTGCAAATGTGTCATTACTTCGTAATTTAAACTTGAAAAAAATATGGTGGAGCAAACGAGCCACTGGTGTATTCAGGAAAGATGTTACTATGCTATCTTATGCTTTGATCATTGGATCTACAGATGATAAAAGTTCTTGTTAGAACCAAATCATCAGAAATGGATGTAAAGAGAAAAAGTTTTCTCAATGGAATCAAATGGATCTTGATCACTGGATCTACAGAGAGTAAACGTATCTGTCAATACAAACACATCCGTTATTTCTTTTAGAGATGGACTCTTGGATACATCACAAAATAAAAATAAAATAACAAAAGTAAAATTGGGAAAAAATTGATCACTTTGATTTTCTGTTAATTTCAGTTTTTTAAGGATAAGTGAGACATTTTTACCTTGATGTTGTTTGTTTTCGAGTTGGAGCAAAACTCGTAAATTTGTAAAAGAGTTAAATCATGACATTTTGTTTGACAATAAACGAAAAAATCGAATTCCTCCTGAATATGGCTCTTTTTCAAAATGTAAAAACTTGATCCAATATTTCACCCACAAAGTAGCAAAAAGTTAAAAGTAGCACAAAAATTAACTGTAAACATTTTTACCCCATTTTTATTTAATGTATTATTTATTTTTTGTGTTGGTAGAACACCAACGTTTCTTTCCTTAACGATAGACTTCAAGGTTCTTCCAAAATAGGTTCATAGTTAACCCACTTACATTCATAATTAATTTATTGGCTTGTCAGCATCTCGAGATACAGTGGCAAATCGCTTGTCTATACTAACTCGAAGTGCACCAAACCGACAAAATAAGAATACTCGTAATAAATGCACAGATGCAATCATGTATTCTAGCCCCAGGCCGATCGTCCAGACTTGTTTTACTACTCTTGAAATAAACTTCAAAGTCAATCGCTATTGATTGCTTTATCCGCTAATTGAAGGATCTTAAAAGTCTTTGATAGTTTTGAACCAGATTGGTGAGAGTGAGACCTTTATTGTGTCTATTTAGAGTTATAAAGCTCTTGATTGCTCTAATAGTAGGTATATGATAAAAAGTTTTAATTCGGTTTAAAGATGTTTATTTCTCATAAAAACAAAATGTTCACTTATAATGAGATACAATAAATCTTAAAAGTAATGCTTAATCTAATATTACGTTATACCTCCGGGGCCAGTAGGCGGCAAGTAAAGTAAGAAAGTATATCTAATAAAGTAGGTAAATACTATGTCTATGTTGTTATTATAATATAGTGAGAAAGTACATTTAATATCGTAAGTAATTATAACTGCATTATGTTGTTCTTAATGTAACCTATAAGTATGGTTTATTAAAAATATTATACGGATGTTTAAGTTAGGCTATAAATATATTTTTTTAATTTTGTTTTAAACGTGCTTATGCTAGTGCATTCCTTAATCTCGTTTGGCAAGCTATTAAATAACTGCACTCCCTCGTAAGCAATTGTTTTCTTGCCGTAATCAGTACGTGCTTTAGCTAATTCTAGTTTATATTTGTTTCTTAATGTGTAGGGATTAATCTTTTTGCGTAGCTGTAGGTTTGATTTTATTAAGTTAGAATTAATGTTTCTTACTAAGATGCAAGTTGAGTATGTATACATTTGTCTAAGGTTTAATAATTTAGTTTTATTATATATTTCTTTCGTTGGTGCTAGGTATTTAAAATGATACAGTGTTTTTATAATTTTATTTTGTGTCCTTTGGAGAGGACTTAAATTTGTATTAGCGGCAGATCCCCAAATTTCGATCAGATAATTTAAGTGCGATTTAACTAATGAATTATAAATAATCGAGCGTGCCTTGGCTGGAATGCAGTGTGCTATTTGGCGTAATGATATTAATAATGCAGTTAACTTTGATTTGACGTGATTGATGTGAGATCTCCACGTTAGTTTGTCGTCCAACCATAAGCCGAGGTATTTTTCTTTATCGCTCTGTTTAATGATATCATTGTTTAAGACAAGAGGAGAAAATTTGGGAATGGGTTTATTTACTGCAGCAAAAATCATGTACGACGTTTTTTTTGTATTGATTGTCAAGAGATTATATTTTAACCATTCGTTTAGTATATTAAGGTCACTTTGAGCGTCAGTCATTATGTTTTCAATTGATTTATCAAAATAAAATAGACACGTATCGTCGGCATAGAGGGTTAGGTGCCCTGATAAGCCTATTTTATTGATATTATTTAAGTAAATCAAAAAAATTAACGGCCCGACAATTGTGCCCTGTGGAATCCCGTAGGTCACATTTTGTGACCTACTTTCGTAGTTATTGATCTTAACAACTTGCCGCCTATTTTCCAGGTATGATCTAAACATTTTGAGCGCAATTCCTGTAACTCCTATGTTATTTAATTTCATCAACAGTTTTTTGTGACAAACGGTGTCAAATGCTTTTTTTAAGTCAATAAATATACCTACTGCAATATTCTTTTGATCTATGTTTGTTTGTATTTTAGTGACTAAGTCTATTGTGGCGGATAAGGTATTTGACTTTGGACGGAAACCATATTGTTCGCTGATAAAGAAGTCTTTTTCAACAAGGAAGTTATTTAAGCGATTATAGAGAATGCGCTCAAAGATTTTTGACAGTACCGGTAAAACTGACACTGGCCTATAATTTCCAGGGTCAGTCCTTATCCCTGATTTGTAGATTGGGCTGACCTTGGCAATCTTAAGCGAGTCGGGGAAGGTACCTTCTGTTAGACATTTATTTATACAATTTGCTAAGTGAGGCGCGATTATATTTTTAATGCATTTAACTGCCTTCGTACTTAGTCCGTCTAGCCCGGTACTAGTGTTTGAATCTAGTTTATCGATAATTTTTACAATTTCATCCGAGCTACATAACTTAAAATCACTTAACTCAGAGCCATGGTGGTAGTTTTCATCGTACATTAGGATATTACCAGTATTTTCGTGATACAATTTGGGGATTTTATTTGATAATTCGCTTCCTATTGAGGCGAAATAAGAATTGAATAAGTCACAAACTGAGTTACCCTCCGTAACTGGAATTGAATTCAACATGAGTTTTGGTGGCTCGTTATTTTCTTTTATTTTATTTTGTGCTAATTCATTAATGATTTCCCACATTCTCTTAGGATTATCATAACTTTCGTGAAACATTTTAAAATAATATTTCTTTTTCTGTTCTCTTATCATAGATCTGGTATTTCTTTGTGCATCATCAAATTGTTTTAATAAGGTTTTATCGTTTGTGTTCGTTTTAGTTTGATTATAAATATAATTTCGTAAATTTATTGAATTAGTTATATTTTTATTTATCCAGTCACTTTGCGGGCTATTCAAATATTTTGTTTTACTTATTCTACTTTTATTAACGAGGTCCAAAATAAATGTTTCTAAATAATAATAATCATTTTCGCTATTATGGTATTCTGAGTTTATTGTGTTTAAAGTTAGGTTTTGATAATCAATTGCTTTATAATGCAATTTTTTATTTATTTTTGGACCTAGACTACCTATTTCTAGAAAAATATTTTTGTGATCAGACAAGGAGGATTCAATTATTGAGATATTAAGTGAGTGATTATTTAAGTTTGTACATACATGATCTAGTAGCGTATTTGTAGTTTTAGTTTGTCGCGTGCTGTACTCTCCATCTATTTTGTTAACAATTTCATAACCAGCTTCTTGCAATTCTTGTAGGTATCGTGTGACATCAGTCGTTTTGCTAAGTAAATCAACGTTAAAGTCGCCGAAAACAATAGATCTCTTCCGTTGTTCCAGTTGTGTTGAATATATGTCCAAAAATCTTCCTAAGTTTGATTCTCCTGGTCTGTAAATTCAATCCTGGCCTTATCTTTTTGAGTATTTTTACTGAAAATTGACCATTAATCCTTAAATCCGGTTCAGTTTTTATGTTTGGACTAAGGTTCGACGCAAACGGACGACCACGAGCTTCTTTTTTCCACGTTGTTGTCGTTGCAACAACGAGTAGCGAGTAGTACCAAGCATTAAATAAGCCCTAAGCTCTAACAAGGTCCATGTTTAGTATTACAAGACCAACACGCGATGGGAATAAGAAAATATATCAGTATTTGGCCCTCACTTAATAAGTTGTTCGACAGTAAGAGGATTACGAAAGACTGGGCAATAAATTGTGGAATCTTTATAATTTTCATTCGTCCAGCGATTCCTTAGAGCAATATATTTCATATCGTTACTCAAAACTTAGCTTAAAATGTGGAATAATACTGATTTAAAACGATGAGTGTTGTCTCAAATAGGTAGGTATTTATATACATTATAATAATTATATATATATAGTTAGGAAGTGTCTCCCTATGACACGAACGTAAATTCCAGTATTGAAGCAGGCTGAAAATAGCGGTACGTCAATGTTCGGAGAGGACTAATAATATGCTGATGATGATGATGAGGTGGATATGAGAATCAAATGGCCAAGTTAGCTTTCTAGGAAGAAAATGTCTATCCGAGTGTGTCACACATAATGACCCCCATGGGCCAGGTTTTGGGCTGACGAGATTTCCACAAAATGACAATATTAATTGTGATTGTGATAAGTCACATCACATCATCACCAGCCTATAACAGTCCACTTCTGGACATAGGCCTCCCCTAATGAGCGCCATAGATGGCATCATTCATCATTTGGGAGTTATTCCCCTTAATCCCCTGGGCATGCGGGTTGGAGATATCAGTACGGTGGAGTTGTTCTATGTGATGTATTAAATCAAAAATAAATAATGCTGTTATAAAAAAATAAGTCAATCCACATAACCACACAGCCCCAGCTATAAATAATACAATATATAAATAGATAGACATTTTTTATTATAGGTTTATAGAAAACGACCAGAACACCCTGAACAAGTATCTGCAGATCGTACAAACATTTGTCTCAAGGCGGGATGCGAACCCGCAAACTTCGATATAAAAAAAATGTTCTGGTCACTAATATTCTATAGCGCGATTTGGAATTTTATGGAATTATATCTTTCGTACTAGATTCATGGTATTACTACACGTTTTGATAAAGCTTCTTGATATGCCTCAATTCATAAGTAGCTCCGAGGAGATATTGTTATATTAAATGTACGGTTAATGCGTTTATACATTTTTATTACCTACGAGTACCTTAACTCTGCTAATGCCCTAAGAAAGGAGACATTTATTCAAAAGATCCAAGGATTATATTACTCTGTTTTTTACAAACCTTTATGCGATGGTATAAGTTTGCATTTTTTTTTTAAAGTATCAAAAATCGTTGATTTCTCTTAAAGCTAAGGATTTATTCGATATAACGTTTATCCGTTGTAAAATTTATTGGCATTTATTTTATTGCGAAAGTTGCATTTTATACAATTTGGATACGAATATTAAATGAATAAACTATTCAACCTTTTGAAAAGCCAAAAGTCATTTACAGAGCTACTTGGAGATGGAAAGCAATTATACATCTTGTGGAGTTATTCTAATTACACTGTTAATATTCAGTAAATAATAAAGCCAGATTTATCAAAATTTACTCCGTACAATAACCATAAACGCCAACGACTATTTACCACTCGTGCCCGTAAAAACCGTACAACCGGCAACTTATTTTAATTTTAAGCACCAAAAAATGCTTTAAACAAATATTACATGTAATAACTTTTGTAAGAACAGTTATTGGTATCATGGTGGGTTCCCGTTGGAGTGGGATAGAGACTGTTAGATTGTCTATGGCGGTCATAAAGCTAGAACATAGTAAAGTTAGACCATGAAGTATCTCAACTCGTATTATTAACATGAAGCTTGCGTAATGTAGACAATGTCAAAATAATGAAAGGCCTAGGTCAACATAAATAATAAATCAATCAATAATGAGTTTTAATTGACCGCTGGTATTCATTTAAAATTATTGCCGCTTAGCTTACCAAGGAAATAAATAATAGTTAAATAAGTAAGTAATATTTATATAAATCAATAAAAATACTGAACAATAATGCTGGATCGCCCCAGCATCATTAATAGATTAATAATAAAATAAATCACATTTTACTCAAAACAGTAAGAGATCTACCTTCGCGTATAAGTAGGTACCTACGATCTACGTTAATGTAGTGGTTACTTGAATTTTATATTTTATTCATATTTATGTATGAGAACATGAGTAATTGGTATGACCATGTCTATCCCATATTTTCACTAATGACTACTTTAAACTAATCCTAGTAGAAATTTTGCTGTGGAGTAATAATTATAAGTTTAAAACCAATATTCAGTAGCTTTAAATTGTACAAATGACTAACTTCAAATCTTACGAAAACGCTACGCTCACACTTATAAAAAAATATATTATTCTCTACTCTCTTACAATCGATCTTTAGCTTTCGAAAGGAAGATGCATAACTGAGTCAATTTATTACGCTGTTGCCGCGTCTGGTTTAATAGTTGTAAAATGTGTTATACTCTTTGCTACCTGTGGCGCCCAGCTTCGCCTTTTGACTTTATAGCTTAATTTCTAACAGGGAACCTCGCTAGAAAAAACAAAATGTTTTATTGGATTGATTTTTGAGGAATCAATTATGGCTGGTTTTAGAGTCACGCTGACCGTCGGCGCTGACAGGCCAATATGTATGATTACTTATGAAGCGTTTTAGAGTAACACCGACGACTCAGCGCTGAGCACTGTCAGCGCTGTGCATACGCGCGCCTACGCGCCACGCGTCGGCGCCGCTGAGCACGCGGCGCCGACGCGCTTCCGAACTCCGTTATCGTTACAGAGTTACATTAAACGCGCGCGCCGACGGGGACAGACGAGCGCAACAATGAATCGCGATATACAGGGCGTGTGACGTTCAGCACGATACATATATTTTAGATATATATATTTTACTAGCGCTCCGCCCCGGCTTCGCACGGGTACTAAACAAAAATTTCAGAAATTATACACACTAACACGATGGGTTTCACAGTTTTAATACACAGGTTCAATTATTGAATTTTTCATGCGGATCCCTAACTTTTTTGAAAATATTATATAGCCTATGTTCATCACGGAAAAAATATGATTCTAATGGTGAAAGAATTTTTCAAATCGGTCGAGTAGTTTCGGAGCCTATTCAATTCAAACAAACAAACATACAAACAATCAAATCTTTCCTCTTTATAATATTAGTATAGATATCTTTTCAAACCTTATTGTTTATCACAATAATGTAGAGGTACATAGTATTGTTATATATTACTATACAATATAAACTATCTAACAAGCAACTCGAACACTCATTTGATTGTGCATGTCTGTACTCCACGACGTTCATTCAGCACGACACTAAAACGAGTTGCCGCAGACAGCTACGCGTGAGAGCTACGCGCGTAGGCTTCAGCGCCGACGGTCAGCGTGACTCTAAAACCAGCCTATGACATTATTCTTTACTGGTACATTATAGAGTAAGCAGTTATTATTATTAACTGTGATCAAAATTGTTTTCTTTTTACTGTCTTTTTGCAACATGTAATTCTAACTACACTTTATTTATTTATATTAAAGAAGCACGTAGGTACATAATTTATATTGAAATCAAGTTATAATCTAGCTTATTATAACCGCATAATTTAAATTGGTTGTGATGTTTCTACGTTAATGTTATGTAGATACGACATAAGTGCCAAAAGATATTGCATATAGTTTTATTTTATTGAAGATCAGCCAGCGGTCCGGTATCAGAAGTGAGTCTGTCTAACATTTTTTTTATTTATTTATTTAAATAGACCAGCTGAAGGAGCAAGGCGTGGATTAAGCAATAAACTTAAATCGACCCAAGTCATAAATGTTCCATAGGCTTAACAAATCAAGAGCAATCAAGTCGTCCAAGTTCAAAGGGATATCAAAAGTATTATAAAATAATCCGACAGATTTAGTTTTAAATTTGTTGACGCTCGAGTCACGTTTCAAGGATTTTAGGAACTGCTTTAAAAACGCTATTAGGTCGATCGTTAAAGTTTGAATGAGTGACATCTCGAAAAACCACCCTAGACTTTCCATCAATGAATACAATTCAGAGGAAAAGCAACTCTATTCTCAGCAGATAGATTTGTCTGCTTCTTTTTGATGTACAGGAATATGTGTTCGGAGTAAGTTGTCGACTATCCTGTCACAGAATACTTTTGGGTCGTCACTCGTATTTGATGTGTTTCGGGAATCAGAGTGGATTAATTTTAGTTTCACGGGAATTCAGGCGATGGAGACGAAAGTTCTGAAATGGAGGACTCAGATTTATTTGAGTTTTATAGGAGGCGATGTGAGAGAGTCGTCAAGTTTGTTTTAATAGGGTTTTAGGGCACGAAGAGGTGATCGTCGGAGTTATCTGTCTATTTCCATAGGTGTTTAACGATGCTATTTCGTTTAGTATACCTACACCTTAGTTTGTTTTCTGAACCTTTTCTCTGTCATTAATCAAGATTCAGTGGGTTGGAGTTTAGATTCATCATGCACAGGCGTCCTGTGTAGGATGTCCAGGATCCTGGACATAGCCAATATAATACCACAAATAGCCGGTTCTGGCAGACCTTTACTACGTTGTAGTTTTGACGAAGTGACTTACTTGGTTTTGAAATTGTATTTAGTGTGGTTTTTTAGAATTGCTATATTATGATAACAAAAATTCGAATACATTTAAATTACATTAAAAAAAATTTTTTTTGAGTGGGCTATAGTGAAGTAATTAGTCCAATAATTGTATTCTTTCGTCATTCAGGGTTTTCATTGGATTTCTCTGACAGTTGAGCGGTTCTGAGCCGTCTCCACCATGACCATCCGGAATGGGATGTGGATCCAAATACTCCATTTCTAATGTTATAAAGATATAAAGAAAATAAATTTTATTTTGTCACAACACACGTATATAAACCTTAAACTAAACACTGGCAAAATCGTACTGATAAAATATGTTAGATGACAAATACCTATACTAGTTGCCTAATTACCAACTAGAACGACAAATCCCACAGTTGGGCAAATATCTTAAACTGTTTCTTCCAACTGTTCCTTGCACGAGTTGGACCCAAGCCGTATTACCTCACACAAACATTAAATAAGAAATTAAATAAAATTGACCTAATTTGATGCATCCTGTACCCTACCTATTTAATGACCTGTGCACAAAATAAAGACTGGTAAAACATAATTGCAAGAAACGACAATTCAAAAGCTTTTGTTCAGAAACTTGAAAAAAGCTCCGACTACTTATCAAAATGATTTCTTTATTAGAACGCGATCAACGGAGCGTACAAAATGCAATTTATATAGCTATCATTTGCAAATAATAAGACCATTGCAGTGACTCATGTGGCCACATTTTGATGGCCTAATAATTAGCGTGGGCAACATTATTTAAAAATAAATACTGCTTTAGAAAACAACATGGCAACATCTGTTATATTACATTCAAAGACGTTCTAATTATTAGCGTATGTGCATTGAAGAAGATAAGATATCGATAAATATAAAGTATATACATCCTAGCTTTTGCCCGCGGCTTAAACCGCGTGTTCCTGTACTATCCCGCGGGATCATGAAGTTGTAATAATCAGAATAATCAATTTATTGGTAAAAATATTACACGTCAGTACATCAACATTAAAAACATTAGTAAATTAAAAATACTAAAATACCTAATCGTTTTAAAATATGTCAAATATAACTTCATCATCATCATCATCATCATCAGCCAATGTTAGTCGAACGCTGCCCAGCCTAGCTGGATCCTCCTCTTGGCTTCCTTCTCAAAATTGTTTTTACCCAACTGCAAAATCTGCCCGAGGTAAGTGTACTCAGAAATAATTTTGAGAAGGTGGCCATGTACGATCACCGTTCTTGGATCAATGTGGCCATTGATCATGATTTTGGTTTTATCCAAATTCATGCCAAGACCGATAGATCGGGAGGCTGAAGCTAGACTGTCCAGCATCCGGTTCAGCTCCTCTAGCGACTCCGCCATTAAGAATATGTCATCAGCGAATCGCAGGTGTGAGATGTACTCGCCGTTTATGTTGATGCCCTTGTCTTTCCAGTCCAGCGTCTTAAACATATCTTCCAACGCGCTCGTGAACAGTTTCGGGGATATAACATCCCCCTGCCTCACTCCTTTGCGCAGTTGGATCGGTTTAGTCTGCTGGTCCTGTACTCGGACACTCATCGTAGCGGCTTCGTAAAGACATCTCAGCACCTCGATATAAATAAATAAATAAAATTTGTTTATTTCGGACAAATTGACAATCCATAGTGTTAGTAGCACATAAAAAACAAAAGATGACTTAACCTAGGTGTTAGTATAAGGTATTAAAATAAAAGTGAAACAGTCTTTATATCGCATTCCGGATAAGGCTTATCCAGAATGATGAGGAGCATCTGTTCGATAATGTCATCAGGATGCTGTTGCGACTATCCCTTATTCTGCGGATCAGGGAGGCAGTTTTTTTGCGGATAATAGCATCAAAACCATCAGTTTGGTATTCCGCAAACACCCCCGATGCGCTACAGAAGCGAGGAAGTCGCAACATCATCCTGAAAACGTTATTGTATTGGATGCGTAGAGTTGCTAGCGACTTTTTTGTATGGTTGATCCACAGACTTCCCGTGTACATACCCTGACAGTAAGCTTTGAAAAGGGTGAGTTTGACCTCTTCTGTACAACGGGAAAATCTGCGAGCCACCATATTGCCTCTCACTGCTAGGGCTCTACGCTCCCTCTCAATGTCGGCATCGTCTTTAAGGTCGTCGGTAATGATATGTCCCAAGTATTTAAATTTCGAAACTCGTTTAATGATCAAGCCATTTAGGGTAATATGGTTATTATTAATGGTATTATTACCGACGGCCTTAAAAACCATGCACTCTGTTTTCTTAACATTATACACAAGTCCGTGCTCAACGGCATACGTTTCACAAAAACGTAGCATCTCTCTCAGGCCACTCACCGTTGGGCTGAGCAGCACCATATCGTCCGCGTAACTCAAGTTATTGGTGCTCACACCGTCAATACTACATCCGACATGCATGCTGCTCAACCCTACGATGAGATCATTAACATAAATATTGAAGAGGTTTGGAGAAGTCAACCCGCCCTGTCTCATTCCACAATCCAGCTTATATGCATCTGACAGAGTATGCGCCCACCTTACAAAGTTGGTTTGATTATTATACCAAAACTGAAGCAACCTCCGGCATTCTTCCGGTACACCCCTGCTCTCTAACTTTCTCCACAGCACATCGTATGAGACAAGGTCAAAGGCTTTGGATAGGTCAAGAAAGCAGGCGTATACCGGTGTCTTTCGGCTGGTATAGTATTGGATAGTGTGCTTAAGACTTACGATTGCGCTTTCAGTAGAGAGTCCGGAACGAAATCCGAATTGAGCGTCATGTAAATCTGAGTATTTATCTAGGTAAGAATTAAGCACACTATCCAGCACTTTAGCGACAACTGTTGCCAGTGAGATAGGGCGGTAGTTTCTCTTATCCGAAACGTCTCCAGTTCTGTCCTTCACAATAGGCACAACGATAGTTTTCATTAGGTCATGTGGTAAATGTGTATGACTTATGCACATTGTGAAGAACAGAGCAAGAACCCTCGGTAGATGAACACCCGCCTCTCTCAAGTGCTCCACGCTGAGACCATCGTGTCCGGGAGATTTACCACCAGTCATTTTGTTGAGGGCGAATCGTACCTGCCTGGCAGTAAAGCATAACGACAATGGCGGCTTATTCCCCTGACATATTGGCCCAGCAGTGGAGGGAGGGGATCCTGTCGAGGAGCCAAGTGGGGAGTCCACCTTAAAATGTTCCATGAACAACTTACAGATATGCTCTGGCTCACTCTCCCCTTCCACACTCACAGGGTGGCCAGATCTAATATCATATTTACCCGTAGTTTTCCAAAATTTTTTAAAATCTCTACCCTTTCTATGCTTAGCCAAGATGTCCATTTTAATTTGCTCCTGGTTATCTTGACACCACTTCAAGCGACTTTTAAAAATTTTTCGGGACTCGTGCATTTGTTCAAATATTACCCCTGATCTAGGACGATTGTATTGAACCCACAATTTGAATTTAATTCTGGCCAACCTGTGAGCATCATGGACATGTTTATTCCAGCCACATATATGTCTACTTTTATAAGCCCTGCTAGCATTCCGCTCTACATTAGTCTCGGTAGCTGCATCACATAACACACGTACAATTTTATCATATAAGGTATCAAGTAACAATTTATGCTCATCCAAACTGCATGATCCGTGACCGCACTCAATAAATTCAGATGGGAAGTCTATTTCACGCAGCTTAGAATTACATAATTCTCGATACTTAGTTATTTGTGTCTTGTCCCTCTCCCCCCATATTACCCTGTTCCGACGCAGATCGTTAAAGACAATTTTAGATCTAACAAAACTTAAGTCACATTTTATTACTAGGGGTAGGTGGTCAGACACAAAAACATCCTCAATAACTTCTACCTCGACAACTGTTTTCAATGCTGAGGCTGACACAACACAGTGGTCCAACCATCGCCTGCAACCATGGACCTCGCTGACGTACGTGTAAACATTGGACAGAGTGCCCAATTTCTCTATGTCGGCACAGGTCCAACACTGCTCTGTACAGAAACTATTGAGTTCCATATAAAAAGGTTCATATGGGTGCGCATTAAAGTCGCCTAATATAAATATACTAGCAACATCCTCGCTTGCGACAATTGCACTAATTTCAGCCAGGACCTCCGTGAAAATAGGTAGGTTGTCAGATGAGTCTGTGGGCATGTACACTGAAAATATAATAATAGCGCACCCTCCTATAATCGCTCTGATACCTACCAGGCGGTCACTATTACATTTTAATAAAGAAACATTATCAAAAATTCCTTTCCTCCAAAGAACGGCCACTCCCCCATATGGTCTCCCCTTCAGTAAACCTAGAGAAGTATCCACAGCGGACTTACCTGTGTACTCAAAGTTGTTAGAAATAGTACCCAAAAGAGGTATGTCATGGGGAAGTAGCCATGTCTCTTGGAGAGCTACTATATCAGCCGTTTTACAAATATTCTTTAAATTATCAAAAGACCGCTTGAGCGATTTACAATTAAAGCTTATCATTTTTAAATATTTATTAGTCTTAAAATCCATACAAAATAATTTATAAAACTTTAACTATATTCTCTGGTTTTGTTTTGTACAGAAAATGCACAAAACGCCTGAATGTAATGCCATTTGGCCAGAAATTATCATTTAAAAATAAGTCTAATTTATTCTTCGAAACATACAATTTATATGAGTTATAAACTTTCGTTTTACGCATATTTATCATTTTTAAGGAAACAGTTTCATTAGTTTTCTCTCTAATGTAGGCAATAATGTCATTTTCCGTGGCTTCCTTACTAACATTTGAGATTAACAGTGGCACTTTCGTATCCGCCGCCTTAAATTTATCATTGGGTTCAGTAGGAGCACAACCTTTTTGACCTAATAACTTGTAGCGCTTAGCAGACTTGCTACGCACTATCTGCCACTCAGAGTCCCTAACTACATGATCTGATACCGGGGCAAATAATCCACTGCGCGCATCGAGTCGAGAAACAGGCGAGTTTGTGTTCGACGTTGTCGCAGTCTGGAGCGAGGCAGCCGATTCATCGCGCCTTCGTGATTCGCGACTTGTACCGAGATCGCCCGAACAGCCTGCATCGCCGCCGCCACTCGCCACCGCGCCGCCGCCGCCGCCGAGGCAACCGGTTTAGTAGAAACCGCGGTCCCCACCACGGCCTCCACGCGCGCCGCATACGTTGTCCCGCTTGCACTTGCACCTCTGCTGCACTCGATTTTCGCCTGGCAATCTCTCTCATTAGACTCTGCCGAACCCGCGGTAGAGGCCTCCGCGTGCCTATTCATCACTTGATTTTGCAAGCAACTGAGCGATGTACCACTACCCTCTACCATTTTATTTGCTGACGAGTGTTTCACTGTAGACGGCGACTGGTTTTTAGCAGCTGATGACTGAGATATGTTTATAGGTACATATTCAGGTACGTACTGCAGTCCGTAGGGTCCACTGTCTTGTTCAAAGCTCTGTTGCAGACAAGCTCCTCTTTTTTTATTTACATTTACACTTGACGATAACTCATTTATTAGAGATGACTGTTTCATACCGTCCACTTCCTGTTTAAGAAGGTTAAACTGGTCAGCGGTTACAGTTTTTTCTTCTAGTATGCTTAACTGATTTTTAAGCCATACGATCTCTTTCAAGAAGCGAGTTACATCAATATGGTCAAATGTAACTGGTGGCAATAAATGCAAATCTTTTGCCACGAAAACTGGGAATATCTCGGGATCTGCACTTTTCATCAAACTTATTATATCACATAGATCTTTGGACATTTTCTTCTTGCCTTCTTTTCGTCGTAGAGGCATCTTTTTATTACTAGGCACTGAATCATAAAGTAGTGTTTTTGCCTTCAAGATATCTTCTGCAGAGAAGGACGTAGAACACAGCTGTTGAATGCTCTCTTCGTCCATATAGTCCATCACATTTCGCACAAAAGCCAGTAGTTCGTTGATAACTACGTTACAATTTACACACTTTGCAATATTAGAAGACATTGTCCTCCGCAACGATGAGTCACCGTACAAGCGATATTGACGCGTCCGCGTTATGCCGCACAGCGCAAGAGACTGATATAACGATAGTCTACTTGGCATCGCTGTAAGGATTGTAGAACAGCCCAGGTTTCAACGGAGTCAAAGGCCTTCTCATAGTCCACAAAGGCCAGACACAGGGGCTGATTATACTCTTCGGACTTCTGTATAATCTGCCTCACTGTGTGAATGTGGTCTATGGTACCATATCCTCCGCGAAACCCAGCCTGCTCCGGTGGCTGAAACTCGTCGAGTCTCCTAGCGAGACGGTTCGATATAACTCGTGAGAATAGCTTATAGACGTGACTTAGGAGCGAGATGGGTCTATAATTTTTAAGGAGGGTTTTATCTCCCTTCTTAAAAAAGAGCACCACCAAACTCCCACTCCACGCCTTTGGAGTTCTCCCACTGTGAAGGACGGCGTTGAAGAGGCTCTGTAATTCCTGTATAACAGGGTATCCTCCAGCTTTTAAAAGCTCTGATGTTATTCCGTCCTCACCGGGGGCTTTTCCAATTTTAAGCTGCCTCAGAGCTAACACAATCTCGTCTTGACTGATGTCTGGCAGTTCGTCGGTATAGTGGCGTATCAAGGTGGCTCTAGAATCGTGGCCGTCTCGTTGGGAACGGGGAGCATAAGCAGCGTATAAACGGCCATAAAAGTCCTCTATCTCGGCCGATATCTCCGGCTTCGACAATACGGTCCTTCCGTCGTGCGTTGTAAGCTTCGTCAAGTGGCTCCTGCCAAGCTGCTGAGTGAATACTTTGGACCCTCGGTTTCGCTCTATCGCCTCTTCAATGAGGCGTGCATTGGAGCTCCGAAGGTCGCGCCGTACCATCTTCGCAATTCGCTTGTTCAGGTCTGACCTTTCTGACGAAGTCGCTTGGGTGGTTTCCCGTCTTTTAGTCATCAGCCCAAGAGTCTCATCCGAGAGTTTGGACTTCTTACCAGTACGCTGCTTTTTGCAAAACTTGATGCCCTCGTCCCTCAAAGTTTCGACCAGATTGTGTAGGGTCTCGTCAGCGTCATCAGTGGGTTCCAAGGCAGCGAATCTATTCCCGAGAAGCTGCTGAAACTTCTCGGTGCCCGCCAGGATTCTGATTGGGTTCGGTCGGAGCGTGGACTTCATCAGACGGTTTCTTTCAAGCTTCAAATTTATGTTCAGAGAGCCTCGAAGGAGTCGGTGATCAGATCCGGTATTGAACCTGTTGATCACTGAGACATCTCTGAATATATGCTTGCTATCCGTCATGATGAAGTCGATCTCATTTTTAGTCACAGAATCGGGACTCCGCCATGTCCACTTCCTTTGGGGCTGTTTCTTAAAGCAAGAGTTCATTAAGAACAGCCCCTCCTTCTCAAGGAAGTTGACAAGCATTTGTCCCCTGTGATTTCGAACACCAAAACCATGCGGGCCTATTCGGGATTCGTTGCCATTCTGGGTTCCCACCTTGCCGTTAAAGTCCCCCATAACAACGTTGAAGTGAGCCTTGGTGGTGTGATGTAAGGCTTTGGATATGTCTTCGTACATATCCTCCACTTCATCATCCGAGTGTGTCGAGGTCGGTGCGTAAACCTGAATGACCTTCAAGCTGTAGCGCTTAGACAGCCGAAGGATCAGGTACGCTACCCTGGTCGACACACTGGAGATTTCTTCGACGTTGTTAGAGAGGGCCTTATTGACGAGGAAACCTACGCCACCCTGGGATGTTTTATCACCCTCGCGAAAGTAGAGAAGATGGCCCGAGTCTAAGGTTACAGTGTCCTCTCCCTCTCTACGGACTTCACATAACCCTAGAACATGCCATTTAATGTTCTCTAACTCCACTTCCAACTGCGCTAGATGGTGATCAAGCCTCAGAGTGCGTCCGTCAAACGTTGCCAGGGTCAGTTTGTGTGGTGGATGGTAGCCTGGGGTAGCCCGGAGATTCTTCGCACCCCCTGCCCCGCCGTTACCATGGCCGCTACCATGGCCAGGAATAGCGAGGCGGCCGGGAACTGGGGGCCATTTTATGGCTGGTTTTATCATATGGGGGATATTGCCCATAATCCCCACGCTGGGCATGCGGGTTGGGGATCGCAGTCCAGTGAGATTGTTCTGCAGAGGGCGCTGCTGCCCGCCCCCGGTGTGTGTTTCACTTAGTCGCCTCTTACGACACCCACGGGAAGAGTTGGGGTGGTGAAATTCTACGCCGGCACCACACGGCAAATATAACTAAAATTAGGTATATAAAAAGCTTTCCTATGTCCGTTTCCTGATTTTAAGCTACCTCATCACAGATTTTCAGCTAAATCGGTTCAGCCGTTCTTAAGTTATATATAGTGTAACTAACATGATTTTCTTTTATATACATACATGTATGTAGATTCATTTGCCAAAAAATATGTGTATGCCAATCAAAATAATTTATGAGTAAAAACAGGCTTGACCGGTTACGGCAAGCAAAATAAGTAGACAGATGGCATGATACATTAAAAATAACTAGGTATACATTATTATTAATTCCGTTAATAATAATAATAACAATGCCGGACAAACCACATATCAACTAGCCGCAAGCTAAGCAGAGCTTGTGTTATGGGTACTAGATGACTGATATAGAGGTTCATAATAGGTACAATATTATTACATGGATAGAATTTTTTTATATTATGCATAGAAAACGACCAGAACACAATGAACAAATATCTACAGATCGTATAAATATTTGTCCCGAGGCAGGAATCGATCCCGCAACCTTCTGCGTTAATAAATGATAAATATCTTTCTTTGTACTAATATACCTCTATTGTAACAACTGTAATTTTATTTGTTAATAACTAGCGGCCCGCCCCGGCTTCGCACGGGTATTAAACAAACATTTCAGAAATTATACACACTAAAACGATAGGTTTCACAGTTTTCATACGGATCTTTACTTTTTTTAACAGCATCATTAGGGTTTTTGACATTGACTCAACATTCCAAAACTGACACTGGCCGTAGAGAAAAAGCAAGCACTGTGCGCTATACAACCTCTTTTTCTATTCTGACGCGCCATAATAGAAAAAGAGGTTGAATATACAGCCCACGGTTCAATTATTGAATTTTTCATGCGGATCCCTAACTTTTTTGAAAATATTATTATAGCCTATGTTCATCACGGAAAATTAAGGATTCTAATGGTGAAAGAATTTTTTAACTCGGTCCAGTAGTTTCGGAGCCTATTCAATTCAAACAAACAAACAAACAAACATACAAACAATCAAATCTTTCCTCTTTATAATATTAGTATAGATTTCTTTGTCCTAAAATAATTTAACAACTATACCTTAACGAACCCATAACATAATCTCTGTTTAGCTTGGGGCTCGATGATGCTGTGTGGATTGTCCTGCATTATTTATTCTTTCTTCCTAGGTAGCTGAGAATATTATTACAGAATGCATAAATACAATGACATTACACCTTCATACACATGAAAATTCATTTAAAAATACATATCCAGGTCGTTGAATAATATTTTACATTCCTGCGTCCGCTGAGTCCTTGCACTGACCGGCAACTTTTATTTAGCAACGGAAAAGTTGCTGATATCCTTAGAAAATCATACCTTCACTATCTTAACTGACTTTCCTAAAAGTACTTATGCCTCACTTATTCTTAAACTTGTTACTTAACACATTGAACGCCGTGGTGGTCACCAGTGACCACCAGTATACTTTCCTTATGGGCCGACGTCGATTCGCGATTTCGGCAAATTTTACAACCTATATTTTATTGACTCATATGATTCAAAATAGTCAAAAACCCCGATTTAAATTATTATTTCTTATTATTATCAAAAGAAATACCAAAATAATTGCTGTCGCTCACCGGTGACCACCACGGCGCACGCCGTTGGAAATCTGAATTTCCTCCCCGCGGGGGTCACGGCGCCGGCCACACTGACTGGTTTCATTTATGCGCTAAATATTCAAGTAAAAGTGATTGCCCTAAATATAATAAAACGTTTTCAGATATTTTCTAATAAAAAATATATTTTGTACACCCTCTTTCATTTTAAAACCACATCTTGTGTACTACTTGTATAAAAATTGTTAAAGTCATTTTTTATACAGTGTCGAAATGAGCTAGTATGCGTAAACTGTTCTCCAGGGCCGCGCCGGGCACGCTCTATATAGTTTTGTATCGGCACTGTGTCCTCCAGCGAGAAAATTGAGTTCAGACACGAGCCCGTCGCGCGGTCACCGGTGAGCCCCACGGCCTGAACGGGTAGTATTGCTGTCGCCCTCCGGTGAGCCCCACGGCCCAAATGGAACAACCACTCAATTTGAATTGGCGTTTATCGTGTTAATTATTAATGATTGTTACACATTATTTAGAAACTAATAGATACCGATTTGCCATTAACCTTTGTTATTGAAAGTTTTCGTAAAAAGCATTAATAGTTAAAAAATATTGTTATTAATAATCTAAAATAGCCAAAATAACCTTCACTACGATAATTAGTCGAAAAAGAAACTCAATTCTTAGAATTGCGTAAGCATTACTCTTGCCCTACTTTTAGTGAAATAAGTAGACTTTATATAATGCTTTTTAATCACAAACGTATTTAACATTCATTATGAATGTAAGCGGGTTAACTACGAACCTATTATATGTTGTAAGAACACCAACGTTTGGTGAGCGCATAGAGGCGGTACGGGCGCGACGTGAGACGTGAGCCGCACTCACCCTGATGAAGTCCCTCGTTAAGGGATGAAACGTTGGTGTTCTTACAACATATAATAGGTTCGTAGTTAACCCGCTTACATTCATAATGAATTCATCAAACTACGATAGTTTTTATAGTAAAGTATTTAACATTTTCAAAATCTGCGGAAGACTTTTAGGACTACTCATGCCAGAAGCCAAGTTACGCTTCAAGTCGCTGAGCCATAGGAGTAAGTGGCTAAGTATCACCACAAAAGTTGCTCGTCCAGACAATTCCACTCGTCTGCATATTGCGGCATTCTGGAACAATCGTATAGTAACGTGGAATCCCATGAGGAATGCTACGTTGTAACATAAACGTAAAAAAACAGCTGCATATTCCGATAAATATTTAATTTTATGACACTAGTTTTAATTCCGGATTTGTTATCTGCTTTAAATAGCAGTTATTTAGTTCTGCTTTAGATAACAGTTGTGCTTCTGCTTTATATACCTAATAGCAGTTAAAAAACAAATGATGATTACAAAAAAAGCTTGACTCTAGTTTCAAGGTGTACCTTAGTTTTGACAGATCACATCTTAGCTCGAACTTGAGGTGAGCCGAAAAAATCTCAAGCGAAGATGTTTCTGTGAACTGAGAATACGATTTTGTTGGAGTTGAGGTCCACAACCAACATTATGGATGTTAGACCATCTAACTACATTTTCTTTAATGGTATAAGGGTTGATTTGACGAATGCACTTGTTATAGGACGCTTGCTCTCATTTGTTAAGTCTCAAAATGGATCTCATTTTCATCTGTACTAATATTATAAAGAGGAAAGATTTGATTGTTTGGATTGAATAGGTTCTGAAACAAATGGACCGATTAAAAAAGTTTTTCATCATTAGTATCCTAAATTTTCCCTGATGAACATAGGTTACAGAATATTTTCAAGAAAGTTAGGAATCCGCATGAAGTATATTTTATACAAATTCCGCTTTCAAACAATTTATTCACTACCTTAGACAACACGGATTCCTTTTCACAAAACTTAGCACAAAAACATAAAGAAGCCGTCAATTTGCTTTTTTAGTCTTATATCTTTCGAATAGCGACAAAGTAAACTTTGAGTTCATAAAGAACGAGTCGCCTTCTAAGTTTAAATACTGTTAGTTGTTTCAAAAAAGTCTGGGAAGTAGTCTGAGGAATATCCTTGAGACTAAAAAACTTAAAATAAAATGGAAGTTGGAATAAAAGAAATATTTTTCTTGTTTTTACTATCTTATCTTTATTAGACTGTTATGAGAGCTTGGCATTTGTTATGAACCCTTTCAAGGCCCACAATTTTAATTTTTTATTAGTCCTTGGTGGCTTTTGTATCCATTTGTCGTAGGCACGCCCAGCGGTCGCCATGAGGCTTCATATTCGTCTTAGCCTGTAACTTTTGTTGTAATTGCAGCTTAGTTATTATTATTATTATTTTTTGTAGCTTTCGTTATTATTGCTGTAATTTGTTTGTCTCTGGTATATTTCTAGTTTAGTTTTTGTATACATTATGTTTATAGTTAATATTGATAGCAGTTTTTTTTTGTTTTTTATATAATTAGGTAAGTAATTTATTTTCTACTACCAACTGTACTACCAACTCTATTTTTGTTCTTATATCGCTAGCTACTAATAAGGTTGCCTGGAAGAAATTGGCAATAAGGCCGCCTATTGTACGTTTTTAATTAATTTAGATATAAGATTATGTAACTTTTGTTTATAGAAAAAATTACAATAAAGTGTTCATTCATTCATAAATTGACGTTAGTTTACGTCGATTTATAGATTACTACATCATAGTATAAAATAAAGTTGCTTCCTCGTCTGTCTGTTCCTGTCTATACTTAGATAAACATAATACATGTAGGGATAAAAAACTCTGCCTTGCAATGCCTAGAAAGGTAGCCCGGCATTAGACTTTTTTAGTCGTATGAAATGGAAAATAGGTCTAATTGATCTTCTACCGTCAAACTAAAAGCCCTTAAACCAAAATTATTACACGAAATTAGCTCTTGTTGAAACTTATTATACTTTCGTACGTTTTACGACCGCTAATAATAAAGAATTTCAAATTATTTTCACCGACAGTTAGAAGGAGCAAATGAGTTTTACTTAGCGCTAAAAAACTTTTACATTATTACCTTTCTCGTTTACGTCTTTGTCCCTGATGGCAAATGACACTCAGCAAACTTGTAACTTTGCAGTAACGTACTAACCTTTTCTACGAACTTTAGAAAATATAAGAAGAACGAAAATATAACTTAACTAAACTACATAGTACGACGTAGATAGTAGAATTCGTCGACCTCTGTGGCATGGTGGGCGAAGTTCCGCGATGCAGGAAGTTGCGGGTCCGATTCCCGCCTCGGTACAAATATTTTTACGATCTGCTGATATTTGTTTAGGGCCTTTATTCACTATTGTCAATCCAACCGCGTTCCAATGATATGACAAGACAGCGGCGTGAAATCGGACAAACCCGTATTTAGAACACATTGTGAAGTCACACGTTTTGGGAAAGAAATATCTATATCATAGCGAATAAGGCACGGGTGTTCTGATCTTTTTCTATGTATTTAAAATTCTAATATATTTTATGAAGTATATCAGTCATCTAATAACACTCAATCACATACTGCTTTGATTGTAGCTAGATGATGCTATATGAATTATCCAGTATAATTTATGTATTATTATTATTTAATTTTATTTATTTAAATAACACACGTAGGATATTTTGTAGCACAATCCGTTATAGATCAACTGATAATTCACAATGACTTTTACAATCAGGAGACAAGAGTGTAACAGTAACTTTATTTCTCATTAGATCTACTGAAGGTGTGGAAATATCGAGAACCTCATTAGCTCCCTGATAAATTGAAACTTTATTAGGTATATGTTTATTCTTAATGCTATTATGTGTATTGTTGGCATTGCCTTAAGTGTTTTATTGCCATAACAAACGCTCCAATTATCTATGGTAAAGTCTAAACCAGAGTGTGGGACACATTCAAAACAAATATGCGAGTAGGTAGTAGGTACTTTGCTTTGCAAACTCAACATAATCCGCTTTATGTGAACTACTGGAGAGTAAATGAAGTAAATTGGATTTGATTTCCTGCTGCTACCGTAGATCCAGCAGTCACGAATCTTACGATGAGAACTTTGGTAAGTGGTGTACAGTAACGTTCACATACGAATGGGGAAATTGAATCTGCATGTGAACGCGAATTATGGTAGACCTGCGCGAAAGCGCGAACGGAGGGCCCTATTCTAAATTGTACACACCTAAAAACGTGATCTTCTTTTTTTGCATAATTTTCAATAAACATAAACAAAAGGAGTCCCGTTTGAAAATAGAAATAAAGAAATAATTCGTAAAAATCCGCAAAAAAAAAACACTATGAATACCGACTATCACCTGTAGTGTAGGCATAAGCTGAAAACAGTGCTGAAAATTCTATTTAAGCTTGTCAGTGTACTGAGCTTAGTCCTTAGTTCTTAGCCTTAGAATGTACTTAGTAACTTATTAATATATTCATAATTTCTAACTATTATTATAAATTCTTTTATAGATATTAGTTATTTTTTGACATGCAACCTTAATAAATCAGACAAATAAAAATATTCAACACAATTTGCGCGAAAAAAAGATTGCGTGAAAAAATTATACAGCTTAAAAAAAATGGCACCGTTTGCAACAGTGAAACAGCTCCTTAACAAACCTTACTACTGTTTACCGGTCGAGCATTAAACACTGAATGAGTATTGATGCGTTCGATAAAACGGATCGTGAGCAATGCATCTCTCGTGCGGATTCAAATCTGTGTCGTGAGACTGCGCCTTAATTAAACGATTTGATTATAATCGGATCATCGTTCAGAAATGTGTTTGGATTTTGTTACTGCCTTACTTGTACTGGTGTAATGGAGGTTTGAAGGTGTAATTAACACGACTGTAGTTGGTTGAATAGTGAATATTTATTGAGAAAAAGCAAGGCTTTATATACTATAAATTTACCTCTAATTTTGATTTATTAATTCCTTATCTTCGTAATTCGATATGCTCATTGTTTTACAAATAATGTTATCTATTTTCTTATCTTAAAGATTCTTCGTAAGTAATCCGATATGTTTACATTGCATTCAATTTATCTATTTTTCCTTATCTCTAACTAGGTTATAGAGTGACGTCGTACATTAGGTATGCACCTACACTACACCTTTCCCCTTTTTTTTTTTTTTTTTTTTAATCTAATACATTAGTATTAGAGATTTGAATTGTATAACCTTTAGTATTAACTAAAGGTTATACAATTCAAATCTCTCGCAATAACAACTTGCGAATCATAGGTACTATTTATGTTTACAAATAAATGATCATTGTCATCTGATCTTACAATTTTTCTTATGAGCTAGCTATGTTATCTTAATGTTTAGGAAGATGGTGATCCCTATAAGGAATACGGTATTTGCTGATAGTAATGGTTTCTTATTACTTATTGCGTCTTTAAAACAGTTTGGTTATATTGATTAATTATTCATTATACTTTGAGAATCATGACGGAGTATATGACATTATGTGTAATTAAATAATTTTGTTCTATTTTTGTGTACAATATTTTCTTTTCCTGAGACTAATATTTTTACATTTACACCTTGATCTTCAATTACTGTATAAGGTCCTGTATACACTGGATCCATTTTATCTCTATCTTCCTTTTTAATTAATACTAAATCTCCTAATTTATAATTTATTGAATTGATAGTTAAATCATATTTTAACTTTCTATCAATTTTTGTTTTAATTAAATTATTTCTAGCATCCTCTTGGGATTTCTGTAATCTATACTTAAGTTCTATAGCATATGAATTAAAATTATAAACTGGGTCTACTTTACTTATAATGTTACTTGGTATATTACATAGTTTACCAAACACTAATTCGTACGGTGTATATTCAGTTGCTGTATGCACTGTTGTATTATAAGAAAAACACCAATACTGTAACCAATCAGACCACTGACAAGCATGATTGTCTGTCTGTATTCTTAAAAATGCTCCTAAAGCTTTATGTGAATTTTCTAAAGAACCAAGACTTTCATGGTGGTAAGCAGTTGATTGCAGTTGGTTGATTTTTAAAATATTACATACTTCTCGCATGGTTGACGAAATGAATTCAGTCCCCCTATCTGTTGCGATTTCTGTAGGTATTCCATACCGTAATATAAAATTATCGATAAACGATCGCGCTACCGTATCAGTTTCCTTATTTAGGAGTGGGTATGCTTCTACATACTTAGTAAGTTCACACTGTAATGTTAGTATGTAACAGTATCCATTTGTATCCTTAGTTAATGGACCTACTAAATCCAAAAATATTTTGTCCAACGCAGTTGTTGCTGTACTAGTAATACATAGTGGCTGCTTAATATTTCTATGGAACTTTTGTTTTTGGCATTTATCACAACTTTTGACAAATTTTATAATGTCGCTATCCATGCCTGTCCAATAGTAGTAACGCTTTAAGCTGTTGGTCATTCTCCGAATGCCTGCATGGCCACTAGTTGGCAATAAATGGAAATCATTTAATATTACTCGTTGATCATCTTTATTATTTATTTTCTTGACACCTTTTATTATACACAATCGGGGCCCGGACCCTGTACATTTATTTATATATTGAGCTAGTTCTGTTATGATACTAGCGGTGTCATCATTATGGAGTATGCAAATCTCCTTTATATTTTGTGTGTTGCAAAACGTATCTAATTCTCTCGCGAGGAAAGCTCGTTTCGTACACGATCGAGAACTAGGTTTGACACACAATGTTAATAAAGATGGTGAGTATATTATGATGTCATTTTGACTGGTAATACAGTCTTTTTGTTTCAACGTTTTATAATACTCTTTCGTATTTAAACTTAATTCGGGTAAATTTCTCGGTTTCTTGGAAATTTCCACCATGGTTGGCCTATCATGGCTGAAATCCCTGTGAACAGACTCATTTGCCTGTTTTTGCTCTTCTATTCGTTTCCTTTGAGCTCTAGTCATTACCGACATAATATTTTGTGTCGCATTTTTAAGTTCGTCACGAGTAATCTCAATTCTAGATAAAGCGTCTGCAGCGGCATTATCTTTTCCTTTTAAATACTCTACTGTAAAATCGTATTCTTCTAGACATAAACGAAACTTAGTGAGTCTACTCGATGGATTATTCATGTTAAATAAATAAATCAGAGGACGATGATCCGTAATGATTTTAAAACTACGTCCATATAAATATGGTCGAAAATACTTCACTGCCCATACGATTGCTAATAATTCCTTCTCTATGGTCGGATAATTTTTCTCTGCTTTGTTCAAAGGTCGGCTTGCATAAGCTACCGGTAATCCATTTTTATTTGATAAAACACATCCTATAGCTATTCCTGATGCATCCGTGTGTAAAATAAACTTGTTGTCACTAGAGAAATCTGGATATTGTAGTAAGGGTGGACTGCTTATAGCTGTTTTCAATTTTTCAAAAGCTTTGTCGCACTCGTTACTCCAATTAAATTCTACATTTTTCTTTAATAAAAAATTTAATGGTTGAGTAATTTCTGAGAAATGAGGAATAAATTTTCTATAATAATTTGCAAAAGCTACGAGACGCCTGACCTCGTCAGCGTTATTAGGTACTGGATAATTTTGTATTATTGAAATCTTTTTTTGATCTGGTTTTATTCCTTCGGGAGTTACTACATGTCCTAAATACAAAATTTCTTTTTGTAAAAAGTTATATTTTAGTGGGTTAAGTTTTAAGTTTGTTTTCCTTAGTCTTGTAAAGACATCTACTAAATTTTTGTTATGTAGATCGAGAGTACGTCCCATGATGATTATATCATCCAAATAAACTATACATTTCAAGTAATTTAGTCCAGACATAGCTATAGTCATTGCTCTGCTGAAGGCATTGGGGCTTGTTTTTAATCCCATTGGCAATCTTTTCATTTGATAGTGTTTATCTGCAATGAATGCAGTATATTTTCTGCTTTCAGGGTTAAGTTCAATTTGATAGTAACTCTGATTTAAATCTAAAGTGCTGAAATACATAGCACCTGATAATGAATCAAATATTTCTGTTATATTAGGTAACGGAAATTTGTCATTTTCGATTACTTCATTGACTTTCCTATAGTCTACTACTAATCTCCACTTCTTTTCTCCATTTGAATCTGTCTTTTTAGGAACTAATAATATTGGACTTGCCCATTCTGACTGTGATTCTTCTATAATATCGTTTTCTAACATTTGTTTGATTTGTTTGTTTATTTCTGCTTTCTGCGATTGTGGTAAGCGATATGGTTTACTATAAACCGGTGATACGTTTGGTTTTAACCGTATATCTTGTTTGTACAAGTTTGTTGAGTTTAACGAATCTCCTGGCAGATGAAATATGTCGGCAAATTTCGCACAAATACTGGCAATGGTATGTTTTTCTTCTACGTTTAAATTTTCCAAATTTAAAAGTGAGAATAACAATTTTACTCTATCTGCATTTATTTCTCTTTTTCCAAAAGAAAAACAAGCATAGTCTTCCAATGGACTTATTTGTGGGGTAAAATTGTTTATAATTATATCTTCATCACGTGTATTTAATACTTTGACTGTTATTTCGCCGTTTGTACACCGTGTTATGGTATTAGCTAAAAATATTCCATCGCCTATTTCATTTGACAAAACAACACTATCACCTATGCTATTACTGGGTATTTTTATTATAGATTCACTTCGTGCAGATACTTTAATTTGGTTTGAATGATTTCCTTCGTAATTTTTGTCTGTTAAATTAAAAGGTACGTCAATGAATTGATCATCATTCCTTAAAGTCATCAATTCTTTCTCAAAATTTATTATACCTTTATATTTCATTAAGAAATCTTGACCAATTATTCCATCTACATTTAATGGTAAGTCTGCAAACACATGGAATTTATGATTAAAATTTTGATTTGTTTTGCTCGTAAGATTTAAATTAACTATACCGTAAGATGTAATTTTTCCTCCTATTCCATCTATGTGTGTGACTTTCGGGATAATGTATTTTCCAATTGACAAGACTACATCGCGTTTAACAGCACTAAGCGATGCACCTGTATCTATTAACCATATGTATGTTTCGCCGTTTATTGCAAACTGAACTGAGTTCATATGGTTATAAGTGAGAACGTATTTGCTATTCTCGAAAAAACTGCTTCTCGTTGTTACTCGTATCGTCTGATTTTTCTTCTATTGCGTTCACCTGATGCCGTCTAAAACTGTTTCTATTCGGTTGATCATTTCGGCTGAATCTTTGGTAACGTGTGTTATAAGTATTATAATTACCTCTTGTTTTGTTATGTTGAAAAGGTTTTATTATTTTTGAATTCGAGTTTTTATATTGGAACCGACCTGGGTATCGGTTGCCCATGTTTTTATAACTCGACGCTCTAAATGGTTTTCTGAAATTATAACCCTTTCCGTGTGTATAAAATATTTGTTCCTGACTCGATGAGGGAGCCATTACTACCTCTTCATCTTTTGCACTCTGAATTGCCTCTTTTAGAGATGAGTGAACACGCGCTGAGATAATTGTGTTAAGTTTCTCGTTACGTAGACTTTGAGTGAACTTATTTATTGCTGTTTTCTCATTTAATGGTTTTAAGACTTTATAAGCCTCCGAGTTGCCATCGGCTTGTGAGATAGTGAGATTAACGAAAAGATCTTCGATCTCCCGGCCGAACTGCTCTATCGTCCTATTTCCCTGTTTAACCGTCATTAACTGTTTTTGTAATGCGGTGTCCGATTTTTTGGTAAGGAGATGTTTTTTCATTTCACCAACCATTTGTTGTACATTATCATAAGTAGTCGACAATCTTAGCTTAGCATTTTGAGACAACCTAGTTTTTAGTACAAAATTAATTAATGTTTGAGCATCTGTGTCCCTAATCATTGTGGAGTAGAGTTCCACTGCGTCAATTAACTGGCTAGTGACAGCTTCTGAGCCATTCATGGCTGGCAGCAATGCTACTGCCGTCTTTAAGTCGAAATTGTCTTTCGAAGCCATGATTTCTTCGTTTTCTTCGTAATATGTTAATATTTTATTATATGCCTTTGTTATTTCTGTATAATTATCTTGGACTAATTTACTATCTTCTATGGATACTTCTGACTTTTCTACTTTTTTGGCGTACTGAGCTATATATTCCTTAACTTTTGTATATAAGGTATTTACTTCTTTAAGTTTTTGCTCACCTAGTGCCGTTTTTCTTCGTGTTGTTCCAAGTTTCCTTATGTCTTCTTGTAACTTCTTAATTTGCTCCAGATATTTTGTTAACATATTAGAGAAAAACTCGTCTTCCTGTTTGTGTTTTACACCATATTATCTTGTTTCCGCATAACCACTGCGATAGCACGGCGCTCGATCTTCTTCGTTAAGTACTTGTTTACTTTTTTCCACGCCATGTATAGAAAAACTATAGTTACCATCACCACTAATGCTGCAACTAAATATATGAGAGTTAGGTCCTTTTGCACTGGGTCTTCTTGAGTTGTCTTAGCACTGTTTCCTGCTCCGTACTGAGCTATGATGATCTCTTCTTTTTTGTCATTATTTTTCGATGATTGACTGCCCATGTCTTGATTTGCGTTGGTCCGGCGGTGGCTGGTCTCTTTGGTCAGCGTCAGAGGTTGGACTCACTGTTCATGAGGTCGCGCCGCTTCGCCTTGGGTCCTTTGTGCAGGTTTCCGGGTTGATGCCGTCAGGATTAGCACTTAGAATCCATGCGGGTCAGCACTGCCTTAAAGCAGTGGACTGGCAGGGTCGCCATGTAATGGAGGTTTGAAGGTGTAATTAACACGACTGTAGTTGGTTGAATAGTGAATATTTATTGAGAAAAAGCAAGGCTTTATATACTATAAATTTACCTCTAATTTTGATTTATTAATTCCTTATCTTCGTAATTCGATATGCTCATTGTTTTACAAATAATGTTATCTATTTTCTTATCTTAAAGATTCTTCGTAAGTAATCCGATATGTTTACATTGCATTCAATTTATCTATTTTTCCTTATCTCTAACTAGGTTATAGAGTGACGTCGTACATTAGGTATGCACCTACACTACACTGGGTTTAGGGAAGTAACTTAATTTTGACGTAAACTAGAAGACAAAGATCACGAGACGAATGGTGCCTGCGTGACTATAAAATTTTAAATTTATATGTTGGATTGCGGTATAGTTAGGGATAAAATAAACAATATTTTTTGCCGTACTAGGGAAGTGTGCATTCTTGTTAGTTAGAATTTTTAAATTTTGAATTATAAAGTACCACACAAATTAAAATATTTTTCAATTTAATATATTCAACCCATTCAAGATTTATATACGTAAAAAAAAGTACAAGTAAAGTAACTAAAACCGTCTTATTTATTCATAATGGTCTGCTAACGTAAAACAGTTGCTACTTACTCATTATGGATGTTAGCGGGCTTACTATGAACCTAATGTTACTTCCAAATTAATTTTGAAAGAACAAAAAACGTTGATAAGAAGTGAAATACCCATTTTTGTATTATATTGATATTAGATTTGTTTTGTATTCGAACTAGCTAGCATTCACCAAGAAGGGCTTCTTAGAAGTTTTTAAGAAGTGATATTTACGCCAGAAGAACAGCATTGGTTTCAAGCAAGCAACGCTGGTAAAGACCATTGTTTGTTGCTAACCTAAAGAGGTTAGGCTGAGGCAGAGGCCATTTTGTGGCTTTTGGGGTATGCCCAAAATCCACTTTTATAAGTATTTTTATACCTTGTTAATTAGTCTGTTAGCAGTTGAGCTACTACTTCTTTTCAACCTTTCTGAAGAGAAGAATATAGACTGAGATATCAATGCAGGATAGCATTAGCAAAGCTTTAGGTAAGTGAGCAGAGCTATTATGAATAAAGGGTTAGGCTTTAATTAGAACTAGGTCAAATAAGAGTTCGAATAATAATGAGCACGAATAATCTGCTGGACTTGAATATGAATCTAGGTTATCTAAGTTTAATGAAGCTTAATGTAAAGAAGATTTAATGTCTATTCCCGTATAAGAAGAGAAACCTCGTGTGATGAAGGTTTAAAGAAATAAATAAATATGTTTATTTGGCTAACACCGATGCACATTAGTCATAATTCTAACTATATAGAAAATACTAAGTGTCTACACAGCATCTGGAGAAGAAAGGTCGTGCCTCAACATAATGTTCAAATATGGCCGATATAATTTAAGACCTTTCAAAAAGTCTAGTTTTATTAAAACACCAAGGTTAGCCGTTTTAGGCTTTTAACGAATTCTTTATTAATGAACACCCAAGCTCATGTCCACTTTAAAACGCCATAGTTTTGGGCTTGTCTGTGAAATCTTTACCTATTTTAAGACCATTTAATTATATAGATAGAAAACATAGCTGAAAAAAGCTTTAAAATGATAGCCCCCGCATCGTTCACTTGGCACAGGCGGTAATAAAAATCTTAAAAATCAAAATAGATAAAAAAAAATCTTTATAACTTACATTTTGTTAAAAATCCTTGACTTTTTCTAGAAATATATTCATTAAATATTGTTCACTAGACCGTGAAATCCTTGAGTGTTCAGTTGTCAAGTAGATATATTGGAGAGGTTAATGCGAGCGGACGGGCGTGTGATTCGGGTGACCCGTTACGGCTGGGTTAAGCTCCTGTTTCTTGAAAGGGAACTTTACGTTATTAACTAAATTTTACACCTACGCTAAGCATTTTAATGTGGTAGTCTGAATATGCAATGATCATGTTGCATAACCGTGGGTTCTGGCGAAGAGTACTTATTGTTCGCCAATGACTCCGTTATTGGTAACTTAATCAAGTTAAGGGATACATTGCCTAGACTAGTGATAATGTCGCAATCTTAGCTTAGAAATCATGATCGCCATCTCCCTTTCTTTGTTCGTTTTATATATTCGAGGAATAGACATGAATAGCAAAAAATCTTGCGTATTCCAGTATCATTTAATTCCTTCAGCCCTAAACCGTGAACACAATACCCCTGTAAACGTGAATAATATCTGATAGAATGACAGAGCGGTTCAATATATCTTGAAACTGGTGAACAGCTATCCTGGTAAATGTCACAGAGAACTACTAGTTCAATTCCCACCTAAGGACAAATTTTAGTATGATCTGATTAAATACATATTTACTAAATATAAAATTATACCTACGTTCATATGTATTGTGTATTTTGAATGTATAATAAACAAAATAGCTACGTAAAGTTTAGCCTTCATTAACAAAGAACATTGAAAAAATATTAAATAGGTAACAAATCAATTAATAATTTATTCATTTATATGGATCGTTTGAGCTACCTTTAGTTTGTTTGCAACAGTCAAAGTTATCTCAATTCTTTCAATTGTACTAGTACTGATCCATATCAATACTAATCGGAAGCGTCCTCAAGACCCTCGCTGGTAATTGTGTGCATCAGTCTGCTAGTACCCATAACACAAGCTCTGCATATCTTGGGGCTAGATGTTGCTCAATGGATTATCCAGCATTTTTATTAATATTATTTAATTTAATGATCATACTAATATGGATCAGCTTTAATAAAATAACGAGAATGCAGACAGAAACAGCTCCTTAAGTTCGTAAACTAAGTTCGGTCCAAATGAGTAGCAGTTGTAAGTATTGAATTTCATCGTCGCTTAGTTTTTGTGGGATGAATTACTTATTGAAAGCGTTAAAATGCGTTGATGTAATTCTGATAAGTGAATGTACGAATGCTCTAGTTTTTTGGGCTCAGTGATGATGGAATGAAATTTAATCTAAAGCATATTAGAGTGAAAAGGAATGATTGGTTAGCGACAAACGTATTGAATATATTAAACAAATTATACAATAGATAATTTAGATTTAAGTGTAATGTATAATTAGTTTCCACTGGCAAAGCAAGCGGTTTTACAAAAAAAAATTATATTTTTTATAATTTTATATAATGGCGTTTTGCTTCCGCACACTACACACACGACCAAAAACCGACCCCGCCGGATGCAGGGTCGAAGAATTCCCCGCTTCCGCCCATAGGTACACCCGTGCACCTAAGCGAAACCTCCTTACCCGCTTGTAGCATCTGGCAACAGCCCAAGCCGAGGTTCGCACCTAAGTGGTGGCCCTTGCGCGTGTTGCCCCAACCTATCTTTACCGGTGTGGCGCCCTCTGCGCCTGCCAAAAGTCCGGTAACGGCCATCTGCGGTCAAAATAATAAATTCATAAATACCAAATTTATTTACAGCGAAAATTACTGTAGTAAACTTATACCTTAATAATCTAAGCTGTCACCTTAAGTCAGAGTGACCAGAATGCTGGCAGCATTGCCACGTTGGATGGCGATGATAATTCGTTGACCATAATAAAAGAAATAACAGAATGACAAAGCAAGAAAAAAAGAAAGAAAGACGGAAGGACAGAGTTACTTTCGCATTTATAATTTTTATAAGGATTTATCTATTTAGAGAAAGACTTATTTAATAATTAGTACCTACTTACTATTTTGCGTGTGAAGCCGTGTGGTGTCGGCATAGAATTTCACCACCCCAACTCTTCCCGTGGGTGTCGTAAGAGGCGACTAAGGGAAACACACCGGGGGGCGGGCAGCAGCGCCTTTGCAGAACAACTACACTGAACTGCGATCCCCAACCCGCATGCCCAGCGTGGGGATTATGGGCAATAACCCCCAAATAATGATGCCATCTATGGCGCTCATTAGGGGAGGCCAATGTCCAGCAGTGGACTATTATAGCCTGGTGATGATGATGATGACTATTTTGCGTACAGTATTTACTATTTGACGACCTCTGTGGCGCGGTGCGCGAAGGCTCGCATGCGACGCAGGAGGTTGCGGGTTTGATTCCCGCCTCGGGATAAATATTTGTACGATCTCGCCAATTTTTTACCTGTTGTTTTATTTTGTTTTAGTCATAAGTTTTCAAAATAAAGTACTAACTATCTGTCTTTTTATTAAAATATAATAGATAATCCAAACTTTTTATGGATATAGCTGAGTGTTGAAAGCATTATATAAGAAAAGTTTTTAAGAAGTAACTATAGATACTACATGGGTAGAAAAGTGTGTAGGTTCTACTAGTCGATACTTCAACTTAGGAATTTCCATTTTTATTCCCATAATCATCTTTTGTCAGCTACCATAAAACTAAATAGGTATTAAACGCCACAAAAGTTAACTAGGCGTCAATAATCTATAAGTAATCATAAAAATAAATTAAATAAGGCTAATACAGTAAAACTCTCGAAATGGCCTGACCGTTACAAATACTCATCAGTAAGCGGCTTATTTTGTGTGTTATTTAGCTATAAATCCTAAGCGGGACTGTCTTTTTAAGTTGCTTCGTGTAGTTGATCAATATAGAACTGACCCAATAGATAAAAATGTCCAAATAAAAATTAAATAATGTTAGACACTCCACACAACATCATCTGATCCCCAAAGTAGAATTACTTGACTGATTTACTGAGTTACACCCAGAATGAAAGAAACCATCTTGCAATGTCTTTCCCTGTTTTTTGTAATTGTTTTTCCCTATCATGCCTATTTTGTCATGATCATAAAGACATTTTCAAAAATTAAAGCCTAGAAAAGCCTTGTATTTATTTAGATTTGTCGAGAAAACTCACGTTATAGTAACAAGTTCGTCATATCGTAACTGAGTGAAAGTAAATAAAAATTGTTCTCCCAAGTCTCGAATTCAGCGCGCAGGTGGACATTCACTTGCAACAGGCGAACGAATGTTCACAAAAGAAATGTTAGAAGTTGAACATCCTCATGACCATTCTACCTCGCTCAATCCCCACGAACATCGAACTGAGACATCTTGCGTAACGTAACGTACTCAGTCAAATCGCAGTTCTCGTAATCCGATTATACTAAATACAGAGCGGAACGAAATAATGCCGTCGTTCGCCCTAAATAGGGTAACTTGTTCTTGGGAGTGTTTTGTTGTTGACTTTTACTTCGCCACTAATATTATAAATGCGAAACGTACTGTGGCGATCATTGTTACTTACCCTGACTGATACGTTTGGAGTAAATTTTGATGAAAAGTGAACGAGTAAAAGAAGTAGATTTTTTGGGTGAAAAGAAGATAGCAAGCCGTTTTATGATAAAAACAACAAATTTTATCAATTAAAACGGAAACTATTTTACGGTTATTACAAGACTTCAAAAATCTGCCAGTGGGGTTAAAAATAACAAACAACGGCTGGCAACACTTTATTTGCAGGCAACATATTTTTCTATATTCTGTGGTCTGCTTCTTCTTACCCTATGGGTCGAACAAAAATAAGAAAGTTTGTGAGATTACAAGGTTTTTATTTCTTTATCCAAATGGATCCAAATTATACAGTACATTAATGGATTGTCCAGAATTATTTACTTATATTCTTTAAGCAACGAGATCTGAGTAGGACCTCATGATTTTTATTATTGGATCACTAATTTTATTCCCAGAATATAATGGGATGACTATTATAGTGATACCAGAAATTAATAGTTAAGAAACATCTGTTCAACGTGATTTTTGTCAGTTTGATCGGAAGTGGTTTCTGGATTATTCATATAGCTAATACAACGGAAATTCTCTCAGGAAATTTCCGGAGTAACTTTACTTCTCGAGTTTGTGTATCGAAGTCATAACACAGTAGCTTCAGAGAATCGTATATTGCTTTGTTGTTTATGTTTGAAGTGTCCGTGTTATCTATGAGGCAACTCGACTGACAATAATATCAAATTACAATTGCCTAAATCTACTTAGAAAGGCGTTACATCTCGCCTTTGGACACATTTGATTCTGCGGTTAGATTTAGCCACTCATAAAGTAGAATTAGAATCAAATCGACTGGTGCAGCCAATTGTAGGTGACATTTTTTTGTTTCACCGCAAGAAAACTCGTTTGTGAGAGATTCAACGTGATGTTTTCAGATGAAATGATAATTAGTAACATTTAATGAGGATAAAAAAGTTTTAGTTTTGTTGTCTATAAATTCAACTAAAATAAGCGCAGCACATCAGCATTGCTGTGGATTGTCCAGCATTATTTATTTATTTTATTTTATTGCCATACAAAGGGGTTATGCAGCTAGCGTCTAGCTTTATTTCTTTAGTAAAATAAAGATGACATGAAAGAACAAGTATATTTGTTGATTGGTGATGACAAACAATTTTTTTCACAAATATCTTGGTACTATTTTCTAAATATATACAAAAGCACACAAAAATAGAATCTCAGAGATGAGGTTTTAGCAATACGTATTTTTGAACCTCATAATGATGTAACATTTGCGATAGCTGTCATCTCAAGAAACGCGTAGGCAACGCGAAACGCGTCTTGCGAAGGCTGAACACAATACGAGCTATTTCTGTAGCAACACAAGTGGTGCAAATGAGATGGTATTTCTCTCAAGGTTTTCGATATCTAATAACGAAATTATCACCTTATCTACTCCTCTATAGCACATATTGAGTGGAGTCCGATTTTGTCAGTTTTCCTCGAAAGGCTTGTTATTATACAAGCTATTGCCCGCGACTTCATCCGCGTAGAAGTCGAAATCGTCTCCCTGTACTATTCCGTGTGAACATGACACCGGGATAAAAAGTATCCTATATCCTATCTCCCGGTCTAGACAACGCCAGTGCTTATCAAAAACGATTCAGTAGTTTAGGCATGAAAGACAGGCAAAGTTACTTTCACATCAATTCACTACAGAGTATAAAACAAAGTCACTTCCCGCTCTCTGTCTGTTTGTCCCCATGTATGCTTTGACCTTTTAAATTACGCAACAGATTTTGATACGGTTTTTTTTATACACAGAGTGATTAAAGAGGAAGGTTTTTATCAGCATTAAACCCGTGCAAAGCCAGAGCGGGTAGTTAGTTTAAAATCAGTCGCAACGAAAGACAAACGCCAACTGAGGAAACTTTGCGAGTGACTCACTCGCAAAGTTGCGAGTGACGTCATCGACAGGTGCCAAACGGATTTTACCCGAACTAAAATGCAAAGTACTAGGCAATGGAGTGTCAAAACAGCACCCAAAAGTCAAAACGCAAGCGTTGCCTATCTCAATTTGAAGGTTTCAAATAAGTCGCAGGCTACGTAATAAATATATTTTACTTTCCATTAAAACTTATAATGCCGTATTGTGATTTTTTTAATCCTTTTAATTATATGGCAATGGACGATTTATGCCGTATTCGTCCCTAGTAAGTTCGGCCCACTTCAAAAAATCTTCCTTCGTCTCACTTTGTATGCCATATTCGGCCTTCATTTTATTTTATTTCAAAAAATCTTCGTTCGTCCAACTTTTAAACTCCTCGTTCGGCCCAAGTTTTTTATAAAGGCAATTTATAGTTACTTTAGTACAGTAGTAAGCAATAAGTCTTAACTTGACTTTCATATTTTAAATACATATATGAACAAAACTCTAATTTAAAACGCAGGTTATGTCAATGCAAAAGACTGGTAATGCACTAAAACACAGGTGGGTTCTAAAATTAAGGTCGCCTGTTTTATGAGATAGAATAGCTCAATTGTTCTCATAATTTTAAGAAAAGCGGCGCGTTTGAATTTATCAGTAAAACATGACTAGGTCAAACAACGTTACATTTCAAGGAGGAGAGCATTTTGAGACTAAAACGCATAGCAATGCACAGGTATTTGAATGTAAATTTGCTAAGTTGCGAAAAATGTAAAAACTGATTTGAGTAGTTTCAAATTGGAAAACATCAAATTTGTGAGCAGTTTCACAAGGTGAGTAAGGTTTTTTTATTTTATGTTTACACGCCGCCGCTAGCTTTTATAATCCTAAAGGTACGAAAAGTCTTTACCGCAGATAATCTTTAAAATAATCTTCAAAACTAGTCTTGGAAAACTAGCCATGGCTCATTTTTAGACCAATATGGAAGAATTTAATTGTATTAGGTTTATTAATAAGTCTTCTGAGGGCACATGGCGCTTGAAGAACCTTTTCATATTCAAATCTATCTATTGTGAACTGTAAAGGTTTATTTGGGAATATCATTGAGATATAGTGACAGGTGTAATGGTGTTTGCGAAATTGGGTCTCGATTGTGATATTTGGGCTTATTGCTTTTTGAGGATGTTATGTTAATTCGGCCTTGAACTGCTTTACTTATAGTTGGTTACTTACTGTACATTATAACAATTTTTATTTTATATAACGCAAATTTACTTGAACGTTTGTTTAGCAGACAATGTTCGCTATTTTTTGATCGTTTGTTTTTTCTTGTAATACGAGTATGTTTGCCGTCCATAATTGTGACATATTTTATAAATGCAACATTTTATGCAAACTAAACCATTAAGGCTCCGGGGACAGATTAATTTCCCATACAAACGTAGTACCAAATTATTTGTAATTTGAGAATATTTTCACAATGGCTATTAGAATAGTATTTACAGTAACAGTCTGCAGTTAGCTCAATTGTTTCAATTGAAAATACTAGTTCTAATCTGTTACCAAATTGTGTTTCTTCATCAGTTATTTCTTTCAAAAACAAAATATTGTTAATGAATATTTCCTTACAGGACTCTTGGACACGTCACAAAATTCAAATTACATGAGTAATACTGGGAAATAAAGTGATCACTTTGATTCTATATTCACTTCCATATTTTTATCGTAAGGTAAAGAAGCTAACAAAAAACCTTTACCTTGTTAGATTGTTAGATTTTAAGTTGGATCAAAACTTGTTCCAAACTTTTTTCGTCTAAATAATCTGATATTTTAAAGTAGCCTTTTTTCATAGAATATTTTTGATAATCCGCTTGAATTTATTGATACATACTTGCACAAATGCAACTCACTTGAGTTATGTTGCAAAAGCATAAACACTGCTCTTTAAAAGATACATTATAGAATGACACGCCACCAAACCACGTCAAAAAGAGAAAACTTCGCAACAACAGTTCTTGCAGTGGCGTATGCACTAATTTATAATTCAGCGGTGCGTGAACACTGAACTTCGGAGTTTAACGTCACTTTGTAATAGGGCTGTCAATTATACATGACTTTTAAATTCCGAAAAGAAATTACTGAACTGTATTAAATTTTAACTAAGGTAGACATACCGTTAAAATTCGAAAAAGAATCTGAAGAATACATTACCATTTTAAGTTACGTATCAATAATTATTAGTACGTATCTGGTTTCTCAATGTAATACTGCACTAGAAGATAAAATGACAAACTAATTACCTTTTATAATTTATGTAATAAATACCTAACTCATAAATTGATTATTAGTAGATTTTAGTCTTCCGTTGACGAATATTTAAATGATAAATCTAAACCATATCTATTCGGTTAACCGAATTGTAAAAATAAATCTAGTGTATACACTAGATTTATTTTTAGAATAGTTTTAGTTTAGGTGGTAGTTAGCTTAGAGGTAAGTAAGTACATGTTACCCTGTAAACCTGTGGCGCAGAAATGTCTTTTATTACATTTTAATATCAGGTAGGTACATAACTTTCATAATTTATAGCAAGAAGTATTTTATTGTAAGGCGCAAGTATATCAATTCTTTACTCGGTTAACTGAATAGTTATGGTTTAGATTTATCATTTATACGTATGCAGTAAATGAATATGAAAATGAAAACTACCTACTGCTTTACAAGCTAATTCCTTCTCCTTTTTCAGGACCTCAACGTCAAGGAAACCGTATGCAGTCAAGTAGTTCCTGGTTCTTTTTTCTAGCAGTGGAGCACCGCTGGCAGTTCCTGGAAAAGTCAAAGTTTACTTTCGAGTTCACAATAAGAATAAAGATATAATATAAAAAAATAAAAAGATATAATGAAGAAGCTTCATTTCAAAATTTACAGGATAGCCTTTATTAAACTTACTTACTCCTTTATACCTTTAAATACTTTTACTTTCATTAAAATTTAGTGTATACAGACACATTATAATATACCTCTACATAATACAGGAGAGGCCTATGCCCAGCCGTGGACTATTAGGCTGGTGATCGGATGTGGAGTGAAACATATAACCACATAGATATTATATACATAGTATGCGCTATAGGAATTAGTGCTTTAAGGCTTCTATGTGTTGTATGTATCCTACCTTCCGTGCTACTTATGAAATTCTATGTGTTGCATGTATCTTAGCTTCCGTGCTACTTATGAAATTATTATTATATTTTTTCTTTCCAAATATATGAGGAATTAGTGCTTTTAGATTTTTATCGAGTCTACATACATCATCATCATCATCATCATCAGCCTATGTTAGTCCACTGTTGGACATAGGCCTCCATATACATACATAGTAGGAACCTATTGTAATGAAGATTATTTTAGATGATTTTTTCGTGAAAATAGTATGCAAATTATGGTTTACCACAGTAGTTCAATCTGTCTTAATTTTACCGTGGATAAACGAGTGTAAGTACCTAATGCCTCAGGTAAAGCCTTCTTGCTTCTAAAATGAATCAATATAATAGTTTAGTATTTTATTCTATTGAATCTTCTGATTCCAAAAATAAAGTTATAAGACCCTCAGTTTGTCTTGAAATACAACAAAAAATATTTACATAATAAATCGAATCGCTGTCAATCAAAATTCCAAACAGCAATATCAGCGTGGACTAATTAATTAAATTAAGTTAATAGGTTTTTAAATTGTTACGTCAGGAGAACTACTGTAGGAATATTATAGGATATAACAAGATTATAGGAATATTGGCCATAAATTGTACTTGTTTCATGTAATTTCTTTTGTTGTGTTTATTTCCTGGTGTACAATAAAGTATTGTACACCAGTGTACATTGATGGATAGTGGATATTGTTTCAGTTTTAGTAGCTTGTCGGATGTGCATATTTTACGACACAAACCAAAAAAATCCTGATCCAAAAATATTTTCCAGTTTAGCTGCCCTGCATTACAACCAATCGACGTTATGCCAAAGCCTGCAATACTGTATTCAAAGTATTTTCGCTGCACGCGATTGGGCGTGATTCATACGTCCAGCCCGCGTTTAACTTATCACACGTTTAATTGGGTGTTACTCGCCGTCACTCAAGACAATCCCTTAACGGTATCTGTATCGAGATCGTGGAATCTGCATCTCGAATGGACGTGCTATTATTTTAAAGGCTAGGGCTGCTGAGAAAGTTCTTGATTCCTTGAAGCTTTTGGATTTATCGGTCAAAGAGCTGGCAATAATGCTTGATAAACTACACAGCATCATCTAGCTCCAAGCTGAGCAGAACTTTTGTTATGGGTACTAGATGACTGATACACTTAATGCATTCAACTGAGCTTGCCACCCCCAAACAAGAAAGACCCCATTCTGGCGTGTGGACAATAGAGGAGGCTAATCTGTCAAAAATTCGGACATAGTTTATGGAGTCTAGAAATCTACACTAGGCACGTATTTAAAATTAAACTCCAAACTTCCTACAAACTCTTAACCAATACCAATATTGTTGATTTAATATAAATTTGTTTCATGGCAACCCTGCTACTGCCGACCCTATCCAGAATTTAACTTTTAATTGACAGCGAGTGCTCGATCCGATTTACTTTTCGCAAGTCTCTCAAATCTAGTTAAATTTTTATCAAAAAAAAAAAACTATAGTCAAAGTTCAAAAGTTTTTATAAGAATAATTTATCAGTACATATTGATTTTATAAAATCCGATAAGTATGTCTTCTACTGAACAAGCCTAGATCAATAGTATGAATAGTTGTTTTTTTTTGTAACCTAAATCTTATATAAACTTTTGAATACTCAAAATTAGACCCACTGAGCTCGCCCCAAAATACATTTTACAAATACTATTCAGAACCTTGCCTCAATATCGACTGCAGCAATTAACATTGTCGGATCTACATTTTTGCGATTTTCGTTTTATTGCATAAAAGGCCTTAAAATAAGTCTATAAATGCTCCCTCAAATTATTAAATCTCTAAAACCAACCATCTCTGTTTTTCTACGAGGAAAAAGTAGTATGTGTTTAGTGCGCCCAACTAATATTGTCGCATAGTGCATTGCGACTTTGTTACGGGGCGAAAAAGGCGCGCGCGGCGCGGGGATCTGCCACTTCCGACAATGTTAGCGGGAGCAGCGCACGCGTCGGTTTAATTTTTTTACCCGTAATATAATTTAGACAATTTATATGATAAATTCAATACTCATGCTATATCGAGGTCGAGACGGATTTTAGACTCATAAGGTCCTGAATTTAATTATATAGAGGTTACGATAAGCTGAATTAATTAATATTTTTATAAATAATGTTCAAAACTACTCTGAACGGACAATAATGTCGTATATGACAGATACAACAATGTTCATGGTTTTCTATTTAGTTTTCTCTGTTGGATGTGTCACATACAACATTGTTACTTGCTAGGATGTGGTTAAATTTTGTCGGATATGGTACTACCGACTTTGTTTCATGTTAATTTGATAAATAGTTTTGTAGGATGTACCACTAACTACATTATTGCTTGCTGTGTGTTTGATTGTATCTTGTCGGATAAGGTATTACTGACTTTGTTACCTGTTTATTTCTAATTTTTAGTGTCGGATGTACTACTTTTACTCAATAAACACAATAGCTAGACCAAAATTCTATCTGCTCTGGCTTGCTATTTTAATATTTTAGGAGAATCCCCTCAAGAAGTCCCCTCATCTCCGTGAAAAGATGGGACTTCTTGCTGGATTTGAAGCGGAGCTACCAAAAGTGTGGTTGTATGAATAATTTGTAAACCTGACGAAAAAGAGGGGTTCGTGGTTTCACTCTACTTATATGTACCAAAACCGCTCGGAGTGACTATGATCCATCGTTTTCTAGAAAAAAGTCACACACTAAAGGAGGGAGACAGTGTGCACGTGACAGTAGAGCGATCAAACAAACGCAAAACTTATTCTAAATTAGTATCGAAGCAACTGTACTACGAATTATTAGGTAAATCTTACCATGTGCCATGAAAGGTAGTGATTAAAATTTAGATTTGTTACTTATTTTTATAGATGAGAGATTTTCCACTTGCATTCTTTGTTATTGTTCCTACTAACGTACGTACTACTGTACGTCCTTTGTAATCATTTTGTAATATATCTTCTACTATAGCCTAGTCTATGCATGTTATATTTAAAGTTAGTACATTAAATTAATGAACATCTTAAATGCACTATGGCAGGATGGTTTCTTTGGTTTGTTTTGTTGATTCAACTCTACTTGTGCTGTGTTGATTCATAATCGAAGAAGCTACTTAGTTTTTGTCTTATGAAACTCTAGATTTTTATAAAGATTTCCAATAACGGATTGAATTTGATAACCTACTAACACAATGACTTCTTAATTTCTGGAATGTTAAAATAATAGGTTTGGAAAAAAGTCTTTTCGCATTATAGTATGTATGAACTTGTAATAAAATCTCCTTGGCTATAATATTTGTATCTGGCTGGTTTTGGTATCATTAAAAGTTTAGATTTTAAGGAAGTTAATTCCAAATTCAAATTAGGAGAATGTCTGATTTTTATTTGTTTTTCGTACTTTCAAGATGAGTGAATCTAATAAAGAAATACGATACCTTTTAAAACTTTACTACACAAAAAAATGCAACGCAAGCCGCAAAAAAAGGACCTAGTGCAGTGTCTGTGAGAGTAGATTCTTAATTACGAAGTAACGAAACTGAACCATTTTCGAAGAAGCTTTCTGGTGATAAAAAGTGGATCACGTACGACAAGAACGTGCGAAAAAGGTCGTGGTTTAAGGCCGATCAGGCATCAAAGACTGTGGCGAAACCCGGGTTAACTCGCATCAAGGTGATGCTGTGTGTGTGGTGGGATCGGAAGGACATTATTCATTATGAGAGTTACCACCAGGCAGAACCATCGATTCTGAACTCTAATGCACACAGCTGACGAGATTAAAGCAAGAAGTTGAGGGACAGCGGCCGGAATTAATCAACAGAATCGGGTAGTGGTTTTAGCCACTCAGCAAAAAATTAAGAGAGTTTGGCTGGAACTCTGGGAAGTGTCAATGCATCCGCCGTATAGTCCTAACCTTGCACTTTCCAATATCTACCTGTATTTTTCTTCATGAATGTCTCTTCAGAATTGTTTAGGCAGTGTCAGGTTAAAATCACGAGAGGACTGCCAAAACCACTTGTCGCGGTATTTTGATGGGAAACCCTTAAGTTTCTATAGCAATGGGATCATGTCCCTACCTTTAAGACGGCAAAAAGTTATCGATTTAAATGCTTCTTATATGCAACAACAACACCAGCCTATAATAGTCCTGATTGCTGGACATAGGCCTCCCATAATGAGCGCCATACATGGCATTATTAATCAGTTGGAGGTCATTGCCATAATCTTCACGCTGGGCATGCGGGTTGGGGATCACAGTTCGGTGGAGTTGTTCTGCAGAGGGCACTGCTGCCCGCCCCCCTCCGGTGTGTCTCTTACGACACCCTCGGGAAGAGTGGAGGTGGTGAAATTATATGCCGGCACTACACTGTCTATTCTATGCCGGCACCACACGGCCTTCACCTACATACTATAGTTAAATGTAAATGAACTATATTAAAAATATTTTGTATATTCTTCAAAAATGGGAAGAAACTTTTTTCCCAAACTATTATGTAGCATGTACTTACTTAGTGGTCAGGTAATGTGGTGTATTTAACAGCTCTTTATAAGTGAAAAGTTCTGTCAACAAAGTCATTGATGTCATCTATCCATTGCCTAAGTCCCCAAAATAATGTCGTTAGAGATACTTAGTTAAAAAAAATAAAAAATGTAACAATTAATAGCGTTTTTAGTGACACATCCAACACAAACGAAATGTGAAAGTCCAGGCAATATTGTGAGATGTGCCATATCCGACAGAATTTAGAAATTGAAGTTCAGATAATAATGTTGGATCTTCCATATCCGACAAAATAGTTGGACGATTAAGTGGTTAACAATGTGGCATGTGCAGTTTCTCATATTTCCTATGCATTTTAGATAAATTTGAGTATACTACTACGTCAGGTAAATAATATTAATATGCCATACCAAATTTGGCTCAGGTACATTGACTATTGTTCACTTTATTCATATTTGAAACTTTGAATGGCTGTACTGTAAAGTATCGATTTTGCACATACGACTATGTTAATTGCTACGGTCGATATATTCTACAAATAGTATTCGGAATCAACCGTTACTCACTAAACTACAAAGTACAATTCCGCGAAAAACATAACTAACTCTTTTTACAACTATGTACACCCCATATATCACTCCCCATAAACTGTTCATGACCCAATAAAACACAATTTGTGAGGCGAGATGTAGAACTTAAAACTATAAGATAGGTTTATAGGTCTCGTAAACAGAGTACAGTTTATAGTCGACTTTGATGTGACTTTATTAGATATGGATTATTGTAACGTTTGCAACATCCTTCTCGTAAAATGTTAATGATTGATTGTAAAATATACTGGGGGAGCTATCAATGTAAATTTATAGCGTGATTTGATAACGCAGGTGTGATTTGATTTGTTTTCATGCGTTTACGCTCTGTTTACATTTTCATATTTGACTATTGAGACTTGATTGTATGATTTGCAAAACAGAAATTTGTAAAAGTACAAAACTTAAGTAAATAAAACAGCTTTTATAAATTAATTATATTATTTACATATCTATTATGATCAATAATATTATAGTGAATAAAAAAAACAAACTCAATTATTTTATTGACTTAGGCTGGTACATATGTGGATGAAGTTAATGTTAGTGACAACAATAAAAGATACTAGACTAGCTTTTGCCAACATACAAGTGACTCATACATGGAACTCTTAGATAATACTGACTGACAGTTAGTGGCACTAAACTATTTTAGATGCAAACCCATCTTTCAACTCGTAAACTCCCATATTTCAACATGCGACTTTCAAAAGCAATGAAACATTCAGTAACCATAAACAAACGTATGAAGACAGTAAAAGACCATCGCCAATTTCATCCAAATTATCCATCCATTCAAATATACTTGAAGGTAGAATATATAACTCAAATAAAAAGCCATCAAAACTTTTTATTAAACCATATTGTGGTGGACCCATCTTTGCGACCGTACCGCTAGATTATACACCCAAGGTTCGAAGTACCCTATTACGTAGAAAATGCGCACTAATGCATCTTATTCTCTATTTGTCAAATTATAGACCGTAGTAGTAATCTCACGAAATAAGATAATGGATAGAGGAAACATTCACAACTGAGCGTTACCTAAAGGTCTGTTGAGGCCAAAAACATACTAAGAACATCAAAAGGCAATTTTTTGGCTTGGTTTCACACAGCACCTAGCTGTAGTAACTTTTAAATTAATTCTCTCTTTGTTCAAGTGTGCATTATGAAAATAGCTTACTGTTCACATACTCACAGGTTCATACAAATATTTTCTCTCTAACATAATGGTGGTAAGTGAGAGTACTATGTCGTGAGTCGCCTTTGGCTCGTTATGACGCCAACAACTGACATTCGCATTTTGCACGTTAAAGGTGAAAGTTTGGCGTAATGCTACAATAATCGCCCAACGACATCCGTACACGATCAAAATGGGTTGGAACCTTTTCAAACTATGACACGCGCTGTCATTTGCGTCAGCAAATTAGCACCGATGCTTGGGAGATGAATGACTGCAAGGATGTATTTGATAGATATGTTGTTCTCGGAAACTTCTTTGCCTATGCTACTTTGTTGAAGTAAGTACTTTGCATCCACCTGACTTCAGTACACCAATACAGCAATAACAAATCGCCTTGCAAGCGTGGAGAATATAGCCTTCTTGGGTTTTGTGTATGTTTTCTTTGACAAGGTTCTATCCTGTTCTGAAAGCGCGCAGCTTAGAGTCTCATCATAACTCGTGTATTGACATCCAAATTCAAAGGCAAAATGGGCTTGATGAAGTGTTCTACGCTTACAATGTATAGGTAACTGTGTGATAAATAATTGACTTTCTCTATCGAAGGTTACCTTCTCTAAGCTGATAAATTATAATCTAGGTCTACTACTATTGTAAGCTTTGTCTGATAAATAAAATAGTAAATACCTCTTTATTTATTTTCTCATACGGTGTTATCTCACACCAAATAAAAAGGTTATTCGGTCTGAGGCTGTAATACTAACATTTCTCATTCCGGAAGTGGGCCTTCAGTTGTAAATATTGGTACCTATATAATGTGTACTAGTCTGTAGTCCGGTTAATTTGCTGTTTTTTTAGAGAATTTAACTCTTATTCAAAGATATGATAACCAATTTTGATTCACATAGTATTATTGTAAATTTATTATTCTTACCAGTATTCTTAGTAATTTTTGAAAAATGATCCAACGGTGCTCATTTTATTTTGTTATATAACAGCTGCAGCAACTAGAGTTACCATTATTTGCATTTATTTTCCTTCACCTTTAATCTAACACATTGCATAGGAGAGAATGAAGTAAAAAGCAATTATTATAAGACCATTTATAAAAAAGCTCTATAAAGCAATCTGTATTTAAAATCCCGATTCATAAAAGTCTAAAACGACTACACCCATTAGCATACAAACAGAATAGAGGCAGATATACAAGATAAATTGTCTAGATAAACCGTCGGTGAAAGAACGGCAGCCATAATTACAGGCTTGCAGTCTAGGGTGGAAGTGTAGAATACTAGAACTTACCAATGCTTTTGTGGAAAGATGCGATAAATAGAAGAAGGCATTTGTCTTTAAAATGATAGGCAACTTTTTCGATGTTCTAAAATTCTGTTTCTAGAATTTTAGTTTTTTGATATTAGGACCGCTTGTACAGGGATATTTTTGAGTTTCTGTTACTACAATACTTAATTACAAATTTATAATTTGCAACTTATAAATTTGTTAAACCATGCGAAAACGTTATTTTGAAAATCCTTGTTCTTGCGGGAATGAGAGTTATTATAAACGGAATTTTTTACCAGTTCTGAAATTCAGGCGCTCATAAATATAGAGTATAATATTTGTCAAGCTTTAAGTTATAACAATCCTGTGGTTTTACTCTTAAGAGCGTGCCATACCTCAGCCAAAATTCAAATTTCGAGCAGGATGACAAGATATGATTTTCGTATGAGTGAGAAGCACAGAGCGATAGACGTGCTCCGTATTTTATATTTCCAAAACTGTTATGCCTAATTACAAGTTATTTACACAACTTATCGAAAAATTAAAAAGACGAAAACGAAGAAATTCTACTACGTTTCTTGACAAAACAAAAATCCAACAAAAAAATGAGGTGGTTCCTGAGATAAATAGCAAAATGTGTGCAAAACATGTATTTTTCAAAAAATAAAAGTATCACCAATCGTGTTTTTGAAAAGACGGAATCCAAGATAAAAGTTCGAATTATCATTTACCTAAATATGAAGGTGGTAGCTTTCACAGATTCTGAGATAAATAACGATTTCTAACTATAAAATTACATAAGGTACACTCTTAAAGCTTCAATTATCATCTAACTAAAAGATAAGTTTAGATTCCTTTAAAGTGGGCTCATTAAGTACGTGACCTATATAATGAAATGATAATTTAATACAATTAAGTGCTAGGTATTTCTCGCATTCCGATAACAGGTGACAAAATTTCACGGCACATCAATACAGTTTCAAATAATAAGTTTCAAACTAACTGTAAAATCAATTGAACAATTAAAATGCATTAAAAATTTAAACTGCATAGTAATGGCAGAGTATGGTGGCTTTGATTAAAGATGTGACATATTTAGTGACACTGTATAAGAGGCCCATTTGTATCTCTAGACAGTTTTCAATAATCTGCAGTCAGCACAAATTGTAAATACTAGCACTAAAGTTAAGTATACCATCCATACCTATTAAACAGATTTTATTTAGTCACAAAGACAGTGATGTTTAATTTCTTCTATGGAGGTAAAAGTATCTACAATTTATGTTATACAGTAATACACACAGAAACTGAAGATACATCTGTGTATAATATAACAATATCCGTAAAACATTAACTATGTAATAGCAGTAATATCCAAAGATAACAATTACTTCTATAAAATTAAAACTTTATAGAGATTGACTTATAAGTCTTAAAATTTCAGATAGCATTTTTTTAACAAACATTGACTTGCTGGTCATAATGCAACAATGATGTTTAATCGAGGATACTAATCACAACAGTTACTGTTGTGATTAGTATCCTTACTGTTGTGATTAGTATCCTCCTTCGAATTAAAATAATATTCTATTAAATTTTAACAGGAAATACTAATCACAACTGTTATGATTATTAGTATTTCCTGTTAAAATTGAATAGAATATTATTTTAATATTATTTTAAGTTTTTAATCAGTGCGTCCTACCAGTCATGACCTACGGAGCTGAGACGTGGACACTCATGATAGGGTTGGTCCACCAGTTCAAAGTCGCTCAGCGCGCTATGGAAAGAGCTATGCTCGGAGTTTCTCTGAAGGATATTCGTAACGAAAACATCCGACAGAGAACTAAAGCCATCGACATAGCTCAGAGAATTAGCCAACTGAAGTGGCAGTGGGCCGGCCATATTTCGCGAAGAACCGATAACCGCTGGGGTAAACGTGTTCTTGAGTGGAGACCGCGACTCGGTAAACGTAGTGTAGGACGCCCTCCGGCCAGGTGGGATGACGATCTGCGAAAGACTGCTGGCAGATGCTGGATGCGACAAGCCGAAGACAGGGCGCTATGGCGCTCATTAGGGGAGGCCTATGTCCAACAGTGGACTAACGTAGGCTGATGATGATGATGATGATTATTTTAATTGCAACGCGTACGAAAACATGCTATATTACAAAATAAATTATAAATAAGTTCCAAAACGGACTTATTTTGGCAATGGGTCACAAAACGGTCTCTGTCTCAGCATAAGCTGTTACAGCCAACCATACACTCGTAACAGTCAAAGCTGGTCTTCCGACAGAGCAGTTTCGTGACGTTTCGTGTTACGTTGTTTTTTTCGCATTATTGAAGTCGACAGGTCCTTAATGGGTACTATAACTACTAACTAATCACTATGGGGAGTTCTGTTCATGAAACTAGTACGAATAGCATTTTGCTATAGTATGACTGACGAATGAGAAAAAAGTACCAAATATACTGTATTTTCATGGAACTTCTGCGAATAAAGTACATCTGTAATGTTTTATAAGTAGCTCATTTGGATTAATAATGTTTTTTAAATAATGATATCTGGAAGAACGCCTATTGTTTTGAAAATTGAATTGCTATTGAAATGTACCCGACACGACAGTTCAACAATTTGTATATTAATCTTTCCAATGGAAAACATCACTGGCTCCTTAAACTTAATTATAAATCCCCATCTTAAGTCCATAGAGCTCATATAAATTAAGTACCAGTTAACTTCGCCTCTCTATAAAAATAATAATGTTGAAATCTACCCACGTTAAAACTAACCCCTCAACTATCTACTTATGCAGTCATACTTAACCTAGCGACATAGCAAACATGGTTATGAATTTGGTAAGTTGGTAACCGTTATGCCAACATGAGAAAGAGCAATCAAAATAAAATTATATTTATATGGAATGACGCTCGTCCGTCCGGCTGTAATGGCTACTCGGCAGGTGGTGGAAGTGAAAATAATAGAGCGAGAGTTACAGAATGGGTATCGAGTTCAGTAGAAAAGTTAAGTAAAACACAGCAAAAATATATACATAATTATAGCCAAAAAAAAAAATATTTTAATTTATTATTATATCTAATATTGATAAAAGGCTCTAAGATCACTGATGAATAATTAAACTTTTTGTAGTATTAATTTGTTTCTGTTATTTGATTGTTATTAATGAAGAGTTCTTTTAAGTAAATATTCCACTTTTTGAGTCTATTAGGAATCAAAGAAACATAAAATTATATTTTGTGTGGTAGCTTAACTGAATAAAATGCTTGTGGAAAACTATATAATTAATCATTAAGTTCATAATGCTGGACAAATAATATTTGAAATTCAACGGCAACAATAATTGTTTATTAATCATAGTTGGATTGGGTAACTACCAAGCTTATAGGTATCTTGCATCTATCTTCACAATTTAATAAGTTCGTCAGATAAACCCCAAAACAATGTTCCTGGAAAATCTCAAAAAACGGAACCCTAAAATAACAGTTGACTCAAGCACTGACGCGACGAATGAGCCCGTTTTGACACCATGTCGCAATGACACCTGCGGCGTTCGTTTGTTTTAATTTAACCTTTTGAACACCCTCTATGGATATCAAATAACTTAAAAAAAACAAACGGTGTTCGTATTACTTCGACTCTACTTAACTGGGATTTTAATAATAAGGTAATTTTAAATAAATTCCTATAAGAAGATTGAAGACAACACAATATTATTTCAGATTTCTCACTTGGAAACTAGACTGACATGACGTAGTGAAAAAATTAAGATGAATAATGCTAAGTCACATCAATTAATATTTTTAAGTTATTTGCGTTTATGTTAAGTGGTCCAGTGATCATAAAAATAAAGATTTATTGTGTTAAGTCACACCTACGCAAAATAAGGATTAGGAACTTTTTTTTTAATATCTCAACTCAGAATTAATTAGGTATTAAAATTCATAATTTCATTTTAATCTTAAAATCACCTTTAAGTATCAGAAACATTTTGGCTCAAGACAAAAAAGAAGAAATATTTTGTTTTTTCAGCTTTTTCTATTTAAATCAGTATTAATTATTCCAAAATTGTAGCATGAATGGCTATAGGTGTCACATTAAGCTTGTATGAATAAAAATTATGATGAAAATAAAATATTATGTGCCAGTTAAAGCCAATTCTAAAACTTATCTATACAAAGTGTTCATTATAGGTTACTATTCTAATGTTAAAAATTGTGTTTAATTTGAAGTATTGCATAATTTATCAAGTGTTAATTATTAATTATGAATAGTAATTTTAACAAAAATTTAAAGGCCGGTTGAGTTATTTTTAAATTTGCATTTTTTTTAGATTCCAAACAGTGTTTAGCTTCTACTTTGAAAAACTTTTAAGGTAAATAAAGAACTTTAAAAAACAATGGCAATACCATTTTTGATATACCTGCTCTGTTTACGTGAATTTACGTTTAAAATGTCTATTTCGCGTAACTTTTCTAACTTCAAAGATTTTTGTCACTCCATTTTAAATTGATAGACTCAACTTTAACTGAATACTTGACAAAGATCTACTTTTCTAGAGCAAAACATCTAACTTTGTAACAGATATTTGTAGAACTATCAGATATATAAGTACTCTTTCGAAGTAAAAAGCAAAACCAAAAGCCTATTTATATTCTAAATAACTTACTAAATAACAAAATACCTACAAAGACCCGCAGTAATGGTCGTAAATTGGCGCAACACCCCCACACCTATTTGACATTAAGAAAAATATGTCTTACTGCATGAGACCAATTGCAAAAGTCACTCCCCCTGCTGAGCAAGCTCCCCTTCGGATTCAACGATCGAAAATTATGACCTTTTGTAAGGTAGAGGGCATAGAACGTTGTTTTTGTACGAAAAATTTCGTTCTGAAACTGTGATCTTATCATCTCGCCGTGGTTGACGTATCGATTTCATAGGGAGGCGCGTTTTATAAATGTCTGAGAAAATCAAGTCTCAAATTAATATAAATACGCTACAGGTTAGAAACTCAAGAGACGCGAAAATGTATATTATTACTGTTATAAATAAATAGAACAGATAGTATTTTTTGTGGCAAATATTACGACATTCTTTAAAACAAGTACAACAAGTGCGAGTGTAACTCGCGCGCCGAGGGTTTTGAACTTTTGTCGTTTAGGTAGGTACGTATATGACAACCTCTTGGCGCGGTGGGCTTACAACGCAGGAGGTGGAGGTTTGATTCCTGCCTCGGGACTAATATTTGTAGGATCTTCAGATTATTTGTTCGGGTGTTCTAGTCCTTTTCAGTACACAAAAATAAATCATCTAATGTGATACTTATACTTTATTAAGTATAACAGCTATCGTAGTAATACCAATAACACAAGCTTTGCTTAGCTTGTGGGTAAATGATACTGTGTGGATTATCTAGGATACTACATACCTATCTCTTCTCAAAAATTTTGAGAACAACGGTTTTGGTGCGCTGTGGAACTCCTATTACAGTTACTACAGAGATTAGTGGGTAGGTAAGTGGGTTGGTACCTACAATTTTTTTTCGGCTTTTTTCAACCTATTTCACTAAGTATGAAACTAAGACGATTTTCAAAACCTGTTTTGAATTGTCGAAATCCATACCTTTGATTTGATATTACTCTCAATGAAATAGCCCCCATTGTATGAAAATTAGTTTTTTGACCATATTTCAAAAAGTATTATATTTACAGACTTCTCTATATTTTTCCTGTAAAATATAGATCTATATCTACAAACGCTTAGTACATTTTATATCAATCACTCTGCAATCTTCGGAGATAAGGGGGGGGGATGGTAATTTTTCAAAATATTTCGAAAAGTATAAAACTTATCGAAATTTAAAAACTGTATTAAAATGTACAAACCAATACCTTTCATTTGATACCCAACTCGGTGGGGTAGTCGCCCCTTTAGAAAATTTTCCCGCCCTTTTTTGACTTTATTTCAAAAAGTATTATTTTTACAGACTTCTCTATATTTTTCCTGTAAAATATAGATCGATATCTACAAACACTTGGTACATATCACATCGATCGCTCTGCAATCTTCGGAGATAAGGGGGGGGTACCGGTAAATTTTTCGACCTTTTTCAAAATATATCAAAAAGTGTAAAATCTGTCGAAATTTTAAAAACTGTATTGGAATGTACAAGCCAATACCTTTCATTTGATACCCAACTCGGTGGAGTAGTCAGCCCTTCAAAAATTTTTCCCGCCCTTTTTTGACCATATTTCAAAAACTGTTATTTTTACAGACTTCTCTATATTTTTCCTGTAAAATATAGATCCATATCTACAAACACTTGGTACGTATCACGTCGATCGCTCTGCAATCTTCGGAGATGGGGGGGGGGGGAACGGTCATTTTTTTGACCTTTTTCAAAATATTTTAAAAAGTATAAAACCTACCAAAATTTCAAAAACTATTTTGAAATCTACAAACGTGTACCTTTCATTTGATACCACTTTTGACTTTGTACGTTCCATTTAAAATTTCGATTTCAAAATTTGTATGGAAAATCTTCATATTGATTTTTCATTTATTTTCATTTATTTTTCTATAAATATGTGCGGGCGCACAAAATGTATTGTTATTTCAAATTTCAAGTCAATAGCTGCAGTAGTTTCTGAGATATTAAGGATTCAAAACACAAAACAGACCCAAAGCGATTTCATAAGGGTTTTGCAACCGATGGCAAAACCCTAAAAATACTATAGAGGTATATATTGATAATATCTAATAAGATTAATTTATACCTAATCAATGTTTTTGGAATAGGTCGCCAAAACAAGGTCATAAAAGTAGCCATAACGAAACGGAAAGAGCAATTAATTTTGGCATAATTTTTTATTGGCCTTTTATTTTATTTTATCGGTTGATAAGCACTTTTAGATTGATACATGTCTTAAAAATTATAATCATTGATTATTTTAGCATTAAAATTATCCACAACTGTTTTTCATTTTTATTATTAATTTTTGAATACAATGCAAGGTTTCAGTTAAACCGTAAAAATATTTTAACGAAAAAGTACTGGTATAAAATCTATCGAAGTCCTTATTCTAAAGACCTCAGATTTTTAATATCTAGGGTCACCAGTAATGATTATATAAAAGCTTCACAATAAAGACTCGCTTGTCGCTCCGCTTATTCTAGCCCCAGCTCTTAAACGATTTTCCCTTCCGCTTTCTCTCAAGACCGACTGGAAAACGCTAACAAGCTATTCATACAGTTTTTCATAAACGAGTTATGTATATAGAAACCACCTAATGAGTACCCAATTATAAATAATTGTGTACTCAGTTGGCCCCACAAGGATTTCTTTTGGCAATTTGGAATTCAAATAGGACACGAAATGTGGGGTTCCTAAAAGTGTTAAATAAGACTCCAGGGAATCAGGCTGATTTATATTGCTTTGCTTTTTATTGTTATATCGTCGTTAGTTATCATTATCGTCAGCCAAAATTAGTCCACAGCTGGACGTAGATGATTTAGAAACGTTAGCTCCATATCTTCTGTTGCCGTATCCAGCATCTGCCTGCAGTCTTTTGCCTATCGTCATCCTACCTAGGTGGAGGGCGTCTTATAGTAGTTTTGCGGAGTCGTGTCTCCAATCAAAAACACGTTATTTTATTAATAATATAATTTACATAGAAGATAATTTGAAAATTTATTACATTTTAATTAGAAGACTTAAATTTTATTGATACGCTGTTATTCAATCAATCATAATGATATTTAGCGAAACGTTGATTTTGCTCCGCTGGTTCTCTTTAGATCCCTAAATAAACACAAACATTCAAATAAATTATATTCCGAAGATCAAAGATAAATAACAGAGAAACGGTTAGCGATCAGTCGAGATGAATTGCAAGCAAGCAGAAACATACTTGATTTATAAAGGTAGCTTTAGACTATTTTGTGATAATTTAATGGCAGTCCACACCACACTACAAAACGTTTTGAGACACATTGATGTAATGAAATTTTCGAAACAGTTACATCTCACGCGAGACGTCACCTTACTAAAAACTGTGATTGCATATTGTTTATTTTATAAGTTTTTTTTTAATGAAACATGAGACAACGGGAAAAAGCCAAAAGTTAAGTTGAATAATTTGCATCTTTTACAAGCATAACAGGTGTAGATTGATAGTGTTTAGTAAACATGATTCCCTGTTCTGATGTGAGTAGCTATAATGTTTGTTTAAAATAGTTTGTCCAAATATATCACAAAAGAATTTGCGGTATAATTTAACATTCCTAAAAATAGTTTTACCTAATAACTGACATAATATTCGTACAGTATACAAGACAAGACCGCAAAACAAAAAAACCAGAAGAGCAGATCAAAAGAGATATGAGAGACGAAACAATAAAATCAGCTGACTTAAACAGCCTAAAGTAGGCTAAAAAAAGATAATGATGGAGTAAACTGAAGGAGTTCCGTGTCAATTCTTCTTATCAATTTTGCAAATTTAAGTAAGAAAATAAGGGCTTTATTTTTAATATAGTATACATTTTATTTAGCTACACCTAAATTGACATTCTTTATTTAAAATTTTGGGACAACTGACCCTTTATATATATTTTTAATATTTACCCTTTATAACCCTTTAGTAGTCTTGAACCATTACATTACAAACTGAAGCATCCCATTATATTAGTACCGCAGTAAAATTATCACGATTTATTAGTCTCGTACGAAATTATCTATGTACTAGCAGTGATATATTAATAATGATGTGATATTAATACATACATCTTGTTACTTGTACTAATTAATGGTCGTGTTCCGGGAAAATTTGTCGGTGATATTATACGCAACGTAGTTAATGCTTTCAGACCAAGTACTCTGAAATAAAAGTATTATATTCGGGATTTAAAAGGAAAGTGAAAAATTTGCTACAATGGTGCTTTACGTATCATCATCATTATCAGCCCATGTTAGCCCACTGCTGGACATAGGCCTCCCCTAATGAGTGTCAGTTAATCATTTGGGGGTTATTGCCCATCATCCCCCACACCAATAACTACCGGACACACCGAACGCCCTATTACCAGAACACCTTTAATGAATAATCATTTCATATATTACATAAAACGTAGTTAAACATTATGTGCTTATTTTTATATAACATACCAGCGGTCCGTCCCGACTAAATACAGGTATTTAACAAATATTTCAGAAATTATAAATTTTTACACCAGTCGGGTACACATAATTTAAGTTTACATACGCAACCCTAACTTTTTTGCAAATATTTTATAATTTCTCAAATAAGTAATAATGTAGGAATCTAATGGTGAAAGAAAATCTAGTAGTTTCGGAGTCTATTCTATTAAGACAATAAAACGAATCTTTCCTCTTTATAATTATAGATTGCAGACTGGTTTAGTGTAATTATGAATGTCTTAAAAGTTTAGAATACTTAACCAATCAAATTATTTCTGTAAAAATCAAGAACACCTTTTATTACTTCTTCTAGACTTATATAAATTAAATTTTGGCGATGGGACACGTTAACTGCCACTGTGGGCCCCATTTTTTACCCTTCAGGACATATTTTCTCTTATTGTTAATATCATCTCCATAAATATAATAATAAAAATGCAAAACATATCTAAAAACTCTACATGCAATCGTATATTAAACAAATTGAAACGCCCGCAGCAAGACAAGTAGCAGACATCCCTTTGAATTTTAATACTGATTGAGGATTCACCCCCACTCATGGGGCCAAGTTATATTTCCCATGAGCCCAGGGCAGTTTCACGGTAATCCCCCTCTTTGAATCAAGCATATGTCAAAAATTCCAAACCATCTCTACCTATACCCTTATTAATGAGAGAGATACCCTCGTTCTCTTCGATCATCGTTATCTCAAAATATTGATTCATATTATTTATTTCTGAATTTTTACCTACCAAAATAATGTTTACCAGATTTCAATGCATCCATATTTTGACAAGGCTAGCTTGAGTCGGACTAGACAATTTTATCACATAAGATAAAAAAACGTTGGATGCCTGGCCCGATATATAGACGGATAACATTTTCCGTTTTGGCTTTCAAAATTCTATCAAATAAACCTTATAAGAGTTTCTTGACCTTATTCACTATTATCCTTGAGCTATATCCCTGTTTGAACTTTCAGCACAAAAAGTAAACAACCTCATGCCAGTATGTTTACTCTAAATTGAAGTTTGCAAGTTCTCTATCCCTTCCTTTATATCGGCAATCCACGTCACTCTGGTGTGTTATTACGGGAGCTGGACTCAGTAAACATATTCCCTCGCCCCCATAAAGTAGACCCCAAAGTTCTAGGCTCCCCTAATAAGCTGACGCGTCGCGTCTCACCTTAGGGTGAATGTCGGTACAAGGGATAAGTTAACGAGCAGAATAGACAAAGCTTTTTACTTGTCTATTATTGCTTATGCTACAAACTTATACAATATAATAAAGTGGTAAGAAGCTATTCACGTACATGTTTATGACTTCAAAATAATTAATTTTGTAAGCAAATTAAGAGAAAATCATCAAACATTATTAAATATTATCTCTAAGTAACCTAATCGGCAAAATAAGGTCATATGTTTTTATACTATACAGAATCTATAAAGTTCTAATACAGTTAATTTTATGCACTGTAAGCTAAAACAACAAATAAAAATAAATAAATGTGTAATTAATAAATAAACCCCAAATGATAACCATCTATGGCACTCATTAGGGGAGGCCTATGTCCAGCAGTGGACTGATAGGCTGACGGTGACAATGACTGTGAAGTACAATTATGGATTTTTTAAACATCGAAATCGAAAGAGCAACTATTTGGATGAAACTGTGAACCACCATTTCTTAAAAAAGCAGCAGAAATTTAAAGTGACACGAGGATAAACAACGTGTCTAATGTGTCTATTCTACACCTTTTATCTAATCTAAACTAACTACGAGATGAGGTCACGTGATTAATGAGCTGGGATCGGACCAAGCTACGATCATCAACAAGTTGCAAATTAATATTGTTTGCTATAACCACCCCGAGTTTATGCGACACCTTATGTTTACAGGGGAGTGTTCCGTACATCATTGTAATGGGGTTAATTACGAGTGAGGCAACACCGTCTTAGCTTGTGCCAGATGTTTGGATAATGCTCGTAAACGAAGTAATGTTGTGGTTGAACCGAACTTCTAAAACGAGGCAATGCGGCTGTCTAGTGCTAAAATTATACTTCTGACTTGAAAACCTTCCAAATTTGTTTCCCAGAAAGACTAAGCTTAATATACACTCGAGAGCAATGAATCCGAGTCACTCAAAGAAAAAAAAAATCTCGGAAAGTAACCCTTAGTTGCATTAACCAGAGCAATAAATCCGGGTCACTCAAAGAAAAAAAAAATCTCGGAAAGTAACCCTTAGTTGCATTAACCTAGCATTCTTACATTCCGAGATTTTTTTTTCTTTGAGTGACCCGGATTCATTGCTCTCGAGTGTATTTTTACTTTTTTAGAAAGAATACTGGCCGAAGAATGTTCTGTTCCGTTTTTGCGAAAAATTATTGGCCGCAGCACAAATCACGTGGCACACGTGCATGGTAGTTAGTAAATGGGTTTATTTTAATATGTTAAACTAAGGTATATATTTAATATTAAATTTTGTATTTTGCTAAACTTTTTCTTTTATTGATCATTTTCATTTCCAATACTGTTGTACCTAGTTAACGATAGACTGTAGAATAACGATTATGTTCTTTTCTTTGTATATCATACTGCTTTAAATATTAACTTAATTTTTATGAGCATCATTTACATTGGTATTGTATCTTGATATATATTAGGTCCTTACATATGAAATTGGCGTTTTTCGTACTGGCCACTTTAATCACAAATTTCTCCTCTTTGGAAGCGGATCCATCGCAAACCACGTCCGAGTTAGCTGCAGGCTGCGGTGTTAGTGATAAAACTGTTTTAATTCACTTGAAGCAAATTGGGAAGATTAAAAAGCTTGAAAGGTGGGTACCTCACGAATTGACTGAAGCAAACCGGCAAACGCGCGTCGACTGCTGCGTTACATTACTAAACCGGCACAATAATGAAGGTATTTTAAACCGAATCATTACCTGTGATGAAAAATGGGTTCTTTACGATAATCGGAAGCGCTCAGCGCAATGGTTGGATCCTGGCCAGCCAGCCAAATCCTGCCCCAAGCGAAAATTAACCCCAAAAAAGTTACTTGTAAGCGTTTGGTGGACTAGTGCCGGTATTGTTCATTACAGTTTTATCAAATCTGGCCAGACTATTACGGCTGATGTCTATTGTCAGCAATTGCAAACCATGATGGAAAAGCTAGCGGCTAAACAACCTAGGCTGGTCAATCGCTCCACGCCACTGCTGCTTCACGACAACGCTAGACCACACACTGCGCAACAGACGGCTACTAAATTAGAAGAGCTTCAATTGGAAAGTCTAAGACATCCTCCGTACTCCCCGGACCTTGCTCCAACAGATTACCATTTTTTTCGAAATTTCGATAACTTCTTGCAAGGGAAAAAATTCAACTCCGATGGGGCAGTCCAAATCGCCTTCAAAGATTTTATTGATTCCCGTCCGACTGGTTTTTTTAGTAAAGGGATCAATGAATTACCTATAAGATGGCAAAAGTGCATAGAAAATAATGGTTCATACTTTGATTAATTAAATATATTATATTAAAAAATATTCGACTTTTTGTTCCTCCCATACAAAACGCCAATTTCATATGTAAGGACCTAATATAATAGATGAGGTACATAATGCTCATCTATTTAGTCGATTTTCGACATTTTCTCAACAAACATTTAATTGGCTTCATTAAAGCCGGCGATGTTATCTCTTCTTACCTACATGTGTTCAATGTGTTTAGTTTTTTTGTTTCACACGTCAAAATATCTTATGTTATCTCCTTAGATCAGTGCAACGCGTCAGCGAGGCATCAAATGATATGTAACAAGGACATTCAACCTTATATCAGTTGCTATAAGTCTCATGTTCAGTCGCTGAGTGCAGTTTTGTTTATAACACTTTGTTGTACGATAGCATCGCCTGTGGTAAGCAAAAACAGAGAAACTGGATTGATGTATGGTGTTGGTTATTTTTGCATCATATTTTATAGATCCTTAACTTATTTTGATCATTTAGCCGCGAAAATGTAAATTGACTTGCCGTTTATTGGACATTTTGTTGACGCTGGTTCTTGCTCAACTTTGTTCGAAAATACAATATAATTAACGTTTAGTTCTACAAAACAAACTGGGTGGTCAATTATGTTAACTAATAGATAAATAAAAATATTATTATTGTTTAAATGGGTCAAAAAGAAAACATTAAAAAAAAACATAATAATAACAAAAAAAGGAATGAAAAAAAAAGATTATTTTTGGTAGTTACAGCTTTTAGGTTAAAATTTAATATATAAAAATTTTAAAGAACTACAGGTAGGTTCTATTAAGGTGTACGTTACCGTAACATCAAAACGGTAAGTGAAATTACAAACAGTGCGTGTTTTTATGAACAACAAAGAAGTCGTTGACATGGTCCAAACAGAAGCTGGCTCAGAAAGCCGGTAATTCAAATCTCCGTTACTCCCAACTCCAACTTCCTAGTATCAGAGAATGGGTTATATTATCAAACATTACCCCATTACCATTTACTAGAACTGACACCTTTGTACGGTGCTATAAAAACAAATGTGCAACTAAACGCATTTCCTAGACATTACAAGTGCGCAAGAGTGGCTCTCTTGGCGGTCGTCTAAAATAACGAGGGAAACTGATTCTATGTTCTTTACTAGACAGTGTCTATGGTATTTTGTACATTATTTTTCTTTGAATACTTACTTATTTTGTTGAATGAGAGATCTAAGAATATTTTCACCATGTAATTTTTGGGTCTTAATATTCGTTTTCTGAAATTCAGTTATGTATGGAAAATAAAGTTATTTGTTCCTGTTAAATCAAAAAGGCCCAATAACTTTATCTAGAATTAATAAAAAAAATACGTAGCGATCACATCTATTATACCTCTAAATAAGGCAAGAAATATTACAAAATGTCTCAGAAAGCTTCAATCATTTGCATATAAAATAAAAACATGAACGGGAAATGCACGCTAATTTGAATTTAAAACGCAAATAGTTTTTAACGTGGAATTGTTTTGAAAACGAGGAATTCGCGCGCGCTGTTGCATTAGAAGTCGCAATGTAAAAAATAACCTAAGGCTTTGTTCAAGATGAAGCCTGAAATAAAAGCTTTCACAAACACACAAAATTACATAGCCAAACGGGAAAGTTAAATGAATTTAGATTACAGTTTTGATAATGAAACGATAGATAAATATGAGTAGACTATATTTTACACAGGAGCTATTATTGCTCTATATTGAGGATGTGTGTTGCAAATCACAGAAATGGAAGAGGCCAATTATTCAAACAGTCTCACTGACAGGGGCCAGGAGTATTTTTGTGAATTGACAGTTCTACATTCTTTTATAGAACTGCCAGTTCACAAAAATCACACATTAATAGATACAACTGGCAAGTCACTTTGTTGAAAATAAGTCGAAACATCTAACAGTTTTGATTGAATTATTTTCAAATTCAAATTTATTTATTTCAGTTTTATGTCATAAATGGTTTGTAAACCTACCTATGTACAGTGCGCATCAGAATTAAGTACCCGCCTTGTCTACATAACATTTACGATTACATCGAATTCCCTTGTAACTTATCACATATTTGCACATGCAAAAATTTATCACGCCGCAGCTCAGGATCGAACCACCCACCATAATACTCAAAGTAGAAAAGGGAATTTCAGTTCCCAACAATAACAACTATTGTGTCCCACTTACATTGAGATACGGGGTGTACTTATATGTGACGCGCACTGTACTATGTTAGAACCCTATAAACAAAATTTAAAACATTATTTGGCTTCTTCCATTTCTGTGATGATATAAAAGCTCCTGCTATTGAAGCTGTGGTAGAAAAGTAGTTGCTTTGCTACTACATCCTCAACCTGTAGAATTCTACACAGAAGTGTACAATATTAATTTGAAAGAATAGATTCACTAAAATATCCCATTCACTCTTCAGCTTGCTCGACGTGCAGAAGATGTGCGTAGTGGACCATGAAAGTGTTAGTTTCACCTCCCAATTCCAACTCAGGCCTTATTCTGCCTAAACTAACCTCACATGTCTTATGGTATGGTAATAGGATGACACTTTTTGATTTTCAAGCAAAGATGATAATAAACTACAGTAGGAAGCACGTCAAAAGTATCAAGCGTCAAAACATAAACAATATCTCTGTGCAAAAACACCGTTACTATAAATAGTTTCTTGAATTTACGGGTTCTACAATACTTAAAACGTGTCTTAAAATACGATTATAAAATATTCTTCTAACCGAAGAAGTACCGAAATAAGACTGTGTATCTTTTATTATTGAAAAAAAAAACATTAATTAATATTTATTGTACTTGTCCCTTCAAAGATACAGTCATAATGAAGCGATAAGTAACAAGAATTTAACCCCAAGCCTCCAGTTCACTGACCCTAGTGGTACCTTTGTATTTACAACACCCACACCTGCATTGGCGCGAAATCTGCTCCTATCAGTCACTTTACACGAGCCCTATTATTCCACAGTTCCTTCATCACGACATCCTGGGACATAAAACATTCGCTTACATAATGACGAATAATTTATGCAGACAGAAAAGTATCCGTCTTGGACTATGTAAGGACCACACAGTATCTTGTAGTTTGCTTGTTAGATTGGATGGTTCCTCATGGATCTAACGAGAACTTTATTTCTCAACAGATCCACTTTGGAAGCTGTGGATTCTCTCGATACATGATTTATCCACTATATTTCGCAGCAGCTCCATGATGTAACTATATATAATTTTATTTCTTTGAGATCCTTTGTGTAACTTTATGAGAAAGTGTGATTTTCCTGGTTTTGTGTATTTTTGTTCTTTGATGTGCAATAAAGTGTTTTGTATTGTAGCTATGATGGGTCTATGATGTAGGTACTTTATTTCTCAATAGAATATAAATTATAATTTAACAATGTTAGTCATAGAAAATTCGAAATTTTCTTAAGGAACTTGTGTTAGCCGACCAAGGCCGGTCGGTCAACGACGCATGTAGTTGACATTTCACACAGTTGTCTAGCTAAATCAAAACACTGAAATGAACAACAAAAGAAAACATAAATACTTATAACACCCAAGAATCGCAAACTATACTCAAGGAAGTGTCACTCAACCCCTTAAAACCAAGTTAGTGCATTGTAGTTAAGTAAACCAAGTAAACGTTACGGTATATCTATACCAACATGCACACAGAGCCACAGATTATCCCATAGTTTTTATGGAGGAAGGCACAGAAGATTCAACAGTAAGTACTGACTTGCGAGGTAGGTAATGAAATGCAAATATGCTTGCATGTACTGAAACACTTTACCGCGCCAGTGCAAATAAACGGTGACTCTTGATGTGAAAGTTAGAACATAATTTTTATTATTATGCTTGCAACAATTTCTGCAAAATTTCTTAATAATTCTGAACCTTGGGTTAAGTTTAATAAAAAATACGAGCACGCACTCTAGGACCAAAACTTTCAAGACTATCAAAAGTTGAATGTAACCTTTACATAAATGAAACGAATTTTTCATTTAATACCTACTTATCCAGCTTAACTTCTTAGCGTAAGACCAAGACTCCAATAAAAGGTTACATAGTATCAGCATAAGAGCATTTCAATCGAAATGATCTTCACTAGAAAACTCCGCTTATAAAGGGCGATATTGGATTCAGATAGGACTTTATCGAAACGCTTCAATGTTTTCATAGCATATGCGTGGATAGCTGTTGCTCTTCAAAAAGCTTCGAAAGATAAAACGTTTTCTTACTTTGTAAGGACTGAAACCATTAGCCTTGAAAGTAAACATTGCATAGTCGTATTTTTGCAATAAGACGAAAAATAAAGCTAATTCTGACTTTGGTCTAGGAATGTGTTTGATAAAATAAGAACTTTTTACTGAAATCATGACAGCTTGAAAGAAAACGTTGTATAGTGATATTTTTCTTAAAACACGAAAAACAAAGTAATTTTTACTCTATGACATTTTTAGGTAAAATAAGAATTTTTTTCTAACCAATACCACTTTAAAAATATCTTGCATAATATTGTAATTACCTAATTACACAAAAAATAAAGCTTATTTTAACTTTGCTATATGACACTGTTGATAATAAAATAAGAATTTTGTACTGCAATCATTACACCTTGAAAGTAAACCTTACTTAGTAATTTTTATATTGTAGTATCACGATTGACGTGGTTCTTATCACGGTAATTATAATTAGACAAATCATCACCAGCCTATAATAGTCCACTGCTGGACATAGGCCTCCTCTAATGAGCGCCAATAGATGCGATGCCAATATGGCGCTCATTAGGGGAGGCCTATGTCCAGCAGTGGACTAACATAGGCTGATGATGATGATGATGATGGTTCTTATCACTGTACCATAATTTTTCTCCTTGTACTATTTTCTTTTTTCGCCGCACATTAAACTCACTCTAGGGACATTTTTTGTCCTGTTTCTTATAAATTATAGCCAGAACACAAATTTTAAATATTTTGTTAGTATTTATTTAACACAGCTGCGTACAATGAGCTGTGTCAGTGTCAAAGCGCGCCTCAGGCGATATCAAAAAATTATATCAAAACTTTATCGACATTGTTGCCGACTCCCTTGAACGTGGCTAATGACAAAATCGATCGCTTCCATCCAAACGGCATACTTTGAAGTTTGAGATGATATTATGAAAGCTCGTGAAATGTTTCAGTCAACGTTTATAAAGATTTCACTTTGATGATTCACATAGTTTTGAAGACATTGACCGAAAGGAAATTGGATGACAGACTTTTTATCATAGAAAACATCCAATATTATTATTATTAATCAATTATTTTAGATTGTCAAACATGACGACCCGAAGGGGGAATCGAACTTGCCGGCGGGCCTTTGCTCACTGCGCCATAGAGGTCTTCTAAAAAAGTCCCCAAGACGCTGGCTGCATTGCCTCGCTATATGGCAATGCTGATGCGCGGCGCCAGATACTGACCAGCTATCAGGTCAAACGATTTCGCCTAGACCGATATTTTTTTTAGAACTCGGAGGATCTTTGTTACCCTACGGCCCTATTACATTGATAAATCATATCAAATGTCATGTTGACATGGGAAGCTGAGCCATGTAGCCATGTGGCACAACACTAGCTAACTTTGTTTCACGGTGTATGTCACGCATGCATATTTCATTGTAGTACGGGATTTCGTCATGGGAAATCAGCCGTGTAGGGCTGATGTGATCTCGCATCATTTATTAGGGTTGGATAGTTCGCTACTTTGAAACTTGAAGCAGGGGCTAAGTTTTAACAAGGCTTTTGATCAAAAGTTTTGTACCCTGTAATGAAAATGAAAAATGTGTATTTCTGGTTAATAATTAAAGTTTCGATTAAATCCATGCAGTTTTTGTTTGACCATTAATGGGTTAATATGGGTTTTTGTAGGAATAAAAATTGCTTGTGTTAGAGAAACCTCGCTCATCCTTATCTAAGGTTTGTATAATAATAAAGATTAGATATTTTAAAAGCAATACCTACAAAAAATAGTAAATTGAATCTATACTTAGATTGTCTGCAGTTACTCCATCTATTTCCTACTGTTTTCTTGTACAGCCTTCTATTTGCTTCCACTACCTGCTATTTATCAACGTCACAATTATTATCAAATCCGAACCACCAACTCCGCATAGTTTCACTTGTACTATTAAATTCAAGCCCCTATCAAAGTGAAGCCGTTTATTCAGCAGGAATATGCATAGCAAAGTCATTAGTCAATTACCTATCATAGATTAGCACATCGGCGAGAGATTAATGACCCCGGTGCAGCCGAGTCTAGTGCGGATTAACACCGGTTATGTAGGAATAGAAGTTGAATATGCACCAGTTTGAGCTTTTAACTCCAGTGGGCTGAGTCTTGTCAGGATAAGAGTAATCTTTATATGATAGAGAAGTATGAGCTGAGTAGGAAGTGTGCGAGATTCATGATAATTATATGCGGAATCAGGATATATCTTCTTTTTATAGGTAATTGTAGTAATATAGAGGACCCCTTAGACATCTATGAACTCATTCCAATTGCTATAATTTATGGTCGGATTTTGGAATATATTTACATTTTGAAAAACAAAGAGCCCTGACAGATGTCGAAATGGTGAAAATCTTCGTGGAAAAAGCCGATTTAGTTCAACCTTGGATATGTAGTTGTATTATAGAGGGTATAAAATCATCATTATCATAGGCCCCAGCATCTGCCTGAAGTCTTTTGCGATGTGCTGTGATGACTGATGTGGGCTGAACATGATGATGAACGATGATGATGAAATGATGATACCTACTGAAAGAATCTTTAATATTAGGCTTAATATAATATTTTGTTGAGTACAAAAACACAACGCAAAGCTACTCTTCGCAAAATTAATATTTCTGCCAATAAATATAGAAGTACATACCGAGAAATGTAATAAAATTACACGTCAGGAGAATCAGTAGTCGAACGACTTTGATATTACTTTATTATTTGTTCATGTGTGGGTGAAAATTCTGCCGAGTGCCTAGGTCGATTCTGAAAAATTTAATTATAATTGTAGTACTGTAATAATTATTGTTAATAAATCATAATAATTTTTGATTTAATATAGCCAAACAACAGTTTTTTCGGTAGATTTAACAAATACTTAGACTAAGACTGAACATCTAAGTCATAGATGTTCAATCGGCAATTGATTATTGAATTTAGCTATAAGATCAAAATTAGTTACGGTATAGGAACCCCCATTTGTTCTACTAACAACTATTCACAGTTCAGCAATAGCAGATGTGTTTTGGGAAACTCGCGGAACATTCAAACCTATCCAAATAAACCATCAGCATGACATTGTATGTTAGCAGACTCATCACAAACGATGCAACAAATTTGATAGAATGTCAGAGCCTATACCACGGCCGCACTGGAGGTAGGAAGGCGGCTAGGTGCCTGCCTCGGAACTGCCTAGTTCCGATGGTAGCCTAACAGGTTGCTTTAAAGGTAGTTATACCGAGGGCTTAGAGTACAAAATCGAAAAATAGTTCAACCAAACGCATGGATAATGTGGCTGGTCCAGGCGGCCTAACCTGAAATCTATGTTCCGATTTTTTTTATGCGAAACCAATTCTTAAGTTACTTGCATAAAGATAAGATTTCCACGAGAACAAAACCGCAACTTCGATTTTTGTTTTCACGAGTAGGTACGTATTTTCCAAGCTACCACATGCAGTGCAGCCCTGCTGAATTAGACTTTCCCAAATAATAAATAACTAAAATAAAGCCCAAGGCTCTGAATAAAGTTAAACATATATAAGCCGTCAAATATTTGTACCTATCAAGTAGAAAACAATTAATTGAGCCATCGTCGGTCTCAAGCTACTCATATTATTATTTAACTTGGCAGATTATTGCAGTGGCTTTAATTCTACTTGCTTATTCAGCGATCAAAGTAAAATATTTCGCCCGATACAAAAACCATTAATATTAATTAAAAATAAACGTTTATGGATAGCAATTTTCTTAACAAAGAATATCTATAAAATGAAATTGGACTCTCCCATTTAAGTATTCAACTCATACCTACTGTTGATACTAAAACTTTTTTATGGTGTGATTTTAATTCACTTTTAGATTATATCGATCACTTTTATGTGGGAATAAACATGTCAGCAATGATAATAAATTATTTTGAAACGGAAGTCAAAATAACGGTTGTAAAATGACCGGGTTTATAGAATAGTGATTGTCACAACTCTGTCAATCAACATAATTATATTACGATACCATAATGCTTTAATATTTTTTAAAAGTACCTACGTAAAGTTTAGGCTACCTTTAAATTGTTTTTAAACTCAAAACTATTTCAATTTTGATTATTAGTTCTAATCTACTTCTATTTTTTATTGTAATTAAAACTTTTGAATCCATAAATGTTTTTGTACCTATTAAGGACCATACCTTAGTTAATGATTTAATGACTATTTCAGATATGCTTTCCTATCTAAAACAATGTTTTTGTAATGTTTTGTAAAACAAAGTTAATTTATTGGTTTCTTCTTGCTAGGACATCTTTTTTGTAGTTTGCGAATTGTTGGTCATGCCTTCAATTTATTCAAAGAACCACAAGTAAATACAAACTTCATTTCCGATCGCAAATGGTTTATTTATAGACCTGTCTATGCTGAAGTTTACATACAAAAATAACTCATTTGTATTGCAAATTAACGCTTCACTTTAGCGAAACGATCGCAAGCCCATCGATCGACAGCTGACAATTCTCTCATAGACCGCTAGTTATTCAGAAACCAGGCTCTATCTTACCGGCAAATATTCTATTTGGGTTCAAACACCAATACAATTAAGCTCCTTTTACGGGTCCCGCGCCCGAAAGGTGAAAAATCAGGATGAAGCCAAGAAGACATATTGCTATTTTTTTTTTTCATTCTAAAAATCCATTTTGTTTCTCATTCAAAATAGTATTGTACGACAGACGGTTTATAAGTCGTGAACAAACCTTCGTTTGACCAAAATCTCTCCAACGCAACGTGGTATCACTGAAGTCTTGAAGATACTTATTAACTCTAGTCTTCACTTAATTACTTTAAGTTTTATTCCTTTAAATATTTATTTTCATATCAATTGAGAAAACTTAGCATAGCATAGGGAGACCTTAAAATATTTTGTTTAAAGAACTTATGTAGTAACTGGAGAAACCTTTTAATATAAATCCATGCAACATTTTATCCTTATTAAACAAATGAAACTAAGTTCGTTTTCTGTCGACTTATATTATAATGCCGATTCAGCTGTTTTTTATTTTTCGTTACTTAATGGCCAATAGTCAGCTTGAAGATGAGCTAATCGGTATACAGTGTAAATGTGTCCAAAGGATTATTGCACAGCACAACGTAGTTCAGTTCAATTTTGATCTTGTATTATTTATATTATGCAAATTGATTCGGTAATAAAACACAAGTTTGTCGATAAACGTAATTTGCATCTCCTGGTTAACTTTGGATGCAGAGTTGGGAAGAATAACAAGCTTGCCACAATGTACATACCAAAGTAAAAAAGTATATATGTAGTGCGAATGTTGAAGCATATATGAAAATGATTTGAACTAGACGGTGTGTAAAAAAAACTTACAGCGTCAGGTCGAAGCTACGTGTGACCTCATAGCTTTCTCGTTTCAGCTTTGCCATACAGCGAGGCAATGCAGCCTGTATCTTGAGGATACTCCCGACTGGTATTGTTATGGATCAGTTGAGCAAGCTGTGTAGTTTCTACGCTGTAGTAGTTGCTGTAGTCTGTAGTTAGCTCAATTGTTTCTATTGTGAATACTCGTTCTAACTTTGTTACTTGGTTGTAATTTTCTTTCCTAATAAAGGTTTAACCCTTGTTGAAAAAAGAGGACTGAACTTTTTTCTGGAATTCAACTCTGCATTTTCTGGGAAATTATGCTTCACGAGCCACTTCTTCACTTTGTTATGTACAAACGGTGATCAAACGCTACATCATTTCCAATAAAAAAGCGACTCACCAGTAAAATTCTGTCAAAAACCCTTTTCATTAAAACTAATCGTAATAGAGTCGAAAACCTTTTGTGGAAAGAGCCCTCATTTGGAAAAACAATCAGTGTTTCCAATCCAACAGTCCTATTATTTTCAGATAAAATGAGCTACTGATTTGCAAACTGATTGACAAATGCACGATGGTTAAATTAAATTGTGTAGCGATTTTCGAGTTCGTTTGCTCCTGTCAACGTTGTTTTGTTAAAATCAGATGGGCTTGAACATTATCGACGCTGTTTTGTTTTACCCAAATTGAAAAGCAAACAAAATAATGCTCCACATTATAATTATTATCTAAGTTGATTAATTTCATACCAAAACAAAAATGAAAGCAAATCAATTACTAAAGCTATCCAAAATCGAGTTCTCTTATTTACTAAGGTCATAAAACAGGTTAAAAAGCTGTGCAAGTGGCATGACCCTAGAATTGGGGCAACCATATGATACAAAAAGGGCGTGGAAATGAACAATACCTTGTAATTACTGCCACTATGAACTGTCATAGACGGCATTGAAAATGACAGTCGTACGGCACTTTCGATATCTGCTAGTGTTACAATATGGAATAGACACCAATGCAAAAGCTGAAGCGATAAAGTATTTACTCTTAAATGATTATTTATATACAAAATAGATAATAATAATTATTATCTAACACCTTCATCCACTCGTGTCTTCAATTTTACGAAATGATAACATTGTTTCTAAACAAATTAAGAAATTAAAGAGGAGGAGAGTATAACATACTCATTGAGATTTCGACGTTAACTTCCCATTCAGACTTCGGCATTAACTATATAATTAATATATAACTCTCCCAGGGACTATGGTTAGCTTGGGGCTAAATGATGCTGTATGGATTGTCAAGCATTATTTATTTTATTTAGCTTAACCTTCACTGAAACTTTTCAAAGTCGATTTCTATGGCTATGAGCCATAAAAGTCGACTGTGAAAAGTTTTCATCACGTTAAAATTATGAATGAGAAAGTTTTGATGAACTCGTATAGATGTTTGGATGTTTTGAAACTATTAAGTATCATCTAGTCTAGTACTAAGTATCATCAGGTTGAAACTTTATAATAAGAAAAAAAAACTTTTTCAAGGCCGCCGTTTGTATATAAAAGAAATTTTAATTTAGTTTTTTTATTAAAGGATAGTTATTATTAATTTATGTTATATATCGTGTTTCATACAATATGTTTGTTAAATTAAACTAGCTGAAGATTGAATTTCTTGCATAGATATTGTCGGTGCGAAACAGACATCAGGCTAAGTATGGTATTAACTTCATTGATGTAATCACCTTCGTGACGTTTGACGTCTCGGAACATAGCTCTGTAAGCCAAATTGAATTGAATAACTAAATAAATAAATCTATCAAACAAAACTCTCATGACATCGAAAAGTCGCTGAAAGCTTAAATTTGGGCCATCACGAACGGTGGGGAATTAGCGCCGTTGGCCTACGTAACACGACCCGGCATACATATGGACATTATTTCGATTCACCCAGCAAGGGTAGCGGTAAAATTTATATCATATCCCCGAAATACGCACAAGTTCAATGTTGACATTTATATTTAACAATACAGGCTGCTCTTTTGTGTTCTCTTTCGAATCAAAAGGTTGGCAAATTGGCAATTTTGGATATTGTTTCGCGGAAAATGTCGCAGATTCATTATGTCGGAAACAAAAGTTTTTCCTCATCATCTAAGGGATTATGTGTCTTTGTTTTGACGAGCACTCGAGCAGGGTTATGCGGCAATAGCAATATATTTTTAATTATTCTATATTGAGTTACTTTATGTGGTGCTGTATTATTATTTCCATTATATTTCTTTTAAGGTTTTAAACCGTTCCTATTAATAAATAAATAATCTATTTCTTAAATGGTAACAACGAATACGTTTTAACTATTTTTATTCGATATAATGGACGCTTTTAACTTAAGGTCAATATTAACACAAACTAAAAGGAGCTCATTTACTCACTGTCCGTCCTACCAAAACATTATTTGTATTTAGTACAACAAATATATTTTGATAAATGAAGAGTTTGCGTGTATCCACCCTGTTTAAGCCAATAGTAACAAAATCGGCCCGCGCGTGGGTTAATCATTTTATTCAATAGTATACTGTTACAGAATTATTATTGACATAACAACTGTCGAGGGCGATAAATTGAATTTTAGATCAGAAAATCAATACTTTGTTAAGTTTTCAGTGTGGATAGTGAGAAAGATAAAAAAAAATGCTAATAATATCCTTAGTCATTAAAATTATGTATGAGAAAGTGAAAACTGAGTGCCGGATTTTATAGTTTAGGTACATAACCGGATGGTGATGTTAGTCGCCTTCTATGTCGCTATGTAGTCTCTTCGTTTAGTAGTAATGAAATAGTTAAGGCGCATACAGCACCTAAACTAGCGCCACCACCTACTTTATGTTATTATTCTGTTTAACAAAGGAATTTTCCCTTGGTGGCCACCAAAATCTATTTTCGTATCTCTTCCTAAACTAAATAGAATAAAACTATTACAGAGGCATTAAAAAAAAGCTTATGATAGGTATCACAAACTGGACGACGGATTTTTGAAAATTCCTTTGTTAAACAGAATAATAACATAAAGTAGGTGGTGGCGCTAGTTTAGGTGCTGTATGCGCCTTAAAATGTTTTTCATTATTAATAAGATTTGCTGAAAAAGTGCTGGACTCTGTCAAGGGTTAAGCTTGCTTTTGCCATTATTTTATATACTAAATATTTTATTGAATATTATCATGCAATAAAGCATTAAGAAGAATTAAAAATAGACAAAATCTGAAAGCACAGATACATAGACATAGACATAGAAACTATAAAACTTTTTAAACTTTCACGATTTGTTGACATATTAGGTACGTGAATAAAGGTACGCGTTAATAAAGGTACGCGATAAATATTTTTTAACATCTCAGAAACTAACATTCGAATTGTGGTAGAATTACCTATATAACATAACCAAGGATAACCGTTCAAAGACTTACTTCCGCAAAATAATATCAGGGCATTCGATCGACTTGCGTCGGAATGAAATCAATTTCAGAGTTGCTCTGATCGAGATATCGGATACCGTTCTTCATTAACTCGATTTTATCGGGAAAGATTTTTAATAATCGTAACGTGCTACATACGGTTAAGCTCAGTAACTGAAAGGCAAATAAAAACGTATTATTATAAGTGTTGAGAAAGGAAAAACTGTTTCCCTGATTTTATAGGTTACCCAGATACCCAGTGATGTTAATTGCCATGGTTAGTCGCTTGTTTTTGGTTACTGCATAATTATGTTTGTGTTTTGTTTCATCGGAGAATAATAATGTAAAGGCAAATATTATACGGCCTAATAATTTGTGACACAATTAGTACACCCAAATAATCTATGTACATACAGGGTTATGTAATACTGTAATACGTATTTGATAATCTAATTAAAATCGGAATCGCATATAATTTTCGATTAATCGCAGCGTACCGCTCCGTGTGTATTATCGTAGTACTGATTTTTGACGGAATGATTAAAGATTTTTAACTTTCAAAGATAAATCTCTGCCTGATATCGCTCCGCAAAAACCGTTATCGGAATTGCCTCGATAGTGATCAACGAAGATACATGGCACGCAATTACGTGTGTTGAACTTCCGAAATCACGTTGAAGAACCGATTTTTGGGAACAAATCTTTAATGACTGCACTTCATTATAATGGCATTCTTTGAATTTACCGTAAATTTGGGTATTATGTTAATTTTATATCTTATGAAACTTAAAAAACACAATTATCTTTTAGGATAGCACGATAAAATTATTTTAATTTAACTCCCTACATTATTTTTTCTTCAATTCATCTTAGGAACGTGCGTTTATATTTCCCTGTCTCGCTATTAAGTTTGAACTCATTATACATAGAACATAAATATTTTAGAACTAGTATCTTTCGGAAAAATTAAGTAAGTAGTTTCATATAAAATTAACCATTTTCATAACCTCTAGACTGTTTGCCATTCGCTCAATTTTAGTTCAGATTCAAATGCAAATACTGGTTCGAATTTTGCTGTATTTTTGATGTAGGTTTAATCGAAGTTTGTCTGCAAAAGCCTGAAGTAAGCGCAATTGTAAATACTACTTCTGATTTGCTTATTTAATTGTTATATTTCTTTGTTGATAATATTTACCAATTTATAACCATAAAATCAATACTAATGTAATAAGATAACTTGGAAGCCATTAGGTGGACCACCAATCTATACCGCCGCTGTACATTTTACCTTCTTTCATTCAACAATAATACCAGTTAAAGTCGATATGTGATCGTTATGCCCAAGTAAGCATCAGCTGCATAATATGAAAATAAAACCAAACCATACAATAACAGTATATTCCTTTTATCTGATTCACACCAACAATTGCAGTCGTTCTTTGCATTTTATTGTTTTCAAATCAGCATCCAGTTTGAAACCATTATGAAGCACGCAGCGATTTTATCTAGAGCTAAATGTTTCTTGGATAAAATTGGTCTCGGTTGGGATCGGATCTTGATTGTATCGATCGAGTGATATGGGTTGCGTAATTATACCTCCACGGTTGCTTTGTTGCAAGGAATTTGCATAGAGGTTTTGATAAACAGCAAGCAAGAGCGATCAGATGCAGAATGTACCTATGTATTAAACGAGGGCAAAAAGCCTTTATTAACAAATAAAATTACAATGATCTAACTAATTAAAAACTAGTATTTACAATTGAAACAATTGAGCTAACTGCAGACTGTTGCGAACAAACTACAGGTAGCTCAACTGATCCATATCAATACCAGTTGGAAGTGTACCCAAGATGCTGGCTGTATTGCCACGTTGTATCGCAATGCTGATGCGCTGCGCCAGATATTGAACAGCTCTCGGGTCATACGTCGCTTCGACCAGACGCTCAGATATTTTTTTAAAGACCCGGAGAGCCTCTGTTCCCCACAGACCTAGGGTCTCGACTCCAAGGGGAGCAAATTTGTAGGCTCTGTCGAGACCTGCATATTTGCGCCTCTTAAGATCCTCGGCCAAATCTGCCGCCGCACCAGCCCTCACGGATGTCCTTGGAAGATGGGAGCGCGCAAGTGTGTCGACGCAAATCTTACAAATCTTGTATTGAACTAATATTAAATTAGAAAATAGCAATGTTTAGGTGTTGGTTATTTATTACCTTTTTGCACCTTATGACACTGCCGTACGCTGGTCTTCCAGCGTTATGTAGAAATTTTTAGGCTTTCGGGCTAATTCATTAGTATTTTTAGTTGTTTAATTGTAAAAGTCTGATTGCTAGCAACAGTTTTATTTTATTCTTATTCTATTTCATGCAAAGCCTCAGGCAGAAACTTGTTTGTTTGTTTGTTTGACTGGAACACATTTAAAAGTTTACATCAGTAAAATCAAGTAATACAATTTTAGCTGGATGTTTAAAATTCAGAATCCTAGATTACTCAATTCAATGGTGGTAACGTGACCTCATTACGATCATAGAATTGAATAATTAGGTTGGTAAATCTTATTATAATTTTTACGAAGATAAGTTCAGCCGACTAATCAAAAGAGCATTTTAAAATATCAAATTCCTGATTTGAATTCTGTTTCAAATTGTTGGGGTTTACCTCTAAATCACACAGCGGTGGATTCCGCATTCTGGGTTTCCACATCATGTATTACATTTTCAGAATTCTATTTAAGGCATTATTTTTATTTTTCAAAATGCGTTTTACAAAAGTTTCATATGCATGGTGATCAACGTAGGAGTCAAAATCTTCCAAATTTACCAGTAGTGTATGTAGCCAGCACTAGGAAACACTGTTTGGATAACATCGAAACAAAGGCTTTTCTTGAAATACCTTCGTAACTGGGCAAACCGGATCCACTTCAACAAAATACAGTAGTGGGAAGATTTCTAGGCAGATAAAATGAAATTTATGGACACAAAACTGGTCTTCTAGAAGTTTTTGACGTAAATGACAAAAAACATGACAGTTTTACGTTACACTTTAGGTAACTTATTTCGGATAGTCATGTAAATGTGATTGCTAGAAAATGTGAATGTCCCTTACTCGAAACGTAAGTAAGCACACAGTGGCATTTTGAAAGTAGCTTTTTCATATCAGGGGAGTGACGTCCACTGATGGGCATAGGACTCCTAGGGATCTCCACAATGACCGATATTGCTCTCCCCGCATCCAGCGAATTCTCGACACCTTTACTAGGTCATCGGTCCATTGGGTCTACCCTCACTTCGCCTTCCGGTACGTGGTCGCCAATCAAGAGCCCTGCGACCCGAAATCATTATGTAAATAAATTCTCTACAAACTATGAACTGACTCCATGGTTTTCTTGCAAACTTACGGGGTCTATACACCATCGATTATTCAACCCTGTTGGTGCGAGATTTCAGTGACAATAAGTCGTCAACTTATGGCCGATTGGCAAATGTTTGACAAATTATCAATTTGTCATCGACCCACCAAGCTTGTTGTTTCTAGTGTCGACGACTTCATTATTTTTAAATTTGGTCCTCAGGAAAATATTTTATATATTCATATTTTCATAATATTTAGTATTTTATTCGGTGTTTAGGCTGAAAGAGGTAAGCACAATTTGAGAATCAGTCGTAGTTTTGATTTTGCCATAATTTTTACCTTTAAGTACCTTAAGATATCAATAAGAAAAATTTGTTGTTTACATCCGATTACCTTTTATTCTTCCCTTGATATACCTACCCCTGTATGTTCCCATGTATATGCACCTGCCTTGTTTATGCAGCTATGTAAATTGACTACCGTAAGAGAATCTCATAAGTAGCTACATTGTGGATACTGTAAACATATTCTGTGGCTATGCATAATTGTAATAAACTTGTTTAAATCAATTAATCAGATTATCATAATTAATGTTACAGCTAAAACCTGATTTCACCCTAACAGGCGTAGATGGGAAACTCGCTTTTAAATTGAGTGTTGCCATTAACTCAAAGTTTTAAAGTTTTTCGTTCTTTTTACAGATTAGTTAATATAATTTTACCTCCTTTCCGTAGCGTAGCTGAGGATTTATTTTTCATTTTTAAGCTACACAGTCATAATAATATTAAAGTAAATATACATATACAACGGCTACTTACAGTGTCAAACTGATACTATCTTCCTTCACTCACACACAGTTTTTACTTATGATATTATCAAATTTCCATTATTTTTATTGCTTTATATTGCACGGAGTGCAAGTCTGATACGTATCATAAGTTATTTTACAGCATATTCCACAGTAAAATATCTTGAATTTTAAATATCATATCTACATAATTTATTAGTTTTTGCTGAACTATATCACAGTAAGGATAATTTATGGAAGACCATCGCAGGCGCTTCATTTGTTGCTGATTAGCATTGGAATTGTCTAATTAATCCAATTCCAATCATGGGTTGTTATCTATTGAATTATACGGTACGGCTATCCCTTTATTAGGGCGGCTGATAGAACATGGGAACTGTCTCGTAAGGTAGCCTCATTTGCCTTTATCCTCGGCATCATCATCAACATTATTATCTGAGTAAAGAGGAATCATGAGATCACTGAGTTATTACAAAGTTTTGTGAAAAATCGTCAACCTTTTCAAATCTTCACACAGTATTGTTTTCATGCTCCAGATTTGAAAAAGAGGTTTTCTCAATATTTAAAATGAATATTATTAAATGATTGTAAACGATTATTTTTGATCCACTAGCGTAAAGTGGATAAAAAAATGGAAAATTTTAATGACACTTATGGTAATTAGGTACATAAAAACTCTACCTATTCCGATCCCAGATCATTACTCTTATAGTCATAAAGCAGCTTATTAGTATAAAAATACTGTATTTTTTGTAAAATATCCTGCAAAGCCGGAAGTTCGGACCACTTGTCACTATTTTTTATATACCTCTATATTTTTAAACGTCTATGTATCATAATTTTTAAGAGAAAAGGCCTACCGTACGAAAACGAAGAATCTCTAAGTCGAATGTGCACTCTCGCTCAATCAAAGCAATGAATATGATATGGTAATTAACAGTGTATCTAACCCTATAACGCACGGGGTTGCAGCAATGGGAAGTGACGTGCTTCGCATTCGAAATGGTTAGGTATTAATTCGCTACGCTTTTGAGATGCAAATCGAGATTTTTTCTTCCTCGGAAATCTTTTTGAAATTTGGGGAGTGACGAGTTTTTTATTTTTTAAGTTATGGTTGTTATTTTTAAAAGCCTACAAACTTCTAGCAGGAATATGCTAAAATATTATAAAAACAGTTTCATTACTAATGTATGCGGGTTAACAATGAACATAAAAATATTGAACTTGGTTTGTTAACCCTCATAATATTAGTGAGTTCGTGAAACTGCGAAAATATTATGGTAAAACACAGTATCTATTCAAAATATGTGATAAGAAGTTCACAAAATTACCACAAACCCATAATTGCACGATTCTATTATTATTTTTCCTATTTTCTTTTGCAATTCTATTATTATTTCTACCTACTAATATAAATAATTGTATATTATTGTTTTCAAAAAATTGTTTAAAAAATTAAAAACTAAAAATTTTGCTTTCTTAATAAATATTTATAACAGATTACGATATACAAGGGTTATAGCTGTAGACTTAATCAATATCCTCTTAAAGGTGACTTGGGTAAATCAAGACTAAAAAATTTTGTTCTATGACTTTGTCTCATTCAAAGATTTTTTTTCCGTACAAATAAAATGTTAATCTGCCTATACCAGGTAAAAAAAAAGTATTTGTTGTTCTTGATCGAAACAACTTTTCAGCGCAATAATCTTCAGCGAGTAACAGAGGGTTAAAATATAACCACGTCTGTTCAACAATCCAAATTCATCACCATTCCAGAAATCGAACATATGAATAGGGTAAAGGTACCAATAATCGTCCATTGTACTGCCCCACGCCCCAGCGTCGATGTTGTCACATAATGTCAGTATCGGAGGGGCTCAAAGTGTCACAGAGTGCACTTGCTACACGTTATCCAGATATGTTGCGAATTTGCTTCGGTGCTTTGAATGTCGCCTAATTCTATTGTTAACGGTGGCATATGGATGACATGACAGGGACGGTTTATCCCGGATTGCTATATCGAGAAGTTCTCAATTTGCTGAGGGTCTGTTTAATTTTATGCCTGTAAGAAGTAATCTTCTTTGAAATAGTAGGAGCAAAATATGTTACTATAAGCGCTTTACTTTGACGACCACTGTGGCGCGGTGGGCGAAGGTTGCGCCTGAGATGCAGAAGTTTCAATTCCCGCCTCGGGAGAAATGCCTGTATGATCTACAGATATTCGATAGTCAATTAGTAGGTACCCATGATATAAGCTCTACTTAGCTTGGGAATAGAAGATTCTGTGTGGATTTTCAAGCATTATTTATTTATTGTTTGAAGGTATTCTTTATTCTCCAAGTTTCGTAGTGTATGTGTGTGTTTAGTGTGTAATATATTAATGGGTAGCCACTCTTCTTATCAGTACCTTCAAGCAAAAAAAGCATTGTGGTAGTAATTTTCCCGTTTAAGCCTATCCGTATCCTTTGGTGTATTTTGTTTGTTTAACGAGGTTCATTATAGCGTAATTATTGAATGACATGATTCTTCACTCTGCACCCAAATTACATTATCAAGTTATAATATTTTAATGCACTGTGATTTTATTTATAGAATTGAAAAATAAAATACGGATGCCGGATTATTAACTAAATTAAAAAGCTAGGAAAATATCACATCAAGTTGAAAATCGAATACCAAAAAGCCATTTCAAATTGTCAAGCGCAATTTCAACAGCACAATCGGGATCCAAAGTGATTTTCGGCTATAAAATAGCAAACAAAAACACAATTAGCACTCGTGGTTGTACGCACAAGGGTGAGGACAATGGAGGACGCTTACGGCGGAGTTACCCTAATTTGTTACTACTGTCAGTGACCGGTGTACGTGCGGCGGTGTGGTAACCCGTAATTATTATTTACAAGTACATATGCGAACCTATTACTTTATTTTTAATATTTAAAATATAAACTAAATACGCAACAATTTCTACTAAATTAAAATTATTGTTACGGAGATACGTGGTAACAAACATTTACACGGACTTTTATATTTACTCTAAAAATAGAATATAATATGTTTATGAAAATTAATTTTAAATCTTAGTTTTGGAATTAGTTGCTACCTAATCACCTTCCCAAGTGATATCTGTAAATAGTATGAGTCGCCTGTAGAAATTTACCACAGGAAATTATACGTATAATGTTATCTATTTTTTTATCTACTTTCTTAACATATTTTTTTATCCGTTTATAAATTATGTTTTGTACTAAAGTATTAAATAATTTAAAGTTCAAATAAATTATAAAATATTACTGCACTGCACATAGCATAATCTGGCCCCTTATCAAGTATAAAGTAAATCCAAAGCTGTTGCGGTTACTTATTCACAAAAATTCAATGACGCCCTTGACATTATTATTGTGAACCAAATTATTTCTTACAGCCCCAAACAGATGCCGAATGACGTTTAATTTTTAGGGATCTGTGGTAAGTGCTAGACTCCACTTCTTTGATATGGCAATATGTGTCTATTTTTCCCCATTTCTGCCAGTGCCCAATTCCTACAACGATGATATCACAGAGAACGTTCGCGGTTTAAATTATTTTTGGAGATGCAATTTTTATACGATTTTCCTCCGTGACGTCACAAAACGGCTCTCTTGGAAGATCGCTTTTGGCTGTAACGTGAATGAATAAGTAAAAGCTCTGAGACGTAAATCTTTTTTTTTTTTTTTCTATGTTCATACTAAACGGAACCCTATCACAAACTATTTATTTCACCCTTGATATATTTTTGAAACAGCAAAAGCTAGCAGATGGTTTGTCGTGTGCAGGTTTTTTTATGCGGCACAATTGCGACAATTTATTTTTATTTGCAGTGATTTTATCCAAAATGAAACGGGTAGTTATGTGGGCCGTGTTAATCGTGCAGCTATTATTTTTATGGGTTGAACTCGTGAATCGAAACCTGGTTTTTTATGGTATAATTGTTAAGCCACAGAATGAGTCGTAACACGTGGCTAGGTTGCCTGGTTGCTTCAATGGCAGGTGCGCGGTTTACATTTCAAAATCCGAAATAACATGCCCTCGCTTTCAGTGTGGCTGGTATTGTCAATTTTTGTTGAAGTTTAAAATACTCCTTACCAGAATATTGCTACAAGCAAGCAAACCATTTTGCAAAACTAAGAGACCATAATATATAAACTTACATTTTAAACCGCTACTCACTAACAAAATGATTAAAAAGTGCAAACAAACAAGACTATTTTCGAAAAAATAAAACACGTAATATAAACGTAATATAAACATTCTATCGGTATGTATTAACATAATCATAAAGAGAGGTCCTGTTTTAGAGGTACGTTTATATCATCGCTCTAAGTAGGTACACGTAGATAATATCGTCCAGAATAGAAGTAAATCTCAAAAAATAGGAAAAATGGGTTAAGGAATAGTAAATATTTCGAAAAGTATAAACCTACCGAAATTTCGAATACTGTTTTGGGATACAAAGCGATACGAAAAGTATAATTTCTACCGAAACTTCAAAAACGTTTTTGCAATCTACAAACCACTTCACATCGTTTTCAGTAATCTTTTTTGTAAGTTTGTACGATACAGTTTGTCTTTTCATATGAAAACAAAAGCAGTGCGATCCATTTGGTATCGCTCAAACTCACTTATATCAACGAAGGTTTGGACGACGAGTTATAAATCAAACTTACAGAGGATGTAAAGGTGCAAACACAGTCATGTTTTGTGGAAACTTCATTAAAAAAAATAAAAAAAATAATCTTTTTAGTAATTTGTACGATACATTTTATCTTTGCATAGGAAAACAAAAGCAGTGCGATCCGTTTGGTATCGCTCAAACTCACTTATATCAACGAAGGTTTGGACGACGAGTTATAAATCAAACTTACAGAGGATGTAAAGGTGCAAACACAGTCATGTTTTGTGGAAACTTCATTAAAAAAAATAAAAAAAATTAATCTTTTTAGTAATTTGTACGATACATTTTATCTTTGCATAGGAAAACAAAAGCAGTGCGATCCGTTTGGTATCGCTCAAACTCACTTATATCAACGAAGGTTTGGACGACGAGTTATAAATCAAACTTACAGAGGATGTAAAGGTGCAAACACAGTCATGTTTAGTGGAAACTTCATCCAGAAGAATAAAATAAAATGTACGAAGCTTTGATTTACCGACGATGAACTGAAATATTTTACGCCGATTACAATAATTTTGCCATAAGTTTATTAATACAATGATGTAAGGTATAGATTTGTATGATAACAGGTACTGTTTTTATCAAATAAATTCTTAGTAAAATAATTATAAATTATTTTACCAGCTTGTTGTCCCAATATAAATATTTTTGTCGGTACCATCACTAAGTCCAAAGAATAGATGATTCATAAAAATAAATTGGAAATGTCATAATAAGAGTTACGACTTCTGACCATAAGCCACAGGAACTTATTTGAGCATGCGTCATTTAACGGAAATCATTGTTTAAATTTTAAATATTCTCAAAGGTCTGTAGAAATTCGCAAGTGGAATTTACGAACTGGTACCTTGGAAATGAACAAGGTCACTGTTGGGAATCCAAGGGGTTTCAAATGGAGTTACAAATGTGGTTCCCACTAAATAAATGACTACATCACATACCTACTTACCTGATTATGTCATAAGCAGGTCCAAGAAAGTAATACTTACTTATTCATGTCTCTTAATCATAATCCTAACAGCCCACACCTGTCCCCTGCTGGACAAAGCCCTCCATACGACCTCATAGCACTAAATGGCGGGGCGGTCCTTCGATTTAATAACGTAATATACGTAATCGAAGTAAATTTATACATACTGGACGTAGATAATAAATATCTAAAACAACTGTTTTGTGACAAATTCTTGTTATACGATTCAGATAGATTTTATTCGGTTACAAAATTGTTAAGAATTTGAAATGTTTAACTATAAAAACTTTTGCAGTTTGACGAATTCATTATCAATGTTGAAGAACAACATTGTGTTCTTCCAACACAACATAGGTTCGTAGTTAACCCGCTAATATATTATAATGAGTCTGCTTTGTGTCTTATGTGTATCTTTTACTTTCTTTTTGTGTCAAGTTTATTAAATTAAGCTTTTTCCATGTTCGCCTTCCATTAGCAATTTATGTAAAACTTCAATGTATTTTACACCCGCGGAAACTTCAACACCTCCCGCCTAAGTACATGCAATGTTCATTTATTTAGATTATATTCCATATTTTGTAATTTTCTAGCAGTAACATTTCCCACATTCGAAAATATAATAAAAATTAAATATCACATTTTATAATGATACATCTTGTCTTTTATTCAATTGTAACGTTATTGTTATGACCAAAGCCTAACGCTTCTTAGTAACATGATAAAATCGAATCAATAGCGCTCTCATACCGTGCCAAGATGTAATAAACGCATGAAAAGTGAACAGGGCACGATCATTTGTTCTATGTCCTAACTTAGTCTGTGCTACAACAAGTCTTATGTCTAGACTTATAGAGCTCAAAATCAAAAAGTAAGGCATAAGGTATCATGTAAACATGTCAGTACTAGGAGCAAATTAATGATGCATGTATTGAAACTCGTTTGTTTTGCTCATAAAACCGATAATGTGGCAAAATATTGATGGGGTTTTAAATATCGGCATTAGGAAATCAAAAGCCAATCAGCCGCTACAAATATCTTCCTATTTTATGTGTAGTCTAAGATTTTCCTCAAAAATGTTATTTTTGCTCTCCAATAATGCAGGTCCTAAATCATTTGGGACCGCATTTGCATACGCGAGGGCGACAAAGAACAAAGGGTCACCTTTTTACTTTCCAATATTTCTTTTTAAGCTGTCCGATACGATATCGGCAAAGGCGGCATAGCTCGCTGAGCTGTAAATCAAACATTGAAATATATCGCGTCTGATGCCATATATTTTAGCTCAAAATAATTTATTCGATAGCATAATAAAAGCTGCTGCGGTGAAAAAGCTGGCAAATATTTTAAGTTGTTTCGCTACTTTTACCAATAAAAATAATTTCATAGAACTTGCTGTTGGGTGTTTATAGAAATAAAACGAAAGAGCAGGGATACAACAATAATAATATTAAAATATTCCTTATCTAAGTATCTTATCTAAAGCTTGTCTTCAGTACAGGAGGCCTATGTCCAGCATTGGACTAATATAATCTGATGATGATGATGATAAGGCTGGATGACTAACTCTTTTCAACACAACAAGTAAAGGTTGCACAAAACCACCAAAAAAATTAAAAGTAACCACAGCACGTGAACCTTATTGTAAAAATATAAGCAAAGCCACAAATACCACAAAATATGAGCAATAACTGCTTTAAATAATAAACAAGATTATAATGTGGATAAGGTAAAGCTAAATTATCGAAATAAGAGCACGGCAACTAAAAGCTTATGCTAAAATAATATCGTAAATTTAACTAAAATATGTTCCAAGTCATATTATTTCTGTAACATTTAATCTATTAATCTGTTCAAGAATTTTGTTATGGCTCCACAAAGCCTAGTAGTCTTCAAGATTTTCGAGATAATTCGTGCGACCACATTATTATCTTCAGAAACGTCAACTGAAGCGACAATTTCTCGCCTATCTTTATACTGGTCTAAATAATATAAGATGATAAAAAATATGGCTTGCTACCGTTTCCATACCGATAACATGGCATTTCTCAACTAAAACTCTTATAACTTGTAATTTGATACATATATAGGGTCATAATATGAACGATTACAGCATTTTTGTTAATTTATATTAAAGTAAAAACTATAATATAAGTATTAAAGATAAACCTTGTAGTAATAACCATAAAGATCCTCTATCAATATTTGAATTTGGAGCCGGGTTATATTGGGCTTGACAAAAACAGTTGGTCGGGTGTTCAGAATTAATAATGAACGGGTTCATACGTGCTGTCGCTTATCATCCTCGCCCTTCCATTGAAATGTTCGGACAATATGTCATAATTATTTAATTAATGCAACCCTACCCCAGGTTATCAAGGTATTGTATAATTCATGCGAATTACGAGTACGTTTGGAATCTATAGACAGGGACAAAATTATTAGACGTTATCTACCTGAAGGCCTACCTGTCCTTTGCAATATTTTATCGGTTAGCATTCACACCGATAACCTGTTTTAGAATGAAGTCGATGAAATTGATTGTTAGATATACTCTTCAATAATAAAATGCAAAATAATAAATTCAGAAAAAAGTACCTACTTAATATAAAGGTTACAAATTGAACAATGTAGAAAATATAGATAAATATCATGGAGCAGCCTCAGTTCTGCATTTCAAGCTTAGGTACGGACGAATACAATAAGATTCTTAAAATACTACGAATATAATACAAAGCATCGATAGTCATAGTGCACATACCTAATGCAGTCTGATGCTGGATGCGACAATCTGAAGACAGGGCTTTATGGCGAGGAGGCTATGGTGCCCCGTGCACTAACATATGTAGGTAGTGGACTAACACAGGTTAATGATGATGATAATATACCTATTTTATAAGTACATTGAGCGCCAAAAGCCATTAAGTATTAATGTATCTCCTGGGAATGTTTGAAGCGATCTACCCACGCGTTCGGCCGATGGTAATTATGCGATTGTGTGCCTACACACGTGTCAATTAATAAGGTTTTTATGCAGTTCGCTGAAGAAATATCTAGGTAATTGGAACTTAAATTGCTCATTGCAATGCTAATGTGGTACGCACCTATAGATTTGCAAGTTTATAGACGTGATACATCGGCTGTTTCATACGTTGCATTGCATTATTTTTAAAATTATATATAAAATGTTCAGGAAATTTACAACTTACTTAATGAACAACTATGAAGATATTAAGGTTCTGACCGTTAGTAAAAAATACCACAAAAGGTAACTAAATGTAACTTAATATTTAAGTTAGTTAGTTATTAAGGTAAAACCTTTATTGACAAAGAAATTTACAACAAAATAACCAAATTAGAATCAGTATTTATACTAGAGCTGACTGCAGACTGTTGCGATCAAACTATAGGTAGCTTTACTGATTGGAAGAAGAATAGAAGAAGATTCTGAATAGAAGAATAATATGTATTTAGAATATTACTTAAGATTTAGTATTCACGATTAATACATTTAATAAAAGAGGTAGAATTTTACTCGTAAATTCTTGACTTGTCTATCTCAATGAAACAAATTAAATACAACATTCGTAAAATATGCTGCATAACTTCATTCTTGTGACCTATTATAACATTAACTCATCGTAAGATTTCAAATTAATATTCAGAACATTTTCACAAAGAAAATGACACTTGGTAATAAAAGACTTGAGAACAGTCGAACAAAAATGGATAAGGTAAGTCACGGCGGACATACCTTGCGTAACAAACCCATAAATCAAAAGCTCAAGTGATCTAGAGCACTTAAAGTTCAAGACCATCACGATTATATCCTGACAATAATAAAAGTACTTGGAATTGAATTGGAACATCCAGCTGAGAGTATCATCTGTCATTTAAAAGTTAAACATTTGATCTCTTTATAGCATCTTCTAAGAATATTGCAAAATTTTGAATGCTGGACAACCAACGCAGCATAATCTAGCCCAAAGCTAAACAGAGCTTGTGGCATGGGTAGATAGATAATAAAATAATATAAAAACAATACCATCTTTATAGATATACAAGGTGTATTAAAATATGTGTACTAAGCGAAAGGGGGTGAATTTCCACCCACCCGGGGACCAACTTTTGTTCAACGACTTTTCGAATTTCGATCGGTATCTCGGAAAAAACTGCATCAAAGTTTCAACATGGACAGCTGATTTTTTAGGAAGTGACAACCTTACACCGTATATAGATATACTCGTAACAAATATTTAAGGATCATAAAAATATTTTTTCCACGGTGGTATTCGAAACCGCAAACTCCTGCGTCACAGACGGAACTTTGCTACCCGCACAGCCGCGCCACTTCGGTCGTCTTTCCTTTATTCTTTCAATGATAAATCAGAATTTCTCCTTTTTTAAAATCGTTGCGTATTATAACTACAGCTAGAACACCCGTTTAAGATACTTGGCCTAAAGCTTTACTGATACTGGATCGTTTTTATCATTATCTTTTTATATCCCAAAACATCAGCACACATCTTTACTTCCACCTACTGAACATGCTTCCCCGAACAAGGTTTACTCTAACACATTTCCCCTATTCATTACCGATTTATACATAGGTCAAGGACTGACATTTTCGATAGATTTGCAACAAATGTAAAGATCGTAAAACCTACGAAAGAATTGAAGGATCCCTCAGGTCATAAAGTAGGAATATTATGAAGAAGAAAAACAAATTGGATATTGATTTGATGGTAAGTGGTACATTCTGAACTTCCGTAATCTTTATATTTGATAGATAGACAGATATATAAAATTATTTAAAGTAAACTTATACAATAAATAATAATATGGTAGGTGTCGTTAGTAGAAATAATAAAAGAATATAACAAAATCAAAAATTTTGACGTAGTAAGAATCATTATTTAAAATTTAACTACAAACCTAGCTAGCTAGATACTTACCTACTTGTGGACATATTGGATGGAGCTTAGAATATATGTTTCCAACCACAAGATTATTTCAAACAAATTAAATAAATAATGCTGGACAATCCACACAGCATCTAGCTCCAAGCTAAGTAGAGCTGAGATATTCTAATTAAATTAAGGCGTACCCTTGAATTCCTATATCAACTTCTCTTATTATGAGGAAAAATACTTGCTCAGGCTTCCCGACTTAACGCTATCGCGCATTTGCAAAGGCAGCCCATATAAAGCTAGTAACAGACAAAAACGAAGTCAGGAATATTTAGATGACAATCAAAATGAACAATATATTCAGGTAACTGGGTGAAAATCCACTGAAAAATACTAGTTATTATCCTAGTCTATGAATGTATTGTTCATTTATTATTAGGACATAAGAGTTTTAAAGAAAATGTTGTTATCAATCAAGTTGATATCTTAAAGAATAATAATTTTGTTAATAATAATGCCGGGCAATCCACAAATCATCATTATAGTCCCAAGGTACGCAGAGCTTGTGACATATACATATAAAACCCAGAACACCGAGAACATTTGCAGATCGTACAAACATTTTCCCAAGGCAGGAATCGAACACGCATCCTCCTACATCGCAGACAGACCTTCTGTCTAATAGAAGGTCTTTAAAAAACAATAATTACCATACAGCAAGGTATGCAACGTCTTGGGTACACTTCCTACTGGTATTGATATGAATCACTTAGCTGCCTGTAGACTCTTTGCAACTGTCTGCAGTCGCAAACAGTCAGTGGTCTAATTTGGTTCAGTTATTTAATTATTTGATTCACATTTTCTTTGTTAATAATCGTCTCGAGATTATAGCGTATGAATATCAAACCTACAATAAAAACGTTAGGCAGATAGTTTTCAAACGTGCACTGGACTTCGCTCTACTGTTTCGATAGTGTGATCTCGACTTTACCGCCACCATCGCATATTTGCCAAGGAGGCGTCCGTTTTTATCTGCTGATTCAGCGCCCACCGTTCTCTGTAATTGGTTCGAACTTATCTAAGTCATTACATCAGGATTTTTTACCTTTTCACACAGTTTATTCCTGCATTACGACTGCGGATATCATTTGTTTCAGATTAAATTGCTGCAAAGTTTGATCTTGAAGATAACGGACTTTAAATTAATTGAGCTTAAGTTAAAATTCCTGGATTAAATAATGCTGGACAATTCGCACAGCATCATCCAGTACAAAGCTAAGCAGAGCTTAAGTAATAGGCACAAGATATTCTTCTATATACTATCTAATAACAAAATAGTTTGAACAGAAATATATTACTTATAATATATTGCATAGGAACGGGACACCCGAAAAAAATTGTGGATATATTTTTCCTAAGACGGGAATCGAACCTGCAACCTCTTGCAGGTGGATATTCGCCCACCACGCCACCCAAATCATAAAATAACGCTTTTTTGCATCTGATTGGCCCTATTTAAGTAAACCTAGACCAGCTTCAAAATCTAGATAACCGTTCTTTAGAAGCATGTTTATGCATTTAAGACGTTATTCTTAAGGACACCGCATTACTCATAAGGTATCGGTATACTGATCGGTATTTCACTAAATGAACGCTCCCCACAATGTCCACTCTTGTGGCATGCGACATTCGTAAATGGCTGGTGTACTACAATTATTATTTTGTTTAATGTTACCGTTTATCCTATATTATTGACGCATTTAATTTTAATGTGGCCGTTTTTTTCTTAAAATGGATTTGAATGGAGATTGCCTATTTGTGTATATTTGTAACAAATTTTACCATTTTTAAACGGCACCCCAAGGGTCGTAACGCCGAGGCTAGGCAGTGAATGAATTAAAAACCAGGAAAACTAAATGAAAAAATAAAATAATTATTCTACACATGAATTCTAGAATTTAAAAAAAAAGTTCTAAAAAATACGAGTACTTACTTCGTACTTACTTCTGAAATTGAGAAGTACCTACTTGTAATTAGGTGCTGTTGATTTTCAGTTAGTTCTGGTTAAAGGTTTTTTGCCAACGACGGAACTTAGTGAGCTAATTCGTTTGCCATGAATCTGTAATGCCTCCAAACGATATTTATAGCGCCTTGGACATAATTTAATAAACAAAGCAGGGCCGGCCGGCCAACGTTTTAATGCCACCTCAGGCATAAGATCTGATAATGGATCATAACAGGTTCTGAAGTTGGTAGATAGCATTGTGAGGTTCTACCACCTCGTTATAAGCTCCCGGTAAAATGCATTGGCCTGATCTTGGATAGTCTAGCCTTGGACTTACATTTTTATGTGATTTGATGATAAAAGTTTACCGCGAAAGAATGCTTTAATTAATTTCAGTTGCTATATTGCCCTGTTTAATCAGGCTGGTTGGTTGGGCTTGTTGTGCTCAAATCTGCCATCACTATTCTTTGTATTGACTCGATCAAATGCTATCGGCACAATGACTTCATTTTATTGCCCTATTCCAATGAATTAATAAAATGTATTTAGCAATAATTGGATTTATCAGGTTGATTAGATTTCCTTACAAGGTAACCTAGTGCTGTAAATTTTCATGCTATACCATCTCCTGAGATTTAATCAGGTTTATTTTGAGTTTTTTAATAATCTTTAACTAATCTATAACATTCTACAAGGTCAAAACTGAAATCATTCAAGGTTATGATGGGTCCCAAATCAGAAATACTTTCGAGTCCAAGATTTTCAAACTCCAAGGTTCCAATCGTTAAGCGAAAGGCCTATCTGAGTTTGTGCTATTAATAATATTACACACTGTAGTATCTGATATGCATTGAATGCACAGTTTATAGGCGCGAGTGAAGAATTATATGCCTGTTTCAAAATTTGTACAAATAATGCTTTCAGAACTAGTACTACAACATTTTTAACTAAAGGACCTTTTACCACCGGATTTTTAATCGTCTTCTCACCTAGGAGAGTGCGAAAAGAAACGACTATTTTTTTCTATGTATTTTCTTCGATATCTATAGGTACTAATGAAATAAAGAGGAAAGATTTGATTGTTTGTTTGTGTGAATTGAATAGGCTCCGAAACTATTAGATAATTTGAAAAATTCTTTCGCCATTAGCATGCAACATTATCCTCGATGAACATGGTTTATAGAATAATTTCAAAAAAGTTATGGTTCCGTATGAAAACTTCAATAATGTCAATATGAGTACAAATGTATATTTTTTAATTTTTGTTTTTTTGAGGGTTTAGCTCGCCTTTGTCATTATTTTTCTAACTTAATGATTATAACTGTATAATTATTTTTAGTTAGTTTGTAATAATAAAAAAATCATAATTAAAACAGTAGATGCAACAATCTGCATATAATGTAGCTCAATCATATCAATTGTTAATACTAGTTCTAATTTTGAGATGCATGACTGGTAAATTGTCACCAAAACATTGCCAGTCAGAACTTTCAAATACCCATGACAAATGACTGGCATACGATTGAAATCAGCAGCCATCAGTGGAGAGTATAAACATTTACATTCAAACTCGAGCGTACCTTCATTTCGTCTTATCTATCGCCTTTGTTTACTTGACAGGTGCATTAGTGATATCGGATAGCAATTAAATGCATCGGTACTGAAGAAATGTAGAATACGACCAACCTTATTAACCTTATTTCTCTTTGGACTCTCAATTTTGTTTCTCAAGCTCAGTAACAAAATCGTTTATCTAAGGCACATCCAAGGTTAGTAAGTCCGAAAATAGTAAGACTATTAACGAATTCGCAAAAAGAACACTCTTGTCGAAACAATAAAGCTTATTTTTCTATAAACACACATTTAAGTGATGAGGGTTGTACGAAAATGCAGCATCACGGTGAAGTGTTATTCTCATTTTAGTAGATAACGAATTTTGGTAGACGATACTATTTCATAATTTTAAGATATTTAGGGAGAAGAATTTAATATATCGGTCATGGATTCTTAGAAGGATTCTTTAGAGTGCTCTTTGTTCTCCGATTAAATAATGCCTTATAATTTTTCAAGTTCATATAGAATTTTCACAGATTGTTTAGCGAATCAATGCAGACATCGTCTTGGGGATGCTTTCGACTGGTATTGATATGGTTCATTTGAACTACCTGTAGATTATTTGCAATATATGTTCATTGCATTAATCTCAATTGTAAATAATAGTTTTAGCTAATTTATTTCTGTTTTGTTTGTACTTTTATTCGTTAATAAGGATATAGTTATGAGTAAAAGTAACACAATTTGTTCTATAAATCTCCAAATAATCGGTAGGAAAAGGATTCAACTTCTCTTCTAACTTCTCAAGAGATCTTGTAGACCCGAAGCTGATTTTTCATAGGAATGTACAAAATGTTATGGTCGTAATATTATTACAATGACCATTGTTTCGAAATCCATCAAACATTCTGATCTGGTCAAGGTCAATCAGATTGATCGTTTCATCTTCGGTGCCATTGTTCGACATTTTGAACGTTTGTGCTTTCTTATAAAATCTGTCATGTCACTTTCGATCAGAGTTTTGATCTAAGGTTTCACAAGCGAAGAGTTGGTAAAACTAATCAAAGTTTTGAAACTATCGGCTACTATAAAATTATAAACATTATTATCTTTATTTCTACATAATCACGCTTAATACATCATATTCCGTTCAGTATTAGTGTTTTATTGCCTACTTAATATTATCAGCCTATTAGAAATAAACGGTATTATATTATTATTTTAGTAGGTTTAGTACAGGCTTCAATGCCATTCCCTACTTTATTATTATTTACTTTCAAATCTTGCTGTTATTTATGTAGAATAAAATAAACAGTTTTCATACGGATCCCTTACTTTTTTTAACAGCATTGGGGTTCATCACGGAAAATTGAAACCCATCGTTTTAGTGTGTATAATTTCTGAAATGTTTGTTTAATACCCGTGCGAAGCCGGGCGGACCGCTAGTATTCTATATAAGCTTGTCAGTCGTAGTCACTTATTAATCTGTATTTTTTCTAATTGTATGTAACTACTAGGTACCTGTACGTACATTCCTCTTGTAAGTTCCTCTACTATATTTTAGAAATTTTGTTACCTCAGTTCAGGAAGTAATGGTATTTTTATTGTCTATGATATACTATTCTTCTTACTTCGCTGTCCCAGGTTCATTCTACGCCTACAAACTATCAAATTTAAAGTTTTGCTTCAAATCAAATTTAAATTAAGATTTTAAATTTCTAACACAGACCTGATTCAAGTGAAAGTCCAATCACACCAGGGTTACCATTTATTTTTATCTCTCCTTCAAAGACAGGTACACAAATATGTACGATACTTATTTTAAAACGGTAGTAAAGTTTAAAAGTGGCGCCGAATTTTTTACTTTTAGGACTTTTTAATACTTTTCTACAGTAATAACTACTGCCTATGTATGATAAATTTTAACGGCGAAGTTGTTTTTAGGAAGTTTAACGAGATAAGTGAAATGTTACACACCTGCTATTTAAAAGTCATAAAATTGCTATTAGACACTTGGCTATAATAGCGATTGAAAACTACTCGTACCTAAGTAACATTTTAGTGTCAAATTTTTTCCGTCATTTATATTTATTCCACTGTAAATTAGGTCGGATGCTTTTGTCCTTTAAGCGTAAACTATTTTAACTTTTGAGTTAATGAAACTCTTAAGTTAAATCGCGTCAAAAAAAGATGGAGATATCTCATATGATCTTAGATTCTGATAGAGAAAAGCATATTACTCAATGTGTAATCTTTATACTTCCACATACGAAAGAACCATAGTTCATTTCCGACACGAAATGGTCAGGGCAAACAATGTTGAACATATAGATACCCAATACCTTCATAGATCCATGCCTTATTCAGAAGTTTTTGAAAACAAACGGCATAACTTTAAAATTTGAAAAAATAAGTTCACCAACAATTTTTATTAATTTGAATTTTAAATTCTCTCACAAGTAACCGTAATGAGGTATGTTAGTATTTTTCGTGATACCTACTAATAAAATAAAAAAAAAGGTTGTACATTTAATTCAGATTGGTTGTTAAAACCAATATATAACATTGTGATTTATATTCCTCAGTAACTAGTAACTAAAACTTTTAGTATAAAAGTCTTAGAAGATTACAAACAAAATTTCACATACAATTATTGTAGGATATAGTTTTAGTTACATACAGCGGGAATTTATCATTAAGACCGCCTGTGTCCTAAATGTAGCACTTTCTCAGTTGTACCACTTTCCTCCTTTCGGTTACCTACCTATATTAAAGGTTACAAGTGGTAGGTAGGTACAAGTGAGCTATAAATAAGGTATTTAACCCAATGTGTGTGGGCTGGCCTTAACCAGTGGCACGATTCAAACCTGTGGCTTACAATGGATACTTTATTTGGTGCCCAAACATAACTATGTACTATGTATACACTACTTCCAGTATCGGATAAATCTTTTCTTATTTCTATGTTGTGTTAATGTTTTTCCCTAGATTCTGTCTTAACTGTTGTGCGTGTTTAGGTACCTACAGTTATCTTGGCATATAATATTTTTTGAGAGGGAATTGTATCACCGCAATATTAAATAAGTATACATGTATAATGTATAATACATGTAAAATTGTTTTTTTTAGCATGGAATTTAAATTTAGATTTATTAAAGATTGATGAAGATGTCCCCTAACCCAGAAATCAACCAATATTCGTGAAAGTACCTCCATGAACATAAAAATAATAAAATACCAAAGAAATACAAAACAAAATTCACAAAATAAAACCCTTCTTCATTATCGCATAAACCATTGGGCGAAGCAACTGAAACGAAATCCATGTACCCTTATCTGCAGATTATGGTCAAACAATAAACACACGATACAAACAAGTTTAATAAAATATTACTTCTTGAAACATAAGATCGGAAAATAAAACGCCTACCACACATAAAAAGGTACCTAAGCCGATAAATGTGCACCTCAAAAGCAATAAACAAAGGAAATATAAATTTAGACTAAGATACTGCGCTTACTTTAATTGGCGATCTATGAGTAAGCTTTCCTGTCCCTATTGGAAAACGAAAATAATCTCAATATTCAAAACAAGAACTGTCTCAAAAAGTTGCAACAAAGGTTTTTTGTAATTTGCAATAAATTTATCGAGGAAAGATTTGATTATTTGTTTGGATTGAATAGGCTGCTAAACTAGTGAACTGATTTTTAAAATTATATCACCTAAATTTTCCCTGATGAATATAGGCTATAGAATATTTAGAATATATCGCATGAAAAATTCAGTTTTAGTTAAATACCCATGTGAATCCAGGGCGAACCACTAGTTTATGATAAATTTAGGGATTCTGAGTTATCGAAACTGATGTTACAACTAACAAAAAGCTCCTACGCTTTTCAACATGTGCAATCATACCCATACTAGTAATACTGCAACAGCAGCGTGGGACGGTTAGACTTAAATGGCATAGTGAAGCGAAGTTACATTACAGTATGTGATACATGTATCATTTGCAATTACATGTTATTGTACCTTTGTCCTAAGTCGCCGGCGTCTTTAATAAGACTGTGGTATTGTAAGCAAAATAGTCTTCTGTTTCTGCCAATTTAACTATCACACAATGCAATTGGATTCGTACTCTTGAGGCTTGATTAGGGTCAGCTCCTATGACGTTTATTTGAATAAGTTTGTCATCTACTTAAGTTTATTTAACATTTGCGTTCTTGTTGATATGATTGTCTTGGTTTCTTTATGATGGCAATTATAGCTTTGTTTGTATAGTGACATGAGCAGGTCATCCGCGTCATTTTAAATTTAAGGATTCTATATTATTTCAGTTAGATTACAACTTGTAAGTCAATGTTTTAAATATTTGCCATGAAATGACTAACTGTTTTTAGGTCTTTAAGGTTATGAGTTGTCACTTTAATAAAGTAATCCATTTTGCTGTTTTTTATTCTTCCTTAGGACCATTAGCTACTTATGCATTAGCAAAGCTTCAGTCTTCATCCTGTAGATTACGAAATCGTAAAGCCCTCCCACAACTTTGTTTTTGCCTACTCACTTCCCATCATTAGAGCTTCGTATCGATGAACAAACTCTGACCTTTAACATCAACCTGACATTATCTATTCAATTTGCGTCTACCGTCATTGAATTCATTAATCATTTAGCCATATTCCACAAGCGACGTGTTAGCTTACGTAATGACTAAGAACATCATCGTAAAAGACAGATAATGTAGACAAAGCTAGAGAATAAAGCTGAAGTACCATTTGACATCATGATTTGGATTGGACTCGGCATGATTATTAACTATGAATAAAAAAATACTATGTTATGTATTTACATAGTATAACAGATAACTAAAGTAGAATAAACCCCTTTTTCAGACTTTAACTTTTTTGATCCTATTCATCTAGGTACAGCCATCTATTTTCAAAACCTTGTTTTCGTTGTAAGAAACCTATATCTTATTATACAGTTGATCTACCTATATCAGTATTATATGTGGGTTGCAAATTGTTATGCATTAATACCGTCGATGAAAGAAGGCCACAGCAAATTGCCCGCAAAAACATTATTAAAAGACTGTTGAAATCGCAAAGGCAAACACTCGTTAATCTTAGCAAGCATAGAGCATTAAGCAAATCCTTTAAATAATCCACTAAGAAAAGCCGTCATGTCTGTGCAAACACTTGGAGAACGCGATTTCCTTAGCAGCTGCACAGAATAAGTGTTGGTTTTGATGCAGTAGGTAAATATTGGACGTAGTCCATACATTCCTATGGTTACACAGTGAAGTGTGAAACGCAAAAGTGAACTTTCCAAACGTGGATTTCCATACAAAAGACATAGAAAGAGAAAAGATACTTGATCGCAAACTTGAATGCTCCATAACATTAAATAAATTGTCTATACGGTAGTTAAATTTATTTGTTTCAGTCATCGATTTAGGTGAGTATTCTGCTTAAATAAATATCATTAGGTTCCTCAACTTCTCTCATCATTAAACAAATCATACACATATTTACGTAGGTGTTCACCATTTTAATAATTTTTCATCACATCAGGCTGCCGGCTTATATTGACACCAAAGAAGTCTTGTGTTGTGTTTACCGTATAGAAAATAGCTTTGAGTATTTATTTACAAAGTAAGAAGCTATTGAATTTCTTGAGCAGGTATACTTTGATTTAGAGAAAATAGTACTCTTAATGCCTATTAAACTGCTGTACTAAAGTGTGCCTACTGACTTTGGAGCCACCATCACCGCACAAGCGGTGAAGTTGTGAACGTATTTACATTTCCACACGTAAGTAAATGCCTCGTATCTGGAAGTTGAAGCTGTGAGCGAAAATAGCGATTCATCACAAGTTTTAATGTGTTTTAGAGTTTGGCACACTTGCGGTGCGTGTTTTTTCGCGGAACCTTAGAATTCCGTGGACCACTTTTGAACCGGCGGCGGCGGCTTACTGAGGTTTAGGGTAGTGGTGTAAGTAAGAATCTAAGTCATTTAGTATTACACTTTGGTCACTGGGTGGATAAACATAGGTAAATGATTGGTTTATGAATTGTAGGTTGAACATTAGTAACTCTATCTTAACTAATCTATCGTGTGGTGCCGGCATAGAATTTCACCACCCCATCTCTTCCCGTGGGTGTCGTAAGAGGCGACTAAGGGAAACACACCGGGGGGCGGGCTGCAGCGCCCTCTGCAGAACAACTCCACCGAACTGCGATCCCCAACCCGCATGCCCAGCGTGGAGATTATGGGCATTAACCCCCAAATGATAATGCCATCTATGGCGCTCATTAGGGGAGGCCTATGTCCAGCAGTGGACTGTTATAGGCTGGTGATGATGATGAACTAATCTATATCTTAACTATAGTGAAGTCGTGAATAGCCGAATGTTAAAATGATAAAAAACTGAAAACAAAAACAGAAATTAGAAAAATTACGGGAAAAATAAAATCAAGGTAAAGACTTTTAGTGTTCATAATAATAGCTAAGATGGTTAGAGAAGTTAAATCCATGCAAATAATGTATAATCAAGTAGGCTTATCCCGAACCAAAGATAGATAATACTTTATTCTGAAAGCCAGCATAGTATATCGGTCAAAGGTAAAATAAATAGCGGTAAAAGACACTGTTCTGACTTTGTTTTGACGAGGGTATTGAGACTAACTTTTCTATGGTATCTATGGGTACAGCGCCTTTATCGTGTGCAACAGGATTTAACACAAGCTTTAAAACTCATAGATACCCTAAAACTTTTCATATTCCAACGTGTAAAACCAACTACAGGCAGAACACATTTTTGATAAGGTCATGCGGATGTTTTAATGTTCTTTCAAAAGAGCTTGATATGGATATTTTCTTTGATAATCCCACTAAACTCAAAAGAATAGTGAGTGGTAGATTTTTTGGTACATCATCTTGATTTATTTTATAAAGTATTTATATACCCAATAAACCAAAATTGCTAGGAACTTAATTGTGTACAAGCTTTTAGATTATAATAATTTTACCATGAGTAGTCGTCCTGTAACTATATTTATTATTAATTTCAGTAGCTCTTTGTGGAAATTTTTAATTAGCCTTTAGCATTAAATCATATACCTATTCATTAAGTTAGCTGTTAATTTCCTGAATATTGTTAAAATAAAATAAAATAAATACGGTACTACGTTAATTTCATTGAAAAATTAGATGCCACGATCACATCTTGATACTACCAAATTGAACTCAGTGCTCAGCTTTTTAATATGTTTTGGTAATAGGCATTAGCACATATGCGTACCAAAACATATTTCATGTAGGAAATAAACCATTTTTATTGCGTGACGACATACAACACGCGACGCACGGATTGATTTATTTTCGACAATATTACAGCGACTTTTGTTTTGTTCACAAAACTTTAATTAGAATTGTGACTGCGTAAAAATTAAAGAAAGATTTATGCGTTTTGGTAATAACAATAGTATAATAACATTTTTTCATTCAAAAATGTTATTATTAAGCGATTGAAAAATCATCAACGATTTGATAGATTGGTCGACTAATCTCCTTTTAAAATCGATCAACTAAGGCCACTGCGAGTTTCGAACATTGATTTGTTCATAAAAATATGACAACAATGATGATAAGCTAAGATAAGAAAATAATAAAGTGTTTGTAAAAATTTTATGAAAGTTATTATGATTTTTTTCTTGGGGAAGAAAAAAAGCTTGGAATTTCTTCAGCATACAATCAATAACAATACCCTATTCAATAATCTGTTTACAATTGTCTTCACATGAAATCGAAAATGCGGAGTGCTTCTACAAAATTTACGACATACTTGTAGTCAATCAGCCACAGGTATTAAATCAGCAAGTTTTATAGCTAACAATCCGTTAGCTGTCCGATAAACTGGATTGGAAACAGCATAACAGCTTTATTTATGAATCGTTGAGATGTGTGGCCTAAATATGGGGCAGTGCTTATTACTGGAGTTTTTTCCGAAGAATGTTTTTGAGCTGGTTATACTTGTCCATTGACGTGATTGCTTAGGAATAACATGAATACCAGGTCAAACCGATCAAAAATAACAAATTGTAAACCAGATCAGTTTATGCAAATGTTTTAAAAGAACAGCCATGATGTAGGAAAAAGATTTGTAGACGAACAGGTGACAAAATTAGAAAGGAATTTCGGACTATTGGATAGTTTCAGAATACTTCGAAAAAACCTAGAAAAACATTTCAATTTCCATGCATAATGGATCTTAACCGTATTTCGTTAGTTACAAAACTAAATTCTTCACCAACACGTGTTACTAATCTATTCATCGAACACACGCCAAACAATTTCAACTGAACATCATCGAAATAATCAAATTATCCCGCCTCAATAAAAGTATTAAAAAGCACGTTTAATATTGATAGTCCATTAAAGCAAGACCCTCTTTGTAAGTCGACACCGCAACGTCAACTTCTAATTGATGCTGCCAGTCACAATACCGATGGTTTTATACAAAGTCTCATGGGAACCATATCGAATATTCTTCTAAGGGGTCCAATCGTCTCGGCATATAACCGCTCGAAACCAGGAGAAACTAATAAAATTCGTCAGGGTTTGTTCAAAATAGTACCTAGTGTTTTATAACAATTTTTCACGGGTTTTTGTGTTTACCCACTAGGATTACTGGAGAATTGGTAGGTAGTGTTTCTTTGTTGTTATATTTATGTATGTGAGGTCTAAAATAAGACATTGCTTGCACTTAACACATGTACAAGGCGAACTTACATCCATAGGAACTTATACTACAGGAACTTACATCCTTAAACTAATAACTAGTGATTATTTGACACCGGTATTACTTACTTTTACTATGTACATTGTCTTGCATTTCCGGCCTCCTCTAGACCTTACCATGATTTCCTCCTCTAAGTAACCATGACTAGTATTTCGATATCATCTTGCCATCGATGGTTGTCTCCTTTTCCTTGGTTTGTTGTGTATAGGACAAGATTTTGTAATATTCGTGACCCATTTCTATTTTAAAAAGGAAATATTGCTCATATTTGCTCTTTTAAATTTAGCAAAAAACTATAAAATTGCCTAGGTTTCAAATAGGTATCGGTATATTCGTAAATATCTGAATTACTAAAATTGTTTTATGATCTGACAAATTCTACTCTCTCAAATTATGATCAATTAATCAGTATGAAAAAAACATGTCAGACATTTCATAAGTTTTAACTTAACTTTGGGATTAATGGCGTCATTAATTAATAAGTATCATCATTATAACCAAATACTGCATTTATTAATAAAAAAATACTCACGTACATATTATTATAATCCGAAGGCTTCTGTTCCTTATCTGAGTAACTCTCATGCTCCCAGATTTTTCGATTTGCTATAAATCGCAAGTTTAATTGTCCGAGAAATAAGGGATTAAGGCGTCGCGATTAAGTGGATTCTACACAAGTTCAGGATTCGATAGAAAAACGTCCAAGTTAGGTCAGTTCCTCATTGAATAACGGGTCCCCTGTGTCACTAACACAAAAAAGGTATGGGCTCAATCTATCTACCATAGAGGCAATTTAGCTTGGTATTCTTATTTATGTTTATTTATTTATTTAAAGAACACAAACATCATATATTATTACTATATCTAATACTATCTTTAAGGTAAATATTGTAATATATATGACAATTTATTGTTTATGATGATGTTGATGTTGATAACTGAGTGTTGTAAAAAGCGCGCACATTGAAATAAAAATTTAAAAAAAGAACATCATAATTATGTTAAAATAAATGTTTATTTTTAAATAGGTAAAACCTTTATCAACAATTAAATTTACAATTAAATAATCGAATAAGACAATAAACCAGTTACATGTTATTTCTTGTACTTCTGTGATATTGCAAGGTTTTGGGTACCCTAGGATTATATTTATCAGGCAAGATTGCAACATAGTAGGTATAAGTACGACAAAATTTGTTTCGATATTTAAATAAACGGTCAAAAGCAAATTGAAAAAGCTGGAATACGATAAAGATTAATATTTTTTATACGAGTATGACCAACAATGACGTAACGATTCTAAAGTATGTTTTCAAACATTGGGTCGTAGAATTTTATAATACCCGCCGACAATTTTTATTGTTCTGCTCCAGCTACACTGGAATTTCTACCTTATAAAAATCTACTTAGAGATGATATTAGAAATTTATGTGCACTTAGAAGGTTTTGAGTATAAAATTGGCCATTAGTGACTAAACGACTGTAAAGCATCTTTGTCAATACACCTGATGAGATTCTACACGTGCTGACCATGTTTAGTTCACGGTCGTTTGGTTTTAAGCCAACTGAAACTATTTAAAAGATTACTTTTAAGGCTCAATCTAAGTAGATAGATATCCTATGACAATCCTTCCCCGACTCTTAAGACATACTAACGTAACAAAACTCCCGCAATTATACTTAAAATCTATTTATAGATACAAGGTATTTCAAAATTTTGCCTTGATTTACAGATCGCTTTTGAATATAATGAGAATTAAGTTACAAACAACAAATATCTACATGAATCAACAACTTCACGACAACCCAAGAACACAATAATTACCTACACTTCAAACAATACTTCAAAACAAGAGTAATATTACGCGAGATCCCTTTTCTAGTTGGGTTAGAGTTGATCAACGAGGCTTTCCTTTTATACTTCTCATTTGTTCCTATCGCTGAACTCAAACGACCAGAACACCCTGAAGGAATATTCATATGTAAATCATACATTAATTTGTCAAGAGGCGGAAATCGCACACACAACCTACTGCGTCAAGGCAGAAATTTGCCGATAAATGCAGGTCTAATTAAATAAAAGAGGTTTTATTAGACATCGTTTCCTAGCAAGTCTGGAAGCCCCGTATAATCCTACCAAAACTAGAGTCCGACACGACCGGCACAAAAACTCCGGTATTTTTAAATTCCGTAATAAAACTTTACGATTTTCTATTTAAATTTCTATAAAATTTTAACAAACGAGGGATTTAAGGAGGGGTTCTATTATGAATAGATGATTAACTTTATCCAACCATAAAGCGTATATTTCGTTTACAGTCTTGTAAGCCGATCAATTTGCTGTTTCATACGTACTTTTACGATGAAATAACTGGCAACATAATATTTATGATGGATATAAATTCTACTTTGTACCTATTTCATAAAAATACTAGGATTGTTTGAACATACAAGGATATACATACCTATGTATGTACGTTTAGTTTTGTTGTAATGAAACCTTAATGTGGTATCAAATTTTTAAGTTCTATGATGTTTTAATTTAAAAAAAAATAGTAAAAAAGGTAAAATTATTTAATCCTTAATATATACTACAATTATTTGTCACAGACATTAGAATTATCTTGGATAGTTTTTATCCATTCATTCATAGGTTAATATCAAAAACTTAGTATAAAACAAAGTCGCTTTCCGCTCACTGTCTTTCCCTAATATATCTTTAAAACTACGCAACGGAATTTGATGCAGTTTTTTTATAGATACAGCGATTCAAGATGATGGTTTATATGTATAACATGCTGAAGTATCAGCATTGCACCCGTGCGAAGCCGGGTCGAGTCGCTAGTCTAAAATAAAATACGTAAATTTTTGTTATTTACTTACATAAATAAAATCATAAAACAGTAGCAAGAATCAGGGTTACACTATATAACCCGACCATACACATTTATTTATATTGAGGGCCTCTTAATAATTTCTTGGTCACGGTATCGCTTAAATGTTTCAATTAGTGAGGATGAATTTACACAGGAAACTTGTTTTAACAATCTTCAACTGCAAATAGGTAGGTAGGTAAATCTCTATATAATTATATTAAGATATTCTAATAAATATCTGTATAGGTAGGTAAATCTATATAAGTAATAATATTGTATTATGTATATCAGTCATCTAGTTCCCATAACACAAGCTCTGCTTAGCTTGGGGCTAAATGATGCTGTGTGGATTGTCCGGTAAAAATAAATAAATACATTAATAATGTTGGACAATCCACACAGCATCATCTAGCCCCAAGCTAAGTAGAACTTGTGTTATGGGCACTAGATAACTGATATAATACATAGTAGGTACTATAGATAGATATTTTTTATTTTACTTAGAAAGCGACCAGAACATTCTGAACAAATATCTGCAGATCGTACCAACATTTGTCCCGAGGCGGGAATCGAACCCACAACCTCCTGCGTCGCAGGCGGATCTTCGCCCACCGCACCACAGAGGTTGTCAAGTATAGTTTATATAATATAGTTTGTTCGTGTAAGTAAATTACACTAACTAGGTAATGCCGTAAATTCCATTCTGAGCGCTTAGTAAAAGTTTTGTAAATTTAATCTACTTCATTTTATCGACTTCATTCATTTTATCGGCTTGCACATTTTTCTTTGATGTCGCGGTAAATCTTATTAAAATTTATATGATCTTACAACTACTTTATCGAATTAATACTAATACTATTATAACATCGAGTATTTATCGCGATTATTTACCTATTCTTCCCGAATTTAAACAGATTATTCTATGTTTATTTTGTTTTTGTGGCAATGTGTGTCGACCGTAAGATTGCGTATGTTTATAAATATGTATTAGTCAAGTTGAGCTAGAAATATCCGTATTGCAAGCGGGGCTTGTTTATTGAATAAACATAAGATAAGATGAGCGATAAACTTTATAAAACTATAATACCCACATAAAAAACATTAAAGTTCAAAAAGGCATACGAGCAGCATATTATGTAGGATCATATAGTAAGCCACTACAATGCTGTTCTACTGGCGAAACCCTTGCGATTCGTGACGTACGCGACTCAATAAAATAAATGGCACATTCTATTTCATTTGGAACATTAAACCTAAAACTCTTCACCATAACTCACCAATAGCGAACCTGTGCGCTGGCCTTACGCGAGCGTTTTACTTGTCATCCATCGTTTGAAACAACCCGTTTTCTATACAAATTGGGTTGAGGCGCATGAGTCAAATATGAATTTTACGATTTTTACCGCATTACGGAATAATTGCTCTAAATGTGGGTACAGTAAAACAGGGACATACAAATTCAAAATGTTTACGACGATATTTACATAAAGTATTATTTTATCGAGATAATAATCGTAATCGAGCTCTGTGATCGTAATTAACCTGAGCTGAGTCGATAATCTAATTTCGCTGCAAGGAAATCTCTTCTGTAATTAAGAAAACCTGTTTTTAGCTGTTTTTAAAAATGAACGGATGTTATGAGTATAGATAAATATACAAATTTGATTCGCTGTCGGTGTCGTTTGATTGAAGTATTAATAACTGAAGTAGGTACTTATTAGCTTAAACAATTAAACATAAACGATTACTCACCATTCATTTATATGATTGATTTAGGTTACCTATGTTAGATGAGTTTGATTATAAATAAAGATCTTTAAATTGCGTTTTCGTTGAATTCATAAAAACTACTGAATTTATAATTCAATTGTTACATACCTAGCTTTCTAATCATCATCATCATCAGCCCATTTTACTCATAGCAGGCCTCCCCTAATGAGCGCCATAACGCCCTGTCTTCAGCTTATCGCATCCAGCATTTGCCAGCAATCTTTCGCAGATCGTCATCCCACCTGGCCGGAAAGCGTTCTAAACTAGATTCGCTGAGTCGCGGTCTCTACTCACAATCACGATAATTATTTTAATGTAGACATTCGTAGCACGTGCATAAAACTTCAACGCGCACTTTTTTACCACACAAAATTCCTCGCTTTTTTTTCTCATATTTAAAATTTTGGTTGCCATCGTTAAAATTACTCCTACGGTGAAATATTTATTTGAGAGCCATCTAGTAACTACTCAAAGAACTAAAATGTATGCTACGTTCGTCGAAATCCCGAATAAGTATGAATATTGTAAATGTGAAAGTGACTCTGTCTGTCTGTCTGTCTGTTAGTCCGTCTTTCATGCCTAACTGAATCAATTTTAATGAAATTTGGCACAGACGTCTAGACCGGGAAAAAGGATTTAGGATACTTTTTATCCCGGTAACATGTCCCCGTAGGATATTTGGGGTACGCGATATAAGCGATATCATCATCAGCCTTTAATAGTCCACTGCTGGACCTCTAGGCCTCCCCAAATGAGTGCCATAGATGGCATTATTCATCATTTGGGGGTTTTTGTGTTTCAGTACGGTGGTTGTTCTGCAGAGGGCGCTGCTGCCCACCCCCCCGGTGTGTTTCCCTTAGTCGCCTCTTACGACACCCACGGGAAGAGTTGGGGTGGTGAAATTCTATGCCGTCACCACACGGCAATAAGCGATATAAGATAGTGTAATTCAAAAACCAATTAATTCGAATAGTATAGTAATAGCGAAATATAATTCAAAAACCAGTTAATAATACTATTAGAATCATTTCGACTTATACGCGGACGATGCGCGGGAAAAGTATTAAATAAAACTGTTCCTCGTCGGCCGGTGACGAACAGTTTACCTAACATTTTTTTACTGTTGTCTATAGGCATATAAGTGTATATAGAATGACAAGAAGTGTCCATTGAGGCTGGCTATCATCCTCATTGCATCAGTAGTCATGTTCAGGATACAAGGATATTTGTACAGTTACAATAAACACCCTCCTCATGAATTGTAAAATAAAAAGCATTACAATGTTCTTTAATAAACGTATTTGATGTTTCAATTTATACATCGGAGGTAACTTTAATGGATTTATTTCGTCCTCTGTTTGTGTTAAACAAGAATTATAGCCCCGCTCCGTATAAAACTTGGGACGATGAACAGTCTTTGTTTTATAAATAAGGCGGGTTGTACACCAACTACGTCGTATTGACGACAATAATTGGAAAACTCAAAAATCAATTCATGGTAAATATCCCGTTATAAATGAATTTAGTGTTATGATGATGTATTATAATAGTTTCAAAAGGTTTGTCTATTGACGACTTCTGTGACTTTGTGGGTAAAGATCCGCCTGCGAGTCTGGTGGTTGCTGGTTCGATTCCCGCCTTGGGAAGAAATGTATTTACAACCTGCCAATATTAGTTCAGGGTTCAGGTTCTGTTCGCTTTGTGTATCTAAGATTAAAAATATGTACGTTACATAATAGGTATTTAAATCCATAATCTAATTGGATAGAAGAATCTATGTAAATAGATATTTTTTGCTGTACTATATTGAATTAAGTATATCAGTTATGTACACAAGCTTTGCTTAGCCCAAGGCTGTATAAACCTGTGTGGATAGTCCAGCATTATTTATCTATTTACATACAAATTGGCAAGTTACAATAGCTCCCCGTAACTCGCTAAAAATGTTGTATCCTGGTATAACATAAGGAATGCGAATCGCAAATAAAGAAACAGAAATCAAAATGGCGAAGACAGTACTGGATTAAATCGCGTCGTTGATATCCAGCCTAAGAGGTAGCCTCCAGGCTAATGAAGAATGATACATGCTTTGTGGATTACAAGCCTAAAGAAGATGGTTAATTATTGACATACCTATACTCTCTTACTAATATGTATATACATGTGTGTTTCAAGAATGGTAGTGGCTTGTATATTATTATTTTTGATTACCAATACCTAATGATTAATAGGAACTGTTTTATTTGTGTCTGAATAACACATAGGAGGCTTTGCAATAATGTTATAAGATTACTGAAAAATTACCCTTTAACCTTGAAGTTTTTGATTAAATACTAATCACGAATAAGATTTCAAAAAAGCACAAAAATGTTAAAGTAATATCATTTTTTAAAAACCATAATCAAAACATAACACGTTCTATCAAATTAATAGCCATAGATGCTCAACAGTTTTGCTATTTACATCATACTACGTCATAAAAGTTGAAGTCTTTCACGGTCAATGTACGGAACTATTTTTAAGTCTTCGTTATAAGCGGTGAGCGATTTGACTAAACGCACTTTTTTGTACATAAGCTTATGTTGGTATTACGGTGCCTATAAAAGTGAAATTTAGACTCATGAAAGAAGAAACACTTTTATCTAATCCAACCAACAATGACTGTGGGTTTACTATTATAAAAACCAGCATTCCCGTTGTAAACGTTTTTTTTTTTTCAATTTTAATAAGTGCTGAGATCTATCGCAAACTTACGTATAAATGTTAATTTCATTTATTGTACCCTTCATTGTTAAACTGTCTATCTTTATTTATGTCTGTGCTGTTCTTGTGAAGCTAAATAAATGTATCTTTATCTTTATCTTTATCTTTTATCTTTATAAATAAAAAAATATGTCACCAACTTATAAAACAGGATCTTTTAATTTAAAATATTTTAAAGAAATCTATAATTATAAAACCAAAACAATAATAATTTTGAAAAAATTCAAAGAAAAAATTGACAGTAGAACGGAGGTGGTTGATGATTGTGATGTTTGGAGGGCCTTTGCTAAGCAGTGAAATAACCAGGCCTGGTAACATAAAAAACAAACCGTACTCAACCTCTCTAATCTTAAACCTTACACCATAACTAAAAGAGAAGCAGTGATATGCCGCTCGCATCATCGGTCAATTACAAAAAGGTAATCCCAGGGAGGCACTTAATGAATCATTACGGCCGGCGGCCACGGAACGATTTATAGTCCTCGATAACCGACATTTATTTATATTCTTCGGTGACTTTTTGCGTAAAAATGTCGCCAATTTGCGGGAAACACAGGATATAGGATCCTTTGTGTTCCATTGTGGGAAAATGCGGCCTGTTTCCAGTATTGCTACAGGATTATTCTTACATCCTTGTGTTTTTGTGAAAATTAAGATGTTATTAAAAAGGATAAGTACGTCAGCATAGATACTATCTACCTATCAAGACTACTACTTCAAGGTGTAGAAGAAGCGAACTATAAGTAAAATTGAAATAATTATGTTTAATTTTTTCCGCAAAATGTTGGCAGCACCTGACAAGGATTCAGAGTGACGTCACGCCTCGTGGGGACGATTTATCGCAAAGTTTTGTTGTCGGTTACGAAATTTTTAAACGACATTTTAGGCACAAAAAGGACGCTCCCTAGGCTCGTGTGTTGGTTTTGTATTTGAATATCATTTATTTTGCTTTGTCCTACAATTTTATGTTTCAGTTAATATTGAAGATACATACACAAGAAACATAATAATTAAAAAAAAATTATCCTTACCGGACAAAATTGTCTATAAACAATGACTTCGGAATGTTGAGATTCCATTTTCAAAATATTTGGAAAAGAGGTAAGTTTTGAAAAATAAAATATAATAGAATGATAATGTCCGTTCCATTTTCAAAAATACTATTGAATCAACCTTAATTCATCGCTAACTAACTTTTCCCATAAACCAACTTGGAGTAAAAAAATTAAAACAATTCAAACTAATCCAAGTAGGTTTAGTTTTTGGTATTCGATCTACATGGAGTCAAAGGCTATGGCGGGCCGCATCACTCATCTGACCTGAGACCTTGCCTTACCTTTACGATAGAGTGGGCGTTGTACCGTAGCTTTGATAGACAGCTGACCGGTAAATTGTCTACTAAAACATGACCCGTTTCTTTAGAAAAGGTGTAAAATCTGGCGTGGTTAATCGAAAAATATGAATGCATGCCACTTCCATGATTTTCCTTGTAAAATGTCAACCAGATCTCAACTAATGTTGTGTTTGACTGGAAATCTTTTAAGATTTCAATAAAATAATAGAATCAAAAACTAGTAGGCATAATTGAAACTATTGAGCTAACAGCAGACTGTTGCTATCAATCTACAGGTCTACTGATCCCTATCAATACCGATCTGAAGCATGAGATGAGAGACTCTGGCTGCAGTGCCTCGATGTATGGCAATGCTGATGCGCTGCGCCAGATAGCTACTCACCAGCTCTCGGGCAACGCGTCGCGAGAAATTTAATATAAAATAAATAAAAAATCTGTTCTTCTTTTAACACTCTTTGCAGTGCTTGGAAAGTTCAAATAAAAAAATTAAACCCCGTCTATGTAAAATTCTTCTGTTTATTTGACTTTAGGACCCTCCATATACCCAGGATTTAGTAGGATAAGGAACAAAGGCCTATCAAATATCAAATGAAATGATAAAGACAATCAGTGATCGAATAGTTTTTAACTTCAGAATTAAAACTAATCGACCAATATCCATCATCGATACCGATTTATTTATAAAAAATGCAATCAGCACCAACCCGGACTATGCCAGTGGGTTTGATGTATAGAACCCTAAAAAAAATTTAAGACTTTAACTTTAGTTTAATGTGCTATTATAGTTATTCTGTGGGTTAAGTTAGGCGAAAGTCAACATAAAAAAAACACTTTTCAAATTGCGTTTGAAATAATCACCTCAAAGCTTTTGCCAAAGAGCTCAAGACTTACGGCTGAGTATAGGGCTATTTATTATTTATTACACTTTTAAAGAATCGCAGGACAGTAAAAGTTCTTAAAAAAATATTAAGAGTAAAACGTCATTGAATACTAAATCAGGTAGCTCAGATACCGATAGCTGAGTGGAAGATGGCTAGGTTACTGTCAGAATTTAGAGACGAGCGCAGAAACATTTAACCTAAGGTACCCCTAGGTAAGGGGTAAGTACGGGTAGTGAGGGGGGGGGAGAAATTGCGGGGGACCCTCAGGTAGGAGTTCTCCTATTTCCAAACCACCTGACCAAATCCGCTCAACGTTAGAAGTCCAGCATAAGCGACGCTTCATTCTTGATGGAGATACATCGTGCAGATGAAGGTCCAATATAAAGGTCCCTCAGTCATGAGGATATGGACGCGAGAAGGGGGACGTCTAGTCTGTAAAGATCTAGTAGGTGCTTTATTAGCTTCCATTCTGTAAAAGCCTGTTTGCCATTTATCTGTCAGTGTCCAGTTCACACAGCTTTTATAGGTTTGAATGATACTGTAAGACTGTGTCCGGCCTGTTCTGCTGATCATCTAACCGCGGTGTCAGATAAGGAAGAATCAAATGTCATTTCGCAGATTAGTGTAAAATGGTATTAAATGAGCTTCAACTCTAAAGAAACTCAAACTTCTTGAGATGAGCCTAAGAGGCTTGCCTGTAGGCTATTATTTATGAATTTGAATTCAATTTTTAAAGCTATGTTTTTTTTCACCTTAGTAGGTAATGCAATGACTCAGCTGCTATCTCTAAAAGCTGTACCGAGCTCTCATTTTATTCAGAGTAATCATTCTGGGAAGGCTTTACGAAAACTCTTACCGACAACCTTAATCTTACAATCAAGATACTTGATAATCAACCTTATCTCGACATCTTTGGACATTTTTCAGATCGTCAGCTCGATAAAATTGATTTTGCATTCACCTGCAGGCTAATACATTTGAGTGCATGTCAATAAAGGTTGTTATAAATCTATTTATTTGAGATAATTAATTCAGGTCTTATTTGAGTTAATTAATTCAGTATGCTTTCTTTTAGAAACAAAATGGCCACAGAATTTTTGTGACGTCATGAAACACTTCTACACGCGTTGTCTCTGGTTGTTTTGATGAGGCTTCCTGTTGAACAGCATAATATTTGAACAAATATTGATGTTTTGAATTCTAATTCAACAGTGAATTGGTGTCTTCTAGACCTTCGTAATACACCGTCAGCATATCTTCACTTTCCATCAGGTGAGATCGTGGCCAAAAGGATGACTAACAGTTATAAAAAAGTTGTGTTTTATGTAGAAGCGAACTACAAAAAACTTTATAACAATATCACTTTCAAAAACTTTCATAGAATGTTTGAAATTAGTCCTATCTTTGTCTTTGTAACACGTTAGAAAAGAAAATTAGTAGACAGAAAAGTATGTAGGAAGTTTTTTAACAAGGCTAATCGGAATATAATGATATTTAATTTAAAATTCTCACAATTTAAAGCTGATTCAAATTCAGGCATCGAATGACTTTAATGATTGAGATAAAAGTATTTTCGTCTGATGATACACAATCATGAGATTCGCCCTAAGCTACTTACAAATGTTTTCGACCTACCGTTTTATCTAGACACTCCAAAATTACGGTGGTTATAAAGAATACTTAGCGTGTGAGGGTCTGATAAAAGTGGGTGGTTTAATTTGCCCATAAAACTATGCGTAGGTAACAAAAATTATGTCTTTATTAAAAGCTATTATGGTTATTATACGCTTGGTGCACATTTGTAACGGTTCTGTGATGAATAATGAATGATGCAGAATTGTCGACGGAATTGTTTAATTTAGGTAAATTACGTACTGACCCTCTCTACAGATAATATAGGAGTATCTATGAATAGCTTTTGACTGGATCTGAAGCTACATTGGAAGTTCCCAGACACCACTTCATCTTTCATCTATAACAATCGCGTAGATAAAGATT